>OU611950.1:5000000-7500000 GCA_914767545.1 Sesia apiformis | reverse complement strand
CTTGCCATTAGACTTAAGTACGAAAAGTTAAAGTATTAAATATATTTTATTTACATCTTAAACATTGTTTGATTACCTAATCCTAATTCATGATAAAACAATTATACAGTATTTTTAACTACAGTACTACAGCAATCTAAACATTTGCATTATGATGTCCTATCAATTATTCAGCACGTCTTTATCACTATGATAATATTGTAAGTGACAAGGCGCCCTCGTGCAAGATTACTTTAAAACTTTGTAGTCATTGCAAAAGTCAAGTTATGTCACGCACCGTTTATTTACTCATACGAGAAAAATAAATGGTGCCACGTTCCATTAAAATCTTATGGCCATGACGTCCCACAAATATCTTAAGACCATATGATTTATTCCGTGGTATGCCACTGTTTGTGTCACTGGTGGCACAGATGGGAAAAAAATCCGTCCTAAGGTTCCATAACGCAATAAATTGAAATCGGTCTCCATAAATTTCATACTTAGTAGGATAATTATTACCCTGCAGACGCACTCGTATATTGAGGTTTTCGACTCGACTCTTTTGTTAATGAAGGTCACCCAAGACAATGCACTGGACCAGCCCGTGTTAAGAGGTGCTGATAAATTTTGAAGACACGTTAGCACAAGTAGTAATTTCTGCTATATTAGTAGTTCGCTTTCTGCTGCATGAAAGGTCAGAGTTCGATTCAGGGTTCAAAAAACATTTGCTTAAAGTATTACCACCCCTTTCCCCTAGATTACATTATTAAAGTAAATGAACGGTAAGATGGAACAAATTGTGCACCAAAATTTTCCACCGCTTCCTTTGATAATTTCAATGCCCTCGGGGGAGGAACCGTTGAAAATAATTAGATCAAAAATATAGTCCACTGCTGCATATGGTGACATATTATTTAGTCTGCTTGTTACTTCCACACATACAAAGAGGGAATAAATGAATCATTTGTTATTAAGTGCAAAGACCAAATACAGTGCAATTATTTTTATTTGTAATAAACAATAAGCATACAAATCACATACAAAAATATTCGGGAAACATTATTTATATTCAATCAGAAGAAGATATCAACACAACATCAAGCCCCCCCCCCCCCCCCCGCCCCACTCCTCCCCAACTAAGAAAATTACCAAATATTAAGTTCTATAAACGTTGAAACAACCAGGATTTGGTGCAGTTAATATTGCAATTAAGTGGTATTATCGTGTTCTTATAGTTGCAATATGTGACAATTTAGTACTATATCTAATCTTATCATGACTGTCTTTGCAACGAATAATAAATTGTTGCAACGGTTGCTCTAATTTATTAGAGTCTAAACATCGTTTCTCAACCTGGGGGTCGCGACTCCCAGGAGGGTCGCCATGACATATCGGTACAGGGAATCGCAGATCAGGAAAAATTAAGCACCTATGTATGAGAAAATATGTTATTAATTAATGTTTAATGTTAAACTGAAAAATAATAATTAGGATGTAATTATTAGTAAGGGGGTCGTGAGGTTATTTACATTATTTTCAGGGGGTCGCGTCACCAAAAAGGTTGAGAGACAATACTTTCATAGATCTTTATGACTTCAAATGGCTATTTTACTTTAAAATCACTTTATTGTCACATAAATGTCATTTTGTCATTGGACAGATTAAGAGTGAAAATGGGTTGAGAGGGTGTTAAGCCCTGACGAGTCGCGACATGCCTTCGGCAATGGTGTTCAAAGCGGCGAGGTCCTTGCGAGCGGTGTCCAACAAATGTGCCATGCCTCGCTGTTGCAGCGCTAGGAATTGCTTCAAGTCTTCTTGGGCGCCTACAGAAGAAAATGAGAACCATGAGGGTACTGGGCAAACATTGCAGTTTTGTGATCGTCGTACCTATTGCTACTATTATAATAAGGTACTTGACTCGCAAGCGCTTGTCCAAAAGGTAGATATAATTTAATTGATTAATAAATTAATATGTAACTGAATAGGGAAGGGTTAACCCACACCCATAGAAGACTAATATGAACTGTATTGCGTTTCCCACTTTATCCAATTTCCCTCATTGTACGTTCGTGTTTCGGTAGTGAGTGAAATATGCCAGAGTTCATCCCTATTCCAACCTATCTGATCCCAACTCTTTCTCCATATCCAATCCTTTAAAACTGCAAAGATAAGCAGTCTCTGGACTGTTGTTGGCATTGTATCGCGGATGTCCATGGACGACAGTATCTATCATATTTACCACCAGGTGGAAACCAGATGGAGAACTTTCCATAAAAAAAAGTAGTGAGGGTCGAATTATAAAGTCGTATTTGAATAACTATAACATTATAATACCATATGTATATTATATGAGTACACCCCATAGCCGAACAAATCCGTTTATAAATAAGATGGATTTGATTTGTAAAAATATAGATGCATTTCTCACCTGGGTCCAAGTGATAACGCTCCTGCGACGCGCCCGCACTAGCGCTGCGCTGCAAACGCACCGCGCATAGAAGCTCGTTCAGTCGACCCTTACCGACCACAATACATCATTAGTAAATTTCTTAAAACCCCAAGTACACCGAAAAGTGAACACGTGATTTTTAAATTTATTAAATTAAAATCACTTCACTTTATTTTAAAAAAAATTGGGGCATTAGATTATTGGTTAACAATACCGCTAAAAAATGTGATTGAATGAGAGATGAGAACACAGAGATAATAAATAGTGTTTTCAACAAATTTATATAATTTAATCTCTGAAAATACTAGAAATTGTTTCGGGAAATAAAATTCAAAATATCTTGAAGAATTACCAAGTTATAGGACATAGAAGTAAAAGTAAAGGAGCGCGCTACTGTGCTACATTCCCCGCGTGCTAGCGTGAGTGGTAGAGATAGCGACCGTAATTAAAAAAAAAAATTCATAATTAATTAAAAAAATCTTTTTAACGTGGGTTAATTTACGAGTACCAACATCTCCGATTGTTGAATAAGTCATGAAACATAGCAATTTCAAATACAATCAATTAGAAACAGTAAATCAGTATAACATAGTTCTAGAATTGTCATTGTTGTCATTTAATGGCTTTTTTATGATTTGGTGTAATAAAATTACAGATGAGTGTAATTCGCTATACCCAAGGAAACATTTGAGAACAAGATACAGTATAAGTTTAGAAAAAAAATATCAGAGACCGTTTCAAATCTACAACCTTTCAAATTACGCACAAATATAAACATGCATTGTTTTGTCAGCAGGTAATTGGTGATTATGTATGTATTATATAGGCACGCAATTATGTAAGTAGTATTACACCAAATGTGGATGTTATTAATATGAAATGAAGGCCATGTAATTTTTGATAATAAGCATCAGCGCTACACTCAGTTACTTTTAAGATAAACAAATCTAAAATAGGAAATATTATGTACTTTGATATTTATATTATCACATTTGACACATTTTTTACTTATTTATAAAACAAAAATAATGATTATTTTAAACATTTCACGACTGATTACCACAGTTCATAACGCACCTGTCTGCTGCGTAAAACGTCCTAGTTCGATCAGATGTTTGTAGTCTGGGTGGTGTTATTTGTGTTTCTGGAGCCACGACACAGGGAATTCTAGTCTCAGCTATTGAACATTAAACTAAAGAAATAACCCATACTGTTAGTTTACTTTACAATTTTCCATTTATTGCACGCGGTAAATGACCTTCGTAAAGTGTATTTTACAAACCGGTTATAACCAAATATACTGATAACCATTTTTATTACATTGCCCACCACACGCGCTGACGCTGTGCAAACAATTAGTTCAAATATTGAATAACGAAGCCGAAACTTCTAATATCGTTCATTAACATTTGTAACATTCTGTAGGAATTGTAAGTTTTTAAAAGAAATAACTAAAGCTGAGCATCAAAAAATACTGAATGAGCAAGATATGGATGGTAACAAATTTAAAGGTGGTCTCTGCTAAAATAAAAATGTAAAAAGTAAAGAGAAAGCTACAAAGAAACAGTAGTCCCATTCCGTCGACGGTGGTGACATTCTTAATAATTTAGAATTATTATTTATTTACTTAAACATTGGTTGCTTTGTTGATCACGAATTGCTTCACTTTCTTTTTTTTCAGAATGGCTAAATTCTTGCGAGCCTAATGGTCTTTCAAGAGTCACCGGACATGTATAATTTTAGGGCGAGCGCAGAAGGCGCTCAGCCAGGAGCAACGAGCAAAGGCGAAAGGTATGGACCTCGGCTTAAGGCGTTGCTTTGGGAGGGTATCGCGGGACCGCAAGTCGGTGAGAAGCGCCCAGGCACGTGCCGATACCTGGTAAAAGTGTTGGCTGAAGGCCGATGTGTCCGAAGGGAACTTCCTCGTCTCTGCTTGCGTGGACGGTGTACATGTGTAGTGTGTGTGTGTGTGTGTGTGTGTTGGGCAAGAACCGCATTGGCAGCAGTAATTGAGTCGTCGGAGTCGTCTAGGATGTGCCGAGGACGACGACGATAACTGTAACGGGAAGGGGCATTCCCGTCGAGGACACAGGTCAGCCTAGCAACTACTAGGGGGTTGGTAATATTACTAAAGTATATTTTAACTATTTACTTAGGTAATTGTTATTTCATCTCAGTAATCTTTACGGAAAGTATTTTTGTGACCTTTTAGTGTACCTAACTCCCTTTTTATAGTTGTGTACTTCCCATCTTATTTTTGGACTATACTTTTTTACGGCTACAAACAAAATAAGATAAACACTGTCACATTTTCGTGAACAAGGAACAAACAATGCTACCGTAATCCCAGATATGATCAAGGTCTCGTTTTATATTTAGTGACTTGAAATAATGAGATAAATTTTATCAAATACCATAAATATTCCATACCGATAGAGTGTAGAAATAACTTTATTCATTGCTACAAATAAATATGAAGGTTAGTTTAAAGTTAGTTTAGTTTAGTTTTTAGTTTGAAGGTTAGTTTTTAGTAATAATATAAGGACAGTTAATATAAGTACTTTTTTTATTTATCTGAAATTTGATTGATATGTATGTGTGTGCGGTGTCGACCCGTTTTAGAATAGCACCACCCCATCTTTTCCGCGGTGTCGTAAAATACAACTAAAACTAAACTAAGTCGTAAAACAAAGCCTCTGGGCTTTGTTATCCCTTAGTCCGCGTTTGTGGTAGACCACAAGTCCGGAGAAACTACGCACCTCTAATTGGCAACTCATCGCCCGCGTACCGTATTAAGGCACAAGAGAATGTGCATGAGGAGGCCCATGTCCAGCCGTGGACGACAAAGGGCTGGTTGCGTACTCGTAACTATCAAATCGACGTATTGACACTAATCCTCATTTAGTTCGCGAGGTGAGTTGCAGGTCAAAACCCCCTTTGAGATACAATAAGACACCTGTATCGATTGTAATGACAGAATTGGGTTATTTCCCCCCACGTGATGTGGAACAATTTAAAGTTTTGTGGAATTTTATAGACATGCGGTGAGTCATTAGTCATTTGTAGACTATATTTGTTATATCTATACTTAGTACAGGTACTATTAGGACTATCGGACGATCTCTAATTGTGCCTTCTCTAAACTATTTCCATTCACAACCTAATCTGTATATTCACAGTGAGCGTCAGCAACCGGCTTTAACTGGTTATTTTAGCCCATGTCTGGAGATAAAGGTTCGATAGCGATAAGAGAGCACGCACGGGGTGTGTGGTGTGGGTTGCGACATGTTTTGGGCGGACAAGGCCGTTCGATCGCTACTTGTGAGCTGTACATGCGATAACACGATAATAGTCTGCCGATTATCTAGCAGGTGACATCACTAGCCGCAGGTAATGTTGAAAGTATGAGATTAAATTGGCATAATTCATTATTGTTTGATAATATCATGTAATTTTTGTTTATAGTCAATAGGCAAAATGCATGTGTATTTTTATGACAAAAATCTATCCATCAAGGATCTATTAATCTAACAATATGCACGCAAAATTAATTAATTATATGACAAACAATAACGACCCAGAAAAGATAATTAAAAAATATCAAAATATCAAAACTAAAATATTTTTTTATGTTAAAAAAGCCATTCATAAAATTTGATATATTTTTTAGATTAAGACTTGATTAATTCTTTCAATTTTAAGGGTTAGAGGTTGCCATGGTTTGTGACGTCACATGATGTAACGGTACGCTTCTTGAGCAGATAGGTTTGTATTTCTGTTCCATTTAGTAATGTATATAAATCTTTAAATACACTTAGTACGAAATAAATATTCTATAAGGACATACGCATGCCCATAGTCCAATACATTAGTTATTTTTAAGTCAATGACTATCGAAAGACATGATCGCGTCTGGCATACACATTGCAAAACTACACTCGCGGGCTGTTGCTGGATTAGGATGACGACTTGAGCGGCTTCTATAGGTGTGGTTTCCATTTTCTTTTAGATTCAGTGTTCCCAGTGACGTGAAACATTGGACTGATGACCAATTTTCATAAACGCCCACTGTTTATAGGGTTTCAGGACTACCAAACAATATGGTGTTTTGTTTTAATAATTGATGTTTTTTGTTTTTACGTTACATGACATAAGGTAAATAATCTTTGGTTATGATATTGAAAGAGGTTGAAAGCTAACAAAATTACCTTTTAAATGATATACCACAATCCATAGTTTATTGCATAGAAATTGCAAAAAATTGTTTTGAGCAACGCGCAATGAAGTGATTCCAGTTTATTGCTCGCGAGTGTATAAATTTCTAAAAATATATATTGGAGAAATAATGAATAATGAACAGCCAGCAAATGTAAAGGTAGGTTCGGGTTTAGGTTCCGTGGTGACAATGAAGAAATAGGACTCCGTCGACTTTGCGATCACATTCTCGGTAATTTGAAATTGTTTATTTCAGTTATTCAAAAATAGTTTTTTTTTATCATCATTTGTTGCTTATTTGGTATTTTTTGGTCTTCATTTAAACACAAGCCTTAAAACTGTAACCCAACAATAACCGTTAAACGTTTTTGCCTGAAAACTCACGTGTAAGTAGATGATTGTGTTATAATTATTTTTATATCAGCCAATAACATGTATTAAAAGACTGTACATGTATTCCTAGGCTAAATGTATAATGCATAGGGGCGTAAATGTGCACTAAAATTAGACATTTTTATAACAAAAGCGGCCAATTAGCCAGGAAGGAAGTTTCACTATTTCCGAACCGTAAATCGTAACCGTCACCAGCCCCGCCCCTATCGTCCACTACTGAACAGGGGCCTCCTCATTCACATTGTCTCGTGCACGATGTGTGACCTTATTTGCACGAGTGCACGCACGCTGTGCACGTGCACGCGTGCACGCTGACCAAGCGGGGTGGCGAGACCAACCTTTTAAAGGTGGTGTATTGAGAAAATGTTAAGAAATTTTGCAGTCGATTGGTTTAATCGATAAAATTCCAAATATAAATTGACGAGATAGACTTGCAAGCTAAAATATTGAATATTCATATTGAAACTCAACTTTGAACTGCTCAACATTATTATTGGCTGACTGTACATGTACAGTGGTGGTCACATAATTAAAGACACCTTCTATTTAGCTACATACAACTTTATTGATAGTATTATTAATAGTAAAGATAAGTATTAATTCTCTTTAATTACTATTAATCATTACTCTAACATCATATTCTTAAAATGAAGACAATAAAGACTTGTATTTAGCAATAGTTGAGATCTTATTCGATTTTTAACTAAATCACAAACTTTTTTAATATGCTTGCTACTGGCCACCCAATTAAAGACAGTTTATGTGTCATTATCTTAATTTAAAATTAAAAAAAAAACAGTCCTCTTATATTTTCCATTTTGCTGGGAATTTTCAAGAAACTTAAAGCAAAAGCTAGCTTAACTTTATCTCAAAATTAATATCATTTTGATCATATTCAACGAGCTACTATGGGAAAAAATAAAAGTTGTGATTCCTCTACAAGGAAGATCATTCTGAATTTTTATGACAAAGGTTGGTCATACAGGAAAATTGCGAATCATTTGCGATGCTCTAAAGATATGGTCATGAATGCTATCAAACATTTCAAGAAGTTTAATACAATAGAAAACGTACCTAGGAAACCTAGACCTAGAAAAATAACCCCACGTGAAGACTTCAGAATGATATTATTAACCAAAAACGAACCGTTCAAAGGATCAGAGCTTATTCGTTTGGAAGTATTTGGTGCAGGAGGGTCGAGAGGTGTGTTGGCAAGAACAATTAGAAGGCGATTATGTGAGGCAAACTTATTTGGAAGAATATCTCGTAAGGTGCTACTTTTAAAGATAGCAAATATCAAAGCTAGATTAGAGTTTGCTAAAAATATGAACAGTGGACTGAACGTGAGTGGAAAAATGTACTATTTTCGGATGAAACTAAAATTAATATGATTAATTCTGACCGAAAACAATATGTGAGACGTCCTCCGAATAAAGAAATGGATCCAAAGTATACAAAGAACACAATCAAACATGGGGGAGGAAATATCAAAGTTTGGGGCTGTTTTTTCGGACATAGTGTTGGAGCTGTCAGGAAAATTATAGGCAATATGGATAAATTCCAGTACAAAAATATTTTAGAGGAAACTATGTTACCCTATGCCGAGAAAAATTTGCCGGTGGTTTGGACTTTCCAACAAGATAACGATCCAAAACACGCAGCAGCAGTGGTTAAAGACTTTCGACGGAGCCAATCAGTAACGGTCTTAGATCGGCCCCCGTACAGTCCCGACATCAACCCTACTGAAACTTTGTGGTACCATGTGAAGAAAATGGTGGCCACAAAACGTACCACTAACGTTCGTCAACTTTATATGACTTTTAAAGAAACATGGGAGAAAATTCCAATATCAACTTGCAACAAATTGATCTCTTCAATGCCAAAACGATGTCGGGCTATTATTGCTGCTAAAGGACATGCGACAAAATATTTATAATTTTACTATAATGTCTTTAAAATATGTCTATAATTAATTATAATAAACTTCATTTTAATATTTACGATATTTCTTTTTTCTTCGTTACTTGGTGTGTCTTTAATTAGTTGGCCATGCCTTTGTTCAATTCATACAGCTTGAAATATAGTTGAACCGAATAAAAATATAGGTCGTCTCAACTTTATCATCGAAAATATTTAATTTTAACATCTCACAAATGATTATACATATACAAATGATTTAATTATACATTGATTTACAATGATTTATGCCTATACAAATGATTTAAATATTGTTGCAAGTTCCTATTGTATTAAAGTAAAAAATAAATAATCAAAAATCTCAGTTAACTTAATATCTCCTGAGTGTCTTTAATTATGTGACCACCACCGTATGTATGTAAATATATAAGTCCGTTATACTGCAGGCGCGCGTGCACCGACTCCTCCTCGGGGGCGATCACGACGCCCACGCGCCCTACCGCTTCTTGCTCGCTACGATCTGTATACAGTAGGTAGGTACATGTATGTACTCACGTTGTACAGGGGCGGCGCGGCTAGTTGCGAGGCGAGCTCCTGCAGGCGCGCGCGCGCCGCCTCCTCCTCGGGGGCGAGCGCGGCGCCCACGCGCCCTACCGCTTCTTGCTTAGCTATGATCTGTTAACAAACAATATTCACTGATTAAACTGGTACTGTTTTTCCACTGAGAGCTTTCCCAGTGCCCACCAAAACACTTTGCAGATCTTTTACGTCGAATTGTCTTCAGATTTCCATTAAATTAACTGAAAAAACCCAATATATATAAAAATCTCAATCTTAAATAAGACTTAAGTTTTTAATAAGGTTGAGAACGCGACAGCTAAGCGATATAGCCGTACGCTAATCCCCGTGCGGATCCATAGGTTTTCTGATAAAATAGCCAAAATGGAGAACCTGACCTTATATGCCGAGAATCGCTGTCTTCCGACCAAGCTTACGGTTTCCTTGTGTGGTTCCCAGTCTGGTAGCGCTTCTTCTCGGCTTCTTGACCTTCCACTTGGTTTAAGCGTCCTTCGGCACTAAGCGGCTATACTAGCGGTATAGAAAGGGCACAGCGTGTGCCAATTCTGGGGTCCAGGAGACCACCCAAATACGCGGATTTCACTATCGACCGGCTACGGGAGGGGTCGATCGCTAGACTGTTTAATCAGCGGAATTACAGTCGTGGACAGAGCCCACTTGTTATTAACATGTTACATGTTAAGATAATAACAGTACTTGTTATTATCTTGTTACGTGTCTGATAAATATCTCAATGGTAACTCCCATCACCATCCATGTCAGTTGGCTACCGTAGGCAAATCTTTGTTACAGAGAGCACACGGCATCTGTGACACTGACCACCTCGAGGAAGAGCTTCTGCATGTGAAAAAAGTACTGCGAAGCAACAATCACAAACTCACACGAATGCGTCACAAAAGCCGCCCCAAGCCTCCTACAGTTGAGCGACAACCTGCCATCTTACCATACATCAAGGGCATCAGTGACAAAATTGGCAATATCTTAAGACGAGCTTCAATTAAAACTTACTTCAAGCCGCACAAGAAGATTAGCCAATTTTTAAGACCTGTCAAGAGCAATATCCCCCTACAAGATGCAGGTGTTTACAAGCTTGATTGTGAATGCGGGTTATCATACATTGGGCAAACAAAGAGGAGCATCGGTATCCGGATAAAAGAACACATAGCTGACATGAAAAACAGACGCTCGACCAAGTCTGAAGTTTGTGAACATGTTCTGGACAAACCCAACCATTACATTCGATTCGATAATCCACAAATCCTCGATAGAAAGACCCGGTTTATGCCAAGAATGTTACGCGAGGCTATTAAAATCAAGAAACACCCAAATTTCAATAGAGAAGATGGTTGGCAAGTACCACCGGCTTGGGATCCAGTCATTAAATTAATTAAATCCCAAGGCCAACGCAATACTGCAAGACCTCTGGACACCGTGAGCGAATACTGCGTGCATAGGAAATGTTATGATTAAAAAAAAAATCTCAGACGGTAGTTCAAATAATTTCTTAATAACTCAAGTGACAAATAAAATCAATTAGTCACCTCGTGACCACGTCCACTGCAAAGTGTTCGAAACGTCGGGATATAAATAATGTTAAATATACGCGATTTAAACCGTTCAAAGTTGTTTAATTGCTATGTATAGTAACCGCGAAAACCTAAGAAAATATAATCTAGTAATTAGCCTAAATTATTAAAACGTGCACGAGTTACATTGATTCCTTAACTCTAAAATGAGTCATCCTTTTTTTGTATTTATATCAGTATATCATAGCTGGGGGAACGCCACATGTCGTTTTTTTGTGATTTTGATGATCTTACAGTTTTTTTCTAAATAACTGTAATACTTTTGTCAAACTCGGAAGATGCACAATGTAGTTCAACTCTTTAAGTAATCATACGATTTTTATTTCTTCGAAATATTACGATTTAATATGTTTAATTGTGGGAACGCGAGAGCATGCTTCGCGTAAGGGATTAAATAGAGTCGCACGAATTTACTCGTAGAGTAAATAAAGTTACTACTACTAACCATACTACTACCTTTAATAATTACTACTACTAACCATAAACGTAACCAGCCCCCTTATCGTCTACTACTGGACATGGGCCTCGTTATAAACATTGTCTTGTGCAAGAAAGATGTATGATTTTAAAACGTCACACTAAAGAAGCGGTAAGTGCATTCTTATAGAGATGGTACATCCTCAGAGTTCGTACTAAATGTAAATTTATTTTATGAATTCATTTTTTGTCTTATTGGATACAACACAACTGTAACAACCGCTGGCCATCTGTAACTCAGGATTGTCCTTCCACGAACCTCTCCTATATTACTATAGTTATTATTTTATTTTATTAGGTTCACCAACGACACACCATGCATGTTCATTGTATACAAACATGATAAACATTATAATACATATACGGTAGCCTCTTACAGGAGAACACAGCATTCATATTGTAACATGTTAAGTGATCGAAATACAACCCGGTGAAACGGAGTGACAGGAAATTATTCCGAAAAATTTTAAATTAACAATTTAATGTTACATGTTTAAACATATTTAAGTTAAGTTACTTTGGGATTAATGACTGATTAAATATTCTTTAGTACTTATGGAAGATGTACATGTGTCTGTAAAGTTAAATATGTAAGGCGCGTTACGTACCTGCAGCAGCGTGTGGCGGAGCGCGTGGAAACGCGCGGCGAGGTGCGCGAGCGCGGCGGCGGCGGCGGCGCGGCGCGTGCGAAGCGAGCCCAACGTGCCCTCCGCGCGCCGCAGCCACCCCGCCTGCAGGCTCGCCTGCTCCGACTGACACCGCGCACGGAATTTCAGCTGCACAACGTTACACGGGCTTAAAACTCGTCCACGTGAGGCGGTGAGATAAGTCTATACATTCTGTTTACATACAACGCGCGAGTTTAAAGTTCACGCATAAATCGCTTGCAGTTGGCCAGACTCGCGACTCGCGCGTCGTACGCACGTGTAGACCGTGATACACATGCCAGTAAAAAAGCATGCCCGAGACAAGTACCTGGCATACTAATAACTAGCCTAATAAGTGATAGATAAGTGATGACAATACACCTGCTGGTAAGTAGGAAGCACGACAGTTACTATATAGTCGTTTCGTGAGTCAGTTGAAAAGCACAGAATGGAGGCTCGTAAGATAGTATCCCATGTTAAGTGATCCCCTTCCCGCTTCACCGCGGGGAACACACGCACACGAAAAATCAAACGGCTTGCAGTCTACTATTAAATGCTATTAAAACGCATGCTTCTGACTTACAAAATCTGAATATATATGACAGTAGCAGGCATTTGCAAAGCACTGGCATGATTTTGTGCGAGTGACACGTATGGATATCATGGCACTATTGCGCGCGAGTCGAGATACTAGTAGGCATTGTTGCGTCTAGTACTGCGCGCGAGTGTTGCCGCCAATGCACTTATCTATATCGAATACTGACCGATTCCTACCCCAAATTCTCGTGCGTTGAACGCGGTGTATGGACACAACGTTCGCAGATGTACGCGCGAGGATTTACGCACGTAAATCGCCTCATCTAGGCAAACTCCCAAAACTGGACCGCGGACGAGTTTACCACTTTTGTGTAATCACTAGTGGTCAACTGGGCCACTATTCCCAACGCACTTGTAATGATTTTATTCTTATATTGGTTCCTTTTCAAAGCAACAGTGTAACAAAACAGGTATTTAGGAATATATACAAAGGCCTGTCTCACACAACGCAACTCAAAACACACTGAAGTAATTATTAACTAAAATCGGGAACTAGTTTTTGATAAAATTTCACGATGCTACTCAAATCTCTGTAATTTTAGTCACTGGTTTAGTTATGGTTTAACGATGTCTACTGATTCATGTGACTTATCTGTTATTTATTAAATGTATCCTAAGTGGGTTACTCATTTGTCGATATCACTGTTTGATGTATTTTTCCTCTGATTGACTTTTAGCTTGTAGGTGCATAAGCTTTAAAAATTTAAAATTTAAATTTAAACACATACAGCTTTAAAACTGTTAAATATTTCACTAAATTGAAAATTCACCTCAGAAAATCCAATCATCGGCACGGGTATGTAGTTCGCGGGGTCGGGATTGTCTGCTTGAGCTTGCTTCCACAGTCGCATGTCCATACCTGTTATACAGAACAGATAGTTATAATCAATTATACTGTTTCCTAAACTAAAGCATTTCCGACATTTCGATTTATTTCGTTTACGAACTGCGAGTTATTTTGTTTATTTTATTATAATAAAATAAACAAAATAACTCGCAGTTCGTAAAACGTAAAACGAAATAAATCAAAATCGGCTATACAAAATCCTATAAATAAATAATAATCATTTACATAACAATTATTCTTATTCCTGAATTCCTAAAAGGTAGGCCGAGGCCGGAACTTTCGTAATTTTAATTTAATTATTTTTTTTAATTTAATTCCGGAATCTAAGGAACTTTCGTATCTACAACGTATATCACCACCTATATAAAGTTGAACCTGCTTAAAACCGCGTAGGCGGTGGCGGCGTCTGCAAGTATTGCTAGAGTAGAAATCGGGCGGGCTACATGACAGGCGCGCTCGCTGACAGATTCTGCGCCGCGCCTGACAATACAAACACGGCCGTCTCCCCGGTGAAAACGTAACTCTCTTCTACATTGTTATCTACAACGTATATCACCACCTATATAAAGTTGAACCTGCTTAAAACCGCGTAGGCGGTGGCGGCGTCTGCAAGTATTGCTAGAGTAGAAATCGGGCGGGCTACATGACAGGCGCGCTCGCTGACAGATTCTGCGCCGCGCCTGACAATACAAACACGGCCGTCTCCCCGGTGAAAACGTAACTCTCTTCTACATTGTTATCTACAACGTATATCACCACCTATATAAAGTTGAACCTGCTTAAAACCGCGTAGGCGGTGGCGGCGTCTGCAAGTATTGCTAGAGTAGAAATCGGGCGGGCTACATGACAGGCGCGCTCGCTGACAGATTCTGCGCCGCGCCTGACAATACAAACACGGCCGTCTCCCCGGTGAAAACGTAACTCTCTTCTACATTGTTATCTACAACGTATATCACCACCTATATAAAGTTGAACCTGCTTAAAACCGCGTAGGCGGTGGCGGCGTCTGCAAGTATTGCTAGAGTAGAAATCGGGCGGGCTACATGACAGGCGCGCTCGCTGACAGATTCTGCGCCGCGCCTGACAATACAAACACGGCCGTCTCCCCGGTGAAAACGTAACTCTCTTCTACATTGTTATCTACAACGTATATCACCACCTATATAAAGTTGAACCTGCTTAAAACCGCGTAGGCGGTGGCGGCGTCTGCAAGTACTGCTAAAGTAGAAATCGGGCGGGCTACATGACAGGCGCGCTCGCTGACAGATTCTGCGCCGCGCCTGACAATACAAACACGGCCGTCTCCCCGGTGAAAACGTAACTCTCTTCTACATTATATTTTCTTAGGTTTTCGCGATTACTATACATTGCAATTAAACAACTTTTAACGGTTTAAATCGCGTATATTTGACATGATTTATTGACGTATATTGACCAATTTACTATGGAGTCTGAGGTCAATAAATCCTTGGCTTTCCTTGACATTTCAGTCATCAGAAATCCTGACAACTCTCTTGGTCATACTGTGTATAGGAAACCCACCCATACAGATAAATATCTCAATGGTAACTCCCATCACCATCCATGTCAGTTGACTACCGTAGGCAAATCTTTGTTACAGAGAGCACACGGCATCTGTGACACTGACCACCTCGAGGAAGAGCTTCTGCATGTGAAACAAGTACTGCGAAGCAACAATCACAAACTCCCACGAATGCGTCACAGAAGCCGCCCCAAGCCTCCTACAGTTGAGCGACAACCTGCCATCTTACCATACATCAAGGGCATCACTGACAAAATTGGCAATATCTTAAGACGAGCTTCAATTAAAACTTACTTCAAGCCGCACAAGAAGATTAGCCAATTTTTAAGACCGGTCAAGAGCAATATCCCCCTACAAGATGCAGGTGTTTACAAGCTTGATTGTGAATGCGGGTTATCATACATTGGGCAAACAAAGAGGAGCATCGGTATCCGGATAAAAGAACACATAGCTGACATGAAGAACAGACGCTCGACCAAGTCTGCAGTTTGTGAACATGCTCTGGACAAACCCAACCATTACATTCGATTTGATAATCCACAAATCCTCGCTAGAGAGACCCGGTACATGCCAAGAATGTTACGCGAGGCTATTGAAATTAAGAAACACCCAAATTTCAATAGAGAAGATGGTTGGCAAGTACCACCAGCTTGGGATCCAGTCATTAAATTAATTAAATCACAAGGCCAACGCCATACTGCAAGACCTCTGGACACCGTGAGCGAATACTGCGTGCATAGGGAATGTTATGATTAAAAAATTTCAGACGGTAGTTCAAAAAAATTTCAGACGGTAGTAATAATTTCTTAATAACTCAAGTGACAAATAAAATCAATTAGTCACCCCGTGACCACGTCCACTGCAAAGTGTTCGAAACGTCGGGATATAAATCATGTCAAATATACGCGATTTAAACCGTTAAAAGTTGTTTAATTGCAATCTCTTCTACATTGTTATCTACAACGTATATCACCACCTATATAAAGTTGAACCTGCTTAAAACCGCGTAGGCGGTGGCGGCGTCTGCAAGTATTGCTAGAGTAGAAATCGGGCGGGCTACATGACAGGCGCGCTCGCTGACAGATTCTGCGCCGCGCCTGACAATACAAACACGGCCGTCTCCCCGGTGAAAACGTAACTCTCTTCTACATTGTTATCTACAACGTATATCACCACCTATATAAAGTTGAACCTGCTTAAAACCGCGTAGGCGGTGGCGGCGTCTGCAAGTATTGCTAGAGTAGAAATCGGGCGGGCTACATGACAGGCGCGCTCGCTGACAGATTCTGCGCCGCGCCTGACAATACAAACACGGCCGTCTCCCCGGTGAAAACGTAACTCTCTTCTACATTGTTATCTACAACGTATATCACCACCTATATAAAGTTGAACCTGCTTAAAACCGCGTAGGCGGTGGCGGCGTCTGCAAGTACTGCTAAAGTAGAAATCGGGCGGGCTACATGACAGGCGCGCTCGCTGACAGATTCTGCGCCGCGCCTGACAATACAAACACGGCCGTCTCCCCGGTGAAAACGTAACTCTCTTCTACATTGTTATCTACAACGTATATCACCACCTATATAAAGTTGAACCTGCTTAAAACCGCGTAGGCGGTGGCGGCGTCTGCAAGTATTGCTAGAGTAGAAATCGGGCGGGCTACATGACAGGCGCGCTCGCTGACAGATTCTGCGCCGCGCCTGACAATACAAACACGGCCGTCTCCCCGGTGAAAACGTAACTCTCTTCTACATTGTTATCTACAACGTATATCACCACCTATATAAAGTTGAACCTGCTTAAAACCGCGTAGGCGGTGGCGGCGTCTGCAAGTATTGCTAGAGTAGAAATCGGGCGGGCTACATGACAGGCGCGCTCGCTGACAGATTCTGCGCCGCGCCTGACAATACAAACACGGCCGTCTCCCCGGTGAAAACGTAACTCTCTTCTACATTGTTATCTACAACGTATATCACCACCTATATAAAGTTGAACCTGCTTAAAACCGCGTAGGCGGTGGCGGCGTCTGCAAGTACTGCTAAAGTAGAAATCGGGCGGGCTACATGACAGGCGCGCTCGCTGACAGATTCTGCGCCGCGCCTGACAATACAAACACGGCCGTCTCCCCGGTGAAAACGTAACTCTCTTCTACATTGTTATCTACAACGTATATCACCACCTATATAAAGTTGAACCTGCTTAAAACCGCGTAGGCGGTGGCGGCGTCTGCAAGTACTGCTAAAGTAGAAATCGGGCGGGCTACATGACAGGCGCGCTCGCTGACAGATTCTGCGCCGCGCCTGACAATACAAACACGGCCGTCTCCCCGGCGAAAACGTACTCTCTTCTTCATTCTTATCTACAACGTATATCACCACTTATATAAAGTTGAACCTGTTCAACAAACACGTACCGGCTGCGGCATCTGCATGTACTGCTCGAGTAGGTGCGGCGCGGACCGCGTGACGGCCGGGCACCCTGCGCCCGACGGCGCGTTCCGCGCCGCGCTCAACAACAACCAACACGGCCAGCTCCGCTGCGGAAACGTGACTGTCGCCTACATTCTTATCTACCACGCAGATAAGAAAGTTAAACCTGTTCAAAAAACACGTACCCGGTGGCGATGTCTGCAAGTACTGCTTAAGTAGATGGGGCGTGGGCCGCGTGACGGGAGTGACGGTCGGGCACCCCGCGCCCGCTAGCGCGCTCCGCGCCGTGCCCGATGTTAAGAACGAGGCCAATTCCGCCGCGGACACGTGACTTTCACCTGCGTTCTTATCTATCACGTAGATCACCACCTATCGAAAAAACAAATTCTTTTCTTAGGTGGCAATGCTGCTATTAGCACATTCTGTCAATGTCAAGTTTTCACCGTAATTAAAATCAAATAAATTTTGTTAATGTTCAGTCACGTCGATGTAAGTCAGTAGTCGCTCAGTAAAGTAGGTTTACTTTATTTAGTAGGTTTCTTCAGACAGAGAGAAGTCTTGCTTGGAAGCACACGAAAAAAGCAATCTCATGCTTTTATTTATCATAAACATTATAGACAAATACGAGGCATTTTGAATTTTAATAAACTATCACTATTAAACCACAAAACACACTTATATTTTATATTTTATTAACACACCTTTATTTGACTTGGGGTAAACGTAATTTGGTCCAATTTAACCCCAGCAAGACACAAGTTTCTGCTCCATTTGTCGTGGCACCTCGATTTCAGAACATTCCTCTCAAGATCTCTGACAGTTTTTGGGATCCTTGACGTCCATATCTCGAGCAAAGACGAGTTTCAGTGTTATCTGGAGAGCAAGATAAAACTTGCTAGTAAAAAGCTCGGATGTACTGAATAGAACGAAGCAGTACTTCTCAAGTCTAAGCTCAAGTTAGACCCCACATGGAATACTGCTCACACCTCTGGGCCGGTGCTCCGAAGTACCAGCTGAATCCTTTTGACTCCGTCCAACGACGCGCTATCGGATTGTCGATGATCTCACTCTCACAGGTGGTTTAGAATCGCTCCGCATCCGTAAAGATGTTACGTCTCTCTGCGTTTTCTACCGCCTATATAATGGGGAATGTTCTGAAGATCTGTTCGGTTTGATGTGCCAAATTCGGGTTTACCATGGCACCGCCCGTCATCGTCGTGCGGTTCATCTGCACTTCCGTGACATAAAGTCGCTGCGTACAGTACGGTGAAAAGACACTATACCGCGAACCCACTTTACGCGAACGTAAAGTTGTGGAATGAACTGCCAGATTAGATATTTCCGTTACGCTACGATATGGGGCTTTTCAAGAGAGCTGTGAACAGGATTCTGCAAGGTGGGCAGCGCACCCGCAAGCCTAGTAAAATACTAGTCAGTTGTAAAAATTTTCAACTACCCGTCACAGTTGTTATACAGTGAATCTCATAATAAAAAGTCTATAAATTTATTAAAATTTGTACATACCTGAGTCTTGTTTTCTGATACAGCCTTCACAGAGTCAATGTTGACAGCTAAATTAGGTTTGTTGCCCAGCAGACCGCCTAAAGATGTAGTTAAGGCTTGCTGGTTATTTCTGCAATAAGTTTAAAGATTAAAGTTAATCATGGAAGTTAAATCAGAGTGATGTTGGAATAGTGTATATCAATAGTAGACGGGTGTTTAGTGTTTCACTTAAACTACAAAAAAACCCACCTCTTCTTTAAAGACGACTTTCAGTGTTCTAGCCTAAGAGTTAGAAATATAGCAAAACCACAGACCACAAAACTATATGACTCTACTTAGAAAATAACAAAATTAAAAATTTAAGACACAACCAATGTCTGAAATCAAAAATCATGAAAAATTTTGCATAAAAACATCAAAATAAATTAAACATCAATTTTAATGAAGCATGCCTCTGAAAGCGCCGTCTACTTTTGGAAATTTAAGCGCTAACTACACGAGCGAGTCTCGCGGCGATATCCGTCGTGTGTAGACGCGCTCGGCAATAGCTCATATAGTAGGCAAACATTTTATTAATTTATTTATTTTATTTAATCACAGTGTACAGTCAGCAACACGTCAACCTATATCCATGAATACCGTAATGCGTTATTAATAAGGGACAATTTTGTATGGTTTTGGGTACATTAGTGTGTTTGCTGACCATAGAACTTACTTAATTTCCTGTTCCGTTTTGTTGAATAACATAACGACATGTCCGTCCTTGTCCTCGCGACCACCGAGTCTCGAGTAGCCCACGGCCTTGAACCGGCACAGAGGGTTCTGCTCATTTAGCTCCAAAGGTGGCGCGTTCCTGCTGTAGTACGCTTGGCCTGCAATTTTCAACAGTATGTCGTTAGTGTAAGTAAACCAAACTATTCTGCCCTCCTTATAAATAAAAGCACAACATTCGAGACAAATGCAAAAATAATTGATAAAACTGTTATTAATTTAAAATCTAGCTAAAAACATGGAGTGTATTGCATAAAATAAAAAGAATAACTACGGTTTATTTTTGGAATATAATGTTGCTTATGCCTTTCTTCTTACGTACAATACAATTAATTATCTAAAGAAGTCCCATCGGTATATCTCGAATTTTATCGGAGCAGTTCGGAAGTGCCACTATAACAAATTATGTCAAGTACATTGCTGCATTTTAATAGAATATCAAGCATCACATGATAGTTTGGAAGAAGTAATGTAAGTCATCTGTCATCTATATTACCTCTACACCCTGATAGTAGTTTGTTAACGTAGTCTTATGAATATACAGAGTTGATAGTTACATTTACGAATATCAGAATGTCAGTTATACTTTATCAGAAAGTCAGTCTTTATCTTTATCAGCTAGATTTAATTGGCAGATAATTTATCTATCACATTGTTAACAGTTACTTTATCAGCAGGTTGTGCGACTCTTAGGGCCTTTTGCACGATCTCCCGATACCGTATCCGAAGGGGATGAGAAAGGCCCTAATTTTTGTGCTACCCTTATATCTTCCTTACTATTGAGAGCAGGAGTCCGAAATTGAGTATGAAAATATTTCAGAGAAAGAAGAATAATTTAAAAGGCAAGTACATATAAATTGACGATGGCATTGATACTGGGGCAATTTTGTCTTGATATACATACATACTCGTAGGTAATTACTTCATGTAATATTTTAACAAGTTGACTGTCCCAATATCCATGCATCATATGTAATGGCTTGATGACATAATCTGACACATCCGTCTATCACGTGTAATGCCTTGACAAATTTAAAAACTACTTTTTTGGACGAGCCTATTCTTATTTTTTTCTTCGTCTTTTTTCTTCGTTTTTTTCTTCTCGATTTTCTTCTTTCTCTTAATCGTGGTAAATAGTTTTAAACTTTGTCTAGGCAAAAACAAAAACATTAAAGTATTGGCCAATCAAGCGTTCTTACAATTATAAACTTTTTTGCGGTCGAAAACGATTTATTCGTGATTGCAATTTATATTCGTTGCTCGAACTGAATAAATATATTGGTTCTGCAACATTATATTTGCAGTTGGCACCACCTAACCGCTCATTGAATAAGTTGATAATCAAAGGAGTTTGTGTATGTGCTAAGAGTTTGTGTTTGTGCGAACATTCGATTAGCCAATACTCTACATGTCAAGCATGAATATGTTAATGCAAATATCCATGACTGTCCAGTCAACGTGTTGAAATTACTAGAACCAAATAAAAAAAAATCATTTTTATATCACACCTGCTCGGAAAGTACGACATTACTATCGTACAAATATGCGGGCAGAAAAAATGTATGAAAATCCATTGTTAACGTTCTGAGCGGGCAGAAATAGTATATGAAAATCTGTATTAACGTGTGGTAAACTTTATAAACTTTTAATATAAACTTCAATTAATAAAGATTTTGTTTTTTATCTTCCTCGTAGGTGTTATATAAAGCACTATGTATCACTCGAAAGAAAGTGCGATTCCCAACTCGTGTGTATTACAAACTACACCCTCGTTGGTAATCGGTCAGTTTCTCCCCTTGGAGAACAATGTACTATTTTGGTATCTAGTTGTTTTGTAGTAATATATACCTGTCCCCCACTGGGCCTGCAGCAGGTTCCACTTGGCGAGTACCTGGTCGCGCTCGTCGGCGAACACGGTGCAGTTGAACACGGCTGCGACGAGCGCCTCATGTGCGCTCGCGGGGCCCGCCTGCGGTTGTGGCTGGTGCTAAAGTATTGCGTTATCAATATAAATGTTCCACTCAACGAGTTGACCATGCAAACGGCTAGCTCAACACCGACCCAAAAAATAATTGTCAACGGAAACTACGCTCACATAAAATGGTCAGGCTTGAGCTGTGTACTCTTGAATGTTCTTTGTAAAATTTTGAGAGTGAGTGTAAGAGAGAGAGAAAGATATATTTGAGAGAGTGTAAAGGAAATCAAATGTGTACGCTTCCCAGCCGAAAGTAATACACATCGGCCTTTAGAAAGAGACTATCGGCTAGCTTCGGTTTTGTAGAGTGCCATCTCTGTCGTGTGCCTGTACGACGACTGACAAATATGCGACGCAACGGCACACGACAGAGACGACGCTCTACAAAACCAATCATAGCCGATGTGTATTACTTTCATCATAGTATCATAGTTTGGCCATGTGGCAAAAGCTCGTAATACATAATGGCTTTCCAGTCCCACCATACACATCATATGACTGTTCGGAGTGAGGCCTGGCTTTGGGACTATTTGTGATGGCTAACCCCGCTTAGACCAAGATCGTTTTCGAACACTGTTATTGTAGGTGATCCACTTCTCATTGCCTGTTACCAATCTGTTCAGAAATGGATCGATTTCGTTTTAGCAATATCTCGTATATGGAAATTCTATTTAGCAAGTTTCTGTCATTTAAATTATGCGGCACTCAAACATCTAGTTTTTTTTTACAAAATTCAATTTATGCAGGTGATCCAAACTGTTGAGTGGTGAATGCTAAGCTCTTTCGCAATTTGATGACTGCTTATGTGTGGATTTGCTTTAATTTTTTCAATGATAACATCAACATTTACCTAAATAGGACGACCACAGTGAGGAACATAATTCACATCAAAAATTATCAGACCTGAATCAACTGAATCAGCAGTAGTTTTAGATAAAGCATCTTCTCCGTAAACACCACAAATCTCTTTTCCAGCACTAGAAGCATTCGTATCCTTGTCGGAAAAAAAAACATATCTAATTTTCTCCTTATGAACGTCCATTTTGAAATTGTTAAAAATATGAAAAGAGAAAACTTTTAATGAAAAGAGTAACTTTAATTTTCCGCCATTACAAAACGTCAGCTTTCAAACGGTATATCACTTTCCCACCAGTGATCAGTGTTGCCAGAAACATAGCACGCTAAAGTCATACGTTCAAAACGGCGGCGAACTTTCCAACTACCTATTATATCAAAATCAGCTAAAACTAACTGTCTATATCTGTATGTTATAGACATTAGCAGCAAACTATAAGAAAGGTGGTGATCATAACAGATCAGAAATAATCGTGGAAATACGAGACTTTATTGACTCAAAGAGCCCCATTCACGTCACGATAATATGATATTTTTATTTTATACAAAAAGTTTATGCTCCTGATGAGGAAATTAGTTATAGCCATTATTTATTAACATTTTATAAGCAATTAGCAAAAACGTGACAGTGTTACAAATGGGAATGGAAGGGAAGTATGGAAGGAAAAGAAGATCATTTACTCTATGATTGCTCTCTGTCTCTAGGAACTACTTAAAATACCTACAAAATGTGCCTAAAATATAAGATTATATCGTTTGTAGTAATTACTATTGCGTTCACGTCTACTGTTTTTTCTGTGTGAAGATTTTAAGTTTCTCAATACGACCGCTCGGGGCTCTGCACTCTACTCCCATGAATGTGGAGAAATTAACCTTCATGTAAAGTTTTACATTGTAACAGGATTATATTATAAGTAAATTAATGTTGAGTATTTGCTAGGTTAATGCACAATGCATTTAATTTCCAGTCATAATTTAATTTAGAACAGTCAAAAGTAGAGATCACACTGAAGCTGAGTTATTGTGTATGGTGATATGCATAAATGCACGAAGGAATGCATATATGTGTATGTGAAATTGTGTATGAGGATGTATGAGGCTTGTGTCTCTTTCTATTCAGATAATAGGTAGGTTAATAGATACACGCTAAAATTTCATTGATTACAGAGCCGTGACGTAATTACTCTATTAAGGAAGTACTATCAATATTCAAGGGAAAAATGAAAATACACGTAGTAGCCGCGTGCGAGCGATGTCGCGCGGGTCGCAGGGGAGCTACACTCGCACAGTTCTCCCTATTGCCCTCGTATTATTATTTTTAATTTAACCTTATGTATTGATACTACTAATGCTTAATATAATAAAGGGGTCCCAGATCTAAAACCATTAAAAACTCAGTGTGTTTAAAAACTTACTTGCTGTGGCTGCTGCCCAAATGCAGCAGTTGTACCAAGGCCAGTTCCAAAGCCTCCAAAACCACTTGTGGCTGGTTTCGTGCCGAATGCTGAGCCAAACGTAGAAGCATTGCCAAACGTCGATGTTCCGAATGTATTGGCGCCAAGAGTATTGGTGCCAAATGTAGGCGCAGCACCGCCAAATGTTGGCGCGCCAGTTCCAAAAGCGGTACCTGTGCCAAATGCATTGGCGCCAAAGCCACCGGTACCGAAACCTGAAAACAAAGGAAAACATGAACAATGTAACAAATATAGACAAAGGTAAATTTATTTAAAACATATTATTACAACCAGGTAATTATTATTATTATACTATATAAAGCTGAATCTAGTATATAGTTGAATAGGGTATAGAATATATAGGAGTGTTATAGTGTCATGAAGCACCATCAAACTCAGTGAGATTCTAAGTACGAGTAGTAACAGTACAAACATAGCATGTTTGTATGCTAGTTGTATACACCTGTGAAGTTAATCTACTTTTCTTTTTTACTACATCTAAATGTTAACAAAATATGAAGAAGGTGGGTGTAATCTCTTTTTATATAAACAAATGTATGAGCAACGTTAGAGGAACTTTCTTTTATTACATACATTTTAGACTTTATACTCGTAGTATCATCATCATTATATATGACATTATATGAGAAAACCTTATTGTCGATTTTAGATTCCCAAATTGAAATCATATTTTTTATTTATTTATCTTAAAAGTCAGATGTTACCACCATGTTTCTATTTAAATAGAATCATGAAACAATGAAATTGAACCCTTATCAGAGGGCTCATTCACTTAGACAACATATGGTTTGTTATTATATTTGTTTTAATGGACAGATTTTCTTAAGGACTCAGACAGTGTTTCATCATACAGCTACTCTAGTAAAAGAAGAATAAGCATTGGTATTAAAACAAACTGTTACCTGCAGCTGGTTTTGCAGCGGCTCCGAAACCAGTCCCTCCAAACAAGGAGGGTGTCGTTATAGCCGCTGTTGAGCCAAGGCTACCGAAAGGAGTAGCTGAAAAAAATTCAAATACTACTTATTATTATGTAATTGTTATTTTTTTCATAACTGTCTTTTTAGGGTTTACTACTTTGGTCCTACATATCTCACAGTAAGGCACAAGCCTCCCCTAATTACTACGAGGGGGTGTACAGTCATAATTACTGCTATAAAAATGAGCGTTACGCGTTCGACACTATGCGCTAATGAAGACTCGAGCGTTAAACGTTCGTGAGCGTTGTAGTCCAAGTTTTTAATAATGACGGTGATAAGCCCTTAAATATTAAAAGCATGAGTCTAAAAGGGCTAAGGTTAAAAATTTTAAGGTTCATTAGTGCTAACTTATCGCTCAAGTACTTAGTGGTCATTTTTACAATACTTACGTATTTACATAGAAATCTACAAGATTATCTAAAGTAACTACAGGATTTAATAACAGTGGTATAGTGAATTACAGATTTCTCGCAGTAATATACAATAAGTACAAAATATTTTTTTAAGCAATCTGTCCTTACAGAGGACGTTGGGACATTCAGAGAATATAAAAAATATTAACTACAAGAAACAATACTAGTCATAATCAATCATGGTCGCCCAGTAGGATTTAGACAGTAGATTTTACTAAGTTTTTTCATTATGTTACAGTACTGAGGTCAACGAAATAGCCAACATTATCTTTGGCTTGATCTTCAATGTTTGACTAGCAGCTAGCTTAAAATCAACCAAATAACAAAAATAGACCAACCACATAAATATTAAAAGTTTTCTAGATATCCAATCAGTATCACACTACTCACTGTAAATGTAAATGTACTATTAAGTTTTTCTAAAAGTACGAGTATGTAGACAAAATTCATTTCTACATATTTTTGTTTAACCTTCTGTGCCCTGCTATTAAGCAAAGGCCCAGGCATGTATCCAGACTACCAGAATTTGTCTATTAAATGGGACCTAAATGTGACCTTTTTTATTTTATTCAACATTTCAGCTGTATTACCTCAACCATGATCACAAGCTGACCTAGATACATACGAGGGTGAATCAAAAGTTCTTAGACTCGTCATTAAAACAGAAAGACATTGAAATAAAAACATTTTATTTCTCTATGTAATGTAACTTGATACATTTAGTATAAAGTTTTTCGCATTCCCTTATTCCTTCCGGAAAAAAAACATTTTCTTGAGTCACAAAAAACTCCAGCCATAACCTCATTATCATCAAATTGGTTTCACGAATATCTGTTAATTTTGGAAATCACTAGGGTAGCCCCTAGTCCGATGAATATGGTGGATGATTCAGAATTTCGAAACCAGCTTTGCAGAATGCTGGGAGTGCAACTTCAGATCGACGAGCTGGCTGGAGCATTATCGTGGTAAAACAACACGCCCAATGACAATTTTCCTCGCCGTTTTTCTTTAATTGCTTCATGCACTTTTGGGATCAAATCTGCATCATAGACACATGTTATCGATTTTCCTTTCGGCATGTAGTCATTAAAAGGATTCCTTCAAAACCCCAGAACAGAGAAGGTATAACTTTGTCTGCGGTCGAGGAACTTTTTTCATGGGTGGAGAAGACAACAAAATTTATCAGGATCATGCTGAAAGATTTCGAGATTCCGTTTTGAAACTTCCAAACGTCGTTTTTTGTTTTCTTCAGTTAATAACATTCGCGGAATCCATTTTGCCGATACTGTTTTGAATCCTAAAGTGAATCTTTAGTCTGTGCTAAATATTTTATGGTGATTCTTCTGACATCTAAAACCAACTTCTCCACTTTTCTGATGCTTTCTTCCATGACAGAGGTGGAAGGCTGACCAGAATGGGGATCATCTTCATAGCTCGATCTGCCCCTTTTAAATTCAGCATCCCCATAAGTGACGTGGAATAGAGTAAAGCATCAGCCCCTAATGTCTGCTGGATGTCCAAAAGAATTCTCCGTCATGAACATTTTTTTTAAAACACAGGTATATACATATATACTTTATTACTGCATGTAACTGCCTTTTTTCCATATTTTTATGTTTTTAACAAGTCCTTACACAAAATAATTAATTGTTAAAGAGTAGTAGATTGTATCAAGTGACACTTGACTAATAAAGTGAATGTTGTGATACTGACTTTTTAAAATAAAAAATATACTATCCTCATATAGGTTTTATTAACATATTTCTAAGAACTTTTTGATTCACCCTAATATGTGTTCATATTCAGTACTTGATTTTAGAGCAAATTCGAAATCATTAAACCAAAATTATTTTGGAGTTTGATCCCATTGGACCACCCTCTTATACATTTATTAAGTTCCACCATATCCATCCAGTTCAACAAGTGTCAATGAGATAAAAAAATGAAGTACCTGTGCTAGTTGCTGGAGCTCCAAAGCCTCCAAATCCTGTAGAAGTAGTTGCAGTACCAAAGCCACCAAACCCAGTATTGGTAGTTGCAGTACTAGTAGCCCCAAATGAAAATGTTGCTGTAATGTACAGTACAACATTGTGACATCATACAATTTGTACACACATTGTGATATTATCTATACAAAGGAATCTTTACTCGTATTGTCTTTCTATCTTATAATTTAATTGTTTCAAGATTCTGTTTAAATAGAAACATTAAATGAGCCAAATGATCCTGTTTAATAACATGTATAGTTACAATTAATTAAATATTTAGTTACAATCTAATGGATAGTTTTTTTTCAGCAATTCTCAATAGGTATCTGTGAAACTAGAGCCAAGAATAATGACCCTTTTCTTAGATGACGGCATGCATATGTAAT
The DNA here is from genome assembly GCA_914767545.1 of Sesia apiformis. Lineage (NCBI taxonomy): Eukaryota > Metazoa > Arthropoda > Insecta > Lepidoptera > Sesiidae > Sesia > Sesia apiformis. The sequence continues at coordinate 7,471,999 of OU611950.1, read as the reverse complement.
TACCCAATTACACACTCAAACAATCCAATGGACATTAAAATGTGTTATACTGAAACAGCAAAAGTCATAATCCCTCAAATGAACAGGCTATGTGACATGGTTTTGTCTATACAAATATGATGACAGTTTCTATGACATACCTCATCCTTCAGTATGATCTACATCTACTTTGATATCACCATATAACATCCCTCTGAAAGGCACCAATCTCCCCATGTAATCATTTAAGGGCCATAATTCAGCAAGTTTGCCCAATGAGAATATGTGGATATTATCGATGTTTCCCTTCTTCCTTGTCATGTTTTCCTTCACAACTAAGCTAGTAATAATTGAAAAATCTGCACTTCTTTAGAACTTCTTTGGTATAGGTTACAGTTATAATTCACACTTAGAGAATTGTATATTCTCTAATGAAAGAATTTGAGAATTCACATTTGTGGTGGTGTTAATCTACTACTACCCATTATTTGTTTGAATGGAAAGACTACTTTGGCAGCTTTTAAAATGTTTATATTTTTAGAAAGTATATAAACATTGTTTGTAAGAATTTTTGTTTGTAAGGATATAAGAATTGTTTTTTCATAACAATTGCACTTTGCTGTGCATGATATTATGTAAGAATACTAAGTCCCAGGGTGCAACAATGGTCAGTGTCACAATCTAGTCTAAATAAGTTTTTATCCATGTTGTGCATGTCTATAATGGGGATACATGCTGGACTGCAGTCTTCCCTTAATTGTATACTCAAATCATGTTTCGTATGTACAATGTTTCCATGCCTAAATAAATAACAAGCAACATATGGAATACAAAGATAAAAACAGAATATAAAAGACATATCTTTAATACAGAAGTTTGTCAAAAGGTACAATTTTGGTATCACTTTGAATACAACAAATACAACACTATTGAATAGAAGAAATGAACAATGTTTTATTAATTGTTTTTATAAATTATAAGTGAAATTTAATACTAAAGTGTGATGAATAATAATGATACTGATAAGTAATGTAGGTGTTTGTTTTACTTTGTAATTTCTACACAATTTTATTGCACAAAATAATATACTTTCATCAAAAATTTGATGTGATGACTGATGTGTGTACCATTCCATTATCAAAACACATATGAATCAAAGAATTTGAGAGGTACTCGACATAAAACACTATTAAGACTTAAGGGCTGGTGCAGATCAGGTGGAGTGCAGTGCAGGGTGGTTGTCATTAACAAACATCAATCTGACATTGAAAGACATTATCAGAATTTGTAGACATTGGAATAAGATCAAAAATTCACCTACAATCTACATGCACTTTAAAGTGCTCGAAGGCTAGTAACGTGGGCCTACTATGATTGTCCTAGAGTGCTTGTATAACATATCTAGTATATATTCTCAAATCGATGCCTAAATATTACACATTGATGCGATATTAATGCTTGTTTAAAATTACTATAAATCTATCAATGTTTTTGGTTACCTATTTTGTAAAATGAAATAGGAAGATATATAACTTAAATACAATATAAGTAAATACTTACGTTTGGCAGCAGCTCCGAAAGGCGTGCTTTGTGTAGTAGTGTTAGATCCAAATGAAAACGACATTTTTTATAGATTTTGGCAACTTTCGGCGAATATTTTTTATCCAGTTACAAACTTATTACAAAACTATTCACAATGAAACGAATCCGCTCTGTCGATGAAATTTTGTTGAAATAATCAAGTTTTCTGCAGTAGATTTCTGATTTTTCAGCTAGAAATATTTTTATCGCAATCCTTCATATAACCACCATTTGAACTCATTCGTGTATTTTGATTTTTGTTATTTTGACACACGTTTGACAGTTTTTTTCCCTTCCTAAATGTCAATTTATTAATTAACACATTATGCCAGAGTTGAGTTTTCTTCATATTATCGATTTTATAGTTAAAATAATTAAAAACGCAACTCATCAACGTCCAAGTAACATAAGATTCGCTCAATAAAGTAATAGTAGGTTTACTGAGGATCGAAATATTGGACTCCTTGGAAGCACATTAAAAATGTATGCATATGGTTTAATTTGATTATAATCAAATTAAATTATAGTTATCACAAACATTGCGAAAAAAACACATTGAAATTTAATACACAATTACTATACCACAAAACCCACATTTTTTATAATAAAGAAATAAAAACTTTAAGTTTATAAAAAAAAGTTTATTCTGAAGTTCCCGCTAAAAAGTATAATGTAGTATAGGCTATTCTCCAAAATGTGTAGAAATAGCCGATTGGTTATTTAAATGCTGTTCTTTCCCTCTTTCTGTTCTATGAGAATATATAAGAATGCACGATATTTTTATTGTCAAAGCAATTTTTCGCATGTTTTGAAATGAAATCCTAATAGTTATTTTTTTATAACGCCTCGTGTTCATAGAATAAAGAGACAAAAATGTAGCCGAAGCGCAACACGTGCCTGCTATCCGAACATAACACGATATCTGGTCCGCGACTACAAGTAAACAAAAGCATTCGTGTGTTGACAACGTCCGCGATGTCCGTAATACAAGGCGCGTGAATTAAGGATTTATGTTCAAAGTCATGGTCGAGGGTTATGTTTAGTTTTTACAAATCAGCCCTCCAACTGGGACTCGATTCAAAACCATTTAAGTACCTACTTCAGTAATTGCTTACTTTTTTTGTAGAAAAAAGGCGGCAGACGAGCATACAGTCCACCTGATGGTAAGTGGAAATTGTAGCCCATGTACATCCGCGATACATGCCAACTTCAGTCCAGAATGACAAACGTTGAACGCCCCCGGATTCGCTGCCCACCTTTGCAGATTAAGGAATGGATTGGGAGAAAGGGTTGGGAAAATGTGGAGGAATACGATAGGATGGGATGGGAATGGGCTTTGGTATATCTCACTCACGACCGAAACACGTACGTTCGTTTGGGAAATACGATAAAGTAGGAAATGTATATATCATTCATATTCATTCGATATATCATTTCAAGGTAGTACATTCCCATGCAGTACATTCTTTGAGAGGGGTAACGTAGCCAGTAGTGCGCCCAGCGGCTGTGGGAATGCGACGTGCACTCTACCCCTACTATTACTGTTGTGCGATAAGGATTAAAATTTGATGTTTTAATGTTGTATAAGGAATAAGTACCTACATCATAAATTCATAATGTATGTATCTCCGCTATAGTCAATGTATTCTTTACTCATATTCAATATGGTAACCACAGACGTATAAACATACTACATACAACTATACTACAGTACAATAAAAGTATACAAGTAGTATAAAATTACAATACAATTATATGTAGAAGTCTTATCGGCATATCTCAAATTTTATCAGAGCATTCCGGAAGTGACACTATAACAAATTAAAATTCGGATGTTATGGTGGCAAACGAATTGCGGTGTGTCTATATTCTTGAAGAACTATAACAACATTAAATTCGGAACAGTTTCCTTTATGACGTTTTACTATGTCATAAAGTTCATGCTTTTTGAATTCTTGGCATCTACGAGGGTGGATCAAATATAAACCGGAATATTTTTTTTTCTATTTAATAAAACATTCCAGAAATACAAATTAATAAAGCTATTTTTCTACGTAGTCTCCTAATTTGGAAATACATTTTTCTCAGCGGATAGGTAGTTTTTTGATGCCACTATCGTAAAAACACAGTAATAGCTTCGACAGTAACGTCGTCCTCAAACCTATAGATAGATGCTTATTTTAGTGGCCTAAACAAATGATAAGTCTGGACTATAGGGGGGATGTTCCAAGGTAGTCCAGCCCAAACTCTCAAGATTTTCACGAGTTTGGACAGTTGTATGGGGCCGCGCGTTATCGTGTAGGAGGATAACATCGTGGATTGGAAATCCGCGTATTTTTCAACGTTATGCCAGTTTTGTTTCCTCTAAAAGTTGACAGTAGTACACGGAATTTACGGTACGTCGTTCGTGAAGGAAATTAATGTGCAACATCGAAGAACACTGTTGCGAGAACCTTTCCAGCTGAGAGTCGAGTTTTCGCTTTGACGGGCGACGCGAGTGGCCTTCGTTTTCGACCGCTTCCCGTCCTCCTAAAAAAAATTATGCCAATCGTAGATACCTACACTTGAGTCTTTTTAAGAGTGTTGTCCCAAACTATGCGTGAAGTCTTTTCAGAATATCGGAGGGTTTTACACCTTCTGCCATGAGAAATTTTATTACAAGACGTTGCGCAAGAGATCGTGACACTGACTGAAGACTAGTGAAGACGCGGCGGTGCGGGGTTAGGACGGGGGTTATTGCCGCCTCCACACAACCCTACCTGCTAACGTGTCGCGTTCCGATTTATTCATTACATGGCGCGTAAAACAAAAATTCCGGTTTATATTTGGTTCACCCTCGTATATGAATGTCTCTACAAGTTTATTATGGTAAGACGTGTTATCAATCAACTATCTAATAGATAGTTGATCTATAGCTTGGTAATGAAAGTATGAATTACCACTTCTCATGTTTCTCCGAATGCATCTCCTTGTGGTAATCAGAATCACCCTCAGGGTCTGCCGATTGCTCTAATAAAAGAGCACCAGGTACAAAGCCCCTTTCGTTGCCAGTGTGAACAATTATAAATCTTTGACCTTTGGAAATGGGTTGTTTCAAATGTTTATTGGCTGAATCTGTCCAACTCTTTCCTTTAGTAAGTGTGGTGTGAATATACGACTCATATGTATAAACAATGTTTTTACCAGCAGCTCTTAATGTCTTAATTTCTCAGAGGTATTTTATTCTTTTTAAACGAATGTCATGTTTTTCCATCAATGTTTTTCTATTATTTTTTCTTTTTCTAAACCTGAACCTCATATCTCGAATGATATTTCGAAGTCGAAATCGATCCTTTGAAATCAATGTCATTTAGTAACTTTTTGCGTAGTGAGTTCAGAGTAGGGAATTCTTTATATCTCAAATGGAAATCATATTTCATTCACCGTATTACACTGTAATCGAAATCATCTAGCTTTAAACGATATTTCTTACTTTGTGTTCTTGTTTTTGCCGGCTCGTCAATGCACTTTTCGTCATTTTCTTTTAAAATTCTCATTACACTTTTTTTTAAAATCCCCATTGCTTCAGCAACTCGTAGATTGTTTTCAGCAAAGAAAACAAAATAAAATAGATAAACTGCAACACTGATAAAGGAAGTAGCTAGGACGAGATAGATAAGGAAATCTTTAAAATCTATTATTAATTAAATTTGATTAATACGAAATTGATAACCAATAAATATAAACAGTCAGCAAGGCAAGACATGCCAACATACATTATTCTATTTCTATGATTTAATGCAAAGCGATTTAATATTATCTTTCTGCCACATTCAACATGCAAAATTTGACCACTTATGTGACTCTATGTAAAAAAAGAGCTCGTCGACAGCAGAGATATACTGATGGGACTTCTTTAGATAATTGTAGTGTACAATAGATTTCACGTTTTCACGCATGCATTGAATACATTGAAAATACATTGACTATCTCATTTTAATAAACCCCCTTAAAATTAGATATTGTGCTAAAAATTTGTTTAGACAGAGATAAATGCTAAAACATTAGGAGCTAACAGCTAAAACATTATGAATAATATATATGTATAAGTAATTAAAATGCAGAAGGTTTAAACAGAATTTTAATTTCATTGATTATCACATAATATGATAGTATCCTTTCTTGTTTCATTGGTGGTAACAGATGAGAGAACTTTCTAGATAAAAAAATAAATGCTTAGATGATTTTTTTGCATTGTTAGTATACAAGAACATGTCCAACAGCAAAAATCAAATACATGTAATTATTATGCAATAAACAAATCGGAGTATAGTCTTCGCCTCCCAGGGAATCCGTTATTTCTTTCCTCCAGGAGGCTGTAGTGGTTGGCCACGATCTTTTCCACGTAGTCTTATTCCAATTGCCCTTTCGATTTTACCAAGAACAATGTTATTTGGTATTCCACGACCTGCTTCATAATCATTTACGATCTGAGGCTTTTCACATATTTTCGTAGCCAAATCCTTTTGACTCATACCTTTGGATTGTCTTCCTTGCATTATAAGTTTACCCAAATCCAATGGTATTTTTTCATGACGTAATTCTTCAGTCTCTCGATCAAGTTTTGCTGTGTTTTTAGTGGTAACGTGTTGTTTATTAGTTCCCGCACCGTATTTTTGTTGAGTGTCTACTGGTAAACCTTGTCGGCGTGCAGCATTCACAGCCTGTTCAGTCTTCAATGCTGATGCTTTAGGTGGCTTCTTGCGTAGGATTGTAACTGTATCCCAATCAGACATGTTTGCAAGGCAGATTTAACACGGATTCGAATGCACGTATCTGGTTATTCCAGATAAACCTACAATTTTTCTTATTACTTTGTGCTCTTGTTCAACTTTTGATGGTGCGTAGCAAAATTATCATAGAGAATTTTCTTATTTATTCTAGTGATGTGATTCCTTTGAGTTCATCCATTTTATTCATAGACAACATTTTCACCTTAGGGTTCAACCACACTATCGTCTACTGCTCGCACTCTCGCAGCCTATCGGTTTTATCGTTTCTTGCATATCGTTTCGTATGGTACGTAAAGTTTTTAAATCAACAAAGGTTTGGCGGGAACTTGAGAAAAAAATAGCTTTTTGTAATTTAATAGTGATAGTTTATTAAACTTCAGTGTTTTTCATGGTGTTTGTGATAAGATAATGAAATCAAAGCGTGGGACTACGCTAGTTGGCCTATCAGAGACAGAAGGATTGTGGAAGCATGGGTACAAGGTCAAAAGCTGTGGGAAGAAAATATGTGAGGTCTTTATACAATTGAACAAACCATTTATAATTCCATTAATTGTGAATTACATAATTATATCAATTAGATAAATATGATAATTTGTAATAATAATAAATGTGGTATAAAAGTACATATCAAAATTCAAATAGTTTATTGTTAGGGTTAAGTGACATTTATTAAATGTCGCCATTTGAAAAGTTTCGATTTATCCCAGGCTCAACTATCGTGTGCTAGAATAGTATTTTTAATAAAAAAATATACTAACAAAAATTACAAAGGTTGTGGTGAAATTTGACGTTTGAGCCCGAAGTATCTGCTGTCAAAATCTATTCCAATTCCAATTTCTCCAGTGTCCAAATAAAAACATATTTTTTGCTAAAAAGGTTAAAAAAAAAATATGTAGTTACAAAAATACCTTCAAGATTTTTTCCAGAAATTATTAGAAAATAAAATAATTTATCACAATGATTAATGAATCGGATTCAGAAGAAGAAATTCTTGTATATGCAGAATTTGAAGACAATGTCAATATAGCTGAGTATAGAAATATTCATGTCTTAGGAGTTAATGAAAAAAACCCGATAATTCAAATGGACGATACATTCTTCGCAGGTATTTTTCATTATAGAAACAAATACTTATACTTTTGTATTTTCATAAAATTCATTTCATTTAAACTACATGATTTATAAATCTTTCAAAACTTAACCTAAATATCCTATGCATTATTTTTTCATTATAAAGTTAAGTTTTCAAGAACTTCCAATACCTATAGATTGGAATAAGTCGCACTCACGGAAGACTGCCATATAATATACTACATTTTCCATCCCTCCATATTTTCTCCAATGTATGTGATTCGTTACTATTATATTCCCCTTATCACAATAGCAGATCCAGAGATGTGCCAATGTTTGTCATTCTGGAGTGATTTTGTTATGTATTGTGGAAGTCCATGAAGACAGTATCCATTTACCACCAGGTGGACTGTATACTCTTCTATCACCTTCTTTCTATAAAATACAACTTTTACTAAATCCTGACATCCTTTGTTTAGTGATTACTTTACCTCAATGCAGAACTCTGCCTGTACTTGAAACATTTTAGCATACTTTTTATTGAAATGACACTAACAAAACAAAAATAAAAGTCAAAGAATTGACTATCCTTAGTTTTATTTATTTTTGTTTCCAGGAAAGTTTGAAAACCCACTAGGAACATACATGTTCTTTGAAGAAGATTCTACACCACAATGTTTAGATCCTTTATTTGATAAACTACCGGAAAAAAATCTCAAATATGTGCACAAAACAAGGAAATACATTAACATGGAACATGCCTACATCACTCCAAAAGAAGGCACAGGTATGCAAAACTAATCAAATTCAGACTAATAAAATACATTAAGTACCAACTCGGGTCCAAACAATATATTTTATAAAACTATCATAATATGAATAAAAATATAAGTATAAATATTTAATAAACAGTTTACCAAAGGTTACAACTGTTTACCCAAATGTTGACTGGTAGAGAATGCCATAAGGCATTAACTTTGCCTTTTGTATATTTTGTCTGTGTAATAAAGTTTAATTATATAAATAGAGTTTAATAAGTTAATGAACTTCACAATGACCATTTGAGTTCCTCTCACATTGACATGTCTATAACTGAATAATTTGATATTTAATTTAATAATTGAATTAATTTCAATTATATAGGTAGGTAATTAGATTGCTGTGCCCTTACAATTGTATCCTGTCCTATAATTATAAATAGTTGTGTATATGAATGCAATAAATAAATAAAATAAAATGATTATTGCTTACTAAAGTTATACTATTTATCAATCCTTAAATAATACATTATAATAAAATTGTAATTTAATTATTATTTAATAATGAAATAAACTATGAGCAGAATCTACCGGAATAGTTACTATTTTTTTTTTCGGAATGGCTATATTCTTGTGGCTCTAGTGGCCTTTCAAGAGTCACTGCAGAGACGTCTAGGTAGGGTGAGCCCGAGCTGCCCACGCTAGTGGTGGGTAATCAAAACTTCTCGGAGTAGTTTAACTCACTTAATCCTAATATTTTCTTAGGTTTTCGCGATTACTATACATAGCAATTAAACTACTTTGAACGGTTTAAATCGCGTATATTTGACATTATTTATATCCCGACGTTTCAAACACTTTGCAGTGGACGTGGTCACGGGGTGACTAATTGATTTTATTTGTCACTTGAGTCACTTAATCCTACTGCGCTTGCAAATCCAACTCCTCTTAGCTACTCCTTAACTCTTTTGATTCATCTACTTATATTCTATAAGAGTCTGAGAGTGTTTCATTCCCTTTGTGTATTCTATGTGGATTAGGTAGGAAGTATTCGACTCGATATGTAGTACGAACAATACATGGACGTTCCGTTCCCGATAAAAATATTAGGTAGATTTTTATTCATTTCTTGACGGGCAAACGATACAAAAAGTAAAGGTAAAATTATATTAGTGTGCGTACTGTGTAGGTATTTATGTTATATGATATTCCAAAGCCATGTTATGATATTCCAGAGGGGTGTAAGGGGTCCCAAGGGGTGTAAGGGGTCCCAACCTACATCTCTGGGACCCAAGCCAACCTCACCGGCTCGTGGTGCACCCTGCCGACCAACGAACGAGGCTCTGGCGACCCGCCACCACGCACTGGACCAGCGCGGCGGGTTGCGGTCCACCCCCCCCCCCCCCCCCCCCCCTATGGCAGAAAAAGTAAAACGGCCCCAAGTTCCCGGCGGCTCCAGTCGCAACACCGGCGTGGACGACGGGCGCTGGTCGAGCGCTGGAGCCAGGGGTGCTAAGAATCTCCGGGCGGGATTTCACCGTCGAACGACCAGGGCTTCTAAAGAGGATTACCGACGTGGGTTGTCACTGGTGACTTACAACACGCGCACTTTGAGGACAGACGAGAAGATCGCTGAGCTGGAAGAGGAGATAGGCAAGTTGCACTGGGATATCTTGGGGTTATCAGAAATCCGAAGAGAGGGGGAGGACACGATAGCCCTGAAGTCCGGCAACTTGTTCTATTACCGGGAGGGCGACCAGCAGTCCCAAGGTGGTGTCGGGTTTATCGTCCACAAGTCCCTCGTAAATAATGTTGTAGCCATCACGAGTGTGTCGAGCAGGGTCGCGTACCTTATACTCAGAATATCCAAGAGATATTCGTTGAAGGTCATACAGGTCTACGCACCGACCTCGGCACACCCGGATAACGAAGTGGAAGCAATGTATGAGGACATTAGTAGAGCCATACATGCTTCGAAAACACACTACAATATTGTTATGGGGGATTTCAACGCGAAACTGGGCAAAAGAGGCGACGATGAGTTGAGAGTGGGGCAATTTGGATGTGGGCACCGGAACCAGAGGGGCCAGAGGCTGGCCGACTTTCTTGAGAAAGAGGGACTCTTTATGATGAACTCTTTCTTCAAGAAGCCGCCTCATAGGAAGTGGACCTGGATGAGCCCCGACGGTTCCGTTAAAAATGAGATAGACTTCATTATGGCCACAAAGAGACAAATATTCAATGATGTCTCCGTGATCCACAGGGTGAAAACCGGTAGTGATCACCGAATGGTTAGAGGCACATTGAATATAAACGTCAAGTTGGAAAGGTCCCGCCTGATGAAGTCTACGCTCCGACCTACTGCTGCCCACATACAGAATCCCGAAAGCTTTCAGCTTGAACTGTCAAATCGCTTCGATTGCCTAGAGGATTGCGTTGCAGTGGACGATATCAACAACAGGTTGGTAGAAACTGTCCATACGGTGGGGTCTAAATTCTTCAGACATCGTCGAAGAGATGGACCCCAAAAGTTCACCGACCACACCCTCGACCTCTTGGCGGAACGACGTTCGATGACACTGCAGACTCCTGATGACGCAGAAGCATATCGGCAGCTCAATAGACGGATTCACCAGTCCTTGCGACACGACATCCGTCTCTTTAATACTAATCGTATTAAGGAGACGATAGAGCGAAATAAAGGCTCCAAAGTGTTCGCAAGAGACTTAACTATTGGGCAGAGCCAGTTGACGAAGCTGAAGAGGGAGGACGGCAGTGTCACTTCCGACAAACAAGAGGTACTGAGGGAGATCGAGAAGTTCTATGGACAGTTGTATACCTCGGTCGCTAAACCTGTTGGCAACTTGGCCAAAGACCCAAGAGCCAAGTTGACCCGACACTATACCGAAGACATCCCGGACATCAGCCTGTACGAGATTAGGATGGCCCTCAAACAGCTTAGAAACAACAAGGCGCCGGGTGAGGACGGAATCACTTCAGAGCTTCTGAAAGCGGGTGGAACACCGGTACTGAAAGTCCTTCAGAAGCTCTTTAATTCCGTCTTGCTCGAGGGTATCACGCCGGAGGCATGGAACGGAAGCGTGGTGGTGCTCTTCTTCAAGAAAGGCGACAAGACCTTGTTGAAGAACTATAGGCCCATCTCGCTTCTGAGCCATGTTTATAAGCTGTTTTCGAGGGTTATCACGAATCGTCTCGAGCGCAGGTTTGATGACTTCCAGCCTCCCGAACAAGCCGGTTTCCGAAAAGGCTATAGTACCATAGACCACATCCATACGCTGCGGCAAGTTATACAGAAGACCGAGGAGTATAACTTGCCATTATGCTTAGCGTTTGTGGACTATGAGAAAGCCTTTGATTCGATCGAGACTTGGGCAGTGCTACAGTCCCTCCAGCGGTGCCATATTGACTATCGGTATATCGAAGTGTTGAAGTGTTTGTATAACAACGCCACCATGTCAGTCCGAGTACAGGAAGGGAGCACTGAGCCGATTCCATTGCAGAGGGGTGTGAGACAAGGAGATGTCATCTCTCCGAAGCTCTTCACCAATGCGATGGAAGACGTTTTCAAGCTCCTGGAATGGAAAGGACTCGGCATCAACGTTGATGGCGAATGCATCACTCACCTTCGATTTGCCGACGATATCGTGGTCATGGCAGAATCGCTGGAGGATCTTAGCACAATGCTCGGAGACCTCAATCGAGTTTCCCAACAGGTGGGCCTTAAAATGAATATGGACAAGACGAAAATCATGTCGAATGTCCATGTCGTGCCCACCCCAGTTTCAGTTGGGAGCTCGATTCTCGAAGTTGTTGACGAGTACGTCTACCTAGGCCAAACGGTCCAACTTCGAGAAAGAGGTCAATCGACGAATCCAACTCGGCTGGGCAGCGTTCGGGAAGCTACGCAGCGTCTTCTCGTCCAAAATACCTCAGTGCTTGAAGACGAAGGTCTTCGACCAGTGTGTGTTGCCAGTGATGACCTACGGCACCGAGACGTGGTCTCTGACTATGGGCCTCATAAATAAGCTCACTGTCGCACAGCGAGCTATGGAGAGGGCTATGCTCGGGGTTTCCCTACGTGATCGAATCAGGAATGAGGAGATCCGTAGACGAACTAAAGTCACCGACATAGCCTCTCGGGTTAGCAAGCTGAAGTGGCAGTGGGCAGGGCACATAGCTCGAAGAACCGATGGCCGATGGAGCAAAAGGGTTCTCGAATGGAGACCACGTACCGGCGGACGAAGCCGAGGACGTCCATCTGCTAGATGGACAGACGACCTCATAAAGGTGTCCAGCAGTGGACGTCCAAGGGCTGAAAAGAAGAAGAAGATATTCCAAATATATATTGTCACTGATATTTCTAGATGATTAAAACAATCTTTATAGGATAAATTCTTTACTTGCATACTGCAACTAGTGTTTACCTATAGTCAGATTTTTTATATAATATTTTATATAGCCTATAGAACTGCCAAACAATGAAATTTGTATGGAAAAGACACTTTATTCAGAGTTCTACATGTCATATCACTGAGTCAAATAAAAAATCTGTCTTTAGTTCCAAAACCAATCCACCTGATGATAAGTGGATTAATCTGAATGCAGTCGTTGTTTGCATCCAGTTTGTACCATGAAATAAGTTGAAGAAAAAAATGTAACCGATAGCAATTAATTACATATTTCCATGTAGACCACACCACAAAAGATTGTTTTTTAATAATAAAGTAACTTGTTTTATTACTCCTAATATGATTACAATTTCATTTTTTATTTTACAGAACTGGACCTTCAAAATCAACTAAAACAGCCTGAAGAAGACATAAGGCCAGGAAATTTTAAAACAATTCAAGAGGCACTTGAAAAGTTTAAAAATGATTGGGACCCTATCCAAACCCCTGAACCAAATACAAATAATATTGTAGATACAGAAATGGACGTAAATACAAATAATATTGTAGATACAGATGTGGACCTAAATACTAATAATATTGTAGATAAAGAAGTGGATCTTCAAAATCAACAAAAACTGTGTGAAGAAGACACAAAGCCAGGAAATTGCTAAAACAACTCAATAGGCACTTGGAAAGTTTAAAAATGAATACAAATAATATTGTAGATACAGATGTGGACCTAAATACTAATAATATTGTAGATAAAGAAGTAGATCTTCAAAATCAACAAAAACGGTGTGAAGAAGACACAAAGCCAGGAAATTGCTAAAACAACTCAATGGGTACTTTGAAAGTTTAAAAGTGAATCCAATCCTACCCAGACCCCTCCCTGAACTAAATACAAATAATATTGTAGATACAGTAATAACTAATTTATACATTTTGAATAAGGTAATAATTACTAAGTTTTAGTTGATTTGTAAAAAAAAAAAATATTTTTAATTTATTTTAGTTTTCTTCAACTCGAGTAGTAATAAATGCTGTAGTTATATCATTGCCCGCAGAATGGCGTTAGAGATATGACATTTGGTGTGATATTTCACTTAGAAGGAGACAAAAAGACGATTATTTTCTATGCAAAATCTATATCTCAAGGTAGATTTTGCATAGAATTTTCTTTTAAAAGGAATTGGCTCCTCCTGGAAGGGTAATTAGAACTTTTCATGTCATAAGTTAAAAAGTTTTTGAGATAGTGGTTTGAATAGGAAACTATTCCTTCTGATCCCCTCCCATTTTTTGTCAATTATTATTTATGTTTTGCCAACTAATACCCGATATCGACTGACTTATTTACATTAGGTACATTATATTATAAAACCGACCAACATGTCTGTTTTTCGTTACTTGTTTACAACTAAAGTACTGCGCGATTTCAATAGTTTTCAGAGACGTATCTTGAAATTCGGAGAAGGACATAGGAGGCTTTTTATTCCGTAATTATTTCAAGCAGTCCTACTGTAAGTTCTGCTAGTAGAGCTACACTCCTGGACACCCGGATCGAGCCACCCTGCATTTTATGTATAAAGGCCCAAAACAAAAATAATGTTAGGTCAAAGAAAAAGTTTTTATGTACTTTTTATCTATTGGTGCTATTGTTCCAAATTTGACTTCACAAATTTCAACCACTGAAAAACAGCTGAGTCAGTTCATAGTTTCGAAAAAAATAAGGAAGCAGCAAGTTTGAATTGGAGCAGATTTTTTTATTTAATGGTGTTTTTCAATAAAAGTTTCAATAAATTCTCAATATTTCAATAAATTCTTTTTCCTGAGATTCAATCCGATTTTGACCTTAAAATTATAAACACTGCGCCTGAAGTAGCTGACCTGAGCACTTCTTCAGTCTGGGTTTAGTCGGCGAAATTTGAGTGCACAACTTCATATAAGCTGTTTTGCTGTTTAAATAGTGTACCATCGATACCTAGCGACTGGCGGCTTCGTTTACCACGATTCCGAGTGACGACGGAAAGACCAGATTGGTTTATTTTTAGGATCAGCTTCAGAGCCGGCTCTAGCCCATGTAGCGCCCGGGTGCAACCAATACCCTGGCGCCCTCTAGTAGGCGCGCGATTAAAATGGAATACTTAGTTATATTTTCACCAGTGATCGGAAATTCGGGTGCAAATGGTGCAATTATAAATGATGTTGGGCCCGTTTACTTCGCTTGCGGTACGCCCCCATGGACCCGCGGGGTACACTCGAGACTAAAAAGTATTTTTTAGGAAGGGAGGGCGTAGAAAAGCACAACTTTGTCGTTTATTCAAAAATATTTAATTTAAAAACTAAATGTAAATCACAGAACAAAGTAGGTATGGATAAAATTTCGCAGACACACACACACAACAGAGTTCACATTGGAAATTTTAGTGAGTGTAAAATATGTACATTGAAACCTTTATTAGCTTAGCTTAAGGGTAACCACAGGTAGCTTACTTAACTAGATTCAATCAGGTCTTCTCCTAAAAAGACGCAAAATATCCATAATTACTTTTTACATAGCTTTCCGATCTCTACAGGCTACAGGAAGTTATTGAAAACTAAAACTATACACTTAAGAAGATCCCCTGGACAAACTAAAGTGTTTCCGAAACACTAGAAAAATTGTTTCTTAGTCTAATTTTTATTTCCTTGGGTAACTTAATCATACACCTAAGTATAATATACTAAATCATTTCAGATATATGTAATTACTAATTGGGAATTACAGGACGCTCGTAATCACAAATATAGTTACAAAAAAATTACTTTCCTTACTTTTGCATTAGCAAAATCTTTAACGATGTCACTGACTTCAATTTTGATTTCATGTTCAATACTTATTAACGATAAATTTGTCAATCTACTTTGCGACAATGTTGATCTGAGATACTTTTCAATTATCTTTAGTTTAGAAAATGATCTTTCGCTGTGTGCTACAGTGACTGGCAATATGAGGTAAATTCTAAGTGCTGTAGAGAGATTTGGGAACACTGAAATTTATTTATTCGTAAACAAATGATTCAAAATATCCAACGGCGTAGTGGAATCATCAATAAACATAGGTAATAATTCGATTTCATTAAAGAGCTCGAACTTCTCTACATCTGAAGAGCCAGCATGGCACAGTTCATTTTCTAAATTAGAACAATGCGCTTTTTTTTGTATCTAAGTCCAAATCCCACGTGTTTTAATTTTTGAAGAAATAAAAAAATTATATTTTTTTGATTCAAAAGTTCGAACCGTTCGTGGAACTTAGTAATTGCGGTATCTAAGTAGTAGTAAAAATTTACTTTAAAATGTGTTTCCGCGTCTATTATCGGTTCATCCTCCGCCTCATAATTAAAAAACCTACGAGCGCGAGGGCGGGCAGGTGTGGAAATTCTGCTATTGCGTCGACTTCTTCCGCTACAGTTTTCGCGCTGTTAAGGAACTCCCCAAAAGCGGACTCATTACGAAATTCAGACAAACTTATTTTTGCATGATCAATCATTTTTACCGCTTCCGACAATACGACGTCTGACTTTTGAAGAGCCTTGCTAACTATATTTATCTTGCTTAAAATTTTTAACCAAATAAAAGATGAGCAGGTAAATTTAAATGATTTAATTTTTAGCAATGATGAATTTGCCAAATTTCTTGACTCCGCATCTTTGCTTCTATCAGAATATATAGTAAACAAGGCATCATATACTTTTCCTAGATTAAAACGTAGAGCTTTTATTGCTTCAACCCTGCTCTCCCTTCGAGTATTTGAGAGTGGTTTTAGAGTTAAAGTTGGCACTTCTTTGGCAAGTATTTGCCAACGTACTGTTGACGCAGAAAAGAAAACATAAATTTCTTGCACAATTGAAAAGAAATTGACAATTTCTAACGAACTTTTAGCAGCATCATTTACTATCAAATTTAGGCTGTGTGCCGCACAAGTTACATAAAATGCAGTGTTACCAACTCTCAAAAATATTTATCCCTAAACCTTAAGTCAAAAACCCCTAAAATCGCCCCAATTACTTAAATATCCCCCTAAAAAATATATTCTGTAAAAAATAATAAATTAATAATAATTAATAAATAATATGCTGTAATATTTTTTAATACTCTTTATTTATAAATTATTTAATACATCAAATAAACACTAGGATAAATATTTTACAAAACTTTTACAATACCTTAATATTAATAGTAGATATATAGTTTTATTTGGAACAAATATATCATGTCCAATTTGTTAGTCAGTATAAATATAAGTACCTACCTACCGTGAAATACGCCAACTTTGCATCCAAGGGTATCTTTGCCCGAAGAACAATTTACAAGCAAATCCGTTATTGTGCAAAAATATCCCAATATTATGGGATATTTATGGCGGGATAGCCATAATATTGGGATATTTTTGCACAATAACGGATTTGCTTGTAAATGGTTCTTCGGGCAAAGATACCTTTGGTTGCAAAGTTGGCGTATTTCACGGTAATATGGTATTAGAAAATTTATTGAATAGTGAAATAATGGAAATGAATCTGTAATCCTCTGATCCAATATGTTCAACTTGAAGTAGGTTTCGCTTAAATATTTTTTTTAATCTTTAACGATATTACTTGCACGCATCGTGCGTTGCTGACTCATACCTACAACTTGTAAGTTATGGCGACGATTGGCTCAAGAGGACTTGAATCTAAAGTCAGACAACATAATTTAAAAAAATAAAAATCGGCTACGCGATTGCGATCGCCATTTTGCTTGTATCGCCATTTCATTTCTTTTGTGAGATGGAGAATTCAACATTATGAAGTGAGACAGAAACAAGATATTTTGAAGTTTTAACAATAGCACAAAAGGTTTTGGATAAATCTGAAACAATTTAGAATTAGGTACGTCCGTCTATAGTGTTTACTTTCGTAATCAGCTTGGGTCTGAAAATTTGTACAGCTACGATATAATCTCTGGCATCCTCGGCGTCGGTGTCAAATGTTTTAATGGCGTCCCTTTACTCGAAGCGGGTCTATAGATATCCGTCATCCTTTTCTTACATATATCGACTCTATTCACGGAGACACGGTTGCGAATGATATTTTTACGAGTAGAGTAGACTGATAAGAAATATCCCCTGTTACCTTCACACTTTGTTTTGGAGTTTCCGTTTCGCTTATGTACAACTAGGCGCTCTTTTAAATCGGTGAATGTTAACAAATAGACAAATGGTGCATTTTATTATGTTCTCTCTACAGATTATTGTCTATAAACGACATCGCAACAAAAGAGCAGTTGTGATGAAATAGTATCTGTTTTTGTCTGGGTTTACCGCGATGTTCACGGCTAACACTGTGCAAACCGGTACGGTGCCGACCCTGCAGTACCAGGAGCATCCCACGCAGAAGTCCCAAGGGAAAAACATTGAAAATGTGCAACAGAAAAGTACACAACAGCAACAACAACAGGTAACTAAAACATTTATTATTATTATGATATAATAGGCCAGCAGCTTATGTGCCTATATCATGTGCTGGTGTATAAGCAAGAGTAAGATCTTGCTCATTTGTCATTCATTTCATTAGTCTGGTTCCGATTTGAAAATCCCCACAGCTAATTTAGTTTTTACACTACTAAAGAAATGCTTTTGATAATTTTTAAAGCCATTAATGTGTAATTTTAGGAATTCCCAACATTTTGTTACACCACTGCAAATGTGAATATGATTGGCAAAATTGGCGCAAGCACTGGGAACACACCAGGTGTTACCGGCGGTGTGAATATAGCACAGTTGACAACAAGTGATGACAAGACCTGCTATATAGCACAACCATTCTCCTACAACTATGCTCTGGTTAACCAGATGCAAATTGCGCCAAATGGAATCCAGAACACTATATCAAATATAAGTTTTAAATGTGATGTCTGTGGTCTTATGTTTGGTCACTTAACTCTACTCAATGCTCATAAAAGAATACATGCTCAAGATACAGGTAAGTCACCTTACTGATTCAGTTTCTTTATGTTTAGTGTTCCTAAATGTGAATTAAGTTGTTATATATTAATTACTTTTATGTCAATTGTTTGTAATCTTCACACAATCTTGCTTTATATGTCCACCCAGTCACTCAAGTCACATTAATTTAAGTTAAGGTTCATTTTTTATTTACTTCCCTATCTGAGAAACAATTTTTTATTTCATCTGAGAATCTATTCAGCAATATTTTTGTAAATAAATAAGGAATATTTATTTTTCTTGTCACATATTCAATGTGACATCTCTATATTTATAAATATCCAGGTCTTATTGGTTTTTTGAGACCAAATACAAAACTTCAAAGTTGTAAGAAGATTTATCTTTGTGACATTACTCACAATTGCAAGCTAATATGTTTGAGTGATTTAGAATTACATAGTTCAAAAAGTTAATTATTGATTAATTTAATTTCTATTTAATTTATATATTAACTTCTATGAATTAGGTTAATTTCTATGACCAATGGTAGCTTAAATTTAGGTGATAGCTTTTTGATTTGACCGGTTTGGTAGTTCTATATATGACATGAAACATAACTTTGGCTATAAAAATGTAACAAGGTCATGAGATTTCACTTGGTAAACTAATTTTGAAAGGTGTAATTATCGTTTCAATATTATTTTAACTTAATTGTGATCTCTGCAACTCCTATGATTGCAAGGTATTAACTGATATTGAGAGGATTTAGCCTTATATCTGGTAATAAACAGTGATCAGAATAGGTAGGGCTAATTTACCTAAAGTTGGCGAAAAAGTATAAACAGAGTTGTTAAAATCATCAAATATATTAATTTATTTTTATTGAATTCCATGATCCCAAAAATAGTCATACTACTTAGTACACATGAAATTACTCACATTGTTGGAATTTCTAGCAATTTCTAGTGTACCTCATGCAAATAATGTGATGCCCTCAAATAATGCAAATAATGTGAAAATTAGTATCAGAAGATTTACGGGCACTCTGATTAAAATTACTCTGAAAAAAACTAAGGATGACCTCTTCAGTAAGAAAGGATGGAGTTCAACTTTGTTATATTTCAAGATTGAACCCTACCCTTTTTTTTTTTTTTTTTATTAAGAAAAACTACTTTCCACAGACTTTTCTGTCCCTGTCCTTTTTTAACTCATTTTTTTTTTATGAATATTGATTCTACTTATTTTCTTATTTTCTCTTATTCTTATTTTCTCACACTATTCAATATATACATATGCATAATACATTGTTTTATGATATTCTTATATATATATATGTATTTTTTATCAAGCGTTTTTTTTTATTATTATTTTTGTTATCGTTATGTTATTGGCTTTTTATATCATATAACATAAGGTTTGCACAGTGTTGAACCCTACCCTTTCTTACTATCTTGTAATCTACTTTAGTAAGCCCGAGCGAGACAATAGACTCGCTAAGATAACTTAGTCAATAACAACCAACAAGACAAAGGTAAAGAAAAACATGTTTATTATGTTGTAAGAAACATATATTTTTAACATGATTTATTTCTTTCATACAATTTTAAATGCAAGGAGCATAAAGTACAGTCAGCAATTAAGCTCTAAATAACAAACTACTTTCTGTGAAGTGATTACCCTACAAAGAGATAACTTCTTAGATCTCCATTGACGTTGAGAGGTGCCTCTTAATCTGAATCATCATATTCAGTATCAAAAACGTAGTGTTCAGTTTCAACTGTTGATTTATCGTTTGAAGAGCAGAAATAAATAATCATGAGTTTTTCGATATTTAAGCCATTTCTTTTTATGCTTAAGTTTAAGTGCTTAAGTTATGTTTTTTTATGCTCTACTTATAAGTAGAGAATGTCCCTTCAACGTCGATGGAGGTTAAAGGTATGTACTTATAGTATGACAATGATTGATTTTCTATTGGAGGTTAAAGGTATGTACTTATAGTATGACAATGATTGATTTTCTATCTCCATTCCTTCACTTATATCCTCACATATGCCTCTAATCTTGTCTAGATCGGGATTTCTTGCCATAACATCTTCTAGCTTCATTTGTATTGGTTGTTTTTTTTTTTGGAATGGCTAAATTCTTGTGGCCCTAATAGATTGTCAAGAGTTATTAGACATGTATAGTTTACGGCGAGCGCTGAAGGCG
Source organism: Sesia apiformis (assembly GCA_914767545.1). Taxonomy (NCBI): domain Eukaryota; kingdom Metazoa; phylum Arthropoda; class Insecta; order Lepidoptera; family Sesiidae; genus Sesia; species Sesia apiformis. The sequence continues at coordinate 7,451,259 of OU611950.1, read as the reverse complement.
CTCAGCCAGGAGCAAAGAATGTAAACATTCTTTGCTCCTGGCTGAGCGCCTTTTTTGCTTTCAAACAAGTGCATGATTGAAATGAAAATGGCCCTAGGATCTCTACGATATTTATTTACACACTGCCTATCTAGCTTTAACCGTTCCCACAGTTAGTAGTCCCTAGTTTTTGGAAGGTAGTATCGGATAAAAAAATTAACTAAAATTTTTAATCACGGTTCCCCACAACACAACGGTTCCCCACAACACAACGTTCGATTTTCAATCGAATGAATTGAATCAAAGCAACTTGACTTTTCGGCTTCCATTGTAGATTTACCTTTAAAATATTTTTGTGGTATTGGAATTGCTAGAAAATTCATCAATGTGAGTAATTTCATGTGTACTAAGTAGTATGACTATTTCCGGGATCACGGGATTCGATAAAAATAAATAAATATACTTCGTAGTTTTAATAACTTTGTTATACCTTCTCGCCAACTGAGGTAAATTAGCCTTACCTATTCCGATCACAACTCAATTGTTTTTCAAGGTCACCATTTAAAAGTACAATGTTTGTGTTTTCACTTTGGATATTGCAATATTAGATCAATACTTCTGAAGCTATCGAGTATTGTTGAATTTCCTGTTTAAAATTTTATGTATACAAGTTATACTTGCTGTGCCAGATATAGTCCTGTTAATAAATGTATTATATTTTAGAGAGCAACATAACAGTGGTGGCGGCAGGTGTGAGCACTGGCAATGAAGTGGCGATGCCTCCGCACATACAGATCCTCGCGTCAGACCACAGTGACCAGCAGCAGCAGCATCATGTACAATTACAAGATAGTGAGCATTCAATATTTCTTACATTATTTACATCTTACATTACATTTCATTATTGCACATCAAAACAAAACAATAATAGACATTGTAGACATAAAATGTACAAAAGACTGTCTTATCACTAAAAGCGATGTCTGCCCAACAAGTCTTTGGGTAGAGAGAAAATAAATATTTTAATCACAGATAGTAAACTACTACACTATAAATTGAATAATATAGATAATTTTGCATATTTCAATAATTAAAACTTAAAAAAATCTATTTCAGCAAAACCAGTAATATTAGACAAAGTTCAGAAATGCATAACCTGTGGTGGACCTATCAATAACAACCCTAAGAGAAAAGGGCCTAAACTAATAAGATGCGAGAATTGCATTGCACAAGATTCAGCAGAACAGAGAAATAATCAGAGTAAGTAATCAAACCATTCATTCACTCGGAAACTATTAAGATCAAATTCTCCCCAAATAAGGATTCAAACATTTATTCAGTGTTTTATGAAATTTTCCCCAATCAAAGAATCAAATATTCATTCAGTCAGAGACAAGATGAAACTCCTCAAAAAAACATTCAGAAATGAAGAAATTCAATTCAATTCAGAAGAAACATTCAGTTAGTCAGAGACTATTAAGATGAAATTCTCTCCAAATTCATCTTCATAAAAGCTGTGAACAAGACTGTAAGGTTGGCAGTGCACTCGCATGCCCTGTGGCATGCCATGCAGGTGTCCATCTGCAATGGGTCACCATCATGTGGCCCGCCCGCATGTCTGCCATCTAGTCTAGTCTATAAAAAAGAATCAAACATTCATTTAGTCAGAGACCAATAAGAAACAATAATTTTCAAATTAAGAATCTTTTTTTTTTTTTAATTGAACTTGTTTGTTTTATATGGATATGGGAGTTAATCATAAATAGTTGCTTAAACCCACTACTCCAATTCTAACAATTAGAGGTTACGAAGTGACAAAGAATTATAAATGAAGGTTAAATTTTAATTTATGAATGAGGGCATTTTGCCTTGAGAAATTATGACTATCATTTATTGAATTTAACTCCACAAGTGTTAGATATTAAATACCACAAGCAAAATGTTGGTTTCATTATAATACATTACTGAATGCACTATATCAAAGTGATATTAAAGATACATTAGTGTTTGTTGCAACAACAGCCGAAAACCAAAATATACACATACATAACACACATGCTTAAGACCCAATGGTGGCCTTATCGCTTAAGCGATCTCTTCCAGGCGATTATAGGACAGAGAGATGATTGAAAAAACAAAGGTAGTGCAAGCAGTTTGATTAGATATAGCAATAAAATAAATAAGTAAATACATAATCATCAACAAGGCAACCAAGTTTGGTTAATCGCTCATCTCCACTTCTTCTCCATGACAATACACTTCTCACAAGACAGTTTTAAAACTTCAAGAGCTGAACCTGAAGACTCTACCCACCTACCATACACACCGGACCTTGCCCCAACAGATTTCCATTTCATTGGAAATTGTATTTTTTTTCGCAAGGAAAAAAAATTTGATTCTAAAGTAGCTGTGATTAGGGCTTTTGAAGAATTCATTGATACCTTTCCACGAGACTTGCAGGAACGACATCAATCAACTGTCCGTGAGGTGGCGAAGGTGTGTAGATAATATGGCTCAATATTTCAACTAACATAATAAATATTTGTATAAAAAGTTTCTCATACGAATCCGTCATTTCATAGGTAAGCACCTAATACTACTCAATAATTAATAATACACGATAACTACACACTTCCGGACACATGAATCGAGCCACCCTGCATTTTTATGTCTCATTAAACATTTAAAGAAAAAAATGCAGGGTGGCTCGATTCATGTGTCCGGGAGTGTATAACATAATAAATACAATAACAAACAAACTACATAAACATACGAGTATCATTACTAAAATCTACATCTACAAATAGTTACCAGAGCATAATTATATGATTAATGAATTATCAGAATGAAGATACAATAACAACTGTATGCCTAAATTGTAATGTAACTAACTCCCTGTTATATGTGAATTTTTTCCACCTATTTCTATCATTATAATTCATTACCATAATGAACTTTTGGGAAACTGCTTGTGTCATAGTTCTAATTACCAATAGAAATCGAAGACATGCTGACATAGTTTCTTGTAACATTCATTAACCAACTAAAGACATGTCAAACGTTATTTCGCAACTTATGAGACCATCATTACTTTGTTTTAATTACTACAGCATATCTGTTTTTACATTTGATAATCTATTGCTAGAAGTGAGTGGGTCTTTATATACCCGACTTCACTCATAAAGTTACCTTTGCTAATTTTTGCACCTTGGTCATGGGTCTCCTTCGTGCACATTATATTATGGATGATAGGCTTAAAAACGCCCTGTGGCCAACCAGGTTGACGAGTCCGCTCTTTTAGATATTGTGTAAAATACTTCAGGGTTTATGGTAGCGGCTTTGTTACCCCTTAGTCGCCCTTTACGACATCCATGGGAAGAGATGGGGTGGTGCTATCCTAAAGCCGGTCGACACCGCACGTCGCAGTAGACGCTACGTCTAAGTAATCAAGTGGTTAGTAACTCAGCATCTGTGTGTTCAGTGAACGCGACCCAAATGTTCGTCTCATCGACGGAGGAGAATGTAAAGTTCGAAGTAAGTGTGAGCGCGGTGCAGCCCGCGGCCGACCCGCTCGCGCCCACACCCGCCAACCAGCAGCCGCAGCAGAAGCCATGTGAGACCGCAACATAATAATATATCATTTCATCTTCTATACCATCGTTTCTCAACCTGGAGTCACGACCCCTATGGGGGTGCGATCACATATGCATCCAACATTTAAAGAAATTTAAAATTTAAATCAGAAATTTGTGGGACTAGGTTTTTTGACCGAAAAACCCCGAACGCACTGAACATACTCGTAAAAACATAAACCAGTCTTGTTGACAATCTGCATGTGTCACAACGGTGACTATTGTGTCACCGTCGTCGTTGTACGTTGCGCACTACTTAAAAACCTAGAAACACTTGAAAAATCCCCCGGACGGCCTCGGACGCCTTTAAAAGGAAGAGTGTCCGGAGAATAGAGGACGGATGGTAAGCCTATATGTACAGGAGTCGCAGTTGGTCAGAAAAAAATAAACACTTATGTTATGTGCGAAAAATCATTTAATTAATTAATTATTTATAATCAAATGTTAAACTTAATTAGGATCTAATAGTTAATAAGGCGGTAGTGAGGTTATTTACTTCATATTTCGTCTTTTCAGGAAGTTTCGACACTAAAATGGTTGGGAAACGATGTTCTATACATACAAAAATAGTCTATAGTGTCCATATAAATAGTCCAAGAGCTGAGACAACAAATGACAATTAGTTTTTAGCTGACTTTTTGAACATTCATTCAACAAACTAAAAATATTATAGTAAAATCTAGCAGATAGCCGAGATCGGTCGCATACTTTAATTTTACAATATTAACCTCTTAAACTATAATATTAACAATATTCATGTTATTAAATAATTATTATTTTTTTTGAGTCGGCCCTCTGCCCTATATGTGGTTCCGTCATTTTGTTTTTGAATGATACCGAACATCCATGATCTATCACATATTTACGAATATCATAAATAATCCATTTGTAAACAATAAAGTAGAAAAACGCCCATGTGTCTTATAAGATTCTTCTTAGAAACAAAGTAATATTTCATTGCTATCAAAGCGCAATTTACAAGTACAGTGTAAACTCTATATAGCGACACTGAAGGAACTGCGCATTTTATGGCGTTATTGAGAGTTGTCGTTAAATGTAGAGAAGAAAAATCAATATTATTTTACTATTATAATACATATTTACTAATAAAGTATATATAACATTTACAAACAACAAACATTAATAGTGATTATAAGTTGAAAATTATTAGTTTTCGGTATGTTATATGCTATAACATACCGAAAACTAATAATTTTCAACTTAGAAAAAAACGGAAAACGTAAAACAATCTTTCTTTTACTTCGCAATGCCACTAACTAAAATTCAATTTAGCTAATATATCACTAACTAATATCGATTGAAATGTAAGAAAATAGTATATTTTGTTGCTAATATATTATAAGTCTTTGAATGTAGTGCACATATCAAGACTTACTGACCGACACTGCTATAGCTCGAGAGATTAAATACGAACCTGCCTCTTACAAAACTTCTTTAAACCGAATTTTCTAAATATAGTTGAATGTCCAATTATTGCTTTATCATGTTACATTTTTTCCAAAAATTATAATACATTTTTTTACAGTACCCGGCCACCATCCTGTTAAGAAAAGAAGTTTAGCATCAGTAACAAAGTGTCAAAACTGTAATGGATCAGGCATAATATTCATAGGCGGTAATAAGAATAAGCTAAACCAATCAAACACAGATAAACCTTTTCACTGCAATATTTGTGGTGGGTCATTCTCGAGATATTCATCATTATGGTCACATAAGAAGCTGCATTCGGGAGAGAAGAATTTCAAATGTGGTATATGTGGTATTGCATTTGCTAAGGCTGTATATCTTAAAAACCATTCAAGAATACATACTGGAGAAAAGCCTTATAGGTAAGTCAAATTACTGAATTGTATTTGAGAAATTTTTGCACCTTGATTAACGAGTCAAATGATTAAATTGAATTTCAGAACATTTATGATCTTGTGTAATGTAATGAGTCAAATGTCTGAATTGAATTTGAGTAAGTTTTAGCTGATCATATTTAATATTTTATTCATCCCTTCAATATCACACATAATATTGGCTAATATACGTGTTGTATTTTAGGTGTAACACGTGTGGTATGCAGTTCTCTCAGTCGCCGCATTTAAAAAATCACGAAAGAACACATTCAGGAGAAAAACCATATGTATGCGAGGTGAGTTTGATTATTATTATTATTATTAGTATCTATTAATTTATAGACCACACACAGCAGAAATTAGGCGATACGTGTAGAAAGAGTTCCTAAAATATACATTATGAACTTCAAAACTGATTGTTATTTTGAATTCAGCTGCTAACCCTTAGTCGAGATGTAATGGAGTTTCCGAAATTTGCAAGATGTCATGGTCTGCGATACGTAAAGTTTATAAATAAATAAAACCATATTCAATAGCAACATTCGAGAATTCCATATGTCATCGGTCCAGAGACACAAGGACAAATACACCACCCACATCTGAATAAACAGTGAGTTGCCTCCTACTCTTACTACGATCTCCTAATGGTAGGAGCACATTCCTCCTATCGCCGCATCGCGAACAATAACATGTACAGTTCAGTGAGTCGAATCATTAGAATTATACTGTGAGTTATAATTCTAATTTATATCCTTGTTCTATCCTTATTCTATGTCTTTATGTAAGACGAGGTTAGATCTATTTTTATCAATGTATATAGTCATCTTATCTCGATTTTGTTGTTGTAAAAATAAGAAATTAAAAATCGCGGCGGAATATATATATATATATATGAATTTATTTATTTAAAAAACTCTATTGCACATCTATACCATAAGCCCTCTATTGTACAAAAGACGAGCTTATAATGCCTCAATATTGAGCATAATGAAATAACTGCACATTAATGTATAGATAGATAATGTATAGATAATTATTTTGGTAATGTTATAATCGTCAAGATCTAATAGGCCCGTTTTGACACCTGTTATTATTACGTAATTAGGGATGCGAACCAAAGAAATCGGTACCCTGAGTATCCGATTATCACGAAAAATCGATTCTAAATTATGAGGCTTTAATCGTTTAATCATGCCACCAAATCAGGCTTTTCTATTTGGTTCTATTTGTACCTATCGCTTTATCAATTTGCACTGAATGATAAGATGCATTGTTCATAATGATTGTACATTGTTCGGGAAGGTTCGGAAGTAAACATGTTGTAAACCACTCTTTAAATTTATGCTGATAATCTTCGTGGTATTTCTTCGTACTCTTTGATTCAATTGCAAGCAAAGCATTGTTCACGAGACCCCCCCCCCCCCCCCCCCCCCCCCGGCTGATCCAGCATGGCAAATTATTAGGCGTCCACCTTTCCATTGGCACTTTAGAGCAGGATGCTTTCATATCGTCTGTCCAGGACTGCGGCACTGTATGATTGGAGTTCAACCATGTCTTGTCGATATTATGACATTATTACAATCAGTAATTTTATTCATTTCTCTCAAAAATGAAACTGTTTGCAATATTAAATCATATCTTTCCATCATAATCTTTTTTTTGTCGGTCTTCTTGTATTTGAAACCAATTTGTTTCATAATTGTGATTAGCGACCAAGAACTGCCAGTAAACAAGCCAGCTTCTTGAAGCGATATTAACAGTTTACTCACAGTATTCGTTTCTTGTATAATAAGCATAAACATGATTCCGAATAGCGTCTGCGTCGAATATGTCCATACCTGATACAGACTTGCTTTTCTTCCTCTTTTTAGGCGTACGTAATTCGTTTTCTTCACTACCGGAAAGCCCATACTTTTCCATCATGATGGTCCGTATCGTTTTTTTGCCTATTCCAAGTGCGTCTGCGACACGATCCTGTAATTGTGTTACTGGCAGTAGAGGTCCACCATTAAGTGATTCACTTTCGAAATATTCGTGCAACTTCACAATTAATTCGCACGATTGGCTATTAATGGTACGTCCTCTCTTCAACATGTTGAAAAAGAGTTCATACGACACCACAAAAAACTACGAAATTAAGTCCAAATCACTATGCTCAATCAAAATCCATAAATCCTAAGTTACATTCTATTGTCATAACTAGCTGTCAAAACGGGCCTTTTAGATCTCGATAGGTATAAGATTAATATTTTTATTGGACAATTGTCACTACTACTTATTGAGACATGTTAATCCTTATGCTTTTACCCGTAGAAAGAACATAGTAGTAGTTTGAAGAAATGGTCAACAAACATGGTGTCCCTATAGGCAGGTAAAAAGTCGAGACTGATTTAGAATAATTAGTGACTAATTCTGAGTGCAATTAGATGTTTATTATGTAAAGTACTTCTTGAGATACAGTACCTTTATAACTTTTAAATGGTAAACCGACTAAGTCTGCCCTTTTCCGACTAATTATCGCTTTTTACCTATCCAGTCAGAATTCAAATCCATCACTATGTCCCTGCCAGGAATGGAGACGTACGAACATGTCTTTAAACAAATGAATGTTCAACCGGGGATCGAACTTGGGATCTTTTGCACTACTGTGCAGGGTGGGTCACTAGATTAATCAGTTGTTTCGAGTACAGATAAAAGCTCAGTAGCGACTAATCCCTTTGTACGTTGCAGGTATGCGACAAGGGCTTCGCGAGGCACGCTACTCTGTGGAACCACCGGCGCATACATACCGGCGAGAAGCCCTACAAGTAAGTGTAAAACCTTACTAAAAACTCCCATTTATAAAGTAGGGATGTTCTGAAGCCCCGAAGTTATCGTATATCCCAATTAAAACAATATTCGATATATATTCCGAAATAAAAGGTTTGGATGTTATTAGTATTACAAATAATTTTATTCGTTGGCGTTAGGGGCGGAATTTAAACTAGGCGAGTTTTGACAAGTACTTGCTGCTTGAATATGATTTGATAGATTTTTCGTGTTCTTTATGAAAGTAAAGTTGCTATTATTCCCTATTTGGTTGTATTTTTCTTTGCTTTTAGATAGTAATACATTTCTTAAAAAGTTCATAAATAACATCCGTAACCTTAAATATAAATAAACATAATAAATAATGTAGTTGCCGCATCACTGTACGCCTCTGCTAATATGGCAACAAATGCGCCTATATTGTGCCTATTTATATTATATTTATGCATCCCTCTTGTTTCTGGCACACTCCATTGGCAAGTGTTGGACATCTTCCACACCCCCGCAAACTTCATAATTAGGCGAGTCTACTTTTTTCATTAAATATCCAAACTTCCTACATGGAACTATCCATTAGCTTTTAGACTACGTTCTGGGCTAGTGCCCAGAACGTAGTCTAAAAGCTAATTTAAGCCTGAATTTTCAACTCGGAAAACCAAGGTATTCGAGGAGATTGACACTGTATGGTTTTATACCATATTCCTCTGTCTCTACTTCTGTCATCAATATATTCCTTAAAATTGTTATAATATTTGCCTTTAAATTTCGTGAATACTTCTGTGTGATCATGATCAATATTTCACTTCCAATACAGCTAACTACGCTAGTCTGTCGGCCTCCTCGTTATCCATTAATCCTATATAAGATGAAGCCCATTGCAAGCTCAGTTTTTTGTAGTTATTATTAAGAACATAAATCTGTTTTAAAATTTTGTAAGCTATCGATACACCTCTGTACCCAGAGGCGCATCAAGCTACATGCTGAAAAGTACGTCTACTATCCGTAAGTATTCCAAAATTATTTGCATTACTCATATTGCTAACATATCTCAGAGCCCCTGAGATTGCAATAAGTTCCATAGTCATAAATATCATAGAGATACCGACTTGTTTTATGAATAGCAGACTTTCTTGTACCTGGATTAAAGTATGTAGCACCAAGAGCGTTTGTATCCTTAGACGCATCCATAAAGACCTTACATCAACCAGCATATTTCTCATGTAATTCTTTAATCACGTCTAGTTTCAGTGATGTACTTTCATAACTATTTTCAATTCTTTTACGCATTCTAATTTGTATTTAATCCTATTGTTCAATTCTATAAATGTAATCCAAATATCCAATGAAAACACTTCCAAAAGGTCAGGAAAATGGATGGAGGATGGTTATGTAAAGTTTACACTCGTTATATGTTGTCAACAGTACAGGTTTTTTTTCTGACATTATCTCAACCCTAGTTGTAGAAACTTCCGGAAGATCTTGTTGCTGATCTTCCGAAAGTTTCCTCATTATTCCAATTTGTCATATTTGAAAGTTCTCGTTCACACTCTTCTATAATTTGCGAATCGCTTTTATCATCATTATCATCTTCACTTAAAATTTTTTCGTCCATGGTAAAGTAAAGTAGGTAGAAATGTCGCTCACTTTGTAACACAATCTACGCTCATGGCGTACGCAGCACTACTGAAATGGTCAACATTTGCTTTTATACAATCTATCAAACGTTGAGGCGTTTAGAGCATGCCCTGCTCTCTAAAACAGACCATAAATCATAATCGACCGGATTAATATCGGCACTAGATGACAGCCAGTCTTCAACTCGAATGAAGTCGGGAATATTCCTTTCTAGCCAAGCCTGTGTTGAACGAGCCTTATGATCCGGTGCCAAGACTTGCTGAAAGGACCATGTTGGTTATGGAATAGGGTGGTTGTTAAGAGGCTTTACGACCTTCTCAGGAATCTTATCTTGTTATACTTGAGTCAATGTTTTAATACTTTTTTCACAAGAATATGGTTCAGTCACTCTGTGGATAGCTAACACCCCACCAAATCATTACTGAGACCGGATAATGGCCACGTTGCACCCCATTGACCAATTGAGCTGCTTCACTAGATTAATGAGCAGAAACTGATCATTCTGCCTGTTAAAATGTTTCTCAATGGTGAACATTTTCTCATCCGTTAATAAGCTTTGTCGGTGAACTTCCTTTGCGTACCGCCAAAGAAGTTGTTTGATGGAAAGTTTAAAAATACCATTTGGCTTCATGCTTACTTTGTGTAATTCAATTACAGCAATACGGTTTTCGATATCACCCCACTCCATTTTAATATTAGTACAAAAATAATGAGTGGCGCCAAAATGAGAAAAAAACATTTATTTTTCACATGAGTATGACAAATTCCCAATTCAAGTCTAATTTATTTATTTTTCTTTATTGTAACGGTATTTATGGCCAGACTAGGTAGTTTTGGATTCAGCTTGTGTGACCACTGTTGTTTGGTCATAATTTGTTGTAACATGTATAGAGGCTTATTTACACAGTTTCTCGCACATCGGTCTAAAGCTATTATAAATAACTGTTATTATTATATGATCACTGTTATCATCGAGTTTTTATCATTATGTGAACAATTGTCGGCGAGAATTGTATGTTACATTTGAGATTTTCGCGTTTTTCACACATATTTATCTATTTAAACGGGTCTCAACGCGTATGTTTACCTTATTTGAGTCAGCTCGTGACCGTGGTTGGTGCAAACTAACCGAAACATCGAGTAATATAAATAATAAGGTAAACATATGCGTTGAGACCCGTTTAAATAGATATATATGAGAATTGTATGCGGTTTGGTCACACGAGAATCGTATACAATATTTTCTCTCGAACCGTTCGAGAAACTCCTTGTGTAAATGAGCCTTAAGAGTTGGTGTTGTTGTTGAGGTGCGAGACGTGCGGGTCGGCGTTCAGTCAGGCGGCGCACCTGAAGAACCACGCGAAGGTGCACTCCGGCGAGAAGCCGTTCAAGTGCGACATATGCACCGCCGCCTTCGCCGACCGGTTCGCGCTCAAGCGGCACAGGGGCATCCACGACAAATATGGTGAGGCCACATCTATTGTTTTATTTCATTACTAGCGGTGCCTGTGTAACGGTTTCTTTACTTGGACCAACACCTTACAATTTGGTGAAACGCTGCATTATCCGCTCCGCTTATGAATCTTATCCTACGCCCTAAACACCGGTTGACATGTGACGTCACGGCAGGTAGAAACAGACAGTCGCTACTTGCTCGCGCACAGAATCGTTGTTTACTATCTTAGTGCTGTTATCATTCGTTATTTATATGTAAATATTGTCCACTCATCTGTGATTAAATCTTAGTGCTCATCTTCTAATCTGTTCACCATTTATACAACATCTATCCACTGTCAACCTTGCTTTCTTCACTGCCACGCATCTGATTTATATTTCATCTTCACTCTTAGTCCACCTATCCCGTGACTGAGAATAAGACGTAGACCTGCGACTTCATTCGATCAGGAGCAACCGCATTATATACGAATGGCATTCCTTCAAATCTTGGTTAAAAATGCTACGAGAACATAATTGTCACATTCTTACATTCCTCTATAATGTTCTTAACAAACATTCTTCTACCTACTTGCGTGGCTGTTTCTCGTATATTTTTCCAAGATAGAACTCCTTAGAACCCAAACCTTCTCCCTGTTAAAGATCCCTTCTCACAATTCTCATAGCTGTGGGGATTCATTTTCGGTTCAAGTCGTACGCTTATGGAATGTTCTCCCTCTTAGGATACGAGATAGTCCTTCTCGTACTATTGTTAAAAACCGATTAAAAGAGCATTATTTGTCAATTTCCTAAATAGTCCGTGTTGTATATAATATGTATTAAATATGTATAGTATTTATTATTTAGATATGTGTTTATATGTATTGTATATAAATATATATTTATAATTTGTTAATATTATTGTACTAATAAATTATAATACATATTACAAAAATGTTCCGTACTCACTACGCGTGCCTTTCTATCTTAACCTATATAACCTTACACTTGCCCATGTCTGCTGGAAGCAATCTCCACAATAGATAAGCTTGCCTTTTCTACACCTTTTCTTTATCTTCCTTTTTATTTGTTTCATGTAATGTGTGAACAATAAATTGTTAAATAAATAAATAAACATACTGAGACAATAAATTGAGTTGCAATAACAGTTCCCGTCATCAGTACTCTGTGCATTGATTGATTTTTGTGGAGCCGAGTAGAATGCATATACGAGTACATGGTCGTCGAGAAATGATAAACATCTTATGTAACGAAATGTTGTTACACTTTACGTATATTCTTATCTTACTTATATTAAGCAGGTCTTAAACGCGTATCCTTTACTCTACACTCTACGCTTTGACTGAGTTGCACCAAACATGGTCAGGAGTTAATATGATCGGAGAGCCCAGTCAACGATAGTGTACTCTTTATATAACTACTTTTTCAATGTAGTTATATAGAGAGCATAACTTCAATAAAGTTATATAATTACTGCACATCTCTGAAAGTAGCTTTTGTTGCGATTAGATAGTGTGCCTCTATTGGTTCATTCGAAGCTAATGTTCACAGATTTACTCAGTTTTTGCTAAATAAAAGTTATTTTTATTTGTATTAGGTCCTTACATATGAAATTGGCGTTTTATATCGAAAAAGCAAAACGAAAAAAAATTATGAAATTATATATTTAATCAATCAAAGTATGTATCATTGTTATTTATGCACTTTCGCCATTTTATAGGTAGTTCATTCATTCCTTTGCTGAAAAAATTGTGGGAGCAAGAATCAATAAAATCTTTTAAGGCGATTTGAACTGTCTCTTCGGAATTGAATTTTTTTCCTTGCAAGAAGTTGTCCAAAATCCGGAAAAATGGTAATCTGTTGGAGCAAGGTGTTGGTGATGGGTGTCGGAAACATTCCAATCGCAGCTCCTCTAATTTAGCGACCGTCTGTTGTGCAGTGTGTGGTCTAGCGTTGTCCTGAAGCAGCAGTAGGCTAGAGCAATTGACCAGTCTCGATTGTTTAACGGCTAGTTTTTCCATCATGGTTTGCAATTGTTGACAATACAGATCTGCCGTAATCGTCTGGCCAGATCTTAGGAAGCTGTAGTGGATGACACTAGCACTAGTCCACCAGACACTCACCAGTACCTTTTTCTGAGTCAACTTTCGCTTGGGGCAGGACTTGGCCGGTTCTCCTGGGTTCAACCATTGTGATGAGCGTTTCCGATTATCGTACAGGATCCATTTTTCATCACAAGTAACGATACGATTCAAAATCCCCTCGTTATTGCGACGGTTGAGTAATGTAACGCAGCACTCGACGCGTGTTTGTTGGTTTGCTTCACTCAATTCATGCGATACCCATTTTTCGAGCTTTTGCACTTTCCCAATTTGTTTCAAGTGAATTAAAATTGTTTTATCACTCACACCGAAGCCTGCCGCTAACTCTGACGTGGTTTGCGATGGATCCGCCTCCAGGATCACTTTTAATTCTTCATTGTCAACTAGGGTCTCCGGCCGTCCACGAGGTTTGTTCTGTAGGTCAAAATTTTCAGAACGAAAACGTTGGAACCAAAAACGTACCGTGTTTTCTTTTAGAGTTGCTTCCCCATACACATCATTAATCCTTCGAGCTGTTTCTGTAGCGCTGGTGTCACGGTGGAACTCGTATTCGTAAATAACGCGATATTTTATGTTTCCATATTATGAATAGAACGATGTCAAAGAAAAATCAAATGGTGCGAAAACAAATGAATCATTAAATTCGAAACACAAATGCACAAGCCTGAATTTGAAATAATTTTGAATTTGGAATTCCTAACCAAACGCCAGATATTTGTGATCAAAGTGGCCAGTTCGACAAAACGCCAATTTCATAATATGTAAGCACCTATTATATATGTATTAAGTAGTCGGATAAGTTCGCGGTCTTTTTATAATGAAAATAATAAAGACTTTGTGTTACATAAACATTTATTGAACGAATTTTATCATTTAATTCATCATTAATCTATCATTTAATTTAATCCCTTTAATTCGACTATCATTCGCCATTTTTCTGGCAAAGCCATTATCCCATCGTTAAAAATTACTTGGGTTTCTGAGCTAAAAACTGATTTAAATGGTTTATACAGGCTTCTCTTTAATGTAATTTTACTCCATTTAGAGAATTATGTAAAGAGCGGAATAAGTGATAAGCCGGAGTTGCTATGGCTGGACTGTAACTAGGCTTGTTCCGTAAAACAAAACTTGTTAGTGAAACTAAAAATAATGTGTATCAAAAAAAAAATTATATGCAGTTTCTCAAAATACTCCTCTCCAGCAATAGATATACTAATAACTAATATTCTAGCACACTATATTCCGTTGTGGGTTTTAGCCACTATGTAAAATAATATCTACCGGACGCTCGAAAATACGACCTTTGCCGAAGATTCCTATGCGCATTATATTTCTAGCCGTACTGTACGCCTAACAGTTTCAAAATACAAAATACAGCCTTTTTCAAAATAAAAAATACAGTTTTCAAAATACAGCCTTTTTAAGGAGTTTACAAATAAACACTAAAATGGGTTTTCACTTATTTTATTAATAATTTTATTACTTAGGGGTATCATTTACACAACAAAAATCATAATATGGTAACTACACACACCCTATAATCTAGTAATTATAGGGTGTTAATCTAGTAATTAATCTTTATCTAGTAATTAAACAAGTTTAATAATTACTGTAAAATACACTTAACTCCAAATGAAGTGTTTATTAAAATGAAAAAGCTAAGTTTTTGTTTTTCTACATTATTATGGACCGTTTCCGGATCTATAGCTATGTTCAGTATCGTTTTGTTCTTCCCTCCGTGTCACGGTTCAAAATGACCTCCGCTAAATTTTCACATGACTTCTCTATACAATTCGTACATAAAGAGGAACAGTTGAAGCCTGCTTCATTGCATCTACATGCCTTGCCACATACTGTTTTGCAGCTACTGCCAATACATTTGAGCAAAGACTCTGAACCGTAATCTCTTTCAGTTCTGTGGGGCGAGAGACCAAGTGGTACATACTCATCACCTGTCCAGGGGATTTTTCTTATTAACCAACCATGTCTGTATCTGGTAGTAACTCCGCAGAGTATGAAAGCGAGAAGTATTCAGATTATCTCCGGAGAAGAAAAATGAGTCCTATCTCGACGATTACTTTCTTCAGCACTTTTTGTAACACATTTCGATTTTTGAAAATCCGTATCTCGGGGATTGTTATGGTGTATGGAAACCGTACTGTACACACTTTATAGCAAATTTACACTAGTTTAATGACTATATTTTTTTCCACCAAAAAAGAGAAGTTGTTTAAGAGATATTTCGCAAGGAGCCGTTCTGTTTAAGGAGCCGACACTTGGTCCATTTTTACTAGGAAATTCACAAACTATACATTTCAAACTGGCAAAATTTCTCAGAAATAAACAGTAGCCAAACAAACGATAGTACAAACAGGTCCACACACTGTTATTGCAATGCAGCGGAAGTTGTCAATGTTGTTTTTGAAGGTTTATGAATTAATTACATTGTATTATTTTTTATTGTTAACTAATATCTGCGCGTGCCATTTGGTTTCTGTAGAATTGAAATAGTTATTCGAAACCAAGGAATACAACATATTGAAGATTATTTAGAAAACCAATTCAGTGGTATTAAAAATAGCCTGTTTTGTACGAGTCTACGAGTTAAACGGTTTATTATAAGAGTTTAAACGGATTAAACCGATTATGTACTGCTTGGATTTGAGATTCAATTCTGAATGTAAATTCTTTTATATTCAGTAGCGGTCTTAACATTTTATTTAAATGCCTCACTTGTATATTTATTGAATATTGTCTTTTCGCTGCCCGAATTTTATGGAAATAAGGCAACAGATGAGCAGACGGTCCACCTGGTGGTAAGTGGTTACTGTTGCCCATTGATATCCGCGATACATGCCAACATCAGTCCAGAATGACAAACGTTAGCAAGTACCTGGATTCGCGTCTACCTTTGAAGATTTAATTAATTTGGAGGATGGGTTGAGAAAATGTGTAGGGATATGACGGGAGAGGATGGGTTCACTCACTATCGAAATACCTAACCACTTTATGTTAAATAGAGTCGCAGCATTCGGTCACTGCCGTAAATACGAAGATGGCTGACAGAATTAAATAATTTAATTAAACAATTTAATTAGTAGTACAACTACTATGCAATACTAAACAATGCGTTGCATTTGACAGGTCAAACAGCGCCTTTGCCGTCAAAAATTCAGCAGGAGCAGCAGCAGTCTGGGCAGCAACAGCAGGCTAGCGGCGAGCAGCCGAACGCGCCCGCAGTGGAAGTGGAGCACCGCGCCGACCCACTCTGAGCGCACGCGGCCCGCACCGAACGACTCGTTGACATAGCAACAACGGACACGTGACTGAGATACCGATAAATAGTCCCTTTAGGAGTAAAACCGATCATCCGACAGATTTCATAAAAATTCAGCAACAGCAGGAGTCTGGTCAGCTGCAGCAGACTACCGGCGAGCAGCAGGGCGCGGCGGAGGTGGAGCACCGTGTCGACCCACTCTGAGCGTACGTGGCGCGCACCGAGCCACTCGTCATAGCAGCATCAGACACGTGACTGAGATAAATCATCCTCTTAGGGCTGACGCAGACCAGGCGAAACGTAGTATCCGAGCGCGTTAAAGCGTATCTAGGCAGTAGATGGGCTGGTGAATTTTTGATCTTATTCCAATGTAGACAAAGTTGATTGTTGTTATTTCATGAAAATCGCGCTTCGCCTGGTCTGTACCTGGTTTGCCCTTAGGGGCAAAACCCATTATCCGACAGTTTTTACAAAAATCCACCAGGAACAGCAACTTCAATTTCAATTTTGTATTCTCTTATTACCACCTCTTAAGTACCAATAAAACGCTACTTGATTATGATTAATAATGGGTAATTTCTGGGATTTTTTACAAAACGTTAATGTATTAAGAAAAAATTTTAACTTTTGGAAAAATGACGGAAAATTGTCCCGACTAAATTATGACAGTCCAGTGAGTCGCTTTGTTCTAAACATAGATGAACTGTAATTCTCTTGAACCCACCCTATACTCTCAATTATGAAGGCTGACTGATAAGTACATACAAAATTAATATAAAAGCACAATCCACTTACATCGGCTCTGTAAATAATTAATTAAATAAATTAGCCGACGAAAATGTAATGGGGTGTTGCTACCAGAGCCAATTTTGACCAGAAAAATAAAGAGCTCTATGAACACGCAACATTTTATTTATCATTCTTATTTATGGGTTTATTACCTATTATGCTCGTAGTAATCAGTGGTTACTTTTCTCAAATAAAAGTTATTAATTCTGTAGATCATAAATGTTTTGTTATCAATGCTTTGGATAAATAGTGTTTTAATTTCTAGTAGAAACTAGTACGATGGGGTAATGGAAATATGGGTTGAAAATACACCGCGAAATTTTCTCGAAATATATAGAAATAGAAAACAAATTCGTCGCGCATTGGAAGATAATCGAATAATATGCGTATTGAGCATTTCGTGTATTAGACATTTTGCGTATTGAACTTTATGCGTGGCGGCGGTAATTTCGAATATTATATCAATCGTGGAAATGTATATTTGTGTAAAGACCAAATTTCTACTTTTCAGGAGCAGAAATCATTTTTTTATATATATAACTATAACTTTGCTCAGTGTTATATCAGCTATTGTTTTGGCCTAAAAACTTAATGCATTTATTTGATCTTTTTTAATGGCTACGAGCGTGATATGATATAAGTTAAGATAACACTGTAAAGTAAATAGTAATATTATCAATTTTTATTTCTCTGGTCAATTGACGTCGATTGTATAAATATTTAGAAAGGGTCTGGTATGTTGGATATGTTGGAGTTGTCACTGCCAATCAGTTAGCAAGATGTGAGAAGATATTTGCGATAGTAAACGATATTTTAATTTAAAATAATCCTTTTTGTAAGATCAAAGGATATTTTTTATTTGACATTTATGAATTATGCCACGTTCAAGCTTTATCCTATTTCAATATCATAAATCATCATTATTTAAATATTGTTACCTAAAATCATTTATTATCTAAATTATATAAAATAATACAAATTTGTTTTCATATGTAATGTATTTTTGTTAGTAATTTGGAAATTACAATTGGCTGCTGTATTAGCAAAATGATTTATTGTTGATGACTTCGCGCGAACTTTAAAATGATTCCCGTGGGAACTCTTTAATGGATCTGGATAAAAAATACCCTAAATGTTAATCTGGCACATAACTATAATTATGCCAAGTCTCACTAAAATCCGTCCAGTAGTTTTTGTGCAATTCGCGTTCAAACAGACGAAAATTCCAAAAAAAATTGTTTTGGGCTCTATATCATTCGTACTTTAAATTGCAACCACTTTTTCAAAAAATGTTTCCTGTACAGACACGGCTTTGTTACAATTTTATTATATGTATAGACTATTGCATTTGTTTCAATCAAGAATTCTTGTGAAATTTTTCTCACTCTTGTAATTGAATCTCGACAGCCGACCCACACTCAGTGACTATTTGACATCATAAAAAGTTCTACCTTTTGTGATGCCTTTCACTCCAGGCCCACCTTTGAAGTACTATATCTCGAAAACTAGTAGTACACTAATTCTAATTTTAGACAGATAAATATTACTGGGAAATTTTCGGAAATTTCCAATCTCTGAAGATTTTGGGAAAAAAATAATGTTTAGAAAAACTGCCGAAAACTACTACTAATGAAGGTACTTTTTGTAATATCAATGTGTCATTTTGCGAGTGTGGGCCTGCTGAGATGATTCATTAATTAATTGTATATAAATTTTAATTAGATGAGGCGTGAAGTAGCGAGCCTAAATGTGATTTAGTATTTTAGCATATCCACCAACTTGTAAAGGTATATTGTTGATAGTGGCTGGGGTGAACTTATACAATATCAAAAATGATATTGTTAAAACATGTTCGTAGTTGTAAAAGATTTTGCAATACATTAAATAATTAATAGCTTAATACTATCTATTTTGTTAAGGTATTGATATTGTTATAAGTGCACTTCGTCCAGGAATTTTTGCATCAAAATGATGCATTTTATAAGCTAGACTATGAATTTTTTTAATTATGAATAAATAATTATAGTAAAATTGTCTAGACCAACGTTTGTTTCAATTCTTCGATAGGTAAAACAAACTTCTTAGAACTGGCTACTGTACAATACGATTGAAAAAAAAAACGAATTTTGTAAATGGAACTCTGCCCGTTTTATATTACTGGCGGCAATTTGAAAATTAAGTGTTTCCCATAAAATTAATTTAACAAGAGAACATTTTCGTTCTCAATGATTTTTTTTTATTTTGGTTGTGGACAACCAGAAACAAAGTTATGAAACAGTTTAGACTTAACTTAGCATTTAGTGATGAAGCCCCATTCAGTGTCACTATTTATAACTGGTTTAGTGAATCTAAACGTGGTCGTACCCACCTCAGTGACGATGTTAGAGAAGGGCGTCCTGTGACGGCGGTGACGGAGGAAAACATCAAAACTGCGGCTCATGATTGAAACAGACAAACGAACGACATATCAGCAGATACGGGCATCATTAGGTATTGGTATGAGTCAAGTTCAAACTATTTTCACCTATGGGTAAGGAAGCTTGTGCTAGATGGATGTCAAAAACACTGCTGCATGGAATGGTGTCTCCAAATGCTTGAAATATTCGACAACGCTCAATCAAATGCTGCTTTTGATATAGTAACTGAAGATAAAAGATGGATGTACTGCTATGAGCCTGAAACTAAGACAATCTTTGCAGTGGGTCTTTCCTTTTGAAGTGTACCGAGGAAAGTGAAGAAAAGACAGAGTGCTAAAAAGAAGATGATTGTGTCCTGCTTTGACAGACACTGCTACTATAACTTTAAAAAAGAAAAGACCAGTAACTGAGGCCCAGTATGAGAATAACTGCTTGCCTTCTGTTTTGGAAAAAGTCAAAGCACGACGTCCATGAAGCAACTCATTCCGCCAGACACGAAGCAATTTTTGAGTACTGCAAATGTAGAGTTAATGAGTCATTCGCCATACAGTCCCGACCTTGCGGTCTGTGATTTTATTTATTCCCTTAAATTAAGGATAAACTCAGAGGAATACGTTTTATGAATGGAGAAGAGGCAGTAATGGGTTGGCTGAATGCTTCACACAATTGTTTCATCGCATGAAAAAGTATTGATTGTAGCGAAGAATACTTAAAAAGGAAATAAAACAAGTTTCATCTTTCCTGAATTCATTTTTGAGATTCGAAAATTGTTCAGTGTCACCCATGTATAAACAAATGTTTTATATCCGTGTACGGCAAGAATAAGTTATTTTATATATATACAATTATAATAAAAAGTTTTGACATATTGTATCTGTGAATTTTCAATAAAAGTTTTTTTTAATACCAAATAGTTTCAAAGAAATTGATTTGAACATTAAAATGATATCTCTATATTCTAAAGGAGAATAAACACTAAAATTTGAAATTTCCCTTGATAAATAGTTGATTTTGATTTAACTTACCAACTGCAAACTAGTGGCGTTAGGAATTCTTCTGCAAAATGATTAGTCTTTATTACTCTATCCTGTGAAATCTGATGGTGATTTACTTTCCAGTGTACATTTTGTAGTGAAGACTAGTAATCTGTGGTGAAGACACCCTAACAGAAGAGTCCGAAAAAACAAAATCAATTTCAGTACCTAATTTTTAAGATTAGTGCAAAACAAATAAGACATGATCAGTAGTGGTATTTATTCAATAGGTTCTTTACCTACTGCTATAAGAGCTCATAAAAATAACTTTATTCCTACATACTTATTTTAGGTTTACTACACAAAAATTGTACAAAAGGACACTAATGACATTGTAATTATAAATTCATGTATAAATAAGAGAATTATGTTTAATAATCGTGATAAATAAAACTGCAGATTTCAAATCATACCAATAACCTTGACCCCACAGCTAACCTTTTGATCACAAATATAATCGTTGATAAAGTAATAAAGATATTGGTTCCTCTACAATTTGGATTAAGATCAATTAAAACAATTAATTTTAACATACATTTTATTTGTAATTGAACTTTAAAAAGTCACCTATCGCACGTGTACGAATATAGGTTACATGGAATTATCATTATAACTTATAATTACAGTTTATTCATAAACCCAGTTTTCAACGGCCGGCGTCCACCCAACGAGCTCTTTCTCACTGAACCAGAGTCCTATTTCCTTCTTAGCAGAGTCTACACTGTCAGATCCGTGAAGAATGTTGCGACCAACCTGGATGCAGAGATCGCCACGAATCGTGCCCGGTTGTGAGTCAGCTGGGTTGGTAGCTCCAAGCATTTGACGTCCAGTCTTCACAACATTAAGACCCTCCCAAACCATAGGGACCACCGGTCCAGAGCTCATATACTTAACGAGACCGGGGAAGAAAGGTCGAGATGCCAGATCACTGTAGTGTTTCTGAAGTAATTCTTCAGATGGCCACACGAACTTTAGGGCTACTAACTTGAATCCTTTCTTCTCAAAACGCTTGATTATGGTGCCGACGAGTCCACGTTGAACGCCGTCAGGCTTTACCATGATAAAGGTCCTTTCACGTTGCTCCGCCATTATAAAATATACTATCAATGAGAAGGCGTACAGGAAAGTGGCAATGGCAATCAATCTTACGACAAAGAAAGATAGAGCGTCAGCAGCCGGCAAAATGTTGCTAGGTACTAAAAAACGATTCTTTTCCTTTTTTGTTGTTTATTGAGTTTTCTGCGTTATTTTGGTTATGCGATAACTTAAGTTATGATTATTTATTGTGACCAATGAATACCCATTTATGATAATGGTCGACGAAACGTGGCAATGAAATATTCGGAAAATTTTACATGACAATTTTATTTTTAAATAACTACCTAGGTACTAATGTAATTGTAAATAGCAGGTACATTCTCGTCTTCGGTTAATGGCTTTCTATTGTACACGTTCTCACGTAGTCTGTCAAATGTGTACACGTTCTGACGTAGTTTTTCAAATGTGTACACGTTCTCAGGTAGTCTGTCAAATGAAAAGAGACGATAAAAAAGAGCGGCAGATTTAAAAACTTAGACTATATTTTTTCTGAATTCACTTGTTTCAGTTTAGTAGGTACTAGTTTTAGAAATAACAAACACTAAAATGTTCATTACAGAATAAATAAAATCTAAATCTTTTTAATAATATGTAATAATAATAAATACCCTTTAAATAAATAACATAATAAAATATAAATACATACATTATATTTAAATATATTCTAAATAATATCTAGTAATAACATATTTATTACTAACATTTTAATATTGAGATTATGACCTTGAATGTCGATTTGAATGTTGAAGTTTAAAGGATATGTCTCGGTGCTGATAGATATACTCGTATTCGTACTTACCCGTGATCTAAGGATAAAATGTGATATTTTATTCGTTTTTACAATAAAATATTTTTCAGGTACCCTACTCTTTTTCAGGTCAAGGCCATTTCCAATCAAAAAAATTATAATTGACGGTATATTAAGTAAACAAAGAAACATCGTAGTCAAATTGACCACGAGTCACGATTTTTTTTAAATGTTACAAGTTTTTATTTTCAATTACTAGATAATTCTAATACGAATGAATTCCACAATATCGAATTATATAGGTATAATTTTTTTTTTTCTAGCAAAACAACCTATTACTCTTGTACTTTTAAAATACAGTAATGTCTACATTCAATACAAGATGCATGCAAGATATTTATTAAACCGATTTGTAAGTATACGACTGGTGCTGGTAGGTTTCGTTTGTTGGGTTGGATCTCAAGTGTGCAGACAATTTATCTGTCTTCAGCATAATATTGTTTTCTCGATGGATTTCACCATTTTCGTTTGACAAAATGCTTTTTGTTTTTTCACCAAAACAACCTTCACATTGACGCTCAAGAGAAGACTTTAAATCTTCAAATTTACTCCACAAAAATTGCGCAAATGGATAGTTTAATCCTTCCAAATTGTCAATAATATTCATGATTTTCATTCATTTTTATGAGTTAGAATTTCATTTTCATAATTATTAAGAAAAGCAATAATATGCCTCATATATTCTTCCAAATAAATGGCAGATTTGAACCAAGAATTCTACCTAGTTACAACGGCGTGGGGTAAAGTTTTGCAGTCAGTTGCGGAGCATGTTCTTCCAGGTAGTTTAAATAAGCATTATTACTACTGGCTGATTTTTCAGTTCTCCTTTGTTGCTTCTCTCTCCGAAATACTGCACAGTGGTACGTATTTACGTCTCAAAGCATCTCCAGAAGGAAGGTTACCTGAACCGGGTACATATTTTGTCAAATAACTGCGAACGGCTGGATAATGTAGATTATGCACGGGAATATTAGTTTTTAATCACATTTCTACCGTGTCTTCCACGAAATTATCTCTTTCCATTTTGGCACGCTTTTGCGCTTTAAAACTGCCGACAATTGTAGACTGCCGTTTAATTCCGGAGGGCCCTGGTTGGGACTGTTTTCTTCTTTAAATGAGTAGAAGAGGTCATATGTTTCAATGTCTCCCTTTTCTGCCCTCACGTTGCAATATTTGCACATATCGATGTTAGTATCGCTTAAATACAATCCATCCTGGTGAACAACTAATTCCTTCTTAGGGCGACCCATCTTGATATACATGCACTGATCGCACGCTCTCTGTGTATTGACTCAGTGGCGCCAACGCAAAAAGCCGCGACTCGCTGGCAGGGTCCGATCTAGCTATTTCGGCGCTCCGGGCAAAAATAATATTTGCCGCCCTTTACAATGACACCTTATAAGCAGAGGTCCGAATTAGGTAGTGTGATTTATGTACTTGCAAAGAAGAATTTGGATATTCTTCAAATCCTGAGATTCAGCTTAAAGCGTATTAAAAATCCGACGATTAGATTACATAGAATTGTAGGTTAATGTTTGTAAATATAAAAACTGAAACTGAATGTTAACGTGTGTAAATCATTAATATATTAAGAACCTACAATTGAATAATTTTGTTTTATTTATCTTATCTCTGAGATATCAATACAACCCTAAAAACCATCACGGTACCTTAAGAAATATATAAGTAAATAAATATACTATTGACAATAAATTACGATTCCGGGGATTATTATTTCGAAAATCCCAGAAATGTTCATGTTCATATCAAGATTTCGTTGAAAGTACATAAATCACCCTACCTAATTCCGACTTCTGCTTATATGTTTATACTAGGTCATGACCATGTTATTCCTTATATGGTGCAATTTTTAAAGACGTTTTCCCTGCAGGTTAAATGAATGAAAGAAAATGACATAAATGATTTTTTTTTAAAGAATTTTATTCAAATAAAAAAAACAGTACTGGAGAGCCAGATAAATTGTTATTCTTAAAAAATAAACAAATCAAATTAAAACATTTTTTTCTGAGAATAATAAACTATACCTAATAACTAAAATAATTTTCTTCGCACTTTTTGTTCTGCAAAATCTTTAATTAATTCTCTTAGATTGATATTGTCGCAAACTTTGTGTTCTATTTAAATCATAGACAATCCAGATGATCTACAATTTTGTAGATCCAATTTGTGGACCATAAATATTATTTTTAATTTAAAAAAGCTTCTCACCACTAGCAACTGTCACTGGTAAAGTCAAAAGAATTTAGGGATGTAAAAATAATCGATTTTAATGTTAATCGATTATTTTATCCAAATAATCGAATTTAATAAAAAACGATTTTTGAAATAAAAAATCGATTATAAATTAATCGATTATGTAAAATACACATTTCAATCGATTTTCGTATACAGCGCCATCTATGTGCCGGATGAAAGAAATTGTTCCCGTTCACTTAACGGGAACAAATTGATCGAACGGCGCCATCTGTATGTATATATTTGAAATAGGTAGGGCTAGGGGTAGGTACCATCGGTAAAGCGGTACAGACTAGCCAATTACTAAAGTAATTATTTGCGAACAATTTCATATATAGATCATTACTAAATATCATGTTTGGAGTTCACAAATCATAATTTTTCAAAAGTTATCTCCTAATTTCTCTACCTGTCGACGCCATTGTGACGTCATCTTTAGGGCTCATATAGACAGGGTAACTAAAGGTACTCCGTTTTCGCTATACATGAAAATGTTCGCAAATAATTACTTTACTCACTTTTCTACATTCACAGGTACACAGCACTGGGAATAAATTAAAAATACAACATCTTTTTACTACGTGTTAGTATCAAAGTTAGAGTATGTCGTATTTTGTTACAAAAATATTAAAATCTACGTAACTGATTCTTTTCGTACTTGTTTATACACTTTTTAAAATATGTATTTTTACTTGTAGTTATCTTTTTGTTGTCCAAGCTAGGGACAAAAATAAAAAATAAAGCGACCAAAATAAACACTGTGAGCTCAAAAACACAATAACTTTCATTAATATAAATAATTCACACAATTAATATCAAACAGCTGGTGTTTGAACGGTGTTTTTAGTGTTGAGAAGGGAAGTTTTTTTTTATTTATTTCGTTTTCGTTTATTTTTATTTTAATAAAGTATTAATATAATTTCTATGTCGTCTATTCCTTAAAACTAACGTTTATAAAACATGACGGCTGAGGCCGATGGTGGTTATTTCCCAGTAACCCGTGAGTACTTCTTTGTCCTGGGAAAAAGCTATCATAGATAGATACCCAACCCAATCCAATTATTGATACCCATATTCCTTCGTCTTAAGACCTTAAGCTTGGTTTTATTATTATATACTATTTAAAAAAAAAAACGATTTTTCCGAAAAATCTATTATTTTGTATAAAAAAATGGATTTTTTTAAATCGATTTATAAGTAGCGAAGCAAAATCGATTATTAATTAATCGATTTTTTTCATTCAATGTCACATTCCTAAAAGAATTCTGAGAGTAATAATTTAAATTACCTCATCGAGAATATTAATAGGTTATAGAACTTAAACTAAAAAAAATTTTAATTTTCTTGTCCCATTTTTATAATCTTCAGATTTAGGGTATCACGAAGGTGGCAGCTCTAATTATAACTAAAAGCAAACTAATTTTTACTATGTGAGGGAATAAACAATAATAATTGAAACAATGTAAAATTAGTGGTTTATTTAACCGCAGGTCTCTTATAAGAAACACAACTTGTAATATGATCATTCACTAAACCACAAGCTTGCATGAAAGCATAGCATATTGTTGAACCTACAAATTTAAATCCTCTTTTTTTCAAAGCATTTGAAAAGGCAGTGGATACTGGTGTTAGAGTAGGAATTTCTCTATGATTTTTCCATCTATTTATAACAGGTTTATTATTTACAAAGCTCCATACAAATTTTGAAAAATCTTCTCCTTCTGTCTCCATTTTTATATAACATTTAGAATTGTTTATAATAGATTCAACTTTATTTCTATGCCTTATGATACCAGGATTGGTTATGATTTTTTTCACATCCTTCTCTGTAAGTTTTGATATCTTATAAGGATTAAATTTATGGAAAACCTTTCTATAATTTTCTCTTTTTTTCAAAACAGTTATCCATGAAAGTCCAGCTTGTTGTCCTTCTAAACACAACATTTCAAATAGATCCAAGCTGTCATATTTTGGGATACCCCATTCTTCATCATGGTATGCAATGTAAAGTGGGTCTTCATTCAACCAGCCACAGCGAATTATTGTACTTCCTAAATTATTTTGATTATCCATTACTTATTTTTAATTATTGTTGTTACCGTACCATAAACAAACACAAAATCTTATAATTTTATTCATCTGAATGCTTGGTTTTCATACTCCCATGTTTTTAGTACATAAGTATGTATTCCAGTATTTTTTCCACTTTATGTGTTCTTGTGTAATAAAATAGCAGTTTCTTTTCTTTTTATATCAAGATATAGATATTATATCAAGGTATTTCTTTTTGAGTAGGTAGTCTTCATGTAACAAAATGAGTTTATATGTACATAATTTTGATTTAATTGTTATATTAAATTACTGTCATCTATACAAAGTTTATTGTAGTACATACCATAGATTTTATTATGTTCTAAATATCCTGTTTACTTAAAATAAGAACACAATATCTCATGGAGTACCTATAGATTCACTTCAAAATATGTTTGCTTGCATAATGGAACCAAATTAAAGTTATAATTAAAACTTATTATATTGTTATATAATTAAAAATTTAATGTTCTACCAATACAAAGATCAATCACTAGAACTACTGAATCACTACTGACTGAATCATTAAACAGTGTTACCAACTCTCAAAAATAAAGCTTAAGTCGAAAACCCCCAAAATCGCCCCAATTAATTAGAAATCCCCCTAAAAAAATATATAATAAAAGAAAAAATATAAATTACAAAAATGCAATGAAATTTCTTTACCTTTTAAATCTGGATCTGTTTCCTAAATCTACGTGTACTTCTGACTGTACATTTTTTTATTTTTAGTTTCTTTAGGCATCATTAACAAATTGCTTGTCGGCACAGCAGTACAACAACAAAATCGAATTAAACAAATAAACAATAATCAACGTAGGGGAACCCGGGGTAGAACGGGGTACCGGGGCGGAACGGGAAAGAGGCGTTGTGCTCGCTACAGGCGACAGAGATGTGTGACCATCGCGCACAACGTTCGGTCCGCTGTGCTGCGTTATACGGAGTGGCCGCTGTCAGTGTGAGAGTGCGCTTAGTTTGGATTTTATCGAAGGTCGACGAAAAAGCTTGCAAATTTTAATTTTTCTATGCAACACCAAGGTAATTACACTATACACTATTCTTTGTTCGGATATTAACATTACATGTTTGTTTACACATACTTTTGACTAACTAAACGTCTAGTGATAACTCAAGTCCAATAAATATAACCGGCCATAACACTCGTGTTTACGTGAACGGTGCGTCGGGGCACAATGGGTGGGGCACAATGGGGTATACCCCGTTCCGCCCCTTAAATATTTGTACTTCTCATATAAATACGCATTTTTATTTCATCTGCAGATGGTGCGTTCATATATAAGAAAAACCAGCCGACAGTCCTGGTCTACATTGCTAATCCCGTTGCCAAAAGTGAAAGCTGGAATGAAAAGAGTTACAAGAAAGGGTGGAAAAACGGCAATCCTGACCGCTTCACCTTACAAGACTGAATTAGAAGAATCTATTAAAAAGACACAAAATATCAATAAAGCGAAAGTAGAAAAAAATAAACAAGACTGACGTTAAAAGGTAAAGGAAGACATACCTGAAGGAATGAAAACTAAGCCAAAGAAACAAAAAAGAATCAGAACTAAACCTGAAGAACACTCAGAAGACGTAGAAAATTTTAAACAAAAACAAAGAAGAAACAAGAAGAAAGAAACAAAAAAGATTCGGAACTGAATCTGAAGAAAGCTCGGAAGATGAAGACGCGATCTGCTTGTATTGCCATGATTTATACTCCAAGTCCAATGAAGGCTAGTGGTCTTGTAGCATTTGAAAAAATGGACACATTTGGCGTGTGCTGGTCTAGATAGTGACGACAATGACAGTGTTCTCATCTGTGAACTATGCCAATAATTAGTACCCCATCGTGCCCCGGGTTCATTTCCCATTGTACCCCGGGGGGTGGGGCAGAATGGGAAATTTCCCTTTATTTTTCAAACAATATTTTTTCAAAGTGATCATTAATTTACATAAGTTTAGCTTTAATTTCCTTGTAGAGAAAGAAGTAAATAAACCTACAAATTGCCAAATAATGGTGTTGTTTCATTCAAACTCTCACAAATTGTAACCAAAGCTTAGCTACCCCGTTCCACCCCGGGTTCCCCTACATATGTATTTTCAGTAAGCATAGGCACAATAACCACCAGTCACCACAGAGTAGTTGTAATATATTTGTACTAGATGTCGTTAAGTCGCTAGGTCAACAAATAAATATGATTAGCTATTATAGTTTGGATTGTCCCAGGGCCTATACTTTCACATAATATATGAAAAATATATATTCAAAAAAATATATGAAGAGACAAAAAATCCCTAAAAATACCCCTAAAAAAACCCATCCCACTTATTTACCCCCTAAATTTGGGGGGAAAACCCCTAAGTTGGCAACCGTGTCATTAAAACTAAATCAATCCTCAGACTTTAATTTTGATATTGATAACGTACACTGGCTTCAGTATGAAAGGTTCGATTATTCCGTTTCCGTCACAAGTGTCACTATTTTAAAAACTGTCAAGTTTTTTTTAAAGGTAACGGGAAGGGTTTGTGCAGAAAAGGAATGTCAAGTAAAAATAAACAGGCAAAATCATTTGAATATAACACTTATTTATTTGACTTATTAGGTATTTAATAATTTAGTAGCATAACGAGGATCTATTGTATATTGCTTCCTATTACATCATTGTTTAACGCAATGTCTCTCCATTAAAGAGTCGATGACTTAATCAATTGGGATTCATTACGACAAAATTATAGGAATTGACATGGCTAAGAGTTGTAACTAATATTATTAATTTTATTTTTATTCCTTGTCTCATTTGCGAAAAATGAAACGGTTATTTTTTTAAAGACTGAAAATTTAATCAAATAATTATTTAGTGAACAAATTTTAATCATATAAACTTGGCGTATTTAAATTCAAGTATCCAGTACAAATTAGCCATTTTGGTCCACCATATATTCGTGCTAGTTTAGATTGATGGTTACATCTATGAGGTTTTATATATCTTCTTGTTTCCGTCCCAGAAAGTAAGCTTTTTGTTACGTTTAGGTTACTGTTAATTAAAGAACCTTCTGAGAGTTGTTTTAATAGTGGTAGGTATTCCATTTTGGAGAGTTCTCTTGATATACGATTGATCTGAAAAATAAAATATTTGTTTTGAATTACGCAAGAATATAATGTAATTATTGCAGTATCTTAAACACTATTATTTTCACTAATCAACGAGTGTCAATATATATTTCGCTTTAATCATATGGTTGGTGATGTTTTAGCACAGTTAAATAATCTTATAGTTAGCTTTACGTATTTTTAGTGTTGACTGACGCCATCGAGAGTATAGGCGAGGCTCTGTCAGTCTAGATATCTTAGCTTTTCATACGATGTTGCATAAAGCCCTACTGTCCAAGCAATCATCTTAGCGACTGTGATTGAGGGGTTATGCAGACTGGACGAAGAATCAGTCATTGTGGACGGTACTTTGGTATCGCTCGAGGCTCCGTGTTATTTCCAATTCTGTTCCGTAAGCCAACACGTAAGCCGTCTGTTCCTTTGTATAAATATGTACGAGGAAAAGAGACTTACCACTAATTTGAGCTGAATGTCAGTTAGGGGAGTGTTAATAGGTCCGAGTAATAAAACACTGCTGTTTTGCCCCAGACTATCGGGATCCACAAATATTAATTCATCGCTGCCGTTACTTTTGATTTCATCATTTATTACTAGAAACAAATATTCTACAGCTGATTTGTTTATAGAAGATGATGCAGAGTTGGGATCTGTACCAGAAACTTTTTTGTAAGCAGTCTGTGAATTGATTTCATTAAAGAATGATTTGTATTTGAAATTCGTCGTGTCATGTTTGTACTTATGACTTTTACAGCAAAGTGCTTTTAACTGAGCTACTAGTACATCAAATAGTAATTCCTTCTTTTCTTCATCCATACTTTTATCTTCTTCTACTGGGCGACTGTATAACAGATTATTAAGATTTTGAAGAGCTGTATAACTAGGATCGGGTGATAGATTTTTCACTTGCTTATTATCAAGTTTAAAGTAAGCGTTTTCCGACGCAGCGGAATTTTTCTCTGATATAACTCGAAACCGTTTGTTACTATTATAATTATTGTTATTGCCGAAATTTTCATGAGATTTAATTTCATCTTCTCGATCATTTTTAGAATTTAAAGCTGCTTTAACTATATCACCTATATCATATTTATCTTTTTTAGGTTGCTCATTCAATAACTGTACCAATTCTTGATCAGATAATTTAGAGAGTAGATACGTTCCGTCCTTATCTAAAATTTAGAATAACATTATAGTGGATTCATTATAATATGTACCTAATTAAATAGAAAGTTGCCTTTTTACTCACCAACATTCTTAATTAACAATGGTTTAGGTAAATCGGATTCACGTGGAAAACCTTTAGATACTATGAAATTTGCTAAATCGCTACCTGCATCGCCATTATCTATGAGAAGTAAAGTTTTATTTAGCATTGCCATACATTGCACCGTATTAAATTGTAAGACATTTATTATTAAACTTATTAGCTGCAACAAAAGAAAAATAATTGTTATTAATTATATCTGTTTAATTCATAGATATCTATAGAATTTTAAAGTAAGTAATAAAATTTGTAAAAGAATCATCGATCGCTGCTCTTTGTCGATATCAGCAACCCGTCGCGCGTCGGGGATAATTATATCGACGTAGTTTTTGGCACAGAGCACTTGTAACCAAAATAACTATTTATGAGTGCCTGCCATTTTTATTGATCATATTGAAAAAAATGTATTGTTAATTAAACATACCCACAGATATAATATAACAGACATTCCTCTGTAGCAGTACATGATATTATCAATTGAGTGAAATCAATGAAAATACTCAAGATTTTAAATTAAATTTCACGGATGAACACGCCACAACTCGATTCTTATCAAACACTTTAATTATTGCCTCCCTACCTATATTTCGTTTATGTTGACGGATTTAACAATGCACAAATGCTCATAAAATTTTTGTTTGCGATAAGGTTGACTAACCTTCTACAGTTAAACATTCTTATATATTGTTTTGGTTTTGCTTCATTACAAATCTTCTTGAAGTATATAATTAGTATAAGGAAAGTGTCCTTGTTTCTGTACGATACTGCAGATGGTAGTATATAAACTTATGTAGGTAGGTACCAGTTAATTTGTTTTTTGGTTCCGTTTCTCAGAAAGTTTATACAATGTTCATACATGATGTAAGTGTTCAAAGCAACTATCGTAAGTACTTAAATAAAATCAAATTAAATTGAATATTATTCGTATTTGTCTTATACATAGGTATAATTTATAATAAAGAAATCGTGCGTATCGATAACCATGAAATGTTACTGAAAATAATTATTAAGCAGGTACTGTATAGGGTGGGGGTGGCGACAATGAACCACAAAAAGTTTGAAGATGCTTCGTGAGCAATCTAGTACCCATAGGCTAAAAGTTTTTACAGCAAACTATAGATCATTTAATTAACTTTGATACTGCATATATAGAAATGAGCTATATTGAATAGATTTTTGTCAGAATGTTTTTAAAAAAAAAAGGAGAATGGTTCATTGCGTGCACCCTATGGTACACATTGAACCAGGGGGTGGCACACAATGAACCTTAAGGGTACACAGTGAATCATGCTTCATGTATTTAAGTATAAAAAAAAGAAAAAGTAATATACGTTCTAATGTTTTATTAATTATTAAAAAAAAAACACTTAAAAAGCTCAACTTTTACAGTAACATTATTTTAGTTAAAGATTAATAGGAACTTATATTGTTTTGCTTTCACTGCAGATCAGTACAACATATAAATGCCTTATTATTAATTATATCTGTCTATTCCTAGGTTTTTTAATTATTGTTACCTATTTATTATTTTTTTCATCATCATCAAAATTATAAACTTCACCATAACAACAAAAACAATACAATATTATAATATTTTATTATGTATTACGAAATGAGATCAATTGTTCGATGTATCTGAATTCTAAAAATAGTTTTTTCTAGTGTCGTAAATTTAAAAGTGACATATCGACTGCAAACTTTAGAGTTGCACGCCGTCTAGACGTGCCTTCGACTATAGGTTGAGGCAAAATATATTTAATATCTTTTGCTGGAACTCCTGCAGTGTCAGGTTCCAGGGGCTCAGTAAATTTCTGGTTGATCTTGCTTTTCAGCTTTAAATATGACACATGATAGTCGCAGTCATCTTGATCTATTTCTTCTAAAATTTGAGCAACATAGTATATGTTTATCTTCTTACTTTTAAAAATTACGATTACGTAATCTTTAGGGCGAGGTTTTCGTATCAGTGGAGGAAAATCACCAGTTAAAACTATTTCGTCTCCTTCAGATTCACTCAAAAACTGTTCACCTCCAGATGATGATCCACTACAATTAAATTCTCGGTCCTCATCATCAGATGAAGTGAATTTTCGCTGCACTACCTTATTTCGTTTACATTCTTTAAATAAGACTTGTTTTGTACGTTTTACTGCTTTTTTATTAACTTCCTTTCTTTTATTTCTTTCAGCTAAAGCTTTTTTCTCCGGTGTGTCAGTAGGGATAAAACTTCTTCCGGGTCTCCTATGTTGAGTGTTTTTTCTAGGTTTAGCTTTCAATGGAGGGCGAAACATTTTTGGTGAAATGAATTGTTTTGGAACACATCCTTTAACACCAGATGGGCTTGGTGTAGTGAAAGAAGACAGATGCTGATTAAGAGAAGACATAGGCTTCTTTTTCTTTGCATTTCCTTTTGAATTTTTAAGCTCGGCTTGACTTTGGCCGTCTGTTATAGAAGATGGTGGTATAGATAGCCCCTTTTCAACCTCACCAGAATTATTTAAACTCGATTCTATATGATTTTTATTCGATATTGTTGTTGGAGTATACGGTCGAAAGATATCTGCAACATTTTCTAAAAGAGATGGAGAAACACATTCTACAATATTTTCTTCTGCGTCAGTTTCACTTTCATCAACTTCAGCTCTCTGTACTGCTCTGTTATTACTAAGCTCTATGCTATGTTCCTCCGCGTCTGTTTC
The DNA here is from genome assembly GCA_914767545.1 of Sesia apiformis. Classification (NCBI taxonomy): domain Eukaryota; kingdom Metazoa; phylum Arthropoda; class Insecta; order Lepidoptera; family Sesiidae; genus Sesia; species Sesia apiformis. Next base: position 7,416,941 of record OU611950.1, on the reverse strand, counting down.
ATCTTCATTATCTTGAGCGGGCGGTGCTAGTCTATCGGTTACAGAACTCGGTAAGAAATCGATATCAGAAAAAATCGATTCGTCATACGGAAAAATGCCACATTTTCTAAATGCGTTTGCAATGTTCACAGGGGTCATAGACTTTGGATACGCTACACCGACACATTCAGCTACATTATATATCGTTAAATTCTTCCCAGGGTTTCGTAGCATCCAAGAGTCTACGGCGGAATTGTAAAATGTCTTGAATGGTGCGTGGAGACCAACATCTAACGTGGAGACCAATATCTCAGGGGTGTAAGAGGCTCACCTACCATCTTTGGAGCCTAAGCCAACCTCACCTGCTTGTGGTGCACCCTGCTGTTAACTGACGAGGCAATGGCGTTCCCTTTTTGCGGTGGGAGGGTTACTCCGTCGGCATAATGGTGCCTTATAAGCCGCGAGGCCCGCATCGTGTTCCGGCGGTGAGCGGAAGAAGCCGTCCCGAGAGAGAGATTGTTGCGTGTGGAAATGAGGACCGGTGGTTGCGGGGAATTACAGACGCGCATGGGCGTGACATGGTGGCGCGGGGATCAGGGAGACCCGGTGAAACGGTTGTCCGCTGACCGCCCGCGGGTTGTTGGGGGCCCGAACCCGGGGATCTTACTTTAATCTCCACCCCAGGAGGCTGCCCCGCCGCACGCGAAAAATCCCTTGGGGTAGCAGTTGTGCCGGAGGAGACCGGAGTGGAACCCGACTGCTGCCCCCGGGGGGGGGGGGGGACCGGGGGCCCTTCCGTACCCCGCGCCAGCAAGTCACACAACCTTTGTGACCTGATTTTTTCTCCGCCCCGTGCTTTGTCCTTTGATCCACATGCGACCATTTCTCTCTCCGTCCCCCCTCTTCTTATTTTTCCTATTCACACTCACAATGGCCAGGAACAAGAAAATGTATAATGTGCACTCAGCGGCCCATCCTGTAAGTTCCACATTTAAAGTGGACTTTTGCAACATTAGAGGGATGCATAGTAACATCGACGCCGTCCACTACCACCTTGAGACGGCAAAGCCGGCCTTACTTTTCTTGACGGAGACACAGATTTCCTGCCCGGCCGATACATCATATCTTCATTACCCCGGTTACAAACTGGAGCACTGTTTTGTGCGACGTGCCGGGGTATGCATGTACGTCCGGGAGGATGTTTGTTGCCGCCGCCTCAGCCATTTTGAAGACGGGGACCTGTCGATTATCAGGGCGCGTATTGACTACGGACGTTCCACTAAAGTCTACGCTTGCCTTTACAGGTCCCACAGCGGTGATACGGAGACGACTCGTTTTTTTGAGCGTCTACAAGAAACGACTGACAGAGTGCTCGAGCAGTTCCCTTGCGCGGAAGTGGTGATCCTTGGTGATTTCAACGCTCACCACGAAGAGTGGTTGGGATCCCGAACTACCGACCGCGCAAGGAGAGCAGCCTATAACTTTGCTCTGGCCTATGGTTTCTCGCAGTTGGTGTCCTCACCTACGAGGATACCTGATATCGAGAGCCATACTCCCTCCTTACTGGACCTCCTGCTGACTACGCGGCCGAATGATTACAATGTTGTTGTTGATGCCCCGTTAGGATCATCCGACCATTGTATCATTCGCACTGCTGTGCCAGCCAAGCAATCCGTGTGGACCCATTCACAGGGAACGCGCAAAGTCTGGCACTACAAGTCAGTAGATTGGGATGGGTTGCGCGAATTTTACGCCTCTTATCCCTGGGGGCAGCTTTGTTTCTCGTCGGGAGATCCGGATACCTGTGCAGACTCCGTTACCGACGTGGTGTTGCAGGGCATGGAATGTTATATTCCTTGCACCGCGATACCGGTAGGCGGACGGAGCCAACCATGGTTCAATCAGTCCTGCAGAGAGGCCCGTCGTAATAAACGGGCCGCATACAGGGCCTGGGCCAGAGCACAGGTGTCCGAAGATCCGAATACCTCCGACTTGAGGAAGAAATTTAACGCTACCTCGAGGTGCAGTAAGAAGACCATTGTCAGAGCAAAGAATGAGCACATCCGCAGAATTGGCGACCGACTAGCTAGCTATCCTTCTGGAAGCCGGGCTTTCTGGTCACTCGCTAAGGCTGCTGAAGGTAACTTCTGTCAGTCGTCACTCCCTCCACTGCGGAAACTCGATGAGTCACTGGCCCATGGGGCGAAGGAGAAAGCCGATCTCTTTGCCTCAAACTCGACACTGGACGATAGAGGTGCCTCACCACAGTCTATCTCAAGGTGCACAAGCTCCATGCCGGAAATCTGTTTCACACAGCGTGAAGTCTGGCGAGCTCTAGCATCTCTTGATGTCCGAAAATCGAGTGGGCCTGATGGTATTCCTGCAGTGGTGCTTAAATTTTGCGCTCCCGAGTTGTCCCCGGTGCTTACGCGACTCTTTAGGCTCTCGTACTCTACAAAAAGCTTCCCGTCAACATGGAAGGTAGCTCATGTTCACCCTTTACCTAAAAAGGGTGACCGCACAGACCCGGCCAACTACAGGCCAATAGCGATCACCTCCCTCCTCTCCAAGGTGATGGAGCGTGTCATAAACACACAGCTCCTTGGGTACCTAGAGGATCACCAGCTGATTAGCGACCGTCAATATGGATTTCGCCATAATCGCTCCGCTGGTGATCTTTTAGCGTATTTAACACACCGCTGGGCTGACGCCATTGAGAGTAGAGGCGAGGCTCTGGCTGTAGGCCTAGACATTGCGAAAGCTTTTGACCGGGTATGGCACAAATCGCTGCTTTCCAAGTTACCATCTTTCGGGATACCCGAGGGATTATGCGAATGGGTTGCCAGTTTCCTGACTGGACGGAGCATCAGAGTCGTTATCGATGGTAGCTGTTCCGACACCATGTCTATTAACGCTGGCGTCCCGCAAGGCTCTGTGCTGTCTCCAACTCTGTTCCTTCTGCATATCAACGACCTGTTGCAAATTGGTGACATACGTTGCTATGCAGATGACAGTACTGGAGACGCCTTGTACAGGGGTCGCGCCAACATCCCTCGGGTCGAAGTGGAAGAGAGTCGCGCCAGGCTTGTGTCTGAAATCGAAGACTCTTTAGATCTAGTCTCGATTTGGGGTTCTCTGAACCTAGTGGATTTCAACCCCAGTAAGACGCAAGTCTGTGCATTCACCGCTAAAAAAACCCCTTTTGTTGTAGCACCTCGCTTTCAGAGCATACCTCTTAAGATCTTGGAGAGTATCGGGATCCTTGGTATCGACATCTCCAGCAAAGTCGAATTTAGGGGTCATCTGGAAAATAAGGCCAAAATGGCCTCCAAAAAGCTCGGTGTGCTGAACAGAGCGAAGCGGTACTTCAAACCTGGGCAACTCCTTATGCTTTACAAAGCTCAGGTGAGGCCCCATATGGAGTACTGCTCTCATCTCTGGGCCGGCGCACCGAAATACCAATTGGACCCATTTGACTCCATCCAACGACGTGCTGTTCGTATTGTCGACGATCCCACTCTCACGGGCGGTTTAGAATCCCTCAGCATTCGGAGAGACGTTGCGTCTCTCTGTGTGTTCTACCGCCTGTACAATGGGGAATGCTCTGAAGAATTGTTTAATATAATTCCCACCTCGGGTTTCTACAACCGCACCTCCCGTCACAGAAGTGCGGTCCATCCGCATTTCCTCGATACGGAGGTGTCGCGCACTGTTCGGTCCAAAAATTATTTTATACCGCGAACCCGTAGGTTGTGGAACGAACTGCCTCAAGAGGTCTTTCCATTGAGCTACGATATGGGGTTCTTCAAGAGAGCTGTGAATAGGATTTTGCAAGGTCGGCGGCGCACCCGCATACCCCCTGGTGTTGCAGGTGCCCATGGGCGGCGGTAACACTTACCACCACGTGGGACCGCTTGCTCGTCCGCCCACTAATTTATAAAAAAAAAAAAAAAAACTAAAGGCTGCAATTTCGCAGTTGTGTGAGGATGCAGCGTTAATACTGTTACACCTGAATCCTTAGCTAAGTCAAGTGCCTGTAAGGACAAGTGACTCTCATGGTTGTCCATAAGGAGTAACGCCGGGTTTTCTTTTGAGGCCGAGGTGTGCTTTATGAAATGCTTTATGACTTCTACAAATAAATTAGCATTCATCCAACCGGATGGAGAAGCTAAACCAAGAGTCCCTGGGGGTGCTCCGTACAACATGTGTGTTTTTAAGTTTTTTCTCGGGAACACCATTGCTGGTGGTAAAGTCTGACCTAGGGCATTTACAATACAACAGGTGGTGACCAGTACACCACGTTCGCCACTTGTCACTTTACACACATTGCTGCCTTTGAGTGCCAATACTTTCTGGGGTCGTTGAACTGTAGTAGTTGAAGTCTCATCCAAATTGTAAATTCTGCTGCCATCTCCAAAGCTTGGCTGACGGTTCATAACAGTTTTGAGATTATCAAAAAATTTTTGGACATTTTCTCTGTTAAACGCAGTAGTTCTGGCTAAACTACATGCCTCTGGTTTTCTAATGCTTAATTCAGAATGTCTCCGTTTGAACCCTCGCAACCAGTCTCGCCCAGCCATTTCATTATTTTGCCATGACGACGGCATTGAAATACTGTTTATAGTTGCCATCTGATACGCTATTCTTCGGCAATCTTTTGTACTAAGTCCATAAAATTTATTTGCACAATCTACAAGATAGTCTTTTAAGCTTAATTCCTGATATTCAGTAAAAATTTTATTGACTTCGTAATTTGGCACCAGCCGAACTGATGAATCTGTCTTGTGTTTCAAGACATAACGCCTCAGAGTGGGATATGGAACTTCACAATCTTTCGCAGCTTTTCTCAGGCTGATTCCGCTAAGGTGGAGATCAATTGCTTTTTTTATAACTGCTGCTGAATGATTTCCTTTTTTTCTAGCTCCGCTCCCTAGTGTATTGCGTCCCATGCTGAATAACAAAAAAACAACGTAAAGCTATCTTAATAAGACAATTATGTACATAATGAATCATGTTGGGAGCACAGTGAATCATGTTGGGCACACAGTGAATCATGGTTCATTGTGTGCCCAAAGTGAATGAGTCATTGTGTACACCAGGGGTCTAAAAACATTTGAGGTTATGTAGCTACCAACAGGAACACATGGCGATTGTGGAAATAATTAAAAAATATGATCAAATCATCTCTGTATTAGTGCGTATTAATCAAAGTTTTATAAGAGTGAAAGAAAAAAATCAAGAACAAAAATAACTCACACGTTTTTCTTGCTTTTCGCCGCAAAAAACACAAAGTCACTCAGCATACGATCAACACAGACGCGAGCGAGCCGGCGACTGGGCATGGCGGGATGTGGTTTGAGACACGTTCATTTGTGCTAGTAGCACCAAATGGCAACGTCGCAAAACCGAGCTATGGTAGGTGATTCATAGTGTGCCTCTGGTTCATTGTCGCCACCCCTACCCTACATTAAATGATTTACATTATAGCAACCAGGGAATACAATATAGCCCTACTAGCAAAATAACACAGCATTTTGGTCATGTTGAATTGTTTGAACAGGCATCAGAAACCACTCAACGGATTTTAATTAAAGCCTGACCAGAAAAATAAAAAACTTGCTTTAGGGGCTCCACAATTTTCATAGCTAGTTAATGTTGTCACTTTAAGATATTAGTTTTACGCATCATGGCGAGGTTTTTATTTTCTTGGTCAAGCTATAAAATACATGCATGTACCTATATAGTCTCATTTTATGTCCTGAATCAATATGAGGAATTAATTTAAGAAAATATAATAAATACTATCTTAAAGTAGGTTCCGGAAAATAATGGCCGATTATAGAGTCGCTAGACAAGTCGCAATACGATTATAAAATCAAAGGAATTTTCTGAATTGAGCGTCAAAAATTTAATTAGGCCCTTATGAAAACGCTACAACCTTCCCAATTTAGAATCAGATTACCGACACAACGATTATTCGAAATCACGTTAGGCTGAAGAATTTTAGATCGACAAAACGTTTGACCGACACAATAGATCGATATAACTACGAAGAATGATTTTCCGACTGAACGTTTGACCGATGCTACAGTTGAACAACATAACGATGAACCGAAGTATGGATGTTCGACTGCATGTTATTCAAACAACTCCATAAAAAACACTACAACACCATACAAATCCTTCTCCGATAGGAATACCCGTTACCACCGTTGCCCTCGGCACGTCCTAGATTACACCGACGACAGCTGCCAATGCGGTACTTTCTAACTTTACACTACGTACTTTCTAACTCGATCTATTGTAAGTTCTTTTCGGAATCAAGGTCATGATACTCCCCTGATAAAATCTAATAGGAATATGTTGATACAAGAAGAAATTATAAACTCAACAGGCGTCGTTAAATTTTTAATTTAGGATCATTGGAATTCAAATACAGTGGCGAGAGCGCCCCGGTGAATTAAGCAACTGGATAGCTACGACCCTGTATAGTACAATATAAAAATAAAAAATACAACTACTAATCCCTTATCCTTAGTGTTGTCCTAATCCCAAATCTTATCCTAAGAGTGCAAGCTGTATTCCCATAGCTGCTGGGCGCACTCGACTGGCCACGTTACCACTTTCTCACATAATACTACCTTGAAATGTAGGTACAGCATTTTCTACTTTTATAGTATTCAGTAGTGAGTGAAATATGTCAGACGTCATTCCCATCCCATCCTATCCCTCCCCATTTCCCAACCCTTTCTATCAATCCATTCTTTAATTTGCAATGGTAGGTAACGCATCCGGGGGGTTGCCAACGTTTGTCATTCTGGATTTGGACTAATATATCGCGGATGTCTATGGACGACAGTACCCACTTACCATCAGGTGGTCTGTATGCTTTTCTGCCGCCTTTTTTCTATAAAAAGAATATTTCTACCCTACCAATATTAATACTCTTCTGTATTTGTGTCATCACTGTCACTGTCCTATCTGGCATGAATCTTTTTTTCTTCATATATGGCAATGGTGCAATTAATAAACAATTTTAAAGTCAGGAGTCACTCATTATAGCGATAGTAGGTTGCTGAGGACAGAATAGGGCTCCTTGGAAGCACACGACAAACACAGTCCCACGCTTTTATTTGATTATTACAAACACCACACATAGAAAACACTTTGAAGTTTAGTAAACTATCACAAAATTAAATTAAATCACAAAACGTCTAACACACAATTTTTACAATAATCAAAGAAAAACTGAACTTCACTTTTCGAGTTCATGCCAAAAAATCTAGTATGAATCTTAGTATAGTTAGATACCAAGCTTTCGCTCCGGCTGTGTTTAAAGAAATTGTCATATCATCTGTGATTGCTTGAGAATCCAAGGACTGTGGACATCCGTCGATCAGATATGAGTACCGCGTTTCCAACCATCACCCCATTTTCTCTCCTATTCATTAGCCGACTAGCTTATACCTACAGGTTTATTAATCTAATAATGATAAACTAATCACACATTAAAGTTCAAAAGTCCAAGCGAACGAAGTCGTGAGAACAGTTAGTTAAATCATAAGAATAACTGTATTCGTATTTATATTTATTAAACTAGCCTCAGTGACGGATTATGATCTTGTGGGGCAGGGAGTTAAAGACTGAAGGTGGCCTTTTTAAGTGATCAAAAATGTTAAAAAAAGAAATTATATGTATATAAAAGGCGGGGCCCGTCGAGGGTGGAGCCCGGGGCTATAGCCCACCCTAACCCTTAAGTTTGTTCGCCATTGAATAGCCTATGCGCGGGTATCAGAATCAATGCGAGGCGTAGTTGCAGATCTTTCTGCATTTATTCCGCAGGAACCGTTTATTTTCCTGGGAATAAATGTAGCATTTCGTATTTTGTCCTTTTAGTGGCTCCCAGGAAAGTCGGTGTACAATTTCAGCATAATTCGCCCAATCGTTGATGCGTGAGTATTTGAAACAAAGAGACATCATGAGGATACATATTTATGCGGCCTGAGGTGCCATCCCCATTATCTCTATTGGTAAAGTTTGACGATCATTGCTCGGGATTGTGCTCTGTGATGTGAAGAAGACCAAATAATGATATTAAATAGAATTCTAGAGTTTGATAAATGAAAATTGAGATTAAAAAAGCGCCGCAAATAAAAAAAAATGTTTGGAAAACCAATTTTGATATTTGAATTCAATTGAAAAATTAATTTTATTATTGATTTCAAGTATCAAAATTAATTTTCCCAGTATTTTTAAGGACAACCACTAACAATACTGTAATGCGACACAATAGGAAAATTGGCCCAAAATGACTGGAATCTAGAGCTGTATAGCATAATGTGAAAAAAACTGTCATGTCAATATGACATTGGATGTATATAACTTGTTCATGTGAAATTAGCGGTAATTTGTGAATTAGCATTTTTTCTGTTTCTTAGAAGCTGTTTTGAGGAGTTTTATATTTTTACTATATTTCACTAATATTTTTGCACTGCAAAATGAATATACAATTCCCTCGCATAACGCCTCGTTTAATAGATTCCAGATGGTTTAATGCAGACAATCCTTGCGATGAGGAAGCTGAAATAACGGCCATGGAACAAGCGAATCAACAATGGGTGATTATTTGATTATATTTAAAATTTCAGTTGGAAGTAAATACAGATATAATCACCGAATATATATGCCCAACGTCAGGCAATATCTAATACCATTAGATTGCATTGTTTCTACACAGTCCAGTTCAATCAATTATGTGTTTGAAAGATGGCTTTATTAGTCTCATAAAAAAATAACTCTGTTTGGTGGAAAAACAGTATGTAGAGCATGAGCCGCCCCTATTAAATCGCTAAGGTTTTGGTCCATAATCTGTGACATGAGCTCAGTGTATACCTAGGTTTTGTAGGAATGATAATTTTTACAGTTAAATTCAGTGGGGCAGCAGTATATGAAGCGCGCTCCACTTGGGAAGACAGACCCGGAGCCTATGGAAGAGGAAGCTGATACAGATGAGGAAGAAGGTAACTACATGATTACAAGCAATTACTAGATAGTAAACAACTCAATTGGGTGGAATAATCATGTTTTTCTTGGTGGTCGAATCAATGTGACCATTAGAAAGTTTTAATCCTATTTGTCCAACTGACCCTTGGTTCATATTGTATAATTACATAGAGAAGTCTATATCCCCCGATAGAGAACTGCTCAGGACTGACCTCAAGTCACTCCTCGATTTGGGTAATTTGGGATTGTCATCCTGTCAGGTGATCTCAACTCCAAACACCCTAGTTTCAATAGCCACACTTTCACCCAGACAGATTCATTAACCAACTCAACTTTTGACGTTATAGCTCCAATGATGCTAACCTATTATTCTCATAATGTTAATCTTAAAAATATAGCCCTATGTCTAAACTCGATAGAATCTCTATGCTAGTTAGACTCCAACCAATATCCTGTAGTAATGAAATAGTATGGGCATACTATTTCATGGCCAGGCAGCCGCACCCGAAAAGTCCCTTGGGGTAGCAGTTGTGCTGGAGGAGACCAGAATGGAACCTGACTGCTGCCCCCAGGGAACGGAACGGCGGAACGGGGTCCCTTCCGTACCCGGTGCCAGTAAGTCACACAACCTTTGTTGCCTGGTTTTTCTCTGTTCTGTGCTTTGTCTTTTGGTCAACATGCAACCATCTCTCTCCATCCCTGCCCTTTTTTTCCTATTCACACTAAAAATTCAATGGCCAAGAAAAAGAAAAAGTTGAATGATCACTCAGAGGCCCATCCCTTATGTTCCACATTACAAGTGAACTTCTGCAACATCAGGGACGCATAGTAACATCGACACCATCCACTACCACCTTGAGATGGCAAAGCCGATATTGATAGAGGCACAGATATCCTGCCTGGCTGACACATCATATCTTCATTACCCTGGTTACAAACTGCAGCACTGCTTTGTGCGACATGCTCCCCAGCATGTATGTAGGTTTTTTTTTATAGACTATTGGGCGGACAAGCAAGTGTTTTCCCACGTGATGGTAAGTGTTACCGCCGCCCATGGACACCTGCAACACCAGGGCGTATGCGGGCGCGCCGCCGACCTTGCAAAATCCTATTCACAGATTGAAGAACCCCCTGTTATAGCTTAATGGAAAGACCTCTTGAGGCAGTTCATTCCACAGCCTATGGGTTCGCGATATAAAATAATTTTTGGACCGACCAGTGTGCGACACCTCTGTATCGAGGAAATGCAGGTGGACCGCACTTCTGTGACGGGAGGTGCGGTTGTAGAAGCCCGAGGTGGGAATTATATAAAACAATTCTTCAGAGCATTCTCCATTGTACAGGTGGTAGAACACACAGAGAGACGTAACGTCTCTCCGAATGCTGAGTGATTCTAAACCGCCCGTGACAGTGGAATCGTATTCGTATATACCAATCGTATACCAATTGGTATTTCGGTGCGCCGGCCCAGAGATGAGAGCAATACTCCATATGGGGCCTCACTTGAGCTTTGTAAAGCATAAGGAGTTGCCCAGGGGTGAAGTACTGCTTCACTCTGTTCAGCACACCGAGCTTTTTGGAGGCCATTTTGGCCTTATTTTCCAGATGACCCCTAAATTCGACTTTGCTGGAAATGTCGACACCAAGGACCCCAATACTCTCCGATATCTTAAGAGGTATGCTCTGAAAGCGAGGTGCTATAACAAAAGGGTTTTTTTTAGCGGTGAATGCAACTGGGGTTGAAATCCACTAGGTTCAGAGAACCCCAAATCGAGACTAGATCTAAAGAGTCTTCGATTTCAGACACAAGCCTGGCGCGACTTCCACTTCGACCCGAGGGATGTTGGTGCGGCCCCTGTACAAGGCGTCTCCAGTACTGTCATCTGCATAGCAACGTATGTCACCAATTTGCAACAGGTCGTTGATATGCAGAAGGAACAGAGTTGGGGACAACACGGAGCCTTGCGGGACGCCAGCGTTAATAGACATGGTGTCGGAGCACCAATGTACGTCCAGGAGGATATCTGTTGCCGCCGCCTCAGCCATTTTGAGCCTCAGACGCGCCTGCGGGTCGTGCATGCTGAATGGTGGCGGGGTGGTTGGATCGGCAAGCACGAGACACCGCCGAGCCACACAAAACAAATTTGTGCATACACAAGTTGTAGTTTGAGCTATCTTTATCTCTTTATCAGAGTGCTTTTTTCATAGTTGACGTGGGGTTTAAGGGCCAAGGGAATCATAAGAATAGTCGTCGAATACGTGAATCGAAAGTAATGCACAAACTACAAAGATTACAGTATCAAATATAAACCTAAAATTACTAATTATAACACTACTGTTCACGAGGTGCGTGTGCGCGCGCTCATTTTTCTACAAGTCACTTGACATCCATCTGTCATAAACTTCCTTAGACGGCCGCCCCAGTGCAGTATTGCGTTTAAAATGAAATCGCTTCGAACCGCCATCGAGCTGGTCGCGGCCCGGGCGCAGCCACGCTAGCGTACGCAGAAGCCGCAGCCACGACCATCACCGCGAACGCGATGACGAACGACGCTAGACCATGACTGTCCTTACGAGAACACATACTAATTGTCTGAAACCGAGCCGCCTTTGTACTCGGTCGCCTCAACTCTGTCATAGGCGGGAGAAGTAAAATGTCGCTTAGAAATCAATGTTGACCTCCACAACGACTTGGAACTTCCCTCCATCGTTAAATACGTGAAAGACTCCGACCGACGCTACTACAACAGAGTCCCTCACCATCCCGGCCACCTAATAGTTGCTAGACCTATGTCCCCGATAGGCAATGCCCCTCCCCGTTACCGGTCTACCGGCGGCGGAGCCCTTAGGCTCGTTTCTGCACACACTTTTTGCTCCTGGTTGAGCGCCTTCTGCACTCGCCTAAACCATACATGTCTGGTGACTCTTGAAAGGCCACAAGAATTTAGCCATTCCGAGGCGACAAGTCTAGGCGGGTAATAGTTTTTCCGAGAAACATATACAACCTCTGACCTTATTGATAGTTACAGTTTAGTTTTCTTTTATATCCATGTTAATTCAGACAAAAGGTTAATAATAAAATATAATTTATTAAAAAATGTAACTGTGAACTGTGAAACTACATTTTTTAATATTGAACAGATTACTGGGGACACGAATTCTCACTCCTTAGACTGGGTATGACAAACGGAATTAAAACTTCCCACTGGTCAGATTGATTGGACAATCGATCGGACCACCAGGAAATCCCCAAATAATCTACCGCATGAGACAGTTAAAAGAGGAGTGAATAAATTCAAAAACTTTAGACAGAAAGAAAACAGCACAAATGTACTGATCCATATCAGTACATCAGCTGAAGCTGCTAGCCTAATACATAAATAATATAATAATAATATTATTTTTTTCCAGGCAACGATGAATCTGATGAATCTGAGGAGTCCCATGACGAAGATGAGGAGGATGATATCCGCACTACCTACTCCCCGGCTCGTAACAACAATGAGTTAGAGCCCGATGGCATAGATGACTTGAATGAAACACCCGATCTTAATGCATCTGATCAGAGTGCTTTGTGGCCTAATGAATATTGACAGTGACAAAGACTTTGAGACCTTAGGCTATTATGGCAGTTTTTTTTACAGTGGTTCCTACCAAAGGATAGTGAAATGCCTATGACAGTGATTGGACAAAATTAAGGATCAATTTTAACTCTATAAAACGGCCCCTAGTCTATACATATAATAAAATCGTAACAGAGCCGTGTATGTATATGAAATATTTTTTCAGTATAAATTGAAGTCATTACAGTATAAAGTACATGTGATAGAGCCCAAAATAGCATTTTTTTAGAATTATTGCACGTCTGTCTGTCAGAACACATATCACGCAAAAACCGCTGAACGGATTTTAATGAAACTTGACACCCTTTTGTACCAAACGTCCACTTCCCAGAATGTCCATTTCCTAAAATGCCAATACCCAAATGTCTACTTCCCTAAATGACAACTTTATAATTCCCAAAACGTCTCCAACGTCTACTTTCGCTTTCCAAAATTGTCTACTTTTGATTTCCCAAAATGTCTACTTTTAAATTTTATTGAGATTTCTCAGCTCGACACGAGGTCACAATCTGTACGTCAAATTTTCTTGAGACCATAAACTCACTACACTGTGCAGTGTGGATTGGCGAGTCCACTCTTTTAAGTGTTATTTGAACCCTGCGGCTTGTGGTGGGTAGCTAAGGTAGCCGTCGAGGGATTTCGTCTTTTACAATACTCTGGTCATTTTGTATAAGTGGATATTTTGAAACTTTGGTCCTTTTGTATCTTTTGGACTTAAACAGTTTTGAGCAAGTCAATGTTTTGTCATGTTGAGCCACAATAATCTTAATAATATTTATGAAAAATTAAAAAGTAGAAAAGTAGACGTTTTGGCACCAATGGCTTGGCACATTTATATTTATAACTTATATGGTTTGGTTAATATTCAGGTCACTTTTTATCGTTTAATTATGAAGTTCCTACGTGAAGTTCACGCGAACGAAGTCACTGGCACCACTAGTCATCATCATCATCATCTCAGCCCTTGGACGTCCACTGCTGGACATAGGCCTCCCCCATTGTCCGCCATTTAGACCTATCGGCAGCGACCTGCATCCAGCGGGTGCCCGCAACCTTTATGAGGTCGTCTGTCCATCTAGCAGATGGACGTCCTCGGCTTCGTCCGCCGGTACGTGGTCTCCATTCGAGAACCCCTCTGCCCCATCGGCCATCGGTTCTTCGAGCTATGTGCCCTGCCCACTGCCACTTCAGCTTGCTAACCCGAGAGGCTATGTCGGTGACTTTAGTTCGTCTACGGATCTCCTCATTCCTGCTTCAATCACGTAGGGAAACCCCGAGCGTAGCCCTCTCCATAGCTCGCTGTGCGACAGTGAGCTTATTTATGAGGCCCATAGTCAGAGACCACGTCTCGGTGCCGTAGGTCATCACTGGCAACACACACTGGTCGAAGACCTTCGTCTTCAAGCACTGAGGTATTTTGGACGAGAAGACGCTGCGTAGCTTCCCGAACGCTGCCCAGCCGAGTTGGATTCGTCGATTGACCTCTTTCTCGAAGTTGGACCTACCTAGTTGGACCGTTTGGCCTAGGTAGACGTACTCGTCAACAACTTCGAGAATCGAGCTCCCCACTGAAACTGGGGTGGGCACGACATGGACATTCGACATGATTTTCGTCTTGTCCATGTTCATTTTAAGGCCCACCTGTTGGGAAACTCGATTGAGGTCTCCGAGCATTGTGCTAAGATCCTCCAGCGATTCTGCCATGACCACGATATCGTCGGCAAATCGAACGTGAAGAGGGTGTAAGAGGCTCACCTAACATCTTTGGAGCCTAAGCCAACCTCACCTGCTAGTGGTGCACCCTGCTGTCAACTGACGAGGCAATGGCGTTCCCTTTTTGCGGTGGGAGGGTTACTCCGTCGGCAATGCTACCACCCTCCCGTCGGAGTCCGCCGCCATAATGGTGCCTTATAAGCCGCGAGGCCCGCATCGTGTTCCGGCGGTGAGCGGAAGAAGCCGTCCCGAGAGAGAGATTGCAGCGTGTGGAAATGAGGACCGGCGGTTGCGGGGAATTACAGACGCGCATGGGCGTGACATGGTGGCGCGGGGATCAGGGAGACCCGGTGAAACGGTTGTCCGCTGACCGCCCGCGTGTTGTTGGGGGCCCGAGCCCGGGGATCTTACTTTAATCTCCACCCCAGGAGGCTGCCCCGCCGCACGTGAAAAATCCCTTGGGGTAGCAGTTGTGCCGGAGGAGACCGGAGTGGAACCGGACTGCTGCCCCCGGGGGGGGACCGGGGGCCCTTCCGTACCCCGCGCCGGCAAGTCACACAACCTTGGTGACCTGATTTTTTCTCCGCCCCGTGCTTTGTCCTTTGATCCACATGCAGCCATCTCTCTCTCCGTCCCCCCCCCCTTTTTTTTTTTTTTTAGTTTTTTCCTATTCACACAATGGCCAAGAAAAAGAGAAGGTATAATGTGCACTCAGCGGCCCACCCCTCAAGTTCCACGTTTCAAGTGGACTTTTGCAACATCAGAGGGATGCATAGTAACATCGACGCCGTCCACTACCACCTTGAGACGGCAAAGCCGGCCTTACTTTTCTTGACGGAGACACAGATTTCCTGCCCGGCCGATACATCATATCTTCATTACCCCGGTTACAAACTGGAGCACTGTTTTGTGCGACGTGCCGGGGTATGCATGTACGTCCGGGAGGATGTCTGTTGCCGCCGCCTCAGCCATTTTGAAGACGGGGACCTGTCGATCCTCTGGGCGCGTATTGACTATGGATGTTCCACTAAAGTCTACGCTTGCCTTTACAGGTCCCACAGCGGTGATACGGAGACGACTCGTTTTTTTGAGCGTCTACAAGAGACGACTGACAGCGTGCTCGAGCAGTTCCCTTGCGCGGAAGTGGTGGTCCTCGGTGATTTCAACGCTCACCACGAAGAGTGGTTGGGATCCCGAATAACCGACCGCGCAGGGAGAGCAGCCCACATCTTTGCCCTGACCTATGGTTTCTCGCAGTTGGTATCCTCACCCACGAGGATACCTGACATCGAGAGCCATACTCCCTCCTTATTGGACCTCCTGCTGACTACGCGGCCGAATGACTACAATGTTGTTGTTGATGCTCCGTTAGGATCATCAGACCATTGTATCATTCGAACTGCTGTGCCAGCTAAACAATCAGCGCCGACCTATTCTCAGGGAACGCGCAACGTCTGGCACTACAAGTCTGCAGATTGGGATGGGCTGCGCGAATTTTACTCTTCTTATCCCTGGGGGCAGCTCTGTTTCTCGTCGGGTGATCCGGATACCTGTGCAGACTCCGTTGCCGACGTGGTGTTGCAGGGCATGGAATGTTATATTCCTTGTTCCGTGATACCCGTAGGCGGACGGAGCCAACCTTGGTTTAATCAGTCCTGTAGAGAGGCCCGCCGTAATAAGCGGGCTGCATACAGGGCCTGGGCCAAAGCGCAGGTGTCTGAAGATCCGAATACCACCGACTTGAGGAAGAAATTTAACGCTGCCTCGAGGTGCAGTAAGAGGATCACTGTCAGAGCAAGGAATGAGCACATCCGCAGAATTGGCGATCGACTAGCAAGCTATCCTTCTGGAAGTCGGGCTTTCTGGTCGCTCGCTAAGGCTGCCGAGGGTAACTTCTGTCAGTCGTCACTTCCACCACTGCGGAAACTCGATGACTCACTGGCCCATGGGGCGAAAGAGAAAGCCGATCTCCTGGGCAGTCTCTTCGCCTCAAACTCGACTCTGGACGATAGAGGTGCCTCACCACCGTCCACCTCGAGGTGCACAAGCTCCATGCCGGAAATCTGCTTCACCCAGCGTGAAGTCCGGCGAGCTCTAGCATCTCTTGATATCCGAAAGTCGAGTGGGCCAGATGGTATTCCTGCGGTGGTGCTCAAATTTTGCGCTCCCGAGTTGTCTCCGGTGCTTACGCGACTCTTTAGGCTCTCATATTCCACAAAAAGCTTCCCGTCAGCATGGAAGGTAGCTTATGTTCACCCTTTGCCTAAAAGGGGTGACCGCACCGACCCGGCCAACTTTTTTTTTTTTTTTTTTTTTTTTATAGATTAGTGGGCGGACGAGCAAGCGGTCCCACGTGGTGATAAGTGTTACCGCCGCCCATGGGCACCTGCAACACCAGGGGGCATGCGGGCGCGCCGCCGACCTTGCAAAATCCTATTCACAGCTCTCTTGAAGAACCCCATATCGTAGTTCAATGGAAAGACCTCTTGAGGCAGTTCGTTCCACAGCCTACGGGTTCGCGGTATAAAATAGTTTTTGGACCGCATAGTGCGAGACACCTCCGTATCGAGGAAATGCGGATGGACCGCACTTCTGTGACGGGAGGTGCGGTTGTAGAAACCCGAGGTGGGAATTATATTAAACAATTCTTCAGAGCATTCCCCATTGTACAGGCGGTAGAACACACAGAGAGACGCAACGTGTCTCCGAATGCTGAGGGATTCTAAACCGCCCGTGAGAGTGGGATCGTCGACAATACGTCCATATACGACAGTACGACAATACGGATACGACAGTACGTCCGTAACCCGCCGCGCTGGTCCAGTGCGTGGTGGCGGGTCGCCAGAGCCTCGTTCGTTGGTCGGCAGGGTGCACCACGAGCCGGTGAGGTTGGCTTGGGTCCCAGAGATGTAGGTTGGGACCCCTTACACCCCTAGTACACCACTAGTACTACAATAAAATTGTACAATAATGGCGATGCACAATATTATTGAATCGCGCCTTGCACCCAAACTACGAGTAGTTTCAATACACTCCATAGACGATCAAAACATTGCACAATTCGTAAAATTGTAAAATCGTTGATCGTTTAGCTAAGAGCAACTTTATTGCCAGACGATTGTTGCAATACTAAGATTATTTTGATTAAACAGTGGTTATTATGTAAAACGATTAGGTCAATAAAAACTACTGATCAGCTTTGAAAAAATAATATCAGTGCCAACATATATTACATAAAAAAAACTTATAATAATATTTCACATGTATCCGTATTCTTATAAATTATTATTAATCATATTTTATTTACAATTAATATTTCATTTTTAAATAATATGTAAAAATTTGAATATTGCCTTATTAGAAATTTTTGCACATTACATTTAATTCTTATTGTATATATAATACGACAAACTCGTGTTGTATCTGTGTTGTTGCAGATTTTGTTAAATCCTTCGAATGATCACTAATATATTTTATTAGGTATTATTATATAGTAACAATGATAATAAATTAGTTTCGTATCAAACATTCAATTTAGGATTTACTTAATTAATTTTAAGCCTGAATGGTGATATATTCTGTCTGTATTAAATATGTAGTTAGAACAAGAAAACTTGGGACGTTATTATAAACCGTTCGCCTTAAGAATGCAGTCACTCATCAGATCACTACTGAAGGCATGTTCGCATTGATTTCCAATACATATTTGAAAATAATAAGATGCAATTTAAATTTATATTGGCATAGAAAAACAGAAATAAAACTTAAGACTACACAGAGATACGGATATAATTATTATTACTAAAAATGTGTTTATATTTTATAGTCCTGTATAGTACTAACATATTGAGTCGTTCCGTTTTAAAAGTCGCCTTATCTACCCTGTGACAGGGACTTGAGAAATTGTAGTTTTATAAACTACAATTTCTCATAACTCAGTCCCTATCACTTCTTTGAGGCAATTCTTTGAGTCATTAGATACCGCTCTTATCAATATTGAGCTTAAAGGTAGTGTCGTCCTAATTGGTTGTAACTTAATTCCTATGCATATGGCGGAACATAGCTTACTACCGGCTATTACAAAGTCAATCTGGGGTGGTTCTTGCCTTGTTAACATTTTTCTAAAAGTTAATTCACATGGTATAGTCAGAATATGTAAGTGACATAACCGATCGTGACTTCACTTGGTATGCTACACGAACAAAGGTCAAGATGTATTAAAGTAAGAAGCAAAAGGTTGTTCAAATCAAATGATTCAGTTGCAAAAAAACCTTCGCAATACAAGCTGGACTCAAATATATGATCAATCTAACGCATCTTTAGCTGCAGAGTTATTCACAGAAATTCTATTGCCAATCATTGATCAACATTCGTGTGAAGTGGTATTGTGTAAAAGTATGCGATCAAGCCATGGATAACTCCTGGCCTCATCAGGTGCATGAGGCATGGGGGACAAATTGTATATGGAAATCCGGAAAAAACCTAGACTTCTCAAAAAATCATTTAGTCGATATAGGAATTTTTAGGAATAGGAACAAGCAAAAAAGATTATTAGAGAACTGGTTGTTGCAGCAAAACTATAATGAGACAGTCTACTTGAAGCAATTCAATAAAATATAATATTAGTTTATATATTTGTACATTATACATATATGTTTTATAATACATAATAATGTGTTTATATGCTATCTAGTTAGTGCCATATTCTATCAATAATAAATATTTAATATGTGCAATCAAACCAAGTAATATAATATGCTATATATTAATAATTATGGATAATATGTATACTTAGAGGCGCTGTATCAATATTGCTAATTCTTTTTTTATGGGTCTCGCGTCACAAGCCTTGCTTAGTGTGAAATCTATGGGTAAATTTCAGTTTAATCAGTACAATATACAATAGTTATTATGTTTGTAGTTAGTAAGCAATACATTGTAACTTGAGTTAGTGAAATAAATTAATTTGAATATGGAAAAATTCAATATTTTTTTGTATAAAAATTATATATTCAACTAATCGAAGTAATTGTCCATTATTGTCAATGCACTTTTGTCATTTTATTGGAAGTCGCTTGGTGCCTCTGCTATAGAACTCCTGTGGACGGGAATAGATGAATTCTCTGCATGTGTTTTTCACTGCCTCATAGGAGTTTTATCCCCTGTAAAAAGTTATTCAAATTCCGAAAACAAAAGGGAATCAGTAGGGGCAAGGCTGACTAGTGCGGTGGGCGACGGAGTTTCCAGTCGAAGCTCCTGTTACTGTCCGTCGTACAGTGTGTGGGCGAGCGTTATCATGGAGATGTTTGGGATATTGTTTGGCTGTCTCCTGATTTCAACCATTGTGACGAATGATTGCGATTATCATACAGGATCCACTTCTCATCACAAGTGACAATACGATTCAGAATCTCTTCATTTTTGTGCCGGTTCAGCAAAGTAAGGCAAGCTCATAGGTAAGGCCGTAATATATTTGTATTATTTTCAAAGCAACCCAAGTAGTTTTTAAAACTTTTACTATCCCTTTTATTGATATTTTAAAATTTGTTTTATCCACTGTGAAGTTACAAAACTTGTCTTATCCAATTTTATTTCTATCCTATCATTGTTGTGCTCAACTTTTGATTTGTAGGCTTTAGCTATAAAATACAATTATCCTAATTAAAAATCTACACTTCTACAATTTATACTACATTAAAACAAAAATCTTAAATAACTATAAATTTAATTAGAGGGATAAGGGGACTTTTGAAACGGAACGACTCATATATGCCTTATACATATAATTACATATGACACTCTAATGTTAATATGGTTGTGTAACGAAAATTATAAATCTCAATCTGAAAATTATAATTTGTATTTATTTATAATGAATAGATTCCCTTTCTCCTGTTGAGACAATTTTTGAAACGCAAGTCAAAATGTTAACTCTCTCTCGATCTGTCCGGCGAACTGTGTGGTTGTCACGCATTTGGAGTGTGAAAATAAATCTATACATTTTTCTTTATTGTGCCCATAACCCATCATCTCCAATGTGTATTATTGATCAACTTTGTTTTTAATAATAATAAAAGTGGAATTGTTCATTTTAACATCGATATTAAAATACGTGGTATTTTACGAAACAATAGACATGTCCGACCCGCACGAATTATTAAGACTGAGATATGCATTTTAAGCCTAGTCCAGACGACACGATTTTCATCGCCAACTGAATTGAGTGTTAGACTGGGTATCCAGACGACGGCTAATTTAATTGCCATGAATTAAATCTACCGTACGCGGCGCCCAATCTCATTTTAATTTTCGAACTCTGAGGAAAGGACGTGCGCAAGCATGCCTCTAATACTCGTATCCTAAAAAAAAAACGAAAATTAGTGTTCGTTTTGGGGGTCACGATTAATATTGACGAGGAAGAAAGAAGAATCTGTCCAAAACGGTGGTTCGTATAAGAGAGAAGCAGATGAATTTCATAATTTAATGAGAATGAACCACGATAATTTTCATGAGTTAAGTAAGACAGATAAGTGTGAAGCAGGTTCGACCGAAATTTGGCCAAGATTTAGCCTAAAATTGACAATCGTTATCCAGCATCAATTTGATTGGCCGGCTGGGACTCTATTTGATCGGGCGGCACCGACCACCTGATGACTTTCAATTTGAATTTATCGCCAACTACTCTCTACATCACCCAATTTGATTAACAATTCGAGTAAATTGCCCATCAAATCGTGTCGTCTGGATTAGGCTTTACTGTGAAACAGACCTAAGAATTCTAACAGTATTGGTCGCCGACTGTTTTGGGCGATGACTCAACTGCATTCTTAACGAGTTAGATTTAACAGTAGAGAGATTTTGATCACGATTTCCGGGTTTCGAAAAAACTTCACTACATTTCGATTAAGGGTCACCAGATGGTAGAAAAAGAGTTTAGGTGTATATCTCGGTTAATTTCGAAGATGAACCAAATCAGTTCAGTAGTTTCAAAATTATGATCCCTGTCTACTTGGCCCAAGCGATCCTGCCACGGGAGTCAAGTAGACAGAGGGATTATGATGATATGCAATGCAATGCAACCAGCCCTTTCAGTATCCATTGCTGGATATGGGCCTCGTCATGCACATTGACTGGTGCAACTGAAAACGCCACGCCGCTGGCCAAGCGGGTTGACGAGTCCGCTGTAGCCGATTTGTTGTTCCTTAGTCGCCTTTTACGACACCCACGAGATGAGATGGGGTGGTGCTATTTTATAGCCAGCCGACACCACACGGCACATAACGATATATACGTTAAAAAAAATTGTCTATATATATATACAAACTATAGATTTGCATAGAGCTGTAAAGCTCTACAACTTCTGTTCTCCCTTCCGACTGATTTTATTGGTAAATTGTTATGTAGAACAAACAAAATTGGACATTATTTTCTTATACACTTGTCAGGTCCACCACTACATTCACAACTCTGGTCAACAACGGTCTGATGTTATCTTCTGGTACACTGGTCCATTTTTCCTTAAGACAATTTTCTATCTGTGTGTGAATTGACTTGCGATCTGAAATATATATAATAATTACAATGAAATCTATATAATAATTTGCATATAATATACTTATAGGTTTAAGTGCAAGTAGCAGTAAAAAAAAGAGTATAAAATGTTCGCAAACTTTTAATATTTTGGGTTGAAAGATAGATAAAATCTGTATTTCGCACCAAAACAAAAGACAGTAATGGGTTATTTACACAATGAGTTTCTCGAAAATCGATCAAAAGTAAATGGGTTAGATAGTTTCTATTGTCTATTGATGCAAACAGGAATTAAGAAAAACTAGTGGTGGTCACCTGAGTACCCTGGGCGTGTAACAACGAGGTAAAAGTTGGGTGTGTACATAAGGGTTAAGACAAACCATAAACTAAGAAAATAAACCAATAAATTTGGTTTAGACAAATAAACCATATTTAATTGTCTTTACACAAGTAACAATGTTTCCACCTCCAGTTTGAAAACTGGGAGGTCACCTTACCCTATGGCCTATGAAATATGGTGAGATATTGGAGTATTTTCTATTTTTTTTTAGGTTGATATCATTAAATAGCCTTTATAGTTGTGATAAAATTAACATTGGTGTTATCTTGCACGAAATCTTTGTGAGATGCCTATATCCATCAGTGAAGATATTGCTACTGAAGAGGATCTTGAAACTTACCAGAAATGATAGAACACCTTGCTAAATCCAACGTAAAAAATATAGCGCTCTTTTTGACAAGAGGATTGTATTCATCACAATAGTAATGGAACGCCATAGCGAGGGTCGAAGGCAGTTTATCAAGATCCCGCACGAGCATCACACCAGTTCTAACGACGTCATCACGATACTTGTACATAAGCTCGCTGTAACTATCCATGTCGAGGCTAGAGCTATCCACTACAATGTGCTGGATTTCTATGCTGTCGTTACCTACAGATATACAATATAAATGTATTACAGACTAGCGGTATCAGCGCTAAGTTCGCGTGAACTTCTCACTCCCGTGGAAATTTCAAAATTAATCTGGATAAAAAGTACCCTAAATTTTAACCCGACATAATCTATAACTATATCAAGTTTCATTAAAATCTGTTCAGTGGTTTGTGCAGACAGACGGACGGACAGACAGAGAATAATTCCAAAAACTGTTGTTTTGGGTTCTATGTCGTTCGTACATTATATTGCAAATACTTTTTCAAAAAATACTTCATGTATAGACACGGCTCTGTTACAATTCCATCATATAATATATATTGCAGGATATTTATTTATAAGTGTAGATATTGCAGCATATATTGCGGATTTAGACATTTAATTAAATTAGTTAATTAATACAAATAAGTTTAATTTAATAATTAATAAAGTGTTGTAAATATCAGGAAATTATTTAAAACGTTAGGCTACTAAATTTTCCCGTGGGTGTCGTGAAAGACGACTAATGGATAACAAAGTCGCTTCACAAGTACACCTCATAACTACACCACCTCGTAGCAATTATTTTCTCTAAAAATATTAAGTTATGGCCTTGTTACTGTTTTATTAAACGCTTTAACTCTTATTGTGAATGTAAAATCAAAAGCTTACGTAAATATCTGGCAGCACTGGATGCAACATCATTAACAAAATCATGGAACACATCTTGATTGAATGTATAGGATTTGCTATTGTAAACAAATATAAATGAAGCCGTATCTTCTCTTTCAAAAATAGTTAAAACACCTGCAACAAAATACACAAATAAACAATACTTCCTGAGAAGAGTCAATAATGTAAGTAATTGAGTGTGAGTTGATGTATGGGTGTCTGTGTGAATAAGAGTTACAGATGCTAAATAAAAATGTTAAATATAGGTTGTTAAAAATAATTTAGCACATTAGTATAAGCATTAGTATTAGTATAAAGATTTGATGTCATTATAATGATGGTTTAACAGCATGTTATTTATTTTGTTTTTAGTTTGATATCTAGTCGGGTGATGAATCTGCAACTGTCCATTAATTTTATTGTATAATTGTACCCACAAGGAAACATCACTGTCTCCGGATAAAAGAAGTTTTATGTCTTTGTGTTGCACACAACATCGATTCTGTGTTTGATACACTGCACTTTAAGATCGAAAGGAAAAGTACTGTGAAGATGAAGAAGATAATTCAGTATGTATAGTTGACGTATTGTAAGCAGAATGCATTCCGAATAAAGTGGCCTAGTTGGAAACCTACATTTTCTGAAAGTCATGACCGTTAAAATGGACCTTCGAGCCCTTTATATATGTATGAGGTGAATTTTTGCAGCTCCTCCCCATATAGATATGCAATAACTTATTATAGATTGACAGAGAACGATATAAATTGCTTGTAGAAGTTTAAGATTAACGACATTATGGAGCTTCTTAAATACCCATGTCAATTTTCTAACTCGAGATGTTAGAAGATCCACGTTAATTG
Source organism: Sesia apiformis (assembly GCA_914767545.1). Taxonomy (NCBI): domain Eukaryota; kingdom Metazoa; phylum Arthropoda; class Insecta; order Lepidoptera; family Sesiidae; genus Sesia; species Sesia apiformis. Next base: position 7,392,647 of record OU611950.1, on the reverse strand, counting down.
GTCGTCAAGGTGAATATCTAAGTAGCGAAATGGCAGGAAGATTCTAGGTTAGGGTATGCACAGTTTGTCATCTAAGAGGTATCTATGCCACATTAGAACGAGATGTAGTAGAGGTTTTGTGGTTTTACGCAAGGAGACGGTCATAAATTTGGTCTTTGTTATATTAACTGTTAGTAGATTCTATGTAACCAGTTCATTACAGTATGGAGTCCCTTCTCAGCATATCTGTATGTATGTTCCCACGTCTCTCGGTGAAATACAATAGCCGTGTCATTGGCGAAGGTAACAATGTTTCCATGATCTAGCGTCATCTGACAGAGTTTATTGATATATATTAGAAAGAATGTGGGACCCAATATATACTGCCTTGAGGGACTATAAGTCACAGATGCCACATTGCTTTCAAAGTTGCCAATCTTTACCTTTTGTCGTCTATTTTTTAGATAATCTTTAGATGTCTAAACAATGACACCTAGGCACTCTTAATTTCTTAAGAAGGATGGGAACGGAAATCGTGTCAAATGCCTTTGCCAGATCAATAAAAATTGACAAACATTTGATTTTACTGTCATGAGTTTCAGCAACAAGGTCGACTAACTTTGCAGCTGCACGCTCAGTCAATCGATGCGCTCTGAAGCCAATTCAGATATTTAGTTTAGATTTAGTTATCCTGTAATTTAGATGTTTTTCGAATACTTTAGAGAGAATGACGGCATACAGGCCTATAATTGTTAATATTATTTCCGTCCCCTGCCTTATATATGGAATGTATCAGAGATATTTTAAGGGAGTTAGGAAGCTGTCCTTTTTCCAGACAAAGATTACAGATTTTGGTCAATACGGGAATTATTACATCACCAACTATGTTTAACAATCTAGATGGAATTCCATCCCATCCAACAGCACAGTCGACTTTAAGGTGTCTAATTATGGATGTGATTTCTGATTCGTCTGTTGGAAGGAGAGCAATTGAATTAGGGTTTGAAACATTGTGAGTTAACTTGTTGCTTGAAGCTGAAGGTTTTTTTATTATGTTTTCAGTAAGCTCACGTCCAATGTTAGCGAAATAACTATTGACTCCTTCAACTGATTTGGTTGGGGTGACTTCAACACTTAAAAGGTCTTCTTAGGTTTTCGCGATTACTATACATTGCAATTAAACAACTTTTAACGGTTTAAATCGCGTATATTTGACATGATTTATATCCCGACGTTTACAGTATTTATATCAGTCACCCCGTGACCACGTCCACTGCAAAGTGTTCGAAACGTCGGGATATAAATCATGTCAAATATACGCGATTTAAACCGTTAAAAGTTGTTTAATTGCAACTTAAAAGGTCATTAATTGTTTTATTCTCAATTTGGTTAATATTAGCTATTTTCTTAATATTTTTCCTCGTCTTTTATTTAGTCTATATCTTCCTATATTTGCAGTAGTTAGGTAGCCTTAATAATTAAATTATTTGGACACTTTTTTAGTTTTGTTGTGGTTTCTATTATTTATGCATCGGATAGAGCCGCTGTCATGCAAAGCTTGATCTTGTATTGTCGCTGAGGGATTTTTATTTCACTGGTATTACTTTCTATAGCATGTGATACGATGCCAACAAGTGAATCATATGCGAGGTTAGGTTAGGATAATTAAAATTTATTAATTAAAAATAAACACAGAATAAACAATGGTTATTCTTTTTGTTTTATCCAAAACTCCATATTTCTAGCTTCATTTTAAATTAATGAAAATTTTACCAATATTTTTAGCATATTTCTCTAATGCCGTCAAAATGCACCATGTGCGTTTTTCTAAGGAGATCAGAATACTTTTTATTACATTCCTTATAAAAAAGGATATTTTTAAATGTACGGATTTTAAAAAAAATGTTACGTAGTAGAAGTATCTCCGCATCGTAAAGAATAACCCATATGGGTGTATCTTTACGATGTTTTCCCTAAAACTAAAAAAATCTGGAGTCTGTGTATCCACCAATTCGCACGGGGCCTATGTGGTGGATTATGGCTTATAGCCCCTACTGATTTACTAGGGGAGACCTGTAAATCAGTGTAAATCTGTCCTCCAGTGGGATATTCTAGGCTGATATCAACACTATAAAAATAACAATCAAGAATTCTTGTGCAATTTTTGCTAAGTCTTATTTGCATTTGTTAAGACTATTATTATATACTATGGGACATAGATATAATCTTGTAAAAAAACACTCACCTGTTTGTACTTGTAATATGGGGTTAAGATTAATTCTGTATTTTACTTTTAAATAATCTAGATCCCTTGAAAATCTTATTCCATCATATTTATCATTTATAGTTTCACTTTTTGCATACACATTGTATATGTATCCTATGATAACCACACATATTGCTAGTAGCAATGCTAGCATATAGTATATTTGTCTACCGTTTTTCTGTTCTCTGCTACTTTGTTTTTCATATTCCTTCCATTTGTGTGATGAGATAGGTGAATGTTTATAATAATCTGATGAATCTGAAGTTTCATTTCTTCTTCTATTCATATGACCACTTGAATCCCCTGCTGTGTATTCATATGAACTGTTCAACAGATTTATTTGGTGATTGTTAGGTGACCCGTCACTGATGTCATCACTGCAATTGAAATTTGATGGAAGTGTTGCAGGTAGAGATTTTGAAAGCATATGGCTGTAATAAAAGACACATTACCGTCTCTCTAACTGTCTCTTGCTGTCTAAAATTATGCATTTAATTGAATTGATTATAATTTTATGGAATTGAATTATGCATGCTTGTGCATTATTCATAAAGCTACATAATGATTTTATTTCCCTCCCTAATTTCAGATTTACAAAAATATCGTTATTATTCAGTTTTATCAATCAAAATGTCAAACATTTAAGCATGATGAATACCTACTTAATATACTTAAGGGATGAAAATACTTAACGGTCTAGGACACATAAAATGATTTTATACATGAAAATAATTAATGGCTTATTGATGTTAATGTTGAATTGAGATCTTTTATCAATATAGGTGATGTTTATATGATAATGTGCACTACACCCCATACACGTTTTTAAAGAGAAACAGATGAGATCAGGAGTGGATCCAGAGGGGAAAGATCACAACTAAAAGACTTAAAGCTTACACATACAATATTTCAAAATTTCTTTACTAGGCCTTAAAATTGTGTTTTTCGCAAATCCAACTCTGCATCCACCCCTGGATGAGATGGTAATGTGACATGGTTACATGCAAATATGTATGATAAAATTCAATTAAATTGGATAAGTGCATGTTAGAAGAGCCACATTGTAAGAGTTGATAAACATTATAGGTTCCGCTATAGATATAATAGTAGGTAAAGTATCAGACATTCGAGAGTCCGCACAAATATTTTGCAGCTGATAATTATTCGATAAACGGTTAGGTAGTGCCAATTGTAATATAATGTAGAACAAACCTATTCATTCATGAACTTCTACATAATAACTCATTTATGAATGCAAAAATTTATTGTAATAGCGTAAAAGCTTGCTTGGCCAATGCTTTACCTTTTCTTCTACTGTATAAAAATGATAGATGACAATTTTGAACTTACTCATCTTCAGATTCATCTGAATACTGTCGCTTAGTTGGAGTCAGGGAATTCCGTTTGTGTACATTGTATCTTTTTGGAGGACTCGAGCGTGCATGTTTGCTGGAATTGGAAAAACATAATTTACATGTAATATAAATTATTCATCACGCCTGCGTCGTATTTATATACTATCTATATTATGTATGTATTATATATTAGCTAACTATATTATCTTTATATTATCGCTTATGCATAAGATCGTGTGGAAAACAAGATAATATAGATAGCAAATATACTTACTCCAGCCATTATTAAATTATTAATCATTATTAAATATTGTACTAATATTAAAGTGGAGTGGGGTGATAACAACCGAAAACAGTATTGCTGTTATTGCATTACGCAAACTAGGCATGGAGCCAAATGAAATTCTTAAAAAAAACTCTCCATCTCTTGGTATTAGCCGAATGTTTCTGTACCAGGTTATTGGTAGGTTTAATAGAGGATGTTTCAATGTACGTCCTTTGTTTGTGACAGAAAAAGGTCTGGCTGTCCACGCACTATTCGTACTAAACAGACAATTGAAGCCGTGAGGAAGAGAATTCAAAGAAATCCCATCTGGGAGCAAAAGATTTTACCCAGAGAATTGAATATAGAACCCAGAACCATGTCACATATTTTAAAAGATGATTTGGGAGTGCAGCTTACAAAAGACGTACTGGTTATTTCTTAACTGATAATTTAACGAAAAATACGGTTAGCTAATCAAAACAACTTATTTGGCGGTATGCAAAGGGAGTTTACAGACAAATCTTAAAAAGTTGTAATGACATACCAGATTGTTTACAATGTAAACAATATTGTAAATATGTAAATATAATGTAAACTTTACATTATAGTAATCAAACATCAATGAATGACAGGACTGCCAATTACCTTTTTTTTCTTTCTGCTTTGCATAAAGACTCCAATAATGTAAGTAATTATTAAATACAAAAGGCACAAAATGCTGAATTTTTTAAAATGAGGATGGATTAAATTGGCACATATGAAAGTATGACAAGTTGGCATGTATGAACGTATAGCAAGTTGGCACATATGAATGTATGGCAAGTTGGTATGTATGAACGTATGGCAAGTTGGCACGGCAAGAAGGCTTTTGATAGGGTATGGCACAACGGTTTAATCTATAAACTGTACCAACTGGAGACTACATCACCTTTAGCTACAGAGTGTAGGCACTCTGTCCAATTAGAGCTGGAATCACCCAGGGCTCCATCCTAGCACCTACGCTCTATTCCCTCTATACCAATGACATTCCCTACTTCCCCAGAATAGAGTTTACTCTGTTTGTGGATGACACCACACTCAGCGTCTCAGATAGGAACTTAGACGTGGTTCTCTACGCCTACAGCCCTAGGCGAATGGTTTGTGAACACACACCGGCCTTCAATCAACACTTACTAGGTGTTGACTCACCTGTGGGCTTCCTACCGGCTCGCGATTCCACAGTACCCTCCCAAAGCAACACCCTAAGTTGAGGTCTGTTCCTTTGCCGGTTTACCAGTGAGGGTAGTCCTTAGGCTCGTTACTGCACACACTTTTTGCTCCTCACTGAGCCCCTTCTGCACTCACTCTAAACTGTTCTTGTCCGATGACTCTCGAAAGGCCACCGGGGCTACGAGAATTGTCATTCCGAAAAAAATCAGACTATAATTGTACATAATAATTGTTATGTAAAGGGATTACTCACAATTTATTATTTATTTATTAGATTTATTATCGTCGAATTATTATTAAAAGGACGAAGTACCTTAAATATTATAGGTACCTACTTAAATATATATTAAATTTATAAGTAGTTTGCCATACCTCATAACATTGTCCACCACATCGGTTCCCTGTTCTATTGGTGAATTAGATTGTTCATTGCTTCTTTTATTTAATCCATATCGACCCATTTCACAGGTAGCAAATGGGCAATTGAGGTGGCTATGGATGCTTTTTCTCGCCAATGGTATTAAAACCCCCTCAGAAATCTGTAACATCATAAAAAAATTAAATAATCAACGAAATCTACATAAATTAAAATATCCTGATTTACCTAATGAAAAAAAAAGCTTACTCTCGCTTCGTAATTTCTACTCATGAGGTCGTAAACAAACAAAGGAAAACTTTATACTTTTCGGTAATAGTTGTGACGATTGGTTTACGTTATAAAAATAAAATAACACACAGTTTTTTGATTTAGCACTAAGCACAAGTATTAATTATTTAATTACCTTACTACTTTCTGACTATCTAAATCATGATCTTTATTCTTGACATTCTTGTGTGCCTTTTTGTAGATAGAAAAGGTTTTAAGCTGTATTTAAAAACGTGTAAAAGTCGCACTCAATCTAAATTTGGTATACGTATGTATCCTTTTTTATCTTTATAACACAAAAAGAGAAGCAGCATATGTAGGGGAACCCGGGGTAGAACGGGGTACCGGGGCGGAACGGTAAAGAGGCGTTGTGCTCGCTACAGGCGACAGAGATGCGTGACCATCGCGCACAACGTTCGGTCCGCTGTGCTGCGCTATACGGAGTGGCCGCTGTCAGTGTGAGAGTGCGCTTAGTTTGGATTTTATCGAAGGTCAACGAAAAAGCTTTCAAATTTTAATTTTGCTATGCAATACCAAGGTAATTACACTATACACTATTCTTTGTTCGGATATTCCGTATATATATAAAGCTCGATTACCACTCACTCACTCACTGACATCTCGTTCTCCCAGTTGCCACCTGGTGGGTGAGAAACTTTGAATGAGAAAGTACGCCGATGGGTCCAGTGACCTCGAGAAAAATCCGACTTCTTCGAGTTGACCATACCTGATGAAAAATTTGAACGGCCAGACCCAACGGTAACAGCTACGCGGGGGGTGCTCGACCGAATGTCATAGAGAACTGCCGGCAGACGCCAGAGCGCGCCGCGAAAAAAAATGGCCGCCATACAAATTTCAATCGCTGGTAGTTTTGAAACGGTAAGAGGTAAGTGAGGGGTGCTCGACCAAATGTCATTCGGGACGGGGTGGGTCTTCTCGTGGTCAAAAAATTTTTTCAAAATGGCGAATTCAAGATGGCGGCCGATTTTCAAGTTGGTCCGAGGAGGGTGGAAATCGGCACCCGGGGGGTCGCGGGGGCCCTGATTGAGAATTTCGGGTCGGTTTTTCGATTCCGCTGTTTTCAAGATGGCGGCCGTCAATTGAAATTTCAAATTTCGATCGCCCATAACTCCCGCGAGGCCGGAGGCCGAGCGGCGCGGGCGAAGCCGCAGGCCGAGCTCGCCCGGGACTTGCACCGGGAGCGGGCCCGTCCTCATCCGGTGGACCTTCAGCTCGACGGTCGACGGCCTGCGCGAACGGTGAGAGATAGTCACATGGTGCTCGACCGAATGTCATAGAGAACCGCAGGCAGTCTGACGAGAGCGCGATAAAAATTCAAAATGGCGGATTCAAGATGGCCGCCATACAAATTTATTTTGACCGTCTCTCCCGAACGGTCGGAGATATCGGATCGGGGCTCAAACTAATGTGGTGGGGCAAGTCGATGTCCTTCCACTGGACGAATTTTTTTTTCCAAGATGGCGAATCCAAGATGGCGGCCGTTTTTAAAATTCCTCCGATCGGGATGAAATTTAATACCCGGGGAGTTCAGGGGACCCCGGTTCAGGATTTTGAAACATTTTTTTAATTCCGCCATTTTCCAAGATGGCTGCCATACAAAGTGGAAATTTCGATTTTGGGGTCCGAGGACATTTCCGAGGCGGTAGCTCGAATTAGGCAAGGGACGCGGGGTGGAATTCCCCCTCGTTAGAAACTCTGGTCTATGGGGAAATTAGACGGGAAAAAAAATCCAAGATGGCGGACACAAAATGGCGGAAATTTAAAAAAAACTTTGGGAAATTTAAAAATTTCTGAGCGAATGTGTTTCGAGGTGGAAAATCGAGAAGGAAATTTGAGGATTTAGGGTAGGTGCCGAAATTTTCCAAGATGGCCGCCATACGAAATTCTCTCAGCGACAGCTCCGAAACGGTTAGAGATATCGGATTGGTGCTCAAACTAATATCATTTATCATGACGATTTCTTTCTACTGAGGGGAAAATTTTTTTCAAGATGGCGAATCCAAGATGGCGGCCTTTTTCCAAATTCATCCGATTCGGATAAAAATCGATATCTGGGGGGTTCAGGGGATCCTGACTAAGGATTTGGAATTATTATTTATTTTCCACCCTTTTTGAAGACGGCGGCTATACAGCGAGGCCGCAGGCCGAGCTCCGCGTAGGGCGAAGCCCGGAGCGTCCGAATTCGATCACTGTGTAACTTACGCGAGGCCAAAGGCCGAGCTGCGTCTGACGAGGCCGCAGGCCGAGATCCGCGTAGGGCGAAGCCCGGAGCGACCGGACTACGGCACCACCAGCCGCCGCGCACGATGTGTAACTTACGCGAGGCCGTAGGCCGAGCTGCGTCTAACGAGGCCGCAGGCCGAGATCCGCGTAGAGCGAAGCTCGGAGCGACCGGACTACCGCACCACCAGCCGCGTACTCTGTGTAACTTACGCGAGGCCGTAGGCCGAGCTGCGTCTAACGAGGCCGCAGGCCGAGATCCGCGTAGAGCGAAGCTCGGAGCGACCGGACTACCGCACCACCAGCCGCGTACTCTGTGTAACTTACGCGAGGCCGAAGGCCGAGCTGCGTCTAACGAGGCCGCAGGCCGAGATACGCGTAGGGCGAAGCCCGGAGCGACCGGACTACCGCACCACCAAAATTTCAAGTTGTCCGATCTGGATGAAAATTGATATCTGGGGGGTTCAGGGGAGCCTGATTAAGGATTTATGGTTATTTCCAAGATGGCCGCCACACAAAATTCTTCGGAAGACATCTCCGAAACGGGTAGACATATCGGATTGGTGCTCAAACTAATATTGTTTATCATGACGATGTCTTTATATTGAGGTAAAATTTTTTTTCAAGATGGCGATTCCAATATGGCGGCCATTTTTCGAATTCATCCGATCCGGATGAAAATTGATATCTGGGGGGTTCGGGGGAGGCTGATTAGGGATTTGGAATTCTTATGCAGGTCCCTCACAACATCAACTACAGCGATCTCTCTCAGTGTGTAACTTAAGCGAGGCCGCAGGCCGAGCTCCGCGCAGGGCGAAGCCCGGAGCGTCCCCCCCATTAGGGGGAGGCCGGCGCCCGGGGGCGCCGCCGAAACCTAGTTAACATTATATGTTTGTTTAAACATACTTTTGACTAACTAAACGTCTAGTGATAACTCAAGTCCAATAAATATAACCGGTCATAACACTCGTGTTTACGTGAACGGTGCGTCGGGGCACAATGGGGTATACCCCGTTCCGCCCCTAAAATATTTGTACTTCTCATATAAATACGCATTTTTATTTCATCTGCAGATGGTGCGTTCATATATAAGAAAAACCAGCCGACAGTCCTGTCCTGGTCTACATTGCTAATCCCGTTGCCAAAAGTGAAAGCTGGAATGAAAAGAGTTACAAGAAAGGGTGGAAAAACGGCAATCCTGACCGCTTCACCTTCCAAGACTGAATTAGAAGAATCTATTAAAAAGACACAAAATATATATAAAGCGAAAGTAGAAAAAAATAAACAAGACTGACGTTAAAAAGTAAAGAAGACATACCTGAAGGAATGAAAGCTAAGCCAAAGAAATAAAAAAGAATCAGAACTAAACCTGAAGAACACTCAGAAGACGTAGAAAATTTTAAACAAAAACAAAGAAGAAACAAGAAGAAAGAAACAAAAAAGAATCGGAACTGAATCTGAAGAAAGCTCGGAAGATGAAGACGCGATCTGCTTGTATTGCCATGATTTATACTCCAAGTCCAATGAAGGCTAGTGGTCTTGTAGCATTTGTAAAAAATGGGCACATTTGGCGTGTACTGGTCTAGATAGTGACGACGATGACAGTGTTCTCATCTGTGAATTATGCCAATAATTAGTACCCCATCGTGCCCCGGGTTCATTTCCCATTGTACCCCGGGGGGTGGGGCAGAATGGGAAATTTCCCTTTATTTTTCAAACAATATTTTTTCAAAGTGATCATTAATTTAGATAAGTTTAGCTTTAATTTCCTTGTAGAGAAAGAAGTAGGGGAACCCGGGGTAGAACGGGGTACCGGGGCGGAACGGGAAAGAGGCGTTGTGCTCGCTACAGGCGACAGAGATGTGTGACCATCGCGCACAACTTTCGGTCCGCTGTGCTGCGTTATACTGAGTGGCCGCTGTCAGTGTGAGAGTGCGCTTAGTTTGGATTTTATCGAAGGTCGACGAAAAAGCTTGCAAATTTTAATCTTTCTATGCAACACCAAGGTAATTACACTATACACTATTCTTTATTCGGATATTAACATTACATGTTTGTTTAAACATACTTTTGACTAACTAAACGTCTAGTGATAACTCAAGTCCAATAAATATAACCGGCCATAACACTCGTGTTTACGTGAACGGTGCGTCGGGGCATAATGGGTGGGGCACAATGGGGTATACCCCGTTCCGCCCTTTAAATATTTGTACTTCTCATATAAATACGCATTTTTATTTCATCTGCAGATGGTGCGTTCATATATAAGAAAAACCAGCCGACAGTCCTGTCCTGGTCTACATTGCTAATCCCGTTGCCAAAAGTGAAAGCTGGAATGAAAAGAGTTACAAGAAAGGGTGGAAAAACGGCAATCCTGACCGCTTCACCTTCCAAGACTGAATTAGAAGAATCTATTAAAAAGACACAAAATATCAATAAAGCGAAAGTAGAAAAAAATAAACAAGACTGACGTTAAAAGGTAAAGGAAGACATACCTGAAGGAATGAAAACTAAGCCAAAGAAACAAAAAAGAATCAGAACTAAACCTGAAGAACACTCAGAAGACGTAGAAAATTTTAAACAAAAACAAAGAAGAAACAAGAAGAAAGAAACAAAAAAGATTCGGAACTGAATCTGAAGAAAGCTCGGAAGATGAAGACGCGATCTGCTTGTATTGCCATGATTTATACTCCAAGTCCAATGAAGGCTAGTGGTCTTGTAGCATTTGAAAAATGGACACATTTGGCGTGTGCTGATCTAGATAGTGACGACAATGACAGTGTTCTCATCTGTGAACTATGCCAATAATTAGTGCCCCATCGTGCCCCGGGTTCATTTCCCATTGTACCCCGGGGGGTGGGGCAGAATGGGAAATTTCCCTTTATTTTTCAAACAATATTTTTTCAAAGTGATCATTAATTTACATAAGTTTAGCTTTAATTTCCTTGTAGAGAAAGAAGTAAATAAACCTACAAATTGCCAAATAATGGTGTTGTTTCATTCAAACTCTCACAAATTGTAACCAAAGCTTAGCTACCCCGTTCCACCCCGGGTTCCCCTAAATAAACCTACAAATTGCCAAATAATGGTGTTGTTTCATTCAAACTCTCACAAATTGTGACCAAAGCTTAGCTACCCCGTTCCACCCCGGGTTCCCCTACATTATGAAAGAGTGATAATAGCACCTTTTGGATCGCTGATTGAATTTGACAGAGTGATTATTTTGGAACTTATAGTGCGCGCCACATAACATACTACAATATGTGCAACTGGTGGCATGTCAAATGTTGCCATATTAACAACATTTATTGTAATTAAATACAAAGAACTTTTTTTGGGAAAAGTGTAAAGAAAAAGTGAGAAAAAAGACTTATTTAACTAAGAGGAAATTTATTTAAATGTTTTTGGAGGAATGCTCTCCAATTATTTGTGCGTGTGTTTACTGAGCTACCTTGAGTAGAAACTAGGATCTTCGGAATGTGAATATTTATTTAACCAACGTACAGTACAACGTTTGTAGCGTTGGGAAAAAGCTTGATAAAATTACATAGATTAAAATTAAAACATTGTAAATTAATATGATAGGAACTTTCTTCTAGCCTGGTGACATGAGTATATACTACTAAATTGTTGACAGGACATATCAAAATAAACAAAAGCAAAGTTTATAAAAAGAACACATTTAAAAGTATTAAATAAATCAAATTAGGAGCTCGACCAAAGAGGTCGGCTCTCGACGCCACATGTTTAATTACATTTTTAATTGTTGTAAACATACTAATAAAGATTTTAGCTGATTTTTAACAAAACCAGCTTTTTATTAATATAATCCAACTTGTGGTCTTTTTGAGAAGTGGTCATTATGCAAATTGGACATTATGCTATGTGAATATTTTGAGAAGTGGTGTCATCATACGTCAAATCGCCTAAATTATAACGTTGACGTTCTAATTTAGGCGATTTGTCTTTAACCGACAAAAAGTAAACGCGGTAATTCGAAATCGTTTGCTTGGGTTATTGTGTCTTAAACAACTAGCTATGTTTTCATTATTATATTATATCCTAGCTAATATAAAGGTATTATTATAATTACCTACTGTTAAATAATACAATTTAATCACTATTATTTTTTTAAATAACATAAAATTTGCCACTAAGATAACAATTTAAAGACTTTTGAAAATCGAACATAGGGATGCACTAAGAGTAAGGGTATTAAAAATAGTTAGCGAATTTCCTGCGCTTGCCACCGTTTTCACTGGTCCACGTCGAATATAAGATGGTTTAGCTGGATACGTTGCTAACGCCACTTGTTCCTGCTCTTCATTTCTCTTAATTTTCTCATCTAGCCAAGCTTTAAAGGCATAAGTGGGTAGAATTTCAACCATTTGCTTATTGACTGCATATGTTGTTGTCATTTCTTTTACACAGTTGTCTTGACCTTTTTTAACAATACCAACAAGTTCATCGTCAAATAATGCTGGTCCTCCAGTATCTTTATAACACGATAGAATTTTGGTTTCTATGCAGTCTAAGTACCCTATCATTACGTATTCCGGTGTGGCATAGGGAGCTCTATGTTCCACACCCATACTTTGTAAATCTTTAGGTTCTCCAACGCCAGCGTTTAAACCATATCCCAAAGCTTCTATATCAATTATATTACGAGCATTTGTGAAGTTACTTAGTTTAATTTTTGAAGCTATAGTGCTGTTATGTTTTTCGGTATAAATCAGCCCAACATCTTTTATCGAATCTCCTCCGGCATACGTTGGAAACTTTTCTTTTTTTGTGATATGTAATAGGATCGTATCGTCACTCTTTTTAGCTACAGTAGCATTCAGTAACACATGGCTAGCTGCTTGTTGAGTACATTTTCCGGTAGTTAATATTAATCCGTTTGATACAACTACACCAGAACATAAATATTCCTGATCATGAGATATTATAGCGGCCATAAACGGATATTGTTTGAATGTCGCTGAACGTATTTCGTGAACTTGACTATTTTGTCTTCTAGTACACGTGGTGTTATTATTATTATTGCTGTTGTTGTCGTTATTGTTATTATTACTAGACTCATTTTCTGCTATAGATATCCCCATATCTAAGGTTTCATTTTCAGTTTCACCATTATCTTCTCTGTTTTCATCAACGCTTTTCTTTACATTTTCACTGGCACAAAAAGTCACAAATCCAACTAAAAATAACACAAAAATCAGAAAACGCAAAAAATCTCTCTCGTTCTTCATTGTTATAAAGTCGGTAACAGTTAAAACAAGAGGAATAGGTGCCGTAGTTCTATATTTAATTCCTCTGTCTTTTTTCGAATGTGTAACTTTTCTATATGTGGCCAGTGTTTATTAATTTATGGTTGTCTTCTCTCAGACCACCTTCAGACAGAGTAATAACATGTATGTAGTACACTAATGACTTCTATGAATTCAACTAGACAAGCAATGCAGTACTAAAAAATTGCTTTTTACGTCACGGTCAATTGTCCTCAACTCCTTTAGTAGATCGCGCGCAAGCGAGAGAAGAAGTGCTTTGTTTACATACATCAAATTGACATCAAACGCTACAATCGACAAAATACTACATGTTTAGTTTTTTATGTATCTAATTAACTCATTTATTTTTTATTTTTCTAAAACTAAAATACATTATAATATTGTCGTAAATTAAAGTCATTCGTCAGCCATCTTAGTGTTGCTTTCTCGCTTACCCTTACTTTAATCATGTACGTGCGAGTAGCGGGAGCTACTATCACCAATCACATTAACATAGAATATACGAAACACTCAACAGATGGGACAATTTCCTAACAATAGAAGTAGATAGAAAATAAATGTTTGCAGTTTTGACGTGAAACGTCTTTCAGTTCGGTCAGTAGGGGGTTGCTGGCTAAAACCACATGTAACGAAAACATGATATAGCAAGATTGAATAAATCTTTGCAACCGTACTACCTGCGCGCTTTACTTTATTACTGTTGTTTATAGGAAAGAAGCTATTATTCGATTATGAATATGTCGTGTGCGCGATGGCGTTGTGATCTCGCCTAGCGTGACGCAATCAGAACTAAAATTTAGCCTCTCGCGTGGCGTTCATTGAGTCATAACTCACAGTACGTTTTTCAGAGTGGGAGAGGTCACGTTTGATAGAGCTCACTCTCCCACAGTGTAATCCATATAACTCATACTCATACTAGTGCTCATTGTGTGATGTGTTGCGGAAATTTGACGAATGCTCGACTATGGCACCCTCGCGTGCGGTACTTAACATCCAAAAATGACATGTAGCGACTTAGGTAGCAAGACAGAGAGATGTCAGTCCTCACCCATACCTTTGGGATGGGCGTGGGAGAACGGACCATGGGAGAACGTGTTCGTCTCAAGCGCAAGCGCAGGAGCCACAACCACCTACGAGTGCGGCGGGCTCAAGCGGCGCAGGGCAGTCTCGAGCGCCACCAGTAGGTATATCTGAAAGAGCCAGGGTACATCCAACACTCCGAGTACGGGGCCACAGCCAGGGCAGATTACGCGTGCGGCCGAGTATCATAGACACTGGAAGTTGGGTACAGCCCGGTTCAAATCCGTCTTCATCGACAACAAATTCTGTCACAAGTGCGATGTGTGTGACCGGTTGTGGTTCAAGAAAGATTTGAAATCAGAAACTGCAGCTGTGTCGCGATTTCTGTAACATAAGGTTGTAATATAAGTTAAGAAAATGCGTGAATAAATGTAAGTTGTGTATTTGTTTGATTACATCATTTCTGTACCCTATTGTCCATACACTCCCCTCAGCAGGCACAATACGTTTCATGTACTTCACTGCAGCTGCGTCCCCAATACAGTCTACCTCGATTTTTGTTTGTTTGGATATTGGTTAATGGAAACCGTATATTTATGAAAATGCCGGATTGCATACTTCGATATTGCTAAAATTATTCTCAAACAACAAAAGTCTTCCGATCTTCATAAATACGTAGGTTTACTTACTATTAACTATCATCTATGCATGTATATAACATAAAACAATAGTGATATGTATTTAAGTATGTACGTGCTATGTATTGTAATAGCTGAAATTATACTATATAAGTATTTTACTTGAACCCTATATTATATGTAGGTATGGGTTAAATTCATATTGCAATACTTAGGAGTACATATATAATTTCACTACAAACGCGCAAATTTCCGAGAAGAAAACAAAATAGTTTACTTTCAGAGACAAAATGGAAGTAGGCAAAAATTGTTTCGTGTCGCATCTGCGGGAACGTTCGGTTAATCACTGCATTAAATTTTCCTTTCCCGTTCCCCGCATCTCAGCCCTTACAACACGCGCTGTGACAATGTTTTTCTTTAGAATTGATTGTCTATCGGTCTATGGCGCTGATAGTTCTGTATATAATTCATTTTATAGAAATATCGTTTCTTTCTTAAGTCTCAACATAACACACACAAATGGAAAAAAAAATGTAAGGGACTACGGAGTTGTAAATTGTTTTAATATATGTTAAAGATATATGTTAACATTTATTTCAACTGTCAGAGCTCTTGCTATAATAATCGGACCATAGTTAATATAGGAATCATCCGATACTAATATTTTAAGTACTATTTCACTTTTCTACTAATCTATATACTTTATTTATGAGATCCTCATGTACGAAACCCCACAACAAATAAAAATTCTTATTGAGAAAGAAAATGATGTAGAAGAGATAGCATATTTCGTCAAAAAAATTGTCCATGTTCAGATTATATAAGCTGTGTCATCATAGTATAGTAATACATAAGTGCTGACGATTTTTTACGAGCGCATTTTTCTCAAACGCTTGAGGAATATTATGACATTTCAGTGACAGTACAGCATTCAAAGTTTAGGTACCACTTTCAGAACTAAATCGTCATCAACTTTTTCTACTGTTATCGTGATTTGACTAGTCAAAAACTTTAATTATTTTATAATTACCTTGTGAACATGTCTAAAAGAAAGGGTAACAAGAAGAATCAAGACTTAGAAGACGATTTCATCGAAAAACCTCTTACCAACAATAGTCATGAGTTAACCTCAAAAGGTAAAGGAAAAGCGAAAAAGAAAGGCAAAGGAAAGGCTGATGACTGGAGTGATAGTGATAATGGGGCTAAAGGAGACGTTATGAAGGCACCGCAGTCTGACGAAGAAGATATTCCTAAACCAGCTGCAAAAAAATCACAAAAGAAAAGTCAGTAGTCTTCTCTTTTCGGTACTACTTAATGACACCCACACAGTATGGTTAATATCCTGTTGTCAATTATAAAACATATTGCCTTTGAAGTGCTAAAATATGACATAATTTACTACATTTTCTCTTGGTTACTACATTGATCGGACATCATTCAGATTTCATATATCGTTGGACCAAAAACTCAGCCAGCCAAACAAAAGCAATGCTTTCTGTTAGAACTTGTTAGTCGAAGCATTTATTACTATGACACCAAAGCTGTGGGATAACAGAATATAACATTAGTTTTATTTGGTCGGCAGATTCAGTTTTTGATTTAAACTGAATAATTTTTTGGTTGGAGATATTCCCACTATTCAATTAAAAGGAAAGAAAATCGGGCTTTTTCCTTGTCACATTGCAGTACTGCTCAAGTGAGAACAAAAACCATAAAAGGTTGATTGTTTATTAACTTTATTTATTTTATTTTATGTGAAACAACAGCATAAATACAGTATAAAAATTACATTAAAAAAATCTCTAAACACATACCTATTACAGTTTCAACAAATGATAAGTCATTGTTTATATTATATTGCACTTTTATTAAATTACCTGTAAAAAAATTGTTGTAAGCTTATGTAAGGTTATAATGTTATAAAGGTAAAAATAAGAAAAAAGGTGAACAGTCTTCTGATGATGAGCTGGATGACAGCAAGTCTACAGTGAGCAATTCCACCAGCGCTGCATCCAAGACCACCAGTAAAGCCAATAAAAAGAAAAAGGGTAAGTGTAAAGTAACTAATATAGTTCCCAAATGGACAATAGCAGGTGAGCTAATATAGTGGTGTGATAGCTTAGTGGTATTTATTATTCTCTTTTAGCGGTATTTATCTTTTAGCTTACTCTTATTTGGGAAGGAGTTCAAATCCTTGATTTCAATTCAAATCTCAAAAGAAGCTTTGAGTTTCACTTCAGTATAGATTTAAAAAAAATATTATTTCAGCAGTGAAAGACAACATTATGAGGCAAACTGCATGCTTGATGAGAATTTGGAAAAAAATCTGGCACATTTGTGCTAGTTGTGCTAGCAAATAACTCCTAGTTATTTGCTAGGGGAAGTCTCTGTCCTCCAGGGAATACTTATAAGTTGATATGGATTGATGGAAGCTGGAAACTTCTCTAGTAAAATATTTCATAGATACAAATGTATTGAATGAAAATATGTACAGATACGAGGCATATCCAGAAAGTAAGTGTACTGAGGCTCTCACGGCCGGAGGAATTTTATTTTCGTCATGTTGGCTACACGGAAGTGTAGCCTGACTTCCCCCCTTTGCAACGAGACCAGTTCGAGGTCAGTACGTTGAGAACTGTCGACGCAACAACACGTTTCGTGAACAATGTCAATCCAGTCTCCCGCCAAGTTGAATCGAGTGGACGCCGGGCAAGAGTTTTTGAGGCGCTATAAACTCCATGGAGATGAATTTCTCCGCTCCATCGTTACTGGAGATGAAACTTGGGTTGCACACTACACGCCTGAAACCAAAAGACAGTCTCAACAGTGGCGTCACACCTCTTCACCCTCCTCCAAAAAGTTCAAAACCACAATTTCAGCCAAGAAAATCATGGCATCTGTGTTTTGGGACTGTCAAGGCATAATTTTAATCGAATATCTGCCTCAAGGGGAGACCATCAACTCTGCAAGATACTGTGAGACCCTAAGAAAATTGCAGAGGGCGATTCAGAAGAAGAGAAGAGGCATGCTGACAAAAGGAGTCTGCCTGCTGCACGACAATGCCAGACCACACACGGCCAACGCCACGAAGGAACTGTTCGCCTCGTTTAAATGGGATGTCTTGAACCATCCCACGCATTCCCCTGATCTAGCACCTTCAGATTACTATCTCTTTACCTCCCTGAAGCTGCACATGGGTGGAAAAAGGTTTTCAACCGACGAGGAGGTAAAGGAGGAGGTGGGGAAGTGGACGAAGGGGTTGGCGGGAAACTACTTCGAGAGAGGTATCAAAAAATTGATACCCCGCTTCACCACCTGCATAGAGAGGAATGGCGACTATGTCGAAAAATAGCTTACATTATGTACTAACTAAAGTATCACATAATTTTTTTGTTTAAATAAAAAATTTTAAAACCTACAAAAATTCAGTACACTTACTTTCTGGATATGCCTCGTAGTATGATTGTTTCTATGTGACAGTGTTTATATTGTGCTTGTTCTATCAGGTAAAGGTAAGAAAGATGATGACTGGTCAGATGGAGATAGTGACTTTGAAATCAAAGAAGCATCGGAAGATGAAATTGCAAAATCTGTTACTAAGAAAAAAAGTAAGACAATCCAGTATCATTTATGATCTTATATACATAAATTATTATTTTTATTTCTTATTAATTGAAACAAAAATTATAATATGAGACATTATTATTATATTTTGTTAAAGTAAACCATGTTATAATATCTACTAATACTATTCAGCCACTGTGACAATCTATGTAAGAGGAGGCCTGTGTCTTGCAATGGGATATTGTTGGTTAATGACAAAATAAAGTAATAATGAAATTGTAACAAGAGTGAAGTGAAAGGACTAAAATATATTTTATTATTTTAGCAAAAAATACAAAGAAAAATATAGCAGCTGAATCGTCAGATGAAGATGAGCATGATGATGCCAAATCTATAGTGAGCAATGTGTCCAGCAACACAACTAAGCCAGTGGCTAAATCCAAGAAAAAAAAAGGTATTATAAACTTATAATATTATAAACAGTTATTAAAGTTGAGATTTCTTGAGAGAGTGATAAATCAGGGTAAAAGAGAGATAATTACAGAAATGTATGAGTGGTGGCTTGCTTGCTATTTTCGTATCAGCAACTAGTATTGGTCAATCAACTATTTGAAATAATGTAAATGTCTTTGCAGTTTTTATAACCTTATTAAATAGTTGATTAGGTGGCCCCAACTGCAAATATAATGCTGTTGAACAAACCTGTTCATTAAGCTAGACTTAGGTTGCCAACCTTATTTGAGTTACTGCCTCCTTTACTAGAATATATTATTTAACTCAATGATGGGAAAGGTGCAAAGAAAAATGGGCACACAAAAAGTTCATGGGCCCCTTGGATCAATTCAATGGAGTGGAGTAACAAATATGAATTTTCAGTCATTATGATAACCCGTTTACAAACACTAAAATGTTTGTAACCATCCAAGCATTCTGTTAGCCAGTGCTTTACATAGAATTGACGAATTGGAGTGTTATGATACATTTTCGCCATGTGATAAAAACTATAATTCAGTGATTTTGTGCTGATGGAGTAATCTAGTACTGTACTGTATTAATGTCTTTGTTTTGTTTATATTTTCAAAAAGGCAAAGGTAAAAAGGATGATTGGCCTGATGAAGACAGTGATAAGGAGTTGAAGATGGAGGCATCAGATGAGGAGGAGGTACCCGTACCTATTGTTAAAAATAAAGGTACCTTTATAGATTAAGATAAGTTACGATTGACTTTCTGAAAATCTGTATTTGTCGTATTTTGGGAAAAAGATAATTACTTCAATCAAAGCACTTCAACATTAAATACTTTTAATTGATTTTAAAAGTAAGATGTTTTTCTCTGAAATACAGCAATTGTGGTAATCTACACATTATGGCGGTTAGATGTTTTGATATGCGACAATCAGATTAAAATTTACACTTTAAACTGAGATTGATATCTTAAGTTTTTAAACAGGGAAACAAAAGAAAAAGGAAAGTGTAGATGAAATTGAAGAGGAAATAAAAAGACTAAACCTGAAGGAGTCTTTACCAAAATTAGAAAAGCTAAAGAAATCTAAGGTAGGTATAAAATATATTCTTTTTATCTTACGATTTTTATCTTATATTTCAATAATTTAGAAATGTGTTATTATATAATTAATATAGTTTCTTTGAAAATATAACACCCCAAATGTTATGTAAAATATTTTTTAGAATTACTAAATCTATGATATTAATTTTTATCAGAAAAAAAAGTAGGTCTTAAAAATAATTTGTGAGATTATCTTAACATTTTTTAATGGAAGTCATGAGAAATATATTGACCCATGGAAACTTGACCTTTTACACTATTATATGGAAAAACATACAATACAAATTTATCAAGTTTTAATTTTTATGTACCTATTCAATGTCTCAGTTACTCTAAGCGATGAATACATCTGCATATAAACAAATTAAACACCAACTGTGTGTTAAATAGCTGTGTTCAGAGTTTCTTTGCGAGATAATATTATGATACAAATAAAGAGATTTGTTACAGAGCGAGAGTCGCCGACATGACTCATAGAATCAGCATGCTGAAGCGCAATGAGCAGATTATGTCTGCCGTAGGACCGACAACCGATGAGGTAGACGAGTCCTCGAATGGAGGCCACTTCTCATGACGCGCAGTGTAGGAAGCTCTCCGGCCAGGTGGATCGACGACTTAAAGAAGTTGACCGGTGGTGGTTGGATGAGAGGACCCGAAGATCGTGTGTGGTAGCGAGCCTTGGGAGAGACCTATATCTAGCAGTAGAGAGACACAACGCTGAGGGTACTGTATGGTTGCAAAGATATTTTTCTTTAAGGTCTTAAGGTATCGTTGCTATTAGCTAAAGTATAAATTTTTAATGTCATTAGTGTCTTTTATTTTCTTTCAGGATAAAAAGAAGAAAGGAAAAACAGAAAGTGATAATGAAGATGAACTGTCTGATGACGAAGCATCAAGGGAGACAGACGATAAGGTATTTAATAGTTATTAGTATGTTGCGAAATGCTATCAAAATCTATTTTCGTTACAAACAGAGTGTTTAACAAGATTCCTTTGCTTTCTTTACATAAAGAATGAGCCAGCTAGAATTCTTTTTAATTTAAAAAACGGCTGCTATTACCTTTAGTAAGATTTGTTATAATATAATACGGCAGCACGAAATAATTAGTTGAGTCTGAGCGTTAAACTGATTTATTTATTAACTACCTGTACTAACAAGTGTCATTGCATAACTACCCTCATATATGCTACACCTCCCACCTTAAAAAAATGTTATAAATATCTATTATCTAAAAAACTAAAAATATAATAAAAGTTAATCATCTCATTAACTTTATATAAATTTAATGCTAAACATGAAATCACTAGAACAAAAACTTAATACGACACATTGATATTCCAAAACTTAATGTTTTTATAATATTTTTATATATAAAAAAAATATTATTAACATTATTAACAAAAAAAAAACCTTTTGTCGTAGCACCTCGCTTTCAGAGCATACCACTTAAGATCTCGGAGAGTATTGGGATCCTTATTGTCGACATTTCCAGCAAAGTCGAATTTAGGGGTCATCTGGAAAGTAAGGCCAAAATGGCCTCCAAAAAGCTCGGTGTGCTAAACAGAGCGAAGCGGTACTTCACCCCTGGGCAACTCCTAATGCTTTACAAAGCTCAGGTGAGGCCCCATATGGAGTATTGCTCACATCTCTGGGCCGGCGCACCGAAATACCAATTGGACCCATTTGACTCCATCCAACGACGTGCTGTTCGTATTGTCAATGATCCCACTCTCACGGGCAGTTTAGAACCCCTCAGCGTTCGGAGAGACGTTGCATCTCTCTGTGTGTTCTACCGCCTGTACAATGGGGAATGCTCTGAAGAATTGTTCAATATAATTCCCACCTCGGGTTTCTACAACCGCACCTCCCGTCACAGAAGTGCGGTCCATCCGCATTTCCTAGATACGGAGGTGTCGCGTACTGTTCGGTCCAAAAAATATTTTATATCGCGAACCCATAGGCTGTGGAACGAACTGCCTCAAGAGGTCTTCCCATTAAACTACGACATGGGGTTCTACAAGAAAGCTGTGAATAGGAATTTGCAAGGTCGGCGGCGCGCCCGCATACCCCCTGGTGTTGCAGGTGTCCATGGGCGGCGATAACACTTACCATCACGTGAGACCGCTTGCTCGTCCGCCCTCTTCTCTATAAAAAAAAAAATCCATTAAATTCGCCCAGTTGTTTAAGGCTACCTGGTTTTCCATTACCAGTAGCTATAGTAATTCCTACGTGCGCGTCCAGGACCGGTTGTGATACGTTATTATTGTCAAAGGTTTAAATCCTGTAAAGCCATTGGCTGTTCGCACTACGAGGCCCGTGTTGGAGACAACATTTTGTTTCCTTTACTCACCTCTGTAGGCGACTTGTCTCTATCAAAAGCTTTATCACAATCATGGCTCCAACTTCAAATGACACCCTTGGGCAGTAATCGGTGTAACGGATTGAACTTATTCTAAGTACGAACGTCGTATAATCCTAAGAATGAACGCAACTGCTTAACGTCATTGGGGGCCGGCGCGTCCACAATAGGCCCTAACCTTATTCGGATCTGGATGTAAACTATGTTTATCGATAATAAAACCAACATACGTTATGTTATCTTGCATAAATGAACATTTTTCTAACTTAACCCTTAAACTGACATCACGTAAACGCCCAAAAAATGCACTCAAATTAGTAATATGTTCACGCCTGTCACATCCAGTCACGACAATATTGTCCAAGAACACCATGACCCCTGCAACCCCCTAAGAGTGTTCCATGAATTTTTGAAACTTCGGGTATACCGGTGAGACCAAACGGAGTGCGCCTATAAACAAAAGTATCAACGTGTGTTGTAATGACGGTGAAAGCCTGAGACTCCTCATAAAAACGTTGTTGGTAACAATTCTTCGATCCGTGGCAGGGGGTACGGCTGCCGCCGCAGTTTAAGAGTTAACGGTCACTTTATAGTCTCCGCAAATGTGTAGATCTCCCGACTTCTTTATTACCCGCACAATCGAAGTCCCGTATTCGGACTACTCCACTTTAGAAATGGTACCCTCGGCCACGAGTCGCTCCAACTCTCACTCCACTGGTTTGCGTAACGCTAAGGGCAATGACCTGGATTTAATAAAAACTTACAACTAAAGACATATTTTCTTAGTACACGCCCCTAGGCCGGGGACGAACAGAGCTGGAAAATCACATTGCAACTTATTTATAATATCAATAGTATCCGACATGTTAAAATATAAATTAATATAAAATATCAATTAATCAAATATATATAATCTGTACTTCATCAATTTTTAATTCTCTTAGCCAAGATTTACCTAGAGGCAGTGGACTTCCATTTTTAATTATGTACAATTTAAGATTTTCGGCTGTATGCTCCCCAAGTACTGCACACACAATAATATAACCCAGCGGTTCGATCACCGAGCCGGTATAAGAACGCAAACACACCTTATTATTACACAATGGACATCCTTAATAGTACATTACTGTCCAGGCCCGAAATAAAGCAATTGACGGCCGAGTAATATTGGAAGGACGAGGCGAAGCCGAGTCCTTTTTAAATAAACGAGGCCGTTAATTGCTATTTCGGCCGAGACTTGTATAGTATTTTTCGTTAATTTGCGAGGAAACAATAAACAAATTAATTCAAGAAACAGAAGTTTAATTCATATTAAAAGTCACATTGCAGTTTGTACAGTTAGACAATGACAATTGAACACTTTTGACAATGACAATTGAGTGCATTTCGCTGCCGCCTGCAGCCTCTGCGCCCACGCCATTTCCACCATGTCCTTGTACTGTGGCCGGCCGCGCACCACTCGATGCTTGTGAGTCTAACCGATGTATTGACTGCGATGCTCCCTTATGCCCCGTTGTAGTCCCACAGCTTGATCCACTTGCCTGAGCGTGTCGCCCCGTCGCCTCGAATGCTAACGCTAATTCCACTGCTCTTTTGTATGTTAAGGTAGTTGCAGCAAATAACCGAGATTTCAGGTCATCACTTGCAAGGCCAGATACGAATTGATCTCGGTAAATTTTACTCGAGATTTACTTGAAAATTACAAGTACTCTCGAGATGTTTAAGTGCTTGCAAGTATTCACTTAACGATTCTCCCATATTTTGCCGCCGCAACCGGTACATATGCCGCTCCGCAATATCCAATCGCTTCGGTTCCAAATAACTACCTAATTCAAAAGTCGTTTAACAAACAAACAAATGAATAACTGATTTTGAAAAACAATGTCATAGCTTTAAATTGAAATTAATTTGTCTTTGTAATTCCAAGCCAAACGCCTAATAACTAAATTCATAGTGGTCACTATGAACAAACGGTAATTTCATAGGTAAAAGGCCCTAATATGCAGTATACTATTATAGCATATCCACTCAGCCGTAAGGCTAAAAATCGTTGATTTTTGTACCTTCAATCCTTTGTACCCTCGTAACGGAGGGTGATTGAATATTGGGGACCTTACGTACAATATTCTGTGTGGTCTAAAAAATTAAATAGCATTGATTAGAATCGTTCATCGTGATGCGACTTTTCGTCAGCGAAACATTGGGCCTCAAATTTTTATGTAGCCTTATCGAACACCGGGACCTACTTACCGCTTCTCAAAAAATGGTGTTCTTTGATTTGCCACCGATGCCCGTGCTTCATCAAAACGTGGCTTTTAGTAATATGATCTACCCCCCAAACGCGGGGATGGGTGATGTCTTACCTCCTAGGAGGCTTCTTTACATCTAGAATAGAACTACCAGTTCTATACTATGCCAGTGTTTGATCAAACACGCGACTTTTTCGTGTCGATAACTCTCCGTCTATCAGGGAATCGGCCACACAAACGCAATGGAGGATTAGAAAAAAACTATAAGTTGAACTCTTTTTTTTTAGCACGGTGAGTTCATTTAGGCATTGAGAACGATTTCCTCACACCTTATATATTTTACCAGGCTACAGATCTTCCAGAAAAAGAGAACTCCGAGCCAGCGGAGAAGAAATTGAGTCACAAAGAGAAGAAGAAGTTGAAAAAACAGCAGGAGTACGAGAAACAAATGGAAATGTTGACCAAGAAGGGCGGGCAGGGACACAGCGAGTTAGATGCAAACTTCACCGTCAGTCAGGCGCAAAAATCTGCTGGTATGTAACAAGTGTAATAACTCTGCAGGTAGATAACTAGTTTTGCTGATACGTGTAAAGAAAATATATCTCTTTGATTTGAATTTTGCCGCGCTCCGCGCTGTCGGTAATAGTATCATAGTGTAGATAAAGCAGTGTAGGTTACGAGAATATGGCGTCAAGTTAAGAGAACCGTGTTTACTGTCAAATTGTATCGAAAGATAAATAATAGATTTTAAAAAGGAATTGACATATTAAATAATAAACTTTCGATGTTGTTTTATAATGTTGATTATTTTCCCTTCAAAAGGATTGACAAATGAAACAAACTACGTTGTGTTGCTTCTGTAAACAAAGAAACGACATACATTGCTATAAAAAATCTGCTTGTATTAGGTATCTTTGGTGACAAAATTTAATTATATGATGCCAAAGTTTGATGATGATATTTGATGATTGCATTATATATTTACATTATACACTTTTAAGGTGTACAATTTAAACCTTATCTATGTTAATGTGGACGCTAATGTTTTTATTGCTCTTGATTAATTTGCTGTTTAATCTGCATATTGCGCTGTTTACTTGCTTTTAAAATCAGGCATGCCATTGATATAGAGGTATACCACGTAAACGTTTATCGAAATGTGGTTTAAGGCGCATTGTTTAGCAAAGTTAGCATTGTATAAGTCAATTAAGACAAAATATCGTAATTTCCTGTTTAACTAATTTGTGTAGACACAAGTTGGTTAAACATGAAATTACAATACAAAATAAGTACCATATTCTAGCTTTAAAACTTGTCATGTACAGGTCAGATGGCTGCACTACAGAACGCAGTCGATATTAAAGTACAGATCTTCTTTTCAAATAAGTGCAAAAGGCAAGCATTTATTCGTGAATCTGTTGATCGCCAACGGTCGGCGGTACGGATTAGTCGGACCGAGTGGTCACGACAAGACCACGTTACTGAGACACTTAGTCCAGAGTGCCTTACCTCTCCCACCGCATATAGACATACCGTTGTGCGAGTAGGAGGTCACAGCAAGTGATATGAGCGCCGTAACGAGTCAATCAAGATAATATATTGTCACTTTTCTTCATGTTTAGCCAACTTAACCGCAGCGTGCCCTTTTAACACCCACTGCTGGACATGGGGCCTCTTTATTCACATCATATTGTGCATGAGAGATGTAGGACTCTCTAGTCCTATATCTCTCATCTCTATGTAGAGCACACTGGCCAAACGCAACTCAGGGTTTGTAGTAGCGGTTTTGTTATTCCTAGTCGCCCTTTCCACACCTACGAAAAGAGTTGGGATTGTGCTACTATAAAGCCGGTTCATATCACACGGCCATATCGAGTTAATTTGTTTTAATTAAAAAGTGCGTGCCATATTCTAGCATTAAAACTTGTCATGTACAGGTCAGATGGCAGCACTAGAGAACGCAGTCGATATAAAAGTAGAGAACTTTTCAATAAGTGCAAAGGGCAAGGATTTATTCGTGAATGCGAATCTGTTGATCGCCAACGGTCGTCGGTACGGTTTGGTCGGACCGAATGGTCACGGCAAGACCACGTTACTAAGGCACCTGGCCCAGCGTGCCTTCCCTCTCCCGCCGTATATAGACATCCTATTGTGCGAGCAGGAAGTCACAGCGAGTGATATGAGCGCCGTTGAAACTCTGCTGGAAGCTGACGTTAAGAGGACAGGTGGGTGAACGAACTAAATGTTTTTGTAAGATTATGTTATACGAATTCGGTTGTTATTCATCACGTGAAATTAGGTATGATTGTCACGCTTAGAAAATGAAGAATTAAGTAACTTTCGTCACGCCTATTAAAACTTGAATAAAGCAATTCAGGTATGTGTCGTCACGCACGTAATTAAATTAAATCACCGACTTTGTTGCTTTGTATTTAAGTCACAAGTACACAAGGAGAGTTTGTCGAAGATAGGTCAAAAGTTAGTATAAGCAACTTATCATCATGTGATCACTGTTATCCCTGTTATCATCGAGTTTTTATGACAGTGTGAACAGTTGTATTCGAGAATTGTAAATACTTTCGTCGCATACGAAAATATACAATATTTTCGCCCGGACCATTCGAGAAAATCCTTGTGTAAATGAGCCTTTACGTATGCTATCACGAACGGCAACACCGCACAAGCCATTCATACACAGCTGCTAATTGAACACTACTATTAGATACCTACATCTATTTAAACCGGTGCGAATGTACGTACGCGGTGCCAGTGATTGAGTGGTCTGAACGAAGCAGTGTTGAATTTTAAAAAGTCCTAGACCAAAACTTTCTGTTTTCAAGAAAGAAATCTATTGTTAAGAGGGCGAAAGAATTTTTTTATTTAACCCTGTATATTACATTAGCTTTATAAATTGTATACAGTTATAGTGTTATATTTGAGCAATCAAACGCATCTTTGGCCAACAAGCCCCTTAATACAAAAGAGAGCAATTATTATAGGTTGATAGGTTAATTTTTTTCATTGTAGAGTTGCTCAACGAGTGCAAGGAATTGGAGGCTGTAATCGAAAAAGGGAATCTCGGCAAGCAAGATAGATTGAATGAGGTAAGTTCATAATGTTATGTTAATCTTGTTCATTTTTAAATTTGTTACAGATTTGAATTTGAATTGAGCGCATTGAATTCGCAAGTTTGTCTGCAAAAGAAGTTGAAAATAATTTCGATAGTCAATACTTTAAATCTGTAATTTAATTAGTAGTGACTGTTTGGTTAAAAGATATGCATTATTTACGTAGGTATACGCAGAACTGAAAGCGATCGGTGCGGACTCAGCGGAACCGCGCGCGCGACGTATCCTGGCTGGTTTAGGCTTTAGCAAGGAGATGCAGAATCGACCCACGAAAAACTTCTCCGGAGGCTGGAGAATGAGGGTCTCGCTCGCCAGGTATGATCGCTGCTTTTAATTTAATTTTAATTTGCGATAGATGATCATAATAATATGTACCTAACCGTACATTTTAACCTAGTGTTTGTCTAAAAACTATGGTGAACAATATTAAAATTAAGCTTTTACAACAAGATTTTCTTTTATAGAATACATTAGATTACTGTTACTCAAATTTATGTAGCATAGTTTATGTTGCATAGTTTATGTTGCATAGTTTAAGTTGCATAGTTTAAGTTGCATACATTATGTTGCATCGTTTATGTTGCACAGTTTATGTTGCACAGTTTATGTTGCACAGTTTAAGTTGCATAGATTATGTTGCATAGTTTAAGTTGCATAGTTTACGTTGCATACATTATGTTGCATAGTTTATGTTGCATAGTTTAAGTTGCATAGTTTACGTTGTATACATTATGTTGCATAGTTTACGTTGCATACATTATGTTGCATACATTGTGTTGCATAGTTTATGTTGCACAGTTTATGTTGCATAGTTTACGTTGCATACTCGTACATTATGTTGCATAGTTTATGTTGCATAGTTTATGTTGCACAGTTTATGTTGCACAGTTTATGTTGCACAGTTTAAGTTGCATAGATTATGTTGCATAGTTTATTCGACAACTGGAAATGAAAATAGGTTCAGATCTTAAAAATAATTAATTTGACAAATTCATCAGAAAATTAGCTATTGCTATATTTTTCTATCATTCGTAGTTCGTATGGCATATGACTTCAATGTTTTGTATTGTGGTCCCTTTCTTAACTTTTAAGACTTATCTTATCTTAGTTATAAATCCGCACTGGTGGATTAGAGGCCTGAACAAGTGATTTATTAGGACATAACATACTGCAGTACTGTAACCAGCGCCTTGATGGTCCACTGCTTGGAGATGGGTCTCCTCATACACATTGTCGTGTTAAAATGCCACGTTGACCAAGCAGGCTGGTGAGTTCACTCTTTTAGAGGTGGTGTAGTTCTCAGGGCTTGTGGCACGCCTTTTATGACACCCACGGGAAGATATTTTATGCCAATTTCTTATTATTCTTCATTTAAAGCCGTATAAACATTGTTGCTAATTAGGACCCGTTTGACTTCAATCGCGATTTGGCTAATTCAAATTATAACAATTGAAGGTAAAATGTTTTGCAAAGGCTTACTGGCCTGTAAAAAGTCAAGTGTATATTAAGTTTACTGTTTTTACAATCTGTATGTTGTATTTACATGTAATGATTATATTATGTTATATAAATAAAAAAAAGAGAAGAAAAAAAAAGAATTGAAGGTCATAGTTTATAGTGTGATAGGGTCTATAACCTCTGTATTGCTGGTAATGTACTGTTTTTATTTTCAGAGCTCTATACGTAGAACCAACGCTTCTGTTACTTGACGAACCTACGAATCACTTGGATCTCAATGCTGTAATTTGGTTAGACAAGTAAGTATTGAGCGTTTTATAACAGGTTTATTATTTTATTTATTTCAAGCTCCTTGGCATACAAACAAATACCAAAATATTAAGTACACTACAGTTTGAATGTTAAGTATTGGCATTCATTTAAATAGATCTACCTGACAGCACCCTACACGAATTACGGTTATACTAACCATAAATATAGTAGTAACATGGAAAAAGGGCAAGAGTCACGAAAATTAACAAAATGAGTTATTTGAATATTCTTAATATATAAAAATTAATCTTAGTCATAAAAATATGCCTATTTATGTACATTAAAAATCATTAGTTATGTACATTAACAGTCTACTTGGCTCATTTTTTATTTATCTCCATTTTGTCATCTTTTAATTTCGTTAATAATATTTCATTTTATTAATTTTCGTAACACATTTCCTTTCTTCATGCCACCACAGAATTAATGTAATATTGGTTTCCTGAAAATTATATATAAATAATTTATAATCTTCAGCTGAAAACTGTAGACCATTTCTGTTTTTATCAGTTTATTTTTAACCGATTTGAAATCTATCTCAATTTATATAATATTATCCAAAATTCATTATAAATATTGAATTTTAATTTAAGCACATTTCCAAACAGATATGTAATTTTTCGGGAATATATTTAGCGGGTTTTGGAAAAGGCCTATATCTAGCTGTGGAGAAACAGACTAATATTATAGTATGTTTGACACCGTATATCTCTGAATTTACTAAACCGATTTTGATAAATCGTGTTATTTTAGTTTCGGTATTTTTTAACTTGAGTCACAGTGAAAAAATCAACAAAATTGGTTCAGTAATTTTAAATTTATGATAATTGTTTCTTAAATTTACTTTTTTTCTCAGTTATCTCCAAGGCTGGAAGAAGACTCTCTTAGTAGTATCACACGATCAGTCGTTCTTAGATAACGTGTGCAACGAAATTATCCACTTAGACCAGGAAAAACTTTTCTACTACAAGGGAAATTACTCAATGTTTAAGAAAATGTACGCACAGAAGCGAAAAGAGATGATAAAGGAGTTTGAGAAACAAGAGAAAAGGTTGAAGGAAATGAAGGCGCATGGACAGTCTAAGAAACAAGCTGTAAGTTTGTCCATTTTTATCTTAGATTGAAGTCTGATTTTAATAACTGTTGCTATTGTGATGACCACTGTAACAATAAAATGTAAATTGCAATAATTATCTTAGTTCGCCCTATATTTACTCTGTGTAATTTATTAAATTTGTATAATTATTTCCTATAAGTTATTTTCCTATACTCCAATATCACATCATACTCTCAAGTGTTTTTGTATTCATAATTATATGCCTTTAAATAACTATTTCTCTTAAACACCCCGAGACATCCAGGAAGAAATTGCTTTAACGATAAGGCTGCCGGTTCTACAGTTATTTACTTTTGGTATGTTTTAGTCTATGTTTTGGGGTGCAACCTCTGTCTCCATCCATATATATTAGGGCCTTACCTATGAAATTGCCGTTTGTTCATAGTAGCCACTTTGAACTTAATTATCTTGCGTTTAGCTTGGAATTTCAATATCAAATTAATTTCAATTTAAAGCAATGACATTGTTTTTCATAATCATTTGTTTCTCCGTTAAACGACTGTTTGCTTAGATAGCATTGTGTTTGCAATGGAAAAGTTAACAATTCGCTTATTTTCGAATATGAGTTCCGTCGTGGCAGCAACGCAGCACAGACGGCACTCAATATCGACGATGTGTACAGACTAAACACCGCAAACGAACGCACGGTGCTTTTTCTGGAAATTTCGACCTCAACATTCGACCCCGTGGACGACCGGAGACTAAAAGTCGATAATGACGAATTGAAAGCATTTGTGTAAGCGGATTCATATCAAACCACGTCTGAGTTAGCAGCACTATTCGGCGTAAGTGACATAACGATATTGATTCATTGTATTTAATTCGCCTATTCGTCGTATGCGTAGAGAGTATAAAGATCTATATGCAACCAACACAAATCTAGATATATTCCATGAATCAATATTCCGATTCCGTAATCAATCATATAAATATTTAAAGGAGACCATGAGACCTTATATTCATACTTGTAGTTTGTATACTTATCTTTGTTTATGGTAAAACTCAGTGTTAGTACATAATAATATAATTATGTTATGTTGCCAGTTTTGATATGTTACTCAAACCATGTTTTAGTTTCAATATTAAGTAAGTTAAATATTATTAAGTTATACAATGTAACATACTGTAAATAAATTACGATTTAGTAAATAAATAAAAAATTACGTCAAACCGGAAAAATGAAGAAGCTCGGAAAGTGGGTACCGTATGAGCTTAATGAAAGTCAGCTGCAAATACGCGTCGAAGTTTGCCTTACTTTGTTGAACCGGCACAAAAATTGAAGGGATTCTGAATCGTATTATCACTTGTGATGAGAAGTGGATCCTGTGTGATAATCTTAAACCTATGTCTCAATGGTTAAACTTAGGAGATACAGCCAAACAATGTCTCAAACATCTCCATGATAATGCTCGCCCACACACTGCACGATAGACAGTCTCAAAGTTACAGGAATCTCGACTGGAAACTCCTTGTCACCCACCATAATCGACAAACCTTGCCCCTACTGATTTCCATTTTTTTCGGAATTTGGATAACTTTTTAAAGGGAAATAATTCAACTCCGATCACACAGTGAAAAACGCCTTCAGAGAATTCATCGATTCCCGCCCCCAGGAGTTTATAGCAGAGGCATCAATAAACTTTCATTAAAATGGTAAAAGTGCGTTGTTAATAGTGGACAATAATTAAATTTATAATTTTCATACAAAAAAAATATATTTTATTTTTTCCATATAAAACGGCAATTTCATAGGCAAGGCCCTAATAGAACAATGTCTGTCTGACAGTTTATTTATTCGCGTTAATTTCAAGATGTTGGTTGGTTATTGTTGTTATTATTATTGTTGATGTTGGTTGGTTATTGCTATTATTGATGTTGGTTGGTTATTGTTGTTATTGTTGGTTGTTAGGTTGGTTGATTTTGTTGCGGTTTTCTTTATTACGTGTGTTTACCAAGGTTATATTTTTTATCAAAATCGGTCTACTTTTACGAATTAAGAGACAGAAGTCTTTATGGTTGGGATTTTTTGATATTTGGCTCTCATGGTGTACGTAAGCATGTACTACATATCATCTAGATATACTCGTGTCTATTTAGACACATTGGCAAAGTGATTTAGGAATCTGGTTCCAAGTAGGCGAAATCGCTGGAAAATGCTATTTACTATGACGAGAAGGTGGCAAATGAGTAAAATATTCCACCCGGTGGTAAGTGGATACTATCGCTCTGCTATATCCGCGGTACGTGACAGCAACAACCCAGAATGACAAACGTTGCCGCACCCCCAGAAACGCTGTTTACCTTTGGAGATTTAGGAATGGATTTGGAAAAATAATTGCGAATCGTGGGGAATAGTGTTGTAAAAATGACCACGGAGCGCTCGAGTACTAAGCTGGCGATAATGAACCTTAACTGTTTTAGATTAGAGCTTTTTTACCTATTTAACGCTCACGGTCGTTTAACGTTCGAGTCTCATTAGCGCTCATTCAGCGCTCGAGCGTTGAGTGCTTAACGCACATTTTTACAACACTAAGTATAACGGGACGAGGGCAAATGCTAATAAAATATAATTTTCTCAATACGGAACGTTATTATGCGTGAACAGGAGAAGAAGCAGAAGGAAGCGCTAACCCGCAAGCAAGAGAAGAACCGCAGCAAGACGCAGCGCGAGGAGGAGGCGGCGGCGCCCGCGGCGCTGTTACAGCGGCCGCGCGAGTACCTCGTCAAGTTCAACTTTCCCGACCCGCCGCCGCTGCAGCCGCCCATACTGGGCCTGCACGGTAACTAATACTTCACCTCACCACTCCTCACCTCGCACTCTTAGCGCGACGACGAGATAAGGCGCCCTCTTCATAACTTTATTGTTCTAGATAAGTGCTCCACGACCTTTTTTTCTCTTGCGCCACACTTATATTATTTTTTAAATTCGGCGGCACACCTGAACTAAAAATATAATTAAAAGTATAGGGATTAAAAAATAAAAAAATGCGTGCATTTTACTAATTAAAGTCGAAAAGCACCATATAAGTGAAAAAAATGTGAAAAAACTCTGAAAATGTGTCACGGTCGTGCCCTTAGTTACGCCTTCCTGCATACATTGGGTAATCTAGGTTACACTGCGGCACATTTAGCGTCGTCTCACGGCATACGAGTGTGCCGCGACAAACCGGTTGCGGAGCACGATTCTAGATCCATAGTCGTCAAACTACGACCCGAATCAATGATACGTGCGGCGCTCGGTTATATAAGACCACCTAGCCAACTTAACTATAGAAACTGATTTTGAGTACAATTTAGTTATAGCGAATAAATAGATATATTTATTAGATTTGGTTATTCTGCAGGAACCGTTTGTTTTCCCGGTACGAAATGTAGCCTATGTCCTTTTCGTGGTTCACAGGAAGGTCAGTGTAAATTTCAGCACGATTCGTCCGTCCATTGATGAAACGACGTCTGTTTGTTTCAAATGCTTCAAACAAACAAACGTCGTTTCATTTTTGGATGGATGTATGTGGCCCGTGGTGCCATCCCCCATTATCGCTATTGGCCATTTATCAAAAAGTTTAACAACCACTAACGACCCTGTTCTAGGGTATATATAGGACAATGAAAGTTAAATTTGGTGAACTCCGCTTGTTAGATGTTAGGAGCCCTAATATAAACGATACAAAAATACAACTCAGTGGTGTAATATTCGAAGTTTAGACTTCCTTCTCCTATCAGTGGAATTATTAAATATCGGTGGAACATTTGAGTTGTATCATATAAAGTTTGATTAGCGTTAAGCTATATAACACTTTTGATTCCCTTGTCGATTAATTCTTGGATGTTCACAGTTGTGACGCTCTAATCTAGAATATCCATACATGTGACGATCTAATCTCAAATATCCACAGTTGTAACGCTTTGATTTTGATTATCCATAGTCGTGTCGTCACGACACAACTATTAGATCGTTTTGATCTCTAATAACCACAGTTGTGACGTTCTAATTTTCAATATTCATAGATGTGACGATTTAATGTTGAATGTGATCTAATTTTGAAAATTCATATATCTATGTATATGTACCAATATATGTAATGTTTTATCTAATCTTGAAAATTTACTGACGTGATGTTCTAATCTGGAATATTTACAGACATTACGATATAATCTCAGTCACGAATATGACGATCTAACTTAAATATCTTTCAACAGATGTGGACTTCAATTTCCCCAGTCAGAAGTCTTTGTTTAAGGGCGTCGATTTCGGTATCGACCTGAACTCCCGCGTGGCGATCGTGGGTCCCAACGGGGTGGGCAAGTCCACCTTCCTGAAACTGTTGGTGGGAGAACTCGGTCCGATCCGTGGTGATCTCATTAGGAATCATAGACTGGTGAGTTATTTTGAATACAACTTTTAGGTTAGATTGACATGACTCCCCATAAATTATTAATATTATTAATGAGTAATCCTATTGAATTCTATTTTATTACATTCTTATATTATCCATACTGAATCTTCGTATGTTTTAGTGGTGAAGGAAAACATCGTGAGTAAACCATGTAAGTTTACACTCACGATGTTTACTCTCGAGAAGAGTATTCCCTTCAATGTATATACATGTCAAAGCCCATTTCCTATCACATCGAATCGAACAAACTTCCACTATGTTGTTGACTCTCCATTCAACTCCATTTCACCAAAGGTGATTGGGAGGTGTAATGGGATGAGGAAAATTCTTCGTTCCGTTATAATTGCCAATCCCTATTTTCCCGAATCCTGTTCTAAATCTCCAAAGTAGGCAGCGCCTCTGGGAGCCGACGTTTGTCACTTTAGATTGATGTTGGCATGTATCGCGGACGTAACAATATCCACTTATCACCAGGTGGACTGTCTCCTTGTCTGCCAGAAGGCGGTCTATAAAAAAATCGCAATGGGTACCATGAACTTCATTATGATTGTAAACGACGGCTTGTGTTCTGCAGTGTAACCTTATAGACTGATATCGATAGATACGTAGCCATTGGGAACAGTAGTTTTTATTTTGAGTTTTATTGTCACATACGTAAAGGACTTGGTTACTGTAAAAAACACAAAATAAAACTTATAAAAAAGGATTAAAAAAATATTTTTTTGTCAAACAGCGACAAATAACAAAAAATAATAAATAAATAATTCAACATTCGTCTTTAAAAACATTTGAAAATACATATTAAAAATTATTTTAAAATTATACCGCCGTTAGAAAGTTACATTGTTACGTAACGTACGTCAGCTCTAGTATTTTATATCACACTACTTGTAAAATTCTACAGATGGCGTTAATTTATTCTCTAAGAAAACATTTTGGTAAATGTATGAAAGACCACATATCGTGTCATTTAAATCCATGGGCACATCATTTATAATTTCTAGTAAATGTGCATTGATGTATTGTTACAGAGGATAGGTCGTTTCGACCAACATTCGGGCGAGCATTTGACGGCGGAGGAGACCCCGGTGGAGTACCTGCAGCGCCTGTTCGGGCTGCAGTACGAAAAGGCGCGCAAGGCGCTCGGGACCTTTGGCCTCGCGAGCCACGCGCATACCATCAAGATGAAGGACC
Source organism: Sesia apiformis (assembly GCA_914767545.1). NCBI lineage: Eukaryota > Metazoa > Arthropoda > Insecta > Lepidoptera > Sesiidae > Sesia > Sesia apiformis. The sequence continues at coordinate 7,356,392 of OU611950.1, read as the reverse complement.
TTAGCGGTGGGCAGAAGGCGAGAGTGGCACTTGCCGAGCTGACACTTATGGCGCCCGACGTTGTCATATTGGTGAGTTGGTACAACTACGGGTTGGTGATCAGTTGTAACACTTTCGGTTTAGCTATGCACTTAATAAAAACATTCGAAAAGACGCTTCGTGCTGACCAGCCACGCTTAGCGGGGGGCAAAGAGTGGCGCTAGCGGGGTTGACACTGATGGCACCAGACGTTGTCATATTGGTGAGTCGTTTACACCAGTGGTTAATTACTACTGTTACTAAAGTCTTTATTGTATGCTAACACAGTAATACATGATTGCAAAATAACATCTTAAATAACAGGCGACAAGTTTTCGTACGAAACCCTAAGTCTTAATTTTTCTCTCAAGTCCCGGTATTAAAATCCCAGGGTGGGTAGTCCATACCACCATACACCCGGTGTACACCCGGTAGGTATACACCCGAATTTTCTATCACTAGTTATCAGGTGGTAGCACTTTGGGTCTAGCTATGCACACAATAAAGGCACTCGACAAGTCGCTGGATACATTCGTGCTGCCTAGCCACGCGCGCATCAATTGGGATGGAATCTCAGTCGAGGAAAAGGCGCGGATGGCATTTGCGGAACTGACGTTCATTGCGCCCGGCTTTATTACGTTGGTAATTTGGAACATTTAATCAATTTTAAACTGAGCCGGAAGTAGTTTAATGAGTGGGCCAGTTTACTACTTTACCAAAAAGATAGCTAGAACAAAATGGAACTGAATGTCCTTTAAGCCTTGCACAAATCTTAAAGATATTCCAAAAGGTTTGAATTTGAACGAGCATCTAAAAATACGAAAATGTTGATATCAATTTTAAAAATCCTCACAAGTAAAAAATCGGCCGATATGTGCTGGGCTTCAACTCACCATCTCAGGAATGAGTCGAGAATTTACACTAAGATAACACCGTTCTTAGCCAGCGATTTGCTAGGGGAGGCCTGATCACTACATTGGGATGTTATAGGGTGATATTGGTCGACCAAAAGAGCAAAATATGTTTTTTGTAACAAACAACTTAGGCGTAACAAATTTATGAAAATTATTTTACCTTTAGGATGAGCCGACGAACAACCTTGACATCGAGAGTATAGACGCGTTAGCCGAAGCCATTAACCAGTACAAAGGCGGCGTCGTGATTGTATCCCACGACGAGCGACTCATACGGGAGACCGACTGCGCCTTGTACGTTATTGAAGACCAGACTATCAACGAGGTAAAAAATAGATCTAAATTGTACAGATATGAAAATGTTAGCTGAAGATATCAGTCAAGCAGTATAAAAAAAGGTAAGTAACGATCGTGTCCCATGATGCGCAACTTATTCGAGAGACGGACTGCGCTTTGTATGTAATTGAGAACTAGACTATCAACCAAGTAAGATCTAGATGTATATTGTATAAGTACGAAAGTGTTAATTGAAAATATGAACTAGTATAAAGAAGCAGCCAGTGATCGTTTCAGCGACGCATTTGAAAGATGGACTGCACCTTCTATGTTATTGAAGACAGACTATCAACAAGGTGAGATGTGGATCTGTTTGTACAAGTATGAAAGTGTTAACTGAAGATATAAACTAGTATAAAAGAAGCAGGTAGTTAGCGCGTCCCGTGACTCATTCGAAAGACGGACTGCGCTTTGTATGATGTTGAGGACCAGATCGACGAAGTGAGATGTGAATCTGCATTGTACATTATATCAGGTACGCTCCTTTAGCAATAGATGGTGCTGTTTTCAGTTGACGGTGTCACATCATTATTTACTTAAAAATATATTGATGTATACGACGGTATTCATTTATTGTTCGATACGCCTTTGGCCGTGGAATCAATCGGAATTGTTTTATCAACGTTCAACTTTTACTTACACACCCATAAACAGTTATATTACTAACAAAGTCCTGATTTTATTACCCATCAATACTGGATTATTCTGTCTTTAAACTAAAAACATAAGAATAAACTAAATAGAATCGTATCAAAACCATTTGTTTTGTAGGTTGACGGCGATTTCGACGATTACCGCAAGGAACTGCTCGAGAGTCTCGGAGAGACCATCAACTCTCCTTCCATAATCGCCAACGCGGCTGTTCTACAATAAACTTTATGCGAAAGAGTTGAGGAAAATTTTTAATTGTCTTTGTGATAGTTTTGTTGTAATTTTCATTAAAATTTTAATTCTTTTATTATCTTTTTACTTTCTGGTTTGTTCTTAAAATGCCAATTTTACTCGAATCAAATCTTTGTGAAAGCATAAAAATATACCTATTTATACATATATAATAATTATAAAAAATTTCCTTTTTCACATCCAAATTAATGAAGATATATTTAAAAAAGTATTGAAAAATTGTAACACACACTTCCTTAATCACTCCAAAATATCTCAAATTAAAATCACACAAGTGCCTGCCGAATAACAATACATTATTTTGACAGTAGCAATAAATATGGTGTAACATAAAAACATCTGTCAACCAAGCGTTCGTACGATTACAAATTTTGTGCGTTTGTAAACGAATTAATGCGGTGATTTCGATGCTATGCGATGGTGATTCAATGAGAATAGGTTTGTTCTGCAACGCTGTATTTGCGGTCTGCGCTACCTAACCGCTTATTGAATAACTTGATAATGAGCTGCAAAGTCTTTGCGAACGCTCGATTGGACAATACTGTTCTAACTAATTGCATATATATTCCCGAATATTAAAATCATGAATTCTTTCAATGGATTCTGAATTACTTGATATGTTACGTATTTATTTTGAAATATATTTCTTTTTTGGATTTAGGATAAATTCAAAACAGTTGACTTTTTGGGCTAATAAGTACCTATACGTAAAATTTTCAAAAAGTAAGTTAATTATACTTACAGTTAAAATCAGTTATCTGCCGTTCCAGAGATATTGCCAAAAAACATGAACAAAGTCTACAAACCCATTGAGTATATTTTTTCTGGAAGCGAGCCGTAGGTACCACAAATAAGGTTAGGAATCTGTGAACTACTTATCCTATCGCTTCGTGCGCAGATAAGTTCGAAAGCGCGAATTCATTTACTGTTCCGTGTTTTATTTTATGATATACTTACAGTTATTTATAATTAAACCGTAAATTGTATTTGCAATTAAACTTATAGACCTTAGATCTTCAACTTTAACGCACTGCCCTTTGTTTCACACCGCTAAATGACATACTAATTTACATTTTTATTGCCCTCATTTACATAATGAATGTTTAGATAGATAGCTAAATAAATATCATGTTAAATTATTGTCAGATATAGGTAGTTAAGGTTTCTATAAAAAATATGCTCAGACGAAAAATTTCAAAAAAAAATATACTTGTTAAATACTATTCGCACTATTCTAGTTTCGATATTAATTCAAGCACAATACAAATCTAATTCTTTATACCAGATTCACACTATCCTAGTTTTTCTGTTAAATATTTGCCCTAACTATTTTGTTATCTTAGTCGCAACTTCCTTTTTGCGGGTTGTCTGGAAGATATTGCTATAGAGTGATGAGATTTTCTTCTGTAAACATTCTTTCAAATACAATAAAGAACGTTATATTATATGCAATAAAGAATATTCTATCCTATATTAAGTCCATATATACAAAATTTTATCGCCCTTATTTTATTTTATTGCCGTTTCCTAGGTGGTTGAAAAAGTATCTTAGGCGGCCATTGCACATTAATCAAGATCACGAACCGTGGATCACGATCGTTGATCGGATTCCAATACGTTACACGATCAATTTGGATTGATCTTTTTAAAAGTATGTTCATGTTTACTTAATGTTTAAAAAAAGACGCGAGTTTTTTTTTTGTTAATAATTGAACTGGGTAATCTTAAAAAAAACTGCTGAACCGGATTTCTTTAATTTTTAGGAAGCTAAATTAATTTGAGCTAATTATATTTGAGTTACTTATACTATTTGAGCGATGCCAGGACGGGCTTATAAGTAAATGATCAATTTGAAAAAAAATATCATTTACTGTGTATGTTTTATAACTTAAGACTTACATTCTTATTTTAATTGGCTCTCCTGTAAAATGGACACGTAACTTAGGATAGTGTGCGTGCGGTATGCAGAACTATTCTCCGTATACTATTATTTCATGTGGATGTGTTGACAGAATTTTAACGTAGCCTTTCTTTTAAATGGATTCTATTCTGTATTAATTCTAAATGTGCTGTGTGTGTAATTTATTTGTATTTGCGCTCAATTTCTTCCTCCCTTTTCCTTTCTCAGTTAAAACTAGGATTAAAACAGAGATTATATTACATTTTATATGAGGACCCCAGAGGTCAAGGGGTCTAAGTGACATTTTCGAAAGAATTGAGTTAGATGCAGTACAGTCCGCGAGGCCTAAGCTGAGCTTTGCATTTGTGTGAGTGATCACCAAAAGTAGAGTCAGAAAAAAACCTTTTAAAAATAAATTTTATTATTAGTGATCAATAAATAAAATTCAAACATAAAAAAATTATAACAATTCTTCTACACCGAACATTGCATCTTCATCATTTTCATTATCTTCATTTTCACTCTCGTCTGATGTGTCGTTTGTGTTAATAATGAATCGTTCCGTTATATCATCAAGAACGCGTCGTGACCACGAATTTTTTTTTTCTTGTTTTACTGCGTGGTCACATACATTTTTCCATTCTTGTACAGTGATAGTGCCAACTTTTTCTTTCACTAACCTCATTATTGTATCTATATTCATTGACACGTTTTTTTTCGCTACGTATCCTTTTATCATTGCCCATATATTTTCAATTGAGTTGAAATTCGGGTGGTAGGGTGGTAGACGAAGGACGCTGTGACCATGTTCTCTAAGTAAAGTGTCAATTTTATATTCAATAAATCTTTGTTTGTTTTCCAGTATCAATTGATAGAGTTGTGGTTTAAGCATCGATGTAGAGTGATCGATATTGCGATACTTGAGCCAGTCAATCATATCTTGTTTACGACTATTTGAGTTGGGAGCGGGATTTTCTAACGAATTGTGGTAAGATGCATTGTCTGCCACCACAACGCTATTGGGCTATAAATTTGGAATTAATTGCGTTTGTAACCATTTCGTGTAGTTTTCTGCGTTCATATTATTATGGTAATCACCACTTTTTTGATTTGCTTTGAACATCAGCAGGGCATTTGGTATGAAACCGTCCTCTCCACCGGCATGGACTATTATTAAACGATTTCCTTTAGAAATTGGTTTCTTCAAACCAGAAGTGCTGCCATCTGAATAAGATTTCGAAGAAGTGTGAATCGTGTCTATATATGTTCCGTCGGTATAAACGATTGGCCGGCCCTGAGTGCGATATTCGGAAATTTTAATCAAAAAAATTATACGAAGATAACGTATCTCATGTTTCTCCATTAGAATTATTCTATTATCTTCTGTCCTTTTCCATTTAAATCCTAAAAGAGACACTTCTTTACGCAATGACCAAATTGAACCTGGATAGTTTATTTCTGTCTTCAACTTTTCATGTATTCGTTTCATAGTTGGCACCTCTTTATCAGTAATGTGAAAGTTGTGAATAGTTCTTCGGATTACCGCTTTATCAAAATCGTCGATAATAATAATATTTTTCCTACATCTGGTCTTTTTCGGAGATTTAAATTTGCTTCCGTCTTCCAAAAGACGTTTACCTTCCAATAAAACTCGTTTGACAGTGGACAGCGGAATTCCCGTCGATGTCGCTACCAATTGGGCTGACGTAGTGACACTTGACATCTCTTTATCGTTCACGTCTTTAAAATAACTATTTAAATTGCACAAAATTTCTTTCACTTGGTTATTTAAAGGTTTTCGTATTCTTAGTTTACTTGTGTTGGCAGCCATTTCACTAATAAATCGAACACAAAAATAAAATATTAAGAATTAAACACGTCACGCTACTACCAGTACAAGAGGTGAAGTGCGGAAGGTGCGCGGCGGAGTTGCGTCGCGCGGGGGACGCACCACGCCTCAGGCCGGTTGTCAAAAAGCAGTATAAACCGGTTTAAGCCAAGCAAGGGACGCGTCGCGCTCTAGGCCGACGTCACACCTACACTATCTATGTACACTCACACAAATGCAAAGCTCAGCTTAGGCCTCGCGGACTATAACAGACTGTTAAAATACTATTCTTTTTAGTGGTGAGGAGATCCAAGTGATTTCCCTGACAGGTGCTGCTACCTAGTGTGTTGCCCCTTCACCACTAGTAGTGCATGCTAACACTGCTATTGTTAGTATCTACTATAATAAACAATAGATAGCTACTAACAATAGATAGCTAGTAATAAACAATAGATAGCTACTAACAATAGCTATCTATTGTTAGTACTAATTAGAAGCAAATGGCCAAAGTGTTGGCCTAAAATGGTCAAAACAAAAAAAAAATAACTTTCCCTCTTACAAAATTTTGTTGACTTTTGGTTCAATTATCTCAAAACATAAATTTTGTCACTTAGACCCCTTTACCTCTGGGGTCCTCATATCTTCTATCACTTACATTGTTACCTACAGAGTTAAACTACTCCTAATGTGTTGATCAATCGAGCGTTCGCACGATTACAAACTTATTTTCGTAAACGAGTTACTACAGTTCATAAACGAGTTGCTACATATTTTAAAGTTCATTTTCGTTGCTCCTAACTGAATGAATGATTTATTCTACAACGTTATATTTGCGGTTGACGCTACTCAACCGCTTATTGAAAATCTGATAATGAGCTGCAAAAGAGTTTGTATTTGTTCGAAAGCTTGATTACGCAGTACTTTGTATATATTATAATAAATTTTACAAAATCTCAGGCGAAATATTATAATCACTTATTTATTTGGCTATTATTTATTAGACTTTCGTTATATTATTTTAACAAAAATAGAAATAATTGAAAATGAAATTGAAACTGGCGTAGGCTAGTGCGGGCTAGTGCAGGCTAGTGCGGGCTAGTGCAGGCTAGTGCGGGCTAGTGGAAGAGTGGAGTTGTTTTTATAGCAGTAACTTATAACCACACCACTAACGGTGCTTTAACATCGGATTTATTTTTTGTTTATATTTAAATGAGTGCTAGCCAATTGCAGCGTGTTATCGAATTTTAATGTTACATACTATTGTATTTATACGTAAATAAATTTTAATACAAAAAATTTGTTGTTTCAATGACTCCTCAAAAACTTGTTATACCTCCTCCAGCCAATTTAGGAGTTTGTTGCATCTGATCACGCCGTAAGTTTCCCATTGGATCGCGCGATCAGATGCTTTTACAAAATGCAACCACGTAAATTCGGACGAGCGGTGTGGTGACGGCAGCCCTTAGAACTGCACCACTTCATCTCTTCCCTTGGCTTTCGTAAAAGACCAGAGGAACAACAAAGCCGCTACCACAAGCCCCGAGGAACTACACCACCTCTAAAAGCATGGACTAGCCAAATCGCTTAGTCAGCGTGACGTTTTAAGGCCACATATGTCTCATACACAGGACTATTTGCGTTAGGAGATCCACCAGTGGGCGATAAAGAAGCCGTGACCGTGGCGGTGACATCTGAAGTAATTGTGAAATGTTTGCCAATTGTCACGTAGAATTATGCTCTATTTAAGATGCCTATCCAGCGATAGAATCCTATCTTTATATCTGCAATAGGTAGAGATCTAATTCCGATTACGACTCAAGTTTTTTCCTCAATTTGCCCGCAGCCTTTCGCCCCTCCATTACAAACTTCTCGGCTTCATTAGAGGATTTAAAACGCAAATTTCCTTTTCGATTGTAACTTTTTTCCACTTCTTGAAAGGAAGCTTCTTTTAAACTTGAAAGAAAATTAGTATCCTTCCCTTTGAGGGGCGAGAACGTGTTTTTAAGAGACTCGTTTGGATACTCGACTCAATCTGCTAGAATAATAATGTTTCCGTAAAATTCCTTAGGTGCAATTACGTGGAATATTGTGGTAGATGGCGTGGTAACTAAAGATAAAAATACCATATTATTTTGTATCTTTATCTTTACCATTTCAAAATAATAAAATTTATGTTGACACCAACTAGAATTAACTAGATGAATCTTGCCGTGGAGATGTCGTAGCATTTTGTAGTAACTCTTAGCAGTAGCACCTCGTAGCGCGTAGCATGTTGTAGCATAGATTTAACGGACTTACGTAATTTCTTAGGTTTATAATTATTATATTCTCTATTTGACTGTTGATTATTAATAAATAAAGTAATTAACAAGATTAAGTAGCCATATATCTGAATTATATTCTTTACAGATATACTTACGACAAATAAACGAACTAGCTACCTACGTAACTCCTTTTTGTTATTTCTTTAAGTAGCTTTCTAATAACATAAAACTTCTGTTACCTACCGGAATTACCACAAAAGTAAATATATCGTGTTACCACAAGCAGATTTACTACCCTCATAAGCCACTGAATAAATACATTAGTACGAATAATTCGTTAACGAGCTAACAATGAGAGGTTTGCGTATCACTCCGAGAGCCTATTACTGTCTAGAGAGCAACCCCGCCCCTTCTTACGTTATTCCGGACCCCTGCTACCTTGTCACATTCACTGCGCTGAAAGTTGAGACCGACATAAGGGAAGCCTAGTTGTGAGTTAGTGTGACAGAGTTCCAAAGTTGCTAGGAACAATTTTGCACAAAGTGTACACAATAGAAGCGATTATCTACTCTTGCTCCCCCGCGACATGATTTTATTTGTGCAGTTATTGCGTCGCCCGAGGAGATATTTAAATTTCATTAGGTTTGTTTTACACTTAATTTGTGAGGGGAGTGTTGTATCGTAGGGGTGGGGCTCTGTTATTACAGCGAGCTTTTCAACTTGTTTCGAATTGCCCTTCACTTATTACAATAGCGATTTGAATTTAAGTAGATCCGTGTACCCGATAGTCACCCTATTTTTGCGTTATCTGTTGATCATTTTAAAGTTAAGATTAGTGTATTATGGATACATTCACGTTGTCTTTTAAGTACCATAATGTGCTTGAGGACTATTTAAGCGCAAAATAAGTTGGATATATCTCTGGGTCACGTAGACATGCTATATCAATTTAAAACAGTCGATGTACCTATAATTAATAGAAAGGGAAATTGGAGGGATACAGAATACCATCGAATCTTTTTTTTTATGTACCTACTAAGGCGGCAGACGAGCATACTACAGTCCACCTGATGGTAAGTGGATACTGTCGCCCATAGACGTCTGCGATACATGCCAACATCAGTCCAAAATGGCAAACGTTGGCACGCCCCCGGATGCGCTGCCTACCTTTAGAACTATAGGAACCGATTTTGAGAAAGGGTTGGGAAAATGGGAAGGCATAGGATGGGAATGAGCTCTGTCACATCTCACTTACTACCGAAATACGTAACGTACATTAGGGAAATAAGATAAAGTGGGAAATGCAGTACATATCAAGGTAATCTTCTGTGAGAGAGGTGTAACGTGGCCAGTCGAGCACGCCCAGCGGCTGTTGGATTACAGCGTGCATTCTCCCCTTCACATAACTACAGCTACATAACTAGAATCTACAGCATTTTGATCAATTTATTCACCTTTTCCACGTGGTCTATTTATAATAATTTTATACGTGCATCGCCTATAATACTCGTATTGCTTACGAGACGAGATAGGAGCACGTCGAGTGCGACATGAATAGACGAAATCAGCGTTTGTTTTTTTAACGTCTCATTGCAGGGTATAGGTTTCCCCTAGTAAGTGACAATTGTGCGGATTGGTGGATACATATGCTCGAGATTTCTTTAATTCTCAAACACGCTGGTTCCCTGACGATATAGTCCTTCACCTCTAGTAATAATTTTTAAATATCTGTAAGTACTTAAGTAGAAAACTCAGTGTTACGGGCTGTGGATTTGAACTCACAATCACACGAATGAAACTCCATAATAGAATAAGCTGTTACTGTTCTAATGTACAGCAAATAGATACAGGTTATTCACGGTTGAATACAGCATATTTAAATTGGTTCAACCCACAAGGTTTTTTTTTATATTTATGTGCGGTGTAAGCAATAAGGCGCGTCCACACTGGTTCTCGGCTCTAAGTGGGAGCATTTCGCAGACGCAGACTCCATTAGTGGTATTCGCCGGACTGTCACAATCATTTTTCTTTCCCTCCGCCGCTAATTCTCAGCCGCGCTTCGCTGAACATAAACACTTTGGAACACGTCTTGATCCTTTAGCACTTTTTGCTGCTATATTTCCGTAAACCCTTTATCGCCCTTTTATCGTCCACTGCTGGACATGGACCTCTCCTCATGTACATTGTTTAGTGCATGAGAGATGTACCCTGGCTAAGCCGGCTGCCGAGCCCACCCTTTTAGAGGTGGTGTAGTTCCTCGGGGCTTGTGCTAGCTGCTTTGTTATACCTCGCCTTTTACAACACGCACGAAAGAAAATAAAGTGATGCCGTTCTAAAGCCGGCCAACACCATATGGGCAGCTATATTTAAGGGGTATATTTTTGTGCTTTCATATTCGTATATGTGAGTGTAATATAAAATAAATTTATTAATTTCTATTATCTTTATTTTAAATATATTTGTCCTATTGTATCGCGTTAATGCTAAATATAGCTAATTTCTCGGGTTGTAATCAATCTACGCGGATTTAGTGTGGATTGGTGAAGTGTAGTGTATTGCATATGCCACAATTACATTCCCTATCCGATACGTATTATTCCTCACAACTTTTCACTTCATCACCGGCGATTTAGTGCTAATAAATAGATAGGTATTTAAGTAGAAACTCTCTGATATGAGCTGGGATTCGAACTCACGATGTCGCGTCTCCATGTGAATGGAGAATTTCTTAGAAGCTAAGTCCTAGGCTAAAGTCAATATAAACATTAGAACATTTTAGAACAAGATACATTTTAGATCACTGAAAATCGTAATAATATCAGTCTTTTATAAAGTTTTTATTACGTCAGATAAAAGTCTTTTTAATCTAGGCACAAAATATGATTAGAATTCACCTCGGTAAGTATATAGTATCAAGATTATTTTGTCACCAGTGGGAGTTCAGAGGCTCATATCGACTTTTATTACTGTGGAGGGGTTGGTCATTAGCGGGATAAAGCGGCTGTCACCTGATAAAGTGCGTTTTGTTGCTCGCTTACTTATTGTTCTATTCCATATAACCTGATATTATTGGTAGAATTTAAGGATTTTACATAATTGAATACCAACGATAGGTACCGAGGATGTGTCTGGGTTTACCCGACAATTTTATATACGAGTATGTACTCGTATATTTATTACATTTTAGGAGAACTTGTAGCTAAAAACTCAATAACCAATAAAACAATACGAGTATATTAATATTCTTAAAGCTAAAATTAAGTTCCACGTATATTTCACTAAGTAGTAAGAACACTTCAGACACAACCCGAGTAGTAAATATAGATAAATAAAGAAACTTATGTATGACTAGAGGTGGCAGCGACTTGGCGTGAACTTTTGTGTGATTCCCGCGGGAACTCTCTAAAAGACTACAAGTACCTACCCTAAACGTTAACCCGGCACTTTACTATGCCAAGTTTCATTTTACGTGAAGCGCGTTCAGACAGACAGACTGACAAAAATTCTAAAAATATTTCATGTATAGACACGACTTTATTATAATTTTATTATACGAGCATCTACGTGTAGGTACTGGGGTAAATGTAATACAATTGAAGTCTATTAGTAGTGAAGAATTGTTCAATATAATTCCCACCTCGGGTTTCTACAACCGCACCTCCCGTCACAGAAGTGCGGTCCATCCACATTTCCTAGATACAGAGGTGTCGCGTACTGTTCGGTCCAAAAAATATTTTATATCGCGAACCCGTAGGTTGTGGAACGAACTGCCTCAAGAGGTCTTTCCTTTAAGTTACGACATGGGGTTCTTCAAGAAAGCTGTGAATAGGATTTTGCAAGGTCGGCGGCGCGCTCGCATACCCCCTGGTGTTGCAGGTGTCCATGGGCGGCGGTAACACTTACCATCACGTGGGACCACCTGCTCGTCCGCTCTCTTCTCTATAAAAAAAAGGTACTTACTTATTACATGATTTGTACGAGTTGGTACATAATAGTCCAAAAGATTTAACTTTATTTAGGAGATATTATAAAAAATAGAAAATAAACGAAAACGTGACAATGGTTTTCAAAAATATAGTTTTCCTAAAAAAATATGGATCAATGTAAAACGTACCTAAATTCCAACGGAGTATTACTAATGCTTTCTGTGGTTGAGTTTTGAACAAACTCGTTTGTGAATTAAATCATATAGGCAATGAATAAATAAGAAATTACGAGCTAAGTTGTTTGTCCATCGGTCCATTTGTCAGTGTCACTATTTCCAAAAAACACATTCCTCTTAAAACTCTCCGTCTAAATATAAACAGTATATATACTACGTTATATTCGTTACTAATACAGTTTAATACAGACGCGAATTGCGTATTAAACATTAAACAATAGTGCGTGCGGCAGCGATTATTAACACTTTAGGTGGTGTTCCCCGCTCGCTGCATGATTGATGAGATCCCGCTTCCAATGAGTAATAGAGTGCCACAAACATATGATACCCGTTGCCGCGAACCGTTTCTACATACCTTCAACGTGCCACTATTGTTCCCACGTTGAGGTATTTAATCCAATTTGTAGGAAGGATAAACTCTTTACTTTTTGTTAGTTTTTATTTTAATCCCCGATTAGAGAATTTCAGTATACTTCGAAGACCTCTTTTATTAAGAAGCTTTGCATCTGACTAAATTGAGACAAATTAATGATTTTTATTTAAACGAGCAACGAAAAATAATGAATGAGCAGCAAACAATGTATTTTTGAATAACTGGAGTAAACAATCTTACAAATAAGTAAATAAGAATGTCATCACAAAGTGGACGTTTATTTCTTTATTGTCAGCAGAGAATCTAAACCTATTCCACCTTTAAATTTGCTACCATCGATTTACTGCCCAATTATTGTTGTTTAAAAATTGTTGCACTTCCCGGCAAGAAAGTAATACACATGGGCCTTTAGAAGGAGACTATCGGCTAGCTTCGGTTTTGTAGAGCGTCGTCTCTGTCGTGTGCCGTTACGACAGAGACGATGCTCTACAAAACCGAAGCTAGCCGATGATAGTCGATGTGTATTACTTTCTCCCGGGATGTATAGGTACGTCAATGCACAAATGACACTCTTTTATTTTTTATGGTAGATAAATGTTTGTTACATATAATTGTTTATAAAAACAACAAATTCTTTTAAATATCAATAAAGCCGAAAATTCAGAATACTGCAAGGTCGGCAGAGCAACCGTGTTCTTTTTTTCTTTTTAGAGCACCATGGACGACGGTGATCATTTAGCATCTGGTGAGCAACTGCTAATCTGTCACATCTATAAAAAAAATACAATAAGTAGGTATATGACATTTTATTTAATCGGTTCAAGACAACTAGATCTTATGCCTAGATCTTAGAACTTTAATGAGGATAAGTCTGTAGTACAAACGCCTCTAAAAACATTTTATGTGTAACAATAAACTTGTTTTTGTGCGGAACCAGTGTAGTATGGAATCATGTTCACCCCCGATGTGCTGTAGGGCGCAAAATCCCGGGTCGGGGCAATAAACGCGATTAGACAAACATTTCCTGACGCGCGCCACTTTTTCCAAAACTTGCCGAATAAATCAGATCGTTGGTGCGTCGCAGTTTTCGCGTCGTCTTGCCAAATTTATGTACCGATCGGCCCTTTCGAATGGAGATGTGGCCCGCTATTTACATATAAATACCTCGATTATTTGAATTATTCAATCGAGAGGGGGCGGCCCTGACAAATCACTTCCTAGCTGGGCTCGAGTTAGGTCTGACGTGTGGTGGATACATGGGCCCAGTGGATCCCCTCAAGTTTTTACGATCCCTTGCTTAAGATTCTCCTCGTTTGATTTATACCTACAATTTTAACTTCGTCTGAGGCTATTGTTATTAATGTTATTTATTATTCATGAATATATTGAGTTATTGAGTAGTTAGTGACTAAAAGAAACTAACCAATCCCGAGATTAGTAGTTTTAAATCCTCGAAAACAACATTAGAAAGATACGTATCCTGTAGATAAGTGTACCTATCTAAAAATATTCAGCCTCATTTTATTTCCGTCATTTTGGATGTTCGAATTTGTTTGGATTGCAAAGGGGTGAAATAATAATAAAAAAGCTGGCAGCGAACTGGGTGTAGTTTTCCCGCGGTTTTATGTGCTCTCACGTGTCATTTAGCCCGGGAAATAGAAGTTTTTGTATGGAAATTGTACGCACTAAACCGCCGAGACTCGGCGCGCCCGCTGCCTATTGTTGTTATGTAACGGCCACATAAAAGTTTATCATTCCAATGCAAAACTTTTCGTATTTTAAGAAATATATAAATAATCTGTAATAAGAAATGTTTATTTAACAACCTAAGAAGCTACGTAGCTTTCAACTATAAAGACATTCTCCACCATTTACCATAGACTGAGAAAGATCAAACCACAAAGTCTCAAAATATATTTTTTTTCATGAAAAAACAATTAAGTAAATGTAACAACATACGGTTTGTTTGCCATCAAAAGAACATAAATATATATCTACCCAAATAAAGAGTTAAAAAATACGGTCGCTGTCTCGCTCTCTCATATGATTACCGAGTAGTGTTAATTTTGCGGCAAGACACATCTTTGAAATAAGTAGTTGGAAGACACACATTTGATAGTAATGGTTTACCATGGCTTATATTTACCGTCCGTTATCCGCAATATTTTAGGCCTTAAGTATGACAGAACTCTAACGCATGACCACCAGAAACCGCATCACGCCTTTTAATGAATAGAGTATTCAATAGCCTGATCATAAAATGGCAACCGAATGCATTTCGACCACAACCATTACCACACTTCAATTATTTATTCTGTTAGTTGAAGCAGTGGCCGTATGAAGTCACGGTCTATGTTAGACAACCTATTCGTTGTTTAATATTGACCTCTAAGTTTATTATATTCTTTTTATTAAAGAATTTATGTTTATATTTTAAAAACGTAACTTAACTTTACGGTCGCGGTTTACTGTTGTATGTTTCAACCATCATTTTCCGTATGAAGAATCTATACCTACATATAATATAATTATAACAGAGCCGTTTTTTTTTTTTGAAAAAGGTTTTTGATAAAATCTACGGAAGATACAGAGCCCACAACAACTATTTTTAGAATTTTTCTCTGTCTGAATGAGCATTTTAATGAAACTTGGCATAGTTATAGCTCATGTTAACACATACACTCCAGATCCTTTACAGAGTTCTCGCAGGAATCACACAAAAGTTCACGCGAACGTAGTCGCTGGCACCGCTAGTCCAAAATAAAATATAACCTAGATACCTTTTATAAACAAAAAAAATCTAGATTGACGATATTGACACTCATGACAAACGGCTCTTTCGATAACAATCGGTGAACACCGAATCCCTTAGCGTCTGTTGTCGGTGTATTTATTTCAGTAATCGCGTTATTGTCCGTGTACGGGCATTAGTTAGTAAATGTATGTACACAGTATACAAAAGAACTAGTGAGTAATCTTTATATTCATGCTTCCTGATCTACTTTAATTTACTTTAGCTTAGGTGGTAGGGGTTCTTCGTTCCAAAAAAGCTTCATTCCAGGAATTTGTTAGTGATAACCGTAATAAAAATAAAAGAAAATTTATTAAGGTGTTTTTATATTTGTAACGAATAGAACTAGTTCGTCCCATGCGCAATCAAGCTGTGCAGCATTTAGTAGTGTTGGATCATTCACAATTATGTGTATTTGACACTGAAGGCTTTATGGAGCAAACAATAGATAGGAAAAGAGTCATTGTGTAGGCATTTGATGTCCAAAGAAATTAGAGCGAATTAGAAATTTAGGAAAGAAAAGTCTATAAGGAACGAACGTTTGCTGTAGTGACCAGTACTTTTCAGGGATTTAGTATCCAAGAAGTCCGGTAAAAGACTGCTCGGTAGAGTAAGTCGGTAGGCCTTTTAGAGTTCCTCAGGCGTTGTGGTAGCCGTTTCGTTTTACGACAGCCACGCTGAGATCAGATTATGCTATTCTATATCTGGCCGACACCATACGACAGCTGACTATAAACCTTCGAAAACCAATTCCGATCAAATACACGTCAATTTAAAGAAGTTACAAAGAGAAGTATTTAGAGAAGTATTTGGGGTGTAAGAGGCTCACCTACCATCTTTGGAGCCTAAGCCAACCTCACCTGCTAGTGGTGCACCCTGCTGTTAACTAACGAGGCAATGGCGTTCCCTTTTTGCGGTGGGAGGGTTACTCCGTCGGCATAGCTACCACCCTTCCGTCTGAGTCCGCCGCCATAATGGTGCCCTATTAGCCGCGAGGCCCGCATTGTGTTCCGGCGGTGAGCGGAAGAAGCCGTCCCGAGAGAGAGATTGTTGCGTGTGGAAAGGAGGATCAGCGGTTGCGGGGAATTACAGACGCGCATGGGCGTGACATGGTGACGCGGAGATCAGGGAGATCCGGTGAAACGGTTGTCCGCTGACCGCCCGCGGGTTGTTGGGGGCCCGAGCCCGGGGATCTCACTTTAATCTCCACCCCAGGAGGCTGCCCAGCCGCACGCGAGAAATCCCTTGGGGTAGCAGTTGTACCGGAGGAGACCGGAGTGGAACCCAACTGCTGCCCCCCCCCCCCGGGGGGGGGGGGGGGTGGCCCTTCCGTACCCCGTGCCAGCAAGTCACACAACCTTCGTGACCTGGTGTTTTCTCTGCTCCGTGCTTTGTCCTTTGATCCACATGCAACCATCTCTCTCTCCGTCCCCTTTTTCATTTCCTCCCTATTCACACTTATATTCGATGGCTAAGAAAAAGAAAATGTACAAGGTTCACTCAGCGGCCCATCCCGTAAGTTCCACACTACAAGTGGACTTTTGCAACATCAGAGGGATACATAGTAACATCGACGCCGTCCACTACCACCTTGAGACGGCAAAGCCGGCCTGGCTTTTCTTGACGGAGACACAGATATCCTGCCCGGCCGATACATCATACCTTCATTACCCCGGTTACAAACTGGAGCACTGTTTCGTGCGACGTGCTGGGGTATGCATGTACGTCCGGGAGGATGTTTGTTGCCGCCGCCTCAGCCATTTTGAAGACGGGGACCTGTCGATTCTCTGGGCGCGTATTGATTACGGATGTTCCACTAATGTCTACGCTTGCCTTTACAGGTTCCACAGCGGTGATACGGAGACGACTCGGAGACTACCTCCCTCCTCTCCAAAGTGATGGAGCGTGTTATAAACACACAGCTTCTTGGGTACCTAGAGGATCACCAGCTGATTAGCGACCGTCAATATGGATTTCGCCATAATCGCTCGGCTGGTGATCTTTTAGCGCATTTAACACATCGCTGGGCTGACGCCATTGAGAGTAGAGGCGAGGCTCTGGCTGTAAGCCTAGACATTGCGAAAGTTTTTGACCGGGTATGGCACAAATCGCTGCTTTCCAAGTTACCATCTTTCGGGATATCCGAGGGACTATGCGAATGGGTTGCCAGTTTCCTGACTGGACAGAGCATCAGAGTCGTTATCGATGTTAGCTGCTTCGACACCATGTCTATTAACGCTGGCGTCCCACAAGGCTCCGTGCTGTCTCCAACTCTGTTCCTTCTGCATATCAACGACCTGTTGCAAATTGGTGACATACGTTGCTATGCGGATGACAGCACTGGAGACGCCTTGTAGAGGGGCCGCGCCAACATCCCTCGAGTCGGAGTGGAAGAGAGTCGCGCCAGGCTTGTGTCTGAAATCGAAGACTCTCTAAATCTAGTCTCGATTTGGGTTCCCTGAACCTAGTGGATTTCAACCCCAGTAAGACGCAAGTCTGTGCATTCACCGCTAAAAAAAAACCCTTTGTCGGAGCACCTCGCTTTCAGAGCATACCTCTTAAGATCTCGGAGAGAATTGGGATCCTTGGTGTCGACATTTCCAGCAAAGTCGAATTTAGGGGTCATCTGGAAAGTAAGGCCAAAATGGCCTCTAAAAAGCTCGGTGTGCTGAACAGAGCGAAGCGGTACTTCACCTCTGGGCAACTCCTAATGCTTTACAAAGCTCAGGTGAGGCCCCATATGGAGTATTGCTCACATCTCTGGGCCGGCGCACCGAAATACCAATTAGACCCAATTGACGCCATCCAACGACGTGCTGTTCGTATTGTTAATGATACGGAGATACGTAGATACGGATACGTAGATAGATACGTAGATGCCTAGATACGGAGGTGTCGCGTACTGTTCGGTCCAAAAATTATTTTATATCGCGAACCCGTAGGCTGTGGAACGAACTGCCTCAAGAGGTTTTCCCATTAAACTACGACATGGGGTTCTTCAAGAAAGCTGTGAATAGGATTTTGCAAGGTCGGCGGCGCGCCCGCATACCCCCTGATATTGCAGGTGTCCATGGGCGGCGGTAACACTTCTCTATAAAAAAAAAAAGACAGAATATTATAATTTTAATATGCCACGCTGGCTAGGCACGTTGGCGGGTTCACTCGTTTAGATGCAATGTTCCTCAGGGCTTGTGGTAGATGCCTTACATCCCTCATGCACAAGACAATGTGCATGAGGAGACCCATGTCAAGCAGTGGACACTGAAAGGGCTGATTGCATTGCATGATAATTACTTTAAGAATGGTACGTACTTAGTGATTTTTTTTTGGCAACATTAAATTAAAATAGCAGTAGATACCGTATGGCGTTCGGCCGACTTTAGAATTATACCGCCCCATCTCTTCCCGTGAGTGTCGTAAAATGCGATATATTGATAACAAAGCAGCTAGCATAAGCCCTGAGGAACTGACACCACCTTTAAAACAGTGAACTTGCCAATCAGTTTGGCCAGCATGGCCTTTTAAGGCCACACATTCTTTATGCAATAAGACTACAACAAAATAGGGCTCTGGTTACTGTAGTAGTAGGGAAATCGGTATTGGGTGACGAGACAGCGCCACCTGTTTCTGTCGATATTCGTTCGCGTATTCGTAAACAGATTCTACTCTTTTTATTTGTATACTGTTATGTCAGGCACCGTGTTCGAGTGCCGGGCGGGCAGCCATTTCATCAGATAAGGCCGTTTGATATGCTAATAGCGGTAGCAAATGTTCGTGTAATGAGCGTGCGACGGTTTAGCGCCTTTGCAATACTGTTGAGAAGGCTTTTGATAAGTTTCTCATTCTTCAATAGCAACTAATAAATCATCAATATTTCTTGCGAAGATACTCAAAGAATTTTCGACAATGCTACCTAACAGTGTGGAGTCAGTATAAGTTTAATGAAACAAATAAAAAAATATTTATAAATACTTGTAAATGTACTTAAGTGTTTATGAACTGAGTTCTGGTATTTACTTAGGTATGAGTTTAGGGTTCAGGTACTGAGTTTAGCTAACCTAACCTAACTCCGATGACTCTGATAACTGCCAGGTGTGTTCATTTTTTGTATCTACTCCAAAATATATTTAAAAAAAACGTATTTTTTTTATTAGTGATTTCCATCCTTTTCATTTAGCGTACATAAAAATAAAAGCGTTCTCCACAGAAGTGCAGTCTGCAGTAGTTCTAATACAGGCGAGTAAAATTTGCGGATTAAGATGTTATCGCAAAGAACTTGACGCTTGGCAGCCGCCGTAACTGCCGCCCAGCGATCATTTGATCATCAGTTAGCCGCTAATGCGATGTAATGCGCCCATTGTTCCTCTTTTCAATATCACAATGTAGTTCTTTACACCAAATGTTTTATTAAACACATTGCTCTTTTGTTCCTTACTACAACATAGAGTGGAGAGACGTTAGCGAAATTGGTTCTAACTCGAAAAGAAGATATTTTAGAGGAGGGTATCGTTTGTCGCAATAATTTTAAATGACCCCTTAGTTTTAAATATTTTAGATCGCTTCCGATAGTATCGGCTATCGATCGTTGTGAATCTCTCCGGCCACTTTTCCACCCTCTCTGTAAAGTAAATCGCATTTACAACGTTTCAACCTCGCTAACATGTTAAAACAGAACTAATGGACATTCGCTCCAGTCTCAGCCCGCAGGAGTCGAATAATACAAGTAAAATGGTCCCATCTCCATGCTTCATTAATTTTATTGCCCCGAGGCGCTTCGGCTCAAGTCGGAGCGCTGCCGGCGAAAACACGCCATTATTCTGTGTTGCCAGTGACTTAAATTATATAAACACAATCCATTATGCGTATTTCGGAATGCATTCGCTTTTCTTTGTCTCTTCGACAACTGTCAACATTTTGGCGCGTTAATCCTTTACATATTACACGCGACAACAATGAGCTCTACTCGTACACTAATGTAATGGAGATATTAGCACGAGAGCGTGGCGGAATAATTCAGACATGGGTTTTTTGTCTGCGCGCGATACAATAGGATTATTCTCCATTGATCATTGCTTATTATAAGTAGCTGCGGAGGGTGCGTAACATGGAAACTAAATTTGGTTTATCGGCTATTATGGAAAGTAGGTGTTAATGTTGAAACAGTAATTTATGGTACGATCGTGACTTCCTCGTTCTAAATGAAGTTTCACTTTTTCATGTGGGGTTGCATTTATTTTGCAACAATTACCCAAGCCCGCAACGAAGCCAAACATTATATTACTTAGCCAAGTATGTTGTACTTAAAACGATTTATCTTCAAACTCGACTAAAGGCTTTTTACTCTACACAAATATCTACGAGAAATGCAAAATATACCTACGTCTAAAATTTCAAGGATTCATTGTTAAAATGGATGGTTTCCTATAAAAATACACAACGGTGTCCTTTATTAAAGACAAAAATATATCAAACAAACAAAAGGTAATGAGGGGTAAGTGGAAGTTATCTGGCCGTAACCTCTTAGGCCGCGGTCTCGGCGGTCCCACAATGCCTTCAACTACTAATGTTTACTCTGCTCGGCGCATGACAAAGGGACGGAACTATTGTTTGTTGGAAAAGCTTTATTTTGCGACCCTCACCGCTTGCCGCGACAATAGGTTACCCAACTTAAAAATATATTATCTCACTTGACGTTGGAAAAGTGTGAACATGGTTTAGGCACCTATGTACGTATTCGTAATTCGTTTCAGGGTGATTCGCGAAACACGAAGTTTATCCATGTAGCGGTATTTCAACTAATAGGTAGAATTTGGAACGATAGTTATCATTTCGACTGCTTTCCATTTTCTGTTTTTGTTTTCTTCCTTTTTAACGACCTGCTCTCGAATAAAAATCGCTCTATCTGGTGTAGGTATGTTATAGAAGGGATTTTGGGGAGTGGTTCGTTCTCGCTGGACAACCTTTCCATAAAATACGTGATTATTATAGTCATACATGTCTCACATGGTTATGTTTTGTATATACATATTATTATATAGGTAAATAGACGTATTTTTAAAAAAAATAATAATAATTTCAATCAACTTTTTTCATTAAACTGGAAAACGTATAAAGATTGTAGCACTAAAATTAGAATGTAAGAAGAGATTTAATATAATTTCTTATCCCTACAATTCCAACAACGAAACGAAACGGGGGCGCTGGAGAGTCGAAAATTATCCTTTTCACGAACGACCTTAAGCATAATAGAGAAAGCACTTAAGCCATTTTCTCCGCCTTTGAGTGGTGTAAGCGCGCCAGTTTGCCGCGGCCACGTCACTTGAGCTAGAAAATCAGCCATTACACTCGAATAGGCGAAGTCGAGCCGTCATATGTGTGTGTCAAGCTCCCGCGCTCCGGGGGCGGGCGGTGAGCGCGGTTTCAGGCTAATGTGCCCATTGGGCGGCGCTAACAGCAATTAGGCAACATGCGAGCAAATGGATTGTGCATTACCGACGACATGGATTGATTTATTGACCAACCGGAGTAAACACCCGGCCTCGATAACTATAAATATTTCAAGAATACATATGTGCAAAGTACCTAAAACCACCTGGACCGATACAGTCATTTACAACGAATGCCAATCGGTGACCTTTAAGCATTAAATGCGATCAGAACCCTGCCCTAAAGTCGATTACCTGCCAATCGCATATGAGCCCCTGTACTGCAGAATAGATGACTTCGGAACCGCGACTCAAAACAATATCTGAAATGACCCACTTGTCACGCGATTGAATAGCACATTCTGTAAACATGCTAGTTTTTCTATTACTTCATTTCAATATATTCATGTATTAGATTCACACAAGTCGAATATTAAATTCATGTCCCTCAGAAGATTGCTGCTCTTTATACTGATGTCATCTTTATATATTCGTTCACGTAAAAGATCACATCTGTCAGCGGCTGGGCATCTAGGTACCGACCTATGAATAATAAATGTGCCGAGCTAGCCGATTGGGGAAATTGAATTTTATAGTTCGTAACACATTTGAGGACAGATGTCACAAAATGGCCGCTCGCCTGAGGCTACGTGGCGCGTAATCGAAATGTCAAATAGAAATCAAAATTAGGTCGATTGTAGTGTTAATAATTAAATAATGGTAGGCTAGGTGGTGGTCGGCGGCATGTGTGCGCTTAACGAGGGACGCACTGGGTGTGCGGGGAAGGTGTGAGCTCATTGTGATTAACAGAGTTACTTCTGTTTGGATGGACGATTATCGGTCCATTACGCTGAGTACACAATGGTCAGGTTTCCATTAAATATTGAATATAATTCAAATGTCACCATATCACACCGATATTTACTCACGCAATACTTCCACGATAATATCCGAAATCAATTGTTTTTAAATTATTGTTATATTAATAGCACCTGTGTTTGGTAATCAAAGGACATTTATTACTTGGGCAAGTGAATCAAACTTTTGTACTTTTATATTAAGCTTTTAAAATCTATTTTAATATTTATTTCTTCTAACAGCAGTTAAAATTTTTATGTTCAGTCGCTACAAGCTCATGCTCAATAATATCAAATAACATAATAGTAACTCAATTTGCTCTACAACTGATATATTGTTGTTAATTGATTTCCCCCAGCACAGCACTCGTCTCCCTCTCGCTTCTGAATTAGATGAATTCGCGCTATCCGTTTACATCATTAAATTTTATTAGTGGCAACACAATGGTAGGGCCATCCGCGCGTCTACTGTCGGAGAGAGGGACTTTTCCGCCGGCAATGGCGTTCCCTGCCAATTCGTATTTCCTTTTGGCGTGAATTAAGCAGGCTATTAAGTCGGCTTTGAGACGTATGACGAATCATAAACCCGAACGGACAATAGCGACGTATTCATAGGAAGATTTCAACGATTTGTTATAAAATAAGTTTCTTTTTAATTCCGTTATTGGGAGTTACGATGTTAAAAACAATATTCATGCAATTTTTCTTACCGTGAATCAATAATCTCGGGAAATATTTAAAATGAAGAATTGTATTTTCTTTATTTTATTGTAATCCGCTTTCAAACTGATCGATATTACAGTTGATGCGATTCTATCACATAACAAACGTATTTATCACTGTGTGCAGCCGGCTGAATTGCTCTATATCTTTTATCTGTCCACTACAATATTTTTTAGATTAATAGGATTCAATCGTAACGCTATCGTGTAAGTTGCGACAACTAATAGATAGATGGCGTGTGCAGCGGTTATTAGTGTTTCCAGCGTTATAATCTGTCATAAATGTCAAGCGAGCGATGCTACGCGGCTATTATTTCGAATATCGTCATTTCAATTCCCAGCCTAAACAAGTGGTCCTCTATCAGCCATTGTTACGGAAAGTGTCACGCAATCACGACTAATTCTGAATATTAACTCGATGGACAGCGACGTTTTGACCGAAATAGTTGTGTAATTGACTTATTACGGAATCTTGATAATGATAGAAAATTGAGTTCAGTTAAATATCGGATACAAATGGTAAATTTTATTGTAGTTAGAAATATATTCACCTATCTAGAATTGGACAGCTTTAGTAGATATTTAAAATAATAAAGAGGATAATTGAATAAATGATTATATAAAATATAAAAAAAATGTTAGTTATTTAATACAATTAAAAGTTATTCTTGGTCTTCTCTGACAATCGGTATGCCGTCGAGTTTCGTGATTTGAGGCAGGCGGGTGGAGGCCTGAGTGCGCCAGGTTTCCACATCGGGCTGATTATCGCATAGAGGATTCCCGGTAAACACGAGGTCTCGCAGCTCTCCACACTCCTGTGGGTATTATTACATACTATGTATTTAGCTACATTGCTAACAACATTGTAAAGGTGTCTGTAAAACTCGATTTTGTCGATCGACGTCAGTACATTTATCAACAAAATACATATGTATATCGACGAGGACGTCCCTCCTCCTCGATACACCGTCAACATACCGCCTTCAGCCAACACTTTTACCAGGTATCGGCACGTGCTTGTGCGCTTCTCATCGACTCACGATCCCGTGGTACCCTCCCAAAGCAAACCCTTAAGCCTTCCGTTCCTTCCACCGGTTTATTGGAGCCCTTAGGTTTGCTGCTACATATTTTTTGCTCTTGGCTGAGCGCCTTTTACACTCGCCCTAAATTATACATGTCCGGTGACTCTTGAAAAGCCACCAGGGCCACAAGAATTTAGCCTTTCAGAAAAAAAAACAAAATATTCAGTCGATATATTTTTTAAATCAGTAATTTTAGTATTACTTTAAATTTGAGAACTTCAAAAGTCGACCAAAACCTTTCAAGTTGCTGCTCAATTTTGATCGGTATTGTTGTACAATATTTTTACTATTTGATTTAATCGACGATATTGATCGATTTGACGATTGCTGAAACTACCAAATGTGGATCACATTTGACATTTGGTTAAATATACTGTCGATCGTCATATATGATCGATATCGGTTGATCGCATGTGACGATGGACGGAAATGGAGAAAAGTTCATTGACCTTTGACCTTTTATTGTTTTCTTTTGGTTAAAGTTTCACCGGTGGCTAACAACAATGAATGGATTAACTAAATGTAGCTTTCCAATGGCACTTATATATAACGTAATTAAATGAATTTAATACGTTATTATACAATTTTTAAAAGTAAAAAGGTCTTATTTATCGATCGTAGGTCTTATTTTATTTATTTATTAGGTATTTAACCAGTTTTTACTTGCGGCTTCGCTTGCTTGAAAGTATATTACAAATTCATTCTATAACTAGTAGAAACTTCATCAGTTTATTTGCCTAGTCGTTTCCGAGGTATAATAAGCGGACAGAGCAGGAAGCTGCAGTGCCCGCGTACCGTGGCACGCCCTCCCCCCCGGCCACGGCCAGGTGGACTGACGAATTGAAAAAAGTCGCCGGTAGTGGCTCGATGAGAACAGTAGAAAACCGTACAGCGTATGGTGGCGGTTCTTGGAAACGTCTATATCCAACAGCAGAGATACGGGCTGATAGTATGGTATAGTGATAATAATAATAATAATAAATACTCTTTATTGCATACAAATAGTTATTACATGTGCACAAATAATAAATGACGTAATGCAATAGGCGACCTTATCGTTAAGGCGATCTCTTCCAGGCAATTTGAGGATAGAGAAAAATAAAAGGGATATAAGTAGTGCAAAATGACCGAAATCCACAGAATGAATCATGTTCAATATATACTTACCTACAATATCGATAATAAATATAGTATTATACCTACTTACTTATAATAATAAATAACTTAATAATATATAAATACATACATACATATCTACACTGCACCCAATATCAAATCGCAAATAAGAATCAAAGTTGACAAGGATAGAAAAATAAGAGGGAATTGAGGTCTCCAATGGACGAAATAGAACAGGTTAGAAACAAAATGGTAGCGAGAGGAAATCATTTGGTAAAGAAAGAAAATACAAAAACCAAAGGAACTAACTAATAGAATAATGATGCCTAACTTGCCTTTTAAAATTAGACAGCGACTGAGCACGTCTAATGACAACAGGTAAGGAGTTCCAAAGCCTAGCAGCCTGCACAGTGAAAGAGTTAGTAAAGAAATTTCAAGAATGGATAGGAAACTTAAGAAGTAAATTTTCAGAAGAACGTAAGTACGTGGATTGTGAAACAAAGAATTCAAATCAGCTATTGTGGGCGCGACAGGTTAAAATGTACAGTGTAGAGAAGTGAAAATATATGCGTATTCCTGCGAAGTACTCGGAAACATGGTCATACTCGTATTTACGCAGTCCAAATATGAACCGGATGCAAAGATTTTGGAAGCGCTCAGGTTTGTTGAGTTGGTCTTCCGTTAGGTCAAGATAACAGGTATCAGCATAGTCAAGTAAAGGGAAAAGTAGAGATTGAACTAGCGCAATTTTAGTGTCTGTCGGAAGGAATTCCCACAAAGGTTTCAAGGAGCATGTCGTTGCAAACATACCCCTGCTCACTGTATCGATTTGAGGTCCCTAAGATAGGGTTCGATCTATAAGTGAGGAGTGAGGATCATCCTCCTCGCAAAACCAGACAAGTCACATTTTTTGAAAATTTCAGCTTTAAGCCTATATTCTAATGCATAGCTATCGCTACGTCGTGTAACAGTCATAGAACGTGCAAATTCATACAAGTCCTCATGCTGCGACTACTAGAAAATTAATCAATCATGCAAAATCAAACTTATAAAAATATTTTGTTATTTTTCAAACTTTTTTATTAACCGGACTTGTCTGGTTTTGCAGGATCACTCCTCAAGTATACCCAGATTTTTTACTTTTTCGCTATACGGAATACATAGATCGTCAAAATATACGGCAGGGAGGTGTTGTCAATCAATTTTGCTAATGAACTTAGAACTACCAACAATAATTACCTGACTCTTTGCAGGATTGACCCGCAATCCATGTGATTTGCTCCATTCAAGGATGCGATTCAAATCAGTGTTAATTACGTCGACTGCAATATTGAAGTTATCAAACGTGGCTTGTGTATAAATTTGTAAATCTTCTGCATGGAGATGGTAGGAAGAAGTAAGCTGATGAGTAATAGAGTTTATGAAAATTGCAAATAGGAGAGGGGACAACACGCCACCTTACGGTACGCCGGCAGATGTAGTGCTCCAGGAAGAGAAGGAATCATCTATCTATACACGTTGCCGTTGCCCACACAAGTAACACAAGTAAAAACAGATGCCACAGATCGTGACTGTAAAGAGGATGGCCTAAGACCTTAACCGGGGTACTGTCCAACTGTTTTATGCGTTGAGTGAGCGGGCGCGTTGTCGTGGTGCAGTAGCAGTCCGTGGAGACCTGTGTTGGCACGGTTGTTACTCACTGCAGTAAAAACGTTTGGCAAGCACGTGGCTACATACCATTCTGCGTTAATGCTGTTTTGGTTTCGTAAGAGTACTGATATCAGGTATCCAATTAAAGTGAATCCAATTAAAACTTGCGATTAAAAAATTTCCAGCGGTTCTTGTTCTTTTCATTTTAGTAGATGTTGACTCAGTTTGAAACAGCCAAACAGTAGACTGACGCTTAGTTTTTGGATCATACTAGTAGATCCAAGATTCGTCACTTGTAACAATGTCATAAATGCGCCGAGACGACCCTGCTTCAAATTTTGTTATCATATGAACTTAGATCATATGAATCATATGATTTGTTATCAAATTTAGCACCATTCGACATGAACTTATTTTTGAGCCTCGGTGAGGTTGTGAGGCACACAGCGCGATGCCTGGTAGAAATGCCCAGACACCTAATATTTCATACCCACTCTCCGATCCAATCTGCAATCTCTCTTGAATCTTCTCGTATGTTTTGACAAATTATTTTTTTTTACTGCCACGTTTTCTACCGTAACAGCTGTTAAAGGGCGACCGCTTCTCTCTTCGTCAGCCAATCTTAGTCGACCACGTTTATATTCATTGTACCAACGATACACAGTTGCCTTAGGAGGGCACTTGTCTGCAAATGCCGTTTGAAGTTTATTAAAAGAATCTTCAGGTTTTAAAGAATATTTAAAATTATACAAATCATAGTGCGGAAATGTTCCCGTCGAATATACATTTTTTAATGAATCACGATATTTTGATTCACCCTTGTAAAAAAAATGGAGTGAAATTTGAATTTGAAGTGTTTTGTTTTTACGTTTTTTTCATTCATATATGGCAATGATGCAATTAGCACATTCTGCCTGTGTCAAGTGTTCTTCGTAATAAACAATTTCAATGTATACAACGTATCCTATTAATGTCCAGTCCCGTCGAAGTAAAGCAGTAGTCGCTCAGTAAAACGATAGTGGATTTACTGAGGACAGAAGAGGAATATCACAAACAACACGCACGAAAACCACTTTGAAGTTTAATCAACTATCACTATAAAACCACAAAACGCCTAATACACCATTTTTACAATAATCAAACAAAAACTCAACTTCACTTCTCGAGTGCCCGCCAAAAAGTTGTTTTTATGTTATAGATAGAGTCATAGTTTTAATTGACATCAAAACCAGCCAGTGTTCCATAGATAAAAACTCATTGTCGCAAAACTTTCTGAGTAGCCTGATATATATCCATCAGTCCGCACTGGGTCTGCTTGGTGGATTATGATCCGAAACCCCCTTATGATACCAAGGGAGCTTGTGCCCTGCAAGAAGACGTTATAAGCTGATATCGAATATGATCTTACTTGTAATCTGTTAAATTCCACCCATTCCCTGATGTTGTTATTGGAGATGTAGAGAACGCGTAATTTTTTCAATGCACCGACACCCTTTAATTTCTCTATCTGATTATAACTGATCCACAATTCTTCTAGCGTGTTCGCGACTGTTTCCTACATACGTAGAATGAAACAAATAATTAAAACGTTTCGTGTAAAATATTTTAAAGAACTTGTTTTAAAGCTGGTAACCTGTCGATAGTGGGTTCGTGATGGCAATTATTGCAGTGATTATTTATTTTATTTTCCAATCTCTACGGGGAGGCAGGAAATCTATAACCTGCTAACGTTCGTTATTTTTTATGTTGGTATGTATCGCAGATGTCCATGGGCGACAGAAACTGCTCACGCAGGTCGTGTTCGTCTGTCACCTATTTAATCAATAAAAAATTAGCATAGACAGTGACAGCCATCCAGTAATACCTAGACTGCTAGCTTGCATTATTCCAGCGTGAAATCAGATACCTATATTCCATTTTAGTTGATTATACTTTTCAAAAAGTATCTTGTGCGCAGATATGATCAACTAAACGTATTAAAGCCAATGCTTTAATACGCCTATGCTAACCAAGCGTTCATTACAACTCTTTTTGCATTCGCAAACGAGTTAATACAGTGATGTTAGAGTTGAAATTCGTTGTATTAACTGATAAATAAGTTTGTTCTACAACGTTATATTTGCGGTTGGCGCCACCGAATACCGCTTAATGGATACATTAATAATGAACTTGTTTTGTATTTGTATTGAAGTTTGTATTTGGCCAATTCTTTATATATAATTCTCGCCAATAAACCAATACTCAAATTACGTAGGTACCTACTTATATTATTTTCTACAAACATGTGACATCGACAAAAAAGGAAAAATGCGTTTCCTTATCGTTATGCATTATGTATTATCTCCAGCTTTTGTTTTTCAATCGTGTTGTAAAGTATAAATTAAAAAATACTTACCACTCCTGACAATGATTTAATATTGTTTCTTCCTAGCGACAAAATTTTGATATTTTTCATGCCAGCAATACCAGCGATTTTATCAATCATATTGGATGAAAGACTCAGTTTTCTGAAATGAAAAACAATTTTATATAGGAATAAAATCATCCTAACCGATTTAAATAAGAAAATTACTTTATATTGGCTCCTTCAATCTTTATACTTTTTATTGTGTTCATGTTGCTCCGTCAATGTGTTGCTGACTGAGGCAATTACTGATACGTGCCTAGTATTAGCGCTGGCCAACCCGCTTGGCCAGGCGTGGCGTTTTAAGATCTTATATCCCAAGTGCCCAAGACAATGACCATGAGGACGCCCATGGCCAGCAGTGGATATTGTAAGGGCCGATTGCATTGCATTGCCTATTATTTAGGAGATATTTATATAACGCCGTAAAATACATAGGTATATTTGACAAAATATTTAGAGTCATTCATAGGTATGATAGAATTACTAGCTATATATAAGATTACACTACATAGGAACGATGACCTTTTATTTATTATTTGTAACATAACAGTTAAAATCCAAAGCGTTACAAACAACCAAACTTAAACTTTAATATACGAGTATTATGATAAATTTTATTCACTCACAGTCTGGCTTCAAGCATTCTCTTATATTCAGTTATCATTCTAACTATCCCAGTCACAAATAAGTCACATTCTGGTGCTGAGGCGAACGAGGAGTCAACGAGTTCAATTGCTTTCTCGACTTAAACACGAATATACTCGTAAACCACTTTTGAGGTGTAGAACTCTGCTTTCAACCCATTATTATATTCAAACACTAGTTTTCAAATCTTGAATGATATTTTGAAATCCGCACTAGTGAAGCTCATAACTTTGTATTGTATTGTAAATAAACCCAATGAAAATATTTGATTTGATTTGACAAAGGAGAATTTGCTTACTCGCAGGCAACTAGCGTGGATAGTGCCCCATCCATCTTCTCTATAGGTGGCCACTGGAACTGGAGTTCCATCACTTTCGTTTCGGCCACAGGCTCTCCCTTTGCTTTCTCCCACTGAGATATAGCTTCCTTGCAGGTTGTAGGTTTTAACGCCATGACTAAATGAAAATAGTAACTCACATTTAATTTAAAATAAATAAACAATGAATAACTCAACTCACTTTAGTTTCTGTGTCGGGATTTATTTCTAATTTAGCTCATATTTTAGGTTCGTTAAAATGTTGTGTAGAGGTCAAGATGCAAAGTGTAGGGCTAAAATTCTAAATGTAATATTGACATATTGTCCTATTTGACACCTACTTGAGAGATTTTGTCGTTTTTGTTCCTGTGGATGCAAAGGTACATGTCACGTACATGTAGATGTTTTAAGATTTCTGTGATGTTAAAAATATTCTACTTCCGATTTTAGCATTGTCCTGTCAGATAAATTTATCGTCAGGTGAGCTTTCTAATGTGGTTGCAACGCAACGAGTTTCATGGATGTCTCGTTTTACCATCATCGTACATTATTAAAGTATTGTATGTATTATGTATGTACTAGGTAGGTATTAAATACTTACATACTACAACAACCTTCTTGGACACCACACATTTCTTAGATTATAAAAGAAATGTGGAATCAAAAATCTTCTTTAATATTCATGTCAAATTAACGTGAATGCTTTATTCAAAGAAATTAACTATTGTAGTTTATGCATAGACATATTACATTCCCGGACACCTGAATCGAGCCACTCTGCATTTTCAGTTTTGATGTCCTGAAGTTTAAAAAAAATGTTTGTTCTGTCAAAAAGTTTTTATACAGTTTGAAGCTGGCGTACTAACCATCATTTCAGTATGCCACTGTTCCAAATTTTAATTCAAAGTAGGTACTGAAAACAATTAGTTTATGTGTAACAACTCGTGTGTCCGCCTCTCATGGGGAAGACTTATATTGGATTTTTGAAGAAAACAACGGTTTACCTAAAAAAACCTTTGTTCAGCAATTGTGTTCAGTAAGTGTGTGTGTTCAGTAATTGTGTGTGTGAGCGTTTACGACGGCCGTACATGCGGTTTGGCATGGAATCAATGAACGTCACTATAACTTGGCTTCTTACTGGCCATTCCATGACTGTGATACCGACGTTATGAAGGTATTCCCCGACGATACCTGCAGTGTGCGTTCTTACATTATCATGCATAAAAATGAAATCTTGGCCAACAAATCCAGCATATGCTATCACATGACTCTCTAGGGATTGACTTATGTAACGGTCGCCATTTAATGGTGACAGCCGTGGTTCCGTCACAACCTGAAGTCTAGTTTTGCCTTCCACGAAAATTCCTCCCCAGCCTGTCCATGACCCCCCGCCATAACTCACTTTCTTTCACATTCGGTGAACTCGTGTCAGTTTGGGCCTACTGGTTGGCTTATATGGTTTTATACCACGTTCTTCGAGTCCCCTTCTAACAGTCCGAGCGCTAACAGCCACTCCATGAAAATCTCGACGCTGTTCTTGGATCTGTACTGAGGTCAGGCGACAACATCGTAAGCTGGTCGGGAAGATAAACCGATCTTGTCTTTCCGTGGTCACTCGGAATTGTGGTCCTCCTGTACGGCGAACGGAGCCGCCAGTCTTTAGGTATCGATGGTACACTTTTTTACAGCAGAAAGGCTTAAATTAAATTGCGCACTCATATTTCGCTGAATAAGCCCAACCCGAAGAAGTGCCAGCTTGCGCGACTACTTCTGGCGCAGTATAGTAATTTTAAGGTCAAAATCGGTTCAAATCTCTGGAAAAAAACTTTTTATTTATTAAAAATAAATTGTTGATAATAAATTAAATATAAATAATAATAAATAATAATTAAATATAATAAATAATAAATTAAAAATATTAAGATATTTTATTAAAAATAAATTGTTAAAAATAATTGATTTTTTTATTAAAAAGAACATTTATTGCTTCCACATTTTTTTCAAAACAATGAACTGACGTTTTTTTTGTGGTTCAAATTCGTGAATTACAATTTGGAACAATAGCACACCAAAATTATGGTAAATATGCCAGCTTCAAAACTCCATGAAAACTTTTCCTTTGACCAACATTATTTTAATGTTTCGGGCCTATATTTATAAAAATGCAGGGTGACTCGGGTGTCCGGGAGTGTGTTGTATTATAATTTACGAGTCTATGAAATAAATGAAATCTATTTTGTCACCTGGAAAGACGTGCTGTCAGTCTCTTAGCAGCAGCCAATTCGTTTCCTTACTATTTATATAAAAACTGAAGTTGGAGTTCCCTTATTGGGTTGACGCTTATTTAATAAAATCAGTTATTATCATTTTAATAACGAGATAATAACTTTATGTGAGTTTATGTGTACTTTATGTGTATTCCAATTCTAAGTTCTATAATGTTCTACTCCATCAAGAATCAAGACGGATATTGATAATAAATACCTGCTCATCGGCTATTTAGTTTGTTCATTTCGAATTAATAACATAATTTAGAACTAATAGACTGATAATTAAATGTTAGATGTCTTTTAACTTATGGAAAACTTTTCTATTCAATTTATTTCTTTGCATTTGCAATATGCAAGGACAGTTTTGGATCGTCACAGTTACCAGTATTGGTGTCCAAATTGAATTGTATACAATATCCATTTACCCACCTATTTCTTAAAAATTCCATTTAATGAATCAAAGACGTAGGTACCTACTACTGCAGTTTCATTTCATTAATATTGCAAAAATATGCGTTGAGCGCTCGATGAGTGAGCACTAATGAATCTTTAGCGACTCGATGAGTGAGCACTAATGAATCTTTAGCGACTCTTTCCTCGTATGCGTTATAGTTCACATGTTTAACGTTCGATTGTCTTTAGGTTAAAAGCTCGAGTCTAAAACAATTAACGTAATTAATTTTAGCGATCATTTTTACAACATTTATTTTTTCCCAGTATTTTCACAAAATATTATCTAACAATTATCCAAAGGTATTTCAGATTAAAAATATTTAAGGGATGGCGTTGAAGCCATCAACTTGTAAAGAAGCTATAGCGCGCTGGGAGAAAGATAAAGGCAATGGAGTAGCTGCAGTGGACGCCACGGTAATAGAGCTACAGTTCGAGTGGCCACCTCTAGACAAGATGGATGGAGCGCTTTCTACACTAGTTGCCTGCCAGTAAGACTAACTCAAGTCTCGTCAAATATTTAAAAGTATTTTCGATTGAGAGTGCAGATTTATTATACCTATGAGTAGCATAAATATGCTATTGTCTTACTGTGGTGTCCTATGCATCCTGTGTGTGGACATGTGAATAGTAAATAATCTTGTATTATTATTTATTCTTATGGTGTGGACCTCTATTGCCCTATGTATATGTATCTAAATACACAAGACAACCACAGTCTGTTATTCGTGCTAACCATGGAAACTATTGAATTCATTTTTTGTGTAGTATATTAAAAGAAAAAATACTTCCATGAGATGGTTAATTATATTTTTAATTAAAAATCGATTATGTAGATATATCAGGTTTTCTGAAACAAAGTTATTAAATTTTCTAATTTCTCGGCGAAATCAAGATATGAGTCAATGGCGAAATAGTCTAAAGCACACGCCACGAGCAGGAACAATTTCGGTCATTGACATGAGGTCAGCCAAGACGGTAAAGCCAAGACAGCCAAACGGTAACGAGATTTTTATGAAATCGTCGATCACCGATATTAATTAATATGAGGGGTCTAATAAAGTGGTCGCTAATCGACGATTTCATAAAAAAAAATATAAACTTGTTATCGTGATTGAACATAATAATTATTATGTAATGTTATGTATTTATTATTCACGATTATTATTTATTTATTTTAGCCGATATTTCGGTCTAGTTACATGAACCGTGGTCGTGGCGAGACTGCGGGGGCGGGTGAAGAAAATCTGTCTACCCTCCGTCGTGTTCGTTTTTGATTCACCTGCTCGCACTCACACTCGCGTGTGTAGTGATATTGTTATTATAGTGTGCAAGAAACTTAATCAACAAAAACAAGTTCAGTGTGGGCAGACCGAATCATGTAACTGCTCCAAAATATCGGCTATAATAAATAAATAATAAAATCGCGAGTAACCCGTTTACATAACAATTATGATTTCATAGAAATCTCTAGCCTCCAGTTTTGGTTTTTCCTGCTCATTGCGTGAGCTTTAGTTCTATTGAAGAAAAGAAACGTTACGGCCCACATTGTGTAAAGTCTAAGCTGGATGACTTATTATAAAACTACTACCGATCTACGAGTAAATGTGAGATACTTGTTATATTTGGGCTCGAGGCTACATGCCCCAGGGGCTGACGTCTATCGTCCAAGTATATGTGATTAGCCTTCTTTTAAACATATTTTCAACGTATTTCTCTTAGAAAACTAAGTCTGTCATCAAACATGATTGATAAAATCGCTGGAATTGCTGGCATGAGAAGTCTTAAGATTTTGTCGCTCGGAAGGAACAATATTAAATCGTTTGCTGGAATTGTAAGTGTATATGTCTTTACAGATATATTGCGAAAACATTGGTCATCGGCTAATCCTGAAACACCCAAATGCAATTTGACGAAAGCAAATATATACGTATAAAATTTATTATCTATTGAAAAAAATATTGTAAGGGCTTTAGTAGCTATGTATATTTATGAATTGGATGTTTGCCAAAGATACCCGAATATTCCCAATGGCCAATGTTTTAGTGCACGATCTCTACCTACCTATAAATGTCTATAAATAGCCTTAACAAATAATGTTATCTGATAAAAGGGATATTATTGTCGTTCTAGTTTCTAATATAATGATACTTTAGTAATATCTTAAAACAACAAAATATACCTAAGTTAGAAAATCTTTACCAAATCCACACTCGAGATAGGGTATCTTTATTTAAATAAGGTCACGTCTATATTCATGGTTTATTTATTATATATATAATAATATATATTATATATAACAATAATATAATATATATAACAATAATATATATAATAATAGTGTGGTGTCGGGCGGCTTTAGAATACACCACTGTATTTCTTCCTGCGGGTGTTGTAAAAGGCAACCATAGGATACCAAAGCCATTACCACAAGCTCTGAGGGACTACACTACCTCTAAAAGAGTGGCCTCGCCAACACGCTTGACCAGCGTGCCATTTTAAGGCCTTCCCTCGTGCATAAAACAATGCGTATGAGGATACTCATGTGCAGCTGTGGAGAATAAAAGTGCTGGTTACAGTTACGGTACGGTATATATCGTGATAATACCGGATGTTAATAATACCTCTTAATATTTACATCTCCAGGAGACAGTTGCTGACACGCTTGAAGAGCTATGGATAAGTTACAATCTCATAGACAAAATGAAGGGAATTGGTTCGCTTAAAAAATTACAGGTACTCTATATGTCTAATAACACAGTCAAGGAATGGGTGGAGTTTAATAGATTACAGGTACGTAAGTTAATTTTAATATGCATTATCTTAACTATAAAATAGATGCAGTTGATATTCTCATTTTATTAACCGCGTGATAATCGGCTTCACTTTTGATTATTCCATTCTCTCAAATTAGTTACCTAAGTACCTACTTTGATACAGGCCTACTAACTAATTTGGTATCCAAAAAGGTACCTTGAATTACACACGAACTCGTGACCAAGTAAAGAGCATGATGAAGAATATCAATTAATAATCTCAATTAGTCATAACGGCGTAGAATGAATTGATGTTCTTAAGAATTTAGGTTTCCTCTCGATCAGGGCCGTCTTTACCAGGGGGTGCAAGGGGTGCGGTGCACCCCGGGCGCTCACCTTTTAAAGGTAATGAAAAAATATAACGCTATAGTAAATAATTACACAATAGGATATTTGACTGTCATAGGATACACAATAGGATATTTGACTGTCATAGGATACACAATAGGATATTTGACTGTCATAGGATACACAATAGGATGTTTGACTGTCTTAGGATACACTCCCGCACCCCGGCGCAGAATAGACTTAAGACGGCCCTGCTCTCGATTGTACTTCTTTTGTAACAGCTACTTCTTGTGTGCAGGAGTGTCCATCGCTCAGAGATCTGGTATTCATCGGGAACCCCCTATGCGAGAATCAACCGGACGTGGACACCTGGCGCGCTCAAGCTTCCAACCGCTTGCAGCAGATCAAACGGCTTGATGGCATGCCCATTCTCCGCGAGGGCGATTAGTTGATGACAATTTTTCGTTGTTTCTACTATTCCTGCATTTGTTTCGAAAATGGTTTCCCATTCTAATGTAATTTTACTTAGGTAATAATTATAGACGATGTAGTTACGATAAAATTGATCTTTTGATCTATATGACATAGTGAATTGAATATCTAGGCATTAATACAAGGAATCTCCTACGACCCAAATCGACAAATAAGGAATCAAATCGACCCAATGGTTATTGGGTCGATTTATTGCAGTTTACACTGTTGTATTACCACACATTGGTATACATTTATCCCAGAAGATTTAACGTCCAGTAAGTAGTTTTGAAAACAAACCTAGCAGGTTTTGTGCGATTCAGCGGTCAGTAATCACTTCTTAAATTGTCTTCTCGATAAGACCACTACTGTATTTGGCCACTATTAAATGTACACTTCTTGTATAGACCACTTCTGATGAAGACCATTTCTGGATTTGACCACTTCCTAATATGTTCACTGCCTGTACCTACAGTGTGCTAACAAGTTTATTAACAGAAAGAAGCAAAATATTCAATTAGACAAAGAAGATATTGTTAGGAACTTGTAAAATAAATGAATTTCTAATATTAACTTCCTTGAAAAACTATTTATCTCAGATAAACTTTAGATTATTTTTCAAGGTATTTAGTTTATTTTTTTATCATAAAGAGAAGATTTCATGTTTTGTTTAAATTAAATCAAATTCGTTATTAATTGAAGCTACGATTTTTATAACTATGAGCTAACTAAATAAACTTACGTTTTCATTTGTGTTAACACACTGTACGAGCAATTGACATATTAGGAAGTGCTCAAATCCAGAAATGGTCCAGAATCTCCAGAAGTGAGTGGTCTTTACAAGAATCCAGAAGTGGTCCTATCATTCTGGACAGGACCTTTAAAAGACCTTTAAAGACCTCCTGGAAGACATTTTAAAAAGTGGTCACTGACCGCCGAATCGGTTTTGTGAGACAGTGTGTTCAATAACTATATGCCAGGCGAAATGTGGTTCTAATCACGGGCAACGCTGGTCTAATTTAACATACCTACTTTGTTCGAAAAAATGAAACTTCCCGTCAAACAAAATCATGTACAATGCACGTCATCAGTAATATTTAAATATATGTATTTTCATCTGTTGTAAGCTAGGCAAGTTTATTCGTTAATAACTTAAAAGCCCATACCTTGTCCGTTTATTGGCGTCTTAAATTGTTTTGTGATGTTATTGGGGAAATAAATTATAAGTAGATACACTTATACTCGTAATATGTGTTTGCTATTCTCATGGGCGGGGCGCGACGCGGGTCGTTTCGCTCGGACGCGGGTAATCACGTCGCGCGCTCTCACCTCCCCGCGGGCTCACGAGGGTCGCCCGGATTATGGCTCTCTGATGTGCGTCCGATGTGTTTGCAACTTGAATTTCAAGTGCAAACAAATCTTGACTTTGAAAGAACCTCCTTATTATAATTGGTTAAAAGGTTATCTCCTTGAGTTGTTTCAATTTAAAACTGTATGTTTTACCCTGTAGGTATCTACATTGTTTTTTTAACCCTCGATGCTCCCAATATTATGTGTTTTCCGTAGAAGTACGGCAAACATACCATGACATCAAATGTGTTAAAACCTATCGTTAAATCATGTTTAATTATTTAAATTTCCAGTGTTTACAACACT
Organism: Sesia apiformis; assembly: GCA_914767545.1. NCBI lineage: Eukaryota > Metazoa > Arthropoda > Insecta > Lepidoptera > Sesiidae > Sesia > Sesia apiformis. The sequence continues at coordinate 7,317,732 of OU611950.1, read as the reverse complement.
TAGATTGTGGAAAAAGAAGTGGAGGCAATTTCAACAAAACCGCTTGGTTATGCAGACATTGATCAAGTTATGCGTTTAAATAGTCTTATTCATGGGAGGTTGACAAGGGGCTTATAATTTATAAACATGGCGTTTTAGATTACAAATATTATTCCACCCCATAAGCGTCATAGAGCGGTATCTTGTCGCCACGTGCTGGCACGCGCTCCCACTCAGACCTCGTTGGAATTAACATCCGCGTCGCGTGTTTCGTGCTCTCTGTTCACATAGAGTCACTAATGCACAAAGTACCTATTAATCTACATGTGTGTAGATACAGCATGTGGGTAGGTAGATAACTGTGGGTAATGTGTGTACACACAATACACTCAAGATCAAGGAAAATAAAGATTGGTAAAGAAAAGAAAATTGGTATAAAGACCAGAAAACTTGTGGCACATTCTCGCCTTCGAGCACCGATTGTTGATTTTTGAAGAATCAAAATTTATTTGTTTTAACTCATCTATTCTCTTTTCATACAAAATATATATCAAATACTCTATCGATCTACGTGGGGCGCATTTATTTTGGCTTCGTAGATTAGGAGAAATCAAGCGTAAAAGCTTTTAATTTTTATGCATGCAATTAATTTGTTATGCGTTGTGCCATAACATCTATCGGAGTTTTTTCAGCTATCTTTTATTCTGTTTGTCTTCTTTTGCTGTCTTAGAGTCATTTCATTTATGCTTAATCTTTTTCTTTTTTGACTCTGCCATGGAAATGGGTCACTTCTATCGCTGAAATGCACAAATGCTACAACACTGAATTGCCACAACATTGAACTGCGACAACACTGAACTGCGACAACACTGAACTGGGACAACACTGCACTAAAACAACACTAAATTGCGACACCATGGAACTTCAACACACGCTTTTCTAATAGACGAAATATCATTAGAGAAGCGTATATAGTGCCGAACTTCGAAAGCAGAGATTTGAGACAATTCACAATCTTGACAGTTAGAACGGAAAGAATCTATCGCAAATATTCATTTAATATCTTTAAGCATAGGTACTTAATAACATTATTCGTATTAATTGGTTTATAAAAAGTTACATAAAATATCACTTAAGTCAATAATTGTATTTTATTCAAATAAAACAAACAATAATTTAACAATAAATTAAAGTATACAAGTCTTAATCGATTTGAATTATGAAAAATAATTTTAATCTCTCACATCGTTCAATCTATCTCAAACTATACTTAGTAAATTTGCCTATTAAAAATAGTTAAACCGTTTGTGAAAATGAAGATGTGTTTTTAAGTAGATTTCGAAGAAACATTCTAATTGGGGAGATCACGATTTTTTTATTTTTTTTATTTACTACGTCTCGACTAAGTCCAAGACATCGTCCATTAGTTTCAAAAATCAACAGTTTCAAACTGAACTTGAACTCCTTTGAACATTGGACATATTTCTGTTGTTCTCATTAGTCTCATTAAAATATCTGATGACTCGCATTGTTTCTTTTCTGCCTCTACTATTTCTCTTTTTGGAACAAAGTTCCTTTACCCGACTTGCGGTAGGTGTGATTCGAGAGAAAATGTAACGTGACGTAAGATTTTTACTCCCTCCATACGCCTTTCTCTCTCTCTGTGTGTGTGTGTGTGTGCGCGTATCGAGAGCGAGACTCAAACAGAATAACAGACGTGCAGACGGGTGACCGGTTGTATAACCTAAATTTTTGATTTTTGATTTGATTCCTTATTTTAAATTATTTGCATTGAAAATATGATACAAAATAAAAAAAATACATGAACTATACAGATTTTATATCGAATTACATTCGGAGTTTAAAAAAAATGCGTGAGGATCTTCGTTCCTGACGGGGGTCCCCTGACCGCACACGTTGTTTTTTGTATTTTTTTTTCATTAAATAAAATAGATGGAGAGGTGGGCGGTGAGATCTCCTCATTATAAAATGACATTTTTTTATCTTTAATTATAAAAAGAGATGCCCTGACTGACTGACTAACTGACTGATTCATTTTCGCCGAGCCGAAACCGCTAAAGCTAGAAACATTAAATTTGCACAGTAGATGGGTTTTATGATATAAGTATCCACTAGGGAAGGATTTTTAGAAATTTTACTGGAGAGAGAGGTAAAAGGGGGAGAAGATTTTTTATGCAATGCGTGTATCTCAAGAATTATTTAAGTTAAATAAATGAAATTTAGCATATAGACTTGTCATTTAAATTAATTAAATACATGAATCGGCGTTTTTTTGATATATAACATACATAGAATGGTAAAATCTATATCTCAAAAACTTTTAAAGTTGGGGTCTTGAAATTTTGGTATATAGACTTTTCATTTAAAATAATTAAACACGTGTTTTTTGATATTTAACTTAGAGGGATAAAAGTGAGGGGCAGTTTTCGACGCAAAATCTATATCAATGGTTAAAAATTCAATTGGTGTAAGGGACAAAAGGATTCCGGAAGCTTTAAATGACTGCATTTTTTTTATTTACCTAACTATCTATTCGATGTTTGAAGTCATGTTCTTGAAAACTGCTGTTTTTGCACGCTAATTACTTGGAAATTATCTAAAATGAGTGTTGAACATTTTTTTCGCGATTTGTCCCTTACCCCAATTATATTTTAGCCATCGATATCTCAAAAACATTTTAAGTTGGGGTCTTGAAATTTATATATATAATTCTCATTTAAAATAAATAAACACGTGTTTTCTTTAATTTATCTTAGAAGGGAGCGAAAATGGGAGGTAAGTATTTTCTATGCAATGTCTGTATCTCAAAATCATTTTAAGTTACAGACTTGCAGATTTGTAATTAGACTTTGGATAAATGAATAATAATAACGTACCTATGTGTTACATCACATGCCAACATGAGACAAACATGATGAATGTTGGTTTTTCCATAGATGCGCGTGTACCTTTGAAGGATTAGGAATAAGGACTAGAAAAGATGGGGAATAGAGAGTATCATTATCACGTCAGTGCAGTGTTCTGTGAGAGTGGGCTACCTCTATCATTCGGACGCGCTCTGAGGGCTAAGGGATATAGCATCGTTCCCTGCGCCTACTACATACTAAACTAGTTCTACTTAAAGGGAATCTATGTTTATACCACGAATGAGTACTATTAATACAATCAGAGTATTCAATTGATATCAAAAGGCTACAGTTTTCTTCGAACTGTTTTGCAAGGACAATCAATCACAGGGCAGACTGTTAAGGTAGCGGTACTGGCGGTTATTGACGAATATAAATATCTTTCTGTACAAATTAAGAGAGACGTCCTAACTGATTGACTAAGAACACATCAGCGCTGAACCGAAAGCTCTGAAGCTAGTAACATGAATATTGAAAATTTTCCGCATGTTGCGCACCCATTACTTCAGATTTTTCCAATGAATACTCGATATCAACTGATCTAATATTATAAATCCGAAAGTGTTTTTGTGCGTTTGTTTGTTATGTTTACGAGATTAAATTATTAACCGATTTTAAAGAAATTTTAAAGTATGAAATTGCCGATTTGTACTGAAAAATTAAAACTCGTTTTTTTCTAAAATGTAACATATTCATTTAATCAAAATATTTACCCTTGTGGCGTCGAGACCCGACCTCTTTGGTCGAGCTCCTAATTTGATTTATTTAATTGTTTTTAAGAGTGTTCTTTTTATAAGTTTTACTTTTGTTATTTTTGATATCTCCTGTCAACAATTTTTCAGTACATACACATGTCACTAGACCAGAAGAAAGTTCTTACCATATTAATTTACACTGTTTTAATTCTAATGTATGTTGTTTTATCAAGCTTATTCCCAACGCTACAAACGTTGTACTGTACGTTGGTTAAATAAATATTCTTATTCCGAAGATCCTGGTTTCTTCTCAAAGTAGCTCCAGTAAAACACACGCACAAATAATTGGAGAGCATTCCTCCAAATTGGTGACCCCGACGTGATGATGAGCAGCAGGAGAGCTTCCTCCGACAGGAGAGCTTCCTCTAACTGGAGAGCTTCCTCCAAATTGGTGACCCCGACGTGATCGTGATGTGAACAGTTGAGAGGAATTGGAAGGATCACTACTACGGAATATCTGGGAATTCTTTTTTATTCTCTAGCGCTCTACCAAGGTATCGAATTTAAATACATTTCGTGACTGCAAATTATTGCAAGAATCATTCGGATGAAGATTTAGCCGCATTTTCACATGGAGTGATAATTAATAACAATATACTTTTTCTTTCTTTTGGTGTGTGATTGTGTTTTGTCATTTACTTTTTTACATAAAACTTTTGTTTTTTTACAAGATATAAATTAAGATTTTTTTTATTAGATGTTTTTACGGTGCCACCACCACGCGTAATTATGAGCGAAAGCTAGGCTGAATTCGCAGAAGTGCCAGGCGGCAGGGCAATGGCGAACCGCCGAACTCCATCACTCATTATCTTAACGATTTAGTAGCAGCTAATGTTTCAAAAATAATTTTTTTTGGTTTAGTTGCATTAAATTTGAATCTGGGTTTGAAACGCGATTTTAAGTGGAATTACGTTGTAGCCGACGGACGTTGAGTCTAGTACATATTATTGGCACGAATGTGACCATGGTGATACACCAACTGATCGAGTTCGTCCTTTTCTTACAGCTCTTTTTCGTCGAGCGGCGTTTAAGCTGATAGGGAGACTTCGTGACGGGAATACAGGTCTGTCATCCCTCGCGGAACTCCAGCCTGCTACCCAACCTAGCGTTAAGGTTGTAGCTTTTCCAGTTTCACACTACGCTGCGTCGCTACAGAAAATTTTCCACTATTACGCGCCCTCATTCGAAATTCAGGACCCGAAGCATACTACCAAGCACGTGCGGCCCAATCAATTCAACTTTCATTCATTAGTCAATTTACTACGGACATAGTTCATATTAAAGTTGTTGACAATGTTGTTGCAGGCCCCTTTCTCGTGTAGAGGCAATTTTCCTTGAAGAGGAGTTGGCGCATGCTCGAGTTAATTCTTCATTGAAGTTAGAGGATGTTTTATTCCTGGCACGAATGTGACTATGGTGATACACCAACTGGTCGAGTTCGTCCTTTTTTTCGTCGAGCTGCGTTTTAACAATGTCATAATCTCAGCCACCCTGGCGCGCGGGCTTCCCTTCGTTTGGTGACTGAGAGGTTTATGTGGCCTATCGTTAATGCTGATTGTCATAAATGGTCGCGATCTTGTATAGTAAGGTGACATTAAAGCTTTCTTTTTTCTGCCGAGGTTCTATATGACGAATCACTTCGTTTACCCGGAGAATTTCAGCTCCAGATATTTCGAGGAACCCTAATTATGTAGCAGATTTTGTTAATGATTCAAGAAGCCATTTGGATGCATTGTGTCCAGTTTCTACTTCGCGTCATACGCGTCCGTCAATTACTTAGCGACGGCATCGCATGTATGATTGAGGGACGACACCGTTCGTCGTCCACCGTTTTCATGTTCTGATGGCTGAATTACCGCCATCGCCTTTGCCTTCGCCCCTGCCTTTGCCCTCGCCCTTGCCCGCTCCTACAGTAACTAAATCCGGTAGAAGGGTACAATTAGGGACATTTTGGATTCATAGTGAAATTTGTTAACGTATTTCCTTAGTCCTTCGAGGGGTTTTCCTTCTGCGTAGGGGGGTGATGTGGCGTCGAGAGCCAACCTCTTTGGTCGAGCTCCTAATTTGATTTATTTAATTGTTTTTAAGAGTGTTCTTTTTATAAGTTTTACTTTTGTTATTTTTGATATCTCCTGTCAACAATTTTTCAGTACATACACATTGTCACTAGACTAGAAGAAAGTTCTTACCATATTAATTTACACTGTTTTAAATTCTAATGTATGTTGTTTTATCAAGCTTATTCCCAACGCTACAAACGTTGTACTGTACGTTGGTTAAATAAATATTCTTATTCCGAAGATCCTGGTTTCTTCTCAAAGTAGCTCCAGTAAAACACACGCACAAATAATTGGAGAGCATTCCTCCAAACCCTCATTATCTATACATTGTTGCCATCTAATCGGAAGTTCATTTATGCCTTTGCGATAGAACTCTGGGGATGTAGATTCGACTGTGTGAAAGCATTTTGTACTGCCTCTTGGGAAGAAAATTTTTTACCACGTAGAAAATTGCCCAAATCACGAAAAAAATGGTAGTCCGTTGGAGCAAGGTCTGGCAAGTACGGAGGATGACGTATGGTTTCTAACTGCAGCTCCTGTAGAGTTACAACGGTTTCTCGTGCAGTGTGAGGTCTTGCGTTATCATGGAGCAATAATGGTGAAGATCGATTCACGAGTCGGGGCTGTTTCACTGCTAGTTTCGCCATCATTGTTCGAAGTTCGGCACAGTAAACATCTGCTGTTATTGCTTGACCAGACCTGAGAAAGCTATAGTGAATAACACCATGAATAGACCACCAAACAGTTACCATTACCTTTTTATTGGTAAGCTTTGCCTTAGGGCACTGTTGCGGCGTTTGACCTGGGGTCAGCCATTGCATTTTTCGCTTTCGGTTATCGTAAAGAATCCACTTTTCGTCACATGTCACAATTCGATCCAATATTCCTTCATTTCTGTACCGATTCAATAAGGCAACGCAAGTTTCAACACGCGTTTCTTTCTGCAGATCAGTCAAATCATGAGGCACCCATTTTTCATATTTTTTTATCTTATTGATTTGATGCAAATGAGTCAATATTGTAGGTAAGGTAACGTTAAACCATGCCGCTAATTCCTGGGTAGTTTGAGTCTGATCGGCTTCCACCATCTCCTTCAATTCAGCGTTATTCACCTGTGTGGGCGGTCTTCCACGTGCTTCGTTCTTCAAGTCGAAGTTTCCATTACGAAAGCGTTTAAACCAAAAACGCACGGTTCGTTCATTAGCAGTCTCCTCTCCAAACGCAGCATTGATATTGCGAGCCGTTTCTGCCGCGTTAGTTCCGCGTCGGAACTCGTATTCAAAGATTACTCGGATTTTCGAAGTATCCATCTTTCCCGTCTAAGCTGAATAAAAAAAACAATTGAAAGTCGAAAATCGAATGTTGCACATTTTTTAAAACAAGAACCTCATAGGTATCATGTGAAAAAAGTTTCACTCGAAAATCTCACACCATGAAGGTTTTATGTCAATTCAAAGTATTTATTACTATAAAACGGCAATTTCATACTTTAACCCCTATTACATTGAAACTGATTGTTTGATAGTAAACTAAAGCATACTTATTTTAGAGTCTGTGAAAAAGTTTTGATGCAGTTTTACAAGCTTATAAACGCACCCTGATATGTCAGTTATCATGTTTTTATATTGTCTTATGGTTGTCAACAAGCGTGTTAATATAAATAACCTAAAAGTGTATTAAAAATAATAGATTGTGTGTGAAAATGGATGATTTACAATTAAATATTTCTGTTAGTAAAAAGGTATGTGTTTATTTTATATGAAACTTCAAGTTGGTTTTGTATGCTTTCATATAATTACTAACTATTGTTATAGGCTACCAAGAAATCTGGAATAACAGGGACTAACACTTCAGAATACAAATTTTTGTCCAAACCAAACTTTACTGGTAAAACAATAGCTAGAAAAAGGCCCCGACAAGTGTTTCAAAACAGTATAGAAGCCAAAAGTACTGATGGCGAGCTTCAGAAAAAGATAGTCAAGTTGATAGATTCACCACCAAAAACTAAAGTGAAGAAAACAGCGGATTTAGTTTTAAATTTGCGAGATCTAAGTGAGAACAAAGGTAAATTCCAAGGAAAGAATTATCAGGAACTTAGTGATGAAATCCAAGTAAAACAGAAGCCCCGAGGCAGTTGGATTTCATCATTATTTAAAAACAATCCTGATGTCCCTCACATTGGCCAAAGAGCTGTGAAACCTTTAGTAGAGAGGGTGTTTGCTGGCAAGACATTCACAGACTTAGATATTCATCCTCATAGTGTTGCCAATTTACAACAAAATCTGGGTTTAAAGGAGTTGATGACAGTACAAAGACAGGCTATTCCTATTATATTGCAAGGCCGAGATGTCTTGATTAGGTAAGGTAAATTTGTAGGGCAAAAGTTTCATAATAATAGAAAATTTCTAGATTGTAAATGAATTATTAAAAATACATTCTTAAAATTTTATAATTATTTACTCAAAAAGTAATAGGATTTATAGACAATGTATTAAATTATTCAGGTCACAGACTGGATCAGGGAAGACCCTAGCATATGCATTACCAATTATAGAAGGGTTGCAAGCAATTAGGCCTAAAATTAATAGACATGATGGCATCCGAGTAATAGTTGTGGTGCCTACAAGGGAATTGGCTGTTCAAACGTATGAACTGTTTGTCAAATTAGTAAAGGTAAGGTCTCATTATTTATTTATTATATATAATTTTGTTGTGGCATTATAATTCAATACCCACAAAATGATAAAATTTATTACTGAAAGGTATTGTTATTTAAAAACTTTGGCAGCATAGTTCTGTAGGTCATGTGATTTACTAAAAAAACATTGTCTTTTGTTATATTGATTGATATATTGATATATTGTCTTTTGATATAAACATTGCATAAACAATCATAAGAGCAGTACTTTTCTCCCACAAAAATGGCAGTGACAAAATAAAACAGAAAGAAAAGTTTATGTGATAAACACATAATAATATTGGATCATATTGTTGTAGCCTTTTATGTGGATTGTTCCTGGATTACTAAGTGGTGGTCAAAAAAGGAAAGCGGAGAAAGCGAGACTAAGAAAAGGATTGAGTATATTGGTTGGTACTCCTGGTCGGATAAATGATCACTTGAGGCAGACAAAGTCCTTGAATTTTGCTAAAGCTGGGTAAGTTGGGTGATTCTTTTAGTTTTTGTTTAAATTATGTCTTCTTTGGCAGTGATGGAAAACCTGCATGTTTGTGACTAAAATAAATCTATAACATAAATTTCAACCTCTTTAATCCGGCAAACTTATTTATTGTATTGGAAAGGTTTTGCGTTTGAATGATGACTGGAGTGAGGTTCTGTAGTCAAAATGTTAAACTTATTAAAATTATGACAATATTAAGAGTATGCTGACACATTGATTAAATTTATATATCAATACTATAAATAATCTTGATAAATACTATAAATTGAGTAATGCAGCCAGCCTCATTCCCCCTCATGGACATGGACCTCCTCATGCTAGGCCAATGGGTTGGAGAGTCCTCTCTTTCAGAGATGGTCCAGTTCCTTAGTGCTTGTGGTAGCGGCTTTGTTATCACTTAGTCGCCTTTTACGACACCCAGGGGAAGAAATGGGGTGGTGCTATTCTATAAGTGGCTGACACCACATGACATAAATTGAGTAAATATGAATGAAAATTGCATTTCCATATAGGTGTTTGATACTAGATGAAGCTGATCGTTTACTGGACATGGGTTATGAGAAGGATGTGGCAGCTATTGTGAAAGCAATAGAGGACCACAAAAAGGCAGCAACATATGATCCTTTAGCACTTATGAAACAGATAATTCACAAGAAGGCACCTAGTGATGATGAATCACAGAACACAACAGAAAGTGCAAAAGTTCCAGATCCAGATGTAAAACATCACTTGACTGAAGTGTTTATCTCAAAAGAAAAACAAACTATATTATTATCAGCAACACTTACCAAGGTACCTATTTAATATTTCAATATTATATATTGGTCAAGAAAATGTTGAAAAACAGTTTTAATAGTAAGACCATGGATGTAGTCGTACATACTCGTAGTTGGGTAGTCGATAAGGTTCAAACAACAAATTAATAAGCTTTAGCTCCTAATTTAGGCCTTATTTTTAAACAATATGTGATATGATAACGATGTCCATACTTTATATACATTAGAATGCACTTTATATGTGTTGATACCTATAAAATGGCAGATAATAGTATCGGTTTTTAACGTTTGTAATAACAAGCCTTAATTTACAACTTCACATGTTTGTTACGAGTAGTTTGCTAAGGTCAAATCTTCCAAATCGATTTTAATTCACTTTCACTTGTACTACTTCCTTGAAATTTTACACATGTATATAATATAAAACCGATGACAATACAATAATCAGATGACCATGAGCTAATGCTGCACCCAGGAACGTCAGCACACTGTAGAACTCCTCAACAGCAAACACCATACTGCCATGACCTTGACCTGATTGCATAATCAGGTCAAGCAAGGATCGCCAGCACACTGTATTTTTTTTTACTTTAATTTATTTAATGCAATAATGAGCTTTTGCAAAGTAACGATACTGCAATAATGATCCCTAAAATTTATGTAATGCTTTTTTTCATAGGCTGTGGAAAATTTAGCAGGAATTACGATGGTGGACCCTGTATTTATAGATACATCTGAAGGTAGGACAGTGGTAGCAGATTCTTTGAAACCACAGTTGGATAATACTACAAATCCTAAACAGATTAGTAATAAAGTACCTGAAAAGGATAAAATAGATAAAAAGGGACAGGGTAAGAAACCTGCAGAAGACAGCAAAAACTTTTCTTATTCAGATAATATGGAAGATGCAGAAATAAGTAAAGGAGGTAATTTTTCTTTATTGCATAGCAGTTCGTATCATATATTTGTGCAAAACTAAGAATATTGTAATAAATTTTATGTGATACAAAACTCACGTTAGTATAACTATATTTTTAGGTTTGAAAGTATTCAATGGTTTGCATCATCCAGAGCTATTCTCTAATGACGATAATCCAAAACCACCAGTTGAAATTAAAAATGCTGCCGAAGACAGTGATAGTGACTCTGATTACGAATATTTTAAAGCGCAAAAAGAGTTAGAAGTTAAAAATACTCTAACTCGAGAAGAATTTATAGAAGAAGTCAAACCCTCGCAAATAGACAACATTTTTAAGGATGCTATTAAAACGGCAATCACTGAAGATGAGCTAGTGTTACCAGCTACTGTGAATCAGAAGTTCCTTGTTGTCCCAATGAAACTAAGACTTGTGACACTTTGTTCCCTTATTGTTGAACATTGTGTTCTAAATAAAAAGGGTGGTAAAATGATAGTGTTTATGGCGACGTTAGAAATGGTAGATTACCACACGGAACTTATAGAGATAGTCCTAACCGGGAAGGAGGTAAAAGTGAAGAAAAAGGATGAAGTCAAAACTAAAAGTTCTAAGACTAACAAGAGGAAAGCAGATGAGGTAAAAATATCTTAATCCTGAATCACATTTAAATTGTATTTAAATGCTTCGCTTTGGCATTTATCCCAGTTTGTGTTTCCGTTATTAGACGTGTTGTTAGTTTGCATATTTTTCATAACCTACCTACTATCCGTTCTGTCGTTTGTCTGTAGTCGTCAAATTCTCGGACATCAGTCAATCGTCGCACGGCGCATAGTTATGTCTTGTATTGAAAAGTCCGTCATCCACACTTGGATTAGATTCACCATACTTGTGTATGTAATCGTACGGTGCTGAAGCATTGCATAAACTTTTTGTCTGGTCTCGCAAACATATTTATTTTCTGTATGTCAGCTTTGTTCTAGCTATATTCTATTTGAATGTATTACAAATGAATGTATTATTTGAATTTGATTACTCATATAGACAGTTAGTTATTTGTAATTTGAAAATACGTATTTGTATATTAAATTCATATATTACATATTGTAAATCTTTATGAATATATATCGCAGCAAAATAAAGCAAGTATAAAGCAAAATGTCAGATCTGTGATATAAAACGTTCTAGCTAGATAATAAAATTCTTGAATCAAGCTAAACAGACGTACAGTCAAACTTAAGTACTTTCTGAGCTATGTTTTCGTTTCGTACATGGCAAATACCTTAATTTTTGAGGAATCCTAAACAAAACAGATCATAATAATATTTTTATAATTTGAAAAGGAGAAATCATCAGAAGACTCTGGCTCTGAATTCCATATCGACTACGAAGCTCCATCTGAAGGTGGGTTAGCGCCGGTAGAGCTAGAGATGTTCAGCCTGCACGGGTCGATGCCGCACGAACAGAGGATGGAAGTGTTCAAACAATTCCGGGCCGCGCGGAGCGGCGTGCTTATTTGTACGGTGAGTTGTAGTTATTTTTTCACAGAGATTTATTTTAGATTCCTTGTGAATTAGTTTCTGCCTTCATCTCTGCTCACTTGGAACCAATTCCGAAATTAATTCATCAGGGTGCATATTTTTGACGATTTACGCTATTTACGATTTGAAATCTAATTGGGCTAAAGTCATTGGACTTTACTCAATACATATTAAACTCCTAAATAAGCTATCCGATATTTTTATTGAAGACTCCTGCCCGTTGTTATCAAAACGAATGGACCGACTTTGGTGAGGATGCCCCGTAATCTTTAGGGATAAAAGTCGTCCTATTAGATTCCGATGTTAGTGAATCAAATAAACAGATAGACACACATCGTTTGTATAATATATTATAATTATTATATGTATATATATTAATATATTATAATATATATAGAAATTTGAAAAGTTCATACAGTCTCTAAATTTTTTAGGCATATTTTATATATTTAAACATTTTTCGTATTTCCCCAATGTTACGTACATTGTGTTTCGGCAGTGAGTGAGATATGCCAGAGCCCATTCCCATTCCATCCTATCTTATCCCTCTATTTTCCCAACCCTTTCTCCAAATTCAGTCATATATCTCCAAAGGTAGGCAGCGCATACGGGTGCGTGCCAACGTTTGTCATTCTGGACTGATATTGGCATGTATCCCGGATATCTATGGACGACAGCATCCACTTACCATCAGGTGGACTGTATGCTCGTCCTTTTTATATATATAAAAAAAAATCAGTATCAATTGTATGTATTATCAATTGTAAAATTTATGTATTATCAATTGTAAAATTTATGTATTAAATTTACATTTTTTTGAATACTATTGATTTTTAAGATCAACTTTTTATTATTTTAGAAATATGTTAGTGTCATCGAAACCTATGCTAAACACACTCCCGAAAACATATCCTAGAGTGCTGGGATATGCTATATAATTTAGTGAAAATATATAGCATCTTAATTTCGTCGTAGATATTCGTCGTTCGTCGTATACTGCTTTAGAAAATGATAGATGCTTTAAAAACCAATATCTAAACTAAATTTAGCTAATCATTAAAATTATGACATTTAAAATGTAATTTAAATAATTATTAACAAAGTATTCATTTATACAAGATCAAAAAAATACAAGATCGTATTTATGTGTAGTAGTAATTACAACTAGATTTTGTTCCGAGTAGAATGAAACACTAATGCACTATTTTTACGAATGTTGCCATTGGATATACAAAAAATACACGTATATGGATGCCTACTAAAATCGGAAGAGGTCCAACAACTCGCTGCTAAAGCTATCCTGCAGTATCTGCAGCCCATAGGCATTGGCGGTGAAGTATAAAGGTGGTGATCACAATGGATCAGCAATGGTCGCAGAGTCCATAATTCTCAATAATAATAATTATTAATTACAACGAATGTATTATTAACATTTAATACAAAAAGCACCGATGGATCATTAAAAACAATTTTACACCTACATTACATCACATATTAATGCAGCATCAATACGTCTCCGCTTACCTTCGTATATATATGTAGATATACTCGTAGTTAACTCGCGTATTAGTTGGTCATTCATGCGACGCCCACCTCGAACACAATACGCCTCTATTGACGAGCATTATTGGTATCTATTTATTGCGCTTCCACTGTAAGTGCCGCAGAACAGATTGATGGTAAACTTTCTTATTTGTTACTTCTATCATAAAATATGATTTGAATCTCCTAAGCACTAATAAGTGACTAATTTCTACCGCAAGCACGAGTTCATTCACACTTACACGATATTATTCGAATAGCTGTTGAATTTAAATAAGTAACTCTTCAGTATTCTGTAACTATGGTAACGAGTTGTAGTCATGGTAATCTCTAGGTGGGCATGGTTTAAAAAAAAAAACTCATATATTTAAATTGAGTTATAGGAGTATATACGTATACATATTTTACGAATTCGCGAACGGTTTTCCGTGACTTATTGTAAGTATTTTTAGTACAATAGTCTGCACTTACCCAAAACAATCAGAGCCTGAATTGGGAACTCCCGGATTTAATTATAAACAAATGAATATCACTATTTTTCAAATATCGCTATTACATTAAGAGGTGGCGATTTGATAGCATCGATGTAAGGAATTAAGGATACAATCGAGTCGAATTTATTTTCACTCAATATTGTTTAGAATTATAAATGACTGGCACACAACAATGTGCTTTATAAATTTGTTCTATTTATTATCTAAGCACATTAAAACGGCAATATCTTGTCGTCCTTTATAGCGGAGTTAATATATAATTGTAAGGGCTTGTTCACACTGAAAGTGGACGAAAGCAGGATAGTTTGTAGTGTCGTGCCATGCCAACAGCCCGTGTCTCTCCACTGCTGGATATAGGCCTCGCCACTACATAAGATCTGTTCTTCTTCTTCAGAAACCCGATCATGGTCTTCGCATGTTATAACATCATGTATTTTATTGTCACAGTATCCTTACCACTTAGGTACGAGAATTATCTACATTAATGTTGCTTACCGGACGCCAGTGTATTTACACTTAATTTCTCAATGGCAACTTAATTTTGAAGTTCAAATGTATACGAATAAACCAGAATGTTATAATATCATTATTATAACATCTCTACTTTTAGTGGGAGCGGTTCCTTAGCGATGGTATCGTGTTCAATCACTGACGCAGCGGGCGGCCGCCGGTCGCTACCGCACCACTTGGCTCAACTCGACAATAATAAGCTTCTGTACTCCTCATTGGTGCGGACTTTAGTTATACCTATATAAATTATCATTTCATAATATATTAATTATTTTCTGAAGATCTGCGATCAGTTCAAGTCTTGAGCTCGTGATAAAATAGCTTTTCAGAAGCAGAACCCTTTTGAAAAAAAAAGAACAAAAAACCTTTTGTTGTAGCACCTCGCTTTCAGAGCATACCTCTTGAGATCTCGGAGACTACCGGGATCCTTGGTGTTGACATTTCCAGCAAAGTCGAATTTAGGGGTCATCTGGAAAATAAAGCCAAAACTCGGTGTGCTGAACAGAGCGAAACGGTACTTCACCCCTAGGCAACTCCTAATGTTTTACAAAGCTCAGGTTAGGCCCCATATGGAGTACTGCTCACATTTCTGGGCCGGTGCACCGAAATATCAATTAGACCCATTTAGGCGGTAGCCTAGGTGGATAGCCTAGGTGGGCGGGGGACTCACATTAATATTTTTTTTAAAGTGAGTTCAAATCCTCTGCCCATATCACTGAGTTTATACTTAAGTAGCTACAATTTTCAAAAAATGGCACAACCTCGACGGTGAACGAAACCATCGCAAGGAAACCCGCATGCTCCTGACAAAAAAATCTTGAGTATGTGATCCACCAATCCGCACTGGTGGGTACCAGTGCAGACTGGTGGACCACATGCGTGGTGGGTTATGGCCCAAAACCCCTTAGTGATTTATTAGGGGAGGCCTGTGCCCCGCAGTGGGGCATTAAAGGCTGATACAATTTAAAATGCGTTTACCTGCATATTTGGAACTAGGATTTTCCCGTGCTTTCCTTCGCTTGGGATCCAATTTCACCTGTGATATAATTTTCTAAATACCTTTTTTTACAAAACACTGTAATCCAAAACACCTGCACTGTATCAACAGTGCATGTAATAATAATCCACCAACTCAAGCAGAACGTCTATGTTTCTTGATCTAACTCAAGCAGAATGTCTATGTTTCTATCAAGAAACATAGACTTCAGTTAGGGGATTATTGAGTTACAGAGCATGCATGTTACCTATTACGAAGGCGGTTATTCTACTTTACTAAATTTATATTTTTTTTCTGTGTAACACATCCATACGAAACTTCTTCATACAATGAGAAGTTGAAGTATAACACGCATAAGCTGTGTTAATGCATAAGTACTTGATTCTTTTGTTAACCTTTTTTTCCTTCTTTACATACAAACTTAATGATCTTTAGCATCTTACATCCGTGATAATACATGAAAAATCGATATTGCCGATCCCATCGTTACCGGTAAAGACAATGGGCGATCAACACGCAAACCCAACAAGAAACTAATATCATTTATATGTTAAAAAATATAATGGCGAACAGTGAATCGGTAACGTCTATTATGATAGTCGATTTAATTAAACGGATAAATACAGATATAAAATAAAGATTTCATCGAGTTGTACCTAAGTTTTAGGCTATACCTTTTACGTAATACGATTTGCGTTTCATCTTGTAAGGATGTAGTATGTTATCTTTCAATTGATTGACAAACAGCAACTTACAGATAAATTATGAAAGGTTTGTTATGAATAAATTATGAAAAGACGACCTTTCTTTTACATTGTAAACCTACAATTGTAAAAAATATTATCATTCATTAATTACATTTATGACGATGTAAAGATGTATTATTATGATTAATATGTATGTATATTATGTTGTAATTAAATTTATGTCATATTTTTTTTAGTATTCTGTGGCGATACATGCACGCGCAAAGTGATCTACAATGACACCTGTAATATAGCATGTTCGGCGCAAATAAATATTTATTATTATTGTTATTATTATGGATATGCGTGTTTAAATGAATAATTAATATTAAAAGGACGTTGCTGCCCGTGGCCTGGACGTGTCCCGAGTGGACCTTGTGCTACAGTATTGCGCTCCGACATCCGCTACAGACTATGTGCACCGGTAATATAAATATTTCGTTGTATCTATATTTATTTGCATATCTCAAAGCTCAACTTGTTGCCTAGACGACCAACATGGTTTGCTAAATTTAAAATTAGAATTGCTGATTTCAGTATTTTTCTCAATTCTTTTTTGAAACCCATTCCTAAATCTCCAAAGGTAAACAGCACATTTGCTACCTTCTTTCTATAAAAAAATCTTTATTTTAGATGACCTAGATTGTTTACTGAATTAAGAATTAGAGTCTGCAAAATGCTTAACTCTAAACGTCCGGTAATTTAAGTCTGGCACCGGTCAGGTGAATCTATGACTTGAAAAAGTTTGCTAAATGAGAAAAGCCGAAGATCGTGAGTGTTGGCGAGTCTTGGGAGAGGCCTGTATACAGCAGTGGAGAGACAAAGGAAAATTCAGAGTTGATCAGTTTACATCGTGAGCAATGACGTAGAAGGCATTATGGAATCCCTACATTATTGAATCCACACTATAAGTTTAGTTGCAAAGCATTATTTACCCAAAAATTCCCACCAATACTTTAAGGAAGCAGCCTGAATTTAGTAAGCCAGTTCCGTCGTTGACGTTCAGCCTAAAAAGGAGACTTGCTGGACTTGATCATATCTTGGAGAGGGAGAGTGCAGTCTGCATTCCCACAGTCGCTGGGCGCACACAACTGGCCACGTTATCTCTTTCCCACTTCCCACTTTATCCTATTTTCCCAATGTAAGTACGTGTTTCAGTAGTGAGTGAGATATGCCAAATTGCTCAATTTGCCTATTTGCCCAAAATATTCCCCAAATCCATTCCTATATCTCCAAAGGTAGACAACGTATCCGGGGGCATGCCAACATTTGACATTCTGGACTGATGTTGGCATGTATCGCGGATATCTATGACAGTAGAATGGGACCACATGGGACAATAGACGACAGTATCCACTTACCATCAGTGGAGTGTATGCTCGTCTGCCATCTTTTCTCCATTAAAAAAATCAAGTATTTTTCCTATGTATAGTGTGGGTCGCACGGGCCGCGCGGCCCAGGTCGGTGCCGCGGTCCTGTTCCTACTGCCCAGCGAAGCAGAGTTCGTGAGACATCTTGAGCAGAAGCGCATCAGGTGACTATTAACAGTTTCTTACTCACAATTAACATTTACTATCAAAATACCGTATATCTGATACCATTTCTTATTTTAAGTATTTAATGGTTTATTTAAATTGATTTTTATTTTAAAAACTTTGTCTTATGTGCGGGCTGGTTTTTGTCTAATTAAAAAGATAGGTTTGCTACTATTGGTCAACTGCACTGGCTATCAAGCAGGCAGCTCTCTCTATAATCAGTTTGATATTAGAACTAGTTTCAAATTAAACCCATTTCCTTTATCTGTGAGGAGCTTTCTCTGTGATCCTAATTAGACTAAAATGTTACACTATTCACTACAGTTACTGTTACAGTATTAACTACTTATAAGTAAAACAGGCTACAATTAAATGGTTTTGGATCTAATAATGTCTTGCTGACAGTACTGAGTCGTTCATTTGCAAACGTTACTTTTTTTACCGGATTCAGCTTACACGGGAATTTCAATCATTGATAAAAAGACACTTGAAAAATGAACCAATTTTGTTTAGTTTCTGAACTTGTATATATTTTTTAGTACAGGAGTGCTGAAAATATATAAAGATAATTCATTAGGTGCAGTTTTTTTTCTATTTTACGTAAAGTTTGGTTTTGACACACTAGCGACCTCTGCAAGTGATTCATACTAGGTTAACAGGGTGTTATATACTCGTACATGTTACCGTAGGTTGCGCCAATCAGACGAATCAAAAGTCTTGGAATCCCTTCGCACCGTGGCACCGACCGCTGCAAACGCTGCCCGCGCCGCCATTGCCGTACAAGCGAGGCTCGAGCACATCGCGCACAGCAATAAGGAGTGGCTCGCCAGGGCTAGTAGAGGTATGTGCTTTATATTAGTGTAAAACGAAGTCAGGATGGGGAGTGTGCACACTGAAATCCAACAGCCGCTGGGCGCTTTTGACTGGCCTCGTTAGCTCTTTCTCACAGAAGACTACATTGAAATGTACTGCATTTCCCACTTTATCATATTCCCCAATGTACCTACGTGTTTCGGTAGTGAGTGAGATATGCCAGAACCCATTCTCATTCTTTCCTATTCTATCCCTCTCCATTTTTTTAATCCTTTCTTCAAATCCATTTCTAAATCTCCATAGGAGGAGTCAGATCTTCGGGGCCGTGCCAACGTTTGTTATTCTCGACTGATGTTGGCATGTACCGCGGATGTTTATGGGCGACAGTATCCACAGTTCAGTTAATATTATTGAAAGTGATTACTTATTAACATAGGTAATTTAGCAAACATGGGAGATATTAGTAATTTTCGAGCCCAGTAAATAATATTTTTATTTGTGTGATTTTTGCTATCAATATAGGTCAATTTATAGTCTAACCATTGCATTGAATTTTTTTACAGTTAACCATTTAATTCTAATTCCTATATAGATGAGCTAATTATGAGCGTGTTAATAGACACTTATTGGCGAGCGTGAAGTTTTAAATTAAAGATAATAAAGGCCACAGATGAGAAACACTTAAGTTTCATCGATTAAATAATTTAATAAAAAAAACTACTGCTATTTATGCTCTTAATTGAACTAGCAATTATCTTGAAAGATTTTTCCCATGATTAAATATGCACCTTGGTGCTTCCGATAATCTCATCAGGTGCAATTTGTTGCCTTGAATCGCATCAAAATATCCACAAGGATCGTATAGAAGGAACCATAATAGTCAATAAATTGGGATCAATCAAGAGTATTAAAATATTTTGAAAGACAATTCAAAAGTAATAAGAAATAATTGATATTTCGATATAATGCTTAAATTATCGGAAAAAAGACGCTGCTTTTCTCGTTCGACACACTTGTTTTTAACACCACATCGAACTAAAAAACAAGAAAAGATCGAATACGAAAAATATTGTATGTTCTTTATTAAACAAAATTCGATTAAGAACTAAAGTTGATGGCGTAACTTAAAGAATTAGCAAGCACAAGTGGCAGTGGGCATATCTGTCACAGATTAAACGATAACTGATAAGATAAGGTAGAGTAGCCCTCGAATGGAAACCACATATCTGGAAAGGTAGCGTGGTCTGGTGACGTGAAATATAAACAAATAAATAACACCACACTCAATGGCCCATACTGGGATTCCCTGTGTCGTGGGTCCAGAGAGACATACAAACACGAACACAACACAACTGACCATTGAAATTGAATTGAAATTGACGATTTTATTTGAACAAAAAGAAAGTGCCGTTAGTGGCTGAATAAGAAAAGCGGAAGAGCGTGTGTGATGGCGGGCCCTGGCCTGATGGTTTATAGTAGGTGTAATCTATAGACCCTGGTGTCTGTGTTTCATAAAACTAGACTATAGCTTCAAAACCTTCTAGGAAAATTCTTTATTATATTTTCTCGATTAGAGCCCTTTGTCAAACTTTACTTCACTTTATATTTTAACTAAACTCAAACAATCATTTACTTTCATTTCCATTAGCATACACATCTTGGGTACGTTTCTACGCCGCATATCCACGGGACATTCGCCAGTGGCTTGATTCCAAACAAATACACCTCGGACACGCGGCAAAAGCATTCGCTCTTAGGGACACGCCCGCAGATCTCGCCAGGCGAGCTAAAGGTGACCACAAGTTGGTGACGGAGAAACCGAGGAACAGACTGACAATACATGAGGACGAAGAGAAGAGGCGACCAGGGTAAGGGCTATTTAATATTTTTCGACCAAATAAATAAGTTATAATATTACTATGTATAAAAAAAAACGAGTAGGGAAATGAGATTGAATATATAAATATATGTTTCCAGAGACACAAAAACTACTTCTAATTACCAAGAACCTGGATAGGCTGGACGTATAAGTATGGATGGACGTAAAATATTGGTTATTTTACGTCATTATTACTAATGAATTTGCCTTAAATACTTTACATAAATAACCTGTGCCAAAAAGACGAGATTTCAGAAGTTTTGTGACATTAGCGCTTTTCGTTGACAGATTCGCTAAAATGAAGTTCGGTTCTCTGGGCGGGAAGACAGCCAACAAACGGAGCTCCATGCACACCGCCAGTGAGTTCGACAGCGGCCTGCCGCCGGCACATAACTATAGCAAAAAGAAGAAGAAACATAAATAAAAAAAATATCTGTAAATGGATGTACTATTGTAAATATATGTTTTATCTTTACATTACTGTGTGTGTTGTTTCCTTTCCAAGTAGTTACAAACCTTTTAAAGTTTATTTTAAAGGCAAACGAAGATGGTCTTGGTCCAAAATTGTAATCGGCAGTCTCGGCTAATGGAAGCGCAGCCGATGGCTACCGTTTCCATACTTCTGACTCACGAGTGACTCGAATGAAAAATGAATTTAAACCATTACCGTGCCCCGTCCGGCCTTTTGATATTTAAATTTTTTTCAAGCGGCCATCATTATGGCGAGATGAATTGCGAATTTTGCCCCAGCTCGCGGTTTTTGTTACACTCTGAACGAGTTTTTTGTAACTCTCATTTAGGATGTTTTTATTGCTGTATAATGACAAATTAAAAGAGTATTGTGTGGCGCTTTCATGCTGTAAGCTCCGGCTTTTATAAGGTTGAAGAGCCTTTCTTTGGCGAGACGTTTGGGATGACTTTATCGTGACACGTATTTGTTTGAGGATCTCACGTCGCGGACCGTAATCCTGACTCACGTTTGCGGTTGGATGGACTTGGGATAATCGGGTAAAATATAGCATCGATTAACAATCTCGTAGTGTGAATAACCCCGAATCGTCGGCTTTTATCCAATAAACTTTATGTAATGTTGTTCTCTTTGTGTGTACAATGCGAGTATAGTTGTGTGGCGTGGCTTCCCGCATCATTAGCCGGCACATTTGCATGCCGGCCGGCGCCAAAGCTCGTGAAAATGCCTTTTCATTAGCATCAGCTACACTGAAAAATCGTTTTTGCCAAACACATTGGTTATTATGTGAATCTGAAATAGGAATTATCTATGTACCTACTCACGTACTCGTGAAACCCAGTTTTTAACTCATTATTAAATAGATACTTATTCTGAAAGTAACGAGACCGAGTGCTGCAATAATATCCCTTCACCCATCAGGACCCTACAAAGTAAAGGTGCTTTCAAGAAAAGACTTGGGGCTTATTTGCTAGATGCACAAAAGAAGGGAACTAATTAACTACTTTTTATTAATTATTTCATTATTGATTTAGTCAATACGTTTTGGTGTTAGGATTCCCGCAGCCGAGCAAACAATAGACAAACAATAAAAGGTCCAAAGGTCAAAGCTTGATAACTAACCATAGATAATTAGTGAAAATAGTATAATTTTTTGATGCTGTTATCTTAAGTGAATGTCACAGCATTTGAGTATAAACACTATAAATAATATAAATTTATATATATAAGTATAGATATTTATAGATTATTATTATTAGATTTGTATATAGATATTTGTATGAAGTATAAATTTATAAATTACATCTAAGTATTACCTAAGTATACCTTGTTTGATTTTTAGTTATCAGTATATAGATATATCTATTTGTTTAACATTTTATTGTGTTTTTATAACTTTATTTTAATAGTATTACACGTGTTCTATCTGTCACTTCCGTCGGAACGTCACTCTGGGCTTCAGCTGAAAATCAGCGTCGGAAATCATTAAGTGGTTTCCGGCATAGTTCTGAGCTGAACACCCTCGGTGCGGAGCGGCGCTGCGACATGCAGAATTCCTTTGTCAAACTAGTTTTATTATTAGTCTGTCTGTCCTTGTTCTGTCTACTAATTCTTGTGTGTACTGTGCCGTGCTGAAATAATTGTTCTTTCTTTCTTCTATAGGCAATTGGAATCATTAATAAAAGTCTAGCCATTATAAAAAGGAGCTTCTTGAAAAAATATGCTAAATCGATCTGTTCAATAGTTCAATTAATAATGCAAATGAATGTTATTTACTACCTGTAAGAATGAATTACATTGTAAAAATATATTAGTTATCAGCAACAAAAACTGGTAGCGGATGATAGCAGTGAGGTCAGGTCTATCACAATAGGAGATAATATTAATTTTGGCCCATAATTCGCCAGCGATTCAGTCCGTACGTGCGCTCTGTGATTGATGTACGAGGAAATGTATCAGATTAAATAGATTTATGTCGGCATAGTAGCTGCTTTCACGGCGGAGAATTCTTTTCAAAGAGTCGGCGAGTCAATTCGGTAGTACAATGAATGTTCGCCGCCCTGGTGGCCTCGCACTCTACCATTTAACGTTAAACACTTTCTATCGCCTGCCTACACTTATAGTGATTCTTAGAGGCAGTGCTCTAAAGAATAAACATATGTAGTAGTAATTTTACATAATTTGGGTAAAAACATGGTATTATTTACATTCATAGACGTGCCCTTACTTATGTTCTGTTTCTCGAATAGAAAGTAGAAATCTTGGAAATGTAACTTGTAGTCATCTCGTAGTTTACATTTATATGGCAATGAAAATTAAATAAATTGATTTTTCAATAAGACTTATTTTTATCTTCATATATCTATGGATCTACACCAGACTGGATACTTACGTAACTACGAGGTGCATGGGTAGATAGTACATTGACAGAGGTAAATCGTTGTCAAGCATGCTTTCTGAATGTTAATTGTTATGTGTATGTGTGTAAACATGTGATCATTAAATGTGTAACGTGTCTATGCGCAGACCCGCAACAGTTGCTCTATGCGGTGGCCGGCGGAGTTTCAAACGCGCCTCGTCACGACCCACCGAATTATGAACACAAAGCGCCGTTGATACCGAATATTCCATATAAATATTGAGCTAATCGCCCTTTCAATGAAGCGGCCCGCTTTTTATTAATAATTGATCGCGGAGCGGCGAGTCATGCGCCGTATTGTGTAGACGAACATATTTTTTGCTGTAGCCCAACTCATTAATGAGTGCCTGAGCTCGAGCCTCCGCACATGACGCCGGAGGGGCGTGCTCACGTGAAACTTGTCCGAAACTAATTTTCGATGAGTCCAGGATACACGTCAAATAATGTGGAACTAATTTCTGTTTGTGCTCGATAGCTGATTAATATTTTCTCCGTGTATCGGGTGTCCGGCGTTACCATGTTTAATTCTGAGATGGTTACTGTCGCTCCGGATTATACCTACCTCCGACACACTTGCTACTATTTGGTCGTGTATTTAATTAAAGTATATTGCCTAATCAGCTTGGGAACTTCTTAAGGCATTAAGTATAATCTCATTAGCCGCCTCGTTTCGGTGGCACAATGTTTACTAGTTACGTATGTGTCGTCACTTTCGTTGGAAATATGAACTTAGTTCCGTTTATCCCATTTATCTAATTAAACATTCTCACACGTTACATACAACAATAACTTTTAATTTTTAACTATTATGAGTGCACCGCTTACAGGCAGTTAAGTTAACAGTAACATTGCCGTGAGAAGTCGGTTAAAAGATTGTGTTCTCCGTGATTTTATGCAGAATAAAGACACTTCTTATGAAGGATATTAAAAACAAACATATTACATAGACTTTATTAAAATAGCTTTTAAATTACATTTTACGTAATTTTTAAATCAAGTTTCTATATGAATGCTGACAAATTACTTGAAATATATTTTAATCGCTAATATCTTTTTAATACCTGGAAGGCTCCGGAAAAATATGACGCGTAGTAAACAGTGCGTAGTGAAACACTGCTGCAGTAGTTAGTTCTACAACCTTTAGGCTAAGTTCACATGACTGCACGGTAGAAGCATTCACATGACAATAGCGGACGTACGCGCGCGGCAATCTTGCATCAACATTTACTGAGAATGCACGTGGAGGAGGCAATTTGTTGTGGATTTTATACCGAAAACTGAGACCTCGCAAAAGAAGGCAAAGATGATACGATACGCATCCTATTTTAAGTGAAAGAGTTTCTTCTTTCAAGTTTTTCTTTTTTTCTTCAGTATCACTATGATCGCAGAAAATGAAAACTAATTCTTCCCAAGACTTTTTTTAAATTATTTTTTTTGAATATTCCTTAGAATTAAGATTCCAAATAGCATCTCTTTTTTCAATTTCATCGATAAGTAAATCGATAGATATAATATCGTCTTCGGTAGGTACTCATTTTTACGATCTATGCGTCTGTTCATCTCAAGCCGTGCGGATCAACTGAACAGGTCCATACAGGTTTTTAGAACGGCGGAGCGCCGCGAACGGCGCTGTGTCGCGCGGTATTCGGCGGTCATGTAGACAATAACACTGTTTAGTTTGAATCTTGTACCGCGCGCTGAGTCGTTCGCGCGGTACCGCGCGGTCATGTGAACTTAGCCTTATGAAAAAATAATTATTTGAAAGTAGGCTTAGCGTAGGCATTATTCAGGTATTCACTTATATTCAGAGGTCACCCTAGATGACTCTTAAATATAACCCTACGTTTACGTAAATTGCTACGTATCAACGTAGTTTTTAAGACAATTTAAGCTTATATTACTTTCATAACAGTTTAAGACAATACATTACATTAACAGACCGGCTGCAATAACCTTGTTTTTGTTCATAATTGATTAATTAGCTAATTATGTGTCTATAATTACTACCTTCATGGGCTTTACATGACTTACTGGAAGGCGCAGTTACAAGGTAAGCTAGACATTTACCTATACGATTGTATAAAAAATAGGAAAGCTATTATTAATAGGAATTTGCCCTACACGTTTATTGATACACTACTGGTATAGCAAATTGTGCATATTTAGTCATATAATGTCTCCATGACCTATAAGTATCTTCCTGCGGATTGTGGCACAGAGTACTAAAATGTTGGCGTTTTGTGGTGTACGACAAGAGAGATTCACAATTGATATCCGTAACCAGCCCTTTTTATATCCACTGCTGGACATTGGCCTTCTCATACAAATTATTTTGTGTATGAGGAATGTATGACCTTAAAATACCACACGATCAACCGTAGTTGCATTTTACGACACCCACGATTCACCTCTGAACTAATTTTAGAATACGTGTCAATTGCTCCAATTGTAATTATAAATAATCTACAAATCTGTAACGGGGTTTTCCATGGTGATAGAAATCCTGGATCTACACATTGAACACGGATACACATGGCGATACTTAAACAGAAAGGAAATAAAATGAACGCGTTAGGATGATTTTTGTGTTAAGACGAAACATTAAAAACTTAAAAGTTGTTCAAGTCATTTAATATTTTCTGAAGTTTCATTTTTCTTGCTATTTATATCATTGATGGTTACCGCAGTCTAAGCGCAGTGTCATTGTTCGCGCGATGCTGCCGTCTGATTATCGTTATTGTTTTAAAGCGGGAAACTGCCGCGCTCACTCCACTTCAACTGAGCGAACGAGAAACGCTATCAATTATATCGTAAACCCGCGGATATGTACACTTTACATTGTATAAATGGAACTGTACTTACAAATGTTTTCTTAAACAGTTACTAATTCTCACTATTGTTTTACGTATTGAAGTATGTCGACGACGCAGCAGTGCAGTCCTATATTGCCAAATACCTATGTTGTTTTTAAAAATATGAACTAACAAATTTTCGGTGTGTCGGCCAGCTTAGAATAGCACCATGCCATTTCTTCTCGTGGATGTCATACCTAAAAGGCGACTAAGGGATAACATAACAAAGCCCCCCCCCCCCCCCCCCCCCCCGATAACAAGCCTCGAGGATCTACACCACCTCTAAAAAGTGGATTTTCCAACCCGCTTGGCCAGTGGGGGCGTTTTGAGATCATACATCTATCACGCACATGACAATGTGCATGCGGAGGCCCGTGTCCAGCACTGGTCGTTAACAGGTACGATACGGTGGGGTACGGAATTAACATATTATTATTAGGTAATTATTAACTTTAAATTATTAATTATACATACATTATTAATAATAGACTCTTATCACACACACCCGATTATTTAATGACTAATCAGATTCAGTTGCAAGGAAATTAAAAACGATAAGAAAAACTAGACACATTAGTTTGTAAAACACTGAATAATAGCAAGAAAGAGCCGTTTTACAACAAGTAATCATAGTGTCGGAGGCAAAAATCCGCCTCATTACATATGCTTTGAGTTGGAAGTCCGCTTGTGCTAGGTTTATTCTCGTTTGACACACACTTTGGTACTCACTGAGTGGTGGTGAATTTATTTATTTATTTTTATTCTTAACGACGGACGGCCAGAGATTATTTACACAATTTCCTACGTCTAGAGGCATATACAATTTATATATACATAACTTAAGATCATCTCTCTCAAATACCTACTTTCTTGAATTCCGCCAACGAGTACATCGACTGAACTGGTAATGCTATTGAAGAATCGTGACACTCTGGCTAACAGATAATTCTGTCCTAAACCGGATTTGGATATTGGTGTATTAGGTATTGAACAGCGGATTGAAAAGTGAATATTGAAACTTCACGATTTTCCCTTATTTTTTTGTAGAATAGATGGCAGACGAGCGGGCGGGCCACACGATGCTAAGTGGTCCCCGTCGC
Source organism: Sesia apiformis (assembly GCA_914767545.1). Lineage (NCBI taxonomy): Eukaryota > Metazoa > Arthropoda > Insecta > Lepidoptera > Sesiidae > Sesia > Sesia apiformis. The sequence goes on along the minus strand of OU611950.1, from coordinate 7,290,245 downwards.
CCATGGACACCGGCAACACCAGGGGGCTTGTGGGAGCGTTGCTGTCCTTGCAGAATCCTGTTCACAACTCTCTTGAAGAGCCCTATACCGTAGCGTAACGGAAATACCTCAGCTGGCAGTTCATTCCACAACTTTCAGGTTCGCGGTATAAAGTGTCTTTTAGACCGCACTGTACGCAGCAACTCTATCTATGTCAAGGAAGTGCGGATGAACCGCACGACGATGACAAGCGGTGCGATGGTAAAAACCCGAAGTTGGCATTAAATTGAACAGCTCTTCAGAATATTCTCCATTGAAAGGCGGTAGAAAACGCTGAGAGACACAATATCTCTACGGATGCTGAGCGATTCTAACCCATGTGTGAGAGTGGGATCGTCGACAATTCGGATAGCGTGTCGTTGGATTATTATGATTATTATTTGATGGGCAGTAGACCGAGATGAAGTTGGCCGATGCGACTGGATCAGAAGAGCCGAAGATCCTGTGTGGTGACAAGTCTTGGGAAAGACTTATATCTGGCAGTGGGGAGACACAGACTGGTGATGTGGTATGAGGTATGATATACTGCGATACGAAGGTATATTTTTCTGACCAAAAATAGGACCGTGGACATAAACTTTTTGGAAAAAAAGTGACGGACGAAAGGGAATCATCCGAAATGTTTTATCTCAATATGTGTACCAGATGTGTCCAAACTGCTGGGAACTGACGGGAATAATCATTTGGTTTATTAATATTCATTGGTAAATGAACGGTGAGTGAGCTTCACACTTCCAACAAGCCACGTTAAACACTTGCGACGGGGGCAAGTAAGCATGCTAGGGGGGCGAGGTAATGGCTAGTAGGTTTTTACACGCAGCACTGTTTTGAAGAATCAATTGTTCAATAAAAAAGGAAAGAAAAAAAATAACCCCGATCCATGGGTCTGTTAAGCGCGGCAGAAGTAGGAGTGATGTCGAGGGTCATTTTAGTTATTGTTATAAATTCGTTTATGGAAAGAAAATAGGATTTTCTAGTCCTAAAATAAAATTATTTCAAAATTTTTCCTTTAAATACGGAATTTAATTTAGGGGTTAAAGTATGAAATTGCCGATTTGTACTGAAAAATTAAAACTCCTTTTTTTCTAAAATGTAACATATTCATTTAATCAAAATATTTACTCTCATTATCTATACATAGTTGCCATCTAATCGGAAGTTCATTTATGCCTTTGCGATAGAACTCTGGGGATGTACTTAGATTCGACAAACTGTGTGAAAGCATTTTGTACTGCCTCTTGGGAAGAAAATTTTTTACCACGTAGAAAATTGTCCAAATCACAAAAAAAATGGTAGTCCGTTGGAGCAAGGTCTGGCGAGTACGGATGATGACGTATGGTTTCTAACTGCATCTCCTGTAGAGTTACAACGGTTTCTCGTGCAGTGTGAGGTCTTGCGTTATGATGGAGCAATAATGGTGAAGATCGATTCACGAGTCGGGGCTGTTTCACTGCTAGTTTCGCCATCATTGTTCGAAGTTCGGCACAGTTATTGCTGTTATTGCTTGACCAGACCTGAGAAAGCTATAGTGAATAACACCATGAATAGACCACCAAACAGTTACCATTACCTTTTTATTGGTAAGTTTTGCCTTAGGGCACTGTTGCGGCGTTTGACCTGGGGTCAGCCATTGCATTTTTCGCTTTTGGTTATCGTAAAGAATCCCCTTTTCGTCACATGTCACAATTCGATCCAATATTCCTTCATTTCTGTACCGATTCAACAAGGCAACGCAAGTTTCAACACGCGTTTCTTTCTGCAGATCAGTCAAATCATGAGGCACCCATTTTTCATATTTTTTTATCTTATTGATTTGATGCAAATGAGTCAATATTGTAGGTAAGGTAACGTTAAACCATGCCGCTAATTCCTGGGTAGTTTGACTCGGATCGGCTTCCACCATCTCCTTCAATTCAGCGTTATTCACCTGTGTGGGCGGTCTTCCACGTGTTTCGTTCTTTAAGTCGAAGTTTCCATTACGAAAGCGTTTAAACCAAAAACGCACGGTTCGTTCATTAGCAGTCTCCACTCCAAATGCAGCATTGATATTGCGAGCCGTTTCTGCCGCGTTAGTTCCGCGTCGGAACTCGTATTCAAAGATTACTCGGATTTTCGAAGTATCCATCTTTCCCATCTAAGCTGAATAAAAAAACAATTGAAAGTCGAAAATCGAATGTTGCATATTTTTTAAAACAAGAACCTCATAGGTATCATGTGAAAAAAGTTTCACTCGAAAATCTCACACCATGAAGGTTTTATGTTAATTCAAAGTATCTATTACTATAAAACGGCAATTTCATACTTTAACCCCTATTATTATGTTAAACAAAAGATGCTGCCTCTTAAGTTTCTAGAAGCCTGTTTGTTAGTAGGTACTTACTTTCAAACAGATACAAACTACACTACTCAACCTTCGCTACACTAGCTAGATACCACCTACCTACACTTGATGTAAGTCTTGGCGACCCGCGACTTGCGAGTAATTGTTTGACCAAAAGTTGTATGGAGCCGCAGCTGCTTGACCAAGTGCGATACCGTGTGCCGGACTCCTTCATCTAATCTTGTTCAATTTAACGAAAAGGTCGATGTAAAGATGCACGTTATCATGCAAATATTAGGTACAATAAGGCAATATAAGTTTCGATACACGATTATTTAAGAAGCATATGCGAGTGAGTTTAAGGCTCTAATGGCTCTAATGGTTTAGGGCGAGCGCAGAAGACGCAGAAGACGCAAAGAGTGTGTGCAGCAACTAGCCTAAGGGCTCCCCCGCTGGTAGACTAGCGGAAGGAACGGATCTCGGTTTAGGGCGTTGCTTTGGGAGGGTACTGCGTGATCACGAGTCGGTGAGAAGCGCCCGGACACGTGCCGATACTCGGTAAAAATGTTGGCTGAAGGCCGGTGTGTGTTAACGGTGTAGCGAAGGTGATGTCCTCGTCTCCGCCGGCGGGGACGGTGTATATGCGAAGTCTGTGAGTGTAGTGTAAGAACCGCATTGGTAGCAGTAATTCGGTCGTCGGGGTCGTCTAAGACGTGCCGAGAACGACGACGACGACGGTAGCGGGGAGGTTCGTTCTTATCGAGCACATAGGTTAGGCTGTTAGGGGGTACTACTAGGGGGTTGGGATGGTGAGGGACTCTGTCATAGTAGCGTCGGGCGGAGTCATAACATGTAGTAGACTTCAGATTACACTATAGACGATAATCACTACTCACGATTGGGTACTTATGTATTAATTGACTTTATCAAAGCTATGTGTTATCAGATACTTTCTTGTAATAAGATTTGCATCTTATCTTTAACATGCTTCTCTTATTTTGTTTTTGTCGAAATTATTGTACTTTTATGACCCCGAAACCGTATACATATATGCAACTTAACGTGACAACCATCCAACGACTTTTGCAAATTGACTGCGGGATTGGTGACAGACCACGATGTAGCAACCAACACACGTGCGGTGTCGTAATAATTGGTCGATATTTATCGAAATTGGAATAATCAGTGGTTCTGAGTAGCCAAGTTTTCTTTTTATCCTTACACTGAATGATTAGCTTCGAAAACTATGAGAAAAATGCAGTTTAAACAATAGGTAAATATAAACTATTCCGCTTTCACCATTTTAAAATTATTATTGATAAATCATTTTAAAAATAATTTCTCACGTCAATAATGTGACATGTAATAACAGCGAAGCAATGCCTTTATGTGTAGAGGGTAGCCACATGATTCTCGTCTTACCGTCACCGATACATTAACCAATACTTTAACTTGATCATATCGATTTACAACTGACCAGTTACTGTAGGTACGAGTAACTTCACTGCCATTATTATAGTTAGGTATTAGCCGAGGTTTATTAATTGGTATAAATTTCCCACAACTAACCACTTTAATCTGTGAAGCCGTAGCTAGATGATCAAGAGCTCTGATGTGAAAATATTAACCCTCTACTAAATATTATTTAGCCCCTTAGCTACACCACTCGGGAAGACCTTCAGGACTGCCTATGGACCCTCTAGTTTTGGTGCCCTGGTGCCCTGCATCACTTTATCCTATAATAGCCACTCGCTGCCGCTGTGTTTTGGTTGTTAACACGACTCTTTGTTCAGCCAGGATTGCATATATGCGTTATGCATCCAACGTCTTTCATTTCCGCTCCATAATTCCGCTCCATCCGCTCCATCCGCTTCCCAAACCATTCCTTAATTTGCAAAGGTAGGCAGCGCATCCGGGGGCGTGCCAACGATTGTCATCCTGGACTGATGTTGCTATGTATCGCGGATGTCTATGGACGACAGTATTCACTTACCATTAGGTGGATTGTATCCTGGTCTGCCCCTATAAAATAAAAGGTCAGTAGAACATGGTAGCCACTTAGGGTTGCGTACATCAGAGAGTTGCAAATGGTAGAAGAAACTGTGAATCACTCTAGAGAACTCATACGCTTCAATGCCACTAAATAATAGAAACACTACATATCCATACTTATATAATTTCACCCAGAATCGAACACCAAACCATCGTTCTAGAAGCCGTCGGACTAACGTGAGGGGTAAGTAGCAGTTGATCAGTGTTTAGTCGAGATTATCGTCCGTTTACCAAGTCATCCGCGGCGACCGCAAGAATGCACACACGCACACGTATCAGAACACAGATATCTCCAGTATGCTAACTTGATATAATTTTGCTAAATAAAATAAGTTACCTATATTTAGTGTAAATTAAATACATAATAATATTAAAAAAAGTTTGCGTACCCACAGAGAAGCCCTGGATATCGTGACACGATGCGTACGCGAGACGGTATTCACGATGATATCCAGGGTTGAACACTTGAGTAGTATTTATGCCAAAGTTTACAGAAACGATTGTACTTATATTTATTTGTACCAATCTTTTTCAAACGACATAAACATTCATGCAGTGTTCCTAATGATAAACATATTATTAGGTCAAAATATGTATAGTATTCAGTATTCATGTAATTGGAAAAAAAACAATCGTAAGTTTATCTACGAAATAAAGCAAAATTAAACATCACTGAAACGTTTGTAAAGGAGAAACACTACAAGGCAAAGACAGCCCTACAGCATGCACGATACGCCATTAGCATGTTTACACGAGGTTACCTTACCGTACATATTCTGTACCTGTACGGTGGAATTGTATATCGCCCGGTTTGTGTGTGTATATTTAGTTTACGATTGAATTACATGCAATCTCGATTCGATTATTTACGTAATTATATTCCCATTATTATTACACTTCCTTGACTGCAATTTCCTTGTATGTCGCTTTAGTGGCGTTTACGTAAAAATGTTTTTGTTGCTTTAATTGTAACTAAAACCTATAAGTACTTTAATAACGTTATACTGATGCGGATAGAAGTGTATTGTGTGTATCTATTTGTATTTGAGTATTTGTGTGTGCGCTTTAATAGATAAAAACCATTATCATTTTAGTACCTATATGCTTATCCTTACATTAGTTATTATTGGTTATTACATTAGGTGCAAAAAATAATTTGTTTGTTTTGTTTGTTTGTTACCTAATCAATTGGTAACTTAGTTTTTGGTCAAAAAAATATTTTACGTAGATACTTGAAGAAGTTCACCAGCAGTGCCTGGATAAGAAGAGCCAAAGATCATGCGTGGTAGTGAGCCTTAGGAGAGGCATATCCAGTAGTGGAGAGTCGAACTATGGTATGGTAGATATTTGCAGGTGAAGTCGCGGGCAGGGATGCAAAAAAACAGTTTTTTCTTTTTGGAACAAAAAAAAAAACAGTTTTTTCTATTTAGAACAAAAAAACAGTTTTTTCTATTTCGAACAAAAAAACAGTTTTTTCTATTTCGAACAAAAAACAGTTTTTTTCTATTTGGAACAAAAAAAACAGTTTTTTCTATTTCGAACAAAAAAACAGTTTTTTTCTATTTCGAACAAAACAAACAGGTTTTTTTATTTCGAATAAAACAAACAGTTTTTTGTTTTGTAACACAAACTGTTTGTTTGTGTTACAAACAGAAAAAGATTTTAGAAATGTTTGAAATCCACGTTAGTTTCAAGCAAAGTTTATGTAGGTAACAAGTACTACCTATTTACATTATAATCTAATACAGACATGGTGGCGTAGGTATGTATCTGTCGGTCGATACTCTATTGAGCCATCGTTTACCTGTTTATAAAACAACAGTTATGAGGGGGAGAGTGCACGCTGCAATCCAACAGCCGCTGGGCGCACTCGACTGACCACGTTACCCCTCTCTCACAGAAGACTACCTTGAAATGTACTGCATTTCCCACTTAATCTTATTTCCCTAATGTACGTACGTGTTTCGGTAGTGAATGAGATGTGTCAGAGCCCATTCCCATCATATCCCTCCCCATTTCCCCAACCCTTTCTCCAAATCCAGTCCTATATCCAAAGGTAGGCAGCGCATCCGGGGGCGTGCCAACGTTTGTCATTTTGGACTAATGTTGGCATGTATCACGAATGTCTATGGGCTACAATATCCACTTACCATCAGGTGGACTGTATGCTCGTCTGCCACCTTCGTCCATAAAAAAAAAAAAAGAATTGAGCGTTTTGTACAGAAGATTAAATTTTTATTTCAATTATTACTTCACATCCAGATACCCAATAAATCAATCAAACTCGATGCTGATGTCGGTTATGAATACACCCTAAGCGACTTACAAAAGTTTGCTTCACGGTACGAAATGGCAATGACACCAGCATAAATCGTAACGAATTTATTGGACCCAATGCAATGCAGTACACAGAAACTTACTATAAAGAAGCAATGCCAGATGTAATTAAATGCAAGGCAATGACAGCGCCATTCGACAGCTTCTTATTTAAAGAACACGTTATCAAAAACTTCAATGCTTTAGAATGGTGGTTGCCTTTAAGGGCACAAATCAACAATAGAACTATAGAATTGGGTAAGCAGCACAGGAATAGAAAATTTGTTCTCAAAACGTTTGGCTTCATACACTCTGGTCTGGAACCGACTAGGTACTGAAAAAGCTGCAAAACTTGTCGCCACGTTTAAACATTTAAATAAGTAATAAATAGGTTCTTGTCTTTTATAATTGTATATTTTAATATTTTTATAGTCTATTTTTAATAAACGATGCTTGCATTACCTACCAATCCTGATTTTTTATTGAAATATATTCTAAGCAGCTTCGATGCCGATCAATTTTGTTTCTTGATATTTTTCATTACGAACGTAGCTAAGCCTAATTTTGAATTAACATTTTGTTTATCTAGGTAAGTAATATATTTTTAATATCCAAATATGTGACGTTATCGCTACGGACTTATTTATTTACTCTTTTTGCACTATATTGTACAGAGGCGGACTTAATACCTTATTAACGCATTCTCTAAGTCGTCCGTGTGTCGACTCTACTTATTGAGTGCGGTTAACATTTTCTAACTTAAAATTTCGCTGTTTAAATGTTTTGTTTAAATAGAACTAACCACACCGTAACAGATCTGATTTTAATATAAAACAAAAAAATAATTGTGTTACTCTTATATATAATTTCACTAAAGTCCTAACATCTGGGAAACTAGAACCTTTTTCACTAGGTCCTTTTTCTCAGATAATGTGATATTTATATGCCCTATATAATAATATGCACCATTGACTACCACTGACATTTTCCCTCGCCACCAGACGCTGCCACACGTTGTAAGCAAGTATTATAAACTGTGGTTAGTATTTAATGCATTCAGATGGTTATCATGTGTTTAATAGGCTAAGTGAACATGATACCTAACCGATACAGTATGTTAAGGAGCCACTGATTCTCTCGACTCGTTGGCTTGACACGGAATAACAGTGTGGCCAACTAAAATTCTTAAATCCCATCGATTAAACGATGAAATTCCGATAAACCGTATTTTATTGACTATTTCCAAATAGTGTGGGACAATTCGATTTGGGTTGTAAAACTAATTTTAATATGTCTGTATGCTCCAAAAAATTCACAAAGAAACTTAATTTTGCAGTATCTTTCTCGAAATGACTAGATAGCCATTATGACTAAATCTCGATATGACTACATCTCGATATGACCGTACCGTGAACTATATTTTGTGATACACTGTGTCTATTGTTATTATTCAACTTTCATATTAATGTTAATACTGGCTGCTTCAACTTCAAATATCAGTCACATTAAACAGACGTTAAAGTAAATTGTTTGAAATCAGAACTATTTCTGATCAGTCCAAGTATTTTATAATACAGTTCACAGTACGTCATATCGAGATGTAGTCAATCTGAGATTTAGACCCTTTGAGACCTAGTTAAATCGAGATCTATTCATATCGAGATTTACTCATAATGGCTGTCTGGTCATTTCGAGAAAGAATCTTTATGATACCAACCCATTCGAATTTGCTAGACCTGACGGGACATTTTTTAAGTTGGCAATACTGCACGGAATGAAATAAATATAGAGAGACAGTATTTGATATGCGGTCGATAATACGGCTTGTTATAAAGCTTCTTAACTGGTAGTCTTTATTTGGCTGTAAAAAATGTTAGTGGATATCATGTAATCGATATAATTGAGCTTGTTATTTTCTCCACTGATGTTGTTTTGATGTAAACTACTACAGTTACATGAATATACCTATTATAATGTACTGGTGAATGTTTTAAAGTTAGAACGACAAAAAACATTTGCTAACCTGCCTAATTGACGCGAATAACTTCTTAATGCGGGTAACCTCTTGTATTTAAAAAAACTGCACCGGATTTGTTTTTTTTTTTTACAAAAGAAGGTAGCAAGTAACAGACGAACGAACAGTCCACCAGAGTGGACATTTTCACCCGCGGTCGTGAACATGAGTCCAAATGACGTTGGGCCAGCGACGCGGCGCATCGAAATTCACTTGGATTCATTTGACCCTGTCCAACGACGCGCTATTCGAATTGTTGATGATCCCTCTTCATAGGTGGTTTTGAACCCCTCAGAGTTCGGATAGCCATTACGGGAAATGGTCTTAAGAACTACAATTCGGGTTTCTACAACCTTATCAGAAGTTCAATTCAATCAAATATTGTTTTACACTGTGAACCAGAAGGTTGTGCAACGAACTGTCTCAAGAGGTATTTCAGTTGCGCTACGATATTTGGTGCTTCAAGAGAACTGTGTAAGGTCGGCAGCGCACCTGCATTGGTGTTGCAGTGGGAGTTCAAGGGCGACGGTAGCCACTAACCATCACGTGATCTCAGGGCCGCCGTCTTTACCAGGGGGTGCAAGGGGTGCGGTGCACCCCGGGCGCTCACCTTTTAAAGGTAATGAAAAAATATAACGCTATAGTAAACAATTACACAATAGGATATTTGACTGTCATAGGATACACAATAGGATATTTGACTGTCATAGGATACACAATAGGATATTTGACTGTCATAGGATACACGATAGGATGTTTGACTGTCTTAGGATACACTCCCGCACCCCGGCGCAGAATAGACTTAAGACGGCCCTGCGTGATCTCATTGCTCCTTGCAGAATAGGGAAAATTACACCAGAAAATACATATGTTTAATTGTTAACGACGTTAATACTTCATGATCATCATCTATTTCTTAGTGCTTTTATTGTGAATAGACATTTCTTCTTGGTATTAATCATATTTTTACTTATAAGATCATATTAAACATACCTACTCTTCAAATAGATACTCGTATCTGTGCTTTCTCCTTTTCCATTTAACTATGTAACAACTTCCTGAAACCTCATCTTCATTTTTTCTACGCTTTTACGGATGACATGCTTTCTCACAGTGTTGCTATTCTCCATTAAAGATAGTTGGCATATCTGTTCACGGTAACACAATCGCTCTGAGAGCGCGGTGCGCAAGCGCAGCCGACCGCGCGACACCGCCTTCCTACTTCTCGCTTACAAGTAAACTGTTGAGCAAATCGTAAAACTGTTGTTTAACACATTATTGTGTAAGAATGCGCTCAAACGGAACGGGATTTTTATTTCAGTTTTATATTTAGTCTTTATATTTCTATTTAGTCTATATAGTAGGATAAATTTTACCAATAAAAAGAGGTTTTAACAGTTTTAATTTTCAGTGGAAAATCGATAGTCATGAAAATTTTTATTTAAATTTGTCTACAGTGAACAAATATGAGTAACTACATAAGGTAGGTAGGTACTGATTACCAGTAGCCGCCTTACTCAGAAATCTTATAAGTATTTAAATTTAACGGTAGCTTGTAATTTCTTGACCATTCCTCAAATAGCAATGGGAATAATTAAAATTTAAAATTGGTTAGATAGTGACAAAGAATTTTAATTGAAACCGCATTTATGCGGGTATGTGTATAGGAACATGATAAGTCAATTTGGTAATTTATTGAAAATTAAAAAAAAAAATCATGTGTAGCAAAATATATCTTATTGTATATATAAGTTGTATAGTCACGCATTTTTGTCAACTGTTATACATATATATTTCTTTCATTCTATACTATCATCTCCATCACTTGGGAAAATGACGGAGCTGATTGGGAAAATGCGGTAGGTACATGCGTCAAAAACAAACATGTTTGATAATTAATACCTACATATATAAAAAGTATACCATATACTATAAGCATTTATACGTATTTGTGTAGAATAAATGGTGGTATAATCACAAAACTGAGATACGTTCATATAGTATGTAGCATAGTTACAGTAGTGTGTGGTATAGTATGCACGTGTGGAAAATCTATTCTTCATCGATATGGGAATCATAGATACATCATCATCAGAACTGATGTTGGCATGTATCGCAGATGTCCTGGGGCGACAGTATTCACTTAGATACCGCCAGGTGGAGAGTCTGTCACGTATTTACAAAATTATTTGTCACAGATTTTAAAATTACTTTGCTTTAGGCAAGTATTAGAAACATCGTCAATGTTTATCGCCTTAAAGTCAATAAAATGAACGCGTTCATTTACAAGATTTGTAAACATAAAAGGGTAAATTTACATTTTGATATTCGCGAGTGCTTCTGGGACTAAAGCGACGTTCACTCCCTAACATTTTAAAACAGCCATTTGCATATGCTTTGAGTACATAAACGACACTTTCTGGAGCACTTTCAACGGACTGGAGGAGGGAGAGTAGGGGGGAATGACTATTAAAATTACCAGCGTCTGCTCGATATTATTAACTAGCAGTGTGGTACTATAATGGTATATAAGAGTGGTATATAATTGGTAGTAAATGGTAAATATTTAGTATTTCCTAATCACTTCAGAATCACCATGCAACTTTTAAATATTTCCATGCAGTGGATAGTCATCATCGAGGAATATTCACATTTTAAGTATTACGTATTTGTGAAAAACATGTCCGTCATTGATAATAGAAATTAAAATCATATTTTCATTAAAATAATGATGACTGTTTGGGCAAAAAACTTTAGTATAAAAATGAAATATGTCTTAAAAACAGGCCATTTATTTGTTATTTATTTTTATCGTTAAAAGAATAGCTAAAGTTCAAGTGAATTCTACTAGCTTTTTACTAACTAATATATAGGTAAAACGATTATAAGGAGAATTTGTATACAATATAGTATTCCAATGTTTTTTTTTACGTAAGGAAGTTATTTTACTTTAACTAAACCTTTGAATAATAAAGGACTAAATAAGTTAAAATAAATAAAGGACTTCTATGTTAGCACTGCGTAGGTATTAATTTTGCTCTAATGCAATTTAATTACATATATCACAAATACATTCAGGCCTTCTGGTATTCAGTGATGGATTTTATAATGGCGATGTCTACTGGATGCCCTCCTAGGTACCATGAGCCCGTGGTTCTCTACTGTTGGATACAGGTCTCTCCCAAGGACCGCCACCACACAGAGATTTCTGCTTTTCTCATGTCCAATAAAAAAACTAAAGGTCAACATAACGGCACCTTTCTCTTTCATTTTTTCTAAAATATATGTTTATAATTTCAAAATCTCAATGCTCGTCTGCTAAAACTCTAAAACGTCAATTTGCATACGTTTGGCTTAATAAACGCCATTTTCTGAAGTGAGAGTGGTATATTTTACGAGGGTAGCAGGGTAGGGTCCCGGGGCGAGAGGGGGGGGGGGGGGGGGCGTAATCAGCGTAATGCCAATCATGCAAATGCCGAGATCCCACTGAAAGCCTCAACCGGCTTGTTTCAGGAGTTAAAATGGAGATCCACTTAGCGGGCTACGCAGCTCACATACGCAAGTGATGGCGGAGGCAAAGACTAAACCAAGTAGAACCAGATTTTAAACTAACCTATTCTCAGGCAAAAACGCTTTGGTACCTACCAAAGCGTTTTTGCCTGAGAATTTGTAATTATTTACCTACTGTTTGAGTTGCAATGATCCTTTTCCTGCCCAATCTGCTCCACAGCGTTTATCGAGATGCTGAAATTGTTTGTTCATTTTTGTTAAAATCCTGTAAAACTAGAAGAATGGATCGTATCCATTGTAAGAACAATAGATACGAATGTTGCTTAGTCGGCGTGATTATTGTCCATAACATTAAAAAGCTATTAGGTATTATACTTTCGTTATTCTTTTACAGATTGTGACGATTATGTATGTAGACAAGTAATAAAATATAATTCACTATTATATCAATAATTTTATAAACGGCAGAAGATAAACAGGCGAAAAGGATACCATCTCACGAATAAGATTTTCAGCAATGCGAAACAAAAGAAAACTAATAATGGAAATAAAATGTTCTCAGTGGATATAATTAAATTCTTATTATATCAGGTGTAGGTAGTCAAATATGATATCCACAATTTCAAGTTATCCGACAGTCACAGAAATCAATAGCCTTCCAGTGTACGTGTGAGTGATTTACTAGAACATGTATTATCTATCTCGCCAAGCCCTCAACATCATGATTTGTTTCCTCATTACACGCTCTCCAGATTTGGCCATCTGCGAAGTCCGCCTTACATAAGAAAAAAAGAAAAAAAAACAGTGACGCATGAATACTTCGTCGCCGAAGTTATCTTTTGCTGTAGGGTAAAAGCCGGATAGTTGCCCCACTTTTCAAAAAAGCTCTATTATTAAAAAATATGTACTTACTAAGAATATTGCAACATGTATATCAAAACATAGATCTTTGATCTTTAATAGTAGCCTATTTTTGTAAACATAATTAATATTGGTTTTGAGTAAATCCTGTTTTATTTGACCTCTCAAAAAAGGGATAGTTGCCTACTGCAGCGGATAGTAGCCTAACGTTAAAAATGCTTCGGGGGATACTTGCCTCGTGCGGGGATAGACGCGTCACTGTGATTTTTTTAGGTACCTATAAACAAATTTATATCAATTTAAGTAATCAGTCTTGATTATTTACTGAAATCCTTTATTAAGTACGAATCAAAATATTATTCAACATTATAAAATAGTATCAAGTTTTAATGTTTTAAACTATGAAAATACAACAAAAATAGCATCCAAACATTAAGTTAGGTAAGTTATTAGTAAAATATTATTATTTATCTTAAAGATAGAACAATATGGCAATCAACTTTGGCATTAGCATTAATTATTACCAGAAGCTAGGGTTTTCAACTTTCCACATCTCATGCAATGGTTTTGAAATGTTGTGCAACTTTCATGCAACCACATTCGACATATCTCACATTGGATCCAATCTGATTTCGATTTAGTCAAATTGTAATTCTCAAAACATTCTGTGCAATAATCATCAACTGAAACTTTTTTATTAGTATTTTCTATTTTTGAATTAGCGTTTTTCACTTTTAATATCTTTTCAGTGTCTTTTATCGATTTTTCGTCCTTTTTTCTTTTGATTGGTAGTTTTTCGTTGGCGTTTCCTTTGGATGTTTTTGAACTGATAACATATTCTTCATTTTCACTGTCAGAACTGGAAATTTGTATTCTTCTCTTCCTTGAAGCTCTTCCTTTGTTCAGTTCAATAAAATCTGTGTTATCGGATTCAGTTTCACTGCTGGTAATATCGATATATTTTTTGGTCTTTTTTTTTGCGGTTGCCCTCTTTTCTTCACAACTACCAGCTTTTTTTTTTTGCTACCAGCTGGTTTGTTCTTCACTGTGTTAACATCTTTTTTTTTCGCTGTCTTAATTTTAGTTTCCGTTATTTTGTTTGTTTTCTTCATCTTTTCTTCTTTATTCTTCTTCTGGACAATTTTTTCGTTCGAGTTTAAAATTTCTGCAGATTGTTTAGTCCTTTTAGACACGCTCAGCGGTATTTTTGGTATAGGAGTTGATTGATGTAAAAATTTAGATGGAGTTTCTTTTTTAAGATTTTGGTTCTGTGATTCACTTAAAGATATCAGTGATGGCAATGATAGTTCAGTACCATCAAAGATGTAATTTTCAATGTCGCTATCTCCTAGGGTTAAACAGTCTTGAGAAAGATTTAAAAGGCTTGAAGACGGCCTAGGTGGCGTGCGATTTTGGTTCACGCTATTCTGCTCAATCTCATTTAAGACAGTTTCTAGTTTGTTTTTATCAGCATCGCTTGGGACTTGATAGCCTAGTGGAGGCACTTCGTTCCGCTGATTTAGTGCAAGACCTCGATCAAACTCAGATTCCTGTACGCGCTCACGTAATGCAGATTCTACAGAAACGCCTGGTACTTGGTTGCTTAGGGAAGGCACGTGGTCCCTCTCATTTGGTACAAGACTTTGCTCAGGATCTTGTGAACGCTCTCCTAACGCAAGCTCTCCAGAAACACCTGGTACTTGATCATTTAGAGGATCAGACTCTCGTTCTTGCGCAAGTTCCCCCAATGCAATATCTGATATAGCAAATTCAGAGTCAGACAGAGCATTTGAATTGACTGGGTAGATTCCGCTGCCACGAAAACCCCTTATTGCATTGGCAAGAGTCGCTGCTCGAATCCACGCTTTGGCTATTAGCTGACCTGAATTGTATCGGTTCAGTTTTTTCTGTGGATTGGTGCGCATGAAATTGTTCGTCTCAGCATAATAATATTTTTTAAACGGTCCGAATACTGATATGTCTAATGGTTGCAAAGCAGAGGTAGTGTGACTAGGTAAACAAAGTAATACCACATCATTATCCCGAGCAGTTTCTAGCATATTGACAGCACTTGAGTGCGATGAATGACCATCTAAAATCAGCAATACTTTTCCTGACGGCTTGCGTGGAATAAAATGTTCAGTCAACCATTTATAAAAAAGGTCTGAGGAAATGTATGCTGATTTTTTTTGCATGTAAACTTCGGAACAAGGCGGAAGTCCCTCTTCAAATTCCGGTTTTTTATTTACTCCCTTGATAATC
This sequence comes from Sesia apiformis, assembly GCA_914767545.1. Lineage (NCBI taxonomy): Eukaryota > Metazoa > Arthropoda > Insecta > Lepidoptera > Sesiidae > Sesia > Sesia apiformis. The sequence goes on along the minus strand of OU611950.1, from coordinate 7,274,871 downwards.
AGAACTGGTGGGAGAAAATTGCCGATAGCGTTGCAACAAGCAACAACAGTAATTGTTTCTCCTTTTTCACCGGAAGTGACTGATTTAACTGCTCTAGCACCTTTCTTGGCTAATACTTTGCCAGGTTTATTATTGAGTTGGACACCGGTTTCATCCATGTTAAATATCCTATCTGGTTTATCCAGCAAATCATTCTCAGTTAAGACCGTTGTGAGCAGATCAAAAAATTTTGCAACTTCTGCTCTGTTCAGACCCTTCGCTCTTTCCATTGATAAACCCTCAGCTTGTCTCACAACTATTTCGCGATTTCTTTCAAGAAAGCTTTTTAACCATTGCGGTCCAGCCATTTTGGTTTCATTGTTAAAGTTGTGCTTCAACCCCATTTTTTCGGCAAACTGGTAAGCTAATTGGCGAATTACACTTCTTTCAGGAGGAAATCCTGCGTCTCCGAGCTTCAATATGTGAGCTACCAGTCTTTTTTCATTCTCAAAACCAAGGACAGGGTATTTTCCTAGAAGTGACAAAAAATACAATTAGGTCAGATAAGTAGGTATGTAGATAATTTTTTTTATTTATATCTACTGCTAAGTATACAACTTTAAAGCGGAGACATACCTTGAGTTAGCAATTGCTGGTTTTTCTTTTCGTAGCGTCTCCTTAAGGTTCGAGAAGATATTCCGTAAATTCGAGATACTTCGTTGATTCCTTTTTGTTTTTTATCCAGTTCTTCGAACGCAAGTGTTAAACTATCTTGTGTCCAGCTGATGTGGCGCGGTACCACGCCTGGTTTACGTTTGTACTTGCGAGGCATTTTGCTCACCTAAAATGAATGCATGAAACAGTTAAATACTTATTTTGTTCAAAACATGTGAAAAAACATCAAAAGAAAAAAATCTGTCATTGCTCATTAAAGAATTTATAGTTGCGGATAGTTGCCCCAAAGGCGACTATCCGCAAAAGTGAATAGGGCGACTATCCTTTTTGATACGGATACTTGCCTTTTTTATTTATAAAATAAATAGAAACTATTCAACCATAAAACGTAATCAACAGTGTAATTTAAACCTTAATGCATGCAAAAAACAAAAAAGTTGACAGAAACCACAATCAGTAATAAAAATATTCAATAGAAATTACTTACCAATATAATTTCGACGCCTGTCAAAGTTTCGCCGCGGAAGATTTTTGCACACACGGACAAAACGCCTGCGCCCACTCCGATGGCTTACATGGCATTAATGCCTGCGGGCGGGGCACTTTTAATTATATAAAGCGCTAGCGTCACCAATATCCCTAACATAGTGAATTCAAAATCGGGGCAAGTATCCCACTGAGGCAACTATCCGGCTTTTACCCTATAGTCTTCATCTTTTAGTCGGAATTGATCTTTTTGAGGAAGTTCTTTGAGCGTTTAAAGTCCGTTGTTCTACAATTTCTCGTTGGCCTTGTAGACATTGCCCATGGATATCCACGATACCTACACGGCAACATCGGACTATAATGACAAATGGCGCATCTGGAGGAATTCCCCGATGCGCTGCCTACCTTTGGAGACATAGAAATAGATTTGGAGAAAGGTTTGGGACAATGGGGAGGAATAGGATAGGATGGAATGGGAATAGGCATAGGTATCTCACTCACTACCGAAACAGGAACGTACATTTTGGGAATAGGAAAAAGTAGTTAATGCAGTATATTTTACGGTAATCTTCTGTGAGAGTTCCTCCTCTCTCACAGAAGATCGATGTCGGTGCAATCGACTAGGCAGTCGATTGCAGCATGCAGCCTCTCTCACCCAATTATATTGGTGTTATACCAGAAGGTCATTAATGAAAGTACAAATGTCCTTATATTGATTAAATACGTGAATACAATAAAAGTGAATTAGCAAGTTTGGAGCACGGGGGGCGACCGGCGGCGTTGGCATCACCAGTCGTTACGTCCGTAACGTACAAGAACATTCTATAATGAAAACGAATTGTTATCGAAAAACAAAACAACTCGTCATCTGTGTCGAAGACTGTGTTGTAGGTTTGTTCTTGAAAATGACTCGTCTGTAAATGTTGTTCTATGGTAAACCCGCGAACGAATACAACATGCCCCGCTCCTAACGAATTTAAACGCCGGCATAAACTGAGCTGTATGTTCGCTAATTGCGAATTTGTAACACGAACTCAGTTGCTTTGCTTTGAAGAAACTTGCTGGTAAAAAGAAAAAAATATGTACCTACTTAGTGGAGGCGTTATTTTTCCATTACTGCGAAATACGAAAGTGTAGTTACGAAATAATTTAATATAAATTATGTAAATTTAGTTTTCAACTTCTAATAAAGAACGGGAACCAATTATTTGACATGTGAATTAATTTTTTTGTTAAGTGTAAATCAGCTTAATAAATATTTAACTGACTTAATAATATTTTACCAGCATTAAAATTATTCTATTGACAAAATTTGATCGACACTTTATCACTATTTAATAGATTTAATAAATTTTTAACAGCTCTCTTAATTATTGTATCGATCAAATGATTGATTGATCAGACACATTTAAATGGTGACTAGAAGTGATTTTACTTCATTCGTTATGTGACAATTCAACTATGTATTTCAATAATTTCCTGATAGGTCGATTTATTGACAATCTAGTGAATTTCGGTTGACGTGTGTTGAGCCAAAGGCGTCGCCCAGGGGGAGTTCAGTTGCCCCCCTCTAGAGATTCGAAAAAAAATTTATTTGTACCTACAATTCATATTTCTCCCATCCTCTCTCTCATCTTGCCCCCCCCCCTCCCCTCACCCCCGAGCCATTGGCTGGCGATGGCTGGCGACGCCCTTGTGTGGACCATAGCCCGCCAAAAGTCCATTAGTTTAGGTACTATTCTAATGTGTAGGTACTCACTTTTGTTTCTCTATTATTGTGACATTCTATTTTTAAATACAATTTCATTTTTATACACTTTTGCATAATAAAAAAGCATATTTAATATGTATAGTCAGAAAAAGTGAGACTTAATAAAATTTTCGGACATTGTTTCGTTAAAAATTAACACTACGATGTCTAACATTTTTCATTTTGTATCGCATAATTACTCTTTGCCTCCATAGACGAGCAGCTTGTAGTAGTCGGGGCCGACAGTTTCAAGCTGTCGCTGTTGGGCGATTTGCAGTTTCAACACAAAATTCTCGTTCGCAATATACAGACCTCTCAAGCAGTTCGCTTGCGGTCGCAGCCATAAAATACAGTGGAGTTTCGCCGTGCTGCCGGCAGGAGAGAGGTGGCCGGCGCGCGGTAGACGGACCACTTCAAGCAGTCCGCTCCGACTGCTCACCGCTTCCCCTCTGCGTGCCCCGCGTAACGTATTCCTGCTCGGCCTTTGTTTGCGCAATAATAGAAGAAGCAGTGTTTCCTCGTCGAAGTCCATGTTGCAACTGAATGAGCAGCGGCAGCTTGGAACAGTCGTCTTGCGGTCAAATCCAACTGTAATAGGACTGCTTGAAGCAGTCAACTTGCGGTCGACTCCAACTGCAACACGACTGCTTCAAGCTGCTCGTCTATGGGCCTCTTTAGACCTGATCGAAAACGTATCATATGCAGTTCAAAGTATATCTATTAAAAGTAAAAGGTTTTTCAATAAGTGCGCTCTAGTTTTAAATATAAATAAAACAAGTTGTATAATCGATACCGCTATATATTTTTTTTATTTGGAAGGTCAATCGATAGCATTAATTATGGAATATGATGTCGGGCAAATGGCCGCCTCGGCTACGTTGAGTGACGCGCATTCTAGAGGTACAATTTTCAATGACTCTATTGCACGAATCGGGCTTGATTGCATTAATGACGCGGGTGATGTTGGCATTTAAGGCATCAATTGTTTGCGGTTGATTTGCATACACCTGGTAGGTATTTAACGTAATCCCACGAGAAGTCTAAGGGCGTTAGATCACACGATCTCGGTGGCCAGTTGATGTCGCCGCCTCGCCTGCGAACTTCTCCTGCAGAATGTCCATTGCTGCGTGCGCTGTAGCCCGTGGCGTCGTCTTGTTGAAACCACATAGGGCTAATGTCCATATCATTTAACAGGGGCTACAAATAATAGGTTATTATCACCCGATACCTATCGCCGTTGACAGTGAGTGCAGCTCCTTGCTCATTTTGGAAGAAGTAAGGGACGGTGATAGCTCCGGACTAAAATCTACATCAAACAGTGACTTTTTCGGGATGCATTTGATGCTCTTGAATTTCTTGTGGATTCTCATCGCTCCAAATGTTAACAAACCTTGTAAACAAAGAAATTAATCAACATAAAAATCAATGAACTCACACAAATTGGTTAAAGTAAGTCGTTTAGAAACGAATCCATGCTGTTGTAGTATTATTACAGGTCTGATGAGAGCACTGACTTTATCACAAACAATTGTCTCAAATAGTTTTGATATTAGCGATAATTTAGGGCTGTAGTTTATGTTTACCGCCACTTTTTAAAATTGACGTTACGTACGATTGCTTCCAAATATTTGGAAAAGTGGCGGATGTTAGGGTTGTTTAAAAAATATGTCTTATTATTAAATTTTAAAATTAAAAAAATATATATTATAATAAAGAGGTAATATAGTGTATTTGTGGGTATGTTGGGGGTAATCTCTGGAACTACTGAACCGATTTCAAAAATTCTTTCATAAATAGGAACACATCTGAATTTTGCAGAAGCCTTCGGCGTAAGTGACAAAACGATATTGATTCATTTGTATCAAATTGGGAAAGTGAAGAAACTCGGAAAGAGGGTACCGTATGAGCTTAATGAAAGTCAGCTGCAAACACCCGTCGCTGCTTGCCTGACTTTGCGGAACCGGCAGAAAAATGAAGGGATTCTGAATCTTATTGTCATTTGTGATGAGAATTGGATCCTGAATGATAATTGTAAACATTCGTCACAATGGTTGAACCTAGTACACACGGCCGAACAATGTCCCAAACGTAAACTGGGTCAAAAGAAGCTCATGGTGACTGTATAGTGGTTCTGTGGCAATATTGTCCACTACAGCTTGTTGAAATCTGGCACAGCAATTAATAAAGATGTGTAATGCGAAGATGATGGACAAGCTCACTATCAAATAACCGATGGTCAATCGCTCTAGTCCACTGCTTCTCCATGATAACGCTTTCCCGCACACTGTCCGACAGACTGTCTCACAGTTACAGGAGCTTCGACTAGACACTCTCCGTCTCCCACCACACTCGCCAGACCGTGCCCCCCCTGATTTCCATTTTTTCGGAATTTAGACAACTTTTTACACGGGAACTACGATGAGACAGTGAAAAACGCCAGAGAATTCATCGATTCCCGCCCACAGAAGTTCTATAGCAAAGGCATCAATCAACTTCCATTAAAATGGCAAAAGTCCATTCATAATAATGGAGAATACTTCGATTAATTAAATACATAATTTTCATACAAAGAATATTTGTATTTTTCCATATAAAACTGCAACTTCATATGTAAGTACCTAAATACTTTTCAAAATTCATATTATCTTAGGTAAACTAATCTTGAGTTTTTATAAATAAAAACCAATGCATCATTTAAGATTCACATTAGGTACCTAGGTACATACAGCGCCGGCTCTAGCCCATGTAGCGCCCGGGTGCAATCAAAACCCTGGCGCCCTCTAGTGGGCGCGCGAACACGGGAGCAGGGTCTTTGAGAGCGCCCCCCAAAACCCTGCGCCCGTGTGCGCCGCACACCCTGCACCATAGGTAAAGCCGGCTCTGGGTACATACTCACAAATGTCCCATTGGATATCAATTCGATTCAATGTAGAATAGGTAAGTATCTAAATACTTACTATGCATTGAATTGAATTGATATCTATATGATATTGATATCGTATATAGTCCTAATCTAAGAGCATAAGTATACGTAGATAAATTATGTAATGTTATGCACAAGTAAGTATGTACGAGTAGATATATATGTAAGCAGGTACCTACTCGATTCTCACATGTTTTGTAGCTAAGTAATAATTCCTGCAGTACATATTCATTACGTACCTACATATTTCGAAAATTTATCAATTAAAACCTATTTAATATTAATAAAAAGCATTCCCCGTTATTACCATAAATAGCTGCGAGCACTCGCTAAAATATCAATTTGCTTCATTTACACTTTAATCAGCGCGCTTTATTTTATTCCTTTTAAAGGGTGTTAAAAGCAACATGGCCGCCGTTTCGCGAGCTTTTCATTTTGATTTCAAATTCAAAACATGGCGACGAATACGAGGGAGCGTTGGTTAATGTTACCACTCTTAAATTAAAATTAGATTAGGTACATTGCGAGAGAAGTCTCACAAATGAATTGTAACGACACCATTGTCCCTTTAACGTATGTACCTCCAGCCGCTTGTTAACAACACGGTTTCCGCCGTGAAAACGGTCGTCAGTGTTGTATGGGCCACTATGGAAGTTTGTTAACACGCGGCGATGCCAATGCGTATCGTGCGCAACGTATGCGCCGTCAAAATGCACGGTGAGGTATTAAGCAGTGTTGTATGGAGAGTTTGTTACGACACCGGACGTTTTTATAGCGTGCATTTATCTCGTGACCACTTACTTGTACTAATTCGAGTTTTGTGTTATTTTGATTATTTTTCTTAGCTTAACATTCAAAAATGATACACGAGGTCCGCCCCTAAAATACGTTAGCCGTGCCTCCACCGGCGGAAAACCGTGTCGCTTAGGCTTAGGGGGCTTAGGTATCAATTTTTATATAAGGACATCATTATATAATATATGTAGCATAGTATACATACGTATACACACTCTCAAACACACACACAGAGAAAAAGAGAGATAAATCAAATCAAATCGCTTATTTTGCAAAAACATAGGTTAGAAATATCGTGTTAATTACAAATATGTCCCATTATGTTCTGCCCCAATAGGCATGCAAAATTTAATTGTAAATACGAGTATACGAACTGAATTCGTTAACTACTTGACATAATTAATTTCTAAAAAATCAACAATCGATATCATAACTCAGCGAGTCAGCTCGAGGTCAGTGAGTGGGAGCTGACTAAGCTGAGTCCGCTCATGAATATAAGTGGTGTCATCCAGCCGAAACATTGAGTAAAATCAAATTGGTATACAAACGTTTAACAGATGAAAAAATAGTGTGAAAAAATAGAAGAAATAATAAAAAATCTTAAAAGCAATATTTAATAGTAGATAAGGTATTCAGATATAATTTTAATATTTTATTGCACACACAAAACAATATACATGACTGAATAAGAGAAATTGTACAAAAAGCAAGTTTATCTCCTATGGAGATTTCTTCCAGCAGACCCGTGAAACAGAGACTGGTCGAATTAGTAGTGCATACTGATATTGATTGATTCTAATAACCCCTTAAAAGAGTGTCCGCTAGTATATACTAGCGGACAAAGACTTATATACCTAAATTTGTATATAGTACCTACATAGTAGGTTTAGATGACCAATGTTTGCCTTGTAGTTATGAGGAATTAGGAGAATATTTGAGTATATTTCGCCCTCGTGGGTGTGTCTGTGGTACCCACCTCAAGGCTTTCGTTAAACGGTCGCTAAACGGTTGGGCGGCCCGCCCTACACATTTTAATGCGACAATCTTACTCACAAATCAAACTAAAATGCACTTTATTATCTTCTGCTTACTGTTGAAAATACCTTGTATTCGCGTTGCTAGCTGGAACCTTGTCCCAGTAACATGTTGTTAATATCTCTACCTATAGTTTAAACGGTTCTTTCTACCTATTATTATGCAGGGCGTTTCTGTTTTCCCTTTCACAAGATACCTACTTGAAGAGGTTTTTGTGAAAGTAAAGATTAGTGACAGTATAAAAGATATACAGACATTCACATAAGATTCAGTATACCCTATATGGCTATAATGAGACCACCTATTATAAATACAAACCTATTAGGTATATTAATTACATTTATTGCCTAAAATCTTGTACTAAATAAAGTAAAAACTGTCAAGAAAGAACGATGAAAACAAGCCAGCGTCACAGTCATTTAAAAGTTCTCTTGCTTTTGCTCTTTGCTCTTGCTCAGTGCTAAAAATCTTTAGCAATTGGTATTTGTTAAAAATTGACCAATGCCTGTATTATTGTTTTCCCGGTACGTGGTCTTCAAGAGACAACGAACGGGGATGCGCATTATGGGCCGCTCTCTGCTCTCGAGAAGAAGTTCGTTGATAGTGGCCGGATGAAAATATTAAACATCATGTGTGGTAGTGAAATCCACAGGGTTTCACTACCACACACCACAGGTACAGACCTGTAGGCATTAGAATAGTAATAAATAGTTGTAACATTTATTATTTTTATGCCATAGGCTATGATTATGATATGATTTATTTATATGAGCGGTGATAGCCCTTGGGTGTATCTATACCCGACTCACATTCGTGTGATCATGAGTTAAAATCCTCTGCCCGTACCACTGAGTTTCTACTTAAGTACGGATTTACAAAAATTGTCACTTGCTCGGCGGTGAGAGAAAACATCGTGAGGAAACCCGCATGCTCCAGAAAAAAATCTAGTGTATGTGATCCACCAATTCGCACTGGGTCCGCGTCACTACGCGGATTACAGCCCGAATATTTGAGTACCCAGCCGTTAGATTACAGCCCGAAACCCCCCAGCGATTTACCAGGAGACGCCTGTGCCCTACAGTGGGACGTTATACGATCCAATATAGAATTTTCATTCATTCATTGTGTAACGTCGCCACATTAAATAACTAAATATTTAATAACTAACTAAAATAATTCCTCAGGATCCATGTCCAGCCCCGCCGCTACGTCACTACAATTAATTCTATAACTTACTGTAGATTTTCATAATAGTTCCCGCTTGAAACACTACCCTTTAGCGGCTATAACAGTCAATTTGGTGGGCTCGCACCGCCGCTGGCGAGCTGAAAAGCGCTGGTTATTGAGTGGGCATCCGTTGGATAAGTGTCGTCGCCCGCCCTGCCCCGCTCCCTCGGGACGCGATTAATAACCTCTCGGTAAAAGTTATGGAAACAGGGCCGGAGTTGGGATTAAAAATAGGTATTGAAATTTGAATCGTTTATTAATACTAGTTAAAAGTACATAATGTTAAATTGAATTTTGCATGGTAGACTTAATAATTACTCGTAGAGTGGAGGTATAATGTGATAATATGTGATAATAACTCATAGAGAATAAACTTAGACTTAATTAAATCCAAACAGACATTTGCTAGTTTAAAAGATTTCAATTATGAATAACTTAAAAAAAAGATATGTAAACTAAAACAAGCTGAACAGAAAAGTTGAAATAGAAAAGCGAACAGAAAAGTTGAAGAAATTGCTAAACAAACTATGTTTTTAGAAGAAAACTTTTGTCAATTTTATACTTTTATGGGACACGAATGAATCCGTCCCTGTAATTCCTCCGTCCTGTAATACTCTGGCCTCTGACTAGATACGACTTTTTGCATTAGCCAGGAGTGCTGCACATTTCTTCGTATTTTTAGGTAGAATGTGAGCTACTTGCTGAGATAAAGTCTTGTTTTTATTGTGCTCCTATTGCTCTGTTTCATCTTGAAAACCGCATCTAAATGCACTCTACTCGTATGCTTTTTCGGAAGTCTTCTACGAGAATTATAGATTTTCCTGTAAAAATTAATTATAATTTGTCTTCGTTTATTTCTATTTCTCCTAAATTTTGGTTTATACATGTTCATTTTTAAATCCTTTCTCCAAAGGTAGCGCACCTCTGCAGCGTCGTTTTTTTTGCACGCCTAGTTAATAAGCGTCTACTGGCTCGTGAAATATTACAAATTGCGTCTCCATCCCCCACTCCGTCTCCACTCCCCCTACTTTTTATATCGCATTTTTCATGCCATTCCATCAAGGGTGTTCGATCACAAACGTGTTAAATGAACATATCTGGTTATATGGGCATTTGAAATAAGCAACCAAATTTTTAAATTAGACCTTTATGATGCTGACAAAATTACAACATCAACGTAAAATATTTTTAGGTTCTCCTTAAGCTCCCTTATTAAGGTTTCATTAGAGAAATGTGATTTTTCAGGTTGCCAGGTATCCTGGATTTACTGGAATACTCCTGCATTTGTTTCTATGTGTCGTGTCCAGGAATTTAAGCAGTTTGTTTCGGAAAACATACACTATGACAAAAATTATTGTAATCCTCAATTTTCATTGCAATCACACAAAAGTCATTGACGGCTCAAATCCGCAGAAATGCTCGTGAATCATAAGTCATTACTTTGGTCCTTGAAATGTATTTAATTTACAATAAATATTAAAAACCAATATAATATTAATGAGGTTTTATTTTTCGTTACAAATTCGAAATGGGACATGGTCCATGGGACCATTACTATTACTGTTACTGGGACAGAAATGTCCCAGTAATAGTAATTTTATATCTGACAACCCTAGTTAACATTTTATTTGAAAAAAGAACGCATCAGACGAGCATACGATTCACCTGGTGGTAAGAGGATACTGTCGCTCATGGACACCCGAGATACATGCCAACACGCTGCCTACCTTTGGAGATTTAGGAATTGATTTGGAGAACGGGTTGGGAAAATTGGGTGGGATAGGATATGATGGGATGGGAATGAGCTGTAGCATATTTCACTCACTACCGAAACACGTACATAGATCAAGAATATAGGATAAAGTGAGAAACGTAGTTCATTTTACCCTAGTCTTATGTGAGAGAGAGTTAACGTGGCCAATCGAGTGAGCCCAGCGGCTGTGGGATTACGCTCTCCCCTACCAACACGTATAAATGCACATTAAATGGTGGTATGGTGGACCAGGCCACACACAGCCACCGTGGGCCATTGAGTGTGGCGTTATTTATTTTAAAAAAATACATAGGGTTTGGGACATTTTTGTGTGGAGCCTGGCATACCTACTTTCCACCATTTTGAAAAATTGTTGATTTTGCGGGCGTGAACTAAACTCCAATAAATGAATAAAAGACGTCAAAACAAACAAGAAATGTCATTACCTAAAATCTCCTAAAACGTCTCGAAGCTGAGATAAACTAGGTCAAAGTTATAACTTTCAATATTGTCTCGGTTTCTAGACATAGGTATAAGAATTATTTACTTTAAAACATTTTTGTTTATTTTGATGTCTTCTGTCGATCTATCACATCTCATCTGGACCTCATAAAATATTTTGTACAAAGATGTTTCGAAAAATATTCAACTTCTTTAAACAGTAAATCAAAGGTGATATTATAGCGACTGTATGTGCTTATGACGAAATATTTTTATGTCTAAATTAGATGTCATAAATTCATAGAAGACATCAAAATAAACGAAAAAAATTCTCAGGTAAATTCTTCTAAAACGACTTGAATCTGAGATAATCAATATTGAAAGTTATAAGTTATAACATGATAGTCAAAGGACTTTGATTCAGTTCAAAGACGTTTTAGGAGTCTTTACCTAAGGACATTTTTGTAATTTTTTTTACGTCTTCTATCGATTTATTTAGATTTGGTTGGCGGCTGCAAAATCGAGATGTTTTCAAAATGGCGGAAAGTAGGTATGCCACTTAGGCCACATGCCCATTTACGTACGAGTAAACGTAATTGTTCTATTGTACTCGTATATTAACTAACTTGAAGTAATCCAGCTAAATTTATCATCCAGCCACTACTTACTGGCGATTTTCTTAAGCTAACATAAACGCGTTCCAATGAAGTATGGAATGGATTTAAAAAAAACAAATAACGTATTTATTTTTTATTCTTATGAAATAAATCTTAAAATATTTTGTTGTTGAAATGTTGAATTATTAATTTCAGAATATTTGGAATCTATTATGTTTAATAAATTCAGCAGCTATAAGGCGATATCGATTCCTAGAATTATTTTAATTCTAAAATTAACCTTGAATTTTAAAAACCTTTTAGGCTTAAGTTATTAATACCTAAATTTTAAACTACAGTGAAAAGGCAATCAATGGATCTTCCGCGAGGTTGTACGCACTGTTTAAGTTTATTTAAATATTTACCCCGACGTATTTTGTACAAGAAATTTATGTAGAATTACGAGTATTTCTACACAATCATTGAACGAATTATTACATGTAACAACACAATATTATTATCGGTAAGTTCCTTTGAGTTAATTTCACTTATTATTTACGCTTCCTCGAACGCTACAGTGAGTGAGTATAATTAGTAATTGAATCATTACAAAATCAGTTACGTTGCGATAGAACCAATCAATTTCCTTAAAGGATAACTTTATAAAAGCGAGCGGGTCTAAGGAATTGGGAAAGTGAATTAAGCGCCCCACAAACTGGTTATATCAATCATAAACTTATTCGATTAATTACGTTTTGCGGAGTTAATAGCGACATCTAATATCGGGCGTACGGATGTTATCCCTGTGTTATCGATATCGATGTAGTATTGCAATCAACCTCCAAAATGCCGTCAAAAGACGACGAGATGACGACGACGAGGTGGCAACGTGTTTTTCTGTGGAAAGGATAGCTTTTTCGCCATAGATGAAGGAAGAGGTTTTTCGATTCAAGTGGGAGAAGGAGTAAGTCACCCCTTCAAAACACCCGCCTTTATTTTTTGTTCTAATGTGCGATAAATCGGTAGGTCGGTGGGTATCGGTTGTACCAGTCAGTTTTTGGATTGCTGAACCCGAATTCGGAGACAAAATTAAGATGCACCGTTTCATCCCCTGTGATCCCCAGCATATAAGGGGTGTTTAGTGCAATTTATGTTTTGTTAGATGAGATAAAATGTAAAGAATTTCAAAGATTTTAATGTATATATAACACGAAAAAAATATGTATAATATGTAAATTCCAAAGGAAAGTTACAACAGTTAATGCCAATATAAACAAATAGTTAATTAATGAATGTAAAACAGGCAACGACATAGGTATCAACGAATTATTGTTACAGCGCAATAACATGTTACCAACAGGTTACATTTGTAGTTATGTTCGAATCGGCGTAAATAACTTTCATGAATACCTAATTGGTTAATAAGTAATTATTAGCAATCGATTTCCACAGTAAATTTGTCTTGATTACTCTGATTTTCCTTACTTGTTCTCTGAAAATATGAAGGAATGAAAATTCTTTATTGCATTCCTGTCATAACTAATTAATTATATTAACATACACGAGTACAGAAGCAATAGGTGGCCTTATCGCTAAACGATATCTTTTTTTCATATACCTATGACATTGGTGCAATTAGCACATTCTGCCAGTGTCATGTTTTCTTCTTAATAAATAATTTCATAATATAAAACGTATACTGTCAATGTCAGGTCCCGTGGAAGCAAGTCTGGAGTCGCTCAGTAAAGTGATAGTAAGTAGGTTTACTGAGGACAGACGAGGACTCCTTGGAAGCATACGACAACGCAGTCACACGCTTTTATTTGATTATCACAAACACCACGCACGAAAAACACTTTGAAGTTTAATAAACTAAGCCACAAAACACGCAATACACAATTTTTTACAATAATGGAACAAAAACTCAACTTCACTCCTCGAGTTCCCGCCAAAAAGACCTAACAATCTCTTCCTTAAAAAATAAATTTGCTCTTGATATGACTGGGTTTAAATAGTCATCTTAGAATCTGTTATTTACAAAATGAGAACAATCGACAACAGTTCGGAACGTCACTAGGCCGCCCATTTCGGCGGTGTCATTAGGCAGCCTGCGTTAATGATTAATGCGGCGCCGGGCTCACACGTCCCCTCCCGCCGCTCACCCCTCTCCCCTCATGGCAAATAAAACTCAAACCGACACTTAATCGAGCTACCCCTTTTGATGGAGCGCTCTGTCCTCCAGCTTATTTTTATTGCCAATGGTCCTGCGTTCGTGACTAGCCGCCACTAGCGGCCCGATGATCGAGTGGATTGCTTACCATTTGGACGCACGACTTTTGTATTGCATTAAGTGTTCCTAATATGTTTATTCTAGTAATGTTTATTTTATATTTTTTTATTTTTAATTTCGATAGTTCATTTTTTTTGTATTTGAAATGTATGTTTATATTATATTATTTAATTTATATTATAGATATACTGTATGATATTCTACCTGTATTTTTATGTACCTATATACGTTATGTGTTTATATATACCTACGTGTTATGTTTATAATTTTTTTTATTGTATGATAATTTTATGATACACCCTCATTGTTTCTCTGTTTCTCCAAAGGTTGAATGATAGAGAATGCCATAAGTATCTTGTATTTGTGTTTGTGAAATAAAAGTTAAAATAAATAAATAAATGGAATTTTAAAATCCTTCCCACTTCTCTAATAGCACAATTACGCTTAGCCAAGTCCGTTATCTATGCTCTAAAACATTTATATACAGATTCATATATCAACGTTATATCCCGCAACAAATGCTTGTCACTTTTTGCTTGTACGTTTTAATTCTGCAATCAAGACGGCACGTATCTCGCAAGCAATTATTTGTAACAGCTCACCTCGGCGTCGTATAGGTCGTACGAGGACGAATTAAAAGGATAAGAGTGAAGCAAGGTAGCAAGCAATTAGTCCCGGAGGATGATGGATGACGCCCTTCTCCGATACCGATGTGACGGACACAAAACGAGCAATGGGACCGTCTCATTATACGCCGATGATAACGGCGAGGTATAAAGTTGTAGTTAGATACGGAATATTCGATGATTACACCGCGCGCGTTAGCCTCGACGGGAGATTACAATTTTAAAGGGAAGATACGATGCGGCCTGTTTTTGTCGCCCGGTTTAATTACCTTTTGGATGTGTTTAATGTGGGAGCTTGTGGTACCTAGCATTCATTGAATTTCTGAAAACACGATTGGAACACATTTTAGAAAAGCTGGATTAAACAAACTATACCAAATCGTGTTGAATTTATTTGCACTTAAGTACATGGATTGCATAGGCGTTTAAGGAAATTATTTTGTGATATATTTTTTTTTCAAAATCTCTACTTTTTCTAAATATTTACAATTCATTTGGAATAAATTTACAATTACATCTAAAATGTATTTTATGTAAACCCTTTATGTAATCCTGTAAACCTATACCAAAAAAAATCAACAAAATAAGTGTAAAAAAATATAAAAATCAACCTATATCGTCCTTACAATCAAGGGGGGGTTTAGGGTCATAATAAAATCATCTACGTTTCGGTCGGTGCCCGATTTTTAATCTCTCAGGCACGTGAGATTTTTCACAATGTTTCATTTCAACGTTGATATAGTGATAATTGAAAAATTCATACTAGGGTAGAGACTCGAGCCATATGTGTACGGATCGCAGTTCGTTCTCATAACCTTGCTAATGTGAATTTAAAATTGATACTCTATTCGTAGGGCACACGCCTCCCCTAAAAATCATTAGGAGGTTTCGGGCTATGAACTATGAACCACGCGGGCACTACGAGTATGCGGGATTCTCCCGAGCTACGGTAATTTTATTTAAAAAAAATCCGTACTTAAGTAGAAACGCAGTGGTTCCGAGGATAAAATAAATCTTAAATTTTCGTTTTTCTTAATACTTAATTCCTAATTTACAAATTTCTGAATTTTGGTTTTAAGCCTATACACTTAAAATGTATCTGTCTATTAATCCGTGGGCTACGGTTAATTACGTCACTGCTTAAAAATTTAGTACACCTAGTTTGTACCATTTCTTAAACAACATTTAAAGTTTTTATTAGTTTCAACCCTGTAATATTGATCAATCTGTAGATAGGTCTCAGTACGTAACGGTCCAAATGAGAGTAGAGAATACTCGTAGATATCTCTAGCTAGGCTATCACAGCTCAAAAAATCCTTTCATGAATAATATACTAAGTTGTGGCTGCTAATGCAAGTACACCTTCATACATGAACATGTAAGTATTAGGTAATACAAACAGTTGACAAATGACCAGCTGATGTTTCGGAGCCACTTATGTGCGGTAAACGTACATAAAGGCGAGTATAACTCGCATCGGTCACGGTGTTAGCGTAAGACAGAGTCAGAGCCATTAGGGCCCATTAGGCGCAGGCGCAGGTGTCGCCGGGTTAGACACGCTACTGTGACAGCGGTGACGGGTAGCTGATGTAGCTTATTCCTTTTTTATTGGTAACACTAGAGAAATGTTGGCTTAAAATCTCATCTAAGGGAAAGTTAACAACAGCCAATAAAAAACAAAATTCAATTAAACGTTCACTCATTCAATAAGCATAAAAATGTTTATAAAAGATTGTATTGGTAAGCATTCGAAGCTTTTGCAGGCTCCTGTAAAAGTTTTCAATGTGTGTCGGCCTATCGCGAACATACTCGTAGCTCTAAAACCATTGAACTCATTCTTTCTATCACGTTATAATGTCTGTTAATTATTCCATTGCTATCTTGTTGATAATTATTTCTTTTTCTTTGTGGGTTTTATGTGCCTTGTTGTATAAATGTTTCTTTCTTTCAAGTGCACTTAAATATTGTATCAATTTTATCGGACTTAATTCACTTCAATTTACTTCTAATTATACTTTTGCAAGGTTTATTAAGTCCACAATTTACCATGCCCTATTCACCCAGGTGAATAAAACAGGGTGAATTAAGTATTATAACCGGAGCAAAAGGACCTTAATGGACTCATAGACTTGGATAAGAGTTCCTAACTTAAAATTTCGTTAACATGTGTAATGTTTTCATATGTACACATGTAGACTGTAGACATGTTTCACATGTAGACATTAGTTTCTATTTTAAGACATACATTAGTTTCAGGCCGCCCAGTGATTTACTAGGGGAGGCCCGTGTCCTGCAGTGGGGACGTTATAGGCTGATACAAACAACAAACTATACATTAGATACTACGAACAGCAGCATGTGTGATACGTCAAGCAATAAAGTGTAATACCGTACCGGCGATGGTAATCAGGAGGCGGTATTGGTAGCCGATGGACACACTTTAACATTTCTTAGGTGGAAATGACGCGTGGAGAATCGATGCGATACGACTTCGAACCGATTATGCGCTCTCAATCTAAAGTTAGAATTACTAAATACGTGTTTTCTTAAGTTATGTGATTGGGAGTTAATATTAGATACATAAGAAGTACGGTAACCAGCTGGCCGTTTTAACATCCACTGCTGGACATGGGCATCCTTCATGCACATTGTCTTATGCATGAGGGATATTTGGCCTTAATATGCGACGCTGATCAAACGGGTTGGCAAGTCCAATCTATTAGAGGTGGTATAATTCCTCAGGGCTTATCGTAACAGCTTCGACATTCCTTGGTCGCCTTTTACAATAGCAATGGAAAGAGATGGGGTGGAACAAGAAGAAGAAGTAGGTAAGAGGTCCTTCTTCTCATGTTTTCATAGTTCTCATTCTTTGTTTAAAATATTAATTTTATTTTTGTTCCCAAAAACAACTTTTAGCAATTGCCATTGATTGGTAAATCCTAGCCTGTATCGTTTATGATTACGATTTTAAGACGGGCCACACGATGACAAGTGGTTGTCACCGCCCAAGGACACCTGCAACACCAGGTACGCCACCGACCTTGCAGAATTATTTTTACAGCTCTCTTGATTAGCCCCATGTCGTAGTATGGTTGAAAAATATTAATTAAAACATTAGACACCTTATTAACCTTTATTAAATCTTAAAATTTATACGAAAAATCTAACATTGACCGATATTCGAGCTTTTACAATAGCACATATACATATAAGTAATTATGAACGTCGTTCTGAAAAACACATGCCTCCTCTAGTAAAAAGACGGATTTTGGGTCATTCATATAACCCACCAGTGAACCCAGTGTGGATTGATTGGTAGGCATTCTAAAGAATACCTAAAACAGGCAGGCAATCTATGAAATAGTTATCAAAAACAATCAAAAAGCACAGAAAATACTTAAGAAATCTGAAAAAAGTTCCCATCTGCGTCATCACTGCCATAAGTTGATAGACGTCACGATGACGCTCGGAATAATTTACAGTTTTACAAAATACAGATAACTCTATCGGCTTGGTACAAAATAAGATGTAATTAAACAGCTATACAGATACATTACGAAAACATTGGCTATCGGCTAATCCGGAAACACCCGAACCTATTTGCCTATTGAATAATTTGCGAGAAGTTTGTATTTTGATCGAAATCTTGATTGACCAATATTATCCTTGCTTACGACACACAACGTTGAGATAATTTGTAACGTCATCGCTGTAGGTAAATGCCTATATTCAGAATTTTATAAATATGTGACATTATCAGAGAAAAGGGACCTTTCTTTCTGTTCGAGTTGCCCAACTGATACAAGTGAAATAACTCTTTAAAAAACAACATAAATGTTTTATTGTTTCTATTAAAAACGAAACTAAGACAAAACGAAATTTTAAGTTTGAAAATGTTAACCAGTCGACAAGTCCGTAGTGACATAAAGTCCGTTTGCAGGTGTATAGCCCGAGAATGAGTTAATATGTGCGTAGAAATAACATAAGATTTGATAATGCGACTTAAGGTTGGTAAATCAGTGTAAAAAATTCAGTTTCCTCAATTACAACATTTTTTCCAAAAATATACCTAATATATTGCAATTAGTGGTGTATAATTTTTTACAAACCTAGTTGACAGGGCGTGGCGTTTTGCCCACAATTTGGCGGTAATGCGTTCCAGCACGCACAGCCATAATGAAACTTTTGACATGCGAATTACAATTGTTCACCATTTGATTTGGACTCATTATCCGCGGCAGATATTATTGCCAAGATTGCAGCCATTTGTCATGTGTACGTGTATTAGCGTCACACTTTCGCCCAATTAGTTTTTGGTTCTACGTTTTGATTGTCCGTCCCGTCGCGGAATTACGGTAATTCTTTTGTGTACGGTTATTGATATTAATATATTTTTATGCCAGAATAATATTTATTTTTATTTTC
Organism: Sesia apiformis; assembly: GCA_914767545.1. Classification (NCBI taxonomy): domain Eukaryota; kingdom Metazoa; phylum Arthropoda; class Insecta; order Lepidoptera; family Sesiidae; genus Sesia; species Sesia apiformis. The sequence continues at coordinate 7,255,870 of OU611950.1, read as the reverse complement.
TTATTTTTATCTAATGAAACAAGATTATTCTTATAATTAATTTATTGTTTATTTTTTTATTTATCACATTTTTTATTGCACATCATCGTACAATAAAGTGTAGTAAACGCTACTGAGTTAATTATAGAGTTAATTAACTGACAGAGGGAAGAAGGCAAGGGATAGCAAAGGCAAACACGGGTCCTGTACACGCGTAGTTCGCTGCGCGGCGCATGCGTACTGTGGGCTCATGAAAATGTTGAGCAATTTGGTGTTTGATTCATTGAAAGAACAAATATAAAGAGAAATTTCAAATATAAATAAACGAGTTAGATTTGCAAACGAATATCGCCTCTTATTTTTTAGAAATATCATATTGAAACTCAACTTTGAAGTGCTCAACATTATCATTAGCCAACTGTATTATTGGGAGGTGCGAGAAAGAATTAAATGAGATAATAATTAAAATATACAACAAATAATGTATTATTTTATATATATATATATATATATATATATATATATATATATATATATACATGCATACTTATACATATATGTACATATCTACGAATAAATACAATATAAACAAAGTTTAAACGCAAATAAATGCATATTATTTTAAATAAAATATCCACATAAGTAAAAATCTAGATAAGCAGATATTAAAAACCATGTTAGTGACAAACGCGAGGATAGAAGAAAAGATTAAGCAAGAGGAACTGAGTGGACCTGCGAGAAATGAAGAGTTAATGTTTCCAAAGCAACTTTTGGAAACGCGTTTTGGAGCTTTTCGAATGTCTGTGAGTCAAATGTAATGAATTATTGTGAAAATTATGAATTAATTAACACATTGAATTTTTGGAATTATTTTTACTGTTTTTTTTTATTGGAATTATAAATAAAAATGTAAATAATCTAGTAACATTTAGGTGATATTTTATAATATCATATAATATCAAATAAGTCAAACTGCGCATCCAATCGAATCAGGTGTGCAAGCTCTAAGATACAACGAAGCGCCTGAATATATTTTAAAGTTTTTCTACTATTTTTTTATCAGTTACGAACTCTGTAGGTACGTCTTGATAACAGGTGATAAAGTAAATCGATAAAAGAGAGGAAAAACTGGCTACGTTTAACATAATTCACACTTGTTATCTGAAGTTGAGTGTTCCATGGAAGATAAAGGATAGGTAAGTACAGCGCGAGTGTGATACGATGCGGTACCATTACATGTTCGTAGCAACCTATAATGGTACTTGTACAAAGTAAGAAGGCAGATTGTATTCTGCGGTAAAGCGATAATTCAGCTCAATCTATGTCGTGAGCGCGCGCGCTTTGTTTTATCCGGCTTCTGTGCGCCTTTATTTAGAAAATTGATGAGAAATGGTTTCCATTACGATCTACCGCCTTATAAGAGATATTGCCGGATTCGGTGTAGGTACGCTTGTACTGAGAGGAAATGAACGCAAATTTGTTTTCAAGATTGCGAGCTTGAACGAGTATCGAATTGATATTGGTCTTATTTTCTTGCGCAATCATATTTCTCGTTAGCCATTTATTTGACCCCGTGAGAGACTCAGCATCCATGGAAACTTACGGTTAAACAATGATTTTATATGCAGGAACGGAATATTTGCTCATCGCTTTGCGTAACATGTTTTCTTATAGATACTAAACATATTTGTACGTAGGTATGTATGTACGATGTACGAACATAGTTAATCTTCTAGAAGGACAAGTACTTCGTGGATTTAACGGTGTCGCCTTCATCGTGAATAGCTCGGATCCAATTTGCGTAAGCTTGCGTCTCATCACGGACAATCGCACGCAAATTGCCGCACATTGATTGCACGCCTCTGTTCGGTGACCGACCGGCCTCTATCAATATCCCACCTAGCATTTACTTCGCATCAATGCACTCATTATAACACAAATTATTACAGTTCTATAGATTAATATTAACAGCAAACGAACGGTGGCCCATGAAAAATAGTTCCAGCAACTCTGTCATCGCCTTTGTTATAATAATTAAAGTAATCATACCGCCCCACAAAGAACACACGGTCATTAATTAAGCCGGCCTGTTTTAAAACGATAATATTCACCAATAACCGTGACCTGACATAATCAATAATTACAAAATTATATTATTATAGATGCGGAACTAATAAGGCGGCTTGTACTTTCGTCGAGTGCAGGGAGTCAGTGCTCAGCAGGCCGCCGCGCCGACAATGCCGGGGTCATCCCCAACAATACCGTGACGTTTATCGACGTGTCGAAATCGAGTATTCAGAATCGACAGCGAAAAAAATATCGATTTCCGTAAATAAGCGAGTGTGGCACATTTATAATAATGATGAATGGAGCCATCGGTTGTTGTTCGCGCATCGATATTGCGTGACGAAACGTTCAACCGCTCGAACGCAATTCAACCGCGATATACATTGAGTGCTAATTGAAAAGGAATTATTATCATCCCGCGTCCTGCTATAAATCTAATATAAACTGGGGCGTACGTGATAACGGTATTCAGAAATTTATTCTTAAAGATTGTGTATGGTAGTAAATCACTACGCTATTCATAATAGAGTTACTAAATCTTTTCGCTTGAATGAAATATTAAACTGTATTCACTTCAAACGATTGTAATTTCCACCTTACAATGTAGTTTAACTTTTTAGAAAGTTAATAACTTTCTATGAAGCCACTGTATCAGGGCTGATGCACCCTTAAGACAGTCAACGAGAAAGTCAGTTGATCATATTGCGTATGTGGATATGACATATGCAATTAAATTTCATATCATTTAAGTAGTACATCAAATCTAGCGTATCCTTATAGATGTATTTTTCGATCGACAAAGTCAAAGTTTACAAGATACTTTTGTCCAAATCAGATCCTCGTTTTCTGCTCAGTTAATATTTGAAACATTTGCTAGCATCTATATAAATAAACTAGATAGAAGAGTAAACGAATAAAACATAATTTAATAAAAATAGAATAATATCTGGTACAGGTTAGGACATATTTGACGTTCTTATCCACTAAGAATATCATCAAACTTAACTAATCATTAGAGATGTTCCGAAATTCGTTTCACGTTCTGTAAAACCGAAATTCATAAGCTTTTACCGAATTTCGGCATTCGGCAGAATTTCGGTTCATGTGCCGAACATTCGGTAGCATGAACTAACATTATTGACTAGACTAGTAACCTGCCTAGCCTGTATTCTGCCGGCTGAAATGACGTAAGTACCTATTCTACAGCGACTAGATAATACTAGCTGCTACCCGCGGCTTTACTCGTGCATCCTAAGCAGTTGTAAAATATTTTTTAACAACTCCTTATGTCATATGAAGATGACAAATACACCAGATTTCCTTCTAATCACTTAGCTATACATTAGTGAAAATCCCATCAAAATCCGGTCAGTAGTTTTTATGTGATGCGGCAACCAACAGACAAATATACAGGCATACATTCTAAAACCTTCTGTTTCTAAAAACTCCGGTGAATTGTATTTGCAATTGGAATTCGAAGTTTTAAGAATTTCCAAGACCGTTTTTCGATTCCGCCATTTTTTAAAATAGCCGCTGTAGTTTTTCAGATTTCAAGCCACACTAACTTGCGAAATCGGATGCCGAGTTCACCGAGACACATTACATGAAGCTTGCTTATGCTCAACCAGTAAACTAAATTAAGGGGTGCTTGACCAAATGTCATAGGGAATCTTGAACAGTTTGACAATAGTTTGAGAAAAATCAAAATGTAGGGTATACGATGAACTGTGATTTCATGTTTCGTTAACATATTTTTAATTATGTCGGTGTGCAGATATTAAATCAAATACATCCATCATACAATATATATTAGATATTGTTCATATGTTTTGTCAATTTGAAGTGCAGGTATTAATGCAAAGTCGTGTTCACATATTTTTGAAGTTGATCACATATGTATTATTAGGAGTTAAGATATTTTTTATTAACATATTCACTGTTAACATCTTTTTTGTTTTGTGATTAGCTAATTCATATAAATTTGGATTTCAACATTTTAATGCACGGTCATGATATGAAAACGATCATATTTTTAGACGTGATAATCAATTTACGATTGGCATTGCAAGAGTAAATTGCGTGTGACCGCAGCCGACCCCGCCAAATGTCGACGTAACCCTTCGGAGCGAGACCGTGTCCAATCGGCCTATTGGACGACTATTGCAGACGGCTCTCATCGCAATCGGGTAAAACTGTCCATTGTTGACATTACTAATGGGATGCCGATGAATAAACTAACAGATTAATAAATAATGATTAACCGTAATCCTTTTAGTCTCATTATCTTGTGCATGAGGCATAAATGGCCTTAATACACTACGCTGACCAAGCGGATTAGCGGGTCCACTCTTTTAGTTTAGTTCCTCAAGGCTTGTGGTAGCGGCTTTGTTATCCCATAATCACCTTTTACAACACCCACGGGAATAGATGGGGTGTGGTGCTCTAAAGTCGGCCGACACCACACGACATAAAACAAAGCTCTACAAAAATAATGATTATTCTTAATTAATTTGTGCCTGTGCATCAGAACAAATAGATATTCACAGTATGTTTTGATGATTTCATTGTGCTGCAACAGTTCTTCTATTGTTCGTGTTATGTGCTGCACTATCACCTTAAATTCACTCGTTGAATACTCTTAGGCGTTGAATACGCCTATAACTCTTAAGTAGACTTGCTACGGCTTAGACTGGGTTATATTAATTTTGAGCAAGAGTAGATATAATTTATTTAGGTATTTGCTTATTTATTTCTTTAATTCCAGTCAAATGGTACCTACTGTATTATATTTGGAAATGCTTTTAAAAAATACATTTACATAGTAAAAATATATTACTTACTAAAAAGAATCGATGATGTAATCAATAAAAAATATGTATGACTGCAGTTGTCAAGTGCGAAAGTTACAAAACCTACACACCCAGAGAACAGCTGTGGAGCATTAAACAAAAGCCGGCGCAAGCGCAGGGGCTGCGGACAAATGGCCTACAACACAAATGCACTTCCAATTCATCGGCACTAATTACGTAATTATGGGGCGAGAAAAAAGGCAAAATGGCGAGCATTCCTGGCGCCCGTTCGAGTCGACACATTAGCTTACGACATTTGTATAAGGCTACCTTTTTGAAAAGTCATGGGTTTGAAGCACAGATATAAATTAAGTAGAACGGTCCTAACACTAATATTCATCCCGCTTGTGCCACATTTTTCCCGTAATTGTCAGTTGCTCAGTTTAAAACGCGATTATATACGTAGGGAACTCAGAAAATTCTACGAAAAAGAAAAAAATGTTCTACGGGTTCCAATTTCTTTAATACATTTTTTTCAAAGTACTCTTGTCCACTTGCATCTTTACAAAGTTTCATGTGTCTGAAAAATTTTGCAAACATTTTTTCCACTCTTTCGCAGTACTTCTTTTACAGCTTCTTCGAAAGTAGCCAGCGCGTTTTCCGGCTACTAAAATTTCTTCCCGTTTAGTTGGGAATTCATTTTGGGAAATAAAAAAAAGTCACATGGTGCCAAGTTGGGACTGTGAGAAGGATGGCCTTTAACCGGGTTACTGTCCAAAAAGTCCCTTGTTTCAAGCGCTGAATGAGCGGGCACGTTGTCATGGTGCAGCAGCAGTCCGCGGAGACCTGTCTTTGGACGGTTGCTACTCACTGCAGTAAAAACGTTTGGTGGCTACGTACCATGCTGCGTTAATGCTGCTTTGGTTTCGTAAAGGTAGGGGTAAAGTTTCGTTGGTTGGGGGAGAGTGCATGTTACAATCCCATAGTTGCTGGGTGCACTCGACTGGCCACGTTACCCCTCTGTCACAGAAGACTACCTTCAAATGTACTGCATTTATAACTTTATCGTATTTCCCCAATGCACGTACGTGTTTCGGTAGCGAGTGAGATATGCCATAGCCTATTCCCATTCCACCCTATCCTATCCCTCCCCATTTTCCCAGCCCTTTCTCCCAATCCATTCCCTAATCTGCAAAGGTAGGCAGCGCATCCGGGGGCGTGCCCAACGTTTCTCATTCTGGACTGATGTTGGCATGTATCGCGGATGTCTCCATTGACGACGTATCGAGTTACCATCAGGTATGTCACCATCACCATCAGGATGTATGCTCGTTTGCCGCCTTTTTTACAAGGTACAAATATCAAGTAGCCCGATAAAGTGAAAAATCCTTGCGATTAAAATTTTTCCAGCGCTTCTTTCTCTTTTCACTGGTTGTTGGCTCACTTAACAGCCAAACAGCCAAACATTAACGCTTAGTTTCTAGCTCATACTGGTAGATCCAAGGTTCGTCACCTGTGACAATGTCGTAAGCGTGCCGAGGCCCTGCTTCAAATTTTGTTTTCATATCACGGCACCATTCGACACGAACTTGATTTTGAGCTCTTTTGAATGAGAGGCATCTAACGAATTTATAAACTTCTGCTGTTGCCGAATTTGCGGCACGCAATGTGAACTGTGACACTGTGAAGTACAGATACTCTGTGAACTCTCTACAATTTGTTTATTTTTGTGACTCCTGTTTATTTGTTTATTCTCGAAGTATAGGTACGAATTCCAACTCAGTCGGCTTTTAATTAAAAACAGCAACAAAGTAGCAAATTGCAATCCATGTTCTGGAAACGATGTTAACTATTTCCACCAAACGTTATTATTACATTTGGAAGAATTTAAAATACTTACCAATTTACTAATTGGGTACGTTTGTAGTGATGTAAGTGCAGTAGTAGCATTTGCAGTTAGTAATGTTTTAAATACCTGGATTATTCTAGTGCGTGAGAAAAGTAAATAGATAAAATAACGTTTAGATATGCAGAGTTTACAATTACATAGTTTGTTCTGCAAATTATCTATAATTTTATTATTATTATTGTTTTATAAAAAAAAAATACATAAACTGAGGCATTACAAATTGTAACTGTCAAACTGCAGTACAGTTTATCGGCAGTAAACATTCTTATTATCTATTATTGTTATTTATTATCAACATAGATATCTATCTACATATATATCTATCTATCTAGATAATATCGAACAAGTTTTGCTAAAGGGCTTTTTCAAAAACTACATTTAGAATGGAATTATTTAATTATTCACAAGTAACAGGATTATGCTCACAACTATATAGTGTATTGGAACTTACTCGTATTACTTACATGACTTTATGTAATTAATTACCTATGATAAGATAATTATCATACGTGACATTTTTTTATAGGAGGAATGCGGTAGACGAGCTTACGGTCCAACTGGTGGTAAGTGGATACTGTCCATGAACATGGAACTATTACATGAGACAATTTGTTGTCATAGGTACATCGTAGATCTAATAGCGTGGGATCAATGTGTTTACGCCCTGTGTTACTCGTATGTCAAAATAACAAATAATTATAGATGCATCATATGATATCACATGATATCATATGCACTGCATTTCGGCAGTGAAGAAAGACGGTGGGAATTTATTAGTTAAATAGATTTATAATAATAATAATAACAAATAAGATTTACCTAATATTTTTTTAGGTTTTCGCGATTACTATACATAGCAATTAAACAACTTTGAACCGTGACCACGTCCACTGCAAAGTGTTCGAAACGTCGGGATATAAATAATGTTAAATATACGTGATTTAAACCGTTCAAAGATTTACCTACTTTATTAATATAATATATAGATAAGTACTAAAATGTTAATTATTTATTATCAGGATTAGGTTATTAGGTAATATTTTAACTATATATTTAAAAAACTATTACAATTTTGAAGTTCAGAACGTCGCGTAGTGACTTACTCTGACATGACTATAGATCGGACTTTTGGGTGCTATTGACAAAATATGTCATCAAAAGTATGGATACGACCAAAAAAATCCCGGGAAAAATTCCGTGTCTCGGAATTACATATATCACTAGGATATCGAATATGGATGAATGTCGGAATCACGAGTACGACTATTATGTAAAGAATGGATACGACTAAAAAAAATTCTTCAATGCTTAAGAATGTGGTATTTAGTAATAGATGTAAAAATATTAATGATGAGATTCCGAATAGGTTAATGGTTTACTAAATAAAACACTCATATAAAAGTACAGGGTATAATTTCTTGATTTAAAATACAAACAAAACATAAAATCTCTTAGGTATATAAAATATATCAGAATAAGATAGTACTCACCAAAAGTATGTTTTCGGGAAAAAACATATTTAAATACTTGTCCAGTTTCAATAATCGTAGTCCGTTTTTCAAGCCAAAAATGTCAAGTTATGAAGTTCAATCCAAAATCCAGGTAACGCGCAGGGGTCAACAAATAATGGCACAAAACACACGGATAGCAAACTGAACAGCACTCGACAAACCGAAGTAAGCGAATGAGTCAAAAAATGCTCGCGATTAGAGATGGGTCAACTCAAGCGCTCAGTTCGAATTAACTTGATTCGGATCTCACGAACTCAAGTACTTCGACTTGCGGTTTCACCTAACCCGTGGGAAAAACGGGATAAAAAGTAGTTTATGTATTAATCCAGGTCTCCAGCTCAGTTCCAAAGTAACAAAATTTAAAATTTAGGGCCACGGCTCTAGAATTTATAAAATAATGTTACATTACAATTTTATAAGGGTAATTTTTTAAACATTTATTATTTTCGAATTCGTCAGGCATCTTGTTCGAAACCAACAAATCAGGAAATTAACAATTCGATTTACGTGAATTACGACCAGTCATGTTTTTTCAAAGCTGGCACATCACTAGTTGCAACAAGAGAGCGATATGTATGTTTGTCTTTTTTTTCTATTTTATGGTAGGTACGCTAAAAAAGAATACAGTAGAACCTCGCAAAGGAGATAGTTGAAAACCTCTACAATTCCAAAATCTCTTGTTCCCTTTAAGCCCCAAAACCTCCATTTCGCGAATTTTAATTCTCGATAATTCGAAATAATCAGTCTTTCCCTACAACTATTTTAGTACATATTTAACCCCCGTAAATCGAAAAAATTGTGTATATCTTTCATATCTTGAACATACAGAAATGGATCTACTACCTCTATAACTCCAATATTTTAAATAAATAACCGCGATAGCTCGAAGAAAAATAACAAATATACCTACCGCCTTTGAAATATTGCCAACAATAATGACAGTAGGTATGCTCAATAGTTTTCTAGGTATTTTGCAAGAGATAAGCAATTTTTATGGCTGTCGTCAAAAGGTTCCTTTTGTTCAATTTTGGGTACCTATTTATGGTTATTGTTAACTTAAAATTGTGAGATTGCATGTATGAAAAAAACTCAGTAGGTATACCACTTTATGCTTTAAATTCTAAAATATTTGTTAATAATATTTTTCTAAAATTAATACAATTTCTAAACATTTTTCAAAACTCTAATAAGGTTTAAAAAGAAATATCGGGATTATGGAATTTCCAATTCCCGAATGTCATATCCATGTTAGTGACAACGTTCGAATAGCACCCAAAAGTCCGATCTATAGACATGACTGACGATAACATGACGACGTCAATTAAGATGCATGGGCAGTAACTGGAGAGAAAAGACATGAGTAGATCCCGTTGGAGATAACCATTCGATCAGGTCAATGACAGCTCAGGCCAGGCTAGAGACTAGGCTAGACCAATTGGAGACTAGAGTCAGGGATCTACAGGATGATGATGACGAGTGCCCGCCACCTCCAGACTCCGACTGGATGGTCTTATGGATTTACAATTCGTTCTCCCTCGTGATGACTCCTTCAGTGTGATCAGTGTAGTTATGAAACTACAAAAAATTTAATTCGGAAAGACTTTTAAGGTTTATTGGTATATGCATAGGTACAAAACATATAGATACCTACATAGATCAAACTTAGGTATCTTAAAGCAATCAGTCAACAAATGAAACAACATGTAGAGTTTTTTAATTGTTACAACAGGTAATTATTTATAATTGTAATCGTTGAATCAAAGGCTACCTAATTAGTCGACGCACGCACACAAATGTAAAGCCAAATCACAAGTACTTAAATTGTTAAACTACGTGAATACGTAGGATTGTCACACACATATACAAGTCGTCCACAGAGTTACAAATATATCTATTGTCGCAGAGATGACATCTATGTCATCTCTGCCTCTTAAGAGATGACATAAGAGATTAAAATCTTACATAAGAGATGACTCTTATGTCATATGACATATGACATAAGAGTTGTGGCAAAATTCAACTTTAGTATCTTACTTGCGCAGAATAAACATGTAGTAAACTCCTTCAAATTTTACGAGTATTTATTAAATGTACGAGGCATATGTGATGTGATGATCGATACAGTCTAAAATCGTATCATTTAATTGTCCTACGCGTTGTAGTTGGTTTTACAAGAGACCCACAATGTAGGGTGAGTGTATTCGCTGCATTCCCACAGTCGACTGTGCTCACTCGACTGGCCACGTTCCCCCTCTCGACTACCTTGAAATGTACTGCATTTCCTACTTTATCGTATTTCCCCAATGTACGTACGTGTTTCGGTAGTGAGTGAGTTATGCCAGAGCCCATTCCCATCCCATTCTATCCCTCCCCATTTTCCCAACCCTTTCTCCCAATCCATTCCTTAATCTGAAAAAGGTGGGCAACGCATCCGGGGGCGTGCCAACGTTTGTCATTCTGGACGGATGTTGGCACGTATCGCGGATGTCTATGGACGACAGTATCCACTTACCACCAGGTGGACTGTATGCTCATCTGCCGCCTTTTTCTATATAAAATAAAAACAATTTCATTTTGTTACAGTTTTGCATTGTTTCGATTCATACATGGTACTTCTGTTTTCTAATCGTAATCTAATTTATAAGTTATAATTTTTTGAGATCTTTTATCTGGTTGTGGGTATATTTTGACGTCTGTGGTCTAAATCTATATGGGTGCGTACAGAAATGTGTGCTTATGTGTATATGTACTTGTATTGGACAGCGTTGCACACAGGTGGGCTGCGTCACCTGACACCAGCCTCGGAACCGGCCACTTCCGGCGGACGTGGCAATTAGTGACACACACAACAACACGCGTACAGTTGACTAATTAACCATTTCACCATTCCATTCTAGTCGCTATTACCAGCTCATTTAGGTATCCGTAGTTACAGCTTGATCTAGGATACACGAACACGTTGATAAAATAACACACTGCAGTTCTACTTAAGCTTGCCCTACAAGATCGGCGAAATATGCTTACTGCTTAATTATCGTGTAACGTTCGTTAACTCGTTGCTTTTTGCTGTTATTTAAACAGTTTTTTTATAAATCTGAAGCCAATATATTTTGAGTAAAGAGGAAGTAACTAACTAACAAAGGTATATTTGTGGCACTATTATTAGAGTAAGTATAATAAATAATGGATTGGGTGCCATATTCGCATCCCAAACACGTATCTTAACTAAGTGACATTGTGAATGAAACACCTTAATATTATTAAAGTATAGTTTTTTTTTCAAAAGCTTATAACAGTCGAGATGTAACGAAGCTTAAAATCCTGTTCATTATTCATGCTTTGACTTTTGATGCGTTCAAACTTAAAAAGCAGTTTGTATGGTAATTAAGTTTGTAATTTGTGGGGAAGTCATTGTTCTTCAAATAAATTCTCATTCGTCCGACTCATTCACTAATAACCTAACGTTTAGAGTAACATACTGTAGTTTTCAAAGTAAGAAATATTCATAACTAGCGGTGCAAGCGACTTCGTTTGCGAGAACATTAGTGATTCCCGTGGGAACTCTTTAACGGATCGGCATAAAATGAACCTCAAAACGCTAACCCAATTCGTAAGCTACAACTATGCCAAGTTTCATTAAATTCTATAGAGTAGTATTTGCGTGAAGCGTGTTCAGACAGACAAAAATTTTAAAACTTTTGGATTCTGTATTGTTCATAGAATGCACTGCAACGATTTTTTTCAAAAAATATCTTTAATCTATGTAAGGTGTAAGGTATATTGTTTATACATAGAGGTAGATACTTACAGTACAGGGAACTAGTAAGAGCTAGAACACATAAATAAGGTGGGTGGACCATGGAAGGCCACTCTAACGATTAAACAGTTATTATTCCTTTATTTACTGGATAAATTAAACAAACAAATTATTAAATAACACATTGTTTTATTATGTAACTTATAGTACATTTTTTTTTATTGCAGAGGTAATGGTTATTTATTAAATTTAAGTTTTATTAAACTCTTCCAAACGGCCTTGCAAGGAACAAGGCTCCATACAAGGCCGATACAATAAATCAATCGTCTAACTTAAAACTAACGTTGTGACAATCTAAATTTCTGCTTATACTTAAACTACATAAAAAGGTCTTTCATTAAAATGAAACATTAAATACTTACCATATTAAACTCACATAAAAAATACTCAACGAACATCACTTGAACACTATCGTAAAACTAAGAATGTATTCGTGAAAACGTTTTAAAAATAATTTTAATGAGTATTATATCGATATCAAATAAGTTGCCAATAACCTTTATAATGAAATAAAAAAAAATTATAACCGACCAAAATGGCCTTCTTATGGGTCCGTTCCTTGTAAGGCCAAAATGTTCCAAATAAGGCCAAACAATATAAAATATTATCTATGAATTTTTTTTTTTAATCAACAAAACAATTAGATACTACAGACTACGTACTCTAATCACAACCTTTATAATGGCAGTTAGTCAGTCTTGTAATCTGTTTATAACTTTAAAACTAACGATTCCTATACTTTTCCCAAGTATGGTTTAAAAAACGAAAATAGAACAAAATAATAACTTCAGTTATGAAACAAATTTATAAACTAAGGAGGACAATAATTTTAGTACTTTAATCACAATCTGGACACAAAAATTGTAGGCCATTTTTAGTGAGACCCATACACTCCTCGTGATACCACTTTTGACATTCGCTACATTTCCTCATGTTTTCCATTCTACACTCGCAACATGCGTAACAGTACCATTTCTTTTCTTCGTCTTTCTTCTCGGCCTTTTGCTGTTTTTATTGTTTTGTTTTTGTTGTGCTTTTCTTTTCAGTACTTTTTCAGAATCATTTTTACTATGGATGTCTTTCTTTTCTTGTTCTCGCTTACTTGTGGACTTTCCTTTTTTCTTACTCCTTTTTTGATTCAAATCTTCCTTTTTTTCTTCAGTTTTAAATAAATCCTTAACTATTCTTTGTCCTTTATAATTTATAGATTTTTGCCGTGGACGTGTAGACTTTATCTTAGCGTAATTTGGAGTAGGCGAAAAGGTATGAAACGATGTTTCTTTATCCTGAATTAAGTTAATCAATGGTTCGTCATCATTCGAAGATCTAGTGGAACTTATCTCGTGACTCTTTTGTTGAGCTTTTGTTTTAGGTCTGCTTAATTGTTTTTCTGGAGTTATTTCTCCTTTCTGTTCGGGATATTCATCATGTTACGAAAAAATGTAAAAATCGGAAGTGTGAAGTTTACTGATGTAGTTATTTTTGATAAATGATTCACTGAGATTCAAATCAAGATCAGAGTCAGAGCTAGAATCAACGATATTTTTTTGTAGTCCGGATGTACTTGGAACAGGATTATCGTACAGAGATAGTTGAGGGTCATGATTTATATTTGCGTCGTTGAGCCGGCCTACTGAACTTAGCAGTATATTGCCACGCTGATCATTGATCGTATTGTCTATTTCCATATCTGAAGCATCAGTTAAAGAACTGTAAGGAACAAGAGTTGGTTTTCTTTTTTCTATTGCAGGTGAAAATTCTGATACTTCATATTGACCCCCATGGGTCAAGTCGTGAAAAGATGATGGCGATGATGATACGATCTTCTCTTGATAAGTTACCGGAAAAATTGAAAAGTGAGAAACACGAGCTGACCTTTCATCTATCAGAGACAGAGACGACAATTCTGACACTTCATTAAATTGAGGTGCACGGGGCGAGACTTGAATAGATATAAGCGGTTGTGATTTGGTCTTGTCTTGTAATGTTTCCGGCAAAGGTCTTTCTGTTACAATTGAAGGAGCATAAGCATCTTCTGGAATCACATCATGATCAAGAGGGTATAAGCCAGTAGCTCTGAACCCGTTCATTATATTTGTTTGAGTCATACACTTTGGCCAGGTTCGCGAGAAAATGTGGTTGAATGTAACTTTGTTTAAACTTCTCTTAAGAGAATTGCACAGGTAGTTCAACACCTCTTCATCCCAATGATGTTCGAAAGGCTTATTCACAGATTTATCTAGAGGTTGGAGTTCGTGGGTGGTATTTAAAGGTAAGCAGTATAGCACTATATTATTTTTATCTGCTTCTTCCAGAGCCTCATAAGATAAATGACACTTTGCGCCGTCAAAGATAAGCAGACACTTACCGGGTGCTTTATGTTGCGCTAAATGTTGAATGAACTCTACGAACAAGCTACTGGTCATGCTGCCTTTGGGTGCCATTCGTACTTTTGTTCCAGCTGACAAGTTTTCTCCTAATTCTGATCTGTCTGATGCCCTTAAAAATAATTATGGGCGGTACAGCACAACCCACAGCATTGACGCACATCGCGATGGTGACGTTCTCAGCGTGCTCCGGCGCAACAACATGAACTCTGGTGTTTCCCTTCTCAGCCAAAACTACATTTTGTTTGTGGACCGTGATGCGACACCCCTTCTCATCCATATTATATAATCGTTCTGGATGTGCAATAATGTCCAGCTCTTGATAGAGTTTCTTTACTTCTTCAAAATGGTGTTTCACGATGGGCCTATTCATTTTTTGTGCCCTAGCTGGGTTCATTAATCGGGGTTTTCTTTTCGAAATTGATGGGTTTCGACTAAGAAACATTTTGAGCCATTTACGTCCAGCCATTCTTGTAGACAGATTGAAAGAGTGCTTGATTTTAAACCTCTCACAAAATAAAAAGGCTTGCTTCCGGATAAATTTTGGGGTAAGTGGTATACCCAGTTTGACAAAACGTTTAATTCGCTGAGCTAAGTCTTCTTCTAACAGTTGAGCTAAGTCTTTTGTGAGAACAGTAGTCTTTCCAATAATCATAGTAGTTTTACCGGTTAGTAAATGGTTTCAAAGGGTTCGTCTCGGAATATTGAATTTCAACGCTGCAGTACCTATTCGTATTAAGTTGATTTGTTTGTACCGCTTCCATGGCACACCTTAAACTCTCTTCATCCTATGTACTTCCTCTTTTTCTAGGTTTTGGTCCTGGCATTCTTGAAACCTGGAATTATACCTACACTTAAATTTAACCATCTGTTCAATGACTAACAAATACTAATTACGAGATTTCCAGAAGAAAGCCGCAAAAAAGTGAAACTAGTGGTAGCTATTACATCAGGCCCTATACAGAAGTGTGACTACAAGCAAAATCTATATTTAAATTAAAGCAGTAAAAAAATGACAAATATTGATATTAAATTGTATTTTGTTCTTAACATGCTTATGTAAAGAACGAAAACTTAGTCATAATTTTATTTTTAATAAGTAAGTATAAGTACTCATGAAGTTTTAAAATAAAATTATTTAAAGCATGATTATAAGTAATAATATTACGAACTTATACATTGTTTTACCTTTCCCCATACGTATTTACAACTAAAAACTAGGTATTAATATTTTCTTGATTCCCAGATGTTCCTAGTAAGGCCCTTGTGCCCTAGCAAGGCCAATTGTCAATTTTTTCATCGGCCTTACAAGGAACCATTGGCTTTCCTAGGAACACTACCGATATTTTAACTAAAATGGAAATAAAGTAATTTTTTTTTTCTTTAGTACCATAGCAAATCCTTATATATCAATTCAGCGTAAAAAATTTAAAGAAAATAATAATTTATTTACTTGAAAACTTACGTTTTGTTGTGAGCGCGTATTATAATTTTAACGTCGACAATCGAAGTCAACAAAGCGAGGGACCCCACTGACAAAATAGCGGCGCGAGCGACTCGCCGCCGCGTCTGTGTTCTTGAGTTCGATGGGTGTTAGTGTGAGTAGAAGGAATTTGTCATCGCATGGCAATAACTATGACTTTTCAATAATCGGCCTTACAAAGAACATGGCCTTCCATGGTCCACCCACCTTAATATAAACAACTTAGGCTATATGTACATCAAGTGGTCGTATTGGGCCAATAATCGCTCGAAGGGCTCATAAATAACTTAAAACTAATTGAAAACCCTACGCTCTCATGCTGCATGGATTACTTGGTTCTCTCTGTTATAACTGGATGACCTAAATTTATGGATTTGAATGAATACGAAGTAATTGCGTTTATTTAAAAAAAATCTCTTCAAAGAAAATGGAAATGAATCCAGCTATAACTGCCCTCAGTCGAAATTTCGTGCAAAATTTTTCACTCCCATTAGTCCTTCATAATCCTGTGCAAGTTTATGGAATTATTTCACTTTCATGTATATATATATACATGTGTGTATATGTATATAAGGTATATTCAATCGCACCCGCATTGTATAATTGAGAAAGATAAATGTAGTTTGTATAATAATAATAATAACAATAGCACTAGATTCTGTGTTAATTTCTCAGACTCGCTAGGAGCCTTTTGATATCAACAATCGACAAGTAAGTATGTATCTTATCAAATTAAGACAGTGTCCAGTCTAGTGACAAAAACTTTGACAACAGGGCAAATGAGTTGTTGACCAGTGGTGCGAGTGTCCGGAGGGGGTTACGCTCTAGTGCAGCCGCGGTGTGAGGGAGGAATTGAGGGGGATGAGGAGGGGTTGAGGGGGGGCAAGCGATAACATCGCGATTACTCGCTACAAAACGGCCGATATCGCAGGCTTATTACTGACACAACTTTTAGCCGGGTAATGGATTTTAGCGTGGACTTCTACTGTTTTCGTTGGCTTTAACCGCTTACAAGTAGTGGTGTTCAAATTACTCGTAATGTCATATTGATAAGAAAATGAGTTCTTTGTAACAACTACACGAAAACGAACTAAGGTTTTGTTGTCCTGTCTAAAACGTTCGTAGTGCTCATCACGCAGACCGGAGCGACTAGGCGACGCGGCGCGGGCGACATCCGTAGAATAAAATCTATACTAGAATAATAAAATTGTACTATAAAACGTGAAAAAATAGCTATTGTAAAAATTGGTAAAATCGACTCCACTCTCGACAATGCACAACCTATTGTCAGATTTTTCGTTATTTTGGTGCCAGGTTGTATAATGGTTTTCCTATTCATAGTAGCTAGTACCAGACTATACATAATTAATTATACTGAGCACATGTAGAGAGTATCTTTGTGATTATTACGAGACCTCGCTATGGACTTCACAGAAATAAATAGTTCGTATTGTATATAATACGTATATATTTTACATGTATAATATTTATAATTCATGTACCTATATGTATATAAATATATATTTATGTATTTTGTTGATATTATTGTACTATTAAACTATTATATATACAATTTTTCCGTACGCACGACGCCTGTCTTTCTGTCTTGACCTATACTTATTTCACTTTCCCAGGTCTGCTGGAAGAAATCTCCGCAGGAGATAAGCTTACCCTTTGTACATCTTCTCTTTTTCTTCCTTTTTATTTGTTTCGTGTAATGTGTGTACAATAAATAGTTTAATAAATAAATAAAATTTATAGATCCTAAACCTACCGCAGTCCGTAAACTACTATTTAACTATTTTGGGCTAATATTTGTTACAAATAAGAGCAGCATATTAATATTTTTATTTCAGTAATATTGAGAATACTATTTTAGGTAAAATGAGTACCTAAATGGTACTTTATTCAGAAGATATAACCATTATTTTCATTACTAACTAACTAGAACTAAATTTCTACAAGTTTGGATGATTATTTACTACAAATAACAGGGGCATCACTATTTTTTATTTCAGTAGTAATATAGTCATTTACAATACGTTATTTTTATTACTTAACTACGGGCTATCATATAAAAATATTACAATGCATGCTGCAAAACCGTTAGCTCAGTTCCACGAGATCTAAAAGATCTAAATAGCTAACAACGTGATATAAAACTAATTCAATGTCAGAACAATAAAATTACAAAATAGCGTCACACTCATACAATTCATGTAAACTCTGAGGCAGCTAACCGCGAAACGTCCATTTTATTTCCATAATTTCACAAAATGGCAGATTAAAATACGAAAAGCGCTGACAATCGAGCGGTGTTGGCAGAACAATGCCACGTGATGCCGCGCAGCAAGCGTTTCCCGCGCATTATCCAATTTGCCTGTCAAAAATATGATAGGTACGGTACCTACCTGGGCAATAAAAGTGTTTAAAGTAACTAATTTCTGTAATAACATAAATGTGTTGCGTTATACGGTGGATACTACAAATAACATTTACTTAACTTCAAAAATTACCAAAAGCTGTTTTTTCGTACTATGGTGTGAAGAAATTTAAAGTTTTAGTTAGCAAGGTAGAGATATAGGCTACATAAGATAAACAACAAATTTACGCATTTTATATTCAGTTTAAATGTAATTCCCTCTGTGAACAATGTATATATCCAAAAGAATGTCAAGGTATTTAAAGCGTAATAAGTTGAATCTCAGACTCATTCATGCCGTATTTTTGTCTTTACAAAAAAAGCGTCCTTTAATGCAAGATTAGTCTATTTGTAAATTTGTATTTTCTTGTAAGACTGTTTGTTTCTTATGTTACAATATAAAACGACATTATATATAGGAGTATATATAGAATAAGTGTCGGGTTTAATAATTATAACATATACATTTTCTTAAATATATTCTATTGACAGTCGAATAATCTGTGGTGAAATTATTCAACTACGTCGCCTGAATTATATAGTACTGTAGCTTTACAAAAACAGTTAAAAACATACACGAATAAATCGATAAAAAGAAATTAATTACAAAAAAAGTGCACACAAAGCGTGCAAGCGCGGTATCGCGGCAAAACGCGACTAAATGAAACGACTAATTACCCACTGACCGCGCGATAAAATCTCTCTCGTATCGCGCCACTGCCCGTCAAACCTTACCACGACACACGATGTATTTAAAACTTTACTTTGTTAATCATTTTGACGTCCATTAAAATTGAAGTATTAAAAATAAAATGTTCATTGCTTTAATTAACTAAGGTAAACAGTAACGCTTGGGTAAGGTTCGTGAAATCCAGGTAGGTATGTAGCGCTACAAGCGTAACGATTTACAATGCCTATTTATTATAATTGTAAATTTAACGATTTTTGACATTGTTTATGAAGGTAATACAGATTTTTTAACGTACAGGTTGTAACTATTGATCGCAAAGAAAATTTTTAATTAAATGTTAAATTTTTCAAAACTCAAAGTTGATTTTATACTTTCCAAAAAAGATGTCAATTAACTCAGGGCAGGATTATGAACATAATCAATGGTTTCAGGCCTCGGGAAAGGTTCGGTTACATCCTGCATAACATCTAAAGCGCGCGCCATGAACAGTAAGAATTTCTGTCATTGACATGAGGTCAGCCAACACTGGACGGTATTATTGAATCTTAATATGATGGGTCTAGTACAGTGGCGGTGTACAACGATTTCATATAAATC
The DNA here is from genome assembly GCA_914767545.1 of Sesia apiformis. Taxonomy (NCBI): domain Eukaryota; kingdom Metazoa; phylum Arthropoda; class Insecta; order Lepidoptera; family Sesiidae; genus Sesia; species Sesia apiformis. The sequence goes on along the minus strand of OU611950.1, from coordinate 7,236,218 downwards.
TCTTTACTGTCCAGTCTTAGCTGACCTCATGTCAATGACCGAAATTATTCCTGTCCATGGCGCGCGCTTTAATAATAAATTTTGTGTTTTTGTGTATTACGTTGTGTTCGCACACGCAGCTCCCTCCAACATCAAAATTCTCCAAACCCTCCAAAATAGATTCGTGCGTAAGGCCGTGGCTGCCCCATAGTACTTACGAAATGTTGACCTCCATAAGGACTTGGAACTTCCCTCCATCGTCAAATACGTGAAAGACACAGCAAGACGTTACTACCACTCGATTCCGCATCATCCTAACCCCCTGATAATTACCTCCCTCACACTATGTCCCAGATAGGAGTGTCCCACCCCGCTACCGTCGTCCACGACACGTCTTAGACGACCCTGACGACCCAATCATTCCTGCCAATGCAATTCTTACATTACACTCACATACTTTACAGATACACCGTCCCCGCCGGCGGAGACGTGGACGTCTCCCTCGTTACACCGTCTAGGGCCACTAGGACCACAAGAATTTAGCCATCCCGTTAAAAAAAATGCAAATCGTCAGTCATCAGCACACCACCGCAGCTCTCGCTACTAGCAACTCTCGGAACAATAAGGAAAACCACGCTTTTAAGAAAACTGTCTCAACGCCTGCTTCTACGCATCTTGATCAAAACCTCAGTATTCGTGTACCGTCAGTACGGACCAGCTCCTCGGGCGTAGTTTTCCCTGCTACTCACGAGTTATTATTTCATCACCCGCCGCCCGTACACCCACCATCCTCGGTCTATGCAACAGATGACTTAATCATAGATACAAAATGAGTGCTAAGATTGGTTTTCATATAATTTTACGAACTTGCGTTGTCTATGAAGGTCGTTGTAGGTATTGATTGAATATTAGTATTCTATAGGGAACCACCTATATTATAAATTCATAGAGATTTTATTCGTGTAAATGCGGTTCAAAATCGTTTACGGCTACGACTAAACGGTACGGTTAATTACAGACGCGATACTATCGCGATCGTGTAAAATAAAAATTGCCCCGCTTTGCTATTCAAATTTAACTGTCTGACCATTTACCTGCATGTTTTAATAGAGAGATAACGCTATGAACTGATATTTCTCCAAGTTGATGTTACAATACATAGAAATAAATACAATAGATAGAAATAGGTACAGTTAGATTCTTATTCTTAGATTATATTGCTGACACAAATTGATAAGAAAGCTAATTAATCTGTCCTTAACTTCAGTATACAATCAGTACATTATAAATGTTAGAAATATAGGTATATTAACATACATTATGAATACATTATATATTGGCATACATTAATGGTTGTATGGTGTCGGCCGGCTTTGGGTCGGAAGTGTACTATGAATAGAGCAAGCTTAGAAGCATCGAGCAACAGTGGTGAGTCTTGGCGAAGGGAAGAGGCCCTATATCCAACAGTGAAGAGACAGGCTGATGGTACACCCATTATTATAAAACAAATGACGCGGCGTTATTAAAAAAATATTTTATACAACGTAAACGGTTACAACGAACTACTCTTAATAGTTTGAATCATAATTTATATATGCACTGCGTATAAATTTAGTCTACCTAATACTAATTGCAATCAACTACAGGATCGGAATTAGAGTTACTATGATTAAAACGTTAAATGCATGCAATATGATCAATTAAACTGTTCTAATTGCGTCAATTAACTTCATTCGTTGCCGACCCAATGAATATGTAAATACGTGGTTATTACTATAATACCCTTGTGATGAGGTTGCCGGGAATGAAGTGCGCTGAAATGTTCTTAATGCCTCCAGGCATTAAGCTCGCCTTTTGTACGACAAGTGCAAGAAAGTTTTTAAATAAATAATTGTTCTATAAATATTGAAATGTACAACAATAATCGAATATCCACAGTCTGCGACGAAGGTTTTGTTTTGTTACTGCCGTAAGTTCACGTGAATCCACAATCAGACTCCACCAGTGGATCCACAACGTACGTGTTTCAGGAGTGACTGAAATTTATTCCCATTCCATCCCCGTTTAGTAAGAAGTGTAATGGAATAAGAGAAACGCTACTCTTATACCAACGACTCCCCATCCCATCTTATCCAATCGCATCGAGTGTGGAGCTGACACAGCTACAATTATATCAATAGAAAAACTAGTCTCCATCGGACTTTCATTACACTTTGAAGCATTTTATAGGTACGAGTAATAGTGGCTCGAGTCTATTGCACTGACAGTCCAATCTCTTTTAATACGTGATTTTGTACCTAGCTGACCCACGGACCAACTCGACGACCAACTAGTTGATCCGCGGGGAAGTATTATTTAACAGCCTTTCCCAAACATCGTTCTGAAAATAATAAGGCAAGCAGGTAAGATATACCTATTCTATAATTATTATTACGAGTACATTGATCGTACTCGTTGTACAATACATTGATACAAAAATACATGCATATAAATGTGGGTTACTTTTATTATGTATTATATGCATAACTTTATTGTCACGTGACCAGTCTTGGTTCATTTCGTGTGTAGTACGTAATAACAATTATCCGTGTGGTGTCAGCTGGCTTTAAAATAACACCGCCCCATCTTCCTGTGGGTGTAGTGAAAGGCGACTAAGGGATAACGAAGCGACTACCACAAGCCCTGAGGAATTACACCACCTCTAAAAGAGTGGATTCGTCAACCCGCATGGCCAACGTGGTGCTTTAAGTCCATGCATCCCTCGTGTACAAGACAACGTGCATAAGGACGCCCATGTCATAAGAATAAATAATATCATTTGGAAATAAAACTCAAGGTCGTGATAATAGCCTACAGTTTTGCATCATACGATCATACGTTACGTTCATATGTTTCGTATCATACGAGCCGTCAGTCAGGGCTGCGCCGCTCCGCCTGACCTTGTTTTTATATAAAACTATTGATGAAAAAACGATTTCATGATTTTTATACTTAATATTTTTTTAATGACTACAATTTACCTAACTAACCTAATAGATAAACATAAATTATTAAATAAGCAACTACCCTCACAGCATCCGTGGGCGAGGTTACGGGCTGAGGAAGGAAGTAGATGATTATTTTGCGGCTTTTGGGACACGCACAAAGGCGATACCTTTCTACCTATAAGATATTATTTATTCTTACGCTCATGACCAGCAGTGGACGTTAAAAGAGTTGATGATGTCTTTAATATCTTCGCCGTTAAGACCCACTTCTTGTAATTAGCCGGTGAGTCTGTGTGAATAAAACTTCCATGCGAAAACGAATTGAGGTGAAATTTATTATGGGCCGGTGAAATTGTCGTCCAGTGTGTCTCCCTGAGCGGCGGCATGGACAAAAATCGCTTGTAATGAGTAATTACAAGGCGGCGCGGGCGGAAACCGATACGAATCTACAACGCACGGGAAATAAGCGGGGTTAGAAAGCAGGGGGTCGGTCGGTCACTGTTATCCATTGATTTAGTGTTAAACTTGCTTTAAACACTCGTTAAACGCTATGTTCAATCGATACAAGGAGATGTTTTGTAATCGATATAAAGGATTTTTAGGACACGCTAATTTGCATTAATAAATATCAGAAATAATAAATAATGTTTAATAATAGCCTGACAAATCAATAATTAAAAGTACCTATAGTAAACGATAAAAATGGATAAATAGTAGGTAATAAATGGAAGGAAACATTACCAATTAAAAGAACAATTAATGGGCTTATTTTAGTTTTGCTATAAGTATTAATTTTTTTAACGTTGTAATAACAAAGTTCAATTATTTTTTTACTAAATAAGTTAGTTTTACTTGGTGCTAGTCAGATTTAAATTACGTCACAACAATATAGAAGAAGTACTTAGGTAACCTAGGCATAACTAGGTATAAACCTAGGCTAATATAATCCTGCAATAATCTGCTGTACTTGTTAATATCGTAAATGACTTGCTCTGCTTCGCTATTACTTAGATATATTTTCATCTTTTTTAAGTGTAAGTTATTTATTCCAACAATTAATTCAATTAATAAGTAATATAAGTATACTAACTAACAGAGTTAAAGTAATATTAACTAATACAGATTGGTAATATGTAATAGGTAATAGTAATGGTAATATCCCACATTCAAAGTAGAATTTAATGTAGAGCGAATTTCAGCGAATAGAAAGACTCATATTCTTGTCGCTATCCCACGTAAAATTCAACTCGGAATACTGTTCGTTTTTGTAAACATGCAACAAAAACCGTTCGTGGTAGCCGTGATTAAAGAACGTTTAAACGGCATAAATATTCATTTGTTATTTGTATGTGTGTACCTATCTAGCGTGTTAGCTTGTGTTCGTATTATAGTGGCTCTGTTTGCAAACTGAGTATCAACGTTTACGGCTGCGAGTGGATTAATCGGATGGATTATGATTATGGTTATTGTTTTCTTTAGTTTAAAATTTCACTGATGGTTCTCTTATTTACCTATATGTATTTACCTTTATATATGTGTTACCACATATTTCTTGTTATTGCATGAGTTGGGATATGTTATTACCTGCTTTGCAATAAATAACTTTGCATTGCTTCTGATATCTTTAGGACAAATTTAGATATTTTTTAATGACCCCAATAATATTTAATTATATTTTAAACAGTGAAGAGAAGAACACATTTTATTTTAAATATGTACTGTCTACAGACAACTAATGACTCATTTACACAAAGAGAGATTCCCGAACATCAGTCAAAAGCTAGTATAAACAACTATTATCATCACCCGATCACTGTTATCCTTGTTACCTTCGAGTTTTTATCATCATGTGAACAGTCGTAGAAGAGAATTATACCTATGTAGTTTGGTCGCATGCGAAAATTGTATACAATATTCTCGCCAGAACCGTTTGAGAAACTCTCCTTGTGTTTGAGCCTTAAGCCAATTTGGGCCTTTGTTGACATTATTTGTATTCGAAGATCAAACATTTCTTACGAAAGTGGCTTACGACCACTGTGTCCACGCGCGATAAAACACGCAGTAGTTTGTCGAGGCGATTCTAGAAAACGGTCGTTTTGCGATTAGATCAGTTGGCTGAGGGTGGGTTAGAGAAAAATGTGGGGAGAGGAGGGGTGTTGCTAATTGCTCCGTTTTGTGAACACGTTCTATGGCGTGCACTGTGGGCAATCAGCGACCGCTGACTGATTGCTTTTTAAATAGGTTTTATGCCCACTAAAAATGTTTCAAAAGAAATCAAAGAAAAGCCCCGAGTTTCGTGAAGATTGTGTAAACGCGAGCGAGGACAAGTTGTTTTATGAAACGCGAGCGTTGACGACCGTGACGGTACAGAAATACGAATGTTTCGATTATTTGGTGGCATCATTAGGTCAAATACTAAAGAATGTTAGATGGAACTTAATAACCCTTTTTTATTTAAATCTCAATACTTATTTAAGCGTGCGGCAAGTTTAGGCTGCGAAGTATTTTATAGTTAAGAAAAACAACTAAAAGTTTTTACAAGGATTATATTTATGAGACAACTTAAAGTTACAGAATACTCCTCATCAATACTTAATGTAATCAATGTAAATGCAATCAATACTTAGGGAAAGAGATAAGTTAAGGAATATGGAGAGGGAGAGGACACATTGCAGTGTGTACTACACACTGCAATCCCACAGTCGCTGGGCGCTCTCTACTCACGCTATCCCACACTCACAGAACACTATCGTAAAATGTACTGCATTTTCCATTTTAACTTATTCCCCCAATGTACGTATATGTTTCGGTAGTGAGCGAGATATATTAGAGCTCATTCCCATCCCGTCTTATCCTATCCCTCCCCATTTTCCAAACCCTTTCTTCAAATCCATTCCTAAATCTCCAAAGGTAGGCGTGTATCCAGGCACGTGAAATTCTGAACTGTTGTTGCCTTGTAATGCTAATGTCGCAGGGCGACAGTATTCACTTACCACCGAGTGTACTGAAGACCGTTAAGTCCTGATAGTGTTGCCGTGATCCTCTCTCACGGTAACTAGATTTTGTAAAGACAAGGTTGTGGTTCCTCAGCGCAGCAAGGACTGGTTTCAGCTCCGTTGGCATCCGCCCGATTAACGGTTAGGTGAAGTACCGGTAAGTAGGTACTTAGTAAGTTACGTAGTATTTAATAGGTTAACACGCTTTACAGCATGTATCAGTTTAGCCGAAGCAAGCAAGTAAGCAAAACTTTCGAATGCATATTAATAATATGCGTTAAGACTTCCCGGCTTTAACGAATTTTCATCAATGTGGCGAAATCTTCCCATTTCCATGACAGTGTTAGTGACAGCCAGCAGAGCAGAATCAGAATAGAAAACTAAATACAGCTCAGCGGTTTAAATAACAGTGCTCATTCATTGAGCAGTAAGCCACGCATGCATCGCATATCGTGGTAGAACACCATGTGCACAATTGCCAAAATGAGCAACGCAGAAGATGCAGCGAAAAATAAAAAAATCAGATTAGCATTTTAGTAAAATGCAAACAGCTTACTTGTTTCGATAGAGAAAGCTTTTAAAAAGAGGTTATAGCTAGGCGAACATCTTCAAATTATAAAATTATCAAAGATTTCTCACTAGATATAAATGCATAATAAGGTTTGCCAAATGTCCGGGAAATTCCGAAAAAGTCTTGTAATTTCATGGCTCATTCTTTCCGTGTCCAGGAATTGAAAAGTGGAGTTGAATCCCGGAATTTTAACTTTATTCTATAGAATACATATTTAAAGTAACATAAAAAAAAACGACACGAAATCATATCATGTGCGTTTTTTGTTGTACCGTTTGTTTGCAATTCTTTGAAGTTCGAGTTTAAATGTTGATTTAAAAATACATTTATTTATAACTACAACTTTTTAAAATTATTTTATATATATTCAATCTTTCACAAATGTCCCGGAATTAAATATCTTAATTTGACAATGTTATTTAGATACTTGCGTAAATGTTTCAAGCACTTCTTTTAGTTAATCATTATAATTCATTGTTTTTATTAAGTAATTCATGAAATAAATTAGGTAAGTATTCGAAATAACATTTAATCTAATACTGCAATTGTGTACATGCTTAGTTTTACAAGTAACCATTATTTGGGTTAACGGTATTGTTTGTTTCCACCGATGGCAATCATTTATTGGGCGCCAGGCAAGTCTCACAACAATGCAAGCACGTAATAAGGCAGTGAATGGAGATAACACACACAATTAGCGTGTGTCCATTAGCTGAGACTCCGACACCAATAGCGTGACAAAGTCGAATTAGTCCGTGGTGTGCAGCAGTGCTACCACTGCCGTATACGTTACAACTACTTCACTGTTTAGATGCTGTTAAATACATTCAAATACTTATTTATGCAATACCTACGGACTTTATTCAGAGTTCTATGACGTGTACATATATATGTATCCGAATCCTTTGCTGCAAATTTTATACTCTGTACTTTTACTTATTGTATCTTGTTTATTGACCGTATCACTTGTTTAATGTAATCAATTACGAGTAGTACTAACGGCTACTAATTTTGCTCATCATTGCTCTAACGGAATGAATACTGTACTCCGTCCACTATGTTATTTTCTATATGACGTTTGCACGCCTATGATGTATCGTATTTCTTGACAGTCACGTGTACTTGAAATAATGTCATACTTAAATGTTGAGGGCGAAGAAATAGTGACGTTCTCTGAGTATATCACAGATGTATATATATAAGCTATCACACATAAAATAAATAGAAAATATTAGTTTTTAAATAAAGTATATTTAGAAGAAAAAATATTAGGTAGGTATTTATTTGCAAATAAAACAACTAAAATAATGTGTTATAGTTATTTATTATTCGCCATAGCCAGTGTTGCTAGAATAAAAAAGTTCTGCGTTTTATTACGATTTTATTACTTATGATATTTTTGTTCACATATAATACAATCGATTTATTAAGTTGATTTCGTATTAAATACATTTAATAAATCAATTATTTAAGACAAATATTTTTAATAAATCGAATCTATAAAAGCGAATGCAAATTATACTAGAATTGTATCGATAATTGCTAATCGGTATGAAGCAATTCAGACATCACTAAACCGAACTGTCATCGAGAAAATAACATAGTGGACGGAGCATAACCGTCACATTGAAGAAGTTGATAATGAGCTGGAAAGGAGTTTGTATTTGTGCGAAAGCTTGATTGGTTGATACTTTTTGTATGTTTCAATTTATTTTAAGGATCAGATTAATAATGTATTAAAATAATTTTTCTATGAATTTATTTAAAAAAAATCTTGATATGTTGACGAAATAATTAAAACCAATTGTTTTATTGCATGTTTTTAATTTAATGCGATATTCTTCTTAATCATAGGTACTCGTAGGTAGGTACAGAATCAACTAACAGTCCTTTTTTTTTGTAAAGGCATTTTTATAAAAAACGGCATGTGTAGTCGACCAATTAAGAAAAACACTATTAATTTTTAATTGACAACATTTTAATTACAAAACACCACAAGATCTATTGGACATGAAATGCCACATTTCGGATTGCTTATTAAGTACATCGCCATAAGTATAATAGCATTAGGTACTTTATTACATACATTTAATACTTTAAGTTGCGTATTTTATACTAACAATACATATATTATAGGAATAAATTTATATATATTTATATATACGTATTTCACAGTTGCAAAATGTTCTGTCTTTTGTCGACAATTTTTTTTGTCAATTCGAAGTAGGTATGCTTTTTTCAATTAGGTACAATGATGGTATCTAGAAATGTTTAAAAACAATATATTATTAAAAAAAATTAGCTACGCCAAACCCAATGCAATAACTAAATAATGTTTGTTTGTATATATGTATTTTACTGTTTCAAAACTAAAATAAACGAGTAGGTATTATAGGTAGGTACTACTATTATATGATAATTAAGACTTATATATTTTATTCGAAAATATAGAAAAAAATAATTAAGTAATTTTGTTTTTGAAACTTTTTGATTTAAATATGAATGGGTCAAAGGTATTCACTTCTTTTTCCAGCCTATTTTCATGTTTTTATTAACAATACTTTAAACTTATAAAGCGAGTTATCTATTGGTTATTAATAATTACAAGACATCGATCTATATTACACATTAAGTTCTTACAATTACTTACACCTGGGCTTATAATATCACATTTTTGGACAAACATTGTCCAAACTTTAGAGAAATGTTCAGAGATAGATTTACAGTAATTTAGAGCACAGAGTCTGAAGTGTCTGTCCATTTCATAGGTGTGAATTAGGTGCAATAAACAACAGATTTTCAAAATCATATTAAAACAGTGGAGGTACGTAAGTACCGAACGTAAGTATCTTCACACAAATAGTCCCATTAAAGTTCAAGTTTTACTTGTCTCGCTAGCCCTTTAAAATTATCATTGCGAATGTCACATGAAAGATCTCACTAAGGTTTATTTGTACCAGCATTTATCTCTTATTTCACTGCACCATTTTTTACTGTTCCATTCTTCTCAAAGGGTTCTTAGAATCACTTGAATTAAACATGTATTGGTTCGTCGTCGTCTTCATCCTCCGAGCGCCTCTCAACAGAAGGCTCTCGTGGTGAACGCGGAGGGGGTGCTGGGCTCCCGGGGTCTACGTCTGGGGACGGCGTGCGTCGCGCCTGCGCGTAGTACCCCAGGGCTCCTAGAGCCGGGGTCCCTAGAGACCCTAGGTGCGCAGAAGGACCTGCCAAGCCCAGTCCTAGGGGTGGAACACCAGCTAGGGGCGCACCAGGGTATAACCTGTGGTAAAAGTTTGAAGATAAGTATTCAAAAAAAGCAAATTAGAAATTATTCAATTTAACAACTTAAACTTTTTTTAATAGTATTTTTATATGTAAAGAAGTGTGTAAAGAATCGTATTGTCATCTAAAATTGACATTGAATTTTGTTGCACAGTTGTACCGGCTTTTCCCGTAGGTATATTTTATTAAATACGTAAACAATTTTCTAAGTAATTTCCTACTCACTCAGCTTCCACCTCAACAATGTTAATTAATAAATTTAGTACCTAAAGTGCGCGCCACTAAAGAAGTCCCGCGGAATTTAAAAGAACTAAATATGACACGTCGGCCATTCTGCAAAATAAATATTATTATGTCCGTTTATAATTTACTTCCAAACTTAAACACATCTTTATTAGTAGGTGTAAATAAAAATACATAATTTGATAGAGTAATTGAAACCAATAAGCTGGAAACATTGTCTGCCGATCACAGCGCCACGCCTACGGGTTTTCTTTTGTGGCGCCTACTCTATTCAGGTATGGTGTGCTTATTTAAAGCAATGATTCTGAAAGATTTATCCATAATGAAGTTTATTACGAGTAGTAAAGTGATTTGCGTACATTTTTCTGGTTACGTGTCCGAAATAAATTGTCCCAATAATTGACTAATCATTTTATAGGTACTTAACTCAATAAGTATATGCGCCCCAGAAGTTTTGTTTACCTGTTCTACCTACGGCATTGCTTACATTAATTAAGTAGGAATAAAACACGTAATACGTAATAAAACTGTTAAAAGGAAGGTAGTAATAAAATAAGTTGAGTTGATAGATGAGTGAAGTAATTAACAGTTTGCCGTAAGTATGGTTAAAGCGTATGTTCTCACCGATATGGTAACGGCTTCTGAAGAGTGTTAGCCGTAGCTGACGCAGCGGCGGCAGCGGTAGCGGCCGCTTGTCTGTAATACAAGTCTGCCGCAGCCGGCGCCGGTTGGGCGGGGTACGCCGGCACTCCAGCCCAGTAGCCGCCATACAACCGTTGGAAGGCAGCGTAGTTGCCGGCCTCCGCTAGTAGTTCTAGGCCTACAGCTGTTTGCCGCTTCCATTTCGTCCTGTGTATAAAATAATTTCTAACTTAGTTACTTCTTAAAAATATTATTCACAGTAATACTCTTAGGTTCTTCTCGTTACATGCGGAAATCTTTAGCTGATACTTTGTTTAGTAGTTTTTTTTATTGGAAGAAGGCACCGGTGGTAAGTGGATACATGCCCAGCATTAGTCCAGATGTCAAACGTTGGCACGCTCCAGAATACGCTGTCTACCTTTGAAGATTTGGAAAAGGTGTTGGGAAACTCGTACTTATCACATATTATTCTATTCATAATTGACTAATACAATAAGACAAGGATAAATCATTCAATTCTATTGTATCTTATTGTTTAGTAAATTACCATAATAAATCTACTAGTAGGTATATTACATACAACTTCTAAAGTATATAATGTACTCATTTTAAGCTATTCATGGTCCAACAAGATCACTAATAACCTTCAATAAAAATACCAAAAGGAGACAATTGAAGGCCCAAAGGCCCTCGAAGGAATATAATTTATTTCTTTTTATTTGAGATTATAACAATACAATACTTAAGTATTGTATTGTTATAATCTATATGTTAATTGTATTGTTATGTCTGTTATAATACTATTTAGTCTATTTATTACAGCTTGATAGGTTAATAACATAATTATAGTTTGTCAAAGAAAGTTGGCAAAAGCAGATGTTATCTATTGTGATATTCTTAAAAAAATCTACAATGCGTTTACAGTCCATCAAATATATCCATTTGGACCGTTGTACGAATCCCACAAGAAATTACATAAAAACGGTTTATGCCACATTACCAACTTAAATCGACTCTAAAATTGTCTAAACTATCATTTACGACCCCTGAACTCATACATCACTAACCCTACGCTTGTGACCCCAATCGTCATCAAATTTGTCACAGGCCACTCGAGAGCACAATGAAGATGCCGCAATGAAATAAATAATAAAAAAGTATAATTATAATAATAAATTTGACAAAACGTCTTAAGCACTCGTGTGCTCGCTGGTGCGTGGTCTAGTACTATACCTAATTTGATTTATTTGATTCGGTTGGGAAAGGATGAGCTCGTAAATTACGCAACGCAACATTACTGCGGGATGATACTGATTTTTTAAATCTCTCTTTACATAGAGAACTTACAAAAGCAATTTAACTTTGAACATTTCCAAGATTAATCTTTGAATGATTCTGTTTGTGAATCACACAACCAATATCGAATCGATTTTAATGACAACACTTTTCCAATTAAATATTAACGGCTTATCGAAGTTGATGATATAGGTATTATAATGATATTAAAGTAGTGTTTAATAGGGCATATACATATAGTATTTTTATTACATAACAAATAACTAACAGATATTCCTATGTTGTTTCCCGTTTTACATTGTAAAATAATGGCCCACAAGTTGATATTCGTGTGGCATTCCACAGGTTTAATGATTGCACTCTTTATACCGATCTATTTCCACCTCCTGATAAATCGTGTATTTCGAAACACGTAAGTACGATAAGTTCGAAACACCTAAGTCCATAAGCCGGTAACAATTTTAATTTTTTCAGCACCGGTGTTTGAAGAATGGTATCAAATGCTTTCTTTAAGACAGTAAATACTCCTGCACTTAATACAGTCTACGCGTTTATTTTATTATATCTTGTATATAGGTCACAAAGCATTGTAATTAGTCAATGGATTGGAGAAGTATACATTATTATCTTAATTTTAGTATAAAATCAAGTGTAATCGAAATAGTAAAAGGTTTTGATCGTCATCGCAAAAAGAGACATAATTTTATTTTTATTTACTTATGAGTAGCAAAGAGCTTCAGATACTTATGCTCGGATACTCATCGATATTGGTAATCTTTCGCATTTTTTCTGAAATTCAGTAATAAATGCTTTGTCTTTCCTTCTTTATGGAAAAAGTAATCTATTTTTAAGTAGGTACCCACTTATAACAATGATCTAAAACATAGGCATTAGTTTCATCTGATATTTGCGCAGTCTCTAAAATAGCCGAATCAAAGGAAAGTCATGTTTTTTATTTATTTAATTATAGTTTTTACTGATAACAAAATAAAAAATAAATAAATAATTGGTGCACACGTTCTCTCCAAACAGACAATGCGTCCCCTGAACTAAAAATTTAATTTCGCTCTCTAGTTTTCGATTTGTTCCAAAGTGGTTCGTTATTGTCATCGAGTGAGTTTTTTATTAATTCAGAGGGATCATTTCTACTGTGATGCGTTTTATCATTACTATTATTAGTTCGTTGTTATTGTGGTGTCTTCGTGGGGTTGTGCCTGTTAGCAGACGCTCCACTGGTTACCTCGTTAATTAATTTCTGTAAATGGATCATTTAATTTTATTAAATGTAAATGAGGGGGAGTTCAGATGTTTAGCCCTTTGTTACATGATTTATGTTGCCGTACATTAATAACGCTACCACAATTGTATAATTTAATTTCCAGTTTATTGTTCTATTTATAGATTATTTAATAAAAACTTACGACTGCAATAAGATACCGTTTGTAACCCGTAGACTTTAAGCGAGTTAATACTATGTTAATTTAAACACGAATCTTAATCATCAGTAGCCGACAATTGAAGGATAGAAAGCGTATATGGATACATTAATCATTTATTATGACGGGTGCTTCTTAAGGAACGTCATTCAAGAACACTTATTTAATTGTCAAGTGCTGAATGGAAGGCAATCTGTTCAGTGACACTATTCTCTTTATTGCCGCCGCAGGCTACGAACAAAAAGCTCTCCAAGCGCACTTAAATTTAGTCTGCCATCTCGAGACCGCTCAACAGACAATACGATTGTCTCGTTCTAACTTATAACGAGACGCCGCAGGAGCGAGTTTTTGCCGTCTCTGTCCTGCAGTCCCCCGGCGGAGTCTGAGTACGCTCCGCCCAGCGGTTTAGTGATTTGATGCTGCGTGAACTGATTCAATTGTTGTACAGTGAGTCTCATTCAAAAACGCACCTTAACTGTTCGGGTTAAAGACGAAAATGGTCCGGTAAAACGGTTCCGCTTACGTCCTCTCCGAGGAGGAGGTAGTTTATCTCGATTTGGGTTTTTGAGAGACGTGATGCGAATTCGGCTTGTATATCCGACACACAAAGAATGTTTCCATCGATCGGAACATTCGGATCTGTTTGCGTTACGTTTGGCGCTTACGCCTTTACTGCTGGAGAACAATCGGACCAATTTGAGCTTCTAGCGGTTATTTATACGCTGCTTAGAAAGTTTCAGGAACATGTTTGTGCTGTGTTCTTATGGGAATTACTTGAAATTTGAACGCGCGTTATGAGATCTATTGTCTACGTGTCTACGTGTTTCGTATTTTACTAATATTTCCATTTTACCAATATTTCCCATACCTACATTGGTTGGACGCGTGGATGGTTTCTATTATAGTTTTATACACACATGTACTTTATTAGTTACTTAGTTATGTAGCTAATAAAATAATTATTAAAACTAGACTCTGCCCTAGACCATATCTAAGTTTACAACCAGTATAAGAAAATATGTCTTTTAGACCACTTCCCATAGTATGAAAGAGATCTGAAAAACAGATATCTTCATCGTAGTACCAAGTTAAGCGGATAGCAGATCTAAAGCGTAAATTACCCACTAGCTAAATATAGTCTTTCCTACCTGCCACGACTAGATTAAAATGTAACGTTTATACCGTAACCAACTCGCTTTTTCTTCCATTGATGGGCATGGGGCTCATCATGCACATTGCCATAAGGGTCGTATGACCTTAAAACACCTTAAAACAAACACCAAGTGGGTCTGCGAGTCCACTGCGAGTTGGGGTGATGCAATTTTAAAGCACGCCGACACCACATAGCCAACCAGATTAGAAGGTAGATTAGATTAGAATAAAATATCTATTAATATAGCTGTGTGAATAAAACATTTGAGATTTTCGCGTTTTTCACACATATTTATCTATTTAAACGGATCTTAACGCGAATGTTTCCTTTATTTATTTTAATCGACATTTCGGTTGCGTTGCACCAACCATGGTCACGAGCTGACTGAAAAGACGGGTGGTCCACGTGGTTGCGAGCAGTTTCGTCAACTACCCGCATTTGGTTTTCATATTCCGGAAAGTTGCGACACACAACACTCACAATACCAGAAGTAGCGTTAGATGAAAAATCGCGAGGTTTAATTTTATTAAATTTACTAGTAAAGTAAATTAGTAAATTAGTATTAGTAAATTTAATAAAATTAAACCTCGCGATTTTTCGTTTAAGGATTCCATGCCGAGGACAATTTGCATCCATTTTCGCGATTGAAATTTCTACGTTTCTTGATTTCTAATTGCTTCACGCGCAATCCTGGAGAAATAGTGGCGATCGGTGGAGAGGATTTTTGGACTATCCAGTGATTGATACCGGCGTTGAGTAAATAAGGTAAACATTCGCGTCAAGATCCGTTTAAATAGATAAATACTCGTAGCTGCGTGAATATTAAAAATAGAAAAGCAATTGCGTCATCAACATGTGAACTTAACTGCTTTGTTGGTATGACCAGTTTATGTAGATACCACATATATACACATACATAGATACACATAGATAGATACCACATAGATACCACATAGATACCACATATTGCTTATACCCATCAGTCAATGTTTTTCTACTGCTGCAGGTATATAGGCCGGTCCCAAGGCTCGTCACCACACACGATCTTATATTATTAGAAACTTAAAATCATTTATTAACTTAGTTATTTAACTATGTAGTTTGTAGTTTGTACTATGTAGTAACAATTATTAGTTTATTTAACTATGTAGGTATCACAGAAACCTTTAAGCTTTATGTATGATGTCGAATCGCTCTCAGTTAGATAGGTACTCTTTACAATGTTTATAATATTTATTGTACCTACGCAATATTTATTTTGTGAATATTCATTACATTCACACAGAATAAACATTCACAAAATTTAGATTTAGTTCATGGATTTAGAATGTTTAATTAAATAATTATCAAATATAATTAATATTCACAAAACTCGACTCACGATTTAAGTTAGAACAAAATTATAAACTACGTAAATCCGGCCTCGCGATCCCGCTTATTAAAATCCGACCAAAAACAGAAATGGCATTGGCAGTATAATGATTAGTGGTTAAATGTTAAGCCATGCGACCCAAGCGACCTTGGTTCGATTCCCGTGTCTCTGACGGAGGTGTAATTTGGAAGGGTTCGCTATAACCGATTAGCCTGCTTCTTGGTAGCCCTCTCAGGCACCCGCGCATTATGTCATTAGAGAATATGTGCGCACTCACGTATGGAATTTCACGTATGGAGTTAAACACATTAAAAATAAGGTACCTACCAAGAGAGTCGGAAACCGACCAAGAGGGTCATAGAGAGTTGGAAACTCCAATTTACATGCTCTATGACTATTCAGCTCTTTTATGGGAGGTCACCCTTTGACCCCAGATTTGATCTATGCACTTACGCTCAGGACTATTGTTCAGTTCATGTAACATGCCGGTTTTGGCAGTGAGCTATAAGTTGGAGGGTCACAATAGATCTTTCCGATAGCAGTGACGATACTTGTGGGCCTTTTGGTTCAACTAATTCTGACTTAATTAATAATAATACTAAAAGGTACCTACCAATGCTTCATTGAAATATGTAAGTAGTTGACAGTTTGATTAATAGACAAACAGCTGTGCCACGTCGTATTATCTATAACCATCGCAACATAATGGCTTAAGGATATAATGCTACCAACATTACCAATTTATTTACACAACAAAATTTCAGTAACCAACAAATTTAGACATAAAAATATCTATATTCAGTAAGTAAATAGTTAAAAGAAATAAATTTATATAATAAATGCATTTTCAGAAGGAAAGAATAAGAAAGGAAGTTTTTAGTATTCACTAATAATAAAATACTCATGAAATCAATGTATTTAGTTATCTGTGCATTGCAAGCCGTCTAATGGACCACAATGCAGCAGCATAGATACAGCAAAAAACAGTTGATATTTTCAGTTGTACCTACTTATTCGCTTGCAGTCTAGGACGTTGGATCATAATTTTAGCTAATTAACTTATCATAGCTTTAACCTGTTCACCTTTTATTGTCTTCTTCTTTTTTGTTCCCATTAGGTCAAGAATGAATGAAAATCAAAGAATGATCGAAATTATCTTGGGTCTTACGAGGATAGAGATTAAGAGATAAAAATCGAGTAGTGTAAACCAGTCCAGAATCACATTCACATATCAGGTAGATGTGCCGTTTATACAAATGATACGAATTTACTAGTAACGCTAACTTCAAACCGTTAAGTCTCTACCGAGTTTGCATAACCCTTGAAGTTTCAGTTTAATATTTCGTCAGAGATTGAGTAGTTCTGTGGGAACGACTAAGGAAAATTATGAAGTAGTAAATGATGATAACTAATTAAACATTACCCACATTGAAGAATTATAAGCCTTTCTAATTTGTTTTAGTAGAAAGGCATCTAAATCCTGGAAAGCGCAGCGTGGGATGGACCAGAAGTTCGCTGGTGGTCCCTGGATAAGAATAGCGGAACATCGTATGCGATGGCAACCCTTCAGAGAGACCTATATCCAGCAGACATAGGGTGATGATATGGTGCTAAATATTTTATAATTAATTGTTTTTCAAAATATCTCCATTCTATCCCATCTCTACTCCAAAAAAGAATGGGGAGCGTAAAGGAATATGAATCCTTTCCTGGTCGAACATGACCATGTGAAGAAACGATAGTGGCTATGTGTGGAAAACGTAGCATGGGACGTCCTCCAGTCAGATGGACTGACGACTTAAAGAAAGTCGCCGGTGGTGAATAGAAACCCTGTGTGGAGGCGGTCCCTGGGAGAAGCCAACTATGGACACAGACTGATGGTATGGTATGACACAACTAGATGAGAAAAACGGAAGGTCCTGTATGAGGACGAGGCTTTTAAAACTTATATCTAGCAATATAGAAATACAGACTGATAATATCGAATGATACGATAAATTGCTACCTATAACTGACGAATATTGGACAAATAGTGGACTCGATTTTCGGATAACAAAAGATGTTAGAGCTCGCCGGACTTCACACTGAGTGAAACAGATCTCCAGCATGGAGCTTGTGCAGCGCGAATGACGGCGGTGAGGCACCTCTATCGTCCAGAGTCGAGTTTGAGGCAAAGATATGGCACTGGAGATCTGGAGATCTATCGTCCGCACTGGTGGGAGGGACGAATGACAGAAGTTACCCTCAGCAGCCTTGACGAGCGACCACAAAGCTCGGCTTTCAGAAGGATAGCTTGCTAGTCAATCGCTAATTCTACGGATGTGCTCATTCCTTGCCTTGACTGAAGGTAATCCTCTTACTGTACCTCGAACCAGCGTTAAATTTACTCCTCAAGTCTGTGGCATTCGGATCTTCAGATTCTTGAGCTTTGGCCCAGGCCCTGTATGCAGTCCGTTTGTTATAGCGGGCAGGACTGATTAAACCAAGGTTGGCTCCGTCCACTGACGGGTACTACGCGCCCAGAGAATCGACAGGTCCCCGTCGTCAGGATGGGGGAAGCGGCGGCAACAGATATCTTCCCGGATATACATGCATACCCCAGCATGTCGCACAAAACAATGCTCCAGTTTGTAACCGGGGTAATAAAGATATGATGTATCGGCCGCGCAGAATATTTATCTCTCCGTTGCGAAAAGTAAGGCCAGCTTTGCCGTCTCAAAGTGGTAGTGGACGGCGTCGATGAGAACGGATCATTTTCGTAGAATATTGTTATAACTTATTATTATTACTGTATCATAACCATAATAGACAAAGCCGTTACACGATGGGTTACTGTACAATAATCGCCCGCCTGTGTCATTACAGGAATGCGTCATTAGGTAATCGCCGCGGATTACACGTCGCGGAGACTAAATGCCGATAAACGGCGTTTACGTCGTTTCGCCCGCAGCCCTCTGCCAATTACGAATTTACGATCGACAGACCGTCGCGAAAAATATTTAGACCCCTTACACACGACTTAGCCATAATTCGGCTGTTAGCCACGATTCTGAGTCACTATACGTATGTAGAGCTCCAGTGACATTCCAAAGGCATCTGATTTGAATTGTATGTGTTTTAGGATTTTAATCGATAACCAGAGGAGAAATAAACCAAATTGGAAATGAACTTTTCCAAATTTGTTACAAAATTATGTCGACATAAGCTTGAAAATATTTGAGGTGGAGCTATCTCTATCTCTTAATCACTAATTCCTGGTTGTAATGGTACTACTATGTTAGTGACTTCATTACTGACTAGCTTATGCCGATGATATAGCTGCGATCTGGGGTTCTTCAAAAGCTGTGAATAGGATTTTGCAAGGTCGGCGGCGTATCCGCGTACCTCCTGGTGGTGCAGGTGTCCATGGGCGGCGTAACACTTACCATCATGTGGGATCACTTGCTCATCCGAATACTTCCCTATAAAAAAAATCAAAACCCTATTGTTTAATGGAAGAGATAGCCACACTAATATCCATTTTGAATCACTCAGATATCAGAAAACGTAGAAACATGACGCACTTCTGATAAGTAATAATGTGATTATATTACCTATGTATTTAACTAGCAGTGCCCGTGACAATTATCTTGATTCCCGTGGGAATATGGGAACTGGGTCTGGATAAAAAGTACTTTAAATGTTAACTCGACCCATAAGTTATAATAACAGTATGCCAAGTTTTATTAAAACATGTCCAGTGGTTTTTTGCGTGATACGCTTACAGACAAACAAAAATTCAAAACCTTACACTGAAGTGACTTTTTCAAAAAACAATAAATGTACATTCACGGCTATGTATATATATATTCACGTTTTCACTATACATATGTATACTTTAAGAATGCATCAATTGCGAGCATTACAGCCAGATGTTGTCGCATGGCTAAAACATAATTTTGTTAGTGTACGCCCACTCTTAGAACCTAACAATCCTTTTGTACAACACCGCAGAGGCGCCACAACCCATAATTTTTGTAAATGATTTCTTTGAGTGATATTTGAATTAATATAAATGCTGACAGGATGTCGTTAAGAGGCATAAAAGAACGCAATAAAACCGACCTTTTTAGTGCAAACACTGAGTAATTTAGGGGTTTGTATAATGCCAACGGCTATGTCGGCGTCCAGTTCTAACAAGGTAGACCGTCAGCCCTTTTGATTAATTTTCTTACAAAGATAATGATTAAATCTAGTTATAAGACTATTAAAGTCTGTGGGTAAAAATATTACGTACCTACTTATTGATTATATATACCAAAGTAAAGGTAAGCTGGTAAGGTGAGCGGGTGAGATAAAATAATCGAACAACCAACTTTATTTAATTTTGGTTTCGATGCGGATCGGTGATAGCCTAAGGATTTCTATTCTCGACCATCATTCCTACGGTGGTGAGTTTAAGGCTTTGAGTTTTTTTTAAGCATGGTAGCTTAAAAATTTATAAAAATGGTTAAGCTTAAAAATGGTAGTTTAATTTTTACTCAATTACAAACTTCAAATTATCACTTGCTCGGTGGTGAAACATAAATTTCGAAGGAAAACTACATTGCAGCTGCAACTGCAACCAACCATTTCAATATCCACTGCTGGAAATGGGCCAGCAGTGGAATGTGCCTCCTCTCGCATATTGTCTTATGAATGAGGGATGTATGGGATGTATGGGTTCATCTAAATGTACCTCAATATATATTATATATGCAAAACAAAGCAGCATATTGTATATGTTTTACGAGTACATCTAGAATCTAGAATGTATATCTAGAATGAAGCCTACTTTATTAGGTAAAAATTTAGGTAAATCGTCCTAAACTTAAATACTTATATTAATTTTGATTTTTGTAACGAAAAACGATATTACTTAGTATTCAAGACTACTTGCTATTCGCGAATACGAACATTTACAATTATGTTGAACATGTAGAATACCGAGTAATTAACAACGACTGGGCACATCTCTGTTACAAACTATCAAAGACTGTCTACCAGCGTATGCGTATGCAGTGAGGCAAGTCTATTCTAAAAACAATTAAGTGGACCCATAGGTGTATATTATAAATAATAGTGTCAAATTTAGTGTCGGCGGAAGCCCCATAATGAGTGGCACCGCATCGGCGCCGAGCGGGCCATGACTTGCAAAGCCTGTCGACACGACGTTCAGTTAAACTCTAAAATGCGACTTTTCATACAAGGGATTATCATTTCTATTTATCATATAAATAAGGCACACGAGAATGTCAACGGACTGCATGAATTATGTGTGTGAGCTATAAGATCATCGATCGACCGACATTCACACGTAGGTCCTATCATTTAAGTAATTCTTGTAAGATGCAGTAAGTATGCAATTATTATGAAGTGAATCTGTAATGCACTTACGAGAAACGAACAAGAAGACTTATCGTGTTTTAGTATGATGCGTAACGTTAGGGTGATCTGAACAAAGGAAACTATTTTTTTATGGAAAATAGGTGGCAGACGACCGTACAGTCCACCTAATGGCAAGTGGATACTGTCGCCCATGAATATCCGCGATACATGCTAGCATCAGTCCAAATTGACAAATGTTGGCACGCCCCTGTATCCGCTGCCTACCTTTGGAGATTTAGAAATGGATTTGAAGAATGGGTTGTTTAATGGAGAGGGATAGGATAAGACGGGCTGGAAATGGCCTCTGGCATATCTCACTCTCTACCGAAACATGTACCTACAGCACATTGGGGAAATAGGATAAAGTGGGAAATGTAGTACAATTCGCGGTAGTCTTCTGAGAGAGATAAAGGTAACGTGGGTAGTTGAGAATGTCCAGCGGTTGTGGGAGCATGCAGCGTGCTCCCCCCTCCCCCTCAATTACCCCTCTCTGTCAGAGAAGAGTACTGCGGTACATACTAATGTTACTACGTTGATTACTTACTAGTAATCAATATTAAAGTATAATATTAATTAATAATATTTAATTAATATTTAAGCGAAGTCTCTTATCCTACTATATTGACTAACCTAGGAATTGGGGCTCGATGGGAATGACTGGGAAAGACTAACGTAAAATAAAATCAAATATAATCTGAACTCCCTAAAAAATTTCAAATATAGGCTATGCATACGCCATCTTTGACTGAGTAACTACCTGCGCGGGTGGTAAGTGCTTATTTGAATTTATTACTTGATGAATTGATGCTCTTCTATGGTGCTTCAATTGATTTTCTTCTAGATTCAGTACGATAACACACAGATAGATTTTTTTCCTCTTTGTTTATGTAGGGACTTTTACACTTTTGTGTATGTCAGCCCCATTGTACCAGGTTACAATTTTTCTTAAATATCCACTTACCTCATCTATGACTCTGATAGCGACTGGCAAATTAGCATAGAATGTTAGCAGCTTCGACGTTGGCTCGGACAGAATTTTATGAAACACCCTACATCACACCTCTTTAAATTTGGAGTCCCCATCAGAACCTTCCTCTCAGGTTCGTTCCTGGAACACTCCATCTACAAGTGTTGAAGAGATCTAATAGAGAGAGTTTTATTGCATTGTTTAATTTTATTTTATTTATTCTTGTACTCACGACGGAACAGAGATGGTACTCGTATATGCATTTGGGGTAAGAGAATGTATGTTTGTGTAGTCCTTTGTTACCACTTTTCTCTGAAATGGCTGGCCCGAAGCGGTTTCTTTGTAAATGTTTAATTGGAGCAAGTTTGAGAATGGATGTTGTGGTTCTAATTCACCAGGGCGTGCTGCTGTACCAAGTTAAAAGTTGTAATGTTTCGTAACTTCTAAACGAATGTATTTATTCGAATGCGTCCTTCTGAAGTGAACAGTTAAAGAGGTGTACCTGTATATTATACACATAAGCGTCAGTATCTGATGCTGAAACCGGGGGTCGGTAAGGAAACTCCTTGAAATTTGAAGGTACAATGGTCGTGTTTGGACTCATTTTTTAGAATTTTTTGGTTCAATAAACAGTTCTAATACATAGAGGAGAATGATGCTGTATCCTACAGCCGACTGGGTGAGTCCGATCGATCGTGTTATCTCATTCCAGCAGAAGTCGATGTGTACAAACGTGATTATAATTTCTAAATTAATGCATTTATTCGAATGCGTGTTCCTGCAGTTAATAGTTAAAGAGGTATACTTTACATATATAGCCGTCGGTGTCTGATACTGGAGCTGATACTCCTTGAATTTTAACGGTAAAACTATCGCGTTTGGACTAACTTTTTGGCGATGTATAGTTCGATGAACAGTTCTAGTACATGGAGGAAGAGGATGCTGTGTCCTACAGTTGTCTAAGTGTGGTTGACTGGGTGATATATCTCATTCTAATAGAAGACCATGTTTCAAGGGCAGTAAAAGTTGTTAAAGCTCGTGTCTATTCCTTTCCCAAAACACTCAACAGTTAAAAAATCTCTAGATAATTTTATAACTTCAAAATAGTTAAAATAAAAGAATGAATGATCGAATATAAATGAATGCACATTCATTTATACTATTATTATTACAGGTTGCATTCGACTGTTTCAGATTGTCCACAAAACTGGCTTAATTTGTTTCATTCCTTTTGGAGTTTTTTTTTAATTTACCTAATGGTTTTTATCCATTAATTATCTGCTATTTGTAAACTTATAAGAGGAATGTGCAGGATTCGTACAAACCAGTGCTGGTTAATGGATCTCAAGTGATTTATAGGAAATGTTGTGGGTATATATATATGTGTTTACAATAATAATAAAATTTATAAAAAACCCGTGATTTTTATTTAATTTTTGTTTGCTCTCGTCTGTTTTTGTTTAAGGCTTCTTATAAGTAGAAATTGTTTTCTATGCGATCACTTGTGTGTACCTACGAAATATAATTTCTATCTATCTTTCTAACAGAATTACAACGAAGAATGAGTTTAGTTAGACTAAAGGACTTTCACACCACTTTCTGATAATACCTGAGTTTAATTAGACTAAAGGACTTTCGCACCACTTTCTGATAATACCTGAGTTTAATTAGACTAAAGGACTTTCGCACCACTTTCTGATAATACCTGAGTTTAATTAGACTAAAGGACTTTCGCACCACTTTCTGATAATACCTGAGTTTAGTTAGACTAAAGGTCTTTCGCACCACTTTCTGATAATACCTGAGTTTAGTTAGACTAAAGGACTTTCGCACCACTTTCTGATAATACCTGAGTTTAGTTAGACTAAAGGACTTTCGCACCACTTTCTGATAATACCTGAGTTTAATTAGAACTAAAGGACTTTCGGACCACTTTCTGATAATACCTGAGTTTAGTTAGACTAAAGGTCTTCCGCACCACTTTCTAATAATACCTGAGTTTAGTTAGACTAAATGACTTTCGCACCACTTTCTGATAATACCTGAGTTTAGTTTGACTAATGGACTTTCGCACCACTTTCTGATAATACCTGAGTTTAGTTAGACTAAAGGACTTTCGCACCACTTTCTGATAAGGTATTATCAGAAAGTGGAGCGAAAGTCCTTTAGTCTAAGTAAACTCATTCTTCGATTTCAGGAGGTGATGAGAAAGGCCCCAAGTAAGTAGGTACCTATTAGGTACAACGACTATCTGAATGTGAATAAATTTATAATACTTCTGTGTAGTTCATTGTTATTTCCAAACTTAGCCGTTTTTCACCGAGTTTCCCTTCGCCATAGAAACGGACATTTTTGTTAGGAAAAAAAAGGTAATTAAATTAAGTAGGTAAGTACCTAATCGCTTAAGTGTAAATTTGGCTAATTATTTTTTATTTATAATTACTGAAAAGGCAAACAGCGGTCTGTAATTAAAGCAAATTATTTCGGTTTAGTTTCTAATTATAAATAAATTAAAGAGGCTTAACAAGAATTGTTATCCTCATGTTGCTTATGTAAAATAACAATTACAAAGCACAAAATGCGTCGGTCCACCGCTCCCACAATGGTAAATTAGTACCTACCTACCATCCTACTTGAGCCGTGTCCGTGAAAAAACAGAAGAAAGTGACCGCACACAAAAGCCATTAAATCCTTCAATTAACTTCGATTTCACACCCTTTCACGAACCGAAAAATCGAAGCCCAAACATTAGTTTAACCAAAATTATAGAAAACCAACAAAAAGTGTGGCAAAAAGTGCTGGCAGATGAAAAAAACTTTAGACAGGACACGGTCATCGCCGTGTGCGGCGCGCAGCGGCGCGGGCGCACCGCTCAGCCGGCCGCCGCGCCGCCCGACGACACGTCACGGAGTATTAACCACCCCGATGACGTCACAAAGAACACACCAAAGAGTAAACACAAACATGTCCGTTTTTAATCGCACCTAATGTTTCTACATGACACATGAGAGCCGAGATAAGATAGAAACTTTATTGGGTACTCTGTGAACTCTTTTAATGTGCGTTATTATAAGATGTTTGCTTAGGGTTTCTAATTCATTTACATATATACATACAGATACATTACGAAAACATTGGCCATCGGCTAATATGGAAACACGCGAACGCGTGATCCACGTCTATATCTGTATATATAGGTATGTAAATGAATACATATTTACATATTTTCTTTTGCTTGTGCCATCCTTCTATTATTGTTAATAATTATGTTATTCAATAAGTTAATAATTAATTAATTAAGTTATTAATTATTTCAAAGGATAACTTTCTAGGATAAAGAAATATTTCTAGAATAAAATCCTGCTACCTACATGATGTCTATGTATTTGTGGTACAATGAAATCTAATGGGTAGCTAGATGAATATGAAATTGCTAAAATAATTATTTATTAAATAAAATATGTATGTATAGATATTAAAATCAGTACATGGAACACAATTTAGATGACCGTTTATTGATGAAATGACAATATGATTTACCTATAAAAAACAATATGATTTACCTATGTTTGGAGATCATATCTCCAAACATTCGAAATCGTTTCCTTTCATATATTGACTTTTTTTTATAGACGATGATAGTACGAAGATAAGACTTATATTGTCAATTGTCAAATTGATCATTACATGCACCAAAATGATGTAACTATACGTTTCGCCAATTTGTTTTTACTAACATAAAAACAAAAGATACTTTTATACGAACTAAAAAGTATATTAAATGTCATTCAAAAATAGATTTTAAAGAGCAATTTTTGCAGATACGTTCATTCGCCTCTTAGGCTGCGATATAAAACATTATAAAGATGTCGTGGCAAGAAGTCTGCAATACTAAGTGCGACCTATTCAAACTAATAGCACCCGCACGACTACAGTAAATATCGATTGATTAAAATTGATGTACCCACACAATTATTTTATATCAATAGAAAATTAATATGATGTTTTTAGCTACCGTAGTTTTTGTGTGTACGGAAGGCAGTCGGCGTCAGCCAAAGGCCTAATTACAATCGTTTGTTTTTGAAATAGCCGCTCGGACCGGGCTCAGTACAGTCGGCGACGGAACTTGTTAGCCGACCGTGTATTTTAATTGAAACCCCTAATGGATGTAAATGAATAATAATTAATATTTTTCTTGTAAACTCTTGTGTAGCTCGTAGGTTTATCGGAGCACATCAATCAGGTGTATTTTTTGGGTTTGTGTTTTATTTTAAGTGTATTTTAAAATATCTGTGCTGAATAATTCATTCTGCTATTAATGACAGATAGATACTAGGTGTCTTTTAGTATTTTAATTTGGCTTTAATTTGGTTTTTGTCATTAAACTTTAGTACTGGTCGTTTTAATGCTAAAAGTATATTTGTAAAATACCTATCTGCGCTTTGATTAATATACGAGGATGTATGTAAGAAAGCGCTTACACATATTACACATATGGGCACATATTGAAATACTTGCATCAATAAAATATGTAAGTAATCGATTCTATTGTACTACCGTCTCTTTGGGACAGTTTTTGCCGGTAGCGGCATAGTGATATAAGAAGAGTACATCATCATTATACTATCGAATTATTTACCACTTGCACAAGTTCGATTTGCACAAGTGATGACGAACACAAGTTCGTGTACACCTCAAGTATTTATTTCATTCTATTTTATTTAGACAACGTCATCAATTTATTATTGTCGTTATTGTAGTATTCTTGGAATGAAACCCGAGAAATTTTTAAGATTGTTTCAAATCCAAAGTTTGATATTACGGCATTACAACACCACGCAACTATTGTACATATATTCATTGGTCTTGTCTTTATAATAAAAATCTATTTGAAATTCTGTGTCAAGAACCTATATTAAAAACGCTATAGGGCTACCTATATTTACAAAACAAAATTGTGACAGCCTCATGATTCGGGCTAACTCTGTAACTACCTCGAAAAATGGGCTGGAGTGAACGTACTTTCCTTTTCTTGCTATGGTAGCGGTAATATCTCGATAAATGCTGATTCAGCATCGCTTTGTGCCTCGCCGACTATCTCACGAGTACTTTTTTTTGGTAACGAACTTAAGGAACTAACGATTAGCGGGAAGGCACCTCCATATAGGCTTAAAAATACAAATGTGTCTGACCTCTTATGTCTCCCTTTTAGAAATGAAACGGGATCATGATAGTGTTGTAGCATAGACAAAGTATAGATAAAATGATGTTGGTCAGATTAAGATTACCGTGGTCATGTATTGTAGATAGATTCTATCGTTAATGTGGTAAATTGTTGTAAATTTATATATATATATACGTTTTATGGCTTATTCGACAAGCAGAGAATAACGAAACCAAACCTATCTTAAAAAGAAATCTTTAAATTCGTTCGAAATATTACTAGATATGAACTCGAGAAATTTTGAGGTGGGGGGAGGGGAGGTTATCTGTCACATTTTGTTTTCTAGTTTTCTTAGATTTTGGAGACGTATTAACTATTTATTGTGTTTCGTTTATTTTAATACATACAGTAAGCGTACCATTATCGCCTGGAATTCAATCTTACATTGGATTCGATCGATCGCCTGAAATTTTGTTAAAGTGCTTACTTTTGCCCAAATTTCAGACGATAATCGCATGCTTACTATATGTAAGCGTAAGTATCTCGTAGCTTAAACTTAAGCATTGCTTGCTTAAGTATCTCGACAATATGGCTACATACTTCTCACTTGTTATAAATTTTAGTCTTCTAAGTATTTTACACATTTAGGTCATATCCAGGTGTATATATAATAAAGAACCCGCATATCTATCTGTGTATCAAGCTGTATGAACTTTGACCTTCATTGTTTTGAATTGTACTGGGCCAAGTCGCACCTAAGTGAATAATAGAATACAACAAGCTATAGCATAAGCATAATCTCCATAAATGTCTTGAATAAAGGTGGTTGTTTTTCTGTAAATAGTGGGTTTTTTTTTCTTTAATCAGAGCAGATCTCAAGAAATATTATTAAAAATAAATGATTTACAGTTTGATAACGTTGTCCGCTTCAGTTTTACTTTTAGACCAAACAACAAAACATTCGATAATTGTTTTCTTTATGGGGGCTATTCCTACACACCAATTCTTTTTAATTTCGTTACATTGTCGATTATAAGTAAGTATACACTTAGAAAAATAGCTACTTAGAAGCTTTTCCTGATAAATAATTTGAATAATTAAATAATTACACAATAATTTAAATAAAGATACGGTTATTAAATTATTTTGAAAACATTTGTTTTCCTATTTCATAATTACACAAGAACTAAATACGCATTTATATAATTAATTTGAATAAATACACTAAGTATATTGGTGACTTATTGTGTTCGTGTCATTAGTAGATACTCAATATAAGCCCTTATTTCCTATTTCTTTGTGAATTATAATAATACAACTAAAACAAGTTTATTAGAAATCGTATCTAATTGAATATGTAGATAGGATATGTTAAAAGAATTAAAGTAATCGATATTAGATTCTAATTCTTCTTTAATACTTCTTTAAAAAAACCTTAATTTCATTTGATCAATACTCGTATTTTTGTTTAACACGCTATTATTTCTGCTGACAAAACTTACACACTTAAATATATGTAATATAATTACATATGTAATATCTTTAACTTTATACACTTTTTGCTTTTTAAGTAGAACAACCATACTCGATAGAAATTCTAAGAGAATAAAAAATAGACATATTTTATTTCATTAGCACAGTAAATAATGTCGCCTTAATAAAGAGAAAAAAATATCAATATCTGCTGTGGAAAAGTGATATACAATAAACATTACAGAATCTATTTATTTACTTAGGTACTTTTTGTATAATAGGTCATTGTGTGTGTGGACGATAGGAAATTCTCGTGTAGACTATTGCGTATGTGTTATGATATAAATCATAACACATACATACATCCTATGCTATACATAAGCCTATGCTTATTACCATTACACGACACCAGTGTTATGTAAATCTTATGCGGTACTTAATTAAGTTTATTTAAAGATTGGTAAAAGCGGCCATACTCGCAAAATTATTGTTAATGAAGCCATAAACGTGTAGATGAATCCTCGAATGGTGGCACAAACTGTGAAGCATAATGTGGAATGCCCACCGACCACATGGACCGATGACTACTTGAAGAAGTTTGCTGAAGTTGAAGAAGTTCGCTGAAGTTGAAGAAGTTGTGGTTTGATAAGAAAAGCCGAAGATCGTGTATGGTGGCAAGGTTTGGAAGAGGACTACGTTCAACAGGGGAGAGACAAAGACTAAAGCCATAGAGCCCAACTCCTTGGGCTCTATGTTTTTTAACTCTTCAGTTAAAAAACAAAAACATACCTTCGATTTTGATACCAGGTTTTGACCTGCGTGTCGGTCAAGCCCAATTTGGCGGCAAGTTCCATCCGATCTTGCACGCTGAGGTACTTCTGTCTCTCGAAGGACTTCTCAAGGGTCTGTAGCTGGTGGTCCGTGAATGCTGTTCTTGCTTTTCTCTGCTTCTTGGCCAGCGCTGCCGCGTCGCCACCGCAGCTCTTGCTCGATACATCGTCTGAGTCATCTTTGACACCTGTGAAACAAAAACATTTCTAATGAAGTCGGTAAAAACATTGAAAGAACTAAAAAGTTACACAAACTATATACTGTAACCGTGACCAGCCTTTTAACATCCACAGCTGAACATTAGCACATTGTCTTGTGGATGAGGGATGTATGGCCTTCAAACAGCACGCTGGCCAAGCGAGTTGGCGAGTCCACTCTTTTAAAGGTAGTGTAGTTCCTCAGGGCTTGCGGTAGTCACCTTGTCATCCCTTAGTGGCCACGATACGACACCCACGGGAAGAGATGGAATGGTGTTATCCTACAGCCGGCCGACATCACGGGGACAACGCAAACTATATACGTAGGTACATATTTGAGAAATTAAAATCATTGAATGAATTCTAAACATTGATTTCTTTAAATGAACTGAAATCAAATAGTAATTTATTGCATGACTATAGATAAAGTAGGTACATAAGATGTTCACAAAATTGAAAGTTCTTCTATAGCCTACCTGATAACGTGTACAATACTTATTTAAATTATCATTTATTAATTCGTCCTATACATCATATAGTGTGGTTACAAATTTACTTTTATTTACTTAGTAAAATCCAATTTGTGACAAAAAGTACAACAATGTTAATTAGAGTTTGGGTACTAATAGTATACTTACAACTTACAAAACTACTTGTGACAACTAATTTAGGTACTAATAGTATATTTACAACTTACAAGACTACTTGTGACAACTAATTTCATTTGGTTAGTTTATTTTCCTCTCTTTTTCTTTAAAATGTATATGGTAAACTATTTTAACATTACTTAATTATTTTATTATATGTTTGTTGTCCATATATTCACTTATATTGTAAATACAATAGTTATAAGTTTTAAATTCAGTATCTTCCAATAATTTTATTTCATCAGGAATGTTGATGTTGATGTTAATGTTGATGAATAGAGTCTGAATACACCGATGTGTCGTATTCACCATTATTGTTTCTACGCGTTTTTATTGTCCGATCATTATAATTATCGTTTCTAGCTCACATTGATTCACTATTAGACTCAGATCTCCCCGAAGTCGCATCGTGCACTTCCCAATTTTGTCCAATACAGGTCTCAATTCAAACACAACAATTCAGTCACTACAACCATTGTCATTTCTATGACAAAGTAAGTTGGCCAATCAATTGCCACTTTAATTTATTAATCTTTTAAACTATAATGGTTACTTTAATGTTTTGACGATTCACATCAAAAGAAAGTGTTACTAAAATTCTTGTATCTTGTAACGAGAATTCGGTTACATTAATAGCAATCAGACTTCTGATTAAAGTTACAAATGGTTTCTTCTTTCTATTAAGTAAAGATGTAGTATTAAAATTGTGTTCATTTTTAGTAACATGTGTACTTTTAATTCAAACGGAAACCCACTCAAAAGGTGAAGGCTGTTATTCGCGCAAGCCAAATGTATCTCAGTACACCTGGTTTCTTTTCAAAGAAACCGAAAGCTTAAACATGTATTGCCTTCTCCATAGCTCTCTGATCCTAGCTACAGTTACAACAAAAAAGCATAACCGCAAATCGCAACCAGCCCCTTTAACATTCACTGCCTTCTCATACACATTGTTTTGTACTCGAAGGATGTATGGTCTTAAAATGTCACACTGGCCCAGCGGGTTGGCGAGTCCACTCTTTTAGAGGTGGTGTAGTTCCTCAACGTTTGTGAATGCGGATGTGTTATCGCTTGATAGCCTTTTAAGACACTCGCAGAAAGAGATGGGATGATGCCTGAAAGCCTAATTTTAAAGCCGGCCTACACCACACGACCACATTTAATTTGAAATAATTGCTTCTCAAATCACTATTAATTTGAAGAACTTATTAATCCGTCTATGTATATAAGTATTATAAAGACTGCTTCTGTTTTGTAACTAAGAAAGATTTCAACCATTCAGTTATGCATATAATTTAGTTTAAAAAATCATATAGTAATTAAAATTGTTCCAACATTAATAAATATTCATATCCAACCAATAACAAGTCACATGATACCTAACCAAGGACAGGTTGGTAACGTTAAACGCGTTCCTTAAACCTCGGCTCATGTCCTCGAACCGAAGCCTCGTCTCCAGTACGGCTTCTGCGGTCGGAGCCTTCGCCACACTTCCTTCGACATCATTGCCCTTGCACTAAATACCAACTTGGATAATCGCTTAAACAAAGCTTTAATACCTACTTAATAACCATATGTAAAATTGTAGTTGTCGTGTATTACCTATTGACTATATTAAATATAATATGTATTAAATAATAAGCTTTCTAAATAAATAATTTTAGGTGGAAATATTTTAGGCCATTAATTTTTACGATAATAATAAATAATTGATGTGACTAGTTTCTATACATTTTTATAAGTTGTAGGAACTGCCAAGTAATAAATAGTAAGACTGCAAAGGAATAAGTAGTCGATTGATGTCGACCAATGGCTAGCAGTTAAGGATCGAAGGATGATAATAGTGTTAAAATAGATATAGCTTTTAATATGTAAAGAATAGAGCAAATGAAGTCTACAATTTTCTTGGGTATAACCATTGACGAACATATGAACTGAAAGGAGCATAAAGATACTATTTCAAAGAAAGTTAATACAATAGTTTTTTGCATTAAAAATAATCAGAAATACTACCTGTGTTGAAACTACGGTTATGGTATATCATGCTTATATTTCTTGGGTTATACGTTACGGCATCATTCTATGCGGTAACTTCACTAATATCGATAGAATTTTTATCGCCCAAAAGAAATGCATTCAAGCAATCTCTAAAATGAAGTGGAGCGAATCATGTAGACCTATATTTAAAAGAACATAAGCTATTAACGGTACAATAGGTATTCGTACATATACAAAGCGACAAAATTTGTAAGAGAAAATATGACCCTTTTACAAAGAAAGCATAACAGCGGTACACGTGCTGCCACTCAACTTCCTTTGGATATGCCAACATACTCTTACAAATTGCTCAGACGAAATTGTTACTATATGGTATAATTAATAACAGCAGCCTTCCAAAACAGATTCCTTTTTTTTATGTAGACTAACTTACCTTCAAATAAATTCTAGAAATTTTTACGGGAATGGTTAATTGACGAATGTTTGTACCCTAATGACGAATTTCTTAAAAAGGGAGACTTGTGCTTATATAAATATGGCCGGGCGTTGTGGAAGGCTTCAAGGACTATAAAGAATACAAATAATAACATTTGGACAATTTAATAGTTTTTGGTAATGTAATAATTTTTCACCGTTTGTAATTTAAATTTGCACATCGTTTTCCGGTGGCTCATGGATGTAATACTATTGAACATCTTGTAGGTATCTCATTTTTAAATCATTGGTTGATAAACATTGTTAGATATTGAGGCTGATTTTTATAGTGTTAACATAAATAAACATCAAATCAGAAAACAAATATGAATATGTTTCATTGTATCCTTTTTGGGATAGTCAAATAAGATGGCTAGTTATATTTGGTGAATTAATTCGCGATTAATGTGTGGAAAATTAAATGAATTCATTATAATTTCGGCGTAATTTATTATTCGTGTATTTTTCTAAACACTTAGGGTAAATGAGACAAGTGATTAACGTAACGGGTTGATTGTTGAATTAGTGCAGCCGAGTGTAGGAGCGGTCGTCGCTGCGGTTTGCCACCCGCACTCGCGCTCTTCCTATATACGAGTATAAGTGCATCGGTTCGGAGATCGGACACGCAAGTCAAACGCGTTCTTATTACGAAATTTAATAACCGTAGCCAGCTCTTTTATCGTCCACTGCTAGGACATGGGCTTCCTCGTGAACATTGTCTTGTGCATGAGAACTTAAATGACTTTAAAATGTCACGCAGGCCAAGCTGGCGGGACCACATTTTTAGAGGAGCTGTAGTTCCTCTTGACTTATGGTAGCTACTTTGTTATTCCTTAGTCGCCTTTTACGACACCCGCGGGAGCAGGTGGGATGGGGTGGTGTTATCCTAAAGCCGACCGACAATAATATGAAAATTAATATACAGCCTAAAATAACGGATTTTGCTCATGATTCTGAGTTAACTAACATACTTAAAGTGTTAGGTATTTTTTTTGTAAAAATGCGATTTTGTATTTAGTTATATTGCATGTACAATTTTTACAAAAACTGATTATTTTTAACAAACAGATTAAGTAAATTTTCATGTCAAGTAACTCATCTATGGTTTCATGTTTTGTAAATTGATCGGTTACAGCTTGTATATCGAGAAAAGTTAAAGGTTAGAGAAAAGTTATGGCGAATATAAAATAAGTCTAGGTTTGTTTGGTTTGAACAATTAATTTAACACTAAGCGATAGTGATCAATAGGTAGGTGTAGGGATTCGCAATAATAATAATAATAGATACCAGCTAATAAGCTTCACTCCAGACTTTATTATCAAGATATTACAAAAACCATGTTAATGTATATTTATTTAATAGCGGTAGTGCTAACACAGAATAGTCTGCGAATAGGCTATTTATAAAAAAAATATAGAACGAAGGTGGCAAACGAGAATACAATCTACCTGGTGGTAAGTGGATACTGTCGCCCATAGACATCCGCGATACATGCCAACATTAGTCCAAACTGACAAACTTTGGGAAGCCCCCGATTGCCCTGCCTACGTTTGTCGATGAAAGAATGGATTTGTAAAAAGGGTTGGGGACATGACAAGGGATAGAATGGGAATGGGTTCTGGCACATCTCACTCACTACCGAAACACGTACGTACATTGGGAAATATGATAAAGTGGGAAATGCAGTACATTTGAAGGTAGTATTCTGTGAGAGAGGGGTAACGAGGCCAGTCGAGTGCGTCCAGCGGCTGTTGGATTGTGGCGTGTACTCTCCCCCTCCAATGATCGAATTTATAAACACAGAAAGCTTCCACAATAGTACTGTTACACATTTAAAACCGAAAATGTCTAGACGCTGTTTCATTACGCAATAAGAGTGGCAATGAGCAGTCTGAATGGAGAATGGATGCTCTTATTGGAAAAGAGGATTCTTATTAGCCTTTAACACAAACAAACCCGTTCATACAATCACTATTGTAATTAATAAGACAAGTTGTTCATCGTTACCCTTTAAGTAGACCGACCATTTACGTTCATAGCTCATATTCAGCAATTAACTAATTTAAAAATATATAGGTGAGTTAGAGATGTTTGTAACTTTTCATTCAAATTCAAATATTTATTTGCATAAATGGTGGTTCCTTAATAATTACAAATAAGTAAATAAAAATTAATTTAAATTTATTCAATAAGTAATATTACAACGTAATTTTAATTATTAATGAAACTAATTATTGTATTTAATAAATGTCAAACAATTTAGAAGTTAAATACTTCTTTGCTATGCCAAATATCTATAATAATAATGTCGATAAATTGCTGAAATATAATACGAATTAGACACACATTTCATCTGCCATTCATTATAGATTAATTATAATCTTTTAAGCTCTAAGTAATAGACAAACTTTCAAAGAAATAAATACATGATAACAATTAAAAAGGAAAGACAGATTCAACGTTGGCAAACATTTCAAATATTTTTGATACCAATCACTACCGCTTTCATCACTCAATCGCTGTATCCTCTTGTTTTCAACGAACCTTTAGCAGCTTGTGTACATGTATGTATAATTATCAGACCCCATTGGGGTTTCAACATGTTTTACCTTTATTTGTTGTAATAAGGGCCAACTGCCGACTGCACTTACTCGACCGTGAAAATTATTATCATTACTGGACAAATTACTTGTACTGGCTAATGTCATTAACGCCCTAGTAGGAATTAGTCCTTAAAAATCTTTTAAGGTACCGCTATATTTATATGCTTTCTTAGTATTCCCATATAAGGAGTGGGAATTCCCCGAAGCGCTAAACGCGGTAATTCTTGATTCTTGGAATTATTTGTTCAATAAATGTTCATTTATCTGTCTGCTTTTACGTAGTCAATATTCAATTTAGAGATTATTATTGATGAAGCCACAAAGTATGAATCCCTATGAATTAGTAAGCATAAAGGTAGTATCTAAAACAAAATATGATCATAAATATTTTACGAATATTTTATCGCAAAAAAGAAATATTTTTGGAGTTTATACCAGATTTTTATACAAATTTGCTAAATACAAACCCCAAAAATTTTATATTTTTACAGAATAATGTTTATAACATTATACGTTAATTGGTTCGGAATTATGAGGCCACTCAATGGTTTGAGGCTTCGGGGAAAGTTCGGATACATCCTATAAACTAATGGATATATTTACCATTATAATTATAATGGATACAATTTATTTTCTTTCTCACTTAACGACTTAACACTTTTCCTTTGTATTTATATTAGATGACACCGTCCAACGTAGCACTATTTCATACATGCCGAGTCCTAACATCGCTTCCCTTAATTTTTCTCCTGTGTCCGATGAAGAGATACGTAGACTATTCAATTTCACAAAGTCCAAGGCCGTTGGCTATGACGATGTGAGCACGTCCATGGTCACTCTCATTCTTAATTGCATTCTTCCTGTCATAACTCACACTGTAACTTATCCCTATATTCTGGCGTTTATACTTCCACTTGGCGATACTCTTCTTCCTCTCTCCAAAGAAGTTAACTCCAAAAAACTCTTCTTCCCTGAACGACTTTCGACTCATCTCTATTATTCCTTTTTTGTAGAAAATTTTAAAAGCCCATGTGTGTGTGTGTGTCAATTTGAGTGTATGCTAAGCTTTGGATATACGGAAAGATGATTCTAATTTTCATCTATTATAACTTAATAAATCATATCGCTTAATAAAGATTTTATTTATTTAAATTCATTTATTAATTAATTAAATCTATGCAACGCGAGACCAGGATAAGGGTGCTAAATCCTCTTTACCTACGTAGGTAAAGACAGGTAGAGCCAATATGTTTGTCAGTTTGTACTCGCTTATCTCGGGTTATGTTACGGTTTTTACAATTATAAAGGTTTTACGTATATATTTTATCAAAATTCGTTCAGTATTCCTAAAGATATATCAGGTGGACAGATGTCTCAGTCCCCTGTGGATCCTCTCAGTGGACGACGTTGCTGATAGAACGGACTGGAGAAGAGCGACGGGGAAGGCTGACATCATGTGGATTAAAAGCGACGGATTAAAGCATGGAGGAGAGAGAGGGAGAAAGTGAGTTTTGTAAGACAAGGTGATCTAATTTAATGATTTTCCAGGTTACATCAGGTAAATACACATATGCAGGCTAGTGTATGACAAAAGGAAGTTAAACAGTTAAGTTTAGAATAAATTCTAAAAAATTACTGAATTTAATTATTTGTGACGAAGCTACAATAGCAATGCACAAAGCCAGAACGAACCGCCAGTTTTGTTAAAAGAAAGTAACTCGCACCGAGAAGCCGTGAGTGTATCATAAACGGCTATAACCTTCAGAATCGATACCCAATTTGGGATTTATGTACTCGTATCCGATATTACAATGTAAATATTCTCAGTGAAACGACCACCGAGCAGATCGATTACATACGTTTTGATACTCTGTATCCCGGTGTGGCGAAACACGAAGCTTTTACTGATCGATTAATCGCTCTCGAATCGAGCCATGAGTCGATTGCGAAATTGCATCGATGCAAATACCTACTACCGTCTCCAATTCCCTTTGCGTGTTAACAGAATATTTGTGTATCGAGTGCATGAACCGATATATATAAACTCAATTTTCTAAAGACGCTTTAAAAATGCAATTAGAGATCGAATTTAAAATGTTCTACATAATTTTCATCTATACTAATATTAAAAAAGACAGTTTATATTTTTTGTTTGTTTTATATAAGAGGTAGGTAAACTCAAAAATTATTTTACTGATTTCGATAATTCTTTGACTTTTAAGAACCTAAACTAATGCAGATGAATTAATGATAGGGACGGGCGTAGGTTATGTTTGAAGTTCCTAGAAAATCGTTATGCCACCTGAACAAAGTCAGGGCTTTTTGCTAGTTATGACTAAAATAATCTATATAAATATTTCCCCGTCTCTATCCGTAGGCGTTGTAACAAAGCGGCTACAGCAAGCCCTGAGGAACTGTACCACCTCTTAAAGAGTGGACTCGTCAATCCATCAACTTGGCCGGTTCTAACGTGGCGTTTTAAGGTCATACATACTCCATGCACAAGACAATATGCATGGGGACGGCTCATATGCATGGCAGTGGATGACAAAAGGTCTGTTTACGATTACTCTATGCCTCTATCTTTTTATTATATACAAATAACTTGTTCTACCTACAGCCTATTTCTTTTAATAATGAATGTCATTACCACTGCTTTAACAAAAACGTTTAAAATAGTTTTTGCAATTGACTGCCCGGAAAATAAGTGTTAATTATGATTTGCCTTTTTGCGCGTTTACAACTGTCGTGACCCTTGTGTTAAATGTAAATAGGAGACGTAACGTGCGTAGGTGCCGACTTGTTAATGTGTTTATAATTGAGATAATGCAGCGGCCTCATATCCGCGCCTGTCGTTTAGATATCTCGCCAAAGGACAACATCGCTCATTTTAAGCCGGTAATTGAATATCAAGTTATGAAACAGATTGATGCCTATCGTATTTGTTTGTGTTATTGCTTAAGTTGCGGCCTGGCCTAGCTGGTCTAAGACTATTGATCTCGAGTAGGATAAGCACAGCTTAGATCTTAAAGTGTCGTCATAGTATTGATACGCATAGGTCATTATCGATTGATTATTACTATCGTATGCGACTTTAATGATAATTGGTGTTATATGAATTCTGTCGTTTCCTAATTAAATTTAGGCATAAATTATGTTGATTTGTCGATCCCGAGATTGCGGCATTTGCCCGATACAAAAGTGCATTCCATACTTATCCAACACCTCAACTTTAGGTAATTTTGCACCCGAATATCCGATCTCTAATTATAATACTTTGTCCTAAAAACTAGATATTAGAGCATTTAAACAGTGTTAATCTGGAATCTACTATTTAAACAGAATCTAGAAACCACTAAATTTTAAGTTAGAATTTGAAGTTAATAAGCCAAGTAAGGTCCATTTGCTCAGATAACGTGTTATTTGTTTGTTTATAAAATAACTGCAACAAATTACCTTCTTCACAAAATAGTAAAATTCAGTCTTCCCAGACAGAAAGAACCCTTTCAAATGCCTACACATTTATTTTAACACAGAAATGCTGTAAATAAATGAAGTACATTTAGACATTTTAAATAGTAATTAATTAGGTGAGCGTAGGCGTAGTCTAATTACATGTGTAATATCGAGTGGAGCGACCTCGGCGCGTGACACCGCAGAGAGAGGCGATACGTGAACGGGCAAGGTGATAAACTGTTTGGACAACAATAACCTCTACAAACCGTAGTCTAATTACAATGACCTTACCTGTAAATTGATATTTAAGAACAATTATATCTTTTCAGATGTAAGTAGATTAC
Source organism: Sesia apiformis (assembly GCA_914767545.1). Classification (NCBI taxonomy): domain Eukaryota; kingdom Metazoa; phylum Arthropoda; class Insecta; order Lepidoptera; family Sesiidae; genus Sesia; species Sesia apiformis. The sequence continues at coordinate 7,196,704 of OU611950.1, read as the reverse complement.
CTTATATCATTGTTCCAAATAATTATATTTTTAGCAGCCCTTTTATCAAAAAACTAACAAAACGGAAATTTTGCAATTTTAAACGGAATGCAAAAATATATTAATTGAAGGATAATAATAAATGTAAAGTATATTGGTAACATTTCTGTTTTCTACTGTACATTGGGGGTTAAACGTGAACTAAAAACAATAAAAATAGTGGTCTATTTGCAACCCCTGGGGGGTTTAATATGGGCTAACCTCTTTTTTGTGTTTGATGAACATGGGCCTCTCTTTGAAATTACAAGATGGTTTGAAGTACTATCTACCACACTGATACATTTTGAATACCTTTTTTATCTTGTAAATCGGTATATAATAAAAGCCTAAATATCTCTAACTCTAGATGTCTCTCTTCAACCCATTTAATTATTTTTAATCACTTTAAACAATAGCGATCTTCATAATTACAGCTTCTATTAAAAACCGTTATGAGGGGAATGTTCTTTGTTTTAATAGTACAATAATTACGATATAAATACTTCAATCCCTTATAACGATAAGCTGACGGCCTTTTAGATTAGATTCTACATTTAGTATTTAGATCTATTATTACTCATCTGTATATACACCGCATTATACACTGCAATGATTAAATTTACTTCTGTTGAAGTTCTTAATTAGAATAATTTAATGACATTTGAGATATTTGAATTGTAAGCAGATTTTGAAGGAAACAATTAACACTTGATGTATCTACACAAAATCTCAAGCACATAAACGATAAGTTCGTTTCATTTCATAAATGACTTAATAATTACTTATTTTGGAACTCAAAAAACTCCGATTCCTTTCTGATATTTATCTATACTCGGAATATAAAAAAAGCGATTATTTATGAATCTCTACTTATTTATTTATGAGTTCTCACTGCCGCTAACTTTTTGTCTCGGCCTAAACATTTTTATAAACACAATTTACCGTACGCGTATTATTTGTTAAAAATATTAAAATATGAATATCTATTTTTAGTTTTAGACGGGTTTTATAACGAAATTCAGTTGCGCTAGATTCAGATGTTTATCTAATTTAATTGTAAAAGTAACCCGGCAGTGAGTTAGTGGGTAATCGCCTATTTGCTCTTCTCTTTATACAATTCGCCTAATTACTGTAACGCTTGCTTTCCAGAGCATCAGTGCAAGAAATTAATTGAAGTGTAATAGCGGTGAGCGACGGCGGGCCGTGTGAGCGGCGAGCGCAGCCACGAATGCAGCGCGAGCGCATGTTATGTCACTACTTGCCATAACATTACATACACCAACAAACATATTATGATGTGTTTATTGGTATGGATAAGAATGTAAATATGGTTCACTCACGGTGGGTGACTCTGGCGGTATTTATTTGAATTGTGAGTTTAGTTCTCGAGCATTATATTATATATTTTATTTCATTTTTATTCATATAACATACATAACGTGTTCGAATGTCTCCCGAAGCCTAAAACCATAAATTCCGGGCATTGCCATTGAGTAGAGTTCATTGACTCGAAAATTCCACGAATCGCCTTTTGCAAGAAATCAAAGTTTCTATCAAATATTTCATACAAATTTACTAGATAAAGATCCCAACGATTTTATGTTTTGCTTATTTAACATTTCAGTCAGCTCGTGACGTAACGCAGCCGACGCATCGGATAAAATAAAGGGATAAACATATAAGTTGAAGACCAGTTTAAAGGATAAATGCGTAAAAACTGCGAAAATCTTAAATGTTATTTTATAAGATTATAATTGTCGTTGACGGCTTTAGATTATGTTCGAGTACCGTTTATATCTGTATTATGATATGACTCAATGAATAAAGACCGATAACATAACAGATTTATTACATATTACTGAAGATACAAGCTACCGTCTCTAGCGCAGTTAGGTTGTTGTGCAAGAATGTTTCTCATCTATGATAAGTTTCCCGTAATTAACGATTACGCTCACTTTAATAATACCGCTTCAATACTCTGCATGCATGATTTTGTCACGCCATTAATTAGAAAAGCTGGGGATAAAGTAGTTTGTTTAATATTACTTTTTTATTTGACTTTATTTATTTTTAAATATATATATACATATATATATATATATATATATATTTCAGTAGACCCCTATATATATATTTCTGTTCAGAAGCTGGCTTTGTAAATAGCTGAACATTGGAATGAAGCTTGTTTTTTTGTATGTAGATATTGGTAGCGTCGTCAGTATGCCGAGTTGTGGTCAGGGCCGGCGGATAATATGGGTATAGTGGGTAGTTCTACCCACTCGGAATTTTCCGAATGGGTAAAGTAACCACTCGGATTTTGATGAAAAGTTACTGAAAAGGGATTTCCTCGTCGCTCGAAAAATCCATGTCTAGACGCATTTTCTTTCTTTGTATCTTATTTTACTTAAAATTATATCCCGGCCTCATTGTTATTTAGAGCCATTAAATTATTTCCATTAATGTTATACCTATAAAATTCTCTTGGTTATGAATCATTCCTCTATATACAATTTCTTGAGGGACTGTCCCTCCTCCCGGCCAACTACCCACTCGGGCCTAACACAACCTGCCGGCCCCAGCTGTGGTTATCGCTATGGTGTCTAATTTTCGTCTCTCCGCTGCCGCTCTCGCCGCGCCTGCGCACACACCCTTCTCAGCACGCACTCGCGCACTCCTCTGACATCCTTAACACTTTCTTATTTCTCACAAAAAGTAATTCTATCTATTTGTTCTTTGGAAACTGAATATGAAATTAAATTTGAATATGTCGTCTTTAAGTCTTCACCATCATCATCAGCTTGTTTCTACCCACTGCTTCCTTTCGTTGGTGCCGTGCGCGGTCCTGCGCTGTTTTTAACCGTATGGAATCAATCACCTATGGATTAAATATAAAGTGGATTAAAAAGTTCATGCAATTTGTAAAATGTATAAAAATGTAACAGTCGTCTAAACAACGGCCACAACATGTGATGCGTCAAAAATGTAGCACATTTTTTTTAAACCAGCTTTTGTTACTTATTTTTACAACAAACAGGTTTATATTACTAATTAGTATGATTAAACACAAACTACTTTATTACGATAACATTAAATGAATCCAATAAATATAAATATTCATAGCGGTGTCGCTACACTACACATTTGGCTATATCAATGTGTAATCGGATGAAAAATTATGCATTTTCCGATACTTTTCTTGTAACTGTTCAAGTGGACGCTCAGAGGCTATTTCACGGTACCCGCACAAGCGTTTGTATACTGGCTATGTTGTAAATAAGTGAGCAAGAAGGAACATTCGAACGTTACAGGCAGCTTATTTTTCTTAGATGAACTCATACTTACTCATAAATATAATTTACATTTAATTAGATATCTGTCTAAATAACCTTTAAGTCTCCTTAGTGTAATAGATTTAGAACTTCCACAAACGAAAATTACTCAAACATACGGTGATGATTAAATCAATGAGAACTCCCACGGATTACCTTTCGTTCAAATTACCGTACCTACGAGTCAGTTGACAGTTTCACCATTAGTACAACTAAACAAACTGTAAGTAATCCCCCAAACAAAAAATATTAATCACAAAGTCTTGAGAAGAACCTTTATATTTTAAATCGGACTCAATTTCACAGCTCGCATCGCCTGTCAAACGCGACATAAAGCTGCGAATAGAAGCCGTATTATGAGGGAATGAAACTGACCCTATTTATATGAATGATAATCTATTTATTGTCACAATAAAAACTTGTGATGTTATCAACTTGCGATGAAAGAATTGTCACCTTTTTCTTGCCCTTATCGCGATGCTAAAAGTCACGCTGTAAATTAGTCTTGAATGAGTAACGACTTTATATTGATGGGGATAAAGTTGGACTTGGTGTGATAAGTGCAATCTTATGCGAGGTATGCTAAGCAGCTTAGCGACGCGATGGTGCGCATTTGAGGTTAGATTTGACGTTTCGTGTAACGAGACGGTGGCTTCGGTTAGTAGGGGTACAGTTGCTTACAATCACCGTATTGACTATAGATAGATATTATATACTGATAATTATATCTAAAGGAAGATCAAAATCTGTTACAAGGAACAAGTTAGAAGAACATAAAAGCTTAATATAAACGAATAGTAGAAAATTAGTTAGTACGTTTATTTATAACATAAACTAATTGAACATTTCCATGCATACAGTTAATCTAGATTTATAAGCTAGCTTAACTGTATATATACTTATATGGTTTCTTTCAATAACGATTGCGCATCCAAATTGTGCACAACGATTAATTAGACAAGTAATTGTCAGCGGTGCTTGTGTGGACGCTAATTGCTCTAAACGTTGTATATTTTTCACATTCACAGTAGGTAGGTATGTATAAGTATTGTATTTTTTTAAATTACGATGCTAGAAGTTTCATATTTACAGTTGCACGAGACTTTTAATTGCCAAGAGTGGATGTTAACCAGTAATTGGGAGGTAAATTCATAAGATAACATGTATGTTAAGGAAAAATAATAGCCGGGGCGTTTTTGCTTGACAATAACACGTATAATAACTAACTTATAATTCACACGCAGCATGTCTCGTGAACGTTACGCGCGCGATTGTACTTCGTGTATAGACGCTCTGGATTTCGTTGAGCTATTTAAAAAGCGAACGTAGCTTGACATTTGACAAAAAGCTGATTATTACGTCAGTTTTTTTCTTTTTCCCTCGTGTAACTTCGAGAGTCCTTTCAGCCAGGATTAATTTGGTCCGTTTTATAAGGGCTTACTTATCTCGGAGCGGAGTGTTCGGAACGGGTTGTATTTATCGTGGCCATTATACGTTTTATTATTTAATTTATTTAACGCCTTCGGTTTATCGACTTGTCTATTAAATCGTCGACGGGATAATGCGATCGAAACTTAAACATTTGTTTAGTGTTATCTAAATTTGTTAATTTTTATGTTAATTCTTAAGTGTTTTGTTTGTGAGAATTTATGATTTGTTAATAAATGCCTATTTGGTTGTTTTAAGATCATTGGTGTTTTGTTTTAAATTATATGTTCTGACCACTAAAATAACAAAGTAAATAGGTAACATAAATTATAAAATAAGTTTCATTGTGCAAGTATATTTAGATAACGTGACGGATTTTGCAGAAAAACTGGTTTTTGTTTGCTTAGAGACCCTTAAAAATGTTAATTAAACGATCGTTATAACTTTGAGTTATCTTGATAATGAGCCTTGTCTTACACTAATTAGTTTTAAGCTGCGATGAATTAAAATTAATTAGAAATTTAAATAAGTCAAGAGTACACCGGCTTATGTTTATATTATAAAAAGTTATAAAAGTTACATTAATATGCAAAGCGCTTAATGTGTCATGTATACTTTTAATACACTTAATATTAAAACCGTTGCTTATTGTATTATGTTTTAAAATCGATATATTAAAAATGCAAATGTGTCCGTCCTAGTTACGCGTACAGTTTTATTTTATGGGGACAATGTTTTTCTATATTCTGAATATTTGTAAAAATATTTCTATAGCAATGTTGCTAATCCTCACGACTGTTTGCCCCATAAAAGTTTGTGTGAGATCTAATATACGCAAAGCCTTGTTTACTGGATTTTTTCTTCTTATTGCTTTTCCATTTCCATTCGTGTATCTCTAACATTGATAACACAAGGACTCATGAGAAATGGCCAAGTAATTAAGTAATTTATCCTTTTATTTTATTATTTATTTAAACTTTAACACACAAAGAAACTTTGTACAACAGGCGGATTTAATGCCTAGTGCATTCTCTATCAGGCAGCCTTTGGTTAAATAGAAATATGAAGGGCGTCGTATAATCAATAACAATATTGTAGAATATAATACATATAATACCAATACACATATAATATCTACGCATATATATATTTCGTCACATTAAATTAAAATACTTAAAGATACTAAGATACGATTACGTAATCTAAAAATTCATACAATTAGGTCAAATAAAATCAGTTAAAGGTGGGTCGCCAAAGTGGACAGTTGACAAAGCCTCATTTGGGATCAGATTACAACCTCCGCACCGCCAGCCGTGACGACTGACCCGACCGCGGGCGAAGGTCGATAAATGTGATTTTTGTGTTTAGACACCTCTCGGACGCATCCGATAATGTACTGTATCTCTGTTTATAAATGACCGCTCGTATCTGAACTGCTGTGAATCATTTGTCTTATTGATTTAGCGCATTTTTGGGATTTCTGATTGTAGATATATGTAATTTTATTTTTGATTAACCTTTTTTTTTGGTTTTTCCTCATATCTATGTGTCATTACCACAGACATCTGTGGCGAACGTCTAGGAAAAGATAACGGCAGCTGTCCGTCGCTGCATATCCCGAAGTTGGCTCTAAGCTCCTACTCTCGCGCTGCTCGCCGCTATTACCAAACACAAAAATGCCTAATTGCAAAATATATAATAATCAATTGTAAAAGTTCCTCAAAAACAGTGAACCGAGTCGAGGAGATGTTTCGTTTCATCGGTGAATGGTTTCCCATCGCAAAAATTTACTCGTGACTTATAAAATGTATAAAATAAGTAAAACGCTTGGTTCCCATACAAGTTCATGAACTTGTGTTGTCTTTATATGTCTAACCTATTACATATTATAAAATGAATTCCCTGAGAGAGTTATGTTCGCTATAAACTCGAAAGTATTAAACAAATTTTGAGGCGGTTCAATTCAGAATCTTTATTTCTACATATGTCGCTGAATGTATATTTGTGTTAATTTCGGGATAAATTGATAGATTTTCATTCTCTTGTCCCCCAAGATTCTAGGTTATATTTATTTTATCAAACTCTAAGACTGAAGTAATAGAATTTAACAAGTTTTCAGGTTACATTCGGTGTCTATGCGGGCGAAACCACAGGCAAATGCTAATAAAATTTAGGTGACCACCATTAGCAGTGGTTGAGTACATCAGTGAGAAGACAATGACTGACAATCATCAGACGCAAAAAATAGGACTCGATTAAAAAAATAATAAAATTAGGAAATAAATATTTCAACGCAGCTTGGTTTAGGAATATTTATGGCGAGTACAAAGTTGGATCTTAATGTGTCATAGGTTTTTAATAAATAATTTCACTATTCGAGCGATTTTTCTACCAATGGGGGCAAAAGAAGTCAATAAAAGGTCAAAAGTCATATCGCACGAGGGTGTGTAATGAATATATTGATTTATTATTATAAATATTATTTTTTTCATATCTCTTTCTGTAAATAGAATAAAACTTTTTTAATATTGACTTCTGCAAATATGTATAAAAATAATTCTTTTAAAATTTCCAGTAATGACTATTAATTTTTTTTAGTGTTTATTTTATTAGCGAAATTACTAGGTAGACTCTCGTACTTAATCTTTTTGCAAACATAAAGTTCTTATGTGTCCTATATAAAAATAATAATATAGAATCCAATAATATAGAGCTACTTACAAGTATTAAACAAATATTTACCTAAGTTTAAACCTCTACATTTTTATAGATACTTCATTGAACCCAAAGTAGGTGTATGTATATAGGTATATATATGTAGGTAGTAGATTATTTCCTAGTGGGTATTCATAGATAGTACAGTATTCATATTAATAAGAGTACAAGGAATAAATTATATAATCAAATCTATAAAGCCTAAAATTTGAAACTTTATAAACTTAGTTGATTACTAGTTAGGATTAAAGTTCAGAAAAATCTTGTTTAAAATAATGCCTTTACCAAGATCTCAACCTCACTAATTAGCATGCCTCCAATCTGAAATAAATTACATATAAATATGTAATAAATAAGTAAATTTTCCCATACGTGATTGGGCGTAAGTTCGCAAATAAAATGTTAAATTATTTCATTGAAATACTTAAATGTCACATTCCTATCAATGAACTTAATTGCACTTTTGTAAGCGTCTACTGTGCTCATAAGACGTGCTAGCATTATGTCACTAGTACCTACTCTTAAACATTCATATAATTGAAGTGTTAATGCTTACATAATAATGGATATATTAGGAACATATTAATTTAAAATAACCACAATTGAAATGATTTTGTTAAAGACACTTGCAACGCAGTCGTTGAAGTCTTTTGTTAGACTAATTGATAATAATGATGCCGTAGATTTTATGAGTGAAATATAAATTAAAATATTTATTTTCACTTTATTTAAGTTTGTTCTATAAGAAACGGTTAAATCTTAACTTTTATTTAGCAATATTTTTACTTATTTGCAGGCCCACGCGCTACGGCGTAGTCGGTAGCTACGATCGACTCGAGACACTGATTTATCGATATCGTTGAAATCTTTTTCGATCACTGGTATCTGTGATATGTATTATATTCTAACCTGGTGAGTCTGTAACTGATCTGTCCGAGTCGGAGTCCCGGTGCGCGCTGAGGTCCCTCGGCGCCGCGTCCAGGATATCGGTGATCATGAACCTGGTGCGTGGCGCGCGCGCGTCGCGCTCGTCCCGCTGCACCGTCATCGCCACAGCGCCGCCGGCGGGGCCCGCGCTGCCCGCCGCCGCTCCTACCGCATCCAGCGCACCCCCGCGCCACCCCCGCCCCACGCTCAGCACCTCGCTCGCCCCCAGCTCGCCTGCTGTCGGCACCGGCACCGCGCGACACCGCACGGTCACCGCACCCAGCACATCACTCTCCTACCGCCTGCGGCACTCCACCGCCAAAACCGAATCAGCCCGTTGATTAAACGTGAAGCACTTTATGTAACTTTGTCACGCTAGTGCAGAGTCTCTTCCGCACGCGCATCGCCGCACGCGCAGGGTATCCGCGTACTTCTGCACCACCACCTCAATACTTGATTCACTTTTTTGTTTAATTACCCAGATAATTGTACTTTATACACGGTTACGCGTATAAATATGTCTTCATCCAGCCAAAAAATTGACAGTTGCACGTATTTAATTGAAAGCGGAAGTGTTGTGAAAGTTTGCACACTAAACGTCAATTAAAAGTTCCGCAGAAACACCGTAAATAAAGTTCACTGCGGCAGATACCGGTTTTGCGGTGTAGTTAGGGGAAACTTAATAAGTGTGTGTCGATGTATGTTCGCGTTCGCGCGTCAGTATTGTATGCGCACAACACGCACGTCGAGGTCTCGGCAGTGACTGAGTGGAGCGCGGCCGGCGTCGGTGTGGGCAGGAGGCGGCGCCGACCAATGGCGGGCGGGCGGCCGCGCCAGCCAACGGCGGTGCGTGGCGCGCGGGGCGTGCCGCTGCCATGTTGCTTGCGGGGAAGCACTAATGCTCTTTTTGCCGACTTGCCGCCGGGAGAAAGCTCCGCGCGGATTTAAGCTTTTATACGTGGATAAAACGCTTTTATAGGAAAATAAAACGTTCTCGCAGCGGGATATCTCACTTTATGGCGACGTTTTACTGAAAGTTGGCGACACGGTATTTTCGTAATTGGTTCACGCCCGCCAACTTGGGGCTAGCGTGTCGTATGCGCCGAGGGAGCTTTGTCACTTTTTAACACAGCCGACTACCGTTTATGTTTAAAAATTTCGTAAGTTACAGCTATGTATACGATAATCATGTAAGATTATAATCTAAATACCTTAGAGTTTAATCCAATATCTAAATTGTCAGATATGTAATTTACATGTGTCAGAATAGCCCGTGTGTTTGTTTTAAAGATAACATATTGGAAAAAAATATTAACGGGTTGCCTTCGATAATCATACTCTTTTTAACTACGTATAATTGTTGTATATTGTAAATCTGGTCTGAACGCATATAATAACACTCGTGAGCACGGCTGTTGTCCCCGCGCCCAAACCCGTTAAGTGGGATGAAAAGGTAAACAAATACATTTATCATACATACGCATTCAGACCCGATACAGAATATAAAATGTGCACAAAACGCGAAAGTTTAATAAGTTATACGTATAATTGAATATAATATGCATTATACCTATAATAGGTCTTTCAGACTTACCTATCTATCTATCTAACCCACAAAATTAAGATTAGGTACATTACAGCAATTTGTAGTAAGTTGTAAGTTGCGAAACACTTGCCTAGATAATTCTTACCAGAGAATAGATGTTGAAGTGAGTAGGAGAGATAGCGATACAAATTATAACTATAGATTTTATAACTATGGATAATTACCTATCGATACAATATCTAACAATGTAAGGCATATTATACACAATTAAAGAGGAAATAATTTATTTGAATTAGATAAAAGTAAGATACATCTTAGTAGGAAATTTTGTATATTTTTATAGTAGTTAAATAGGTAAGACTTGAAGCCCTACGTACTTACGAGATTACGTACCTACTTCAGAAGGCTGTAGGGTTATAAGCACCCTTACTCACCGGTAACTTGCGGCTGGGAGGGGGAATAAAAAATAAACAAATGACTACTTCCCTAGGTGATAGGTTTGAGTCGTCTTTCATTTCTAAAACTGAATGGTCACCTTTTGTCCCAAATTTCTGTCTAAATCTTCAAAGTAGGCGGCTCATATGCGGTCCAACGTCCGTCACCCTAAACATATGTCATGTATCGCGGATGTCCATGGGCGTCTTCCTACTAACAGATGTGCCGTCTGCTCATCTACTAGTTTCTTTTTTAAAAATCTGGCAAATTAAATTGGCAAAAATCGCTACCTAGAGTGTGTAGCAAAACGGACGTTACTCAACCTAACGAATTGATCATGGAAGCTGCTAAATATAGCGCTAGCTCAGCACCGACCCTAAAAACATTGTTTAAAAATACACTCACATATATAAATAGTCGTATTCCTGTTAATTTAGTTTGTATGTATAAAATGTATATATATTATATATGTAGTATGATTTTTATGAATAAAAGAAATTGTAACCGATAGTTATGATTCTCATCGCTCGGCCCAAATTTACTCAGATCCTATCCTTTCCATACCATATCCCACTGCACTCCGTTGACTTAGTCAAGTCTCCTATATCTAACCCAACATCGTCGGATCCACGTCAGAGACTGAGTGCGGCATACTTAACAATTCCTATACATATTCCACACTGCTGTAGGGTTGTAGGTAAACGTTAGGACTCTTACACACAAGCAGTGAACACTAGAGGTCGCCTATAATGTGAGACACCAACATACACCAATGTGAGACACCAACATACACCAGGGTAGGACACAACCACGCTGATACAACTTCCTACTACTACTTTTTGAAATCACACCAGGCCGCCTCCCTGGCCCACGACAGGCGTAGATCTCGCAGGAGATAGTGCGATGACGTTAAGAGATGGACATTTAACAGACGCCAGACGAATAAATCGACCAAAGCAAACCATATACTAAACGCCGGGTTTGATCACTGGATAGAACTCCATAGTCCAAAAATCCTCTCCACTGATCGCCACTATTTGTTCAGGATTGTGCGTGAAGTAATTGAAATAAAAAAACATAGAAATTTCAATCGAGAAGTTGGATACAAATTGTCCTTGATAATAACTAGCTGTAGCTGATAATAACTACCCATCTCTTTCATCGCTTTGCCCATCAGAAAACGACCAAATATTCACCACATTTGGTCGTTATATGATTGTATTTTTTACATGGTACCCAAAAATCTAACTCTATGCCAAATTTCAAATTTATAAACTGAAAGATGTCTAGGTTTTAATTTCGACTACTCTAGACACACACTTGGCTGTTTTTTTTATTTGAAGGGTTGACAACACTGATTTTAATCGCATAAGAAATAAAGGGCGCTGAAGAAAATCTGGGCCGCGGCGCCCGAGTGGATAAGGTCGACGCTGCGTACGCACATTGGGGAAATACGATAAAGTAGGAAATGCACTACATTTCAAGGTGGTCTTCTGTGAGAGAGGGGTAAGCCGGCTGACACCATAACGCCACGAAACTAGACAAGTACAATAAATGACTGAATGCAATTCTAATTCACACAGTTAAATAAAGAATATATTTTTTTTTTTTTATAGACTAGGGGGCGGACGAGCAAGCGGTCCCACGTGATGGTAAGTGTTACCGCCGCCCATGGGCACCTGCAACACCAGGAGGCATGCGGGCGCGCCGCCGACCTTGCAAAATCCTATTCACAGCTCTCTTGAAGAACCCCATATGTAGCTCAATGGAAAGACCTCTTGAGGCAGTTCGTTCCACAGCCTACGGGTTCGCGGTATAAAATAGTTTTTGGACCGCATAGTGCGCGACACCTCCGTATCGAGGAAATGCGGATGGACCGCACTTCTGTGACGGGAGGTGCGGTTGTAGAAACCCGAGGTGGGAATTATATTAAACAATTCTTCAGAGCATTCCCCATTGTACAGGCGGTAGAACACACAGAGAGACGTAACGTCTCTCCGAATGCTGAGGGATTCTAAACCGCCCGTGAGAGTGGGATCGTCGACAATACGAACAGCACGTCGTTGGATAGAGTCAAATGGGTCCAATTGGTATTTCGGTGCGCCGGCCCAGAGATGAGAGCAGTACTCCATATGGGGCCTCACCTGAGTTTTGTAAAGCATAAGGAGTTGTCCAGGTTTGAAGTACCGCTTCGCTCTGTTCAGCACACCGAGTTTTTTGGAGGCCATTTTGGCCTTATTGTCCAGATGACCCCTAAATTCGACTTTGCTGGAGATGTTGATACCAAGGATCCCGATACTCTCCAAGATCTTAAGAGGTATGCTCTGAAAGCGAGGTGCTACAACAAAAGGGTTTTTTTTAGCGGTGAATGCACAGACTTGCGTCTTACTGGGGTTGAAATACACTAGGTTCATAGAACCCCAAATCGAGACTAGATCTAAAGAGTCTTCGATTTCAGACACAAGCCTGGCGCGACTCTCTTCCACTTCGACCCGAGGGATGTTGGCGCGGCCCCTGTACAAGGCGTCTCCAGTACTGTCATCTGCATAGCAACGTATGTCACCAATTTGCAACAGGTCGTTGATATGCAGAAGGAACAGAGTTGGGGACAACACGGAGCCTTGCGGGACGCCAGCGTTAATAGACATGGTGTCGGAGCAGCTACCATCGATAACGACTCTGATGCTCCGTCCAGTCAGGAAACTGGCAACTCATTCGCATAATCCCTCGGGTATCCCGAAAGATGGTAACTTGGAAAGCAGCGATTTGTGCCATACCCGGTCAAAAGCTTTCGCAATGTCTAGGCCTACAGCCAGAGCCTCGCCTCTACTCTCAATCCAATCTTTTGATAGTATCTAGATCATAGGAATATATTTTTTTATTGAAAAATGGCGGTAGACCAACATACAGTCCATCTGATGGTAAGTGGGTACTGTAGCCCATGCACATTCGCGATACATGCCAACATCAGTCCAGAATGACAAACGTTGGCACGTCCAAGGATGCCCTGCCTGCCTTTGCGCATTAAGGAATGGATTGGGAGAAAGGATTGGGAAAACTGGGGGGGATAGGATAGGACGGGATGGGAATGGGCATATCTCACTCACTACCGAAACACGTACGTATATTCGGCAAATACGATAAGTAGGAAATACGTACGAGAAGGAAATACGATAAAGTGACGTCACACGCTGTTCGGCCAACATCCGACCTGAAAAGGCGTAAAAAATTCACTAGATTTTTTGTAATTATTCAAAATTTTTTTAGGTAAGAAGTAAAAATGTGGCGAACTTCTTCATTATTGCTAGCTCGACGATTTCGGGAAAGATTTGAACACACTCTGTATAAATTAGCTGCGCTGCGCCCGCGACTTCGTTCACGTGAATTTTACAATTCATTGTATTATTAATATTTTCGAGTTTGCGCAGAAGCTGCTGTGAAATACATTGTATTTCATTGCTGTGCATTCACATCAGCTTTTCCACAGTGTAATTAATATATTCACAGTGATTTGGTAGTAAGTGAGAATTGCCAAAACTTGCTTCTAATTCCATTTCATCCTGTCTCACCAATCTGATTCAATATTATCTCATTCCATCCCATAATGCCATCCCACTGATATAAAAGTAAATTATAAATATTTGCATTCCACTTATTTGACAGCATAACAAAATGAGGGTAACGGCATATCTTATAATATGCATTGTTTTTATGGCAAGGCGGCTGACGAGCGGTATATTCTCATATTCTCCACGACCTCGCCCGCGTGCACATTATATAAGTACTCAAGTATCAAATTTATTTTTTTGTTATTTTTAGAAAGAAAGAAAGAAAGTAATTTGTTTATTACAACACGGCACAGAAAACACAGAAAATGATTAGTAACACATCAAGTGTGCATAAATAAAAATAACTTAAAATAAGTGTGCGAATGTGTGTCGCGGTGGCACACATACCTAGCTCAGCATAAAGCTGTAGAACAAAAGGAAATGTACCACAGCGCTGATATTCTGCTAGGGCCTTATAGTACACCCACGAACTTTGACGATGAGTGAATTAAATTTAGTAAATATTTGTGAAACCAAAAAATAATTAAATAGTTAGGTAGGTACTCTAAAAGTTAAAACGCAATTTACTATTTATATAGGTATATATATATATATATATATATATATATATATAACTTAAATATAAATATAATATGTATACACACACACATATGTGTATCATTTAAATGGCATGTGAATATATGTTTTTTTATTGATAATCTTATTAATTTCTTTGTTAATTTTCCGCGCTTTTCCAGTTTCAATGGAAACATACAGAATATAAGAAAAGATTACAGTCCACTAACTGTTCAACAGTAAAAGAATATTCAAATGAAAAATCTAATATCGTGTATTTCCTGCTTAACCACTGCAGCTCGTAAAGAGGTCTATTGGATGCGGAAAAAAAAAATTGTATTAGCGCTGCAATTACTGTTAGGTCACACTAGAGCGACTCCGGCGCACACTCGAGTTTTACGCGGACAATTAAATACCTTTAGCCTAGTACTCGTAGACGGTAGACAAACCAACTTCATACAAATACATACATACAAATACACGAACGCCGTCTGCTCGCTATGGAAACTACGCAACGCTTTTTTTAAGGTGATAAATGACACGTCTGAGCTGAAACATGGCTGTATGATGCACGTTTCGTAATTATACTCGTGTAAAATTAGCTTATTTAGTTAGAGCCTAGGGATTCGACTATTCGTGAGTAGTTTAAACGCCAGCTCGTACCAGAGTTTCTACTTAAGGGCGCATTTACATTGTCACTAGCGCGACGTTGAAGGAAAACATCGTGAGGGAACCCGCGTGTAAGAGAATTTAAAAAAATGTCGGGGACATGCTGTCGCTCTAGAATGCGATTGAGATATGAGTTTAATCGCTTTAGTTTCGTTGTTATATTTTTAAAAATTAAATTATTTTAGATACAAGTACCTATATGAATTTACAATAATAAATATTAATTAAAATTACAGCGATTGTATTTACATCGCTGGAAGATTTTTAAAACCCACGCTGTCGCGTACTATACAAATCGTATGTATCCACTAAACCGTACTGGAACTGTGTGGTGAAAAACGGTTTGAAACCCTCTACTGTTTTATTACAGGAGGCCGGTTCTGTGCAGTGGGAAAGGCAGGTTGATATCGAGTGACAGAATAGGAGTATTTATTCTCAACTTATGGTATATTCGTGAAGAATTTAAACCTTAGCTTGTACCACTGAGTTTCCATTTAAGTGCGAATTTTTAATCATTGCTAGCTCGGCGGTGAAGTAACACATCACGTGGAGATCCGCGTGCTCAAGAATAGGTTATGTACATACATCCACGAATCCACATTAGGCCCGCGTAGTGTATTATAGTCCTAAATCATCTCATAATTACTAGGGAGGCATATGCCCTACAAAGTGTCATTATAGATTGATATCGAATATTTGTAATCTGCTTTTAGCTTAGTGACGGTCTATTGTTATAATGTCATGGAATTAGTTAAAAGGATAGAAAACAATTGAGAAATAAAATTGAAAGAAACGACTCATCTTTAAATAATTATAAGTGAGTTAGGTGCTATATCGATACTGCTAGTTACGTTTTAATTGCTTTAACCTTCACGGTTTATATTTTATATCTTTTTATCTTAAAGGGAATTGAGACACCTAATAGAATCAATTGTAAGTTCCATCGGTAGACGTTTTTTATTTTAAATTATTTTTATCTATTTTTATTCTTAATTTTATTTTATGTCATTTTGTTTCCCATTACTACTAACACTGGGTTAAGATTTACGGCTACTGACACATATTATGGACATTTGGTCTGATTTTTTTTTATTATTATTTTTACGTTTCAACTTTACGATATCAGAATGTAGGCACTTAAATATGATTGTAAATTGTTGATCAGGAACTCAACTTAACTATCTGCTTTCCCGTGATATAAATTGAACCCAATTTTGTTACAACTAAATAAAAACTCGTATGTATTCTACATAAATAGATCGGCAGACATTATTAACGGGGTAAAATTTTATTTTTTTATTTCACGCTCGCATGCGTTCTTAATCGCATGTACACTATTTAATATTACAAGTACTTTTACTTAGTTCATATCGATAGTGGCCAGTATGTGAGAATAAAGACCATAGAGAATATTCAACAGACTATTCTTTAAACCACGACTCTACTCGTGTTATCTGTATTTTTTTTTTTCGAAAATAATTAATGACGAAATAGTCAATGCTAGAGTACCTACCCTGTGTCGTGGGTTCAGTGACAAAGTTTTTGAAATACAAATATATTTAAAAAAATAATGTTTTGTCGGGAATCAAACCCGGGACCTTCTGCATAGCAAACAGGGGCGCGACGGCTGGACTAGTCGGCTTTTAAAACTTTTGTGAAATGTAATCATTTTTGTATAATGTAATAATGTGAAAATGTAATATAATATACGATATAATATTATTTAATATAATATTTTCTTTGAAAAATTTAACAAACTTTGAATCTTTGATTATTTATCAATTTTATTGACACATTTATCTAATAACTGGTCAAATATCTCAATTGCACATCTCTTGCAATTAATAATGCAGGGTAAGTTACATGGTCGCCACAAACAGGGCAGAATACGGAAATATTAGTTCAAAAATTGCAATATTTCGCACCGAGTACAAAACACGAATGAGCACGAAGTATTTATTCCGTCTCACACGTGAGGATTACCAACTTTCATTACGAGATATAATACCAGAAGAAGAAAGTACATTAACAAGAAGAAGACCAGGTCAAGAAATGTTATGTGAGATATGTTCTTACAGACAGACGGACGTCGTAAACTGTAGACATAGTAGATACTTAGGTACACCGGGATAAGGTAAAAACTGTGCGCTTTCAAGAGCGCACTGGCAGTAATTTCACGCTGGCCTCCGTCACTTAGTACTAAAAAACACTAATCATTCCACATTCAAGTCAGCCGTCCACAATTTATATTACAAATATGATAATTTTAAATGATAATACATTTCTTAGCGGCCAGCAGTTGCCAGCAGCTCGGCAAACAAGAACGTTTATCGACCGTTTCCCTTCCCGGTATCGTGGTCGTTATTTCCTATCGATTTCCTCGGAACTGTTGTTTTAAATTAATTAAAACGCTAAAATTATCAAGCGGTGCCGCTTTTAACTACTTTTTGATGTAGGATACATCCTTAATATAATACATATATTAAATATAAATGTAATGATAATGTTACTTACCTAACAAGAATTAAAAGTAGGTACTGTTGTCGTCACTAGCTACGGCAATCGCCGCTGGTCGTTTAGTCAAATCGATCGATAACACCATAGAGGAGTCAATAATATGTACGTCATAAAAATGCTATATGTTACATAATCAGCTACCAAGTCGTGCAAAAGCGCCACGCCGCCGTGTGAACACTTTCAACGACCTCATACAACTCCATTATAACGCCCGGTCGCCTGATCGGATGTCGCTGCGACCAGCGACACCGTATGCCCATCGCCTTTCACACAAAGTCACTATAGGTATCGTCACCAAGGTTGGCACTAATGAATAGATGATCGTAGAAGATTATTTCTATCCTCTTTTATGAGAAAAAAAGAAATCTTTTTTTGTGAGAGGTTTAGGCTTAAAAAATCGAAAGAAAACATATTATATTAGAATACGGGAATTAAAAATTTCACAGGAAACTATCTATTACTTCGATCACAAATTTCCTCTATTTTGTGTTTTAATTACAATACATATATCGATCTGACGCTAATATACCGCCTTTAAACCAATTGACTATAGCAAAGATCTAATTTATGTTTTTCCCACGTAATCGATGTACCTCATGTGCTTCATGACATAATTGTGTCGCGCACTGCACGCTGCACGCACCGCCACAACCCATCGGGACGACGGGTACAGACAACATGCTACAAACGAAGTGAAATTATGCAAATATTAATAATTTGAAATAGAAGAACATATAAACATAGTCTGGCTATTACATAGTACATAGGCTATTACATAGTCGAGTATTTTATTTGGGGCCTATTTCACGATCTTCGAATAAAGTTACAATTTGTTACTTATTATGACTAATCGGTAGTTAAGACTGCCGAGTATCTCTAATCGATTTCATCGATTAGCGACACGCGGACTTGGTGAAATATGATGCTACAATTACCGGACACTTTAATTGTCCGTTAGCTTACTCAGGGATTGTGAAGTAGGCCCTTACTCTACAAAACTAATTACCTCACAGGCATTCTGTGCCAGTGCACAGAGTATTTACAAATCTTATGATTTGATATTATATGAATATGCACTGACCTTAATTTATTACAAAATCTAACTGAAATAAAGTAGGTATGGTTTTAACTCGAATTCGACTAGTTCATTCATCGAAATACTTTATAATATACGTATTTTGTATTTTATATTTGTGTGTTTATGTGAAAAAAATGGTGAAATATTGCATTTCATTAGACCTTCTCTTAATATATTAAGCAAGCATCAAATATTGCTATATAAAAATCTTAGTCCTAGATTAATCTTCATTACCCATAGATATGTGGCATAAATGTTGAATGGGCGTTATAATAATTTAAGTACTTATCTATTCATTTGTAATTAAAGTAAAGGTAGGTAACTGTTCTCATTCATAACACGATTTTATCTACCTTGGAATATTTACCTTCGTTAACATTAATTGTTATCTTAGAATAAATTATGTTTCTAAACAAAATTAAATTACCATAACATCACTTGTGAGCATCATGTGATTATAAATAATTAATTAAAAAAAGTCTGTCCACATGATATATGTAACAGTTTACCCGCCGACCGTACTCTAATTGCAATAATTACTCATTATCAGGAAGCTGGTGGCGCATATTAAATTAGCGAGCGTTTTTACTCCAAGTCTGCTTAACAAATACTTAGTTAATTGCGCCTCTCTTTGTTCCACCTAGCTTATTATATGAGTGATGCAACCGTGGGTACACATCGTACAATTTTGATCGTTGTGCAAGCAAACTATCTCATAGTAGGAGTAAAAAGTTTAGAGTTTATTGCGCATGCGAGCGAGAGTTCGCGTGTGTATGCGTTTAATCTGATTTTTCTTGTTATTAGAGCATCAGACTGTATTATTGGATTCTCATAACCATAAGCATTGACTACGTAAGAGGAAAGTGAGTGGATATGTAACATTAGTAATCTCTCGAGCACTGATTTAGGTATCTTTTAAATTTATATGAAGATTCTTATCTCGTTTCCTTCTTATCTCTTAATATTACAGTGCAAAAGAATAAAAAGTTGTATTTAATTACTTTACAATCTTGTATGTATGTAGAAAATAACTTAGTAGACTACTTTCAGATTATCCACACAACTGATACAAATATTAGTAGTGATAGGAAATTCGGGTGTCTATATACCCGAAATTTTCCACGAAATATTAGTGTGGACATACCCATTCCGGGATTTTAATACCGGGACTTGGGGGAAAAATTAATAGATTTAGAATTTCGTACGAAAACTTATTGTAAATGTTATCTTTAAGAAAAAATATAATTGAAGAGATTGGTTTAATTGTTTAAAGCCATTTTCTTACCTGGATAATAATATTATTAGTACCTAATGGTAGTTACTTAATCTAACATGTTATTCTAGATACACTACTAAATAATCAGTCAATCATTTTATTTTGCAAAAACACTTGATTTCCTGATTTCTAAGAATCTTGATCCAGTCGGGTATTCCAGTTCTCTGTTGGAAATAGTTAATAATTATTCTTCGTTGCTATTTACAATGTGAAATTCAATTACTTAAGTATATTTTCTACAATATTAGTGTAGACGAGCACCTTCATTGTATTTAAGTAAGTTAGTAGATATCATCATCCATGCAACTGTCTGCTCATCTGCCATCTTTCTTCTATAGATACTTAACTAATTGTTTAATTATCTAATACTTATATTTAATTATTTAATGAGGAATCTCCTGTCACTAAAACCACACGCTGATCGTGTTGTAGTCACATCTGAATATGAAAGATGAAACGTGTTAATCAAATTGGAAGTATAAAATTTTATTTTATTTGCATCACTTGTAACAACTCTCCTTAATACAACGGCACCAAAAATACCTATATAATCTGTAGTACGTCGTTTGAAGGGTTCTCGAGTGGAGACCACGTACCGGCAGACGAAGCCGAGGACGTCCATCTGCTAGATGGACAGACGACCTCACAAAGGTTGCGGGCACCCGCTGGATGCAGGTCGCTGCCGATAGGTCTAAATGGCGGACAATGGGGGAGGCCTATGTCCAGCAGTGGACGTCCAAGGGCTGATATGATGATGATGACGATGACGTAGTTAACATCTTGGTTTGGAATATGTTCCGTCGAAGTCGATGCATTTTGTAACTCTGTTGGTATTGAGCTCTGTGTACTAGGTGAAGCTTTGTGTGAAGCTTTGTGTGAAACTTTGATATGGTTTACCAGACGTTTATTGACTGTTCTTATATGCATAATACTTACTTATTAACTTATACTTAGTTGTATGACAGGCATTTCAGTCGACAACAGCGACATTTCTTTGAAAAGTACTTAATTCCAGCCTTTACTGATTTATGAATGACAATTCTCGCGAATATTTCTTTCACTGCAATCTTTTGTAAAATATTTATAGATACGTAGTAAGTTATTTATCAGAGTCTGGGGATCTATTCTGATTGACATTGGGGAATATTTATAAAAAAAATACACGCTGTTACGTCATAAAAACATTGTACAAAAATCTAGAAATTAAATTACACATTTTTATACTAATATCTGCGCAGGTTCGGCAACTACCTCGCACAATCCATCAGTTTGGTTATTTAGCGAGGTATTGCCGCCACCTTGATAGAAGTAGGTACCTTACCACATATAATGTTTTTTAATCTAAAGTTAACTTTTAATCTAAGTTCTTATCTTGAAATACAATCTAAAGTGTACTGAATAATAAAAAAAATACAAAGTTTGCATTTAGATTCAATCAAAAATTGGACAGGAAGAACTTATGTAAATATGTTGTTAGAACTACTGAAAAACAAATGACAAAGAATGAAAAACAAGTCTACCGTAAATTTAGTCTTTTGTACTCGTAAATTATTATGTTCTATTTTATGTGTACTTGTACTTGTATCAGCATTTTAATGTCCCGCTGCAGGGCACAGGCCTCCCCTAGTAAATCACTGGGAGGGTTTCGGGCCGTAATCCACCACGCGGGCCCAGTGCGGATTGGATTTTACTCCGGATTGTTTTTATTTCTGGAGCATGTGGGTGATAGACTTGGGGTGTCTATACTCGACTCACATTCGTGTGATCGTCCTTACCACTGATTTTATACGTAAATACGGATTTAAAAAAAAAGACACTAGCTCAGCGGTGGGAGGCAAATATCGTGAGGAAATCCAAATGCTATTTTATATATTAGTCACTAATTGTTTAATTCACACTATTTATTGTCATTATTATTTGACAAATCAACTAAAAGTTCAATGACATTTAGTTATAGCCCAAAGTAAGATTTCTTTTATAATTTATCTAATAATATTTTAGATTTATTACCACCACAGAAAATTATAGATTTCCGAAACTTTGTTGTACCTAAAATGAGAGTAGCTCCTCTGTTTCAGTTGTTGTATGTCCGCATCGGAGACGACGCAATTTGTAACTGTTGCATAATGCAGCGGACAATCCTGGTAGAGGTATGTGCTTGGTCGAACAATGCCGGCTCGCTCCCAGCCTTTATTGGTTTATGGATCGTAATCCTCTCGAGCGTTTTGACGTCCGCACCCGACTGAGACGCATTATACAACGGGAAACTAAACAAAGTATTTATATGGCGAAACTTTGTCGGAATTCTGCATTTCTTTAAGTATTATGAGAGTCTATTGCTTTTATAAGACTTTTGTTTTGCTTTTATAAGACATGTATTACTTTTTGTTTTTATTACTTTACCTATGGTAAAAATAATAAAATATGCATTATTAACGGACCCGAGGTTCCGCCGTGGGTTCATTAAAAACCTTCTTTAAAAACTCTCTTTTATTTTCTTTGCTCTTTTTAGGAACTTGTATGAGTTGTTCAGTTTGAACTCGTCAGATTAGATGTGTCGTCTAAATGTTTAAAAGTGAAATTAAATAACATTAAATTAGATGAGTCAATGCATTACCAAGATTTTTAAAATTAATAAAGTTGATCATATGAGTCAATTGAGTCAAAAGAACACTTTTCTGCAGGCTGAAATGCTTCCTATGTTTGGTTAGACGCCTCGTTTAGATAAAAATATACTTAACTTAATAAGTTTATTTCAATTGACAAATATTTTAAGAATAATCAAATAAGACAAACTTAATCTTCTTTTTTTCTGTTTAAATAAACAGTTAATAAGTACTGTCAGTAAATAAATAATCCCTTTCTCCTATTTTCTCTAAGATCTCTAACACTTTTTACATTTCGTTATCAACTTACAACATCCCACACTGACGCTTCCCCTTGCAGGGTTACGAGCTAAATGCACCGCATGGACTCAATGAATTAATGAATTACACTTGCCTCAGATTTTGTATACATCAGTCAGAATGAGAAACGTTGGCACGCCCCCGGGATGCGCTGCCTTCCTTTAGAAATGTAGGTATGGAATCGGAGAAATAGTTAGGAAAATGGGAAGGATAGGATGGGATGGGAATGGGCTCTGGCATATCTCACTAACTACCAGAACACGTACGTATATTAGTGAATAGGATAAAGTGGGAAATGCAGTACATTTCAAGGTAGTCTTGGTAACGTGGCCAGTCGACGCCCAACGGCTGTTGGCTATAATTAATTATAATTTAATTATAAAATTATGAATCAAATAACGTATTAGAGTGACGTTAAACAGGGAAGAAGAATCACTAGTACATGTTATCACTGTCCAAAACACGAGTTCAGTAATGTGTGTTGTGCAATCGTTCATATGTCTTCGAGCGTGAAAATATAATGGCATGTAGTATAATGTGCATATCTACTCCTCAGACCGTGGACTATGGAACGTAATTGCTTTCATTTAGACCACTTTGCGTCGTACATACCCGACAAGTGTTGCATAATTGTAGACAGGAGTTCAATTCGGGATAACTTTTGCCTTTTTTTCAAATTCTAATTCTAATATTTATTTGCCGATTAAATTTTACAATAATGATCTTACAGAATCCGATAATCTCTAGAAGAGATCCGCATAATCTCTGATAGTACAGCTGTCCTGAAAGCGTTAGAGGACAAACTCCGGTCTCTATAGCGTATTGGTAAATGCAACACGATCACTCTCCAGTAGATAAAGGGCACAGTAGTTCTCTAGGTAACGACATAGCAGACGAACTGGCAAGGAATGGGCTCGGGCCGTAATCTTTATGGAGCCGAGCCTATCATGCCGATTCCATGCAGACAAATCAGAACCTGGCTAACAGCCAACACCAATCACAAACACGATCAGATATGGACATCCACCACAGACTGCAGACTGTCGCGAGAGGTAACGCTCAAGCTATGCCCAAGACGGACAAGGAACCTTCTCCTTTCAAAGATAACCTTCGTATAATAGCAACCTTAACAATAGGATTGTCCATTAAACAAACATCTTTTTATTATAGATCTCACAGACAGCCCTTTATGCCGAGGATGCATGGAATCTAAAGATAAGAACTTATCTAAGAATCTACCCATCTTATGTACTTTTGCAGTGCACGGATGTGGCGTTCCAACGAACAAGAATCCTCAGGAATCCGAGATCACTATCTTCCGATAGTTGTTTCATGCTACAAAATGTATAAAATGTTGCTACCGGTAATAGAAGAGTAATAGACTGACGGGAGGAGCTGGGATGGCTCGAGTAGAGTTCAAGCTCCCACACAAAATGGTCGCTATGTTCGACTAATTGTGGAAAAGAGCCCACAGAGAAAAAGAAGAAGTAGCAGTAGAACCTCCGAAATTTTATTAAGTGCTTTTATAAAATGATATTGTGCAAATAAGTATGTAAGTAGTAGAAGTAATACTCACTACCTTTCACTATGACAAATACTAACAAACGCTCTCTAAACATTGTTATTTTAATTGCATGTTAATAATTTCTATCATTATAATTAAAATAATTACCTACAAAATTAAAACTTAGAACCAAGATAGGTTATGATTGTTTTTAATTAATTCAATTCCCGAAAAAGCAGTGCACGCACAATGTAAAATCAAACAGTCACATAACCATTAAATTGCTGTTTAAAATCATCACGCGGCCGGAAATGGCACAGACACGGAGCACGGCAACAAAATAATGAACAAAAGTCATTATAAGTGGCGAGATGGCCGCGATAAGCTGGCGGTTAGAGTAAACGCGCTTTTTACGTTAATTAAACTCACTTCTGTAAACGATGATGGTCTCATTATCTGTATTAAGTAACACTCGGCTCTCGGCTTAGTGCTTTTTACGCAACGCTGAGCGCGTATAGCCGACGGACCTGCGACTGCGCACAATTACCCATTTAGCGGTAAATTAGCCTATAAATAGATTAATTAGTGAATGGATTCTAAAAATATTACCCTGGAATAATAATGTACAAAAACTACAGTAAACTGGATTTTTCAAAGCTATCACAATGAAATTAATATCACTGTCCGCCATTACGTTCCACGTATCGTTCATTAGTGGTCGCAGCTATTTTGGAGAATGGTCGTTACCTAATAAAAAGCGTTCAAAACACAACTATTTTCGAAAATTGTCCTCGAAATAGCGTCTCGTGATTGGCTCTCCGGCGTCGGAGCGTAGCGACAACGACAGGGTCGCACGTAATGGCGCTCTCGGCAAAGGACAGATGACAAAAACCTCCTCATTATCCGCTCCTATGACAATTCACCTCCATTTATAATGCTATTAATAAAATAATGGCTGCAACGACAATAAGAATTTAATTCTGCATCAAACACACATTAAATATCATTTTATCGGCAAAAAATTACCGTGTATGAGTTTGTGTTACGTTTTTAATGACAATATTTATTTTTAGATTAGACTCTAAACCAAATACCTAAACATTCGCGTTGTTTTACTGTAACTGTGACTTTATCTGAGCAAAGGAACTAAACAACTTTATTGTCGATATTGATTTATTGATTTTAGTTTGATTTTGAAGTTTAAAATTTCCTTGTTTCAAGATTTTGTTTAAATAGAAACGTACTCTAACATTTGATTAATTATAATATCTTTTTTAAGATTTCGCTAAAGGCTCTATACTTGAGTACTAAATCGTACAATAAGGTCCTTTTTCTCAGATATGTAACAAGTTCCGTTTCTTTTTTTAAATTTCCATTATATAACTAGCTAGATATCGAACGAAGTATTTACCTGGTAAGTACCTAATTTTATTTTGTACCAACGACCCGCCCCGTTTTTGCGCAGCTGACAATCTAAACATAACCTATATGGAGCTTTAATTTAGTTTTCTAAAAGTGAAAGAATTTACAAAATCGGTCTATAAAGCTACTCATACTTTATGAGCTGTATGTATGATTGGTAAGATGGTTTGACGAAAAATAGCTCACAAGCCTTTCAGTAGTAAAAAAAATCTAAATAATGGTTGTGAGTACTGAAAGGATTATACAGCAGATCCAAAGATAACCGCATACAACCTTTCCTCTTATAATGTTAGCTGTGGGCAATCTATGTTTACTAAACCCACGCTGAAGACAGGAGGGTGAAGCGAGGTGGAGGGGAGGCAAAGGAGAGGGATAAACATGAAATCAGGCTACTTATTACGTAGCGCGTTAGTATGCATGGGCTGGGAACGCGCCGCCCTGCAGGGCCCGACGGCTGCATTATGAACAACCGCGTTGCACATAAACGATTCTTGCTTTACAGATATCCTCGGAACGCAAACTCAATTTGGATTTGTTATAATAACGTGCTCTAGAAAGATGCTTCAATGAAGAACGCATTTTTCATTTACTTATTTATTTAAAAAGCTTTTTTGCACTTAGTTGTACAAAATTAAATTTAAACGATGGAAATTAAATATTTTACACAAATACTCATACTTATTTTTTGAATTATATTTTTCTTAATGTTCTGCTAGAAAATGGGAAAATTCTGATTTAAGCATTAGGTATATACTGCCTTATACGTTTATTTATAAACCTCGTGTCACTTGTTTAACAAACCTATTTATGTCTTCTCATTCATTAATGACATCAAAAATATTTCGATTCTAAAGGACATTATTCCCAATTCGACTATTCCTAAACACCGTAATTCAAACCTATCAAAACAGCCTTTTCATTTGTTAGAAATAAAAAAAAAACGGTTGACATTCCGACATTTTCTCAGGGACATTTCTTCAAATTAGACTATTATTAGTTGCCGATCGAGCTGTAGGATGCTTTTAATATTGAATTAGGGGAACCTGTGGTTAGTTCACCCTTAATCGTCCCTGCGGCTGTATTAAGGTTATATCCACAGACGTGTAATACCATAAGTAATAATAAACCCCAAATGACACAAAATATTGTCAAATTATAGGCTCTGAAAGCATGAATAACCACTTACATAGTCTGCCGTTGATCCCTGCATATAGAGTCAGCAAACTAGCAAAGAAAATTGAAAATACGTATATATAAGTTTGAAATAAACCAAAAAAATTAATTCTTCAGATTTTTAATGATTAGTACTCAGAAAAGCTTCAAAACTTGTCCGCACTGTGGATAATTAAAAAACTTTACTTAAACTCTATCGATTTGATTTTATAGCTTTCAAGTTTATAAATTAAAATAAAAAAAACGTTTTTAGAATAATACGCAAAGCAAACTTTGCCATGTAAATATTTTTATTTCTTTACAATCCAACTAATTGCTATATCATTGAATATGAAATAAGCCATTGGGTTAAGCTACTACAACCAAACATGGTTTTCGAGTATATTTATCATTACTCTACTGAGTAATATTAGGTATTTTTAAATAATACATATTGTACATTTATACATACAATTACCTATACATACATACATTTAGGTATACATGATGAAATAACTAATATTATAAATGAGAAAATTGGTATATTTATATGAGGAGTGTATTTAAGAAAATATTTAGGTTAAAAATTAAGTAACATTTATCTACTTTAAATCTACGTTAGCGTTGGAAGTCCAGTTATTAAAAACAATTTTCACATAGATAACTGCATACGGCCAGTTCCGTTTATTAAGTTTAGAAACCAATGCACGCCACTGAATTTTGTTTCTTACCTTCAACTTTGCAACAAATCGACGATTCTCTTGCAAATATAACATAGGTGTAGTTCGTGACAGGATTCTCTTAAACTCTAATTCTAATTTTAATGTAAATAAATAACGACTTTTAAGTTTTTATGCAGCCAGTACACACTTATAATTATTATATGGCTTATATCTACGTTTTCCTTTTTTGGAGAACATGAGGAAGAGCCAGAAAAGGCTGTGTCATATTATTTTAGTGGGTGAGGTCGTATGTATCTAACAGCTGCAACGAGTTATGATTGTAGTGTTTATCCACGATACGAATCGATTTCATATCGATTTGAATCGTTCCTAAGCTAATAGGAGCGATCTTGGTATATTTCTCGGCTCTCTGACCGATCATTTAGATTGTACGTGACGTGCTTACAAGAATAATAAATCGTTTGAAACGCATTATGCCCATTCGTATAATTAAATGTCAGATTCTGTGAGAATTTTTGATTTAGCGGTCGTGTTGGAATTCACATTCACTGCTTGTGTAGGAGTAGATACTAGTATTGTAAAAATTACCGCTGATCGTCAAACATCAGCGTCACTTAATGAACTTAGCTTTAACTCAAAGGTTAAACGCTCGTGAGCGTTATGCTCGTAGTTCAAGTTTTTAAAGCTTACGATTCTTAAACCCTTGAGCGTTAAAGGCTCTAGTCTATAAGGTTCACGAGCGTCTAATGCTAAGTTTTAGGTATTTTAAACATCTGTAATTGGCGATTTTCCGATTGCATTAATGTTGCACCACGCTTTGGCGGCTGTTAGCGCTCGATCGCGACATCATAATCGCGCGCTTGGCAAACGGGCGTTTGGGGAAGCTGTCGATCAGAATACGAGACCAGTCACCTAAATCTCTGCTTCTATTCTGCGGGGAAACACATTTGGTAGCAGCTTTTCGCAGCTAGAAATCGTGCGACGGCACTTTTAAGTGTTCGATCGCTTCAACTAGCTTCTCATAAGTAGCTAATTCACCGATTACTACAAGTATCGAATGTGCTGAAACAGCGTTCAACGCTTGGCGGTTGGCGCTAATTTTTACTACAGTAGCACGATTAGATACCTGCTTTATATATAAGTACTTATAAGTAAGCATCAACAAATGGTATTTTATAGCAATACAAACCATTGCATACCATACATTCAGATTTGTGTTGATTTATTTCGATTTGTTACTTCCGATTTTATTATACGGTTATCGCTCCCACTCACACGCGGCTTAGGTACTAATTGGTTAATTAAGGCCTTTATTAATGTTAAAACAAATTAATCAGAAAGTGCCCGTGGGCGACTAATCGGTTTGGCGCCTCTCGACGAAATATACGTGTTCAAACAAGGCTACGTCTTTAAAAATGAACAACTTATTGATGAACTCCACTATTTTTAAATAGATAAAGGACTATGGGGAAAATGTATGAATGTCGTCTCACCCCACTAACGTACATAAATTTAATAACAATATTTGTTATGATCAATAGCAATCGTTATTTTTAATTACACCTTAGAAAAACGACGTTTTTATGACAAAGCTTTTAACAAATAAAAAATAAGAATAGAATAGCGGTTTATAGGTATCACGATTCGCCCACGGTTTTGAAATTAACTGCCTTAACATTAAAAGATCTATGAAATAAAAACTTTCATTTGATATGTACAGTGGTGGTCACATAATTAAAGACACCTTCTATCTAGCTACATACAACTTTATTGATAGTATTATCAATAGTGAAGATAAGGATTAATTCTACTTTAATTACTATAAATCTTTACGCTAACACCATATTCTTTAAATAAAGACAATAAAGACTTGTATTTAGCAATAGTTGAGATCTTATTCGTTTTTTAACTAAATCACAAACATTTTTAATATGCTTGCTGCTGGCCACCTAATTAAAGACAGTTTATGTTTCATGTTCTTAATTTAAAATTAAAAAAAAAACAGCCCTCTTATATTTTCCATTTTGCCGGGAATTTTACTTTATTTCAAAATTAATATCATTTTTAGTGTGTCCTTTAATTAGTTGGCCATACCTTTGTTCAATTCATACAGCTTGAAATATAGTTAAATCGAATAAAAATGTAGGTCATCTCAACTTTATCGAAAATATTTAATTTTAACATCTCACAATTCCTATACGAATGATTTAAATATTGTTGCAAATTCCTATTGTAAAAAAGTAAAAAATAAATAATCAAAAATCTCAGTTAACTTAATATATCCTGAGTGTCTTTAATTATGTGACCACCACTGTATATGTCAAGTGATTTGGTATATGTTGATTTATTGGGACAATTTTACCCGTCTTCCTTTGTATTAATTTTACGGATTTTTTTTAATTCACTCTTATTAGGTAATCTTAATTTAAAAAGTCCTAACTAATTCTGACGAAATTCTAATTAGTTTTATAAAGCTCTCCGTTTAAAGGTCACATTTTCTTCCTTTAAAGACGTGACTAATTTAAGTTGGTGACATCAGATTTTTCCTATGATGTCAAGGTTAAAATAATAACTGATATTTGTAATTTAATCCTACATCATTTCAGACATGACGACAAACTTTTAGTCGCATCTATTATCTGCTTAACTTTTTATCTCTGCTTATGTTTTTATGATCAATATTTTTCCTTTTTAATAAAAATGAGCTACTAAATACTAGTGTGTATATATGTACTCGTAGATAAGATAAACCAGCTCGCCAAGCTGGTGCACGAAAAATTGGCTTTATAATAGAAAAAAGGCGGCAAACGAGCAGACAGTGGCCTGGTCGTAAGTGGATACTGTCGTCCATGGACATAAGTGGATTATGGACATGCCAACATTAGTTCAGAATGGAGTTGGCAAATGTTAGCACATCCCCGGAAGCGCTTGATACCTTTGTATATTTAAGGAATTTAAGGAATTACCTTTGTATGATATTGTTAAGAAAAGGGTTGAAAAATGAGGAGGGATTAATATCTACAACAATTAGCTATCTCCAAATTCAAAACTCAGGGTACTTAAAGAGTAACGACATTTATCTTTACTCAAAAAATACTCTGTATCCAAAGTACCTAATGCTCTGTCACAAGTCTCCCAGTTGGGTATTAAAAGTGTCAACAAAGTCCAACGATACCGGTGGACGTGTCACAAGACGGGATACAGATAACCCACACATACAAACGGGTTTTGTTTGCTTTTATCTTATATATATTTAATTCAATTTTCGACCATAACTAACAGACTTAAGAATTACAAAATTTATATCGCAAAGGTAAATAAATTTTGTCAATGAAAAAGTACATAATGACACCTGCTGGAAGATAGAATGACATCACACGTATTGTAAATGGAGTGATATGGATAATTCAAAATCAAATATTTTTGGTAACCAATCGTGATGTAATAAAATGCTTGAAGTTGTACTTATTCAGACACCGCTATCTAAGTGTCTTTATTTATACTTATGTACAAGTAAAACTAGGATATCTAGGATATCTATAAAATATCTATACAGCAGGATCTATGTGATAAATAAGAAAGAAAAATAACGTTATGTCTGTATAACGTTATGTTATGTTATGAAAAATAAAGCTAGTAGGAATCAATACGTTAATCATCAATGATGTTAAAGTGTCTCTCCGAGATTCGCGTTTTCAAGTGTAACATCAATTTATCCATTTGTTTACACGACATCTCATTGCCCAAGTAAAAGTTACGGTGGGAGCTTGTTTTATCAATTTTTATAAAATAAGCTAATTCACCGATTACTACAAGTATCGAATGTGCTGAAACAGCGTTCAACGCTTGGCGGCTATATACCAAAAGCTATATACCTAATACCTAATTATAATTTTACCTAAAGATAAAACGTAGAACCATCCTTGGGAGAATGTATTTCATCAGTAGCAATGTTCACACAAATAGGATGTGATTTAAATGTAAATGTATCACACGTTCATGTGTTCTCTATGTATTTGTATTGTATTTATATATCTATCAACATATTATTATTTTTATCGAACACAAGCTTAACCAAATGTTGCCTGACAGAGAATGCCAGCAGACATTAGGTTCGCCTCTAGACGACTTCTTGTACAGTAAAGTTTAAATAAATTACTGGCCCCGTTGTCTATCTATATATTTCTATCGAATACAACCTATCAAATATCAATCTTTTCATACCGAGCACTATCCGGATACTAGCCGGACAATAAAATTAACTATATCGTAAACCGCATTTTGATTCTGAACAGTTTTCGTTATCATTAGAGTGTCACATTATTGTATTATTGTACATAAGTGTTCCTCTTTGTCGTCTTCAAATATTAGCTAGTTGGATAAGTTCACGAACTTTTCGAACGTAGGTATGACTTTAGCGTGCTATATTTCTGGCTACACTGATCACTGGCCGGAAAATGATATACCGTTTGACAGCTGACTTTTTTGTAATGGCGGCAATTTGATGAACCTGGGCTGGGAAGTTTTAATGCCTCCTCCATACAGTATTAGAATTTGATGTTAAAATAGTAGCTATAAGTCGTCAGTATATTTTCATCTTACATTGTTACAAGTGACTTTCCAAGTAGATTATGTTGTAGTTGATGGTCGTGGTGATAGGGGGGGTGAAGAAGAGGGCGACCCGTACACCGTATAATCATTATAGCTTATTATTATTTTAGTTTCAAACAAACCTTTACTCTAGAGTATTGATATATAATATATGAAACAATAAGTAATTTCTTGCGCAACTGTACCGATACGCGGACTCATCCCTTCCACAGACGTCACGAGCTCTTTTTACGTGACGATACGTATATAGTTCAATAATGGAAACTCACTAGTAGCAATGTTTTCTTGTTAACATAGATGTTAGAGTACGTCTCAGTTAGTTCATATATACACAAATATCGATACTCCAAGCCGGTAATATATTGTTTAACTTCGACGAAGTTGCGAGCGATTACTAGTTAGATAAGTGACTTATAAAAAATAGTTGGAGAATATTTGTCATTCCATTAAACGTATCAAAATGAACAGTTTGTTTCGAAATACTGCGATCTAGTGTAAATGTTAAGAAAAAGTTGAGCCCATGTAAACAACGTAACTCTGCCGATTTATCGTCAGCCCTTGGATAAATTTGCTTTTGGACTGACGAACATCAAATAAAAATATTGTCCTATGTCAATACGACTAAATCTGTGAACCAAATATAAAATATGTGTATCTATATGTGCATCATTATAAACATTTCAAACCTAATTACCATACAAACACCTATTCCGTCTATACAGATTCAAACAGCCTGTATATATGAACGTGAAAATTTGGAAAATTTGAAAGTCTAATTATGTGGGAAGATTTCTTTTAACTTCAACTTAACAATACGTATAGATATAATTATAGGAATCGAATCTTTTATAATTTGTTTATTAACACATATCCACAGCGAAACCAATTAAAACAAAACTTACACCAATATAAACTATTATTATGGGCACAAGGGATTTTACTATGTATACATACTGGTATTATACAAATAAACTTAGGTAGTTCAAGACTCGAACGCAATACTGGGTTGTTGTTGTGTTTGTGATATGGGTGCGTACAGTATGGGATATAGATATGTGATATAAGTGGGCGTGTAAAGATGTGTGTATGTGTCTGTGTGTGTTTGTGAATTATAATAATTACATTTATTAAACATGTTTCGTACTTATAATATATGGCATACAGATGTACAAAAGTACAAATAAACAGATACAGTTCATAGCAACAAGAAGAAAGAAAAGTATATTTTTTTAAAGAATTTAATTTTTAAAAACATACAATAAAGCGATAAATCATTCTATATAATTGTCTTTCTTCCCTAACATTAAGAAATATATGGTTACTCAACATTGTTGGTTCCTGATACTACAGTGAACCCTTTTAAAAATAACATTTTTTATTTATTATTTTATCTTCAAAATCAGATATTACAGCAGTTGTAGGCTTGTAGGAACATAACCAGTCCTTTTATCGTCCTCTGCTGTACCTGGACGACGTCTTGACGTCTTGTGCATGACCAGTGTATGGCCTTCAAACGCCACGCGGACCAAACGGGTCGACGAGTCCGCTCTTTTCTAGGTGGTATGGTTCCTCAGGGCTTGTGTAGTTCCTCGGCAGTTTAGCTATCCCTTAATCGCCATTTACGACAGCCACGGGAAGAGATGGGATGCTTTTACTCTAAAGTCCGACGCCGCACGGCCAATGACGTAACTGAAAAGAAATATATAAATAGGTATGTGACGTTATCTGAGCAAATTTTTTTTAAGGAAAATATTAGTCACATTATCTGAGTAATAATGTCTCATATTAACGTTTTTTTTATTTTATTAATAATAATTTATTTATTTGCCTTGGAATGCGGGTACATGCTGGTCTCATGCTCAGTTATACAAGCCTTACACATTCTGCCAGATGACTAACGTGCAAATGTAACATCAAAATTACATTGAGATTAGCGATATATCTTTATTATCTTAATTTTTTATTCTTTATTATCTTTATTCTTAATTATCGTATGTAATCTCAAATCGATGATTTAGATCAATATAATATAAACACGCAATGAATAATTCGACCTTGCAATTGAATTGGAGTAATAGCGTAATTTTCAGGAGAAGCAAAAAACCAAAAAAATACTATGTTTAAAACATGCAACTTTTTGCTTTTAAAGCTATTTAAAAAAACATTGAGATGAATAATTATTGTTTATGTGTGAGCTTTAGCAACCTAAATACTAAATTCCAATATGTGTAATATTATAAAAAATGAATGTGTTTTAAGCCCCAAAAATTTTTATTTTTTGGCGTTTACGTCCCACCAAATAGCTTTTGAGAAAGCATTGATAGACGTAAGTTATTTGTTTTCTTTGTATTATTTACAAATACATATGTGGTGTATACACTAGTAGTATTCTGAAGTTGACTCAGCCGATTGAGGTTAAAGCCATACTTTATGTACAAATTAAAAGCTTTTTAACAAGAAATATTAAAATAAATAACTTTATATTTATAGGAAAATTATTAGTAACAGTTTATGGGGATGTACAAGTTTCGAGTCACATTATTTGGTTCAATTTACTCAGTTTATAGATTATTATTTGTGGATTTAAATTATTTTATCTAAACCTTTCATGGTCATAATATTTATATCTGTAAAAGACATTTGTCTTTTACGACCATAAGGAAGGTGGCTTTTAAAAGCATTTGAAATTCAAACAAACTGCTTTTACATCCTAGGCAAACTTGTGGCAAAAAATGTTGTCTTTAACGTCAAAATTTCTGTGAAAATCTTGCCTAGGGCACACAAGTAAGTAAGTAAAAGCCATTTTTTGCAAATATCGACATTTTAAATATACAGATCGATAGAGCGTGAAAACTAATCAAAACTGTATAAATAACTAATTTTCTCCAAAATTGCTTTCACGCCAATAGAATCGCAAGGTGTCGATAAATTTAAATGTCAAATAAGTATGTACTGTTAAAACAAACAAAAAAAAAAGTAATGAATGTCATTAAATTGTTATTTCAAGGACATTTACTAGTATGTTCATATTTTGGATTTATTTTGCTATTTGTGAGGATTCCTAATCAGTAGTGTGTGTTTTATGTAACTTTTCTGTTTATGAAACATTATGTAAGATTAGAATGACCAGCTACTATACCTTCCCTGAAAATTAAATAAAATAATTCAACTATGTAATCGAACTATGTATAATACAAACAAAAGCTGTATCGGGCAGCAATACATATAATTATCGTCTGCAATTGCAAATGCTAACATTATTAACTATTATCTGACACGACTTTACATTATTGACTATTATCTGCCACGACTTTACATTATTGCTGTGGTTGAGTTCATTCTTAATAACAAATAATAGCTGTTATGTTTGTGCAATCAAGCAAAAATTACCACATTGTTTGCAATTTATAACGTGCGGTTGAATTAATGAGATAATGTACCTATGCAGGGAATTGGTATTTAAGTCGTCTTTATATTATAGAAACAACTGAAGGTTCTGTACGCAGAGTACCTATACATGGAGGGAGAGCAAACACCAGCTCATGAGCTGCTAAGATATGAGGCACTCTATAGACACTCCCGGATGTCTGTAGGAAGCCAAAATAGTTTCTGATTTTTTCTAGAGGGAACAGCGGTGGCTAGCGCAGCCGAAATCATCGGACATCCTTACTAGCAGCAATGAGCACGCCCAATGGTTACTCAATGCTGAAACCAAGTAGAGGACAAAAAGGGATTAGAATGTATAAATAAATCATTGATAACGTCATCGGTAATAGTTCAGTATTAAGGTAAAATTAAATAACTCATGATAAGTGGCATACCTGCCTGACTAGATAAATATCTTAGATTAAACCTTTCTCACTAGTCAATTTTTAACGTAACTCTCAAGAATAAAGTTCACAATGAATAACAATAGATAACAATAACCATGATGATAACAATAGTAGGCTAAAAGACAGGGGCTGTAATACGGGCACGTTAGGCGCAAACCTGACGATTACCTTTCCTTGTCTTCCCATGGCTTCAGACAAGAGAAAGACAGTGAGCAACCAAGCCACATGGTTGATCACTGTCCAAAGGGACATGAAAAGTTTGATTTTTTCCAAAAATGATGTATGTTCTAGGAAAGAGCTCTAGGTGAGCCGTATCATAATTATAAAAGCCAACGTCGCGTAACGGTACATGGTTAGAAAAAAGTAGAAGAATCTTTTAACGTTATAACGTTAAACTTTTTAACGTTAACGTTATTTAACGTTTTAACGTTTATCTTTTAACGTAGTAGAAGAACGTTATTAAGAACGTTTATAGAAAATAAGCACCCCGTTCCCATGAAAAGCTGGAGACCTGGTAACAGCGACAGGTCGTACCAAATCGTTGGTATCATTTTAATATTATTTTCTATTTTAATTTATATTGTAATCATTTTAATATTATATAGTACACACAAAAATAATAAACAATGAAATTTTAAAGATATATAAGAGGCAAGCTTATCTAGAGTTGTGATATCTTCCAGTAAACCTGTGAAAATAAGACTCATTCGTTATCATGCCAATGTAGCTAATAACAATCGAATCCTCTCCTTATTAAAGAGCGCATTAAAATATTAAATTATTGACCTATTTGTACAAAAAAAATTAGATAAACTTATAAATAGGTAGATAAGTCTTCATGATATATAAAGAAGGAATTAAACAAAAACCCATAAAGTTCACATAGAACCTAATATCAGCGAGTATGTAGCTAACGTAGATACATAATTCACACTTTATTACTTTCGACCAACGTTCGGCGTTTATTAAAATGTTCGGCGAAATAATTATTTAAATTTGATCAGCAAAGCAAACTTTTTACCCAATTATTTCTAAAAAGGAACACACCAAACCCAAACAAAAACAAATTATCATGAATGGGCGCTAAATTGTCATTTAGTACCGGAAATGGTCCCTTTTTTAAATAAATCAAAATTGCACTAAGGCTTCTAAACGTTGTTATTAGAGGAGCGTTTGCGCAGGCAGCAAAGGAACCGACAACGCACGGTCAGCTATTCATTATAGCCCGACAAACTTATTTCTGCGTATGATAAGTCCACAGTCATTTCATTGCCGGTCAGTTATCTGGAAGAGACCGCTTTTAGCGATAAGACTGCCTATTGCTTCTGTATAATATGTCATTATGTTTAATCTAATTAATTAGTTACCACAGGAATGCGATAAAGAATTTTCGTTAATTCATTTATTCCTCATTCTTAAATATCTATTTGAATGAACTTTGAATGAAGTAATATCATTGCAGAAACGTTCTTGTCCTTTAACTAAAGGCAATTCTGCACGCACTGGTAAGTTTGTTTTGCTGTAGATTCACGAAAAACGACGAGGCGGAGACAGCCACACTAATTGTGCCTAATTCGACTCACGGGTCCCCGTAAGCCTCGAGGGCACTCGCCGCGACACCCGATGGCATAGATGTTCATTCATAAAAAGAAAAAAAAATAGCGATACACGAGCGTCGAGCCTGCGGGCATTATTGTCGCCCAACAACATGAAACTTGCTTTAATATATAGCAGATTAGCTGAATTAGATAGCAGAGCAGATGACTCGCGATCTATATGCTCGACTGTCTAATATCGGCTGATCTGCTATATATTAAAGCATATTCTATGTCGTTGGGTGACACTAATGCCCGCAGGCCCGATGCTCATTTTTTTCCCCAACACTTCTTACGATTAACAGGATTCATATTTTTCATGAAATATTATTTCTTCATTAGGGTCATACATATCATTAATTGCTATAATAATAATAATAATAATAATTGTATGAGAATCTATAATTTCTCAACGTTTAGCACTATTTTCATTAATCATATAACGTCACATTATTATGTTACCTGCGACTGAAAAACAGCGCGGCGACCCGTATTCCAGCACAATACGGTGTGTTGTGGCCATTTAGCATAATAACATGCCATTTAATTAACATACTAATTATATTGTTCATTTAATTAACATTTACTATAGATTTAATTATGAAGTTACGATTTTACAATATTTTAACAATTTACAATTATCCAAGGTAGATCATATTATGGCAGTACGCATATACATACAATAGTGTCAGAGGTCGTCCTCACATTAGGTAGAGCCTGTATCGTGAGCGCCATTTCGTGAGGCGATTATTTTTTGCACCAGCACACATAGTGAGCAGCGAGCTTACAAAGCTTACAGATTGCTTATTATTCCATATTTCCACGCTTATTACCTATTTCTTATGGATAAGTTGTTATTATTGTAATAAATTGTTAATACATCACATCAGTCATCGCTCAGATGACAAGAGCGGCAGATCGTCTGTAAAGAGCAGCTTATGGAAAATGTTTGGGCTTTAGAATATATCAAGCAGTGAAGTCACATAATGTTTTATATTATTACATTATGGGCAAATAACTTCACCGCTGACATGTCTCAAAAAGTTATTCGATTTAAATTAACGTGTTTCTAAAAAAATATCGTCTCAAAAAGGACCTTCTCTCATTTGCTGTCTTTGCAGTAAAGACATACTCGTAGGTATAGATAGTGGGTACATACATATAAGACTAATCTCTACTTCGTGGTTGGTAAAAATGTTTATAAAAGAGTTTGTTTTCCACGCATTAAATGCAATAAATAACAACATGTGGACAAAATTATCAGTCCAATCAATGTTTTTAGAACCGGTGTTATCCATCATGGAGTGCTCTCCGCTCGGCTCGGTGACATCACAACTTTCGAATGTCTGCTACACGGTTTAAGCCCATTCATAAAATGCTAATACGACTAGTTTTATTTTTGCGAATTTTATAGCCCGCGGCCATGCGACATACAGCTTGTTATTTCTAAATTATATTATACCTAATTAACACCTGGCAACGTTTAATTTGTCCATATTATTACGCTAAATAGATAAGATACGACCTCGTAATGCCGTTAGAACGCGTTTAGAAACAGATGTAGAAATAGCTTTTAGCCTTCTTAGGAGCAAAGTGCTAATGGATACAATGTGCCACACTTATCTTTAAATAAATAACACGGACCCATCATCCCATCGGTGTAGAAATTCAATATAATTCAAAGTGAAATGAAAACGGATATCCAAAATTGGTACAATAAAACGCTTAGGCCCAATAGGTTTATCACGTCCACTTCCTACAGCCGCGCTAATAACCAAAACAAACAACAGCGACGCACACAAAGGGAGGCAAATAAGTCCAAAAAGTGTTAGTATAAAAAAGTGTGCCCGTTTTTATACGGCTACGAGTAAGTGTGAGGTCGGGGCGAGGAATGTTGGCGCCTGTCTGAGTACGTATACCTGTCCGGTTTATCAATGGACCACGTACAATAACAAGAAAAAAAGCAGTGGGAAAAAGTATTAAAAAAGCTCTTTATCAAACCATTGCGTCCGGCAAGGGTTGTCGCTTAAGCGGGCACGACAATCAGCCGACATCTATTTATTGCTATTTCAATGTGTTTATCCAATCAACACCTCGGTAGATATTCGAACATTCTATCCAATGTATTAAGAACAAAATATGTTTACGAGGGTGGCGTATCTAACTATCAGGGTTTGCACAAAACCCCGCTATATTTCGAAATGCTTTCCTTTCGTATATCAAAACAACGTTGAAGGCGGCATTCCGCGCAGACACGTAGGCAATAATTTTCCGACATTGTCCCGTGTAGGCTTGCCACCCCAGCGTCGACCGACGTAAATATGCCGAGTAAAGCCTAACACAACTCAAGATGAACACGACAAAACTGATAAGAACCCGCCACGCCTCGTCGAGACATCCCAATTTAGTGCCGGCCCTGAGATAACGCTATTATACAGCTTTTAACTATACGAACGATACGCTAAATGTGTTAAAATCACCTTATTGTGGTGTTTTTATGTTGTGGAATGTGTTGCGTTCGCTGTCACCTGCGTGCCTATCGAGCGATTACACGTTTAATTGTCTTCGATAAGTTATTGAACATGGAGACATTGATTTATATTAGCTCTTTGAAATCTACTATAGATTACGTATACCTTATCGTATTAAGTTTGACTTACATAACAAATATTTACGTTCTCAAGTATTTTACGTACTTTGATTTATTTATTTTATTTGTTCATACTTTATTGCATGTAAATATCGTACAAAAGGCGGTCTTAGTGACTTCTCTACCATTCAACCTTTGGGCAAACAGAGAAAAACAAAAGGAGTATATTAGAAGAAGAATAAATACTTATTGGAAATTTAGAGCTAATACATAAATGGCTTATGGATAGTACGTTCGTACGTACCTAATCGTTTTTAATTCCATCCCATATTAATTTATCTCAAAAATATCTGAATCATTTTCATTAGATGCAATATAATTTTCTTACGATATTTAAATCGATATACATATAAATAATTACATAAACACTTTATTATTGTTTTTGATTTGCAATAGTTATTTTCAAGTTTCAATTTAATAATGCGAGTATTTTAGACGTGATCGACATGTGGGCGTAGAGCTCGTTCGCGATCGACCGTTTTATGTAAATAAGCTTAGACATGCCCATATTATTTAACTGTCACCGATACATTTGTCTAACATTTAGCTAATGACTCTAAAACTATCATAAAAAGAATTATTAAGACAAGTAATATTGATATGCTTGTCAAACCAGTTTGATACGACACAATTAGAAGACGTCCAGCTGGAAGATAAATATTTTATTAGGAACATGTTTTCACTGTTGTCTATGGACAGAATTGATATTTTATTTTAATTTTTAAATTAAATTCGTTTTAGCTTCATCATAAAAATCGATATCTCATTTAGGTATTTCAAATTAATATAAATCTAAACGAAAATATAATGGAAAAATAGAACTAAGAACATTGGTATCAACTTCCACCATACATCTATTACTTTAACAGAAAGTTTGTCTAGTATGCACGAGTATGTACAAATAATTCAATATGAAAAAATGTTCACCGTACAATATAAAACTAAGGTAGCTACTGTTACGTTGCCAAACGAGCAATACACGATGTGTCGATTAATATAGGCAGTTTTGTGATATAACTTGTTAGATTTTCTCATTTTTTACACATATTTATCTTCTATATAATATGTAAGCATGTCAGCTTGTGAATATGGTTGGTGTAAACCAGCCGAAACGTAGAGTGGAATAAAAACGTTAAAAATTATGTGTTAATACCTGTTTACTAGTTTTGTGATATCTAATATAATAAATATTATTCATATAATTTTCAATTAATTACGAAATATTCATTGAAATCTAAGTGCAGTGAAAGTATCGTGACATTTTATTATGAGCATATAAAATATTAGATATTGATAAAATACTGGTACCTATGTTTCTCACTTCGGTGGAGTGGAAGGCGCGCCGCGGCGCGGCGGCGCTCGACTCGAATTTCCGTTTAACTAATTGAGCGAAAACGACACAGGCAACGCCATTCAGCGTCGAACTAATGAATGGCCCTCAAAAAAGCCAATTTGTAGTTTTTTTAACACTTCAATTTGTGTCGTAAACCCCAAAAAAGGCTCGACCAAAACCACAATCGAATTAGTGTCCCTTGTTCCGGAGATTAGAGGACTGTCCGGCTCTTATCTCGGTCGTTCGTTATTTTATTGGCTTGTAGAGAGTAAGTCGATAAACACGACGCATAATGGCCCATAATGAATCGTCCTCGCTAGCAGTTTGACTAATCATAAAGGTTTTATGGCTCTCTCTCAATCATCCTACATAACACAATTTTTACTTAGGTAAATAATAAATTGGTTATATTTGACATATATAGCGTACACGAGTATAGCTAGTGATTCCCAAAATCTTAGACAAGTTACGTTCTTTTATTAGATGTAGAAAATATTTATTAGTGATAGAAAGTATTAAATAATTGTATTAATCATTACTTAGTTGTTGCTCTTTAATGTACTTACAGTGAATTATTAGATTAAGACATTACAATATCAGCGTATCTAAATACACAGGCGGACTTATTCTTAGAATTTCTTCTGGTCAACCTTAGAATAACCGAGAGGAATTATGTTATTAAAAAGTAGGCTACAACATATTATATTAAAAAAATAACAATTTTTTTTTTTTCATATTTATTTCTTAAGTATTTTTATTAGATTGAGTATCCACTTAATAGACTTTTACCTTTAAGTAAGTTATGAAATTAGGCAGTACTTTGCTGTATCCATTGAATAATCCTGTAACTGGCGAAAGATACAGTAAAAAAAATAAACTTATCTTTAATTATTGCATTTTCCGTTTAATAGAATAAATACGAGTGAAAGAAGTTAAAAATAAAAACGTGCTTATGACATATGAGGTACTTTTAAGTGTTCATTTAAACTAAATTTTTGTCGCAAACAATGTCAAACCCAGTCACAATAGTTACAGAACACCGTGAACAATGGGTGACATAGATCTCTAACGGCCTTCCCACTGGCTGCCCACATATAACGAGTTACATTAGCATTATATTAATGAAGTACAAACCGCGTAAAAGAGCTATTCATAAGGCAAATTAAAAGTGTATTAAAATGTCTGAAATGTCAAATTGCGAGGACGCATGGCTTATTAGTGACGGCGAACGGTTGCTGTCTATTACACCGACAGCCAGTTGTACAGTGAAATCAAAGAGACATGAGTTTTGCATCTGTGTAAGTGGGTGGCGAATTGTCCAATACCATTGTCGAAATGGTTCGCACTGTATACTTTCGGTGTGCACTCACGCAAACGCAAAGCTCATGTGTTGTTGATTTCACAGTACCTACTTACATTTAGGGATTAATGTAATTAATTAATTTTAAAAATATCCTTGTGATTCAGCGAGATACTGCCGCCAGTACCTTGGGTATATCGCCACAGAGACCCTAATATAATAATATGTGATGTTACCGGAGAAAAGAGACTTTATTGTCATTTTACTGGTAGTTTCCTGATATTGAAACTATATATAAAAGAACATATGTCATTAAAAAATAACATAATTATTTTTATATTAATTTATCTTAAAAATGAGATGCTTTTTAGACCTAATAACAACAATAAGGTTCCTTTGTTGATATTATATTAAGGTAATATAATATTAGTTGATATTTATATATTGTATTTTAAGTTATATTTGATTACCAAGTACTAATTTGTTGTAAATCTTTATATATTATGGACAGAAGATAGAAAATCTTGTAACAATCAACCATCGTTATTCATTTGTCTCTTTTATTCAGTGTGACGT
Organism: Sesia apiformis; assembly: GCA_914767545.1. Taxonomy (NCBI): domain Eukaryota; kingdom Metazoa; phylum Arthropoda; class Insecta; order Lepidoptera; family Sesiidae; genus Sesia; species Sesia apiformis. The sequence continues at coordinate 7,153,077 of OU611950.1, read as the reverse complement.
TTGTTTATATGTCTAATTGAATAAGTAGTACATAAATATTTCTTATTTTGTAATTTCTATAAAAACGCTACAACATTGAAACCTAAATTGTGTTAAGAAGTATAAAAACTCAAAATAAAAAAGATTTTCCAATTACTAATACTGAAATAGCCTTAGAAGAAGCCTACCTATATCAACAATTGAATCATAAGTTGAAAGGTAATAATGAAGTTATATGCGAATAGATATACCCACATGTGTTAATTAAGTATTTGTACAATATAAAAGTTAAAATTAAAGCTTTAATGGTTAGCGCGTGGAAATTACACATCGATGTAACCGGCGGTTGTGTTTGTGGAAACGAACGTTCCTCGTGAAATAGAAGCCGTCCGTTTTGCCACTAATGACTTCCTGTACTTTTTCATACACCGATTATGAAGTGAGCACGCCGAAGACAACAAAGTCCAGCTTTTTTATGCGCTCGTACCCCACCCAGTGCAGTCCGTATTTGATTAATTTTATAAAGTTACGAATGAAACAGCGCTTAGATTGTATTCCGAGAATGGTATAAAATTAGCCAAATATTTTATTATTATTGATTTAATTATTGCATATTGTAGGTAATATTAAACTTATATCTAACGACATTACAACACCCTGCTAGGGCACAGCAATTGAAATATGTTTTTTTTAAATACTTAGGTACATTATTAATTAAATTATAAATTACAATAAATTAATTTATTATTTATTAAATTATAATATTGCATTATTAAATCACGATACATTTATGATTCAATTATTGATTGTTTACTAATTAATTATTATTTAGTTATTTATTAGTCATCTTATATATTTATTTATTTTATTATATGTTATGATTTGTCTGTTAAAAAATCATCCATAGAGTAATAAGCATTTACTGCATACAAAAAAATTAATTTGTTTTTAAAAATGTTAATTCTTTCTATTATTCACAATATGTGTGATTCTTGAAGAATATCGTATTCCTCTGGTTCCTCTTTCGCATTATCTTGTAATATTTCTTAAATACCTATCTATACTTTTCTATTAAAACTACGTAGTTAAATACTTAACTACGAATTTATTATTCATACTCTAATTTTTACGTCCAAAAAAAATCAATAATTGATGATAAAATAATCAGATATACCTAGGTGAAGAAAGTAATAAAGATATAAAATATATAGGTAGGTACTACTAATTTACTGCTACTAGCAGATCTTACAGTATTTAATAATGAAGAGTTTGAACAAATACAAACGCCTTTGCAGTTCCTTGTCAACATATTCAATGGGCGGCTAAGCGGCGTCAACCGCAAATATAACTTTGCAGTCAAACCTATCCATTCACTTTGAATGTTAAAGTAACCATAATAGCTCGTTACCGGCCGCAAAAAATTGTGCGTACGCTCCCTTAATTAGACTATTATTTGTTTACTTTTTTTTGCAAATTATTACAAAAGGCAGAATTGTTATAAATCACAAAAATGACTTTCAGCATTATCTCCCCATCAACCTTTGCGCGTTGCTAGACGTGAAGTGGGTAGGAAAGTAAACAAATACTAATGCTTTCACATAGGCTCAAATTCATCAAGGATATACTACTTAATATGAATAATTGGAATCAAATTAGATTAGGTAGGTGGTAGTTACCTTTCAAAACATGCCTGGTTCTAATGAATTCATTTTATTTCATATACGTAAAATTGTCATAATAAGGCATTTAGTTTCGCCAAACAAATTTTTATTCCATCAAATAAAATTACAAAGGCCATCCGCTAGTCAAATTTACTGGCACTAAACTGAACGCTTTGTGTGACTCAGACGATGTTTGTTAGGAAAAACACAGTAAATGAATTATAATAAAACCTCTCGGTCGTCATCGGAACAAATGGGTTGTCCGTGTCGCGCCCACGCGGGTCGCGTCGCGCGCCGCCGCCAGTGACACCACCTAGAGCCTAAACGACACCAACTGACAAAACAATAACTGCATTGTGGCACATTTCACACTGGACGCATAAGAATAGCCGGTAGAATAGTATATAGATATGATATACATTGTTATATATAGATACATTGACATGTACCTACCTAGATTCAGATGTGAGTAAGATATCAAGGAATCTCTAAGTATGTACCTACCTATGTTGTGGTAAAAGTTAATAATCGAGTTAATTAGATGAACTTTTCGTCCCATTATACTCCCTATTCTCCACCCTTCCCAATCCTAAGGGCTAATGTTGGCCTGTATCGCTGATGTATCAACCTACCATTTAACAGATCGTTTCTCCGCCACCTTCTTTCTATAAAAAGAATATCTAAATCTAACAGTAACACTTAATTAAACCAACGTTGAATGAAATATGATAATGAAAACAGGCGTCACTTTGCTGAACCTTACTTTACCGCGTGTTATTAGAGTTAAAGAGACGATACTCAAGTCTTAGAATTAGTCGAAGTCGTGTTTTATAGCATCTTGCGTAGTCTTTAATAGAGGCCAATTTCGAACCTCTCTATTTAAATTGAAGACATACAACGGTCTTAGAATCATCTATTTATCCGAACGCTAGAGTTTAAGATTATATGATCTATACTATGTTACTATGATCTATACGGCAAAGTTTTTTACAACTAACGCTATTACTAACGCTTCTTATATATTTTTTCTATAATAATGAACATCCGCGATAAATGCCAACATCAGAGTCCTGACCTAATAATAACTTTATAGATTAACTAGCAGTGCCCGGCATGTGTTGCATGCCCGGCAATTTTTTACATATAATATACATACATAATAAACATAATATATAGCCTATGTCCATTTGGAATAATGTACCTTTCAAATGGTGAAAGAATTTTTGAAATCGGATTAGTAGTTTCGGAGATTACCTCCCACATCCAAACTTACAAACTTTACCTCTTTATAATATTAGTGTAGATTAGTGTAGATGTATAATTGTTTATCTTCATAGACTTTTATTTGTGTAAATAATACTTGCTTACGTATACTGGATTTCCAATGGAGCCATTATTATGTATAAATAACTTATGAATACAACATTATATAAATGATATAATATTTTATTATAAATAATTTACATTGAGTTTTAAGAAAAATTGGCTAATAAATATTAATAGCTTTCTTTATTGAATGCCCTTAGTAGATTCGTGACAAAAGCAGTGGATACTACGGAAGACAGTCAAAAAGCCAAAGGAAACTAAAAATTATGAAATGACAAGTATAATATATAAATTATACATCATTATAGCTTGTTTGTGAAATTATTTGCAATGCCTAGTGCCGAAGCGCCTACGCACGTTTTGCATAAGCATTTAAGGGTGGGTGAAACCGCAAGCAATTATAGCTTATTATGGTGAAACTGCTCTAAAACGACATGCGGTGGACTTTCGGGTGCTTCATTTAAATATTTTTAAAGCTCGATTTAAGTTGTCTGGATTAAACTTTTCAGGTAGAGTTATTTCTCAAATTCAATTTTATTTTATTTATTCTTTAGATTTACAATGGTGTTACATTTGAATAGTACCTACTCGTACATGTTTCCTCCTACCTGCATTCAAGGTTGAAGCAAGAAATAGCAAAAAATGTTTAACTAGATTACAACTTACAAATAATATTTTCTATATTACAACAGTTTCAACAAGAAATGCACATCCGAATCATGTACTGTCGGTTTTTTATTTCTCGGTAGTCAGTCAATCGATTGATTGCAATATTTTAATGATGAAACATTTAATAATAAAGTTCTCAAATGTTATTATTTATAATTGTTAACACTCGAGTTAATAAGACTTGTATATAAAATGGTATAAAGATTTATAATACCCACGTTATATATTCTCATATCGATGGCATTTGGAAAAGTTTCTCTCTACAAGTAATTTGCGCACATGCAGCCAGCAGGTGACATTTGGTGCGACCGTTCCGCAACGCAGCAAATACCGCAAACGTTACGTCCAATTACAGATGTCACGAAATTATTTACAATTATAATATTATACTTTGTTTTTATTTTATTTTATTCTGTTAAATTGGTTTCCGCAGAGGGTTTTGGTTCACAGGTGGGTGAAGTGATGATATAAACTGCTGGAAGAAAAGAAAAGTTCTATGGGGATCAATTCTTTTGTATTTACCTTTTTCTGTAGTAGGTAGCATATTTTACAAACATTATAATCAACAGTAGCATTTAAAGTGGTATAATTTAGTTTACAATTTAGTGGTATAATTTGATAGAGTGTAATAAATGAGATAAAATAAATCTTTTATTCTATTCTTCTTTTTTTGTTTTTTGATGATAAACATTCTAATTAAATGCAATAGAATGCAAACATTCTAATTAAATTTTCAATAATTTAAATTCAAACTAATTGAAGCTTTGGATAAAATAAAAAAGAATAACCATTATTTGTTTATTTTTTAATTTCCAAATATTTAGGTATGCGTATTTTATTACATATGCGTTCGTTAAACTAATGCCTTTTCTTCTAAAGAGGGCAGTATTATACTGTGTATCCCAGAAATGGAATGAGAAGAATTCATCACTTAATTATACAAGTAGTAGATCACGTTATACTAACTCACTATTCTCCATTTTTAGTGTTGTAAAAACGAGCGCTGAGTGCTCGACGCTCCAACGCTGAAACTATGATAAACCTTTAATACTTTAAGAGCGTAAGCTTCCGTAAGTTTTACATAGTCCAAGTTTCACATTTGATGATCTGAAACTGAATTTGATGATTTGATGATGATCTCTGATGTTAAAAGCTCTAGTCTAAAACTGTTAAAATTATAAGTTTCATTATCGCCAATTTTGCAACGCTCATTTAGCTCAAAACTTTTTCCTCAAATTAATTCCTAAATCTATAAAGGTAAGCGGCGCAAGGACATGCCAACGTTTGTCATTCTTGTCTGATGATGGCATGTATCGCTAATATCCATACGAGACAGTGTCCACTTACCATACCTTTCTATAAAGATATCCTATCTATGATTTTTATGTTTTTTATTTTTACCTTACTAATAAATTTCATGTGTACCTACTCACTAATATTTGTACAAATTAACTTCTCTTTTTATAATTCAGTTTTTGCTATAATTATCTTTATATACATGTAGGTACATACATAAACAAAAACTAAGTATATAAAGTTTTAACTAATATTCAGATGTACTTATTTCTCAGTAAATTCTAGTTTTTACTGGGAAAAACTAGTTGTAACGAAGGCGTTCGGTCAAAACTGGGTTTTACAAGGAAAAGTGCGTTTTACTGAAAACGGATTTTAAATGTAACATATATATTTTTCATTTACGATAATAGGATTACCTGTGTCGTGGGTCCAAAGACATACACAAACAAAAAATACACGAAAACCCGAACAAATATTTGTCTTTGAACAAATGAATGTTCGACCAGGAATCGAACCTATGACCTTTTTTCACACAGCAGGCAGGGACACTACCAACTGAACTAATCTGAACTAGGTCATAGGATCTATCGAAAATTATCCGGACGAATTTTCAATTTTTTTTGTGGACGAAGGCGGCAGACGAGCATACAGTCCACCTGATGGTAAGTGGATATTGTCGTCCATAGATATCCAAGATACATGCCAACATCAGTCCAAAATGACAAACGTTGGCATGCCCCCGGCTGCGCTGACTACATTTGAGCTATAAGAATCGATTTGGAGAAAGGGTTGGGAAAATGGGGAGGAATAGGATGGGAATGGGCTTTGGCACATCTCACTCACTACCGAAACACGTACGTACGTACGAGTACATTAGGGAAATAAGATAAAGTGCGAAATGCGGTACATTTCAAGGTAGTCTTCTGTGAGAGAGGGGTATCGTAGCCAGTCGAGCGCGCCCGCCCAGCGGCTATTGGATTGCAGCGTGCACTCTCCCTTTCAATGCTCAATAGTACGGAAATAGATATCAGCCTCTAACCCACTGCAGGTCGCAGGCCTCTCCTAGAAATCATGAGGGGTATCGGACCATAATTGACTACGTAGGCCCAGCGTTGATTGGTGGATACAAGTGCCTCGGATTATTTTTCAGTTCTCAGGCATGTCCGTTTCCTCACATTGTCATCCTTCAACATCAAAAGATAATAACTTAAAAATCCATACCTAAACAGAAACTCAATGGTACGGGCTAAGGTTTATTTATTTATACTTTACTGCAAATAAATATTGTACACAGAGCGGACTTAATGCCCAAAGGTATTTATTCTCTACCAGTCGACCTTTGGGTAAACCGAGAACCAATAATAAAAATACATACATACATACATGGATTATAATAAAATGTTAACAATATAACACTAAGATTCGAACTAAAGATATTTCTACGATTCGAACCCACGACCTTGGGTGTGAATCGGAATAGATATCATTAGGCTATAGCTTATTGTTAATAACAGGAATAGGTTGTATAATGGCACACTGTCTGGTGTTCAAGTTGGATGCTTGCCTGTCTGCCTAATCTTTCAAAAAATAATAACGGAAACACTTCAGTCCATCTTTCCCTTAACTTAAACAACAATTTACACGGACGTACGGTTATTATGTTCCTACAATATGTACATAATGACAGGCTAGCCACATACTGCGTTTAATGCCTACCCACAACATCAGGATAGAGACACGTACTGACAGATGGACGTGACCGAGATATGTAGGTAAGTACAATCTATTGTAGTACATTTCATACATTCTAGAGATAGATTTGTAAATAAATAAATCTTCATAGTTAACAGATTTCTGTTGACATAACATTGTTATGAATCCCTTAACTCCTGAAGTAGGAAAACCTGTTTCACTGGATCTAGTATCTTCCTCCATAATATGACAATACCCATAAATTGTGCTTAACCCGTCTTTCTTTACTTTACTCTGGTCGCGGGCACTCTCCGACCAGTCCACTGATAGTTCTAAAGGAGTTGTACGGGTTCGCTTAACAACGTTCACACGGCGTTGCTCTGTCACGCGACTTGGAGACTGGTCTCGCGGCCAGGCGCTCTGTCACGCGACCGAGCGGCCAACCGGCCACGAGCGCAGATGGTCTGGCCTCTAACCGCACAGGAACATATTTTAAACGTTGCGGTATTAACAGGAACACATTTAAGTGTCATTAACACTCGCATAAGACTACCGTAAGATGTACTGCCTTCCCACTTTATCCTACGTCTTTCAGCAGTGAGTGAAATACTGTCGGCTTGCAACATCAGCGATACATGTCCACGACAGTCAAATTCTTGACTGACGTGACACTTTCTTCACTTCAAGGCAATCGCTGGCACCCCCCGTTTGCGCTGCTTTACTTTAGAGGTTTAGAAATGGATTTGGAAAAGGGATTTGAAAAATAGGGTATAGGAAGTATAACGGAAAGAAGATTCTTTCTCATTCCATTACACTTCCTTGGGATAATGGCAGTGGAAAGAGGAATCAAGAATATAATGGAATAAGGAATTTCTTCATTTAATTTTGTCCTATTTTCCCAATGTACGTACGTGTTTAGGTAGTGAGTGAGTATGTCAGAGGCCATTCCCATCCCATCCTATCCTATCCCTCCCCAGTTTCCCAACCCATTCTCAAAATCAATTTCTATATCTCCGTAGCTAGGCAGCGCATCCGGGGGCATGCCAACATTTGTCATTCTGGACTAATATTGGCATGTATGGCGGATGTCCATGGATGACAGTAACCACTCACCATCAGGTAAACTGCATGCTTGTACATGGGCGTAGCTGCGGTGCAGGTTGGGGCATAGGGAAGCATAGGGGAGGGAAGACATAGGGTACGGGACACAGCCCAGCATAGGGAGGCATAAGTAACAGACTTTCTGCATTACACTACCTGTATTTAAATTATACGAAAATTGTTTGCTTTGCCCCACCCTGGATAAAATCCCGATTACGCCCTTGTATGCATTTATTACATTTGACGGTAATCTTCTGTGCTAATTAATTAATTATTTAGTGCCATAAAATCTTAAGGAGAAATGCATTTACGAACTAACGAATGTGAATCCAGAGCAGATACTATAACCTTCCTTCGTTGCTCACATCACGCTCAAAATTTCCTAATATTTTTATGATCGCACGAATCAAACAACGAAACCGACATAGCTCAGGTATCAGTTTCATTATGAAATATTAATAACTATCCCGAATGAGCCACCGTTTAATATGTACCATGGATCATCTGAAAAATAGAGGTGAATAGCAGAATAACAACCGACGTCCGCTGTAGCTGTATAATTAGTTTATCATCTGTAGATCGCCTAACGACGGGCGATCAAGCGCGCGCGCATTGGTGAACGCTGCACCAATCGCCGTGCGCCGATCAATCGTTAGAACATCGATTCTTTTTGGTTATTACAATAATTCCAACACGATTGCATCTAATTGCGCTGGTTTCCGACGATCGTGGATTGAAGACAGGGAATTACCAGTGAATATGTAGTTAGGTACAACAATATGTAGGCGATGGCCTGAAATTATAATACTTGAGAAATCGTTCCTTGTTGAGAAAATTATTTCTCATCAATAGATAAGATCTGAATTTTCCGATTGTTAGACTTGATTGGCGGAACGTGGTTCTAGTGTTTTTATTTTGTTTTGTCTACCTACTTATAATAACACCAGAATTTACTTATTTAGCATAAGTACCAACAGCGCATACACAGGATATAACCGAACCTTTCCCGATGCCTGAAATCATGGATTTCGTTCATTACATTGATATACATTGATATTAAAGTTTTACTATGCATCTGTTTTTTAATGCAACAAATAAATTGTAAGTTTTCTCAAAATTTTGATACTTATTTGCCTAAATGGAAAGCCGAAAAAAAGATAATTTTCCAAAAAAAAGTAACATTGTACGTAACATAAGTAATTAAGTAACATTGTATGTAACATGTATGTTAACATTGTATGTAAGTAACATTGCCAATTATAATTATCAGATGATTTCTCGAACACAGATCTGTGCTCTGTATACATCATTAAATTAAAAAGAATATCAACAGGATCCAATTTCCAATATTTGGTACAATTAAATGTATACAGAACATTTATATATGAGCAAAACGGAAAAATGTTTATAAAAAGAGGAAACTTAAATGACTTAAAAATTATCAAGTTAATGTATATCCGCATGTGCAACACACGTGGCGTAAATATTGGAAAATTTTGTGAAAACAAAATTAAACAGAAAGTGTGCCATTAAAATTTGTATGTATTTTCGTTTTAATAATAACAGTAGAATGTGTAATATGTAACTTCAGAGTTACTATTGAGTGGATACTTAAAGAGTTTATAAACACTCTTGATATTAGATTATACTTATGCAGTAAATAATAGGGGTTAAAGTATGAAATTGCCGTTTTATAGTAATAGATACTTTGAATTGACATAAAACCTTCATGGTGTGAGATTTTCGAGTGAAACTTTTTTCACATGATACCTATGAGGTTCTTGTTTTAAAAAATGAGCAACATTCGATTTTCGACTTTCAATTGTTTTTTTTATTCAGCTTAGACGGGAAAGATGGATACTTCGAAAATCCGAGTAATCTTTGAATACGAGTTCCGACGCGGAACTAACGCGGCAGAAACGGCTCGCAATATCAATGCTGCGTTTGGAGAGGAGACTGCTAATGAACGAACCGTGCGTTTTTGGTTTACAACGCTTTCGTAATGGAAACTTTGACTTGAAGAACGAACCACGGGGAAGACCGCCCACACAGGTGAATAACGCTGAATTGAAGGAGATGGTGGAAGCCGATCCGAGTCAAACTACCCAGGAATTAGCGGCATGGTTTAACGTTACCTTACCTACAATATTGACTCATTTGCATCAAATCAATAAGATAAAAAAATATGAAAAATGGGTGCCTCATGATTTGACTGATCTGCAGAAAGAAATGAATCGGTACAGAAATGAAGGAATATTGGATCGAATTGTGACATGTGACGAAAAGTGGATTCTTTACGATAACCGAAAGCGAAAAATGCAATGGCTGACCCCAGGTCAAACGCCGCAACAGTGCCCTAAGTCAAAGCTTACCAATAAAAAGATAGTGGTAACTGTTTGGTGGTCTATTCATGGTGTTATTCACTATAGCTTTCTCAGGTCTGGTCAAGCAATAACAGCAGATGTTTACTGTGCCGAACTTCGAACAATGATGGCGAAACTAGCAGTGAAACAACCCCGACTCGTGAATCGATCTTCACCATTATTGCTCCATGATAACGCAAGACCTCCCACTACACGAGAAACCGTTGTAACTCTACAGGAGCTGCAGTTAGAAACCATACGTCATCCTCCGTACTCGCCAGACCTTGCTCCAACGGACTACCAATTTTTTCGTGATTTGGACAATTTTCTACGTGGTAAAAAATTTTCTTCCCAAGAGGCAGTACAAAATGCTTTCACACAGTTTGTCGAATCTACATCCCCAGAGTTCTATCGCAAAGGCATAAATGAACTTCCGATTAGATGGCACCAATGTATAGATAATGAGGGTAAATATTTTGATTAAATAAATATGTTACATTTTAGAAAAAAACGATTTTTAATTTTTCTGTACAAATCGGCAATTTCATACTTTAACCCCTAATATATAGGAACTTGCTTGAACTGAAGTCAGATGCTTTAAAATTACGTAACGTCAAAGGAGCCTTTCTGTTACCTAATTCATATTAATGTGGCGTCTAGCGTCTATAAACTGCTATCGTAGTTCGATTCAGCAACGTATTCTCCTTTACATAGAATTTAAACTACTTCTACCTCGCTTAGAAATACAACCTAAAAGATATTGAATTCAATTTACAATGAACCGATTTACACAAAGCCCACGCTTAACCTCATATCTGTGCCTCTACCATACTTAAACCGAGAAGCGATCGCGCCTCTTCATTCTCTTAATCTTCATTTGGCGTCATAAAAAACAAAGTAACAACCTAAATTGTAACAATAGTTCTTAATATCAACTTCAATTTAGCAACGGAAGCCTAAAAACTACCGTCGGCTAAGGTTTTAGTAATGTTTTTACCGGTGTTTTATAGCCGCACCGCTAGATGGAATGGAACCGTCGTTCATAATCAAACCACATGCAGGGCAGTAATTGCCTTCACATTCAGAGAGCCGCTCACATCACGCCGTATAATGACAAAAATAGTCCAAAAAATGCGTCCGCATATGAGATATTTTTTTTAGAGTTCGCGCGCTCGCACGAAGCTAAATTACGAAATAAAAGATTAAGTTAAAAGATCAATAAACTTAATAAATGATCTCAATAATTGTTGTATTACGGACACAATGGAGCGGCGTCGTGAAACGTCATTAAGGCTCGAACATCATTAATTTTATTCGCGGCTTTCTGACGTAAAGGCAATGGCGTCTGTCAGATTTGAAAAGGCGCGCTGCTGCCACCTGTTGGTAGCGCAGTGAATTAGACATAAACCCCGCGGCGTTCCACTTGATACTGCCACTGAAATGACTCGCCCAAAAATGCCATACAATAAAATTATCTACGTATCATACCATAAGTCATTTGACCATAAAAACGTATCTATCAAAATGTACATTAGTGTACTCAGCCAAAACTGTAATAAGGATCATAATCAACTTTAATAACATTTATGTAGATATTTAAAGTTTTTTTATAGAATACGAAACAAACTGGCAGACATCATACCCTGATTACCTTTCGACATCAGCAGCAATAGCAAATTAGGAATTAGGAAGCTAACAAACACGATCTCAATATAAAATTTACACAATAGAAATATAAAAAATATTCTATGTACTACTAGAAATATTTGTTTTGAAATACTTGAAAAATATTGTGCAAACAGTTTAACAGTTCAACCAAAAGACTTTAAAATCAGAAATTCTATTTTATTTCATCAATCTGTAGAGCTTTTCAAACCTACCAACTTCTAAAACTCTAAAACCCGCTATCAAATACGGAAAAATAATTGCAATAAAGTTTGACGATTTCGTTTTCTTATAAGCACAATAGAGCAAAGGAATCATTTTGGTACATGGATGAAAAATAATGAAAACCAAAATATAAGTTATTTTGGTTTTCATTATTTTTCATCCATGTTCCATCACATTAGGAGCCAATTTTTCATTCAGTATATACCTACTTTTGAATTTATAACATGTGACTAAACATCTATCTCCATGAAGTACTTATTTGAAAAATATTTTGTTTTTACTATTTCACGCCTAAGGTATTTTCTAACTGTTGTCTAACTGTGTTCTAAGTGTGATTGATTATGCATCTGCATAATCAAATGGTATCAATGGGTAGCACTGGTCAATGGGTATCGATTGTTTGTAGAAAATAAACATAGGTAGATACGCCATCCGTCGTTTAAATCACTCTACAAAATTCCACACTTCTTACAAAGTAATAAATTATTTTCATAAGTTACCACACTACTTAATACAAAATTGTTTCACTAATAACATAAAACTCAATAACACCAAAACAAAAGTGGAACGCCGCCACAGATTAGATTTCTTTTTGGTAGCTAATTGCGTTTTATCAAATTAAAGCAATTCTGCCCGCGGCGTGGCCATGCCGAGTGATTGATTGTGTTTGACGAACCGTTCTCACTATAGTTTTACAGAATAAACTGTTTTGATTCAAACTAATCTTCGCCATTTGTCTCTAGAATCCTGGTTTCCAAATAAAAAAAAGAATAAAACGTTTCAACTCCGTTTACATTTAAATCATTTGATGTATAAGTAAGCCATAATATAATTAATCGCCCAGAAGCTATTACAGTAGGAAGCTACAAGTTTCTCAATATCGATAATAAGTATTGCCTATTAAATGAAAATTAATTTATGATAGTTTTCACAATGACGAAACCTTCAACTTAAAAAATTTTGTTTCTTGAAGTTTCACGATTTATGTAAAAACGTGAATACTGGGGCACATAAAACATATGCCTTCGCAATTGCAGAATATAAATATTTTATATAAGAGCCAAAAGCGATACGGACGGGAATATAAATGATTAATATGCAAGTTTTTTATTTTATAACGAAATCCTTTTTGACCAGTAGCGCGCAGTCGCCGCGGGGTTTCCACCACATTATTTAGCTACTGCTTTAATAACAATTTACTAAAAATTTTTTTGTACTTTCATTTATATACCTATGAATTCATTTAATGCGTGCCTTTGTATACGGTACTGGGCAACATAAAACAACATATTTTGAAATGTAAATTTTATTACAGAAATGACACGTTTTCTGTCACAGTTCAAGCAGTTTTCAGCAACTGCACTGTATGTATGATATACGTATATTAACACTGTAATAAGAAACAGATAGTATGAAAGTTCCATCTGCATAGAGTTATTCGATTTATTTTACGGACAATTTACAATAAGCAATTTTATTTAACAATTATTGCTAAGACAAAATACAACAAGATGATCATTATCATACTTATCTTGTCGTCATAGAGATGATTATCTCGCTATATATAATGTATTCTGTATATCTTATAATATTCGCAGTGTTTAGTTTAGTAGATCACTACATATCGTACCTACTGAGAATCAGGCTCGTAGAGCGGGGTCATACGGTGTTTACCTGCAAGGGTTTCGAGGCTCATCGGGTCAGGGTGCACACACAGCGCGGCGCAAGCGCAGTCGTCATCTCAATCATTAAGAAATTCGGCGGCGGGCTCAAAGCGGTGATTGATGCGCCCGTTTACCGCTCCCAGTGGCACCGGCAACTAAAAAACGGACGCTTTATTAACTCGTTTAGGCACCGCCGCTCATTAGAATTATTAATCAAGCCGAGGCGGAGCGATAGCGCGAGTATGATGTATCGAGCTTTGATTACATTAACGCGTTCACCCAGCAGTAATTAAAAGTTAAAACCTCGCCGGGAAGTCTGCGGGCCTAAGCAGAGAACAAAAGCGGCAACGCACGAATCAAACGGGCTCACCAATTAAGGTGAGCTTCACTAATGACACTCGATGAGTTATGGCTTCGCTAATTCCTCGGCAGGTGATCTCGAACAGTTATGGAAACAAAGATAACATCGCTCACAATGAACTAGCACAGTAATCTCTATTTTAATGCACCTGCCTCATACAATTACCTATGAGACTACTTATTTCTTATTCTTCATATCTACTAAAAAGTTTCTGTAATTGGGTACCGTGTTAAACACTGAACTACATAATTCACTTACTATAATTGGGTCATTCTAATAGATCGGATTTGACATATGACGAACCATATAATCCACCCATGTGAAATATTAATTGTCATAGACGCAACACTTCCAAGAAAACGTCGCTTAAAATTGATCGAGTTATACCACCACTAATATAACTCGATCAATTTTAAGCGTCGTTTTCTTAACGTCGTTCTTAGCGTCGTTTTAAGCGTTGCCTCTATGACAACTAATATTTCACATCGGTGGATTATATGGTCTGTTATATGTCAAATCCGACCTATTAGAACGGCCCAATTATAGTAGTTCGTAGGAACCTATTAGAGCAGCTCGTAGTTTAAAATTCTAAATACCATCTTAGATTAAATTAGCCAACAGTTTAGATGAAAAGAGTATACATAAATTGTTTCAGAGAAAGAAAAAAATATTTATAATGAAACTTTGTGGACTCCAAATTATTATCAATAGGGCACTCAGAAATCTATCAATATAGTATCTAGTACTAGGCATATAGCTATGAAGTAAAGTGTGCATTGCATATACCTGGGGGAACCTCGATAAGAACTTGTAGTTAATTCATAAATGCTAAACAATTTCTTTATGGAAGCAAGCTTCGCAGTCCGTGGTGGCCCGCAGTGGGCGTGAGTCTTACGAAGATACGGCGCGCTCTAATCTCATCCAGATAAACCCGACACATAAACTAGAAAGCAACGCTTTACTCGGATTGAGGGTTGGCAGTCTGACAAACTAAACTATTTACCGTGTATTTTTCACTACCTTAGCACTGACTAAATTCTTTTAATCCTACTGAGGCTTTTTTTAGTTAGTTATGACATGCGACTCATGAAGGCTGTGAATAAGATCGTGCAAAATCGGCAGCACACCCGCATCCCCTGATGTTGAAGGTGTCCATGGTCCACCACTTACTATGGTAATTGGTCCACGCTGACCACTTACCATCTCGTGGGTTTTTATACAGTACATTAAAGAGGTGACAGACGGGCAAGCCCGTCTGTCACCTCTTCTATAAAAAAATCAAAATTCCTTTTAGCTGCATCAATACCTATTGTACACATGATTTACAAATTATAGTTCTGTCATCTCACGAAGGCGAGTTACGCTTAGTAGTGGTTATGCTCATACACATACCTATATTGTTTTAGTTTTACACGTACAGGTGCGACGTGCGCGGGCGTCGTCGGAAACCCAACTGAGCGTAGTACGTGGATGACTAGGTAATTTTGATTTATAAAAAATATATTTGGGTTATTTAACACAATTTTTTATTACAACTTCTCAAAATTCTCTCCATTAGTTTCTATACGGTGATTCATTCGTATAAACCTAGATTTCACTGGCGATACTCTTCTCTAGTGATGTCCTCAACAGCTGCCATAAAAGCATTCCGAGCGTTCTCAGCCCTGTCGAAAAGAATGCCACGGGGTCCAAGCTTCACTTTTGGAAAGAGAAAGAAGTCGCATGTAGCTAAATCGAGGCGATAACGAGGGTGGCTCAATTCTTCGATCTCTGTGATCTTCAAAAACCCTTGGGTACATTTTGCTTTGTGATATAAAGCATTGTCATGATGCAAGAACAGCTCTCTCAAACCTGTTTTAGAACGTTTTTGATTTAACACATCGAATAGAGTTGGTAAACACACATCAGTCACATCACTGTACTTACCGTTGGGCATTAACAGTATTTTGATCGTCTAAAGAAATTGTCGCTAAATGGCCACCCGCAGAGAAAAATGTTGCCACCATTTTTTTTTTACCTTCACTGCGCCCACGTTTAACCTTCCTGTGAGACTCTTCGTCTGGAAACACCCGAACCGTTGATTGCCACTTAGTTACGGGGTCATACTGATAGATCAAACTCTCATCTCCAGTGTTAATATTATATATATTAAGTGCTTCTCCATTTTTGAATTATACAATCATTTCCCTGCACCGTGTCACGCGAGCTTGTCTTTGTTCAGCAGTCCAACGCAAACAAAGCTTCTTGACTTGAAGGTGTTGGTGTAAAATTTGATGACTGACCGCTGATGAAATCTTAGTCTCCTCTATCTGTTTGTGGGTAGGTTTTGGGTCTTCTTGCAATATTTTCTTTACCGCCTCGATGTTTTCATTCGTTACAGAAGTCGCAGAATGGCCACTTTTCTCATCACCTTTCAAGGAAAATTTTCCTTGTTTAAATTGAGAAAACCATGGAAAAATGGTTGCACGGGACGGTGCGAGGTCCCCAAAAGCTGGTACTAATCTATCTTTAGACTTACTTTCATTTAAACCAACTTTAAAATCGTATAATATCTTTGCACGAAAATGTTCTAGTTCGAATTCCATTGTTGCAAAGAAAAACCCGCGAAATGCAACAAAAAAGTGAATACAACATTTTTATTTTTTTCGTTTTGACTAAATGGCTTTCGGAATTCGAAATTCAAATAAATGATGTTTAAAAATGGTACAGCTTAAATAAGTTCTCTCTCTGAAATTTGAGTATCTCAATATTCATCTAGTCACCCTCTGAACTCAAGTTTACGCACACTAAAATGATGTACATGTACGAGCACCATCACTACTAAGCGTAACCCGCCTTCATGAGATAAAAGAACTATATAAAATTAGTATAATTGTACTCATATCCACTCGTAAAATCGATATGAGTAAATACTATAATTAATCCATTTTTGTTAAGTTAATGCTTTGTTACGCTTTTTTGTTACTGATATGGCACCTACTTATTACAAAGTACGTCTATTTATTTGATATTGTTATCTATATTTTCCTTACCACCCAAAGGATGCCTAGAAAAGATCGTTGTGGCAATAAGGTCGCCTATTATACTTTTCGTGTTACTTAAATTGTATTTTTTACAACGTTTTGGTATAGTTATTAAATGTAGTTATTAACTCTTAGTTATTAAATGAGCCTGGACTCAACGCTAAGCAAGATCACAGCAGAAAATATTATCTGCTTCTGTAATAACTCCTACAATCCATAAAGATATTTGTTACATATTCTAAAATCATGAGAAGAATCAAAGAAAACACTTAGAAATCAATGCCAAATAAGATACAGTTTTAGCAATGGCCAAATCGAGATACAGTTCTGTTTTCTTACGACCCTAATCCTGACCTAAGATTTTGTAATCAAACTTAAAAACGGTTTTAAGCTTTTAAATATTCATCGCGTTGTTGATATCAACCCTAAGTACGTTATCTCTTCCCGAGTTATATACAGTTTGGGGCGCACACCAACTCATGCGCGAGCATCCGTCCAAACTAAATAAGGCTTGCACCACATAGACTGTGTCTGTTCATAGAAGGTAATAATCTTCAGCTTACTTGCCCTTGCATAAGTTTTAGTAACAGATATTTTTCTAGCATTCTAGAGCATCTATATTCTATCTCTATATTCTACAGCATCTATATTCAACAGCTTTCTAGAGAAAATTTCGACGTCATAAAAATAACAGGTAAAACTGAACATAATCGTTACAGTAAGTGATGCAAACAGCAGTCTCTCAAAAGCGCAGCAGTATTAAAGCCCTTTGGAACATGTTGGAAAATTATATTTCAAACTCACTTTAGTAAAACAGGTTTATTCTATGGTCACACTACTTCTCAAAATATGACAATAAATTTAAGTAGTTCTACAGAATTTTTCATATTTACTAAATCAAGTAAGTAATTTCGTATTTCCAACTAAACATTAAAAAATATATTATAATAGGTCGGGGAGAAAGTCTTTTCGTATTTTGTATGTATGAAGTTGTGATCCAATATCTTTGATTGAACTGTTGTACCTGGCTGGTTATGATACCATTAAAAGGAGGGAAATTAGATAAAGTGGGAAATGCAGTACATTTCAAGGTAGTCTTCTGTGAGAGCCATTTGTGAAAAAATGCAGCAAGATCGGCATATAAGTAGTTACGAACTACGCATTGACCACAAAACAATTTTGACTCATTTGAAAAAGTCTGGATTCACAAAAAAACTCGATATTTGGGTACCACACGAGCTCACTGAAAGAAACCTAATGAACCGTGTACTCGTTTGCGATTCTCTATTAAAACGCAATGAAACCGAACCATTTTTGAAAAAATTGAACACTGGTCATGAGAAGTGGATCACTTACGACAAGAACGTGCGGAAAAGATCATGGTCTAAATGCGGCCAAGCTCCACAGACTGTGGCGAAACCCGGATTAACGCGTAATAAGGTGATGTTGGGTGTATGGTGGGATTGGAAGAGCATCGTTCATTATGAGCGTTTACCGCCGGGCATAACCATCGATTCGGATCTGTACTGGCAACAGCTGATGAGAATAAAGCAAGAAATTGAGAAAAAACGCCCGGAATTGTTCAACAGAAAGGGTGTAGTCTTTCATCATGATAACTCCAGACCACACACATCTTTGGCCACTCAGCAAAACTTGAGAGAGTTTGGTTAGGAAGTGTTGATGCACCCACCATATAGCCCTGACCTTGCGCCCTCAGATTTCCACTTGCTTCGGTCTCTTCAGAATTCTTTAGGTAGTATAAAGTTAACATCAAGAGAGGACCAAAAATTTTTACCAAAAATCCCAAAATTTCATCAGCAACGGGATCATGTCACTACCTACAAGATGGCAACAAGTTATAGAACAAAACGCCACATATATGTTATAATTAAACGTAATTAAACTTTAAAAAAAAATTTTTTGAATTTGTACTCGTATATAAAATACGAAGAAACTTTTTCCCGATCTTATATTTTCACAATAAACCGTGAAATAGAACCATAAAAAAATGTATAACAAACATTGTAACAATGTAATCAAAATATAATTCGGTCCAAATCATAGTTAACCAAAATACTTAATCAAAAACATAGTTATCTACCTAACTACTTATACGTAAGTACCTAAGTGTAACGTTAGCATTAATAAAACGTTATCAAGATTGTATAGCATATTATATTTCTATTCGTTATTTTGTGTGAAATTATTTTTTGCTTTCTGCTTATTTTGTGTGAAATGATGTTGGCACAATGACGTTGGTGCTACTGATGTCGTTATGTTATTTTCATTGGAATATATACTAGGAATATATTTTACCCAGCAATTAATAAAAAGATACGATGCTAGAATATTTTTTTCCACATAATTGCCACATAGCCACGAAACAGCCAACAACATTCAGCAACGACCTCAAATTGTACATTCGTGAGCTGTGACTAATTGAGAAAATATTATACATATCGTACTATCATCAAAATATGACTTTAGTATTCGAGCACAGACATATATAGGTATATTGCTTTCGTAAAACAAACTGGTAATTTCTTGATGTGTAATTTTAGACACTGTGTACACCACACAGCGTGTTACACAAATACAGTGGAGTTACTTTTATATGGAAGTTACCGATGATGTTTTTTTTATTATTAATAATTACAGTGGTAAGCGAAACCAGGCCTTTCATCATCTACAGTTGGACATGAGTCTCCTTACACATTATCTTCTTTATCTCGTATCATAAATCGCAACGCTGGCCAATTGGATTGAGTCCACTCTTTTAGAGTGGTGAGGAAATCCTCAGTGGTTGTGGTAGCGGCTTTGTAGTCGCCTTAGTCGCCTTTTACGGCACCCGCGGAACGAGATGGAATGGTAGAAAGCGTATTAGACAACAATAATTGCATAGCTTTTATGCATCCACATAAAGCTTCTATCGCAGTGGTAATTGTTGCTATTGTCTATTGTTCCTTGTTCATGATTACATTTTGTATAACATAATGAACAATTTACCTGTCGTTATGAACTGAATACTAATTACCTAAAGTATGCATTATGACCAAATTGGGTTTTATAAATGGTTTACATACAAAACTTCAAAAATGCAAAATATTGACCTAAATACTATTTTAATTGAGTTAAATTTATAAACACACTACTTATTTACTTATAAATAAATGACTTTATAAATAATAAGTAGACTGAGGTTATAACAGTCCTAAAGAAGCAAACACGACATATGTCACATCAACAAAAGAGTCCTATTAAACATAGTGAATACAAGAAAAACGTGCGCCATTAACCGTAACCCCATACAAAAATGCTCGCCTTCAACTTCTAAATAAAACTCAAGTAGAAGAATATTAAGATTCCTTTTTATTTGCATGCAAAACCCAAAAAGAAAACCGAAATAACAATTTGCACGAACGATGCTCATGATTTAGAACAAAAGACACGTGCGCCCCTTCGTCTTCCGTTTAACCACATACATTCAAAAAGAACTTGTGGTGCAACGGTAACAGTATACATTTTCTTGGATTAATTGTTACAAACCACACATTTATCCTGGTTAAGCAATGCCACCTAGATTGTTATACAATATATTCACCTTTAAACTAGAATCAGGTGTAAGGACCGAGATAAGTAAGATAGATATTTACTCCTAGACTAGATTTACTATTAAGGAAATCTTCGTCTGTACCTACAAGAAAAGCGATAGCGCTTATGCAATATTTGTACTGTACGAATTTGGAAAAGATAGGTCGACTACATCTTCAGCATTATCAAAGGAAGTGGAAGAATATATTTAACACCTGAATTCCATTCATCGAAAAATAAGATTCACATATGAAATGGAGAAACATAAAAATTTCAATCAAGATGATGGATACAAATTGTCCTCGACATGGAATCCAGTGATTAATAAATTTAATAAAAATAAACCTCGCAATTTTTCGTCTGACTCTACTTAAGATATTGTGAGTGTTGTGTGAAGCCATGTACCGGATTATGAAGACTAAATGTGGGTAGTTGATGAAACTACTCGTAATTCTCGACATGGACTACCCGCCTCTTCAGTCAGCTCGTGACCATGGTTGGTGCAACCCAACGCAGTAAAATAAATAAGGTAAACATAAGAGTTGAGACCCGTTTAAATAGATAAATATCAGTACTTACTCCAGTATGAGATTCTCTATTCCTTATTATGTAAGAGAACTCTATTTCTTAACCTTATGCACTAATCACCAGCTGGGCAGGCGAGATGGACATAGCAGTGCTAGGACTCTCGCACCGGTTACGGACAGCAGCGTTGATATTTAGCGTGGGACATAGCCTGGCGTTAACATTGCGTAGGATGCGTAGGACCAGGTGGACTGACGTGTTGAAGAAATTCTCCGATAATGGCTGAATGAGAAGAACAGAAGACCATGTTTAGTGGCGTTTCTTGGTAGAAGCATGACAGGGCACTTTTATTTTTATAGAAAAACGGCAGCAGACGATACAGTCTTGTTTGCACTTATTTAATTTACTTTTACGAAATTAAGAACTGTTCGATTGTATCTTCATCTTCAACTATAGGGTTCACTATGGTTAGTTGCAATTCTGCAGTGTTCCGCATGTATTGCTACACGTTTTTCCAATTAGTACTCGATAGCGACTAGGCATACTCATAAATGTGCGTAAACCCGTATAGCAACGTATAGCAAAGTAAGACTTCTGTCATTATTGAATAATGGACTTTTGCAGTAACGCCTGATACAAAAAATTATATTATATTATACTATTTTGTGTTTTCGGCAGTTTTCAGCATTATCAGTACTTGTGTTAGACCTATGGTCACAACATTTATTCGCCTAATAGTCTTGAGGAAATTATCGTGTCAATTTGCTAAGGACGTTGGAGCGGGATGTGGCTGTTTATTCTGTTTACCCGTGCAGTCATCGTCTCCGCCAACGCGGGACGCTGAGTTACGAAAACACAGAGACCTAAGTTTTTAAAAATAAATTAGAGTATCGAAATCATCAAAACAACCCTATTTAAGGCTTACTTGCAGACGTTTTGTGGGTCAGTTATATATATAAGCAGAGCTTACAATGTCATGCGCGGTCAGTACAATAATAGCTTTAAGATGTTGGTGGGGTTGCCAATCTTCTACAGCGCAAAGTTTGCTGAGGGTAGCATGGACTGTTACAAATCAATAGTGCGGCAAATCGTCCCCGATGCGAAGCATGAGGGACAGTACCACCGGCCTCCTAACTGGAGAAGGCCGGTAGCCCGATTGTGCGGCACTAGAGCTCCACGCATATGGGGTCCAGAGCCACTTAATTCAATTATAATAAATAATTTAAAAAAATTGTAAAAACTTAATAAAAAATACTTAAGAAAAACTTAATACTTGACCTTTCGGGATAAAAGAAAATAGCCTTATATTACCTATTCATGACGCTCTCCGCATAATATTAAAGTTAAAATGCAAAGTAAATAAATAATGTCACTCTCAATGGCTTACATTAATAATTCCTATGTCATGGGTAGAGAGACACACACATTTAGCTTTAAACAAATGAGAGTCCGTGGTGGAGCCGAGTGGCCATAGCACAGAGGCCGAGGGGCGCTATAGCACAGAGGGCGCCTAGAATTGGAAGGGCGCCCTATACAGAAAAAACGGGGCGCATACATAAGGAGGGGGCGCAATGGAATATCTCGCACAGAGCGGCGAAACCACTAAGGCCGGCCCTGCCAACTGGGAATCAAACCTCAGATGTATGGCCTTAAAATGGCACTCAGCCAAGCGGATTGGCGAGTCCATTCTTTTAGAGGTGGTGTAGTTTCTCAGGGCTTGTTGTAGCGGTTTTATTAACCCTTAGTCGCGTTTTACGGCTCACAGGAAGAGATGGGGTGGTGCCATTGTCAAGCCAGCCACACGGCCAATTTATTAGGTATCCAATTAAAAATACCGCATCAAAATGTTCAATGCTCTTATGAAGTTTAATCCTTAAAGGACAATCAAGTAATTCAGTTGATTACCGTGCCTCATCGCAGCAAGATCTACGTACCATGGCCGCGACACTTCTACTTACTACTTTAGGTAATTTAATTAAAATCGATATATATATATATTTCTCTAAATCTTTTTAATAATACAATGTTATTCAAAAAACACTAATTAATTTGAGCCTAGGTCTAGACTTTTCATGAAATTCTGAATTAACTTCAGCAAATGGCTAAGGGTTGTAACATATACAGATATAAATTTGTAACATAAGTACCCACCAGTGAGGTCCAAAAGTTTCTGGCCTAACCTATTTCTAGATGTCTAAAAAACAAATTATACGTCATTGTAGGTAATTGTCGTTTATCCTGCTCATTCGTGTATAATTTTTGGAGTTCAGCCTTCGTTAGTTTTAATTCCTCAACTCTTAGAACAGCAAAATCTTTAAAATAACTCCTATCTTGAAACTGGAATATCGTGTTAGCCGAATTAAAGGTGTTAGCCCGACCGATATCAAATAAAGGTTGGTTAATATATATGGGGATTCTTCTCCATAATTTTCCATCGTCAAAGATTGGTGTAAGAAATTTCGTTTAGGACGAGAGTCCATCGACGACGAACTTCGCTCTGGTCGAGCCATTGAGGCACTCACTCCAAACAACATCGAATTAGTGGAAGAAGAAGTTCTGAGCGACCGACGACTAAAAACGAATAACTTTCCATAGGTGATGAAATGACCGCTGCGGTTTTCACCCATTTTGAAGACAAAACTTCTGACTATTTTTATACTGAGATAGAAATGCTAATTAAACGATCCGAAGAGTGTATTCAAATAGACGTAGATTATATTGAAAAATCAAAATAGTTTCACGAACTTGAGTGTCCTTTTTCTTTGTCAGGCCGGAAACTTTTGCACCTCCCCTCGTATAAGTACATTAGGTACATATCTCAATAATCGGATGCAAATTACTTTACCTCATAAAATATCCTATCTATAAGATAATGATAACTTTTCTACAAAACTATTAATAACTTAATATAAACAAACATTCTTATATCAACAGATCAATATATCATTCTTGTATCAACAGATCAATTAATTCGTTAATCTGTTCGTTTTTGTCATAGAGAAAAAATAGGCGTTTGAATAATATTATATATCCCAGTACTAGTATAATTCGTCACTTCCTTATTCGTTAATTATATCTTTAAAATTAGCTGCACCCATACTTATTAGATACGTGAATTAACTGATTTCTATCTGATGTCTATCATTTTTTGTCTTCCAGCAAGTTTGCTGATAGCATCCGCAGCAGCAACAACAAAATCTCACGAGAAGCAGCACCCTAACTGCCAGGAGTTCTCCCAGGGGGTGACCTTCAATGACAGTCAGGCGATTGGCACCTGGCACCTACTGCATTACAAAATCCAACCAATAACTGAATCTAGCGACTCACATTGTGTCTTGTTCTCTCCTGTGAATAATGAAGTGAGAACATATTTAATGATTATTCTAGAGTTAGTTCGAATCATTATATAAATACATTATGCAATTTGCATGAAGGATAATTTCGAGCCTAAATAAATTATCGACTAAATGATTATCGAAATAAATGGACGCGCCATGCGCCATTTATTTCGATTGCAGTGCCGGTGACACGCTTAGCGTGTCCACCGTAATATATAGGCGGCATCCGCAAAGCGATCATGAAAATCGTGGTGGCATTGAACGTGGTGTCAGAAATACGGCGCATATAAATACTGAATAACTACGCTAGGGGCAGCATTGAGCTAAGGAAATGGTTGCTATTTTACAATTTGATGTAACTGTGGTTTGATGTGACGATGTGACATACGAGTAGCTGATCAGTAGCAGAATTACTCAGTTAGGTACCCTACCTATCAACAAGAGAGGATAGCAGCACGAGTTCAAAATAAGTGTGAAAGGCATTCTAGTGCTTTCAGAATATATTATGTATATTATTTACGAATATTTTTAGAGACATTTTGGTAATTTGTTATTATGATTAAAAATGTATTATTTTACTTTCAGGAACGACAAGCTCTAAAAGACCGCATAGAAAAATATGTTGAAAATTTGATATGGGAGAACCTGTCTCTAAAGATGCAGATTCCTTGTCCTAAGAAAGACTCCAACCGAACCAGAGACTATTACTTAGAGAGACTGGGTACAGACGGTTCATACAGAACTTTGCCGATGCCCTCGCCTATGGGTATGAAATTGACAACTCATTGAATGATGCGATCAAATAAGTTTTATTATAAGTAGTCGGTAAACTACAACACTATTAATTTTTAATTCTTATTACTGGTTTAGTAAAGTTCCTTTCGTTAGGTTATATGTAGACTTGGTGCCGACTATGTGAATAAAATCTTCATTACGCTTCCTAGAATTATCATGCATGCATCTCATGTAGTACCTATCTATTTGGTTTGTATACAATTTACATTATTACGAGTATATACGAGTAATCACTCTTCTTTTAAAACAATATATACGCACATTCAGTTTCTGCAGTATCTGAGTGAAAGATCAAGTTTACAAGAAAAGTTTACAAAAAATACGAAATTAATTACGTTTAAAATGCATATTAATATTAATAATATAAATAACATTATACCCGTGACAAATGACTGTAATGGCATTTTAGTTCTACTTTATGTACATCATCACATTTTAACTGACCACTTATATATCGATATGAAAAACAATACCTACTAAGAAAAATAAGTTTATTTTGTTATTTCCAGGGGCTTCGCTTCCAAGGTTTCTAGTTCCTTGGATCAGCGCCCTAAATATGTGTTATATTTGTATATATTTCACTTCTTTGCAGCCAAATTCGACATTGCAGAGATCCACCGTCACCCGATGCGCCTCAAAATCGTAGAGAATCAATATCTCGGCATGATGGACTGCCATGAAAAGTTCGTGTTTCTGCTCGGAAGACAGCCTCCAGAAGATAAAGAACTGGACGAAAAACTTAAAAAGATAATCAACTCCTACTGGCCTACTGAGGATCGTTAATTATGTCTTTTATAGGCGTTAACTCTCTACTAGTTCAGCAGTTGATTCTTATGACGACTCTTTACAAGTAAAATTTGATTTAATTTAATCTTTAATTGCATTGATTTTAAAACTGAAAAGTAGTTCAACAGTAGGCACTATTCTTTTCGAAATGTACCTTTACTTTTGAGTTCGTAATTGTGCGTATCAATAAACTACATAGAATTATACCCACGTTATTTTTCCTGTGTACAGTTTATAACGCCTAATATACTCAAATGTCCTCCTCTCAGCACTTTAAGGTGTCCACGGGTTTTTAACAGAAGAGATATTAGACGGACATGCGGCCTAGTTACTTGGTAAAGTAAGGAATGGACACTTGTAAAACCAGGGAAGAATGCTTTTTCGCTGCCAAATTTGTAGGGGTTCGTTCGGTAGATCGATAGAGATAAACTCTCTGTTGTTGCAAAATGATATCTTAAGTAAGCAATACGAAAAGTACAACAAACGGCGAAAAAAGTATCGCCAAAGCGGTTTCTTCCAACCAACCTTTGGGTGTAAGAAGAAAATACATAAAACTTCATGGTAAATGGTGCAATTATTAAATAATTAACAATTTTTAGAAGAACTGAAGATACAATAGGAAAGGCACAAGCCGTTCCGGTCCAAAACTGCATCCAACTGTGAAAAAAAACAGACTCCTGTGGTTCATAGTTATGATCTCACATCATATTTATAGGAATACCTTATTAATACTACTTGTAAATAGGAGATAATGTTCAAAAAGACCAAATACGTCAAATACAAATTTCATGGTACCTACACATTATCCTAATTTAAATTTAATTGCCGCACTAGTTCGGGGACACAAAATTGTACAAATATCATGTAATCACAAAACCAAGTGAACCATTACTTACTTTCCACCCCATCGGTACAAAATGCAACCCCTACAAATACATTAAAGCACCACTCAAATTAAGTGTGGCTCGATCAACAGTCATTTTCGGTTACAATTAACCACACATTTGAGTGAAAAGTCAACCACCCACTCCAATTGATTTATTGTCCCGCAAGTTCCGCCATTTTGTGGCGAGACTCGTATTGTGTATAACACGGAGTTACAATAACTAGACAGAACAGTTTAACTATTTCTTTCACATTTATAATTAAATAATATATTTTTATGTTTCTTCGTTTACTTTTACTTCAATTTAAGTTTGTACTAAAGAGTGATGTTTAGTTGTATTTTATTCTGCGTAGATGTAAATTGTAATTTACAGAAAATCAAATTTTAAGTTTATCAATATGCAGTCGTCTTTAAAGAAAAAGTTCTTTTCTTTAATATTCTAGATTTATTAAAAATGTTTTTATAATAAAAACATTGTTTATATGAACTACTGAATGCAACTATTTTAAATTTAGCATTTATGAACTATGTTGTCATACCTAATAATATGTGTTAGACCGCAAATGTGTAAAATGGTGAATTTTATATAGTTTTGTTTTACACATAAATGTGTACTTTATGAAATTATGAGGCTCAGCACGGCCACATCGAACATCGATCCATAAATCCCTAAACTACTTGATGCTCTTTGAAACCTTTATGAGAATTGCATATGACACACATCTAAATATAGTTTTTCTATCATTCGATATCTTCCAATACAAATTTAAAGAAAAAAATAACCCAAATATATTAATAATATGAACGACAATCACTTTTCAAAATTTTATAGAGAATGATAACTTTTATTACTTCGTAACATAACTGACTAGTCATAGCCAACATTTTCTAACCAAGTGACTTATACTTAATAGTAACCCACGCCAAGGGTTAGATCAGATCCAACTCTCGACAAGTAATCATCCATTCACCAACTCCAAAGTCGTGCAAGCATACTTAGGTAATTATACGCGCATTCGTAACTACGGGTTACTATGAGAAGGTAAGAAACGCAAGATGGCTATGATAGCAACCGTTCTCAAAATCAAATCCTCTAATGTTACATTTATCAATTCATCTAAAATGCATTGATAAATATAAGTTAGATACTGTTACGTCTGTTACTTTGTTCGTCTAGTTTGTAGGTTGTCTCAGTAGTATGTTTGCATAAAAACAACTCGTTAAGAATTGATGAATATAACATTAGAACATGTGATTTTTAGACCAGTTACTATAATAATCATCTTACGTTTCTAACTACCTCATACTCACCCGTAAATACAGTTAACAATAAATACAGTTACCAGTACGTCTACGTGTACAAAACGCGAGAATCTAAAAAGTTTATCTTATAACTGTTGTTTTTTCGCTTCTCGTATTACAATATGTCTGTGTGTATGGCGTGTGCCATGGAGGGTGCAACGGTGTTCATTTGTCTAATCGCAGTAGCATTTTGAAGGGCACCGAGGGCTGGGAAAGTGTTGCTCTTTACAAAAAGTTAAAACGCTCCTCGAGTGCTCAAGTGTTCGCTGCTTATTTCATTAACTGACATTCTATTTGCTCAATGCCTAGGCCCATTAGTGTTGATATTTTCAACATTCAGATATTGAGTAAGTTTGTTATGAATGAAAAAAATTTTTCCCTGTTATTGCTCTGTATTTACCATAAAATTAACCATAATAGGGCATTGGAGATGGGCTTGTTATGGGCCTCTACTAAAGCCGGCCACAAAACTCGGTTTCTGTTCTTCTCATCCCATTTAGTACAGACAACTTTAAATCATTAGCACGTTGACATTCTGGCACGTTGTCTCTATTCCATGGCTTATCTACCCCATCGGTTATCGGTCTTACGACAAATGTATACACCCCACTGATTTATATCTATGTATAGCCTTTTTATTAAAAAATGAAACGTCTGTCTGAAAACATAGTTATTCGTGTCCTCAATATATTTGTATTTCCTTTAAAAATTTGTTAAAACTTTGATGAAATTTAACCGTATTATTTATCTGGGAAGATTTGATTATTGTTATAAAAATTCACTTCAGTTCTCTAGTGCTGGCACGATCGCGTAAAGTTAAAGACGGGTCATAAAAGTTTTTAAATTACCTTTACACAGAGTATTTAATGGTCAAGAGTTCCACACGGAATCCTTACATCGCGGCCAACACATTATTAAAAGTTCAAATAGTAATAACCGCTAATAAACCTGATACGAATCTTAGAGCTGATGAAATATGAAGAAAGCGTAATTTTCGGCTGTTTGCCACTTTATCGATGGAAAACTTTTTCAATTACCAGCCGAAGGAACATAATTACCGTGACTTATAAAAATAAATAATAATTGTAATCGCATACACTCGGCAATCATAAATCGTTAACAATATACCTATCCACAAATGGGAAATTAATTCAAGTTTTATTTTAGTTTCCTACTTATAAAAGTACCTAATGACTTTTTGAGTAATTGCAATTCACTTTGTAATTACGTGACATGCGATTGTTTAAAGAGTCATCACGCAGTTTTTTTCATATACAGCCACATACAAATTTCTTTGGATTACATATACCTTACATATTACTCGTCCATATTACTGATTATGCTGTTTTGCTCGTAGGTATTAGGCATATTCATATCCGCTGAAACTTTAGCTGTCAGTAACTAAGTACTTACCTGCAGTTAAAGAGCGATATAGTCTAGGGGTAACTTAACTTTATGAGATCGTCAGATCTAAACCCAGCCCGCACCACTTAGGAAGATACGGATGTCTCAATTATTAGGTACTATTTGATGATAAACATCATAAGAATGTTTATCGTGCCTCGTGATCGATTATGAACTGAAACCCCTAGTGATTTACTAGAGGAGGTCTGTGCTCCGTAGTGGGACTTTAAAAAGGTTGACATCATCCAAAGTAGGTACTTAATTCTCACTGCTTTGCGTTTATGAAACATTGATCACATTTCTGTTATTGTATACAGCCTACTTCGGCTCTGATAGCCGAATTAATGATTTTGTTCGATAATGCAATGCTTTATGCCGTATGTAGGCGAGATTTGTATGTAGTTTGGTCGCATACGACAATCATATACGAGTACAATATTCTCGCCCGAACAGTTCAAGTAACTCTCCCTGTGTAAACCTATAAAAATAACTGGTAGGTACATGTGAAACTGTAATCAGCCCATTTTGTCCCCCGCTACTGGACATGTGCATGATTGGAAGTGGATTGGCTCGACCACTTTTTTAGAAGTGATATAGTTCCTCAGAGCGTGCGGTAGCCGCTTTGTTATCCCTTAAGTCTTCTTTTACGACATCCACGGACGGATTTCTTTTTTCGGTGGACTGTATGCTCGTCTGCCACCTTTGTCCATAAAAAAAATAATCCACGAGAACAAATGACGTGGTGCTATTTTAATGCTATTTAATGTCAATATTAACCTAATATAATATTAATATAACATAATATTAAGTCAATCGCGTGACACCAGCTGTCCGTCGCGCGTCGCGTGGCGTGATTGAACCACCGTTTATAGCCGCACACCTGCAATTATTATATACAGACCTCACACTAATTGTTGGGAAAATTCGGCCCGGTAATGAGCGAGGGTGACTTTCTGACTTGTGGGAACTCGCCTATTGCCAATTAAATTAGACAACTGTTTAATTATATAAGTCGACGCTAATTTAGACCCTGTTACTTTGTGGTTTCTAATTAGGGCTATTTATCTACATAGTAAAAAGCTTTTTTTCAGCCGCTCACGTAAGGGGAGTGATTTTATACGTCAAATCATAAGAAATAAGGTAATTTTCTGTAATTAAACTGACTTAAATAGCGCGTTGTTATCTTGTAAATTTACCTACTTTAAATTTTTTTTGACATTAGTAATTCGGGATATTTTAATTGAAGTAGCTATCTGCCTATTCCTCGATAAATGCTGATTATTTAAATTTCTATTTGAAATATATTTAACATTTTGTAGGTACATAAGTATCTGCCTACAGTAACGGACAATCGAGCGTTCGCACTAATACAAACTCCTTTGCAACTCATTATTAACTAATTTAATAAGCGGTAAGGTAGCTCCAACCGCAAATATAAAATTGTACAACAAACCTATTCATGCAGTTAGAGAAGCGAATATAAACTTTAAATTCACTGCAATAATTCGTTTTAGAACGCAAAAAAAATGTAATAGTACGAATGTTTGTTTGGCCAATGCCAAGATAAATAGATAGATAGCTAAGATAGGATAGATACAAGTGATTGATAATATCTGATAAAAGGACCTTATTTTCGATTCTGTTTTCCAGATATTGAAAATTCAGAGAAATCTTTAATATACAACATAGGTACCTAGTAATTTTATTGATTTTTCTTAAAAATCAAATCATAAGCATGTTTTTATTTAAACAGAATCTTTAAATAACAAAATAAGTTAAGAAAATCGTAACAAGAGTCAACATGTCCATACCGACATTAAGGTCCCTTTAAGTACACTGATTACTCTCCGATGCTACCACAAGCCCTGAGAAAGTACACTATCTCTAAAAAAGTGGGCTCGTTAACCCGCTTGGCCCGTGTGCCGTTTTAGGGCCCATTCATCCCTCATGCACAAGACAATATGTACGAGGAAGCCCATGTCCAGTTACGTATGATGACTGACAACGTCACAAATAGTGGTTACTCATACGTAAAACAAACTACAACCCAGTAATGTAAAATCTTTGTTTTCTTCTTAAATAACATAACCCATTATTGTAAATAAATATACTCGTACCTAGCACTTACGTGGATCCGTTCAGTATCGCGTTGTAGCGTTAAACGTACGCAAGTAAATTGTTCAGATTTGCATAGCTAATCGGCTCGGTTACACGCAGGCCCCGATAAGGGAAATATGCTGTTCAGTGATTTACATTCGTGACTATAACTACTACATTTACATATTGCTCGTTAGCCCTAAACGAGCCAATTCGCTCTTGACGGAGTTTAGCGCAATCGAAACAAACGATGCAACATAAAAAAATAAATAAACCTCATACGGACGCGGCAACAATTTTCTATCTAATTTTCGTCGCTAATAGCATATGAATTACGAGTAACAAACCAAGACAAGTTACCGTTTCCCGTATTGGGCCATTATTGTACCTACGAAGGCGATAAAATTACCCGCCACTAAATAATTTGATAGAGGAAATGATTGATACAACAATCACACGTAATCAGAATCGTGTCGGTGCGATTAAGCCCCCGTGGGCCGCGACAGAGGGCGCCGCGTCGCGGCAGGACCGCTTGCTCACAGACGATTTAATCAAGTCTCTGGCCTAATGGCTTTCTCTCTTCATTAAATCGTAATAATGGAGACCGTTTTTGTCTTTGTGGTGTACATTGGGCGTGTACTCTCACAGATGGTATACGTCTTAGTTATTTTATTTCAAAAAATCTGTAATATTTCCACACTAACACCTACACGTCTATCTTTAGTAGAAAGGCATTAATGTACCCAAAATCATTATTATTCTAGTCCCTATTTCTAGCTTAGTAACAGATGTCGCCTGACACTAAGCTGGAACTGTACCTGACGCATAATCGCCGCCGTCAAAGTCAGCTTTAGCCTTTCCAAAGTTAGTTAATTCATAAAGAAAAACTAGCATGTTTTCGGAAACGTTTTCACGTTGTGAAACGCGCCTAAAGTCATGCGATTCGGCAATTAGCGACCAAGCGGGTGGGAATAATCGTTCGTTCACAAAATACTTATTGTTCACTCAAAAACTGATTTATTTTAAAAAATATTTATGTTGAGTACCTACAATTAAATCATCGTTACATAGGCCTACGAGTACAAGTTGACGACAGTCGCCGGTAAAGACTGAATGAGAAGAACGGAAAAACGTGTGAGTATACCTACACACAATTTTCCGGTGGCGGGCCTTGTGCAGACCAAATTGGCTTAGAGAAGTAGGTGGGCAACGTCCCAAAACTATCTGTTTCTATCCGTGTTGAATAGTTGGCCCAAGACAAATAGGAATTCAAATACAGATTGTCTCGAAGTAGGCGACCTATTGAAAATATGAAACTAAAATCGTATCAAACAATTCATGTCGTTGTCTTTTAGATAGCAAGTTTTTTATTCCGTGGTCTTTGGAGAACGCCCAGATACGTTAGAAGTTTCCCCAACAGTCTCTCGGGGACTAATGTAAGTAGCGCATACTTCACAACTAAGTAGGGTAAGGTGCCCCAAGTGTGCGCAGATTTTTAATAATGTTGTATATATCAAATAATAAAGGCTTTCCGGGCATTGTAAAAAGATTGTTTTAAAGATACGTTACTAAACTTCCATAAAGTATATCTAATATAAACAAAGGCATGCACGTTTTTTTTATGTATGATGAATTAATGCCATCAATATATTTGCACACTCGTACCATTGCTATTTCGCAAGAGTACACACAACAGTCCCCAAGCCGCTGGGTGCACTCGACTAGGCACGTTCTCTCACAGAAGACTACCTTGAAATGTACTGCATTTCCTACTTTATCGTATTTCCCAAATGTACGTACGTGTTTCGGTAGTGAGTGAGATATGCCAGAGCTCATTCCCATCCCATCCTATCCCTCTCCGTTTTCTCAACCCTTTCTCCCATTCCATTCCTTAATCTGCAAAGGTAGGCAGCGCATCTGGGAGCGTGTCAACGTTTGACATTCTGGACTGATGTTGACATGTATCGCGGATGTCCATAGACGACAGTATCCACTTACCATCAGGTGGACTGTATGCTCGTCTGCCGCCTTGTTCCATAAAATAAAACAATGCGCACCGCTAAGATTGCGAAAGTACATTTACTGGCATAAATCACATTTGTATGATATAATTTCTATACAAGAATTATACCTACTTATAATACCATCACCTGGACAAAACTGGCATTGGATCCCATCTTCTGTTATTGGCGCCCCATAATTTTCTTTGAACTCAAGAGATTACCACATTTTTCTCCTTATTATTGAGTGGTTTCTTTGGTTTTCTTAGTGTCTTCTCTATCCCTATTTCTTCATCTAATTGTCTCTTTTATGATGAGAAGGTGACGATTTACGATTTCTTACTTCGCTTGGATTTTTTGCGTAAAGATAAAGATTTTAGAAATGGCAAAATATCTACAAAAGAGCAACCTGATTTAATATTTGGATCTTCTTCATGTATGCGTGTGAATTCTTCGGATGATACTAATGAACTTGCATTTATATCCCTCTAGGTACATCTTTTAAAACATACCTATTATAATATTAAAACGGTTCACAAGAATGCGCGTGCGCGCACTCTTGCTATGCGGCGCACGTTTGTTAGACACACCGCGGCACCGTTTCGAAACAAAAATACACTCAAGCACCATCTAATGAAAACCGACGGCAACAACTGCACAACAATTAGATTACGAGTATCGATGACTTTACTTAGTTTATTCTCAAGAACGAACAATATAGAGGGAGTTCGGGATATCATACCCCGCGTCTCACCAATGATTCATGTAATTAATGAATTGAAATTTTATTAATCGGTTACTATAGTCTTATTATTAAACTCTATTTTGCATATAAAATGTTACACATAACTTAAGCTATTACGGCATACCTATTAGCCTTTTTTCCAAAACATGGTATTTGGCTAAATTCTCCCACCTGGATGGGAGTCACGACCCTACATATGGGACGTGGGAGCTTTGAACAGAGCCTTTATGAAAAAAACAGTAGGTGATAATGACATCTATTATAATTAAAAAGTATCACAAATTAAAGGCATTGGACTTAAATATATTTTTTGGCTAAATTATCTAAAAAATAAACTAGGTATACCTAATCTCGAAATCGAGTTGCTTAAGTATATCTAAACATTTGGTCGAAATAGAAACATAAAACTTATCTATAATGTCTTTATAACGATTAATTTCTAGTCAATGCACAATTTATTTTGCTATAAGTCAGAAAATAGTTTGCAAGTGCTTTTTCTTTCTCGAATAGTAAAGCGAAATAATAACATAATTTAGCTGTCTCTAAGGTAATGTCATCCAGTACACTTCTTATTGTCGAAGTATATAAATTGTTTTATTTATTGTTCCGCCGTTTTAGATAGAATAGAATTACTAATTTGAAATGGGATTCAAAGCATAATTAATTTACCTTTCTGCCGTCTTCAGGCGTGACCTTAGGTGGGAGAGATACCGGCGGGTAATATCTCCCACTGCCACTTGAGTGAAGTTACCAACCCCACACCTTTTTGAGTTCCGAATCATTTTTCCAAAATACTATAGACAGTGAGCAAAAAATACACACTACAAAATACTAAACTACAATATAATAAACAGTACATCGTGAATGAAATGACACTAGGTACTGAAATACTTTTTTGTTGTTTTTAACGATAAGTGACTAACGAGGCTTCACGCGTGAATAACGGAGGAAAGACAAGAATAGCGGTCTCTTTCTCATTTACAAGGTAGTTTATGTATCGCCGAGTATTGTAAATAAATTTGTCAATAAAAAGCTCTAGAGATCAACAAAATATGTCACTCCCTTGCTGGATAGGTCTCCAGTCTCCACACAACGTGCGACC
Organism: Sesia apiformis; assembly: GCA_914767545.1. Classification (NCBI taxonomy): domain Eukaryota; kingdom Metazoa; phylum Arthropoda; class Insecta; order Lepidoptera; family Sesiidae; genus Sesia; species Sesia apiformis. The sequence goes on along the minus strand of OU611950.1, from coordinate 7,117,481 downwards.
TACAGTTTTATTTTAGACCAATTTGGGCAGCAGTCTGACCAGTTAGATGACTAGTCTAATTCTAGTCTATCTGACATCAAAACAAAGGGGAACGACTAGAGAAGCTAGCTAAGTGGGTGAAGTTAATCCAGCCGAGATACGCCTTACACCACTGAGTTCAATTATACTTAAAACTAGAACTCCTTGTTCTATTTGTTGTTTTTACCAAGCTTTTTGTTTCATAGGCTTTAGGGACCGTCCAGATACTTTAGCTTTTTAATTATTTAATTTTCCACTGATTATGTAATACGAGTATGTATGTGTAACCTTTCTTAAAGGCAACTTCACCATATCCTTCATTCCCATTACAAGTAGGTATTTGATTTCAGATCACGTAGACTTGTTTGCTAACGTAGTTCGATCACAAAGCGAGGGTCGCGTACATTTCATTTGACAGGGACCCAACCCTCGGAGATTTAAACGTACATTGGGGAGCACATCAATATCAATAGGTTTCATTTTGACTCTTATATCAAGGCGACAAGTCTCATATTATAATCCTTTTGAGTAGTTCTATCGACTACAACAATTTTGATTGAAATATCAATTTTCCTTCTTTTATTTATTTTTCATTTTATTTTAGGTTTACGTGGAAAACCAAGCATCAACAAAACAATATGCAAACAAAGAGTTGAAAGATGGACAGACAATTAAAGCCAATCAGTTTCCACAGATGGTTATCAATAGTTGCAGACAAGAAAGAGGAAAATGTAATCAGACAAAAAACTTGGGTGATTTTTGAAAAAAAAATGCTAGCGAGGTGGGTTTGTTTGCAATTATAGCGACCCGGGCCTTATTCGCTTGGGTTTGGATCGAAACTTAGAAGTATGTGACGTTAGGTATCGAATAAAAGGGACCTTACTTTTGTTTCTAATTTCCCAGATAGACTTTAGGGAAATCTTAAAAAAATAACACGATTCTATTTAAACAGAATCTTAAAGTAACGAAATATTAAGTTCGTTTTTTTAGTTAGAATATCATTAAGCAAAGTATAAATTTATACCAATAATAAGGTTCGTTTATCGCTCCGATAACGTCACATATGTGTACACCATTTTTAATAATACTTCCATTATTCTTTTCATTTGCTTCTCTCCTTCCTTGATCGTACCGCGTCGTCATTACGTCTTTCCTCTCCTGAGGGTTGACTGGAAGACAATGTAATGGGTACATAAACTGAATTAAGTCAGCTCATTGTAAATATTTTGTGCAAGATAGTTGAAAATAAATAAATACTAGAGATGAAACGGATAGTCGTTTGGCCGGATACCGGATATTTGGCGAGCTGCGAAGCCGGATGGCCGGATATCCGGCGGCCGCATATACGGCTCATTGTCTCGTTGCATGTCGGGACGAGTTTAGCACCGCACAGATGCAGCGAACGCGATCGGATCAATTCGGGCGGTTTCGGAATTTTCGGGTGTCATCGTGAGCGATTGTGCGTGACGTGAGTGAGCGATTGTTTAGTGAAAATTAGCTGTTACTTGCTGCATGATTTGCGTGCAATTATACGATTATTATAATCGTATGCAATTATACGATTATTATAATCGTATGCAATTATACGTTACTTGCGAACGCTGAAAATTTAGTCTTTATTCACCATAATCTACCACTTGTTAATTTTGAGTATTTATTTTAAATATTCTCTTTGATAAAAAGAAGAAGAACAAGAGGGAACTTTAAGAGTCTTTGTTTTTTTATGTTTTTTAGTTCACTATTATGGTGATTAATTATGATTATGATTTTGAGAATCTGCGAGGGTTTGTAAGTTTTTAGTTTAAATATTTATTATTAAAGTGAATATCTCGGAAGGTAATTTTAATTTTTTGGAAGGTACTTTGTGAATTTTTGTAACATTTTCACCTTTAAATAAAAGCCCTCATAATTATAAGCCATTTTATTATTATTTACCTCACAAAGATTCATTTATTAAAGTTGGTTTTAGGAAATTATCATAGTTTTTGAATATCCGGTATCCGGCCGGATAGTTATCAGATGTCCGTTTCATCTCTAATAAATACACTCATAACTATAAAACATTATTAAATTTTGATGAAAAATGCCACAAAATCATAAGATAAATTTTATAAAATCCGACTAGCATCACTTGAGTTAAGTCATGTTAAATGTTACATCCGAGTTAGACATATTTAAAGGTTGTTTCATATTATGCAATTTTCGGCTAAAATCTTTATAAAGGTAGGTGCCTCATCCAGAAACTTATGAAAATATAATATGTATGTCATTCTTGACAAATATCGGCGTGAACCATGTTCCACCATGGACGGCACTTAAGGTCAGTTGAGTTGTCAGCTCATCTGCCACTTAAATTTTATTTTGTCCAAATATGTCCAAGTTTTTAATTCTAGCTGGGTAGCGGATTATTTCCACCCCCACAGCATACTGCAACAATTACATCTACAAAAATACACGTTTATCCATTAGGACAAATCTTCTTTTTAATGATCCAGAAATAATGTTTCAAAATACCCTCATAAACTACAATATCGTTATGTTTATCGTACAAACTTATCCCATTCGATACTATGACAACTCTTTCTTATGTTACTTCCTAACGATAGCAATAAGTTTGATAAAAGGATATCTTAATAATAGAATCTAACCATAAATCTTGATTTATTATGGAACGAAAAAAATAATATAAAGGAAACGATTAATACATTTTATACATTTATTACAATTGTATACAACAGTACACAAAATATAAACAACACTTATTACATGTTTTTTACATCTATATACACATACATAATATTAGTGGCACGTGAACAACAGAAGAGGGGAATGTATGAAAATTTATTAAACAGGTATACAGCGGGCCACGGAAATAACGCAATACACGTCAACTAATTTAAAATATATAAAACCGTTCTAGTGAAAAATAAAATTATTTTAAGAAATAAAAATCAAAAGTTCAAAAACATGTAAAGTTTTATTGTTCTATCTAAAACGTTTGTAGCGCTCATTAGACAGATTGGGCGCCTAGGCGGCGCGTGCTCGCGGCTCGGACGACGGATACTATATATACTCGGATACGTACTAGAATTGTACTATATATCATGGAAAAAAATCTATGATAAAAACTGGTAGAATTAATTCTAGTCTCGATACTGAATAACCTATTGTAAGCGTTTACGTTAATTCAGTGACACGTTGTATCAGATACACATTCACATCAGATAAGTTTGTAATACTTTTAAAAAAAAGAAGAAACAAAGAATTATTTTGACTAGTTCCTAAAATCTATTCATTTAACTATCTAGGTTAACTATCTAGGCCAACACATCTGTATCTTTAAAATGTTAATTGCATCTACGAAGCACGTGTAATTTGTGTCAAAATAACAAAATAGGATAACAATAATCACATATTCAGTTGTATATCATGTGCATCTCGCCCTTGGGAGAGATTAATCAAAAAATCCTTTTGCCACTTCACTTACCGGTGTACAAGTATGAAATGCGGATTTGAGACAACAGAGGGCGCACCAATGCAATGTAAAGTATAACGATTTGACGTATATGCTATTTTGTTGTGTCATCAACAAGTGTCAAACGTGCATAAGTGATAAATTGAAAAAGTGTTCGCATAGTATTGTTTTCCTGTGTTCAATATGTCGAAATTTGTGCCAAATAAAGAGCATTCGCGGTCAGCATTAGTTTTTTGTTTTCATTTGAAGAAAACTGCTGCTGAATCATACCGATTACTTCGAGAAGCTTATGGTGAACATGCTCCATCACAAGATACGTGTGAACGATGGAATCCCAAGCGCAAAAAATCATGGGTAGACCCAGGCGCACCATCCACATCGACCGCAAGACCGAATCGCTTTGGCAGGAAGACGATGCTTAATGTTTGGTGGGACCAGAAGGGTGTGATTTATTATGAGTTATTAAAGCCTGGTGAAACGGTTAATACCAAACGCTACCAACAACAATTGATTGATTTGAACCGTTCGCTACTCGAAAAACGACCAGAATATCGAAAAAGGCAACACAAGGTCATTTTTCTCCATGACAATGCTCCATCACATACGGCAAAACTCGTTCGCGGCACGTTGGAAACACTCAGCTGGGAAGTGCTACCCCATGCGGCTTACTCACCAGACTTGGCTCCTTCCGACTACCACTTGTTTGGATCGATGGGTCACGCACTTGCTGAGCAGCGCTTTGGTTCGTACGAAGATGTGAAAAAATGGCTCGATGAATGCTTCGCGGCAAAGGGGGAAGATTTTTACTGGCGTGGTATCCACAAATTACCCGAAAGATGGGAAAAATGTGGAACTAGCAATGAAACATACTTTGAATAAACCACTTTTTATCATTCTTCCGAATTTTCAACTAGAATTTGGAAAAAAAATCCGCATTTCATACTTGTACACCTGTGTACATATATATTATTATGTAGACAAGATTACAAAATTAAATACATGTTTACAAAATAGTTCAAATGCTTCTATTTAATCTAAATAACAATAATGTAACAAGTGTTCTTGTCTTGTATGGATTGTCTCAAATATTACACACATTAGTGATATACAAATATGCGATTGTATGTGTATAAATGCTGTATTGTATAGTATAAATAGTGCATCAAAGCATAATAGTGCATTTGAATTGACGATTACAGACATGTATCAATCTTGTCAACGTATTAGTAAACGTAACTGTAGTAATAATATACCTAAACATTCCAATTACCGAGACCACGAACATACATTGTAAATTAATTAGCCAAAATATGTTATTAATTTGTACCGTTAATTAAGCGATTAGTAGCAACTATAGCAACACGCGTTTGGCCTTTGACGATTCCTTATTCACGTGCCCAAATGATAATACTAAATGCCACAGTAATATAATTAACAATTTCCAATCAAACTTGCATGCGTCACTGTTCACAGTTTCGTTTGTGTACGAGCACCGTCCACTATCACAAACCGTCCATACATCAGTCAAACTTGCAATTCCTTAAATTTCATACAAATATCCATATTGTTTGAGGTATATATTTTTAACGATTCCTTTAACATTATATTTGAACAACGTGAGGCATATAATTACAATAAATATACATCTACATTTTATAATAAATAGTTATTATTAGAGACAACGAGAAATTAGTCGAATACAATTATTGTCGCAATATCAACGTTTAGTAATGTTGTCATTTAACAAGCTTATTAACTTTTAAATGCTAAGTAGGTGTTATGTGGAACATTAATATTTTATTTTGTTACAAAAGAAGTCGTTTAACACTTTATTGTTCACGCAAAAAATCTGAATTAACATTGATAAGATTTTCGATGGTGTTCACATGATCAATACTTAAATCTACATCACATTAATGCTACCATTAAATATTACTCAAAAATTAAATCAATATACACATGAGTAGGAGACATATTTACAGTGCATCTTATCACAAGATGGCGGCGATAACAGAGCGTTCAAAATGGCCGTCCGTTCTGCGGTCGTTCGGGAAGTTTCGGGGGCACGTTCGGCACTGGTCGGCTGTATAGAAAAAAATAAACATTACTACATCTGGGTATATAATACGTGTTAATGTACATATTTACAGTGATTGCGAATGTAACAATGGTGATATGGATACAATTCGAATGATGAGTAAATTGTAACGCTTATAAATACAATTATTATAATTGAGCAAGCTTTGTGATAACAAATAGAAATAACTTGAAAGAAAAAATACGAATAAGTGAATTTCATTATTTTTATGAACTTGCAAATAAGTTATAACCTATACATCCATACATAGTGAGAAAATGATGTTATTGCTAGTCATCCTAGTCTTATTAATGGTAAATGATGTTTTTATTTTTTATATTTTCACTCTTTGTACATGCATGATGTTTTTACTACTCTCTAACCCGTTAAAACAAACTGCAATTGAGTTTAGTCAAAACTCGTAATAGAGCTGTAGAACGCCAAACACATGCACCGTTGTCTATGAAACCAAATGCAAGCAAGACCGTTATACTAATTTTAATATTGCATTAAGAACGGCCATAAAATAATAATACCCTTAACCATTTATTCAGTGATCTGATAACTTGAAAATAATTAATAAACCATTCTCAATGCAGTATTATGCTACGAAAATTTAAACTGAGCTTACCTAAAATTTCCTGTAATTTATGTTATCCAAACAGTTAGTAGAAATACGAAGCCAAAGGCATTTTTAGAAATGCAATAAAAACCTACTGGAATAAATCAAACATCTTTAGTACACATATAGCATTTAATTACGCTATTTATACAGGCATAAGATTAACAATATTCATAAACTATATCAAATCCAACAATCACTGCCTATACCTTTTTCGATGGTACTAACGCTATTAACAAGAGAGAGCAAAACGTTAGATGATTTATTACTTGTATATCGCTAATATTATGTAGAGCTATAATATAGATATAGCTTTAAACGTTTGATGATGTAGGAACTCGGTTAGCTGACGCCCTCTATGTGTGGATGCCCTCAACTATTATAAGGTGGGAACGCTTCGGAATGGTCCGGCTATATGGAATTAGTTTTCTGGAACTACCTACTGTAGCATACAAATTAAACGGAACTTCATAATTCTTTACTTAACGAATGAACGTGTATTGTTTCCGCTTCTACTTTAACGGTAACTTTAAAGATTAAAATGTCCATAATTGTAATATTTTAAATCGAATTCATATGTATCACCATCAATAAAAGAATCTAATAATTGACCAAAGATATTGCTAACAGCAACAATATATGAGACGATTGCTTTGGTCTTAGCCATTATAAGTACAATTTTATTTATACATTATTAATGTTATTTCATGCGATTAGTATGATCTGATTATTATAACACTAAAAAGTGTAAATATCAATGTAACAAGCTGGGGTATACGAGTATGGTCGATTAAATGCATCAATGTTATTTCTGCATGCTGCCTCGTCCACCAGACACGGGAGAGACCAACTACCCAACTAGCAAAATTACATTTATGTACTGAATGCACTACACCATACAAGAGTGATATTAAAGATATATTGAAATATCTGTTGCAACAACATGTTGTTCGTTACAACAACAAATTATAGAATAAATGCATCGCTAAATTGCTATACAAGTGCGCGCAATACCGCCTACACTGCCACGTATACAGTACTACTAATGAATACTACCATGACACAACGCTAAAAAACTGTATATAAAATAGAGTGGTTTACAACGTAACGTAATGAACTCTAAGTGTGTTTGTATTTTTTTTTTATGGAATAAAGCGGCGATCGAACGAATAGTCCACCTGGATGTGAGTGAATACTATCGCCCTGCGACATCCGCGGTATATACCAACATCAGTCCAGAATGACAAACGTTGGCACGCCACCAGATGCACTGCCTACTTTGGTGCACTTTGTTGATTTAGGAGTGGATTCGGAGTGTTGGAAATATGGGGAGGGATATTATCGGATGGGAATGGTCTCTGGCATATCTCACTCACCCACTCACTGGCACATCTACCTAAATGCAGTATATTTTTATTTCATTTTTACTCATGTTGAAATGGTCGTGGAATATGAAGATGGTTATTAAGTAATTAGTAGTACTTACTGTACACATTTAAAGGGCTAAATTTGCTAATTTTTGCTAGTTGGGAATTGAGAGGAGCGTTTGAGAGCTCTAAGCTACTGTAACACTTATACACCGACGTGGTACATGTTGCAACAACGGGCTACGCGCCTACACTACGCGACAAGTGTCGAGTGCGACATTAACGAGCGATTTACATTACGTGTACATGTACATGTACAACTCTAGCACATTCAAATAAAACAATATTGATATGCTTCTCAAAACCTGCCAATCTGGGAGCCTGTTGTACCGGCCACAGCAAAATTATTCAATATACACCTATTTTAAGCCACTCAATTTAACATTTACAATTATATAACATAACTTTAATTACATAAGTCCGTTACGCAAATATTTAATACATAACCCATCTACATGGGTATTTATACTTCATTTAAAATATCGTAAAGCACTCTGAACGAGAATTTCATCCGCAGTTAATACTTTAATCGTTCAACGCACTTCTCATTTAATTACACTTTAGTACAATTCAATCCTAGTCTCTTACATTTGTTTAAACATAGATCTAACGCACAGAAACTAATTCAAAATCATTATAATACACACTACTGTCTGTTCGCGTTAAGGATGCAGTGACTCGTCACTAGTAAAGGCATGTTCACACTGATTTCCTATAATTAAAAATAATAGATTTATTCTATATTTACTGGCATAGAAAAAAATCTTAAAACTAGACACTAATACAAATGTGATTATTATTACTAAAAATTGATTTATATACAACACTTAAATGTTAATTATAGTGTAGAGAAAATTATAAATAATAATTAATTCTCAACCTGAAAACCATGGTTTGTATTTATTTATAATGAATTCCTTTCTCCGATGTGTTTTATCAATTCACTTTGTTTTTAAGAATAACCAAAGTGGAAGTGTTCATTTAGAATCGATATAAAATACTTTACGAATCAATGGACACGTCCGGCCCGCAAAAAGTATTGAGTGAGACTGAGATGTGCCTGTACTGTGAAACAGACCTAAGAATTCGAAGAAACACTATTGGTCAAAAAAGGTGGCGCTTAATATCTTAGGCGATGAGTTACTGCATTCTTAAATCGAACAGACTCTAAACAAAAATGGGAACCTAAAAACAGATTATTACCCTGTACATGTGTCACGACTGGGTTACTTTCTAACTTCGAAACAGTATTTCTACATAATCAAATGTGCAGAATGTGTGCGATCTTCAGATATTCTTCATTGTCTGTTCTTGAGCAAATCTTTATTGCTGTAAATTTGTTTTGAGCGAGGAAAACAGAATATGATTCACACGTATACCACGTGGTTTTCATTTAGGAACACGTTACATGTCAATTGATAGAATGTACAGTGGTAACATTAGTTATATGTCACAAACAGTGTTGTAATTACAGTGTTATTACAGTGTGCGCAACAATACATGTTAAATAGGCACGGTGAATGTGACAAGACATGTCATACAAACATGTATTGAGAACTAAAGATTATTTCGCTGCAATACATTAAAACAACACATTGAAACATCGCTTACAAAAACATACAAGCGATGTGTATATAGGGGGTTAGTTTCACACATATTCGACGTCGTTACTGGAATATTGATCATTAAACGGTTATAAGGTACACGTTAGGAAAGCTTTATTTTAATACAGCTTTGTTTATTTTTCTAATAAAATTATATCAAATATTGACAATAAATGGGGCTTAAACATACATTATGTTTATCTATTTTATTTTTTACTTGACGTATCGATCTAACTCTCGCTTGTCACGTGTTGATTCTCGCTTCTCACAAGTTGACCCTCGGTTGTTACGGTTGTTGCTTATCACGAGTTAGTCTTGCTTGTCCTCGTTTTTCACGAGCTGATTCTCGCTAGTTTGCAACGAGCTGACTCTCGCTTATGACAAGTTGACTCTCATTTGTCACGAGCTGACTCTCGTTTGTCACGAGTTGACTCTCATTTGTCACAAGCTGACTCTCGTTTGTCACGAATTGACTCTCATTTGTCACAAGCTGACTCTCGTTTGTCACAAGTTGACTCTCGCTTATCACTAGCTGGCTCTCACTTATCACGAGCTATAGCTCCTGATGTTATAGTTAGCCCCTACATGCGTCGTGACGTGACTGTTATAACAGTGACGTTAACAGTCAATTTAGAAACACGATCGGTGCAACTTGATCGAAATGTCTAATAAAATAAAACAGATAAGCATAAGCGTTTAAGACTTGTTTATTAATATACAAGTGTATGCAAAACGCGAAAATCATAAATGTTATGTTGACAATCTGTATAGATTATCAATATAGATTTAGATTGTCAATATAGTATATAGATTGTCAATGTTATGTTGACAATATGTATAGATTGTCAACATAACATTTAATGATATCTTAAAAGGTGGGGTTTTACATTACGAAGTATCAAGAATATTATCCATTAAACCAGACTTTAATTTGGAACTGTTTCTTTACTAATGAAAGGTTGAAGAAGATTACAGTCTATACTTATACAGAGTGTTGTTATAGTTATAGTTCGTCTTTCACATTTTGAAATGTCGAACCGGACCTTTAGCTTGTTAAATATTTGTTAGCTGATAGCTTGTTTAATATTTATTTTGAGAAAATCCAGTAACGACAAAACATAAAACACAACAACGAATAAGCGATGTTTATATTTCCCTGTATTGAGCGTTAATCATTCGCATTCTCTTGAAACGTAATAACTTAGTTACAAGTGAAAGTGATAGCACAAGAGAACAGGAACTCGCACCGAACACTATCGCACATATTATCAACGCCACAAAGTTTGAAATGTGGAAAGCAACATTTTACAGAAACATCTTTAACAACTTAAGACGCTAACACCAATATTCGTAAACCAAACTATATAATTGCGTTAAATTTTTACCCTAGAAAAATATTACATTAATTCATATACATTTTATTTTATATACGTAGATTATTGAGTTTAATTATGGGATTATCATCACTGGCTACCTATTTTTCGAATTGACATCGAAAATATCGACCTATTCACATAGATAGACAATGCAAGTTCATGAAATTGTATGAAAACCAAGTGTGTTGCTACGAGTAAATTTTGGCCATGAGAAACCACTTACTGATGCAGATGATACAAAACATTTCACTTGAGCCGGTTCACCACTTTTGACAATTTTTTATAAATTCTATATACATATTTATGAATTATAAAATATATATATATATATATCCGACACGGGTTTGGCTTACGAACATCGTTTTTATACACTAACGTTAGTACGTATTGGGTGCGTTGCGAACAGTCTGTCAAATAGTTTACTTGAATCTAGCGAAGGCCGAGCTGAGCTCGTTCACGGCGGCGTTGGTGACGGCCTGTCCGACCGCCTGGTTGATTTGCTGCCGCATGTGTGGCGGGAGTTGGTTCACCGCGCCAACCGCACCCCCTGCCGCGCCGCCAGGTCTCCTACATCCGTCATATATACGTATATTCAGATATTCAGACCGCTTACGTTGGCGACATAGGCGCATATTATAGCAACTGCTAATTAACAAGACTTAACGATTTACATACAAATCAATGTAAGCAGACACTCAATGGACGTGTAGCTAAACGCGCAACGGCTGCGCAAATGTGTAAACGTGTTTACATGTTTGTTACTGTTATTGTTTGTTATCCTTGAATATTTTTTTTAATAATATATAGACAAAGTCTTAAGGGGAGATTAAAGATCTCACAGCTTCTCTGTAAGACATTTCAGAGTAATGTAACCGCCATAATAGTCATTCAACGAAGCAATATTGTTATGTTAATCATACATCTCTTACAGTGGAACTGTGAATTCTTCACGTTACATACACACTTGTTAGATACACATTTCCTAGCATACAAAATGAAAATTGTTGGTATAAATTGTTATGTTGTTATTAATATCTTAAAGAACAATAAATGTCGTGTACCTACTGATAGTCTCCTAACATTCTTGAAAATTTAATTTAAAATAAACTGTTAAATTTTAAAAGTCAGGCATATTGCTGAAGATGAAGACCACACACAAACACCAAAACATGCAGTGCTTCTACTTTCATAATCGTATCTTACAGGTAGTGGCTGAATAGATTTGCCCTTTATATTTATTTGCTAAACACACTCCATAAATAAAGTCATAAAAATATATGAATTTCAAGTAGATATTGTTAATAAAAGACAGATATTGGCCCTCATCTTGCTCGCTCTTTCACACCAATTCATAAGATAGAAGTGTATAACTATAACCTGCGCACAGACACCTAGTATGGATTATTGACTGATATAATTCAACCACCTCAATACAGGCAGCCTGTGTATAAAGCGAGCATTCGATGAATACACAACCTCAAGTCAAGCCACAAAAATATATTTCTAGAAAACTTCACACATGTACAGTTTACAAAATATAAGAACTTAATATGGAATAGGAGACGTAATACAACGCTTTCAGCTATGTGGGGCTGCCTGTAAGAGATTTGATAAGCGAATAATATTTGTATAGTACGAGTACATATAGTTTACTATTAAATTTAATATTTTTGGAAGCAACATTCTTTCAGACGTATCATAAGTTGTAATCATTTACATAACTAATAATGTAATATTGTATATAACATATGTATAATTTATTTATTAACTTTCCGACAGTTGTTAACTTACTACAATGGGTTAGAAACTAATCGAATATTTGTTAGGACAAAATATAATACAAACTAAAATATAGTTTGTAACAATTTGTACAAATTATAAGAACCATGTATGTTTTGGAGTGCCTTGTTGTTGCTCGTATTTTTGTCACCACTCCTGTTATCGCAATTACCTTTTTCTAATAACTCTTCTAATATACAGAGAAACCGAGATAAATTATTGTGAGAGATAAGAAGCAATAGGTATTAAATAGTGAAAGCCTGATGATACTTTGTTAGTAAAACATTCATGGAATCACCCAGAGCAAATTCAACTGTACTAAGTTAACAAGCCCATCAGTATTAGTACCTTATGTTGTTACGTTACTTATGTTAGTTAGTTAGTGGCACGCCGGGGCCGCACGCTTAGCGCCGCCTGCGAAAACAACCACACGCTCAAGTGTTTAGCAAGTTTGCACGCTAATATTATAACACACACGTAAATAGCACCCATGAGAAACAACGCTAACCCCAACTTATTACCCTACTCTTTATGAAATTTTCATAAAACATACTGTATATGAAATATGTAGTATAGGTACATAAATAAATAATATATATTTAGTCAAAATTCTAAATATAAGTGTATACGAAGCGTTACTGTTACATAATGAAATACAAATTATGGCCGTTACATTACCCATACAACACCTCACGTTATAGTAAAGCAAAGCTCACACACCTTTGTTACCACTATAAAAAACGTGGCGAACGAAAGCGCGCTCGTGATATTTTAAATACAAAAAACCAAACGATATCTAAATGCAAAACATTGCCCACTCTTGGCTTATTTTCCAAGGTTTTTAAAGACATATACAAGGGCGACACCAGACAAAAATAATTTTGATATATGTTATAAACCTAACTGACGAACAAAACACGAATAAATATGATACATGTAAAATTATTGTAAAAATATTAATTGAATCTTCCGGGCTACTTGGCCGAGGTCTTCTGGAATCTCTTCTCTTTCTTCCAAACGTTTCGTCAACAACTGCGGTTGACACCTTCAGTGGAGACTGCGTTCACTTTTGGAGAGATGTTATCTCTTCGGCTTGTCGAAAGCAACTGACTCGACGACTGTGGCGCACCGGTATTTATAGTGGGCGAGGGTAGTTGTGATTGCGTGTGTACCGACGCACCGATATTTATAGTGGGCGAGGGTAGTTGTGATTGTGTGTGTACCGAGTCTGTTTTTATCCCCCCCCCCCCCCCCCCCCCCTCTCGTCCAAGTAGCGTCCCGAGTAGACCTCGGCCAAGTAGCCCGGAAGATTCAATTAATATGGACACCGACCGAGAAAGCCTACACTCCATTATTGTAAAAACTTCCCAACTATTTTAATTTCTCGTTACATTAAATTATAAGGATATGCCCTACGTCACAAAACTTCACCAACCATTTGTAAGTAGTAGAATTATTAAATCACGCACGAGTACCAATACCAGCGCATATCGTCCCACTGTAAGCCACAGGCCTACACTTGCATTTGTAAGTAGTAGACTTATTACATCACGCACGAGTACCTACCAATGCCAGCGCATATCGTCGCACTGTAAGCCACAGGCCTACACTTGCAATCATAAGGGGTTTCGCGTCATAATTCACGATAGAACTAGTGTAGATTGGTAGATGTTACCCATTTCCCAGTTAAACCTGGATTAATGCATCGTTTTCAATAGGACCGACGGTACCACCGCCGTTGGAAACCTCTGATCAAATAGAGTCTGATATAATCTAATAGGGAAATCTCATAAGTGGAAGCGTATGAGTTGATCAGGGATTATGTGAATAAGCGCCTACCAGGTGCCCCAGGTGCCATTTTCAGAGTTCTAATGACGCCCGGGTTTTACGCGGGACGTCAAAACTTCCGATTTTCTTGACAACTATTACTTTAAATCCGTGCAGAATGCATTGAAGCGAACGATAACTTGTCGAATGGATAAAACCAGTTTCTTTACTTATTCTTCATTCCATTTATTAAATGCATCAATCAGTTGCCACTTGGCTGTGTATCATTTACTGAGTACTGCATAGAATGAATAGCGAAACTTTGTCAATAATTTTTATTTGTTTAGTACCCAAAAGAAATTTTAAGTCCCTTTTTTTGGCCTAGTTACAGTTTTTATATGTTGAACTGTTCTTTATTACAACGGTACACCTGGCAAACCTAGCACCTAAACACACTGCCGAGTATTGTCATTATTTGATAGATTAAGGGCCTATTTCCACCACCTTAGAGTATAGTTACCATTTGTTACTTAACAATTATCGCTAATCAGCAATTAGGACTGCCGAGTATCTCTGATCGATTTCACCGATTAGTGATACTCAGACTTGGTGCATTGTACTCACGTGGGTATAAGCGGTGCGGGTAATCCCTGCCCGGGCGTAGGGCGGGCACCGGGGGGCGGAGGCGCTACGCCGCCCGGTCGGGAGGGAAGCGGGGGTGCAGGGCGCCCCGTGCCGGCACCGGGTGGGGGAGGAGCGCCGCGTTGACCCAGCGACCCTGAAATATCACACATTTTAACTACTAGTATGATGTATCAGACAAACGAGCGTTCGTACAAATACAAGCTCCTTTGCAGCTCCTTTTAATCGGAAAGATGGATCCAAACTGTCGTCGACATGGAATCCAGTGATTAACAAATTTAAACCTTGCGATTTATCGTTGAATACTTTCGCAGACATTGTAAGTGTAGTGTACCGCAGCCGTTCCGAATGTGAAGATCAAATGTGGATAGTTGATAAAACTGCTCGCAACTCCCATACTGGACTACCCCGATTTATCGTTGAATACTTTCGCAGACATTGTAAGTGTAGTGTACCGCAGCCTTTCCGAATGCGAAAATCAAATGTGGATAGTTGATAAAACTGCTCGCAGCTCCCATACTGGACTACCCCGCCTCCTCAGTCAACTCGTGACCACGGCTGGTGTAACCCGTGGTGAACGGCCGAGAAGAAATAAAAGGTAAACAACTTTAATTTTACGCGTTTAGACCCGATTTACAATATAAAATATGTACAAAACGCGCTAGGAGAAAGTTATATTATCAACCTATTATTATTATTTATTTTTTTATAGACAATTGGGCGGACGAGCAAGCGGTCCCACGTGATGGTAAGTGTTACCGTCGCCCATGGGCACCTGCAACACTAGAGGGCATGCGGGCGCGCCGCCGACCTTGCAAAATCCTATTCACAGCTCTCTTGAAGAACCCCATATCGTAGCTCAATGGAAAGACCTCTTGAGGCAGTTTGTTCCACAGCCTACGGGTTCGCGGTATAAAATAGTTTTTCGACCGAACAGTGCGCGACACCTCCGTATCGAGGAAATGCGGATGGACCGCACTTCTGTGACGGGAGGTGCGGTTGTAGAAACCCGAGGTGGGAATTATATTAAACAATTCTTCAGAGCATTCCCCATTGTACAGGCGGTAGAACACACAGAGAGACGCAACGTCTCTCCGAATGCTGAGGGATTCTAAACCGCCCGTGAGAGTGGGATCGTCGACAATACGAACAGCACGTCGTTGGATGGAGTCAAATGGGTCCAATTAGTATTTCGGTGCGCGTTTCGGTATTCGTTATTCGTGTTTCGGTGCGGTATATTCAATAAACGATTAGGTAGCGTCATCGCAAATATAACGTTGTACACCAAACCTATTCTATTCATAGGTTACAGCAGTAATTCCCAAAATGGTCAACGATTTTAAATTTTTGGGAAAGAGGTCTGCGACCGAAAAAAGTTTGGGAAAGTTGATTTACTCTAACCCATTGGGTAGTTAGAGTAAATCAAAGTAATAACTCGTTTACGAACGCAAAACAAATTTGTAATCGTGCGAACGCTCAGGTAGCCAAGGCTTTGCCATGTCATGGCCGTGAGTGTGGTGTCCGGCTTTAGAATAGCACCACCCCATCTCTTCCCACAAGCGTCGTAAAAGGCGAGTAGGGGATAACAAATCAGTTAGCACCAGCCCTGAGGTACTACACCATCTCTAAAGTTAATGATGAGATAAAGTGAATACATTCCATACCAGTTTATATACTTATCTTTGTTTATGGTGACTATTTATAGTGTTTATTTGTTAAGACTCAGTGTGTGTTAGTACATATTATGCAATATAATAAATAGGTCGGGGAGAAAGTCTTTTCGTATTTTGTATATATGAAGTTGTGATCCAATATCTTTGATTGAACTGTTTGTACCTGGCTGGTTATGATATCATTGAAAAGGTAAAATTTTAAAAAAAGAAACAAAAAACTGTTTCCCGCCATTTTCAATTGTATTTCTGTCCAAGAAAATGAGTGAATCTAACGAAGAAATTCAATACATTTTAAAGTTTTATTACAAAAAAGGGAAAAATGCGACCCAAGCCGCGAAAACAATTTGTGCCATAGCACAAAGTTGGTTTAAGCGTTTTCAGTTAGGAAATCTTAATGTTAAAGATGCAGTTCGCTGTGGTCGCCCTGTTACCGATAAAGTTGATGCCATTTGTGAAAAATTGCAGCAAAATCGGCATATAAGTAGTTACGACGTTGTTGATGAATTGGGCATTGACCACAAAACAGTTTTGACTCATTTGAAAAAGTCTGGATTCAAAAAAATATCGATATTTGGGTACCACATGAACTCACTGACAGAAACCTAATGAACCGTGTACTCGTTTGCGATTCTCTATTAAAACGCAATGAAACCGAACCATTTTTGAAAAGATTGATGAGAAGTGGATCACTTACGACAAGAACGTGCAGAAAAGATCATGGTCTAAGTGCGGCCAAGCTTCACAAACTGTGGCGAAACCCGGATTAACGCGCAATAAGGTGATGTTGTGTGTATGGTGGGATTGGAAGAGCATCGTTCATTATGAGCTTTTACCGCCGGCAAAACCACCGATTCGGATACTGCCAACAGCTGATGAGACTAAAGCAAGAAATTGAGAAAAAACGCCCGGAATTGATCAACAGAAAGGGTGTAGTCTTTTATCGTGATAACATCTTTGGTTGCGAATGTATGGTTGAGTCGATGAAATGAGGTGTGAATTATGATTGAGACAATGAGATAAAGTTGCGAATGTATGAAAGAAACAATGAGATAAGGTTGTGAACGTAGGGTTTATATGATTCGCGATAGTTACCCTGTTGCACGGGCGTGGCCCTCCGCGGTCCGCCAGGCGAGGGCGGCGAGAGGCGCGGGTTGGAGTCGAGCCGGCTCTCGAGCCAGTCGTTCTTAACGGGCGGCGGCACGGGCGTGCTCACCGTCGCCATCGACACGTCGCCGATTATGTGCAGCGCCTCCTTGCACGCGTGGTACATGCGCAGCATCTCCTCGCGCTTCTGCGCCTCCTCCGGTGACTCCTCCATCATTTGCGACTATAATTAATAACATATACCGATATAATTTCCTTTATTGTATATATACATAGAACAAATTGCACACACAAACATGCTTATAATACAATAGGCGGTCTTATTGCAAAATGCAATCTCATCTAGACAACCTGCAAGAAAAATGTATAACAGAAAAGTAGGCATTAGTGACATTTAGTGAGAAGTATTAAACTATTATTTTTATATATATTATAAGAATTTATTAATAATTTTTAATAAATTTTAGAATAAGGTTAATATTTTTTGATCTTGTGTGATCTAATGTGATTTCTCGGAACGCACAACGAATAGGTGGCTCAAACTTATACCAACTATACCTTAGATAGTCTCAAAGCTACAGCATAAGTGCGCCCCACCTATTCGCTGTGCGTTCGGAGCAATGACCTCTCAAACATGACCCTATAAATTAGGTTTTTCGCTTATATCTTAAGCAAATATGAACGGATTTCAATCAAATAAGCTTCATTCGAAAGAAAATAGTTTGTTTGATAATATCAGTGCTTAACATTACAACATACTGAAATCCTTAACCGTAAAAACGAAAAAAAAAACACTTTTTGTTTTTTTCCGAATTAAATCAAAATTATATAAAACCGAAACATGAAGTGCATTGCAAATATGTTAAATTACTATATTTGCATCCAAAAATAGCATAGATTGATGAAAAATTATTCGTGGCACCTTTATGGCTTTCTTTACATACAGTGCATATTTCGACCCATGATACGGTACGCGCATCGCGGTATCCCACACGGAGGTTAACGTGCACCCAACGCGTACCTGTCAGTAACGTTTGCGATAAACTCGGAAACTATTCAACAGATTTTGATGCGTAGTTTCACTATTATTCTATGTTTATTCTACAATAGTTTTAAAATATCATAATTTTCACTAAAATTAGTCCAGTACTTTTATAACAACTTTATCAAAACAGTATATTTTAATCGACCAAGTGGTAGATAGATACTAATTGACATTTTTAATTCCAAATTAAAGCGATACTGTTATTTTATCGAAATATTATACAAAATACAGACCATTATATTGTATGTTTAAAAGTAAATCAATAATAACATTTAATTTTTCGCAATAATAGTCATTACTATAATTTTTGATAAATGTTAAAGTTCCGGCACCCAGAAAAGTTATAAAAAATACCGAAACATAACTACAAGTTTTTTTTTTTATAGACTAGTGGGAGGACGAGCAAGCGGTCCCACGTGATGGTAAGTGTTACCGCCGCCCATGGACACCTACAACACCAGGGGGTATGTGGGCGCGCCGCCGACCTTGCAAAATCCTATTCCTAGAGATTAATAAACTTCAATGATCAACTTAAAATTAAAAATAGTTTATGTATCATGACGTCACCTAGGGTGGCTTAGTTAATGTTCTCACTTTCATAAAAAAACTACTTAAGAAATTACCTGATCACCAGAAGCATACAAATGCGCGAGCAGTTCCCCGTTGATAAAATCTTTGGCGTTATTGATAATCATCATCATGATTGTCTTGGGTACTAGATCTCTAGTGGTTTTAGTGACGATACGCATGTATGAGTCGACCAAGTTTCTAATTGTCTCCACTTGCCGCTCCAGCTGTGGATCCATGCTACTGGATGCTGCACTGTCCGAACTCTGAAAACAAGTAATTTTTATAATTTTCAATAATGTTTCGGCGTCAAATGGAGCCTAAAGCCGCGTACAAACGAGAGCATTTAGTTGTAACCGAACATAAAGTCTAGAACAGTTTATTAAACTGACAATCTAGTTATGAACATTTAAGATAAAGTTGTCAGTCAGGGCTTAGTCTATCATTCAATGGAATGTTATAATACATAATAATACTTACAGGAAAGTTAACGGACATGGACCTTCCAAAATGAAATAAACATTGTGAATCTATTATCTCTATATACCCACAAATTAATTTTTAACGAACTTTTTAATTTATTTCTTGGAAAATTATATGACTCAGGGAGGTAAGGACGAAAAACTGTGTTTATGGAAATTTTTTGAAGCCACATCTATTCAATGACATCTTCAGGTCGCTTTCCGTTCTTACTGAGAATCTTATAATTTTTCAGAAAATAAATTTAAAAAAAATACGATATTAGCAATGTCATCGTCATCGATTTCGTAGCATAATTGCCGAATATCGCACTTTGTCGAATTTTCAATTATTACATACATTCGATAACACAATGACAACATTTTTAATTCTTCATACATGAAACCGCAGTATGCCTACTTTTATTTTTCTTTAGCTTACTTCGCAATTTGCTATCTTTGAGAAGAACATGATTGTGATAGCACTATGCTAACTTTCGTACAGTTTTGTTCACATGTATTATATTTTTAGATATTTATTTGAAAGTTCAGTCTGGTGATCCTGTGCCTGTATAATTCACTATAGCTTCATGTTGTCCGACACAATAGTTCACGCAGATTTGTATGGTAGGGTGGCCTAAGTTTGCACAGGAGATAAGATTGCACAATGCTCATTATTCGAAAAAAAAAAATTATGTCTGCGGCTATCTTTGGTTGTGGTTGGTAAATCCTGGTGCTCGAGAGCGAAGGAGTTTGCAGCGAAAAAAATAATTAAAATACATAGTTTGAAAACGGAAGCGCTAGGTAATTTTCAAATAAATTATAGTTTTTTTATGTAACCTTTGTATGTTTTGAAAATGTAATTGTCGTGAATTGTGGTAAATTTTCAATGATTCAATCAATGATTTCGTCGCCGAAAATATCCCTTCATATCGCTCGGACAACCTAGATTACGCAGATAGCGTCAGCGACAGCTTTGTTTAAAATAGTGAATGTGATCAAGATTGCGCATTGCTAAGGTAAGTAAAACTTTATTTCAATTATTTTCTGTTCAATATAACTAATAGTGAAATAAATTTATTTATAGAATACTTAATCGAAGGAAGTGGTCTACAGATGGTATATACCTTAAGTCCTCAATTTATTCTAGACGAAGTCCGGAAGCTAGTGGGAAATGGAGCTAAACGTACTGTACCTGTACAGATCAGGTCATTCGGCCTGTAAGGGTAGAGTATGAATATGCTATAATACACATGGAGACTGAGGAATCATGGAGACACATGGAAACAAACCACATTAAATACGGCGGTTTCCTTGCACAATCTATGCAACCTTAGTGCGCATTTTTATCCGCCAGAGCTGTTAAGTCAGTGCAACTACCATTTTTTTTGTTATTTGATTATACGAAAATTAATTTCCAAAACTTATGATTTTGTATGTTATTAATGTGTATTTTAAACAAAATAAAGTTTTTTACAGTCACTTAATCTAGAGCCAATGCTATGTTAACCCTACTGTGAAGAAGTGCACACCATAATGGAGAAGTTCGCGATCAAGCAGCGACGTTTGGTCAATTGCTCTTCACTGCTTCTGGTTCACAACGCACGACCACACACTTTACAGAAAACAGTCTCAAAGTTGCAGGAGCTGTGGCTGGAGACTCGTCTTCACCCACACTTTAAGAGTCTACTGGTCCGTTCGGTGGGTCGTCGAAGAAGTTTTTTGTTTGTACTACCGGTTATGAAATAAAATACATAATTTTAAAATACAACTGTATTGTTTGATTGTACACGTTTTCGGCAATTTGCTATGAAAAATATTGAACACAAAAATAGTTAGCATTCTGGGACTACGCAAATTTATAAACAGTAGGCATCATGAGATCTCATGTATGAAGAATTAAAAACGTTGTCATTGTGCTATTGAAATGTATGTAAACATTGAAAATTTGACAAAGTGCGATAGTAGAGTACGAAATCATGTCATCTAGTCAGCAACAGGTCAACCTATATACCCATGGGTACCTTAACATGCTATTATCAGTTTTGAATGGTTTTGGGTACATTAGCATGTTGCTGACCGTACATATTTTTTTCTAAAAATTGATCCACTTAGATTAAAATTTGTGTTCACAATTAACTAACCTATATGCCCACAAAATTTCATTCCATTTTAGAGAATCCGGGTGTGGATACTTGTTAGTAATAAGCTTTAATGTATATCACTTCGCTCGTTTGTACACACCTTAACATGCCCAAGTCAATAACACAAGTTCTGAATAAACAAGCACTTAATACTAACGGCCTAGTTCAGTGTTGCAAGTATAGTAATAAACACATGAAGTAGCTGAGTTAAGATTGTTAGAAATTAGTAAAAATAGTTATTAACATTATTGTGAGAAGCTTGAATAAAAAGTGAGACTCCAAGGTTTTCTGTGCATTCTGCGTGTATAGAATCGCGTAGGCTATTATAGCAAGCATTGGTATAGTGCTCGCCTGATAACTCTGCGCGGGACTGGTGGCGTGTCAAATGTTGTCATATTAACAAAAATACAAAATACCCTTTTTTAGGGAAAACTGTAACACTCTGCGTTAAAATTTCTCTAATTGGTGTTTTCTCTAATTGGCAAAGGAATAGAAAAGGCAAAGGAAACAGCTCTTAATTGTGATAAGCAAGCCCTGTTTTAACGTATTTAAACTGTTTTAACTTGAGTGTATTATGACTTCACTATCGTGGCCTAATGAGGTCTACTATAAGACCCCCGTTCAAGAAGCTTACTTATTTTGACTCAAAATGAAACAAACAACATAATAATCAGTTTTATTAATTTATATATTTTTTCAATAATTGCGATCCTGCCAATACCATCAATTTTATTATTAGTCGTCAGACTCTTCTGACGAAGAATCTCACGACTCTCGTTATATCAATTTATTATGAATTTATCTACGTTAAGACATTGTCACGTTATTGTGATCACTTTTTGTGTAAGAAATAAAAATTCTATCTATCTATCTATCTTATCTAGTTCTATGTCTAACAATCTGTCGGACTCAAAATATTGATCCTCAATTTTTTCTACATGGGTACAAACATTTGCCCATTAACTGTACTAAAGGCATCTTTAGTAAAGGATTCTATCTGGTTTGCGGCCTGACCGACCTTTTTTTTCGGCAATCCGTCTTTTTACAATTGCCCATATTTTTTCTATGGGATTCAGATCGTAATGGTAAGGTGGTAATCGACATTTTTCTTTTGGCTCTCCTTGTTCTGTTTTATTAATTCATAAAGTTGAGGCTTAGTCCAGCACTCTTAGCATTCTATTTCATTTCTCCTCAACCTCACTTGCAGCTCAGCCTTGACATTGCCCATTGTAGGAGCTTTATTTATTTGTGTACAATAGTATGGTGGATTATCCATTACTACAAGACATTTTGATGGCAACTTAGGAATGATTTTTTCTTTCATCCAAAGAAAAAAGTTCGCAAAATGTTTTCAGAGTTCATATCGTCATGGTAATTGGGTGATTTAAAAATTAGTAATCCATTTTCAACAAAACCGCTCTTCCCACCAGCATGGGCTATAATCTATCTTGCACCAACACTGTCAGACACGAACACCAGCACACCTTCAGCTTGCCAACATTTTTGAAAATGATAAAAAGCATGTAATGGGTGTTCAGTGGCAGATTTCAAACTTTGAACGTATCTAGCTATCTAGCTTCCGTGACTGAAAGTCCCCGTTTATCACTCCGTGTACGTTCATCGATATTGGGAATTCCAAAATCAACATTGCATGTTATTATGCGAAAAAAAATTAACTTCCACCCGTATAAAATCGAAATTGTTCAAGAACTGCACGATTCTGACTTTGCATTAAGGAAAACTTATGCGAAAACAATGTTGTCGAGATTTCGTACTGATACTCGTATGGGTAACATATTCTTTAGCGACGAAGCCCACTTTCACATAGGAGGATATGTAAATAAGCAAAATTCCCGTTAGGTACTGGAATGTTAGCAACCCAAGAGATGCATCAAAAGCCTTTACACAAGCCTGAAGTTACAGTGTGGTGTGCAATGTCTGCATCTGCCATTATTTCTTCGAAAACCAGTGTGGCCTGAATGTGACCGTGAATTCGAAGAGATATTTCGAGTAAATTTTTTAGGCAGGAACTACAGAATACTCCATACTTTAACCGGAACACGTAAATCCAGCAAGAAGGGGCAACCGCTCATACGGCAAATGTACCCATGAATGCAGCAGTTATTTCCTGAAAAAAAAAAAACATATCTCGCAACGAAGCGTGGCCACCCAGATCGCCCGACTTAACCCCTTGTGACTTTTTCTTATGGGGATACTTGAAATCCGTGGTTTACAAGACCAATCCAGGCACTGTCGTGCAGTTAAAAGAAAACATTCGTGCTGATATCAAAGGAGTCGCTCCCTCCAGTCGCTCTGTAAAGGTGTTTTTCAAAACATGCACGCTTGACTTGAGGCTTGATGGTCGCCATTTAGAAAATGTGGTTTTAAAAAATAAAATCCGCATTTATAGTTTGTAAATTACAATAAACATATTTTATATAACTGATGTGGTTTTTTTTAATAATTATACAGTTTGTAATCTGTCACTGGACACCCAGTATATGTTTCAAGACATATTACAGGACGTTTTTCTTCAAGACGGTTCTTATGCAATCTGAATATATACCTCGCTGGCCAGGCTGCTATGTCAGCTCGCTCCATCTAAACCTTTCGTTATGACTGACATTTCTTGTAACTAAACCCCATACTTTGAAATGCGCCTCAATTAAGTACGGCTATATTTAAAATCTATATCAGATTTTAATTCAAGCCATAGCTTGTTAATTGTAGGGATTTCCTTTAACAATATAAAATGAGTGTATTTTATGCCTTATAGCACACTTGTCAAATTCATCGATGGAGGAAATACCTTACTCGGTTTCTTTTCTTTCCAGGAGTTACAATTTTATATGATGACGATGCATCGTCATCATATAACGTACTTCGTTTCCTTCTTTCGTTAGAGTACCAGTGCGTTCAGATACTCCTGAAATCAATGCACAAAATATAATATTATATACTTATATTACCGCATATACATAATTGGTATAAGTACATATCTTTTTAATGTTAATAAACCTTATGATAAAACGAGAGACTTACGTGGTAGACCGATTGTAATAGTTACTGTGAAATAATTATAACGAGATCTATACCACGTACTAAATTAATATAATGTATACTAAGTACTTATAAAAGTATGATGTCGTTAAGAATAAGAAACAAAACAAATGTTAAATCGATAAGTATCTGAAAATATAATTTCAATATAAATTACTACTAATGTGGATAAAATAGTCACACTGAAAATTACCTGTTAAAAATGCAACACGAGCCCTCCACTTTAGAAAATGGTACAACAGGCCCCTCATTGTCGCGTTCTGCTTCACACGAATGATAATAATAGTTTAGCAAGAGAAATACAAATAAAAACACGGAGCACTCAACCACAAACAACATCTGACGTTTACGACAACATGGCGGACCACAATTAGTTCCGATTTCGGCCGCGCGCAGAGTTATTTGGCGAGGAGTCTAAGAACCGTACTTATTGAGTTTAATAACTATGTGGTTATAGCTCTATGTGATTTTTTGTGAAGGAATCCTCTTATTACATACATATTATCATTCTATTGCAAGGCCGTCAAGATATGGCGCGTATTTATTTATTTATTTATTTATACACTTCATTGCACAATATTGTACAAAAGGTGAGCTTAATGCCTTAAGGCATTCTCTATCAGCCAACCTTTGGGTTGATCAGAGAGGTTCAATTTGGAAGTGCATGAAAGGCGTATGACATTTGCATTTCAATAAAGTTATATAAAAAAAATCAGCCATATCTTTGTACATAAAATCGATACATTATAATTGCGAGTAACTCACTAGCTAGTGAGTTCAAATGTGTTCAATGTCAGTTCAATTGATAACTGTCGATAAAAGGTAAAGAAATAATAAAATCATTAATTTAAAAACAAAGAGTTAAACTATATTAGTTTTCCACTCGTGGATTTTTTACACCATACACTTTTCTACTACAAACGTCTCAATATTGGTTTAAATAAAAAAGAAAACAACATCACATTACGTTATTTTTTCACAAAACTCTGTATTTAAACGTCCTAGCGAGTTAAACTCGCACGTAACTATTATATTATCAATAAAGAAAACTATTTTGTCGACTCACTATTGACGACGTCATACACGCCGTGACTCGACGGCCCTATAATAGTTGATATAAGCCTAGCTTAAAATTCTGATTCTACACATAAACAAGAATGTTTGTGTAAGCGACATTCAGAATTTGTTTCCGATTGAAAATCAGTATCCTAATCCACTAGCAACCAATATTATAGAAAAAAAATCCTGTTAGTATTCAGTTGTTGTTGTAATGAACAGTGCGTTTGAACTCAATTTTCCAGAACCCCTTTTGGTAGTTAACTACAGGATACAATCTGTTACTACTAAAAGATTCGATTCAATATTTTAAATCGTCACAATGTAATATCAACTCTATTGTCGCTTTACATACAATTTAGATCATAGTTCGTATTTACAAAAACGGTAAACTAATACAAACTTTTAAAAAGAACTCGGTACTATTATGTAAAATTTTTTACCTCGCCAATTGTTTATAGTGGTTGCAACAAACGAGGGTGCATCAATATTGCTCGTTCGCGTCAATGCATTTGAAAGTATATTGTTAAGGATAAATAAGGTCACTTTTTACGCGTACAGACATGCACCACTACAAGGAAAGCAGAAGAGCGCTTGTAGGTTGCAAGAACTATAGTATTACTCACCAACGTCAATGTGGGTTATAGTATGAATAACCACACACCAAATACAATTACAGAGGCGTTTTATTAGTACCAATGTTATAGGACTGTTGCTTCATATTTTGTATTTACATAATTTGTCTTGAATGTTTAAACTTGCATGCAATTGTATGAACATAGGAAATACCAACTGTGTCACCCATCTCATTCCAGCAAACAAAGCCTTAAAATAAGTGGGGACTTACTTTGTTTCTGTCCCCTAACCCCGGGAAAGGAAGTAATAACTAAAAATAAAAATAGAGAAATGTAAACACAAAATTGAAGATGAAAAAATAAATAGACAGATTAAAATTGTAACTGAATTATCCTTTAATATCACAAATTATTCTTCTGTTTTTTACATTAAAGTAGAGTCAATGTAATAGGCCACTTTTGACAAGTGTCAAAGTGGATGTCATAGTGTGGTAATCTAACAGCAATTATCGATTAAAAACAAAAATCGATATATATAAGTCATATATTAGTGAATCGATTGTAGTTTTCATAAAAAATAATTCTGCAATAATATTTTTAGAGCATACACAGCATTGGAAACCTTCTACGTATGCCACATGACCTCAAAGTTAAGCGTAATTAAGGGAATTATAATGAAACCAGTTTATACACGTATTAAATTATTATTTATTAGTTGGAACTATCAGATTCGTTGAAACTGCTAACGTTGCTATTATTACCAATTATTAAATCACGTTAAAAATATTCCATTATATTTTTTTTGTTTTTTCTACCTCTTTCTTCCAATCATCTATGGAAACATTTGTACACGCAGTTTTTATTAAAGATGATAATCCACCAGAAAATAAGCCTGCTTCTTTTAATGAACATAAATGGTTATTTCTGGATATTTACTCTTTTCTCAGGTAATAAATAACCATAAATGTGATTGCGAATTGCATCAGCATTAAAACTATCGACATCGACAACTGGCTTACTTCTTTTCCTTTTCTTCGCCGTATGTGAAATAGGCCAGATAGGTCGTACTTTTTCTTTTTTAATTTGAGGTATAGTTTTAATATATTAACATATTAAATGAGGTTTAATTAAATTAAATATTAAATTAAGTTTAATTAAAATAATATATTAAATATTTATTTAATTATATATTTTTTAATGTATTTACTAATTAATAATTGTATTTATTTAAATTATGATATGTCAATTATTTAATAATTTTATTGTTCTCTTAATTTGTTTATTTATCGTAACGGTAACTTTTTTCGATATTCCTTTCTCTCTACAAGTTACTTCGATTATAACGATCACATCCCTATTTTTAAAAATGAAAAAATGTGGCCAGGTGTAACCTTGTAGTGGGGTTTAAATTTCTTGAAATATAAATTGATAATGATGTTTAGCAACTAAATTAACCGTAGAACTTATTAAACTTGATATAAAAAGACAAGTTTATATATTTTTATTAAAATGTTACATATTTTTAGTGCTCAGTAATGAATTTATAAACTTAAATGGATTTATGGGACCGATGCAAAGTTATATCGTCACAAAGTCAATGAAATGTCAAAAGTAGCCTATTACATTGACACTTCTGTAAGTTAGAGTTAAAATTGTAATGATGTTTATACAGTGTTTAGCGTTTATTAATGTGTTTTTGGAGTTAGTCACATGGTGTCGCTAGAACTCAATGCCGTGAGTACACAAACACAAACAAAAAGTTAGCAATTATCATGCCCATGCCTATATTTGATTGTAACCAGAACACAAAACCATGAAAGGACTATGGACGATGCGTCTAGTTTTTCAAAACAAGTGAGGAAACGAGTAAAAAATCAAGCAGGTTCAATGATAAACAAATTTTATGATATATAAAAAATGTATAAAATCCACATCTCTGGATCACACAAATCGAGATGTTCAAAGATGAAAGATGCTGTCTAAGTGGGGACATGGATATCAAAGCCTACAATAAACAAACCTCAGTTCCTTCGCCCTGTATAGCATGGCAAACACAATACATTTATATAAATAATAATGACATATATGGCGTTATATTAGGTATATGCAAATATACAATATTAAAATATATTCCGTTGTAAGTTTTAATAGGTAAAGAAAGAAAAAATGTTGAGGGGGAGTGAAATATTGGAAAATAAGGCAAGCACAACACATATGTGACATTGACTGAGCAGAGTGATATTACTGTCGGTGTGAACTCAACGACTTTAGTTAAGATTTTCTGACTTAAGAGGCTGCTCACGGTTTTCTCGCATATTTGGTGAATTTCGCGGACATTTGTAGTAAAATAACTGCAATTGTGACCATAACAATTGCTGATATAGAAAGAACTGTCATTCCTCTAGACAATTGCTGATATAGAAAGAACTGTCCTTCCTCTAGACAATCGCTTAAAAATAAGTCCACAAGCGTTCACGCAAAATTCCGAAATTGCCGTTGTTTAGGATGACTATTTCTGATTTATTTTAAACCATAGCGAGAAAAAATAACTAGTAAGCTCGTCTTTATGAAATTACGAAGACATTCGCTTGAAAACATTTTTTATTTCCATTCAGAAATATTTTGAAAATCAATGGGAATTTTATGTAATTTTAGCAAAAACTTCCCTGTTCTGTAAAGTAAGATGTTGCTGTTGTTATTACAATGATTATTATCCAGGAATAGCTGGATAGGTGTTGTGATTCTGACTCACCAGGGGGTGTTACTGTACCAAATAAAAAATTGTAATGCTTTATAATTTCTAAATGAATTAACTTATTCCGATGAGTCTTTCCAAGTGAATACTTAGATATTTTACACATAGCCGTAAGCATCTGATGCTAGAGCCGAAACTGGGTTAGAGAACTTGAAATTTGACGGTATAACCATGATGTTTGAACACATTTGTTGAAGTTGTTTGGTCCAATGAACAGTTCTCATACATAGATGAGAATGATGCTGTATCCCACAGCCGACTGGATGCGTCTGACTGGGTGTTATCTCTCACAGCAGATTCGACTTGTACCAATTAGATTATAATTTCTAAATGTATGCATTTATGTATTTGAATGCGTCTTGCAGTAGTTAATAACTAAAAAGGTACTCAAGAAGAAGAATGGTTTCTCTGCATGCTGTATCTTTTAGTCGTTGGGCAAGCTCAACTGCCTAAGTTAACGCACTTTTGCCGTGAAACGTACAGAATTACTACATAAATGATGCCGGACGGTCATTTTCGTATTTAGAAGTATTGTCCGTACGATTGATTAAAAAAGAAACAAACATCGAAAAATACTTTTAAAGTTCATTGTTAACTAATGAACATATTAATGTTTACAATTTATTCTCTATTTGTTATTAAATTATTATACATATTTCTTTATTTATATACTTAATACAATATTAAGGCATTAATTAAGGTCGCCTTTTGTAAATAAATAAAATAAATAAACGAAATCATTTTTTTAGTCTCATTTTATTTTATTTAATATTTATAAAATGGAAATAATAATAAATAAATAAACTTTTTTTACTTAGGGATATAACACAAAAATGGCTACATAACATAGACTAACGAAAATAAAGCATACACTATTATTAATGAGATACATCAATTATTATTATCAATATATTTATTATTATCTTGATTATTATCAAGATTTAATTATCAATAATTATTGTCAATAAGCATCAAAATTGTTTATTCCTTCGTGAATAGTATACGGCAGCCATACATATTTACCATATCAAATCGAACATATTTACCAAAACTTGACATCGGCAAAGTCGTGAGCGGGGCCATAATATTTCGTAATTTCAACTATTTGATTTTTAAGCTAAAGCAATAACAATTTTTTTAGGTCTCGCTAAAGTATCAATATCTGGAATCGACAATAAGCTCTTGTACTCTGATAATGTCAGATATGTATTTTTTTATATTTGTGTAATTACCTCGTCTCCATTAGAGGCCTCTGAAGTTTTCTCTGGATAGACGCCGGCCCGTAGAAAGGAAGCCTTCCACGAATCAACATCGTCTTGAGTTTCACACGACAACTCGAGCTGCTTGTAATCCTGTAAAGATATAAGTTATGGATACTTCATGTAAAGATATAATTTATGGTGTTACTTTGCGATAATCCATCATTCAATGGAAGAAGTGTTAATACCCATTACAATGCATCACGCAATAACTACTGGACGGATTTTAATGAAACTTGATATAGTTATAGCTTGTGTGCATCAGTCCAGTCCGCTTCAGGTTCAGTCCATCTTCCAGGGGCAGAAGGTACTTCTTGTATAAGTGTGTACGCTACCTTGTAAATGTTCCTGCCCTCGAGGTTGAAAAGCGCGAACATGTGTCGGCGCGACATGAACCGTTGCTCGAGGTCAAGCAGCTTCAGTCCGTCCAGGGACAGCATGTACTTCTTTTTTAAGTGTGTACGTTACCTTATAAACGTTCCTGCCCTCGGGGTTGAACAGCGCGAACATGTGCCGGCGCGACATGAACCCTTGCTCGAGGTCGCGCAGCTTCAGTCCATCCAGGGGCAGCATGTACTTCTTTTCGCGCTCCTCCTCGTCCTTGTACCATGAGATGCTTTCAGAGGTCAGTACGAACCAATAGTCGCGGGAACCGCCTGACAAACCACCGTCGTATGTTAATGTAGTGAATATCTTGGTACGAGTAAAGAAGCGGTTAGATTGCGGTCGATCGACGTCGACCAGTCGATATTAATCGTCTAATACACACAATTTATGTATGTTGATCGACAAGTCCCTAAGACGATTGATGATCAATCGATAATCGATCAGCAAACGATCGATGGATAGATGATCCATTCCAAATTATCGATCGACATCGATACTAAAAACAGTCGCGACGTCATTCAGTGCCAAGGAACCACATTAAATCGATTTAAGCTGTCGATGACATTGATGTCGATTGACTGCAATCTAGGTGCACTTTAAAAGTGATGATATCCCAGGGGTATCTATTCTCGACTCTTATTCGTGAAATGTAAAGCTATTCGGTTTCTACTTAAATGTGGATTTTTAAATTACTACCAGCTAAATGGTAAAGGAAAACATCGTGAAGAAACCCGCACGATCAAGAATAAAATCTGGAGCATAGGTGGATACCTATCACAATTGGTAGTGTATTAAAGCTCGAAACAGCTAGGGAAGTACCTAAAAAAAATCTTTGTCCTGTAGAAAGACGTTATAAACTGTGATATCATAATAATAGAAGTTAACAATAAAAGATCAATTGATCTGTGTTCACTTATACTATTGTATATATTAATAGAGTATTGTGATTTGAATCACTGATAGCAAAAAATCTTTTATATCACTCTTGAGTAAAAAAATTAAAGGTCAATCAATTTTATAAGAGTTGAGTTATTCTTGTAGTTATTCCGGATATTAATAATTTGTAATACCTTTCATAATGCCCAGGTTGTGTATGCACATGTATCCTTTCCTGATGACCTGATTACCAAGTGCCCGGTGTCCCGATTTATTTGCATTCTCCGACTGGTTCTGAGCACTACAAAACACAAAATTATTTACACTATTAGCTGTTACTTTTTAAAATTAATATTTTTTTTATTGAAAGAGGGTGGCAGACGAAGAGACAGTTCAAGTGGTAAGGACATACTATCGCCCATAAACATCTGCGATACATGCAAACAGCGGTCCAGAATAACGAACGTTGGCATGCCCCTTGGCTGCACTGCCCTAATTTGGAGATACAACTCATTTTGATAATGAGTTTGGAAAATGAGGAGGGATAGAATGGGAATGGGCTCTGGCATATCTCACTCAATACTGAAAGACGTCCGTCCATACATTGGGGAAATAGAATAAAGTGAGAATGGCAATACATTTCACGGTAGTATTCTGTGAGTCGAGGTGAAGTAGTATTCTGTGTTAGAGACTGAGGTGGTATTAGATATGTGAGAGTCGAGTGCGCCCAGCGGCTGTGCGATTCAACATACGCCCCGCCCCTCCCTAAAAAGGTGCTAAAGTTCCGTACGTTTGGCTGAAAAAATAATACATTGCAGTTAGCAAAAAGCTGATTAACCGAAAACCGTTTTTAATCCGTATTACAAGCATATTAAGGTACCGATGGGTATACATTACCTTATTTCTAACTGTATGTCGATTAAATATTTATTTACTCTTGTTTACAACAAAGAGTTTTATTTGTCTACAGTAAGTGACAGCGCGGGTGTACGATTGAGGTACAAGTCTAATCGCTTTAATAGTTTTGTTGCTTAATTTTTTTTTAAATTAGATTATGTAATATACAAATATAACAATTTACAATAATAAAACGTAAATTAAAATTATCGATAAATACTTATCAACCCAACGTTGTTTTTACGTCGCTATAAAACTCCTTGAAAACGCACTGCCGCGCTGTCACGTTCTATATTTGTGTGAATGTATTTACTTGGCGAATCCTATGAAGTCCTCATGGTTGGTGTTCATGTATGCGAGCTCGCAGTCGATGAGCATGATCAGCTGGTCCTTGCACTGCGACTCGCGCGACCGCACGTGCGACATTATGATACGCTCCGTCTCCTCACGCAGGCGCGGGTACCGCGACATCTATACACACGGCACAATTAACAATTATTTATTTAAACTTCAGTGTAAAAGTAATAAATAATAACATAAATTATAAATAATAATAAATTATAAATAAAACTAAAATAATAAATTATAATAAATAACAAATGACAAAATGATAAAAAAGAAGTGGATTCCTCAACAGTGGGGATAGTGGGGAAATTGAGACTAGATAAACGAAAAATATAAGCACAGCAGTTGCTAGGTGCTCGTCAATTACATAATAAAGACAATAATATAAATGTCAAAAATTACAGAAAAGAAAAAATGACAAAAGTGACTCGGTTTCCTCACTTTCCTAAAATATTTTTTGAAATTAGCCTATTATTTTGAAATGCTCTCGTCAAGACCTTTTCAACGATGTCCCAACATGCACATGTTTCTAAATTCTGTAAACTGGCTACTATATTAATTGGCCATTTTGAATTTTCCAAACCTAAAAAATTTCTTCGTCAATGTTATGTGCTAATGAAGACGTGTGCTATGTTTCAGCTTTCTTGGTAATCAGTGTCAGAAACACGCTACAACTCTTAGTGGAATATGTTTCTATCCATTATCATTTTGAGTTCGCCATGTTGAATTTTTCGTATATGAAAATGTTTACGTTAACCTTATATGTTCAGAATTATCTGTACGAAATTTTAGCTTTCCATCTCATCAAGAAGTATCAAAAAACGCCATAGAAATTTCATGGGAATAGATTTCTCTCTATGGGTGATGAGTGGTGGTATTGAAACTGTGAATGTCATACAAATTACTATGAAAAAGTCAAGCAGCAAAATTAACAATGTTGTATTCATGTTAAAAAAATTAGTAATCAGCTTAGATTATTAACATGTGTACAAGTTTACTTTGGTTCCTTAACTCTAAAATGAGCCATTCCTTTTTATATATATAATAATAATAATAATAAATACTCTTTATTGCATACAATAGTTATTACATGTGCACAAATAATAAATGACAGAATACAATAGGCGACCTTATCGCTAAAGCGATCTCTTCCAGGCAACCTTAGGATAGAGAAAAATAAAAGGGATATAGGTAGTGCAAAAGAACCGAAATCCACAGATAGATCATGTTAAATATATACTCATCGACAATAAATATAGTATAATAAATACATATAATAATAAATAACTTAATAATATATAAATACATACATACATATCTACATGTACACTGCACACAATATCAGTTCGTAAATAAGATTAAAGAAAAATAGGAGGGAATTGAAAGTCTCCAAGGGACGAAATAGAACAGGTTAGAAACAAAAACGTAGCGAGAGGAAATCATTAGGTAAAAAAAGAAAGTAGAAATCCAAAGGAACTAACTAATGGAATAATGATTTCTAATTTGCCTTTTAAAACTAGGCAGCGACTGAGCACGCCTAATGCCAACTGGTAAGGAGTTCCAAAGCCTAGCAGCCTGCACAGTGAAAGAGTTGGTAAAGAAATTTGAAGAATGGGTAGGAAATTTAAGAAGTAAATTTTCAGAAGAACGTAAGTACGTGGATTGTGAAGCAAAGAATTCAAAATGCTCCTTGTGCTCCATGCTTCAAAATGTGTGTATACATCAGTAGGAAACAGTTATGGGAATGTCACATGTCGTTTTTTGTGATTTTAGTGATCTTTCAGATTTTTTCTGAATAATTGTGATATTTATGTCAAATCCGGAAGATGTAGTTCAACTCTTTACCTAATTATGTTTCATTATAGGAACGCGAGAGCATGTTTCGCGATAGGGATAGGGGGGATTGAATATGGCTTTATGTCATCGTAATTGTCACTAGCTCAACGATGGAAGTAAAACATTGTGAGGAAATCCGCATGCTCCAGAAATAAAAAAAAAACAAATCTGGAGTATATGTATCCACAATCCGCACTGGGCCTGGAGTGGTGGATTATGGCCCAAAAGCCCTCGTGATTTACTAGGGGAGGCCTGTTCCCTGCAATGGGACATTTAAGGCCGATACAAGACGAATATAGATTGAACCACAAAGTGGCAGTACAAATCTTCATGTATGTACTCTACAAACATACATATATGTATCAATTTTAGGCAAATTAGTGGAATTTGCCCGTACAAATGTAGCGCAACCATTCATTGTGCAGTTTCGAATACAATATTGTAGTAAATAACCAGAAATTAAAGGTCAGAAAGAAAGAAAACAAACCGCAGTCAGTTCACAACAAACAGATTATTGCCACCAATGGAGGTTATGTTTTTGTTTGTTTAGCTTGATGACAGATGACAGGTGACAGTGAAGTTTATTTTAATTTGTGGTGACATTACTTTTTGTATACAGACAAAAGCAGCAATCCATACAGGTGTAACTATGACGTCATCGCCTATACTTCACATTTCTCACTATAATTTCCTAGACCTTTGCCCAAAAAAAAATAAAACTCGTACGAGATGTAAGTTTCTTTCGAAAAATTTATAAATAATGTTTCATTAAAAAAAATTACCCATCCCCATTGTACAAATGGCGGACTAAATGCCATATGGCATTTTCTAGCAGTTAACCACATGATCAAACAGAAATAGGAACGCAGGTGCAATTTAGTTAATTATCTAATGCAATGCGACCAGCCTTTTCAGTACCCATTGCTAGACACGGGTCTCCTCATGCACATTGTCTTATGCACAACGGATGGCCTTAATACGCCACGCTGTTCAAGTGGGTTCAGCGCTAATGGTAGCGGTTTTATCCCTTGGACGCCTTTTACGACACCGACGGGAAGAAGGTGGTAGGATAGGGTGGTGCTATTCTAAAGCCGGCCGACACCACACGGTCCTCTGACATAGCAAATCATTAATCGGCACATACTCGATTTTTTTACGAACTCGTGACAAGTCACTTCACTACTGACAGTGTGTCGTAATTGTAATATTTTTTTGTTATTAATAACCTAAATAATAAGTTACTTAACTGAGAACTTGATAACTTACCCTTTCGGTGCAAACACGGACGACATTGGAGAGCTCCAGGACGACTAAATCGACGCACTTGAGACACGGCTCCTTTAGTCGCGCGATTTGCTTCTTTACTATCGCCTCGAACGCCATGTCCGGGGTGAACAGACCCACCTACGATACAAACATGAGATTACAAATGATTATAAAAATGAGCAAAATAACTGAATAATAATGCAGTACATGTCAACATTATAGTGCATTTTTTAAAATCTTAGCGCTAGAGTGTAGGGATTCAGATCCAGCCGCTAGTCGCACTCAACTGGCCATGTTACTCCTCTCTCACAGAAGACTACCTTGAAATTTACAGCATTCCTTCTATATCGTATTTCCCCAATGTATGTACGCATATCGGTAATGAGTGAGATATGCCAGAGCCCTATACCATCCCCATACTATCCCTCCACATTTTCCCAACCCTTTCTCGCAATCTATTCCTTAATTAGCAAAGGTAGGCAGCGTATCCGGGGGTGTGCCAATGTTTTTCATTCTGGACTGATGTTAGCATGTATCGTGGATGTCTATGGACGACAGTATTCACTTACCATTATTCAGGTCGACTGTATGCTCGTCTGCCGCCTTTTATAAAAAAACATGGCAAAAGTCATCTGTTGCTCAGCCATAATTTATGTCAAAATCGGAATGCTGGAAATAAATTTTGTAAAAAGTGTTAAACAAGCAGACAGATAAACGGATCAGTCAAGAATGACAAATGTTGACAAGCTTCTGCATGCGTCGCCCTGCTTTATAAAAAACAATCATTGAAAATTAAAAAAAAAAATGGGGTTTTGGACCGTAATCCACAACTCCAGGTCCAGTGTGGATTGTGGATACACAATCACATAAAATTCAGACAATCTCCAACAATGCACACCTAGAACTAATTATGGCTTAAAAATATAATAATTTATGGGGAAGTGTAGTTATACAACAATTTGCCTAACATAAAATAAATAGATAGAATCACTTAAC
The DNA here is from genome assembly GCA_914767545.1 of Sesia apiformis. Taxonomy (NCBI): domain Eukaryota; kingdom Metazoa; phylum Arthropoda; class Insecta; order Lepidoptera; family Sesiidae; genus Sesia; species Sesia apiformis. The sequence continues at coordinate 7,080,395 of OU611950.1, read as the reverse complement.
ATTATTAAAAATCGTTTTAGGAACTATGTTTATGATAATAAAATGTAACTACCCACCCACATTTTTTCTGACTAATATGTACCATATTATAGTCTGTTTTGTCCGTTGGAGTATTGTGATATAACTTAAGTTAATCATAAGTTAACTAGGTACTAATGTTCTTTGAGAGATAAATTTATTTAAACCAAATATGAAACAACGTTTCTGTAGATTTAAAATGACGTATAATTCAAGAAATGCTACTTATGTGGATTTTATAAAACCCATGAATTTGGTAAAGCATTAACCGAAAGTTCGGACGCACGATTAAGTTTTTTTTTGTTCATATTGGTAGCTCAAACAGAATGAACAGGTTTGTTCTACAAAGTTATATTTGCGATTGACGCTACCTAACCGCTTATTTAATAAATTGACAATGAACTTCAAAAAAGTTTATATTTGCTCGATTGGGCGTTACTGTAGGTAGGAGTGGATTTATAACGTATTCGGTGACTATACTCACCCTAATACCGTGTATATTCCTAATAGCAAACGCGATCTCTCTCCGCAGCTCCTTCTCGTCGAACTCCATCTTGACGATCTCGAAGGGGAACCGCTCGTGGAACAGGCGGTTGATTTTGGCGCCGCCTGAGAGCTCGTTCGTGTTGATCTGAGCCGAGCCGGACCCTTCGATCGTGCGCTCGAAGTCCGTTTGCAACTGCTGGATCATTCTGAAAAGAGTAGTGAAATTTGAACATATTAACCATAATTTGGTAGTTCTTTAATTTCATGAAGGCGGGTTACACTTAATAATGGTTGCGCTCGTACACGTACATTGTTTTAATGTGTGTAAATTTGAGAACGTTCAGTTGGGTTCCCGAGACCGCGGCGCACACTAAAACAATGAACATGTACGAGCACAACCACTACTAAGGGTAACCCGCCTTCGTGAGATGAAAGAACTATAACAAGAGAAAATCAAGTATAAACACAGATATAGAGAGATAGATATAGCAAGCTGTCGTTGCGTGTTCCAGGGTTTCAAACTATTAGATATGTTTTGTGTAATAGCTATAAGGAACTACACCATCTCTAGGCGATTGGACTCGCCAACCCGCTTGGCCAGCATGCCATTTTAAAACCAGACATCCCTCATGTACAACGATGGGCAAAAAAATGCAAAATGAGTCAATGAGAAGGTCCGTGTCGTGACTCGTGAGTAGACGATAAAAGAGCTGGTTACAGTAGAATACAGTAGGTATAAAAATCAGAATGTAAAATGTTACTTACTGCAGCATCGCCTTGGTCTTTATGGAGGGGTCGTCGGGCCTGAAGTGCTTGTACTGGTCGACGTCCTTCTCTAGCGTGAGCAGCTGTTTCTGCAGCTTGTCGCGGAGGCCCGGCAGCGTGTCGCGGATGTGGTTCGTCAGCTGCTGATTGAGCACGCGCTGTAGGTACGGCGTGCCCAGGCGGTCGGCAAGATGACGGTACGAGGTGTGGCTGTACAAAAAGAAATAATCGTTACATTAATTTTATAGAAAAAACGCGGCAGACCAGCTTGAGCAAGCACTGTAGGTACAGCCAGTTGGCGAGGTGGCGATACGAGGGGTGGCTGTACAAAAAGAAACAATCATTTCATTATTTTTACATGGATACAGTCGCCCATGGGCATTCGTGATACTCAAGACAGATACGGGCAAGGAGCTTCTGACTGTCTAAAATCTTAAGTATTTTTTTCGTAATCATGGGATATCATATCACATATGGGCTCATCTATTACCTAAGGAAGAATTTCCTCTCGGCGGCGAGCGCAGCGGCAATATCCTTACGTCCATCGATATCCTTCTGCGAACGGTTGACGACGCCGATGTAACCGCGTCGCAGCGGTAGCAACTTGTTCTCCAAAACATCGCGCGCGTCCGTTCCTTCGTCCATCAAATCCAGCTTTGTGATTACGCCGATTGTGCGGAGACCTGCGCAAAAGAATACATTTTTCAAACAGATTATATCACACAACTTTATTATGGAATAAAAAAGGAACCTGAGAACAACCGAAGAGATGTAACAGATTAGCGACGCGAATGAGAACAACTGGAGTCACTGATAAGTCGATCTGACACCGTCTTTGACACATATCTCAAATTCTATTTTAAAAGCACTGCAATAACCAAATGGTTACTAATTTTCGGGAAAATATAAAAGCGAAAGACAGAACATTATAATAGTTATTGGAGTAATAGTACACACATACCAAATATTGCTGAGAATGGGGTGGAAAAATGGAAAATGGACAGAAAATTTAACTCTTGCGACAAAGGGACGTAATATAGATGAGAATGGTAAATATTCTTAATGGTCTTATGTAGCTCGAAGTATCAAAAACAAACCTTGTGGGTCAACTTCTTTGGCAAGTTTCAAGGCATCACTGTTAGCCAAATCGGTGTTGGCGGGCGTAACAGCGAGGATGAGGCAGGACTCGCGACGAATGAATTGGAAGATCATTCCCTTGATTTGCTGCTCGATGTCCGGTGGCTGGTCGCCAATCGGCACCTTGGTCAGACCCGGCAAGTCGATCAGGGTTAGGTTGAGCACTGGAAACAATGGTAGGTGAAATTAACTATGTGCTAAAAGTAAAGTTGTTGAAAATAGTTGTTACAGTGTTGTACGAATGATACAGAACCCAAAATAGCCACATTTAAATTTCTTTGTCTGAACGTGTAATGATGCACACTGGACCAGAAACCACTGGATGGATTTTAATGAAACTTGGCATAGTTAGAACGTATGAGCCAGGTTAACATTTAGGGTACTTTATATCCAGATCAATTGTAAAGTGCGAACGGAAATCAAGCTAACCACTAATATATGCTCGTTTGTGCACGAAGCCACTGGCACCGTTAGTTGACAATAATCAAAGCTCAACAGCTTGCTTTGAAATTCAAAAGTGAACATATTCTTTTATCGGAAGTACATTTGTTGATGTGAATATCTAGAAATGTTCTGAACATACCACTAATGCTTGTCAATTACAGATTTATTTTGTTATTATTAATTCAAGCTGAGCTCTAGTTGGCCTTTTAAAGACATACCAGTAATTCAAATATATGTAATTTTTGGTTAAAAATTGTGTTGATAATACAAATAGAAAGACGGGATAAGTGATCTCATAATCGTTATTGATTCTCAAGTACATACACATATCCCAAACATATAACTATTACATGTCAGTGTTTTAGCCAATTACAAATTACAAATACAGCGGCTAAATGTATGAGATGGGAAGAAGACAAGGTCATCGACATCCAAAAATAATGAGTGGCATTGTCTTCACATCATGAAAGATCAAAGTCAACATGACTAAGTAGGTGGACAAAATAGCGGTAATTATCTAAATAGATGCCGCAATTGTTTTGTAACGAGAAATAGTAGGTACTTTACGGTTCACACGAGCATGAATCAGACAGATAAGAGTAGATAAGATAGTGGTTAGATCTTTATATTACTTATCACATCACTGAAGCAGCAGAGTCTACGATCAGAGTGTACATAAACAAAAATGAATCTGTGTATTTATTACAATGTTCCAACTTTGATATTGAATTTTTCATCTTAGTGTAACGTCTACAACGCCGTAATATGTCAATAATTAAGGTGATCTAAACTTTTGACACTACTGTTAGGAACAATTTAATACTGTTGTTGCATTGACAATATGTTTCTTATATATTCAGCGTCTACCAAGCCTCCTTCTCTGTAGGATTTTTCCTTGAATGATATGTTCAAGGAACTCGTAAATGCTGTTTCTCGTCACATGACCAACAGGTACATGGCGTGAACCTGTATTACTTGGAGAATTTTATTACAGTTTATGTGTGGATTTGTTAAGAATTATTATTACTGTATGTTACTGTAGTTATTAATAAGTAATAATAAGAATAAGTAGAATAGAAATAAGTATATAGAATAATAAGTAGCTATGTATCTAGAAGTTTCGCAAAACAGTTTCGAAACATTTGTTGTGTATTCACTAGGCAGTTGTTGCGAGAATGTCACACGAGGAAGCACTGTTACTTTCTTCGGCGTATAAATGTATTTATGTAATAAAAATTTCAAAGTATCGTACCATAACTATATACTATGGCTGTATTTCATCAGTAAGACTTGTAGTTTTCTTTGACGAAGTCAATTTTATTTTATCGAGCAAATTGTGATCGTAGTGTGTGCATTTTTTTTTGAATTGCTTTTGCGGCATTTCTAATTATTTAACAATAGCCTCCCACGCATCTTTTTCTTTAATTTGTCCTTATGTTGTTTAATTGACCCGTTCCATAATATAGTTTTTTGTTGATATAGCTCAATAAATTTCGATATTTGTTCGTTGCGCCACACTACATCCATGTTTCGGACACAAAGCAACAAGCGTTCTCACCTAGCAACAGTTGAAAACTGCATGTATCGGCGTGTGATCGCTCGCAGCGCGGGAGCAGAGAAACACGTTTCCAATGTATCAGAAACATACAGGTACACTGTTGTTAAATAGTGTTTATAAACAAATGTTTAAAGTGGAATACATAGCTTTATTGTGAAAAATATCTATTGATATGTCATAGTTATAAGTGATAGCTATGATCTAACACATTGTTTATTTTATGATGAAGATCATACCTTTCCTTGTTTACCAACATGTCAAAAACTGAATGAACGTACATATTTCTTTATTATTTAATGTCGTTCGCTGGCTTCTAAACTTTACAATAGCACTCCTCAATTTAACAAAGTATTAAAAAGTTAAACTTGATCATAAAATTAAACATTTTGGATGGTCAGTTAGAAACAAAATCAGAAAATCATTTTAAATATTTTTATATTAATATATTTTTTATACTATTACCTCCTAATTTCTGAATAAAATTAAGCAACCCATGACGTGTAATATTATAATTAAGATTCCTAGGGTAGTTTTATTTGCCTCATTACGAGAACAAAATTAAAATAGGCATATCTATAAAATAACAACACTGTTCAGAGGCTATGAACAATAGTTCCTTGAGTAAAATAGGCTACGAAGTAATAATTGGGTGAGCGTGGGTCAAAAGGTGCTTCGCTTGATTGATCGGAAATATGCCTATCAGAGGTGAGCAACGGTGCGCTTCTACGAGTCTTGCAATTACACAAACTAATTCACACTACAATGCAATGTGAATGTTAGAAAAATTAAAACGACGACTAATTAAATGAAAAGAATAATAAAGTGTACATTCAAGTTTATATTTACAAGCAAACGTAAAATATTGATCAAATTAATGTGCATAGAATACTAAGGTGCGTTTAAGAAATGTCGATAAATGTTTGAAATTACTTTCATCCTTTGTCATATAAAGTTCAATATTAAAAGTCAGGTATAAAATTAAATAAATAATGTAGCGAAAATCTGCGAAAACATGCGATTACATAATAATGTATCTAAGATTATGTTTGAATTAACCCTTAAAATAATATAAATGTGGATCTACCTATTACTATGATAAATCTAATTTAATAAATCAAGAGGGAAATACAATGCTAACATAGGTAAGAATATCATCATCATTAGTCTATATAAGTCTCTCATATAGGCCTCTCTCAAGGTTAACTGGATCACGCGAAAAAATGCAATAAAGGCCATGGAATGTCATCGGTTACGGCAAATGCAGTTCTAGGCAATTACTGCAACCGAGGCTAGAGTTCTCTACGCCCTTACTTTACACAGTCCTAAAGGCTAACATAGACACTATTGAATAGTACTGACCGTTAGGCGAGTAGACCCGCAGATTGATGGGCACGGGCGATATGCCCTTATTGGAGCCGGTGACGCGATCGGTCTCCGCTTCGATCTCGCCACGCACCTCATTGAAGTCGGTGAACTTCTTGCCTTTGCAGTGCAGGAACTCCGCATATTCTGGCAGAAAACAATGGTCGCGTAAAAACTTTACCGTTCATTGGCATAGAGAAACCGATCATTAGAATATTAGAGAATGTTTGACGAACATCATAACCATTTATTTCGTTATTATATTTTCGACATGACAGTCGCATTTTATCGAGAGCAGGACTCATTACTCCTCGATAGATGTAGCTATTTTTTTTATAGAAAGGCGACAAACGAGCTACAGTCCACCTAGTGGTAAATGGATACTGTCGCCTATACATATGCGCGATACACGCCCTTGGATGCGCTGCCTACCTTTGAATAGATTTGGAGAAAGGGTTGGGAAAATGGGGAAGGATAGGATAGTATGGAGTGGAAATGGGCTCTGGCAAAATCTCACTCACTACCGAAACACGTACGAAAATTGGGGAATAGGTGGGAAATGTAGAGTACATATGACGGTAGTCTTCTGTGAGTGTTAATGTGGCCAATCGAGTGCGCCCAGCGATTGTGAGATTAAAGCGTGCAGTTGCAGCGTCCCTCCCAGTTTAATATCTTATACATACATACATTATTTATGAGGATATAATTCTGTAATAAATTATTATTATTACATTCGTCAATTTGAAACATTAAGTAACACCGCTATTTCTCTGGATCACTGTCGGATACCACCTAATTTTGCAATGTATTACGCAGAACATACGTGTTGTGTCACTGGCACTTTGTTTATTGGTAAAATAATTTTATTCCTTTTCATAGAAAATTTCCTAAGAAAACTGAAAAAGTTTCTAGAACACAGATGTGTCGTAGGCACCACCACTTACAACTATCGTATTTGCATGGACATAAATGTTGTTGCCGGCACTGAATGTGTTCCTCGCCAGAACAACTGAAGTGTAAACCTCTATTAAAAATATGTAACGCTATGAATCTGCGTCATGTGGCCTGTTTTACTCTGGTCTTTTGACTAGATCAATTACAAACTATTTCTAGAAGTACCTGTCGAACTAAACGTGCAGCAAAGTAACGTCACAAATAATAATTCACTGTAATTGAAGGCAATTCAAGTAGCGCAATTTTTAAATTAAGGACATAATATCAACTAGATAGATTGTAGTCAGGTAATGCCAATTAGATATTTTAACGTCCACAATAACGGATGGTTAATTGTTTAATTATTTGTGCGCGAAAAGAGAGTTACACAATTCGGCATTTGTGTACACTATAATGTCACTTATCCTGACATTCATAAAATACGATAAATGGAAAATTTAAGGCATTGGGTGTTTACTACAAATACATTCATTGCTAAGCTAAAATCAGACATACCTTATTGCAATAGAAGTCATAGTTTCATCATATTCATTGATGGTATAATGGTTTTATGGTTTAAAAATGAATGAATTCGTGATCTTCTATCGTGATAATTCTAGTGATCTCACTGGCATGGACTGTCGCCCATGGACACCTGCAACACCAGGTGGGTTGCGAGTGCGCCGCCGACCTTGCAGGATTATAGTCACAGCTCTATTGAAGAACCCTCATGTCGTAGCTCAGTGGAAAATCCTCTGGTGACAGTTCATTCCACAACTTTCGGGTTGGCGGTGTAGTGTCTTGAAGACCGCATTGTACACAACAGCTCCTTGTCAAGGACATGTAGTTACACTGCTTTTCGGTGACGAGATGTGCGATGGTAGGTAGGTAACACATCCAACATTTTGGACTGATGTTGGCATGTATAGTGGTTATCCATAGGCGACACTAACCACTTACCTAACCTAACCACTAGGTGGACTGTCTGCTCGTCTGCTACCTTCTTTCTATGAAAAAAAAGAAACATGCATACCTGTAATTGCATGTATAAGCTGCAAAATTAAAGGTCGTCGAGTAACTATGCCGGAGCCTCGAGGCAAAAAATCTCTGAAACAAATCAATACGAGTTATCTATGTTTACAACAATGTTATGAGTATTATAGATAAGTATAAGTATTATAGATACGTAATAAGCATTATAATATATGAAATTATCCAAGAAAAGGGACTTCAGCTCTGGTTTCCTACATAACAAAATTTAGATTTTAGTAAAATCTTCAAAAATATATTAGATGCTTACCGATGAAATGACTGATTTGTATGAGAAATTGAAAAAAAAATTTTGTTAAAAAATATTTATTAGAGATGAAACGGATATCCGGTATCCGGCCTAACTTTACTATCTGGCCGGATACCGGATAGTAACTCAATATCCGGCCGGATACCGGATATTCAAAATCTGATCATTTCCTAAAATCAACTTCAATAAATGAATCTTTGTGAGGTAAATAATAATAAAATGGCTTATAATTATGACGGCTTTTATTTAAAGGTGAAAAAATTACAAAAATTCACAAAGTACCTTTCAAATAATTAAAATTACCTTCCAAGATATTCACTTTAATGATAAATGTTTAAACTAAAAAAAAACCTCGCAGATTCTCAAAATCATAATCACCATAATAGTGAACTAAAAAACGTAAAAAACAAAGCCATTCTTAAAATTCCCTGTTTTTATCAAAGAGAATATAAAATTAATACTCAAAATTAACAAGTGGTACATTATGGTGAATAAAGACTAAATTTTCAGCGTTCGAAGGCAACAGGTGATTTCGCTTGTTTTCGTAAATCCGGCCACCAGATATCCGGCCATCCGAAATCTGTCGGGGCGGGGTTCGGGAGTATGGTGGCTGTGGGAGTTTCCACGTCCAGCTCTTGAAATTTTAAAACTGTCGTATGAGAAGTGTGAGGGCGGGCATTGTCATGAAGTGTAGATGAGCGATTGACCAAACTTGGTTGCTTTGTTGTCAGCTTTTTCATCATCGTCTGCAGCTCCTTACAGTACACATCTGCATCAATCATTTGGCCGACTCGCAAGAAACTAATACCTACTACCACCTAATACCTAATACTAACCAGTAGCTTTTTGCGTTTTGGACATTATTGGGCTGCAACTCCTGGATCCAGCCACTGATACGAACGTTTGCGATTATCGTATAAGATCCATTTCTCATCACAAATCACGATGTGATTCAAAATTCCTTCGTTTTTGTGACGGTTCAATAACACAGTGCACACACACTACGACGCGTTGTTGTCGCTGACGTGCGTTCAGTTCATATGGTACCCACTTTTCGAGCTTCTTTATTTTGCCTATTTGACGCAGATGAACCAACATTGTTTTATCACTAACATCATACCCTGCTGCTAACTCAGGTGTACTTTGGGATGGACCTGCTTCCACTATAGCCTTTAATTCTTCGTTATTAACCTTGGTCGTAGGCCGTTCGTGGGGCTCATCCTTAAGATCGAAATTTCCAGAATGGAAGCGTTCAAACCATCGACGCACGGTGTGATCGGTTGTGGTGCCCGCACTATTCATATTGTGAGTTGTCTGACTTGCGTTGGTGCGGCGACGAAAGTCATATTCAAAAATAGCGCGAATTTTCAATGTATCCATTTTATTTTCAAGACAATCACATGAACAAAATTTAAGTACAGAAAAACAAATGAAATACTGATTTTGAAATAAGAACATCGTAGCTATTAGATGAATGTTGTTTTATTTTGAAATTCGAATTAGAATAGAAGATTCGAATTAGAATTTGAGTTTCGAATTAGAATTGAAACTCAAAGTGGCCAGTAATAAAATCGGTAATTTCATAGGTAAGCACCCAATACAGTCAAAACTCTATAGCGAATCTCAAAGGACCAAACAATTGCTTTCGTTCAAAAATGTGGTATTTTTTTGATGATAAAATGGGTGAATCATGCGTTATAGCGAATAATCAATGTATGAAACAAATAACAAACCAAACAAATGCATGTGATATTGATGTTAAAGTGCTTTCTTCGTAATATTGAGTTTCGCTATAGCAGGTTTAGACTGTAACTTTATTTTTTAGTCTTTACGTTACAAATCAAATGTTACAGCATGTTTCTATTTTAAAAAAATCTTGAAACAACGACTTCTTAAATAAGAAAATCTTGAAACAAGACGTCTTAAATTAGAAAATATTAACCAAATTCAATAAGTCCATACCGACAATAAAGTCTCTTTGCTATAACAGCATCACATATTTTCATTTCACATTTTCTCAACATTGTGATTTCGAATCCCAACCAGTACCTACCTCTGACTTTCTACTTAAGTATGAATTTCTCAAAAGTAGTAAGTGAATAAGTATTGCTACTTAATGTTTGGTTTACACATCAAATTTAGTTAAACATTTATCAACATAATACATCTAAATCCAGCCTTTACATGATATTGTGAGCAAGTACTTGTGTACTATCAAATTACGTCCCACCAATATATACTAAACGTCATCAGACAGAGGGCTTGATATGTAGCGGTTCACATGGACCACACGTCATGGAATTACTCTGAAGACCAACACTATTAAGTCTGTGATGAGGACAAAACTGTCAAAGCGGGGTTTGTAAAAGTGTTAATTAGGAATTGTTTTCCACGTTGGTAGGTACTTCTTTGTTGTTATCTGGTCTAGAACAAGCATATAATCGCTCTTTGTTGTATTCAATACAGGCAGAGTTTAACAATTAAATCATCTATTAAATCTATAATAATAAATTGGAAACCACATTAAATATCCAGTTATCGTACTAAACATCGTACTTCTCAATATCCAATAATAATTACCTACATTATTATCCGATATTTTTTAAGCTTACTATTTATTAACAAAAATAGTGAACAACTTCGAGATTGTTTAAATGTGATGAACCTTGAACTGAACTTGATTGGTGTCAAACAAATTACAGGATCCACTTTGTTCCTAATGATGCGAGTCATGGTGTAGTTAATACAGAACATATACACTCCTCCATATAATTGCACTTTAGCAAATAGGATGAACTTTTTCTCTGATAAAATAGGTTTATATTCTTTATTATAATTGTAGAGGCTCCCAAAGGGGTGGTAACGCCCCACTAAAGACATCGAAAGGGAGCGATGGCAACTTTAAGTACATATTTTTCTCTGCAATTTTCCCTTCATTTACTTGCATAATATGTACAGTCTGGCATTGAGTGTTTTTTTCTGTAAGGGGAGCCAAATTAAGGTTGAGAATCTATATTGTAAAGGGAGGCCTATATCCTACAATAGCATGTTATAGGTTGATACTATAGATACACACAAAAAAATTCTATAGATCCAAGTTAACTTAAGTTGCTTTTGATAATTGGACTAATAAACTTGATACACAACTGCAAACAATTGTCAGTGAAAAATCACAGCTAGATAAATCTCATAATTATTTATTATTAAAATGTTTGAATATTACACTTTAAGTACTAGATTATGTATGCAGTGATTGTGTTCTTTAGTGAATAAAAACACCTGGTTATTATTTTTATTATATAATAAAATGAAGTGTGCCAGGTTGGATGACATGTATGTCCAGCTCTCTGCCGCGGGCCGGATTGCACGTGCTTACGGGCTCGCGGGCCGTTGGAGACCCCTGATCTATCGTCTGTTTTAAAGAGCATGGCATGCTTTAAACGCCATGATAATATTGGATCCTTCAAATATTCCATAAGGGTGGGGTGGCAGTTCCCAATTTTCCCACGGTAAGGGTGCGCAATTGGTGATCATTTTGAATAACGTTATTTTTGAAATGCTTACCTATTTATTTCTAAAATAACATAAATTCTTACCTATTTATTTCCAAAACAACACAAATTCTTGTAATAAAATGATAATGTAAAAAAAATCAATGATTTCCTTTTAACAATATTTATGGCTTGACTAGGTATTTTATAATTATTAAATTGTATAGATTTATTATAAAATTTATTGAACAGGATCCAATTAATTTCTCAAAGGAAATTAATTCATAACTGTACATAGATAACAAGCATGTGATAGGAATTCAGGACATGTATTCTGCCGGTGATAAAGTATCAAAAACACTATCTCCCACATTATAATAGGTCATTCATCATAATTTTGTACATTTTTCTACAAATTAAGGAACAGGGAATACACTACACGTGTATTCATTTATTCATTTACACATTTATATTGTACAAGTCTATTCACACCGTTCATTATGTTTACATTAACAAGAGCCCTTTTCAATTGCGACCGTTCAGATCTGTCTTCTTTAGATTTACTAGAGTATCTCTTTATACAGGTTCTGATGGGACACAACAAGGTACTTTTAGGAGTTTTATAGTCCCTCCATCACAGTTAATTATTTCAGTGCTTTTGAAAAACTGGAGAACCTTATTCCTGTATATGTATAACCACATTATATTAATGGGAGACTTTAATATGTACTTGAATCCTCAAGAATAACTTCCATTTTAAGACATTAAGATCTGTAGTGGAAGGTAGCAACATGAATCTCCTACCGCTTAAGGTTTCTTATAGATCTAATAATTATCTCTTCTCCTGATCACATTTTCAAATACAGTCAATGCACTGCAGATGCTTTCTCCTATCATGATTTAATATTCTTGTCCTATAAAATTAGATCTCCTAAATCTAGTCCTAAATCCTACTAACCCCAATTTGTGTCAGACATTTTCCTGCACCATGGCTCACTGACGAAATTAAAGCATTTATGGTCTGAAGAATCCAAACTACAAAGAAACCAAACCAGGCTAAGGCCAAATTTAACCCCAACGAAAGAAACCATATTAAATATGTTTTTACGAAATTGAATAGGATGTATACGGATGGAGGATGCAGACGATGCCATATCCATAATTACGTCGAGAATGCAGACCTGCATGCAGATGGGACAAGTCTAGAAATTTCTTAAGTCACTAGGAGTTGGAAAGTCATATACAAACACCACTCATAATTCTATTGATGTCAATATGCTTAACCAGCATTTCTCTTCTTCTTTCAATCTTGATGACAAGGTTAAAAATAATACTTTAAATACCCTTTGATCACTACCAACTCCTGACCACAGTCCTTTTGTCTTTAGCCAATTTGCTGTATGTGATGTTGTTAAAAATAATACTTTAAATACCCTTTGATCACTACCAACTCCTGACCACAGTCCTTTTGTCTTTAGCCAATTTGCTGTATGTGATGTTAAGAAAAGCGTCCGGAATGCAGTTGGAACTGATCATTCCTTTACTTGACCTTATTGCTCCCGTCCTGACACTAATATTTAATAAATCAATTAATTTCAACACATTCCCTACAATTTGGAAAGACGCCCAGATAATCCCTATTCCCAAAAAAGGAAATCCATCCTCAGGTTAGAAATCATTATTCTATTAGTTCCTTTCTTTACCAATTTATTTCCTCTTGCTACCATTTTATTTCTAACCTGTTCTATTGCATCCCTTAGAGACCTCAATTCCCTCTTATTTTTCTATCCTTGTCAACTTTGAATCTTATTTGCAAATTGATATTGGGTGCTGTGTAGATATGTATGTATGTATTTACATATTATTAAGTTATTTATTATTATAAGTATTTATTGTACTATATTTATTTTCAATATTTTCGGTAAGTATATATTGAACATGATCTATTCTGTGGATTTCGGTCATTTTGCACTACCTATATCCCTTTTATTTTCTCTATCCTAAGGTTGCCTGGAAGAGATTGCCTTAGTGATAAGGTGGCCCATTGTATTCTATCATTTATTATTTGTGCATATGCAATAACAATTTGTATACAATAATGAGTGTTTATTATAAACCCTTTCATATTATTATATGGGTTTTGAAAATAATCTGCAGCTGCTTCATCTCCATTTAGAGATTTTGTTTCATATTAAATTACTTCTACTATTAAAAACAATTCATATTTTTTATATTTGCACACTTAACCCTAAAATAATATTAAAAAATCTACACGGTTTTGTTCAATTCCATTACAACGAGTTTCAGGGGAGAACAATTTTGTATACGAGTGATACTTAATCATCTTCATGTCCTTTAAAAAACATTGATTTGAAAAGTAGGTAGGCTTTTTTATGGAATTCAATGTCTCTTCTTCAAAGTTGGTTAATTTATATGTAGTGGAATATGACTCATCGTGCTATAGTAACTGGAGTAAAATGTAATTCGCTATAGAAGAGTAAAATAACAAAACCCTTCAACATCAACGAAGTATGTAATTTATAATAAACAATAAAAACCTATAATTTAGAGACTTCCAGTGCTACTATCAATGACTGAAATATAATGTTATGGTCGTTTTTTTTATTAAAACTCACCTGCCGACAAAATTTTCTAACACTGAACTCTTTCCTGCAGATTGACCACCCACAACTGCAATTTGTGGAAGATCTAAAGACATATGAACGCCCATCTGCACAAACGCATCTTGGAGTTTGTTTACGATGGGTATCAACTGTTGCATCCCATAATTTCCAGCCATCTTTTTTTAAATACATTAAACTTTTTGCACTTAAAAATCACTTGAATAAGCTGCTCATCATCGATAAACTAAATTTTTCAATATGGTGGGTGGTTACGTTACAACTGTCAAATGAACAAAGCGCACTATACTTCAAAACATGTTCTATCTCTTTCAATCGCCCCAACATAAAGCTACCCTATACACTTACCATTCAATCGTTCGAAACAATGGAATATCTAAAATAAAATGTGATTGTATAATAAATGTACTGAAACATTATTATTTATCATGTGAATAAACTAGTGCAGATAAAACAGTTTGTAATAAATAATTTATTTTGTAAAACATATCAGCAATGTTATATTATACCCAATGACATTTTAACCATTCGAAAATCAATATTACTTGCCATGCGCACTATATTTAGGCCAATGCCTATGCAATATATATATATATATATATATTGCTATATAGCATTCTTATAAAATCTTATAAATACAAATAAATAGAACACCCTTTAGAATGTATTTCATTGTATGATATTAAATTGTCCAAGTCCTTATGCAATTTGTGCAAGACTATAAAACAATGGCGTAGGAACTAAATTCATATTAAAAGCTGTTATCTGTTACTTTTATTCATGTTGTATAATCTTATGTATGAATGAAATATAATGATGACCCAAATTCTTTCTCCTATTTATAGGAAACGATTATGTATTTATTATGTAGGTTTGTGTAGATAGGTATATGTAAAAGTGCAGAAGTACCTATTTTAAGGTAGAACTTCTTTATTTTGAATTTAAGGTAGATATCCCAAAATAATTGAAAAAGGAAATGACATATTCGCTTACCTGCCCACGAAATTTTCTAGCACCGAACTTTTCCCTGCAGACTGTCCACCCACGACAGCTATTTGAGGCAAATCCAATTGCATATGCACTCCTAACTGCGTAAAAGCATCTTGAAGTTTATTAACAATTGGGATCAATTGTTCCATTCCTATATTCCCGGCCATGGCTGCCGGTTTTCTCAAACACTCCTCGTTTTATGAGCTACTCCGCAGATCTTCACTTACTGATTTTTCGTTCATCAATATGAGTACAAAGCAAATGATTGCGCATGTGCAGACGAAGAGAACAACAAATATAGCTATCTCGAAGAGAAAAATCATTGAAGAAAGTAGATATATTTTCGTATACACTTTTATATACGAAGTTATATGTGGGAATTGAAGTGGGAGTAAGAAAGTTAGTTCTCGTTTGAGATCACAATGTTACAAAAGGTAAATTAATTTATTTGTTTCAAGTAAATACCACAATAGTTCTATATTACAAAGATAAACTTCCATTTCATTGACAAAGTAAATATACGTAATATTGATACATGTTTATCTGTTTAACCGCTAGATATAAAAATTTAATAGTTAATATTTCATATCCCTATTAAATTCGCAGAGATGCAGCATTTCAATTGGTGCTGAGAAATCGCCAGCAAGTTAACATTATTGAAATCTTGGACGTGCAACCCATCATTTGGCGGAGTTAAAATCGAACAAAGCACAAATATTTCGCGGGGATGCCCCTCGCTCATCGCTTACGTTCAAAAATCGCTTGGCTTGTGTGATACAGCTCTGCCTACGTATAGCCAAGAAAGTGTATTTCAACATGAAATTAAGTATTATGTAGTCTAGGGTTGTAGGATCAGTACCACAACAAAGTCGTCTTTGCTAACCATTTAATACTAAAGCCTACGAATTGAACAATAAGAATGTTTCTTTAAAATAATTTAGTACTGATCACGCACTTAAGAACTTTTCTTTTCTTCATATATAGCAATGGTGCAATTAGCACATTCTGCCAGTGTTCTTCGTAATAAATGATTTTAAAGTCTAAAATGTATCCTGTCAATGTCCAGTCCCGTCGGAGTCAGTTAAGAGTCGCTCAGTAAAACGATAGGTTTGACAGAAGAAAACTCCTTGGAAGCACACCAAAAACGCAGTCCTACGCTTTTATTTGAATATTGATAATTTAATTGGAAATGAAATATTTATTTATACAGGCGACGATAGCTCAAGTGACAATTTTGGCTCTTTTTCTGGCGAAAGTGAATAAAGATTATAATTAATAATAATTATGAAGCGATTTGTTTTATTTTTGCTACAGAACTCAGGTTTTCTTGTGTTTCATTGTATCATTCTATCACTTTCTAGAACTTAAAACTAAAAATCCAAAAAAAAACTATTAAACCCTCATAATTTAGAATCGATTTTTCGTGATAATCGGTACTCAGGGTACTGATTTCTTTGGTTCTCATCCCTAATTACGTCATAATGACA
Source organism: Sesia apiformis (assembly GCA_914767545.1). Lineage (NCBI taxonomy): Eukaryota > Metazoa > Arthropoda > Insecta > Lepidoptera > Sesiidae > Sesia > Sesia apiformis. The sequence continues at coordinate 7,063,782 of OU611950.1, read as the reverse complement.
GGACTAAAAACGGACCTGTTAAATCTCGACAATTAGAGCAGGCGTATCGAACTTTTCTTCATTTGTCTTTCCTTCCAAAACAATTCTTCGGACGGTATTTTCATATTTATCTAAAACAAAATATAAATCACCTCATGGGTATTAAAACCATGTTAGTCGCGCTTTAAACTGTAATAGTGACAAATAAATTAAACTGTTATATTATTCCGTAACTAAAGAAAAATAGTCAATACAAAAAAAATACAATAGAAGAAAATGTTTGACACTTTTCGTAGTGTTGCCAGGCACACAAAAAATAGTTTCACAATCATTAATTTTAATTTCTACTCTTTTTTTACTCAGGGGGAGAGTGTACGCTGCAATCCAACAGCCCCTAGGCGCACTCGACTTGCCACGTTACCCTTCTCTGACAGAAGACTACATTGAAATGTACTGCATTTCCCACTTTATCTTATTTCCCCAATGTACGTAGGTGTTTAGGTAGTGAGTGAGAGGTGTTAGAGCCAATTCCCATTCTATCCCTCCTCATTTTCCCAACCCTTTTTTCAAATCCATTCCCATATCTCCTAAGGTAGGCAGTGCATCCGGAGGCGTGCCAACGTTTGTCATTTTGGACTAATGTTGGCATGTATCGCGGAAGTCCATGGGCGACAGTATCCACTTACCATCAGGTGGACTGTATGCTCGTCTGCCGCTTTCGTCCATTAAAAAAAAAAACTTGTAGTATTCCATCCTAAAATTAGGTTTCTCTCCATTGTTAGTTATATTTAATACTCTACCAAGACCCTTCCGAGTTTTTAAGTAGGTATTCCAATTAGCGGAATGCATGTCTTCGGGATGTCAATAATAGAGCAGTCAGTTGACGCGAATAAATGTAATTCTGATCATAAGTTCATAACTGTATAACAATAACCCCCTAGGTATCTAGACTTAAAAAAGAACAAATGTCATAAAAATCCGCTAGAGAGCGCCGTGTCGAGTCTTTGTGACGTCACTGTATTGATTGCAATGGAAATCGTCTACTGCAGACGCCATCTTAAAATAAAGTGATATAAGTTTTGGTAGCGTAGATTATAGTAAAAATCTAAAGTAATCTTTGTTTAGAATTTAGCATTCACGCTTAGATAATTTTTATTTCCTAATAACAAGTATAACGGACCAAGGTACACATTTATTTTGCTTTTGTTATTTCATCTAAACAGCGATAAAAATTACTTTATTTACCGTTCTTTTACCTTTATCTTGTCTTGGTACCGTTAATTTAGTCTTAATTAAAATTACTTTTTAAGGTTAAAGGGAGTAAAAACCTAATCATTAATCCAAGACAAATTAGTGGTGATCGATACAGCGTTCTAGGTACGGATGTAACACGTCAATAAAGACATCGGAGGGCAGGGCTCGAATTTATTGTCCCATCAGTACCCGTGAAAGTGTTCTCTGTTTCTGTGAACTGTGGCTATTGCAAGTGTCTATAACACCTTGTTCAAATTAGTAATTTTTTGTGTAGTGTAGTGAAACATAAGGTTTACAAAAAACGAGTTTCGCATGTTGTAATTGCCCGTGTTACTCTAGTGTCGTATGATTGCAGTTATTTGTTAGTGGGAAGTGTCGGTTGGTTGCAGTTGGTGGTCGGTGAGAGGGTGTACTCCTGATGGTGTGTATATCGCAGCATGTCTGCACTCTCGACGCCGGGCGGCGGAGGCACTACGGCGCAGACGAAGCCGACGTCCGGCAAGCAAAAATTTCAAAAATTGGACATCAATAGCTTGTACTGCGCCAACAGAGTGAGTACCACCTTTTACATTGAATTTTTCGCCAAAACAGTGTCATGGCTAGACACGCCCACAAATGTATAGACATTATACTTGTGTTTAGAAGCATTCTTTAAGGCATTTCCTATTTTTAATTGCTGTTTTGGCACATATCACAGGAATAGTTCCTATAGCAGTTAATGTATAATTTTATTTTTTGTTAGCATCATATTGGGTACTGTTTCAAATAATTTTAGCATTATTACAACAAGTTTTATTCCTAGTTTATTATTATTCCATATAGTTTTCATTTAATATACTTTTGGTTAGCTCAAAAATGTATGCTACTGATTCAGTTTACAGTTGAATGAATTGACCTTGGGTCTTTCGTGGTAGCAGTATTAGTTACCATTTGGCCTTGCTTCCTGTAAAGGAAATATTTGTCTTTGTTATAATATTGGAAAACTATTTTTATTTGAAATTAATTTTCATAATAGAAAAAAAGTAAAGCTACTGTTGTTAATTGGGTTTTATACAAAATAATAAATCTTTTACTTATAGATAATTAAAACATTTTAAGGATTATTCAATTTTAGAATCTACCAATTAAATAGAATTTTCTCTTTGTTGACAAAGGTCAATGACCAGTCCACTCATGTCATGACATCACTATAACCTTTACAAAACTGTTTCTTGCACCATTACATTCAATTGTATTGCACACCTTACCATTTGCATTATTTGACAAGGCACATGTGGTATGTGAGAAAGTTTTTACTACTAATTTAGTATTTGGATTTAAAGAACTTAAATTTCATAGGGTTTATTGCTTCGTTAAATTCTCTCATGACAATCAAAAATGTGCTATGTATTAGCCAACCATGCATTTGCACAATTACAAATCATTTTGTAAAGTGAGTTATTAATGTGATTTCTAAGGTTCCTATTCAATGCTTTAACTGAGAGAACATATTTGTTTTACGACTTTGTTTGCAATAGGTGCCACCTATCCATCTATTGGATAAATTGATAATGAGCTGCAAAGTAGGTTGCATTTCTTTGAATGCTCGATTGGCTGTCACTTTGTGTTTTGAATATGTATGAGATTTCCCATTCTATTCTCATTGAGGGTAATGGGATAAAGGAAACTTCTTGTCCCATTATAATCATTACACCCCATACCATCTTATTGCCAGGAATTTTATTGTAATGAGATGAGGAAAATTTTGCATCACTACATTATTATTTAATCTAATCCATTTTGTAATTTCCAATGGTAAGACTTAATTTCCTAATTCTTGGCTGTGTTCGCATATATTGTGGTGTTCTTATGTCATCCAGTTTTCTTTTAACACCAGGTAACTTATCTACTTGGCTACAATCTCACTCTCTTGCCATATAAAAAAATATATACTTTTTATAAATTTTAGCTGAAAATTTATGTATAAAAGTTTGTCTAACAAAATATATTGTAAAATTTAAATTGGAAATTTATAGACCCTTTTGTCCATCCTATTATCATCAGTTTAAAATTCATAATTTATTTTTAAGAATGGTCATAGCCTGGGGGGGGGGGGGTATCTTAACTCCACTCACATTTATGTGATTGTTAGTTTAAATCTAGGGCCAGTACCACAGATCATAAAAAAACCTGCATACTCCACAAATTAAAAAAAAAGGAGAGTATGTGACTCACCAATCTACATCAATTGTGGTGGATTACAGTCCAAAAGCCCCTAGTGATTTACTAGGGGAAGCCTGTGCCCTGCAGTGAGACGTTATAGGCTGATACAAGTACATACAAGTATCATAATTTAAAATTTTGTATAATTGTGGGCACAATATTACAATCCAGTTCAGATATATTCTTAGATTTAAATTAAGGGTGTAGATTGTTGGCCTGAGATCTCGATTTCGAGCGACCGCAGCGCCAAAGTTTAATGTAACATCCGACGGGGCGGATGAATGACCTAGAGAGAGCGATTTTCAAAATGTTTTGCAACAAACGTTCCACGTTGAGAAATTGTTATTGAACTTGAATATTTACAGCATAACAATAACGTTGAATTTTTGGAAACTAGCTGTTGATTCTTTTTAATAGATTAATAAGAGTAGTTGAGACACAATTTTTATGTTTTTCTATCATTTGACATCTGACATTTTTGTATTCTACTTACCTAAAATTCCAACTATTTATTTATTTGTAATTTCACTACCAAAATTTATTCTAATTCGTAAAATATTCATTCAATAAAATAATTGCAAATTCAGTAGGAAGTGTGTTTATCTCTACGCAAGGAAATGTGCCTATTGCGTAAACTCAAATACTTACTTTTTGTTTACGATCACCTCGTCGATATCTAAAAAAAATCCTAGGGTTTTAAAAAAAATGTCAATAAATGAAACACAAGTATAAAAATGATTTATTTACTACACAATAACAAATATGAGTCGCCATTACTCGCTATCTCAAAAGCGTGCTAGGGTTGTACAAAAATTAGTAAATAATTCATTTATTTACTAATTTTAACAGAAGTTTGTAAATTATTAATATACTAATTAAAAGTATGTAATTAAACAATAACGAAATATGAGTTCAAAATTCTAATGGTTTTTCATTCGATTACGGATCAAGTTCTGATTTCTGCTAATTTGATGATAAAATCAATGGCTATCACAAAACCTATCAGAATGAAAACGTTACCAGCTGCCCGATTCACGTAAGTAATAAAAACCGTAGCGCAGTGACGTCACTTCGTTTTTTGCAAATTTAGCCCTTTTAACCGACTTAAAAAAAGGAGAATTCTCAATTCGCTGTATTTTTGAACCAATTTTTATGATTCTTTACACCAGGTAACTCAGAAATTGTATAGTAATTGAGCTATTGGAAGATTTATGACAATCCAAGACTAGATAAGTAAGTGCGTTTAAAACAGAAAACCAAAAGGCGATTTCTAAGTTCCTAAGTTAAAACGACTTTTGGACTGGCGTGTTTACGTGAATCGACTGGCTGGGTAGTTAAGTTACCTGTATCTTTCAAAATCATTAGGCGTTCTTCTCTTTCATAACACGTAAAGCTCTTTCTTTCCTCTCTTTCATAGCCTCTATGATACTGGGCGCGTCACGAATGGGCATGCTTCGTGACTGCCGAGGATCAACTAATTCTGGAAGTAGGCAATCGTAATAAAACCTAACTAATTTCATCTCCATTTTCTCCTCCCAAAATTTGTCGTCCTTTTCTATAATATAAACTTTCATAGGTACAGTAGCACCAAACCAGATGCCAAGCATGCAAACGTTTCTTTTAGTAATATGTACCTGTCCCTGAATTTGGAAATACCAGTTATGATTTTTATTTATGACATAACCCTTGGAAGCCTTGTCCTTAACCCAAAAGGTATGTTTGGCCATTGCTTCATCAAGAGTCATGCCAGCTAAAGAATGTGGGCACTTAATTTCAATTAAACCGTTTGCATAAATGCCATCTGGTGTAGTACCAAGAAATTCATATTGATCGTCGACGAACAAACCGCAACCTTGTATACTAATATTCTCTTGAATTTCTAACTGTTTAATTGCGGTTTCTTCGTTTTCGATACCGTACCGTACAGCAGGCAAACTGGAGATATTACTACCATAAACGATTTTACGAACAAGAACAGCACAACTTGTGCTCTCTCGTTTTTTACAAACTTCCCCGAACGATGATGAGGTTAGTAATTTTCTCCTTGTACTCATCCACTCAGAACTACTTCTTTGCAAATGGGTCGACCTTTCAAGCTCCTCTCTTTCAGCACAAGACAACTTTAAATCGGCTAAAAAAGATGACTTGGCTTTCTCATATAATTCTGGACTCAGATCAGGTTTTTCGCAGTTTGGTCCATAGTGAGCGTCTTTCGATACAGCGCTGTGGCTCTTTTTCAATCTTAATTTAGGTTTAGCAATTAAACGGATTCTACGATTACAATTTTCCACTTTCGCGATCAAAGGATTAGGACTAGATTTAAATATTACTTCATGAGTTTTACTATGAATCGATCCTGTATTAAAAGACACAACAGCAGCTGCGCATCGGCCCGCATAAGAACCACGGGAAGAATAATTTACACGCTTACCCCCTACTAATTTGGCAATCACTGCGTTAAAACTTTCAACTATATTACTTGTACAATTATGAATTAAACTTCTAGAATGATATGACAGTCTTTTACTTAAAATGTGTACCGCGTCCATTAATCCGCATCCAACAATTGCTGGAAGCAACCCAACAGGTTCTATTCGACGAGTATCAGGTCTACAGAAATACTCCTTGCAATATTGGTGATTACCAAATACGTGTTGTGGACCATTTAGGAAATCTTCACTAAGATTTTTTTATTTTTTCTTCGAGTGACTGATTTTGATCGCCCCAATATTTAATAGCGCATTTTACACCCGTTCTTAAACGCAAATACCTTTCTTTTAGGAATTTCCGCAATTCGCAAGGATACTTAGTGTCTTTCGACAGTTTCTCCGAGCTATTGCAGTAGTTTCGTAAAAGATGATTTTTGCATTCAATTTTCTCTACTGTTAAATTACCGTACGGTCGCGAATCTAATATTTTTTTATAAGTACTGGAATCGCCGTCTGCTACAAATTTATTATAAATTACACCGTGATCAACAATGGAACGTTTAAACCCCTCAACTATTATGGTCGATTCCATACCGGTAGATGATCCCGAATAATTCTTGAAACAACGGTGTTCCGAGGGCTGACTGTCGTTCTTTGCGGCTCGTGCACAAACTACGCAGTATTTATTTTTAACTCCAAAAAACAATACTTTATTAGTTTTAATGCCAATTATCGCAGCTGCGCCGGACAAGGCGGAAAAATTCTTACCATAAGATCTCTTGCTCCAACAACCGTCAACAGCAACAGATATAAAATGGTGTACCATTTTTATCAACACTACCTATAGACACTGCGTACTCCGCTTCTTCCTTGACAGCTTCTGCCATGGAATGTGCTGCTGTCTTTTCCCACCAATCGCAAACCGTATTATTAATTTCATTGTATAATGAAGGTGACATGATTGGTAGGGCTACTGCGGCAGTTAATGTTTTTAACTGATAGTAGCTCCCACCAGATGATATGATACCAGATACAATTTGATGATTCACTTCCATTCTATCTTCTTTCTTTTCAATCAAACACACAGTAAATTTCATACTACACATACTACATTTCATGATGAGTTTTGAGTCCAGACCAACTTTTACTTCACCTATTATACTGAGGTAACTTAACTTACAATCCATTGGACCGTGGTCCCCTATGGCCTGAAGAGCTTTAAAAAAAAAAGAAACGTCTACAACTCTACGCCCAACTTCCATTTCATCCACCTTTCCCTCTTGGTCGTTTTCAATAACTAGTTCCTGTAAAGAAAGATAATGGCTTGATTTTTTTTATAAAAAATAATTAAAAATTTAAAAAAATGCAAAAGAATTAATACAATATTAGGTTCCTGATGAATAGAAATTATAATTTCTTTACGCATTAGGTATTGTTTTTTATGACGTCACCTATTTGAACGTAAATTTTCTTTTGAGAAAGTAATTGAGAAGTATTTCGGTACTAAGGTGTTTGTCTCTCGATGAAAATAATAAATATTGCAAGAAAAATCTATAGGTAGGTATTGAGATTTTGTCTTCGCCCATCACTAACTAAGTAGTTTGTTTATTTATGTAACAAGTCTACAAGAATTACGTATAACAACTTACCTCTATACAGCGCGTAGCATTGTTGCTCAGAGTCTCGGCCCCAAGGTTTTCTTTATTTTCAATACTGGAAATATTATTCATCAATATTATCCACTTTTTATTTATTTTGTACAACCCTAAGCCAGACGCTAGGCGCCTCGCGTCTGTTTGGCGGTATAGGTATGTCGACAAAGTTGCGCTGTCGCCTACCTACTTCCACAATTTGATATTTAGACCAGTGGTTCTCAAACTTTTTAAATGACGGAACCCTTTTGGGAAGCAAAATACTTGATGGAACCCTACAATAAAACAATTATTTTTATAAGTGTATTCTATATTAATCAGCATAATAAAAGTACAATGTATCAGTTACTAATTATTATTTACTTCACCACTTGGTAAGGACAATAATAGAAAACATTAAAAAAGAAAAAATCTAACTAGTGGGAGGTATGAAACTGTTTTTTATTTTTCATCAATTGCTTGATATCAGGTTTGATGGAAGAAAGTTGGAGTCTCATATCAGCTTCGGCGTCCAGTCTATTGCGATATTTTGTTTTCGTGGCTGCGTAGGTAGAGAATCCTGTTTCGCACAAATATGTAGTTGGGAACGGGAGAAGAATATCCAGAGCCATTTGGCCAAGCATTGCATATTCATCTTGGATTCTGCACCAAAAATCATTAAGAGGCGTCGTTTTGAACAATGACTCCATACTTGTGTCTGATGACATTTCTAAAAGAGATTCATATATCTCATTTGACATGTTTTCAGGCTTTTCCAAGTTGGGTAAAAAAGGATTATGAATCCAGGAGTTCACTTTAATTTTTGTATTGTGTTCTTCGGGAAAATACTTTTCAAAAGATGCGCGCATCGAACTGAGATATTGGACCAATTCTTCAAACACATTATCTTCAAACATTTCTGAGTCGTTTTCGCTAACAAACTCACTGAGTAACGTAAAACTTTCTATTTCTTTCTTACCAATGCAAATGATCCAAAAATCTAATTTTCTTTTAAAAGCAGTTATTTTATTATAGGCCTGAAACACTGTTGTCTGTTTACCTTGCAACGATAAATTTAATTCGTTAAGTTTTTGAAAGATATCCGCCATAAAAGACAATCGGAACAACCAAGTTTTATCATACAAACGGTCCTTCAAATTAAAAGAAGTATCTGCTGAAAGAAACATTTGTAACTCGGCTCTAAGTTCAAATAGCCTTGTTAAAGTTTTTCCCCGAGACAGCCATCGCACTTCTGTATGGAGCAGCAGTGTTTTATGTTTGCTGCCATAATCTTCACACAATAATGAGAACAATCGGGATTGTAGTGGTCGTGATTTGATAAAATTAATTATTTTTACCGCTTCATCCATAACTAATTTTAGATTAGACGGCATTTGCTTCATCGCAAGTGCTTGTCTATGCAGAATACAATGACTGGAACTACAATTAGGCGCTTTATTTTTCATTCGTGACACTGCTCCTGCTGTTTTACCTGTCATCGCCTTGGCCCCATCTGTACAAATGTCAATGCAATTGTTCCAACTGAGATTATGTTCTTCAAAAAATATATTTATTTTATTAAAAATTTCTTCCCCGGTAGTGTTTGTAAGCAGCGATGAACACATAAGCATGTCTTCTTCAAAAGAACTTTTATATGGATATCTCACAATAACCAGCAGGATAGCCAAACCAGCGACATCAGTCGACTCGTCCATTTGCAAAGCGAATCGTGTATTTTGTAGACGTGTAACTAGTTCTTGTTTGACGTAGCTTGCCAGATCATGGATTCGTCGTGAAACAGTATCGTTTGATAGCGGAACAGTAGAAAGATGCTTTGCAGATTTTTCATCAAGCATACATTTTGTTATGTCTAATACACATGGTTTTATTAATTTCTCAGCGATAGTGTGCGCTTCACCTGCTTGTGCAATGCGATAGCTAACTAAGTATGATGCCTCCGTGGCCTTTTCGTTGGTAGTTTGTGTTACATGCATCATATTTTTTTGACTTTCTAATAACTGATCTTTTTTGCGAACAAAAAATTCTTTATTCTTGTCTTTAGTCTCGGGGTGTACGGTTTCTAAATGTCGACGCAATTTGGCAGGTGCCATGGAACTATTAGGAAGCAGTTTACTACAGAGCATGCAGAGAGGTGAGCCGTTGGAATCAACAAATCCGAAACTGATATAAGATTCATCATACTTCCTTTTTTTCGTCTTTGAAACCGTCGAGCTTGACGTCGTGGCACTCGTGGCATCATCTTCTGGATCGGTGATTGCTAAATTCTCCGCGCGCATTGCTTTTGAACATTCAGCGTCATTAGAAGATGTTGTTGGAACACGTTTAACACCTTTAAGCCAACGTTCCATTCTTCTTTATTTATAATGTTACAAGTCAGGATAGTGGGGTTTAAATAATGCACAATCGTTACTGCGTATAAGAGACTAAATTTAGAACCTACAGGGAAGAAATGTATAAAACTGAGACAACAGAATACAGCAGGCAGTAAAACAATGAACACTAGTTTCTCGCTAGCGAGCTTGTAAGTAGGTAGTAACTTATCGCTCCGAACGCTAATCATCAACTGACGACGCCAACGCGCGATCGCCGCTTTTATACTTAGTCCTAGACTCGATCTCAAATATTCTCGAAAATACTCGAGTCGGCACCTTTGATAAACAAAAAGCAAAAATAAAAACAGAAATTTAAAAATAGCGTTGTAAACAATATCGACTTTATCCTTTGAAGTTAGAGACGAAAGTCGCTAGTTGACAACTATAGCGTCTAATTCAGAGGCGGCTTTTATCAAAGAGACTGAGCGCTTACAAGTATACTACCCGCTCGTTTTAAGTTTGCCGCTGGCGATAGGTATGAGTGTATGACGTTCGAAATTTTTTATTTAATTGTAACAATAAAAATTGTGTACGTTAGATATTTGGGTAAAACTATGACACATTATAAGTTTTGTTGTCACGTGGGGGAGGGTACGCGCATTCCACAGACCGGCAAACTTAGAGCGAACGCGTTGTACAAGTATAAAATTGTTGAGACCAAACTTATGAGATATTGTACCAGCTAATGTAACACAAGCTTATACAAATACAAATAAATAAATAAATAACATTCATAGCGTTTTGTCTCCGCGCGGCCGCGGAGCCCGCACAGCCGCGGAGCGACCAGAGAGAGGTGTTTTGATTTTTTTATTTCTAAATTCTTGCGGAACCCCGACAGAGGTATCACGGAACCCTAGGGTTCCGCGGAACACACTTAGAGTATAGCTGATTTAGACAATACTAGCCGACCCGGCGAACTCCGTATCGCCTTTTTTTTTTTTAAAAATCCTATTATTTTGATATTACATACAGATACTTCAATTTTATTTATCAGTATAGATATAGATAATACAAACCAATATTTACATGTTATTGTAGGTATATGTCTGAATCGGGCGATCTAAATCATATGACATATTGTATTAGCTTTGTAATGTACCCTGTTCAAATGCGATAATAAATAAGTAGGGAGGAACTTACATTTTATTCCGAGATCTTTTGGCTTTCATATTTTTATAATGCGTACAAAACTTTCTTTTCCCTGGCATGCCACTCAAATTCAATCAGTCCTGCGAAAAAAATAGCCTATGTTACTCAGTGATAATGTAGCTTTCGAATGATAAAAGAATTATTAAAATCAGTCCAGTACTTTTTGAGTTTATTCGTTACATACAAAAATCCAAATCTTTCCTCTTTATAATACCTATTAGTGTAGATATTGTATTTTTTACGATTTATATCTAGTTCCATCATGGTTTTCTTTCAGACATTCATTATATCGATACTTTCTACTAACTGAAAATAAATTAATTATAAAAATGTTATACTTACAGTTTTTTACAAAAAACACAAATTCACAATACGTAATTCTGCTGTCTGCAGCCGACAAGCGTGGTGTCGCGTTCACTTACAGAAAGGAACTGCCGCTGCAGACCACCGAGATTGCACGAATGAAACGAACGTTTTATCCCATACATTTGTGTATGAAAAATTTACCTTAAAATATATCTAGATTTTAGGGCTTTAAAAGAGGAAGTCTTTGTTTGTAAAGGTATAAAAAGAAGTATACAGCTATACTTATTGGTTTCTTCAGTGTTCAAAAAGTGTTTCTTTTTATCAATTTGTGTTGATTTATGGGGTTAAATCTGAAAAATACGAAGTCATGTTTTTGCATTTTTACTCAATTTTGTGCGTTTGTTGACGTTTATTATATAACAACTATTAGGTTTAAGAGTTTAATATAAGCATGAACATACTTATTGGTCTTTGATTGTAATATATACAAATTATCATTGATATCAATCATATGTAAATAGGTTAAATATGAAAAATCGTAACACTCTTTTCGGTGATTTTCACGATCTACACCCTTAAATGTAAAGCATATGATTGTATGCTCTTAGGAATTTTATGATGAAATATAATGTATATAATAATTACTATTATAGTTTTTCTTAGTAGAAGTTATTGGTACTGGGGTTTATCTTTCTCATTTCATTATATTTTGCAACTGTCACTATACTTAATTACTAAATTAAATTGTTAAATTTTTGGCAAAATTGCCTTCTATCAAAAGACTCCCCCTAATGCTTTTCACCTTTATGTGGTGGTCTTCCGAGGGGTGGGTTTGTGGATGATTTCATATGGTAAAAGACTTCATTGTAATAACTGATATAAACTACATTTGACTCGACATAATAGACACGACAATTACTTACAGAACCATTGACAAGTTGGACTACCGCCCATAGACTAAGACTCACCTCTAGTTTACAAACAACACATATTTTACAGACCTCAAAATACACCACACCTTCTGGTCCTGCACTAGGCTGATCTAGTATTTGGATTAGTGTAAATAATTACTTTAACACATTTTTTTTAACAACTCATTGTTCCAAAGCATCACCTTAAGTCGACAACCAATTTGAGGCATACAAAAAAAACTCGAATGTTATCATTTAAAAGATTTTTTTATCAATTGCAGAACGAAAATTCAGAACCGTCCTCAGTTAAATCTCAATTAAGCCGCAAACATGGAATGCAAAGCCTTGGAAAAGTACCTTCGAGGCGTCCCCCAGCCAACTTGCCCTCTTTGAAAACTGAGACTGGTCAAGACCCAAACGCTAAGTAAGTAGAAATTACACAGTTCTCATTACTTTAATTTCCTACAATAATACTTATATTCTATTTTTTATATCCTTTTTGAAACACATGATTTAAGCAGTGAACTCCTAATGTGACACTGTTTCAGAGGTGGTGTAGTTCCTCGCAGCTTATGGTAGTGACTTTATCCCTTAGTCCTTTCACGACACCCATGCAAAGAGATGGTGTGGTGCTATTCTAAAGCTAGCTGACTGCTCAGATAATGCCACATGTCTTCATAAGTCTGACACAGATTTTGTATATAATAGAATTGAATTCTGTAAAAAATTTAAGAATTGAATGCTTTCCAATTTTATTCTGTCCATGCCATTCCAATACTGTTACATGTATGATGATATGTTCAAATTTTTCCAGTCATGATTACTATTATAATAGGATATACTTTCTCCCAATCTATTCCTCAATCAGCAAAGGTAGGCAGCGCATCCGAGAATGTGCCAACTTTTGTCATTCTGGACTGATGTTGGCATGTATCACGGATGTCTGTGGGTTACAGTATCCACTTACCATCAGATGAACTGTATGCTCACCTGAAATATATATAAAACTGTATATATAAAAAAAAAATAACTACACCTACACTTTATTATAATTTTTCCTTTCAGCTCTGTATCTGCTATTGCTACAACTATATCTACACCAGCAACATGTACATCTCAAACTACAGTAAGTTTTAATATATATTATTTTATCCATTCAATCGATCAATATCACCCCATAATGTCCCACTGCAGGGCACAGTCCTACCCTAGTAAATCACTAGGGGGTTTTGGGCCATAAACCATAAGCCCCATATGGATCTGTGGATTCATTACATTATACAGGTTGAAACATTTATTATTATATTATAAATTTTATTTTGTTAACTGTTTTATACCATGTGTATTCAGTATTTTATACACATGGTGGGGGTCTCCTTTTAAGTATAAGAAATACCTGTGCCAGGATACCACAATCTTCCATAACAAGTGACATCGTTATATATAATTATTATGACATAACTATAAAAATTGATATACAAAATTTATGTATGTATAAGAAAAATGGTGCTGAGGTGTGATGCGTGTGTGAAGGTGTGTCTGTATGTATATATGTGTAAGTGCATAACCATAAGTACCCTTTTCTTTTTTTTTGCAATGGCTAAATGTTGAGGCCCTAATGGCCTTTCAAGAGACACCGCACATGTATGGTTTAGGGCGAGCACAAAAGGTTAGTTAGTTGCTATTATAGTATTTTATGGGATAAATGTTTATATGCTTATTAATTAAGTTATGTAGACATGCTGATTGTTTTACATTCATAGCTTTCTTCCCAGTCGTAGTGTAATGGGAAATCCTCGCTACGTCAAAAACTCTTTTTTTGTAAATAAATGCATAAAATAACGCCACACTGATTGACCTACACAAGGATTCCCCGTGTAGTGGGTGTACAGCACAGACACGCATAAAGACAACAGCTACACACCCAGATCTGAAAAAACATTGGCCTTTAAACAAAGAAATGTCTGTTCGGGAATCAAACCTAGGACATTATGCACAGCAGCCGACAATGAGTGTAGAGCCGCCATTATCTGGTCTGTTTGTTTAATTATCCTCGTATATGTTTTCAGAGCACAACAGTGAGCAGCAATGCGGGTGCGGGCGTGGCGGGCGGCTGGGTGACGTTGCCGCCGCCCTCGTCACCGCACTTCCGCACGGAGTTCCCCTCGCTGGAGGCTGCCGCACAGCCCTCGCACACGCATCGCACCACAGACCACGTACCGCAGCTGCAGCTCAGACCGCAATGTGAGACATACACTACTTTCCTCAACAAAACACCAATCTCTAAATTTTGTGATTTCTAAATGAACTTTTGGTCTTACTATATCACTGTTTAAAAACTAACCCCTATCTCTACAAAAATGTTCAAGTTTCACAAATCAACTTAAATATCATTACTTAAGTTGATACAAATAAATAACTGTATGTGAAATAACATGTACTCACATGTGAGTACCAGAACTAGACATAATGTTGTTTGCCTTTTTAAAGTCTCGCTCCAGGGCAAAGACTTCTAGTCAATCACTAGACAGCCATAACCCACCATGTGGGCCCAGTTCACATTGGTGAATAAAGTACATTATAACCCTTATTTATAGTATCCAATGTACCTCCTGTGAATTGCTGTGCAGTTTGTCGGAACATTTATCCATGTAGAAATGTTTAATGTGTCTCAAAGAATAAATAAAAAAAATACATGTTTGTTTTCGAACTAAAGTAGTGTATCAATTTTTGGAGATATGTTTGTTATGTTCATATATAACTATTACAACATAAATCTGAATTTATAAAGATAAGAAAAGAATCAGAAATGAACTCTCCCAAATCCCTCTTAACGACTGGTGTTACTAAAAAATTACAAATTTCGTACATTCAAAAATGTAGGTACGACATTAAAAAATTACGCCAGTGAGAATATCAAATAAATATGACTACAAAGCCTGTGCTCACCACAAAAAAAAACGCGCCACATCAGTGCAAAAGGGATTGGAAACTTAAAATCGATTTATTTACACTCTTTTTCACTGTTTTCGCGTTTCAGCGGAGGTCGGAAATAGAGTGAGCAATTAATTGTTCATAGAGTAGTTGATCACTACCAAACCATGTTTTCTTGCTGTTAGCTTATTCATTTACGCAAATGAAAAATTGTTCGGTTAGTATTGGTCAGAAGGGTAACTGTAAACGTACAGATTCATTGATTCAGTTTTCTTGGTATTCGTTAAACATATATATTATCTATACAATAAAATCGGTAACAAAGCTGTGTCTGTACATGTAATATTTTTTGAAAAAGTGAATGCAATATAAAGTACAAATGATATAGAGTCCAAACAAAGATTATTTAAATATTTATATTGTAAATCGGGTCTGAACGCGTATAAGAAAGGTATTTGTTTACCTTTTATTTCTACTCGACGTTTCGCCACTGGTTACACCAGCCCTGCTCACGAGTTGAATGAAGAGGCGGGTAGTTCAGAATGGGAGCTGAGAGCAGTTTTATAAACTATCCACAATTTCTTTTTAATTTTGTGTTTGTCTAAACGCAACTCACGCCAAAGCCACTGGACGCAAACTTGGCATACTTATACAATAACTTATGTGCTGGTACTTTTTATCCAGAGAAATTATAAAGTTGCCACAGAAATCAACCTAACCAGACATACTCTAACTGGTTTACGCGCTGGAACTCGCGCACACTGCTCTTTATTCCTTTATTTCAATACCTCTATTTCACTTGACAGCAGTTAATATTACAGTTGCGTCTATTTAACATCCATTCAGCAACCTTTTCATGCTCTCTGATGATATTTATTTATTAAATTCATTTATAAAGTTCACAACTACAAATTATGGAAACAATTGTTAAGCATAGGCCTTCAAACACCTCTAGGTGTAGGGCCTGTCTAACCGAGTCACGTTGTATTGTTGCAGCGGAAGGCAGCTGGACGTCCGGTGGGTCGGGCGGCGTCCGCGCGGAAACCGCCTCATCTCCCGGCGCCACCCCCGCCTCCACGCCCCCCTCACAGCAGACACCCGCTTTCCGTGCCATTCTGCCATCCTTCGTGAGTACTCACCACAATATATTTTTTTTTAATATAAAGGTCGTGCCCATTTTTATGAATGTTATTAAGTAACATGAACCAAACTAATTTTTACATGAAAAACGGACATTATTTTCAGAAACATGCAATTTTAGACGAAAAATAAAGATGGGAATATTTTTTTAATATTTTTATTACATAATATATTTATAAGTATTTACATAATATATTTATAGGGCCTTACCTATGAAATTGTGTTTGTTCATAGTGTCCACTTTTAATTTAGTTATTTTTAAGGCTTTGAATTCCAAATTCAAATTAATATCAATTGAAAGCTTTGATATTCTTTTTTAAAGTCAATTATTCATTTGTTTTCCGTCAATAGACTTTTTTGCTTAGATACATTGTGTTTGCAACCATGTAAAAGTTAAAAATTCTCGTTATTTTCGAATATGAGTTCCGTCGTGGCAGCAACGCGGCACAGACCGCACGCAATATCAACGATGTGTATAAATCAAACTTTTCGCTCTGTACACTTGGATTCATTGAATGGCTCCATTGATGGATCCAACAACACTTTTTTCTCCTCTCGAGTCCATTCAACAAAATGGATGGATTCTATGGTTAGAATGGTTAATATGGATTCTAAACAACTCTAGGGTTTACTTGGATCCATCCTTCAAAAAGGACTAACTAGTCAAGTACTTGAAATGCTTGATGATAATAACATCAACAGGTGACAATTCCAATGTCATAATCGAATGCAAAGGCATTGTTTGCAATTTATTACGTGTTATTTAATTCTGTTTTATTATATAAAATAATTTAATGGCTAATAAAGTAATACATTATATAAAATATAAAGGAGGGACTGTGCTTTTACGAGATGGTTATAAATTTTATGTATTATAGGAAAGTTCAATATAAAAATGGGACGGTACTTTGGAGGTCCTTTCGGAAAAAATGTTGTAGTGGCTCTTTGACGATGAAGGAGGTAATGTTTTTTTACAATCTGTTTTTGAAGTGAATTATTTATTGTGATTAAAATTAAATTTTTAATACGTAGACTATCCATATGTGAAACTTTTTTTTTGGTTAGGAATGTGCCATTAAAGATCAATTACATTCATCTACATGTAAACAAAACCATGCATGTAACGAGATAATAATAAAATTGAATGAATGTAAAAAAGAAAATGTGTCGATAAAATTGAATGAATGTAAAAAAGAAATTGTGTCGCTGGAAAATCGTGCCATTCCAACTTTTTATAAGGAATTCGTGATAAATGTAAAAGAAAGTGGATTTGATTTGATTAGCAGCATACCTGAATATGGCTCTCTGAAAAGTGGCTTAAGAAATTCAAATTTAGGTGTACAGAAAACTACCTCAGTTGAAGTTAGTGATGTTAATGTGCCTGATGCTTTTTCAACTTTACTGCTCGCCGACTATATATGTAATGGGTTCGCGAATTTTATTATTTTCTTTTAAAGAATATTTAGAAAAAAAAACGAAATATTACACATATTTGCCGACGGGACATTTAAAATCACTGCCTTTCCAACAAATTTATACTATTCATGATGACTTTGGAAGCACCCTTTCTTGACATGTCATTCATTTTATGGTTTTATGACTGATCGGAATACGGTCATTTTTTTTCTCTTTATTTTATTTAGGGGCTTTTACACTGTTGTGTATGTCAGCCCCATTGCACCCTAAAAGTTAAAATTTCACTATCTATCTATACTAAATATAATTATGTCTATCTTACTTATCTATCTTAATTTATCTATGACTTTGATAGCGACTTGCAAATTCGCACAGAATGTTTGCAGCTTACGATGTTGGCTTGGACAGAATTCTATGGAACAATACAGAGCCATATGAAGTACTTTTTCAACTGATAAAATCACAAGAGCCCGATTTTAAACCGACAAAGATTACAATAGATTTCGAAGTCACGGTTATTAAAGCGATTCGTAAAGAGTTTCCTGATGTAGAGATAAACGATTGTTGGTATCACTTTCAAAGAAATATATGGAAAAAAAAATATGTACTGTGGGTCTTAAAAAAACAAAGTAACACGGCGAATTGCTTTATTGTATGCTGCGTTGCTACTTGTGTCCTAAACCTCAGCTATAGAAAGGTTGGGAATACATCTATAGTTCAACAGCAGCGATCAGCACAGAAAATTACAAAAATACATGGGATTTTTTTTTAAAACCAACAGTTTTTGGAATAAAATATGGATATCTTTTAGTGAACGTCACAGAACAAATATTTGTGTGAAGGCATGGAATTCAAAAGTTAATAAAAATGTTGGCAGAACAAAGCCAATACTTCGTATCAGTATTGAATGTTTTGTTAAAAAATGCAAAATTAAATATTTCGTTCAGGACTGCCAAATGGAATTAATTAATGGACCAATAACCGCGGCCCCTATTGTTAGAAAAAAATAAGTATTTTTATTTTTAATGGTTAAGAAAGAATATTTTGTTAAGTTCAAATATGTAATTATAGTCCTTGAACAAAAAAAAGATACACATCGATATAATCTATGTGTTTAAAAACTTCATTTTAATCAGAAAAAACAATTCACTTCCAAAAATTTAAATTGCTTTGGAATTGTCACCTAAAGTAGAGTCAAATTAAAAGGCCACTTTTGACAAGTGTCAAACTGGTTGTCATAGTGAGGTAATCTAACAGAAATTATCGATTAAAGACAAAAATCGATTTATAAGTCGTAATATTAGTGAATCGATTTTAGTGTTCATAAAAAAATAATTATCCAGTAATATTTTTAGAGTATACACAGCATTAGAAACCTTCTACACATTCCACATGACCTCAAAGTTAAGTGTAATTATGGGAAATATAATGAAACCAGTTTATATATGTAATCAATTATTATTTATTAGTTGAAACTATCAGATTCGTTGAAACTGCTATCGTTGCGATTATTATCAATTCTTAAATCACATTAAAAATCTTCCATTATATTTTTTTTGTTTTTTCTACTACTTCCAATCATCTTTGGAAACATTTGTACACGCAGTTTTTATTAAAAATGATATTCCACCAGATGTCTTTTTAATGTATTTACTAATTAATAATTGTATTTATTTAAATTATGTCAATTATTAAATAATTTTATTGTTCTCTTAATTTGTTTATTTATCGTAACGGTAATTTTCTTCCATATTCCTTTCTCTCTACAAGTTACTTCGATTATAAAGATCACATCCCTATTATTAAAAAAGAAAAAATGTATACAGGCGTAACCTTGTAGTGGGGTTCGAATTTCTTGAAATATAAATTGATAATGATGTTTAGCAACCAAATTAACCTTCGAACTCATTAAATTTGATATAAAAAGACAAGTTTATATTTTTTTATTAAAAATATTACATATTTTTAGTGTTCAGTAATGCATTTATAAACTTAAATTGATTTATGGGATCGATGCAAAGTTATATCGTCACAAAGTCAATGAAATGTCAAAAGTGGCCTATTAAATTGACTCTACTGTACGGATGTTATTATTATCAAGCATTTCAAGTGGCCAGTAGTTAGTCTTTTGAAGGATGGATCCGAGTAAACCCTAGTTCTTTAGAACCCATTATTAAATAAATTTTGTTGAATAGACTCAAGAGGAGAAAAAAGTGTTGTTAGATCCATCAATGGCGCCATTCAATGGATCCAAGTGTACATCCCTATCCCATCTCATCTCCTATCCTATAATCTTATATTGAATTTAAATAAGACCCCAGGATTTTTTAACCATATCGGTCACACTTTATGTGTAATTTGTATGTCTACGATTGATTTTATATCTCGTTAGCGGTGTCATGATTAGGGATCATCCATAAATTACGTCACACGTTAAGGGGGAGGGGGGGGGGGGTCAACAAAGTGTGACAAGGGGGGGGGGGACGAGTCATAAGCTTCGTGACGTCACATGTATAAATCTAAAGTATTAAAACTAGACATCAACTCTAACGAAAAACTTTAAAATATTACCAACTCTATCAATATTATTATAAGGTTGTTTAAATTTAATAATTTCTAATTTAAAATTGCAAAATATCTGACATCACACCAGGGGCGGGGGGGTCACACAAATGTGACCACCTGTGACAAGGACGAGGGGGGGACTCCAAAAATCATGAAGTTCGTGTGACGTAATTTATGGATGGCCCCTTAGTCATGAATGACATCATAATTAATTACGATGATTTATAATTCTGCAGAAAATTTGTGAAATCTTTTGAAAAAGTCAAATCTGTACAAGATTTTTTTTAAAAAAGTCATTACAGTACACGTGGATACAGAGCCCAAAACTACAATTTCTGGAAATTTTTCCCTGTCTGAACGCGCGTCACGCAAAAACCACTGGAAGAATTTTAATGAAACTTGGCATAGTTACAACTTATATATATGCTGTTACATTTAGGATACTTTTTATCCAGATAACTTCAGAAATTCCTATGGGAATCACAAATTCATGTGAACGAAGTCACTGGCACCGCTAGCAATAAATAAAATAAAAATATGAAACATATTATATGCTGCAGCTGATGAAAGGTAGCAGCGGGCTCGGGCTGGGGTCGCTCCGCGAGCCCCGTGGCGGCGGCAGCGTGGCAGCGGGCGGGGCTCGACCCATGCAACGCGCGCCCGCCGCGCCGCGCGCCGTCGAAGTGCTCACCGCGCGCCCCATCCTGCGCGACGAGCAGATCTCCTCGCTCGACGACATATCGCGCGACGCGGGATGGGCGCAACAGGATGACATTGATTATGAGTGAGTGTTGCACATAGCCTATATATATATATATTATGTGTATTATATATGTATGTATATAATGTATGTATGTATAGAAATAAAACGCGGGGCGTTAGCGACGCGAGACCTGCACGGCGTTCTTAAAATTCCATATCGGATTTTAATGAAACTGTAATTAGGTATAATTTATGTGCCGGGTTAACATTTATGATATGTACTTTTTATCCAAATCAATTATGAAGTTCTCACGGTTATTAAACTACCCACACATTCTCTAACGTCTATTCACATGAAGTCTTGTAATATACCAATAACTTAGTATTTAGTCAAACAGAAACTAATCAGACATGTTTAGATTTGGAGCGATAGCTATTATTTAGCTTATCTAGATAGATTATACTTATAACATCTTTTACTTTTTTACAGTCAAAAATTGGACTTCTCTGACGGAGAGTCAACTCCTGCGGCAAGTAAAACTAATAGTAAAAATAATAACAACCGAGCCAGTATTGAAACTGAACGTGTGGTTGATTCCAAAATACAAGAGCCTGGTGATGAGGAGCAACTGTGGGCAGAACGACGACAGAAGCAAAGTAATGAAGTGGCACAGGCGGTCGCGCGCGCCAGGCAACGCAAGGAGGAGGAACAGAGACGACAAATGAGGGAGGCGAGTGGTTCGCTGCAGCCGCCCAAGGACCGTAACGATAACAGGGACAGAGAGACCGAAAGAGATAAGGATAGAACCGACAACAGAGACCGACCCGATAATAGGGATCGCCACGACAACAGGGATAAGGAGCGCAACGACCGCGATAGGGACCTGAGAGACAAAGACCGCGCTGATAACAGAGACAGGTTCGATAATAGAGAACGCGAGCGTGACAGAGATCGTGACCGTATAGATCTCCGCGATAGGGATCGACTGGAAAGCAGGGATAGACCGCGTAATGACAATAGGGAAGG
Organism: Sesia apiformis; assembly: GCA_914767545.1. Taxonomy (NCBI): domain Eukaryota; kingdom Metazoa; phylum Arthropoda; class Insecta; order Lepidoptera; family Sesiidae; genus Sesia; species Sesia apiformis. The sequence continues at coordinate 7,041,744 of OU611950.1, read as the reverse complement.
TGATAAGGACAGAATGGATGTCCGCGACAGAGACCGCAATGACAACAGAGATCGCATGGACAGATTCGACAGGGAGCGTGAGCGTACCGACAGGGATCGCGACCGGGACAGGATGGACCGTGACCGAGATCGCGACCGTGATTTTAGAGACCGAGATCGGGATTACGGCCGCGACCAAACGAACTCGGCATTTTCTAAAACCTTCCAAGCAAATATACCACCGAGGTTTTTGAAGCAGCAACAGAACAGACAGCAGGAGGATCACAATAAAGGCTGGGCGTTTACTGGCAAGCCGGCACCTAGGCGGCAGGAGCAGCCACCATACAATGCCCCACGACACGCCCCCCATAATGGACGACGCTCCTATTCCAGGTCTGTTTTTCATAAGAATCATTATTAAAATATCATAGATATAACCACTATATGAAACAACTTCAAACATACAAATTTAATTTATATAAATGCATAAAGTAATTTTGCCTTTAGTCTTGTAGTAATAATCAAATAATAGTCAATAGTAATCAATTTGTGCACTTTCTTGTTTATATATTTCTTAGTTTTAAGTTTTAGTTGTTTATTATTTGCATGTCGTGTGGACCTCTCCCTGGAGATCCTTTTAAAAAAAATATTCAAATATATGCTTTTTACAAGCTTTTATTCAACTCGACTTGTTAGTATGTGTGGGTCAAATTTTGCATCTGAATTTTAAATCAGTTCCACCTAACGGATTGAGCTGAAATTTTGCACACAATTTTGGAGCTGGTGATAATAGAATCTATGTTATCTAGGTTATAGAATCAATTGTGTATTTTTTTCAAAATGGCCGCCGCTTCAAGGTGGCGGATTACCTATTTCTTCACAACCTCCTTGACATGGGTATCAAATTAAAGGGTTTGTCGAGCAGAATACGTGGTCATTCTAATTTGAATAAAATAATATAAAAAAATAATAAATGTTTTTTAAAAACAAGCTTTTATTCAAGTCATGTACTAAAACGAATAAAATAAAATAATATAAAAAAAACCGTTTTTTAAAAACAAGCTTTTATTCAACTCATTTACTTACTAAAACGAATAAAATAAGTTTATATTGAATTATTTGTTCTCAAAAATATACATATGAAGTACATATCTTGTCTATACTTCTATACTAATATATATACATATAAAGAGGTAAAATTGTGTGTTTGTTTGTGGGTATGTTGGGGGTAATCTCTGGAACTACTAAATCGATTTCAAAAATTCTTTCACAAATAGGAAACTACATTATCCATGTCCAAATATAGGATATATTTTTATTTTTAATTTTGAAAAATTAACTTATAAACCGAAGCGAAGCGAGGGTCGGTCGCTAGTCGCGAAATAGTCATAAAAGTAGGTACCATTTATAATTCGCACGACAAGCTTTTTGAGAACAAATAATTCAATATAAACATATTTTATTCGTTTTAGTACATGACATGAATAAAGGCTATTTTTAAAAAACGTTTTTTATTATATTATTTTATTTAAGCTCTTGTCATTTGTACGGGGGTAAGTCACACTTATCCTCAAAACAACTCAAGTTCATGAAACTATTTTTATTTTTCAATATAGTCTTCGTCTACTGGAACACACTTTTCGCATCGTTTAACTAGCATTTCTATCCCAGTAAATATAAATACTCACATGTGTTGTCTTCAAAGTGGGCGAAAATCGCAGCAGTCACTTCACCAGAAAATTAGAAAATCTTCTACCCCTTAGGCAGACGCCTTGAGTTTTTAGAACAAATAGTAATCACTGGGAGCCAAGTGAGGACTATAGGGCGGGTGGCGAATTTCCTTGATGCCACACCGAAACAGCTTTCACAACTGCGGCGACGTAAACGGGTGGAAGGCCGCACATCTTTACTTAGTTTTCCACCACGTTTCTGCTTAATTGCTGTATAAGGTTTGCATAATAGCTTCCAGTCACCGTAGTATTGCGTTCTTTTATGTCTAGAAGCAATATTCCTTGACAACCCCAGAAAATCTAAGCTATAATCTTTTTGGTGGACTGAGTCACCTTTACCTTTCTAGGCGATGCTTCACCAGAACGACGCCACTCCATCAAATCCCTTTTGGAAAGGAGATCAGTTTCATCCCCAGTAACAATTGACTCCAAAAAAACGTTTCCTTTTCTCTGAAAGGCCTCCCAAAAGTTCCTTAGAACACGCTACTCGTTCACTTCGCTGCACTCTTGAAAGAATGTAACACCTCGCACTAACATTATTCATATGAAGATGTTCATGAAGAATCCTAAGGACTGAAAGCCCTATCCTTGCTACTATTTCTTTCGTCTTTAGCCATCGGTCCCTCGGTCAGGACGCTTTCCTTTGTAAGGAACTTAATCACACAACAATATTCCAGTTTAAACATTTTAAAGGGTTTGCGACTTTCTGTTGTTCTAACAGTCGCGGAGTCAAAACTACCGACGGTTGAACTCTAAAAATTATACACGAAATAGCAGGCAAGACAATTACAATGACGTATAATTTGCCCTCCGTTCACGTGGATCCACAATCAGACTCCACCAGTGGATCCATAGATAATTTTTCTTCCTCTTGGATCCACGGGCGGATTTATAGATAATTCTTTTTCCTCTTCAATCCACAGGTGAATCGAAGTTGTTAGTAATGAATTACATTTTTATTGTTTTACATAAAATGCGTAGTTATTGTATCATTACTTTTACTGCCTCCACAAATGTGTGGATTGAAGTGGCTTAGAAATACATAATTACATTTGCATTTCGGATTCCGAAGTGGATCGAAGAGGAGGAAAAATTATCCATGGATCCACCAGTGGAACCTAATTGTGGATTCATGTGAATGGAGGGATAATTTGTTTTTTTAGACATCTATAAATATGTCAGGCCAGAAACTTTTAGACCTCACTGCTATCTAATCCCAGATACACTTAATTCACATGGGTTATGATTATTTTTTTTTCTTACAGAGACTACTCAGACCGTGAGGATGACTTTAGAAGAGACAAAGATGGACCTGGACCGCAGTGGCGCTCTGAGATGCAAGATTACGATCGGTCTGGACGGGAATTAGATCGATCCAATTCCAAGGATTCATATAAAGATTATAGTGACTATAAAGACAGAAGAAGCGAACCTGAAAGAAAGGAGAGTTCTGTTGAAACACACCCCACACATAGTAGAACTTCTGCTGCGGATAAATTGACCGAAGTTTTTGAAAGGAAAAGCATAGGATTAACAGAACCTTTTGCCAATACAGAACCTCCAGTGCAAACACAACCACAGGAGAGGCGAAATTCACCACCGTCGAGCTCATCGCAGCGAGAATCTAGCGAAAAAGACTTTGACAAAACCTCATGGGCGGAAGCGTCGCAAGATGAGCAAACTAACTACACTTTACTAAAGTCACCCGTCGACAAAGTTGCGCCTTTGAAAGAAATTGACAAGATAGATAAAGATTCGCAACAGCAAGATAATGAAGAAACTAAACGCAAATCGCCGCCACAAATTTCCTTAGTGCAATCACCTCAACAAAACACGAATTCGCCTAATAACACATCTCTAGCATCACAAAATCAGCCTTATCACACAAATCATCCTCCTGCTGTGCAAAGTTTCACTCACAGTCAACAAGTACCTCAAATTAATTCCTTTGCCAATGTTCAATCACAAGCTACTACTCCTTCTAATCAATCTCAATCTTCTTTCACTGATAACCAAGCTAAACTTACACAATCTCTCTCTAAACCTCTTCAAAACGAAGCTCTTACAAGTACTAGCCAAAGTCAAAAGCCACCATCATTGGAACAATTAATGCAACAAAATACAGGTAAACCAGTATTTACTTCTCAGAAATCCGAAAAAGAACTCTCAGAATCTGAATCAATCGCATCAAAATCTAGTACAGACCCTGTAGGTTTGGTAGGAACAAAGAACAGTGATTTACATTCTGCTGAATCTCTTCATAGTATTGTAGATTCTCAAAAGCGACCTACGGATGATAAAAGGAATGAAAGGTTCAGCAATGAACAGCTTAATAAAATCCCGGGAAAGGAGCCCATTGAACGCAAATCTAGTGGATCTGGATCTGAAAAGAAAGGCAGAGGTTATGGTAGCGGCGGCTACCCTGTCGTTTATAACAGAGGTTGGGGACCTAGAGAATCTCGCGGACGACGGTCACACCGTAGCTCTCGTTCTAATAACCGAGCCAGTGAATCCGATGGCTCTACAGATGGAGCACCTAATGCAGAACGTAAAGAGCGTCGAAGAGCGCCGCGCAGCCCTCGAGGACCCAAGAAAATTGACAATAGGTCCGAAGACCCTAACCGGCCACCGTTGATGGAACAAGTTCCACCATTGGCAGATACCATGGAAATCAGGACAGAACCGTTCGCACCCCGAGGGCAGCCTTCGCGAAGAGGCAGGGGCGGTTTCCAGGGCACTTCTCGTCCTCCAGCGCCTGCTAAAAGAGTAGCTGGTTATGGACCGCCCAACACTAAGAGTCCTTTCAGCCAAGCTAATAGAGCCGTGAAAGAAAATGAGGAAAACAAAGATATTCAGCCCGACGATAGGGGGAGAGCTAATAATAATAAGCCTCGCACAGGCTCATCTAGTGGTAGGGGACGCGATCGGCGACCCAAGGCAGCTGGCGGGCCGTTAAGTGGGGAAGATGAGAATTGGGAAACGACATCCGAACATTCCGAAGGTGCCGCGACAGGGGGCGGGCGTCGATCAATTGGGGGGAGACAATCCGGTCAATCCCAGAGAGGTCATGGAGGGCGTAATCAGAATTCCGGCAATCGTCAAATGAATGGACGCAACTCGCAAGGAGCTAAAAAAGATTTTTCGGGAGATCTCAAGACTGCTGATATTACAGAGGCTATGACTGATTTAAAGCTATCTACTGGTAAAAGGGATGAGGAAGTAGTCGACGACGGCTTCCAGGAGGTACGAAACAAAAGGAATCCCAAGGATGTAAGAGGTCTATCTTCGAAGGAGGAAAGTCAACACTCCAAGCAGCCAAGATCTCATTCTAATCAAGGTGGTGTCCGAAATATATCGTCGTCGAGGAATTCGAATGATAAGTTAAATTCGAGGGGATCGGCTCCAGTTTCTGGAAAGCCCAATTCACAGTATGATCGCCCACGTCAAGCCAATTTAGCGCCTCGCTTCGTAAAACAGAGACAAAAGCAACAGATGGGCTTGGTGTCTGCTTTCGGTCCAGACACCGGAGCCGCGCCTCCTCCGCCCACAGTAAATGCTTGGGACAAGCCAATATCACAGACATTGCGCGGAAATGTCGAGGAGCCTGTAGAAGTTATTGAAAACAAATCATGTCAATCAAGTCAGCGCAGCACACCCGCAGACGCTGCGACTGAAATAAAAAGCGCTCCGCAGGCTACTTGCGCACCCTCTGCTGATAAAGTTGGTGTTCTCGATGGGACCACACCGCCTGTAGAAACTATTATATTTGAGAATACTAATTATAAGACTGCTCCACCGGCTGAGGCCTTGAAACAGAAATATCAACCTAGTGCTAATGCTGCCAAACCACAATCTCAACCCCAGGGGGAGGAGATCACTGCAGAGGTCGATTCGCGATCACTTACATTCAATGGAGATGTGAGACCTCCTCCTAGATCTATACAGGAACTTATTGCTGATAATGGCAGACCGGTGACCGACGGAGAGAACTCCTTGGGTCTACAGATGCCCTTCGACACAACCCGAAAACCGGAGGATTCCTCCGACATGAAATTGGACTTTGCCTTTGACTCTGACCTTGGGCAGCTCACTGAAGATAAGTCAGCGAAGTTAGGGTTGCCGCGCAGCACGCATATGAGCACCTCAAACACAATTTCTCCTCTGGCGGCGGATCTCAATTTAAAAATCGCCAGCGTTAAGAAGGTTTGGGAGATGCCCGCAGTGGTCGAAGGTAGCGAGGAATTACAGTTTGCCGCATTTACAGAGGAGGCTAACGCGGAGACAGGCGCTCCGCCTAACGTATGTAAAGTAAAACCTACACAACAATTACAATCGCCGCCGCCTCAGCATTACAACCACATGGGGTATCAGGGTGGTTATGGCGGTTTATCAGTTCCATCGCCTCCCGCAGTTTTGTTTGGCTCATCACAGCAATTGTTGGGATCCTCGCAGCAGCTCCCCCAACAAGGCGGTCTGTATGGCGCGTTCCTCGATCAAAGCCGGGGTCAATTCGGAGGCTTCCCGGGAACTCCGTACGGTGCTGGTAACGCAGCCCCGTACAATTATCAACCACCACCAGACATGTTTCAGAGCCTTCCAAGTCAATACAGGATGGTAAGAAATTTTAATTATGCTTTTATGTTTTAAAAAACGAAATTATTGGATATATAATATTGTGAATTGTATGTTCAGGCAGCGGCGGGCGGTGGTGCGGCATTCGGACAATCAGGGCAGCTGGGAAATAGCCCAAGCACTGTTCTTATATCAAGTACTTCAAACTCTCTAATGTCGGCTACAGTCAAGCCATCCAGTCAGCAGATTGGTGCTATAGGTTTGCATTATAGTAAATCACTTTTTTTTAAATAATATGTTTAATTAAAACAACAATATTAATTTTTGTTTGTAAAATATAATACTTTTTCTATTTTTTGTCCGTTATTAATTTATTACTAATCTGTAATTTTGAGCACTTTAATGCATTGACTGTTAAATACTTTCTAATAGACTAGAACTGAATGGTTTTTAAAGTACTTATTTTTGGTACTTTACATTGTAAAGTTTACATGGTTTTACCAACAAAAAGTACATATGTGACTTGCGAAACAACATTTATGTGTACCTATGTAGGTGTTTACCTATGAAATGACCGATTTGTATGAGAAACTGAAAAATTGTTTTTGGTATAAAAATATTTGTTATGTTAGTCGAAATATTGACCGATATTATGTACACACTTTCGCCACCTCACGGTCAGTTGATTGATGCCACTCCTGTAAGTCTCGTGGACGGGTATCAATAAATTCTTCAAAAGCCATAATCACAGCTATTTCAGAATTAAATTTTTTTCCTCGCACAAAGTTTTCTAACTTTCGAAAGAAATGGAAATCTGTCGGAGCAAGGTCAGGTGAGTATGGTAGGTGAGGGAGAGTATTCAGGTCCTCTTGAAGCTCTTGAAGTTTTAAAACTGTCGTATGAGAAGTGTGAAGGCGGGCATTGTCATGAAGAAGAAATGGAGATGAACGATTGACCAAACTTGGTTGCTTTGTTGCCAGCTTTTCCATCATCGTCTGCAGCTCCTTATAGTACACATCTGCATCAATTGTTTGACCAGCTCGCAAAAAACTGTAGTGAACAACACCGGGCACAGGACCACCAAACTGATACCAGTAGTTTTTTCTTAGTAGTTAGTCTTGCGTTTTGGATATTGTTGGGCTGCTTCCTTCGTTTTTGTGACGGTTCAATAATACAGTGCACACTTCGACGCATTGTTGTCGCTGACGTTCGTTCAGTTCATACGGTACCCACTTTTCGAGCTTCTTTATTTTGCTGATTTAACGCAGATGAACCAACATTGTCTTTCACTAACATCAAACCCTGCTGCTAACTCAGGTGTACTTTGAGAAGAATGTGCTTCCACTATAGCCTTTAATTCATCGTTATTAACCTTGGTCGAAATTCGAATAAGATTGAAATTTCCAGAACGGAAGCGTTCAAACCATCAACGCACGGTGCAATCATTTGTGGTGTTTGGCCCATACACACCATTGATATTGTAAGCTGTCTCACTTGCGTTGGTGCCTCCACGAAACTCATATTTAAAAACAGCACGAATTTTCAATTTATAAATTTTATTTTCAAGACAATCACATGAACAAAATTTAGGTAAAGAAAAACTTTTGAAATAAGAACGTAGCTATTAGATGCATTTTGTATTTTTTTTTAAATTCGTTTTAGAACAGAAGATATCCAAACTCAAAGTGGCCAGTAATAGTATCGGTCATTTATTGTTAAAGAATACAATTTTATCACTTCAGCCCATGATAAGAATAACCGTTGAAATGTCCGTAGGTAGCAAAGGCGGCGGAGTTGGCGGCGTGGGCGGCGTGAACACGTACCAGCAGCAATACCTTGGGTACTCGGGACCGGTGGGCGAATCGCCCTATTCCCTGCCTGGGTTGCTACCTCGGCCGGCGCCTCCGGCAAACTCTTACTACTCGCCGTACCAGCCGCCAACGGCACCAGCGCCGACGTACCCTTTGCAGTTCACACAGCCTGCGCAGTCTGGTGCATTCGGCTCGCAGTTCCTTTCCTCACAGCTGCAGGTGGCCGCCGCCGTACAGCAGATGCAGGTAAGAATTCGCCCTATTCCTTACCCGGGCTAGCGCCGCCGGCGATCTCGTACAACTCGCCGTACCAGTCGCACCGGCGTCGACTTACCCGCTGTAGTTCACATACCCGCCGCAGTCTGGTGCATCCGGCTCGCAGCTGCAGGTGTTTGACTTTTCAAAATATTAATATTTTCTTAGGTTTTCGCGATTACTATACATAGCAATTAAACTACTTTGAACGGTTTAAATTGCGTATATTTGACATTATTTATATCCCGACGTTTCGAACACTTTGCAGTGGACGTGGTCACGGGGTGACTAATTGATTTTATTTGTCACTTGAGTTATTATTTGCAGACATCTTCAATGAACAAATGTTTATTTCTAAACTCATTTTGACGACCTATTAGCTAATAGTAGTTAATAGTGCTCCTATCTGATATGGAGAAGGCTTCTGGTTTAATTCCTGGTCAAACATTCATTTGTTTAAAGACATGTTTGTTCAGTTCTGGGTTATGTGTTTGTTCTGTCGACAACTATTATTATGTTTTCTTACGAGTAAATCAGCGACAGCCGGACACATTCTCAACGCTAGAATTAATCAGTGGATAGAACTCTGCACTCCCAAAATCCTCTCCACTGAACGTCTCTATTATCTCAGGCATGTACGTGAAGCGATTGAAATTAAGAAATAAAAATTACAATCGGGAATATGGATATAAACTGTCGTCGAGGTGGAATCCAGTGATTGACAAATTTAAACCTTGCGATTTACCATCGAATACGTCCGCGGACATTGTTAGTGTAGTTCGTCGCAACCTTTCCAAATGTAAAGATCAAATGTGGGTAGTTGACAAAACTGCTCGCAGCTCCCATCCTGGACCACCCGCCTCTTCAGTCAACTCGTGACCACGGCTGGTGTAACCCGTGCCGAAACGTCGAGTAGGAATAAAGGTAAACAAATACCTTTATTATACGCGTTCAGACCCGATTTAGAATAAAAATAAAATATGTCTTCTTCATTGTATCTGTCTCGTTATCCACGACGCAGTGAATGTTAGTGCGGGCCATTGAGCGTGGCGTTATTTATTTATTATTAACTTGGGCCCGCGGCTTCGCCCGCGTGTAATTTACCTCCTGGAAAAACATCAATTTTCTGAGATAAAAAGTGACCTGTTTATTTCTGGATTTCAGCCTACCAAATTACAAATTCTCTGCCAATTTTCATAATGAAAGGACTCAGCCTACTGATTAAATAGCCCATTTTTATTTTATTTTGTGTGCATTATTATTAACACAAATTATACATTTGTATTAATTATACAAATACAAATACATTAATACAATTACTTATTTTATTTCCATATTTTATTGGGTTTGCCAATGACACATCATACATTTTATTTATATACAAACATGATAAACATTATAATACATACGTATGGTAGCCATTTACACGAGAACACAGCATTCATATCGTATATATTTGTATATCACAAAATGTGAAGACCATGTGTGGTGGCGTTTCTTAGGAGAGGCCTATATCCAACAGTGGACACAGGCTGATGGTATGATATCACAAAATATTGAATTATCCTTGAAAATAAATAAACAACGTTGTGGTCGTTGACAGCAACAATACCGCGCGCCGCTCCAGCAACAATACGCGCCGCCACAACCGCGACCGCCACCACAACAACAACAACTGAAGAGCCCACTACACGAGCACGCGAACGGATTCGCGCCACTATGCGAGGCGGCCTCGCCCACCCCGAAGGGCGCAGGCAAGCCCAACAAGCCGCCGCATTCGCCACCGCAGCACAAGTACCACGTGCCGCCGCCGCACCCGCCGCCCTCGCATACGCCGCACCAACACCACCAGCAGGTGAGTGCAACGATGATACCCCATACTGTATTAGGACTCTCCCCACCTCTAAGGGTGATTCATGCACTGATAGTCCAAGACCACTGATCGCATTTTGGTTGCAGGTGCTTTTAGTCCAAACTGGCCACCAAAGCTTAAACACTCACCTCATGGTCGCACGTCGACCGCTTGGCTTCATTTGTAGTGTGATATCATTCAACATGGACGTTGAAACGATAGCTGCAATCGGTTGGTTGTTTTACGACAGACAAAATATAGAAACAATTTCTGGTTACATAGACCAGTCTACACGCTGGAGTAGATATCCAGTTTCGACGTGTCTAGTGCGTGATGGAAATATTACTTGTGTGTAACATGAACTATTGCAACTAGTAGTCTTGGACTTGTACTACCAATACGCCATCACCCTAAGCACAAATGAGTAGAAGTTGCTTAATCGTTTAGCATTAGCATCGTTTTAGCAATTATTGAAATTCCCGTGTAAAAAGTGAGTTTTCAAGTGGACTATTCAAATATTATCTTGTTTCGTTGATCTTTTACTTATTCTTACATTATACAGTATGTGTTCAAACCTCCCCCGAAGCTTGAAACCATGGATTTCGTTCATGATTCTGAGTTATACATAAAGATTCTATGACTCTTCATTTTTTCTGACTGTCCCTGTCTGACTGAGTGCTTACAATAGTGTGCATAGGAAATATTGTAATGTGTAGAGAATGGAGACACAGACACAACAAGTTCGCGAAATTGTGTGGAAACCTATTGTCACGTCATGAGTAAACATTTCTTTTGACTCTGTTTACCACTTGACAAAATTTTATAATTGATTATAACGCAATTAGGCCTTTTTGTGTTTTGTAACGACTAGCGGCGCAAGAAGTAGGATTTCAGCATTACCTTTGGACACGCATCGACGGACAGCTAGCGTTATTTATCCCTCTATGTATATGGTGGAGTTCGTAACGTGTGCATTTGGTCGCAGGCGATGGTGGGCGGCGGCAACAACGGTCGTTGCGGTGGCGGGGGCGGTGGCGGCATGGCGCGCGGTGGCATGCCGGCGCCGCGGTACCCAGCGCCCATCCAGCGGCCGCTCGCGCCAGCGCCCTATCGTGGCCCGCCCGCGCCGCCGCGCCACCACGCGCCGCCCAGGCACAACATGTACTACCAGCACGCGCACCGCAGTGAGTACACACACGTGCCTCGTATACAGTAGAGACTCGATTAACAACGGTCGTTGCGATGGCCGTGGCGGCGGTGGCATGGTGCGCGGTGGCAAGGGCGGCGGCGGGTATGGCGCACGGTGGCACGCCGGCGCCGCATTAAGGCTCGCGCACATTACAACCGCGTCGCACTGCAAAACTGCGACAACACACATTACAGAAGCGGCGGGCCGCACCTCAACGTAGTCATTTAAGTCACTTCAATTCTTCACGTCGTCGCACAGCGAAGAACTCTCGAATTACATCTGTTAACTGTGCCCCCGCTGAAATGAAAATGATTCAGGAGGATTTTTACAATGTTATGCGCTTCGGTGCGACCCACCGTAATATGTGCGAGCCTTTAACCTGCGCCCATCCAGCGGCCGCTCGCGCCCGCGCCCTACCGCGGCCCACTCGCACCCTACCGCGGCCCGCCCGCGCCACCACGCCTGCCCGCGCCATCACGCCCCGCCCGCGCCACCACGCCCCGCCCAGGCGCAACATATACTATCAGCACATACACCGCAGTGAGTACACACATGGGCCGCGTATACAGTAGACTCGATCAACAACGGTCGTTGCGGCGGCGACATAAGCCCCTTGGTTAACGACACGGTTTTTCTACGGTACAGCGAGATAGCCGCTCCGTGCAGAACCCGTACCGTATATTCTTGTTTAAGACACTGCGAAACGTCGGTGGAGGCAGGGCTAGTGTATTTTAGGTGCCAACTTCATGTGTCATTTTTGAATGTTAAGTTAAAAAAAAGTAATTAAAATAACACAAAGGTCGATTCAGCACAGCACAGGTAAGCGGTCACGAGACGTTTGCGCGCCGTGAAAATGTCCGGTGTCGTTAACAAACTCATAGACCTCCATACAACACTGCTCCATATCTGACCGTGTTTTTCACGGTGCATACGTCGAATGCACCGCGCCGTGACTTCACCGTGTGTGTTAACAAGCTCCCATAGTGGCCCATACAACTGGCGACGCGGTCAGTTCGCCATAGGTTTTCATGGCGAAAAACCGTGTCGTTAACAAACGGCCTAACGGCACCCCGCAGCCCAGCATTCATTCATCAGCTTAAGTAATAAGTAGGTATATAGTTGTTGCAAGTATTTATATAAAATATTTATTAATAATTTATTTATCTATGAAAAGCCACACCTACAATAAGCACATAATACATAATCAAAACGTTATTTGCAATATGATAGTGTGGCACATGACCATCACCTACAGACATATGCACAGCATGTTCCAATTGTTAGTGACATGTTATAATAGAAGTTTAAAATAATAATAATAAGTATCTAAAATCTAAAAAGTTGTTAGTATATATAAATTTAAAATTTTACTAATCATCGTTTTAGAGTTCTATTTATACCTACATTTTATCGCACTCAACGTGTTCTCTCACTCAACCTAAGGTTGGCCAACCTTAAGGTTCAATCTAAACTTTGGTTGGTAGAGAATGCCTCCAGCCAATTAACCCCGTCTTTTATACCATTAAGTGCAATAAAGTTTTTGAATTAAATAAAATAAATAATTTGCAGATGGTGCGGGGGGCGGCGAACGTGCCGCGGAGGGCGAGCCGCCCCCGCCCGCGGACGAGCCCGAGCCCGCGGCGCCGCCCGAGGCGCCGCAACCCGCCGAGGTGAAGGCCGAGTAACACACCACACGCACCTTTTAAACACGTAAATTACGGCAGTGATGACTATTTGTATAAACGACCCTACAAACGTTCCAATAATTTGACTAATTTTACCTCTATAACCAGTGTTGTTAAAATGAGCCTTGGACGCTGCAGCGCTTGACAGCTGGCGCACTATATTAGTGGTATTGAACCTTAATCATTTTTGACTCGAGCTTTTAACTAGAGTTTAAGACCATCAAACATTAAAAATATAGACTATAACGCTCACGCGCTAGCTCACTCAGCGCTCGAGCGTCGAACGCTCAACGCTAATTTTTACTACACTATTATTTGACCGTTTTCGATTTTATTTCACGTGCTGAAGCCCCTGGATTACTCAGGATTATAAAGACCTCTTCCTAAAGTATCTGCTTCCCTAAACGTGTTTCCAAAATTATCTTGTTCCCAAAAATGTCTATTTTGGAAAGCGGACATTTTAGGGAAAGCAAAATGGATATTATAAGAAAGTCATTTTAGGAAGCTGATATTTAGGAAAGCACACAATTTAGGAATAGGATATGACCTGGAGCACCATAGGTGATCAATAATATTTTACAGATTGCGCAATGTTTTTCATCGTTTAGGGAGTGTATTGAAACTCGTTTGGGGTTCAATAATATTGTGCAATTACATTATTGTAGGTCTATGAGCCGTCTAACTACGTGTTTGAATATGTTTGAGAGAAATTTTGAATGACGGCATGTTTGATCAACATGTTTGAAGACGCGAGTGTTTGTCAAATAAGACTGAGTTCCAAAACATGCAAAACTAAGCAACAATCTAATTTTACGGTGGATCTTTTTCCGTTATCTTAATAAAAAAGGAGACGCGGCATGAATTAGATTATAAAGAGCGAAGTTTGCTGGAAAGACACTGCATGATGGGAGTTATTTCATAGTTGAAGCCAAATTTGGCAAATTTGATTGTTTGCACGGTTGTTTGTCAAACTCGTACTTTGGACCAGATAAAATTTGACAAATTATTTAAACGTTTAAAGGGGTGTTTTGCGTTTCGGGCCGAGGCCGCATCCGTGGCCCGGTCCCGATAGGAGAGTCCGCCCCTCAAGCCGGCTTCGGTAGCATGCGAAGGGCACTCCGTTTATTTGTATGTAAATATATATAATCGGACGGACATCCGGCTGTCTATTTGACTATATAACTTTTAAGATTTTCGCGTTTTTCGCACATTTATCTATTAAACGAGTTTTAAACGCATATACAAGATGTATTCGAATCTTTCCCGGAGCCAGATTTTTTTGTTATGATTATTTTTATGTTAGGTTTTTGAGTTCTTATTTAGCTGTTGCTTGACAAATATGGTAGGAACTCAAAAACTTAAATTTTTGCAAAAAAAATCTTAATTTTTTTTCATGCCAATGAACTTCGAATCATGAATGGAATCTATGGTTTTAAGCGTCGGTAAAGGTTCGGTGACACCTTGTATATTTATTAAAAAATATAAAGAAGGTAAACATACGTTTTGAGATCAGTTTAATAGATAAATATGTATATTTGACTGTTACATTGTAAGTATAAACGCGAACGGTCGGCGGCTCGGTACGTTGTACGTCGAACTGACGGACGCTGCCTCGAGACCTCTCATTAGTGAATATGTAGCGACGGTTTTACAGAACGAATGTCGATGCAATATAAATGTAATTTGGAGCGGAGACGGCCGCGTGGCGTCGGCGCGGCGCGCGTCCATGCTCCATGTATCATAATCAATTATTATATGCGAATAAAATATTATGACCGGATACTTTCTTTCATTTTGTCCTCGTAAGCCCATTATATATTTGATGTCAGTCTAGTCTTGTGTTTGCTAAACCTGGCGACATCGCGCCCTCGTGGCGTTGAAACGATCTAAGCGGACGAAGGCGATAGACTGCACATTAATTATTATTGAAAAGTATTTAATCAATTTATAGTTCAATTTGTAAGTAACTTAGTTCAATTTAAAGTTAGATACGTAACTGGTTATCAAATAACCATTGACTGTTAATAGTACATTGTTACACTTGTACTTTGTACATTGTTCTTAACTTTGTAGAATTTTTGTTTGTGTTGTTATTTAAGACACCGATTAAACCGCGTCAAAATTAATTTAGATAGATCATTGACATAAATTAAAAATAATCTATAATGATAAGTTCTTTTTATCAAGCTGGCAATAAGTACTACTCAAAAGCTGGCATTATGGCGCTTGAAAAATGTTGCGCGTAAAAAAGAAAAAAAAAGGCGGGTAATCGAGATTAATGCAAATTCTTGGGAAGTTGAAGTAATATTTTTTGCATATATGGCTTGTGTTTACTTTCCTCACATTCGAAATGAAAAGTAGAGTGTTTAATTCGGGTGAAAAGCACCCATTTCAGACTCGAACTATTAGCGCTCTCACTTCGTTCGAGCGCCAAAATATCCCGTCAGAAATGGGTGCCTTTCATCCCTTAGTTAACAATCTACTATTTTTTTCTTTTTATAGAAATTCTATATAAAGAAAAAAAAAACGGGTTTTTTTTACTATTCAAGTATTCGTTTAGAAAATGGCGAAGACGAATACTTGAAAATTGGCAAATATTCCCCAAGACGAATACGAATATCGAACATCCCTAAGTATATAGTATACAAACGAAGTAACGCTTATATGTCTATGATTGTAGAAACAAACAATGTTATTAGGTATTTCATTAGTGATTATTGTTAGTAGTATTAGTGACCAAATACTAGTTTAATGCCCTAGTACTTTTTGGGAATATATGTATAACTTCATCTAGAAGTGCTTACTAGATTTTGCCAAAAAATTCGAAAATATAGAAGGCTAAGTCTGTGCGACAAAGTGAACCAGAGGACGTCTTCCCAACAGACCCACCTATGAAATGGTATATCTCGTAAAGTTCAAGTATAATTACCTATATTTTTTTATTCTAGTATGGAGTTCTTATTATGGTATGGAGCCGTACGATGCATGACATATACAGCCTAAGTCTTGAACGGGTACAAAAAGAACTCGACCGAACGCATAATGCGGGACATAACGTAGGATACGACAAATGCCTTAAACGTTAGCGTTTTAACAGTAAAGACAAGACTCTCCTGTACAGAAGTTGTACTCCTGGCTAGACTCCTAAGAAACGAGATACTGTGAAGACTTTTAATCCAGGTGCCTCGATTGCACAGTAGAAACACTAAACTAGCTCACTTTTACGTTCAAGCAACTCACACCAGTCTAGGACGTTCAGCTCCCTTTAACACACTGACCGCTGTAGCAAATAAATATCATGATAAATTTGACATTCACCATGATTAAAAAAAACTATTAACCTTACAATAATTAAATTAATTATAGAGGCAATACATATACATACATAGTGTATAGTCAAGTTTCAGAGTAGAGTGATAGACTTTAAAAAGACAACACGTCTTTACATACCATGACACCAGGCTCTTTATTAAGTGAAGTAAAATATGTCCTTATGCTAATGCTCCACTCGCAGGTGGGCGACTTAGACTAAACATCCTAATGATATGTTGCATTTAATACTGCTGACATGGATGTCCTCAATACAATGATGCATTAGATACGGATGTTACGCCTAAGTGTAGGGTGCATATAACTCTAAGCTGCATAACCAATGACTTCCATTATTAATACATATAACTAACTCATTGTGGCTCCTATTATTTTCGTTTGTTTTTCTGTAGATGTTCCATTTTTAAACCTTAAAATATAAAATAGTATTTGGGCACTGACCATTACTAATTGTTGGTTACGGATCAGGGCAGATTAAACGAGGACTCCACTGTTATTAATTTAATCTATTTCAATACAATACAATAAAATATCCATTTTACTAATTTATAGTAATAAAAACGTGGTAAGAAAAAAGAGCGAGCGTAGCGAGGAAGATGTATTAAGTATTTTCAATGTATTAAATAGTGATGCGACACTAAAATAGAGATTGCCAAAAGTATTTGAGGGAATAAGTATTTACATTTTTCAACACCCCCTCGTGAGGGGTCAAGTATGGTCGTCCATACTTGAATTTGTGTCAAGCCAAGACTTGCGACACTGTACAAACTTGGATGTTGACAGAGCCTTGGTAAATATGTGCGCTTTCATTTTCTCTACTATTTTCTCTATTCTCTAGTTTGATTTTTCAGGTCAGCTTTTAGCTCTTTATAGCTTCATCCTAAGACTCATCGGATTGTCTTCTTCACACAGGTAAGTATAATCATCTATATTTAACTCATAATCTTTTGTCCATTCAGATACATTTCTAATATGTTTTTGTCTTCCTGTGGGTATAGGTTGATTTTCATTTCTTCCGGATGCCTGTACTTCATGGTTATCAAGCTCTTTTTCTGTCTCATCTAGTACAACTTTATTGTTAATTTTATATGATGTACTTTCGTTTGAGCTCTCATTTTGTCAGATAACAGTCTCATCATCATTACAATCATTCTTGGTGGAGGATTACGGTGAAAAACCTTTCTTATTTCCTCTTTCATTGTTTACCAATAAATCAATTTCTTTCTTTTTTGAACTGTTTTTTTTTTAAAAGTTTCTTTGTTGTCTTCATAAAACATTTTTATTTTGGCTTCTAGTTACTTCAATTCTCTGGTATTCAGGTACCCATATTCTATATGCTCTGAAGAATTCTGAATATTCCATAAAAGTGCCTTCCATAGTTTTTGGATTAAACTTTCCTTTTCTTTTATTTATAGTAAGTATAAATGCTTTTGACCCAAAAACTTGAAGATGTCATAAAATTTGATTTTTGCGTTTTTTACACATATTTATCTATTTAAACGGGTCTTAACGCGAATGTTTAGCTTATTTATTTTACTCGATGGTCACGAGCTGACTGAAGAGGTAGTCCACGTCGAGAGTTACAAGCAATTTCATCAACTATTCGCATTTGGTATTATAGTAACAAAGTGGCCCGATCTGCCAAAGTAAGAGGCAATCATCTTTTCAGCACACCTTTCTTCACTCTTCGAAAGGAAAGACCCACTGCGCAGATTGCCTCTTAGTTTCAGGCTCATATCAGTAGATCCAGCTTTCATCACCTGTTACTGTGTATATCAATAACAGAATTTGATTGACCATTGTCGAACTTTTCAAGCATTTGGCGACACCATTCCATGCGGCATTGTTTTTGAGCTTCACTCAAATTGTGAAGAGTCTATCTAGCACAAAGCTTCCTTACCTACCAGTAGGTGATCGTGTAAAATAGAACTTGACTCATACCAATACCTAATGATGCCCGTATTTTCTGATATGTTGTTCGTTTGTCTGCTTCTATCATGAGCCGCACAGTTTTGATGTTTTCCGCCGTCGCAGGAAACGCTTTTCTATCATCGTGACTGAGGTCGGTACGACAACATTTAAATTCACTGAAGCAGTTATAAACAGTTGCACTGGATGGGGCTTCATCACTAAATGCTAATTTAAGTCTTTCATAATTTTGTTTCTAGTTTAGACCGCAACGAAAGTCATAAAAAATACAATAATTGAACGATAATGTTCTCTTGATAAATTCATTTTCCCGCAAACGCTTAATTTTGAAATTGTCGCCTGGAATAAAAAACAAATGACAGCTTTTAAAATTTAATGGCGTTTGATAAACAAAAAGTTCCATTTTCAAAATTTTAATTTGATTTTTTTTGTATTGTACAGTAGGTTCTGAGAACTTTTAGTTTGACCTATCGTATTAGTCCAAGTTCCCACCGCGTGATTTCTACGTTTCTACGTGATTTCATCTGTTATTTAATCAATACAATAATACAATTTTGGCGTAATACAATTTTTATAGATAATTATTAATAGAGAATTACGGTTTTGCCGGGTTGCCTATCAAAATATGGCCGCAAGTACTTTTAATTTTAATTTCGAACAATTTTGTTCACTTGTTTTGAAGATAAAATATAATCCATTTCAAAGAGAGATATGTAAAGAACTTAAAAAGTTTGGGTTGCTGTTTCTCACTTGGCCGCAACCAGGTGTAAACGGGTAAACTTCGTTAAATTTATATGTTCATAACGTATCTTAATAAATTATATATCAAATTAAAGCTATTTTTTATCTACGGCATACGGTTGCTTATGTAAAAGTGCCCCCAAATAGGGGTTGCCAACTGTTAAAGATACATACGAGCGAGAGAGAGTTAACGCACTACACCGTCTATCAGACAAGGACGCAGTGTGCCAGCTATCCGCCCGTCGTTTTAAAACTATTACGCTTAGTTTCCAGTTTACTAGACAGCTGCTTTATCCAACTATATATGTCTTAGTTGGTTAAAGCAGCTGTCTAGTAAACTGGAGATCGCGAGTTAGAATCTCGCCGGGACCTTAAAGAAACTGCGAGTACCTACCTACCTTTATACTATGATTAATATTTATACATTATCATCATCATTTGAAATGTTTTGTTTTAAAAAAGAAAAGGTTAACATTTAATTATACTATTGAATGTTTGTTTATTCTTATGTCGACGAGCAAACATATATAATGGAACTTCTATGGGTTTGATTTAAATCTATTCGTTTCGGCTGCATACGAGAATATTTTTACGATATTTATATTTAGGTACTCTTTATTTGTTACTTGCAATCCAACAGCCGCTGGGCGCAGTAGACTGGCCACGTTACCCTTCTTTCACATAAGACTACCTTGAAATGTAGATATTGCATTTCCCATTATATCATATTTCTCAATGTACGTAGGTACCTGTTTTAGTAGTACCTAAGTGAGATATGCAGATGTGCCAGAGCATATTTCCATCCCATGCTATCGCTCCCTATCCCAACCCTTAAATAATTCAAGCTCATCTCATTAGCTGCTCCTGTTACAGATAACACAAATACCAATAAGCGCCATTTAGGTACCTATTTACTATCTGACGAACTGAATTATATTTACTTATCCACAATCTTATATGAACAGACTAACCACCTATATTCATAAGTGGCTAATAAAATTAGTACCCACAAACTCTTACTCAATAAGATATGATCATAAACAACAGATTGTTTAAACATAGTAGCATGAAAGCAATCCGGTGTTTGGACAGGAGCCAAAATAACTTTACCCTCACTAGGGGTTTGCACTTTACAAGGATAGTGTCGCCCAGCCGGCGCCACAGTTGTGATGTAAAACATAATAATACAAAGTGTATAAATTCAATTTATAGTCGATTTCTTCCCGTGGATGGCGTAATAGGCAACTAAGGGATAACAAGGCGACTACCACAAGCGCTGAGGAACTACACCACCTCTAAAAGAGTGGACTCGCCAACTCGCTTGGCCACCATGCCATTTTAAGGCCATCCCTCATGACACACGCAAAGGCTGGTTGCATTGCATGGGGTTCTTCAAGAAAGCTGTGAATAGGATTGTGTAAGATCGACAGCGCACCTGTATACTCCCTGGTTTTGCAAGTGTATATTGATGGCGGTGGCTACTTACCATCATGTGAGCCGCTTGCCCGTCTGTCTCCTGTTCTATAAAAGACTTCAAAGAGAAACTGTACCCCTTTTAGTGCCTACTAGGTACTCGTGTTGGCTTCCCTCAAGCGGCGCGACGTATCGATTTTCTAGGGAACCCAAACAGTACGTAGGTACCACATCCATCTGTATTCTAAAATTGAAAGAATTTTTAAAATCGATTGAAGAGTTAAAACTCTTTCCATATAAATGTTTAAATAAATGATAAAAGTTTTAATTTAAATATTAAATTAAATATTAACAATTTAAAGTTTAAATGATAAAAATCCACATAAAACATAAATGTTTACCTCTTATTAAACAAAAGAAAAACTGTTTCTTTATAATATTATATAGGTGATATAAAAATATAATTATACATAATATAAAAGTTGGTGTCTGGTGAAGTGATCTAAAAATATGTACAATAGGCTACGGGTTAACATGTATACGAGTATATTAATGGGTAGAGCCAGTGGCGGATTTACACATTTGCCGCCCCTACTGACCTCTGCAATTCAATACCCTAATTCACAATCATATTAATTACACATTTTTTGTCAATGAAATTGCAACTTTATGATTTGTGCACCATCGTCCTCATTACATCAGCTTTTTCCCGTTATTAGTATGATTGTGAACTAGGGGATCGTTGTGTCAGTTCCTAGATTATTTTTACAACCCACGATTTAGTGAAGATTACGCAAGAAATAGTTTTTGGGTATATTTCTGAGCTAGGAAAAGCTCAATCATGGACTTTTTGGGCCAAATTTGCCGCCCTAGGCTCCAGCCTACTCAGCCTGCTGGTAAATCCGCCACTGGGTAGAGCATGTACCATAGGTACCTACATGTTGGAAATCTTTAATGGGCTTGGTATAAAAACTCAGTTGAATGGTTTTGGATCCATAGCGTGTTGCCGACTGTACGGGTGGGTATGTTGCCTGGGATTCACAACAATATCATATTCCAATTTGTTACTTAATACCAATGTCTCTCTACTGCTGGATATAGGCCAAGGCTCGCCACCACACACGATTTTCGGGTCTTCCCATCCAGCCACCATTGGCAAACTTCAAGTCCTTCACAGCAATTACAGTTAATGATTATTCTATTGTTTATTCTACTCGAACGGCGAATATTATGTTCCGTAAAATTAATTCAGTGAAGGGAATCGAAATCTAAAATGTAAAACCAATCTGTTCTGGGTTCACCTTCTTATAGTAAGTACCTATGTAAAGTTATTATTTATAACGAATACCGAGTGAGTGGAATATTATGTATGTAGGTATGTTTTAATATATTCCTTTCACCCTCCTAATATTTTTTTTTTTTTTTTTATAGATTTGTGGGCGGACGAGCAAGCGGTCCCACGTGATGGTAAGTGTTACCGCCGCCCATGGGCACCTGCAACACTAGGGGGTATGCGGGCGCGCCGCCGACCTTGCAAAATCCTATTCACAGCTCTCTTGAAGAACCCCATATCGTAGCTCAATGGAAAGACCTCTTGAGGCAGTTCGTTCCACAGCCTATACGGGTTCGCGGTATAAAATAATTTTACTAATGTAAAATCCCTGATTCTGCGCAACCTACACAAGGAATGCTAATCCTTTAAAGTGTTCATGCTTCCAAATCAGGTTTTATCTATTCATATACCCTACATTTATTATCCTTATCAGCTGTAGGTAATCATTATGAATGCCCCAGTTTGCGTGCTACTTGTAAAATCAATAATGAAATGAAGCAACGTTTGTCCTTCGTGCGTTACCTTCGACCAATATTTGCTTTAATTAATGATTAATAGGCACGATCAAAGAATCACCTACTAAGTACGTCATGGCTAAGGAATCTCGATGGCAAATATCGAGCTAGCAGGTTGGATCCCTGTCGAGATAATTCCTCCAGTAAACAAGAACTACAAATAACTGTATAAAATGCCTATAAATGCTGTGACGATTCACTGCTGGGTACATCAGGCCCTAGACAAATAAAATTAGTTTTGACGAGTGACATAAAAACGTGAGAAAAACTGCTCATATTTTCTTCAAATGATACAGTAAGAAGGCTCGTACAGAAAATTGGAAAACATGAATATTTAAATAAATCAACATATATAACGAATTTACGAGTAAATGTAGATTTGATTATAGCCTGGTAAAAATATAACTTTACCTATAAGGTAATTTATGTACTCATTCATGTACTCGTAATTCATTTATAACCAATAAGTATATCCCATATATATATTACACAAATATAAGACACTACTTACAAATTGAATCTTTTAGATATCTTGTGTTGCTATTCCTGATTATGCATTACAAATTCAGAGGCGCCGTGGCTTAGTTGGTTAAAGCGCCTGTCTAGTAAACAGGAGATCGCGAGTTCGAATCTCGCCGGGGCCTTTGTGTTTCTACCATCATCCTTTTGATTTTTTTGGAGTTTAATTCATATATTGATAGATAATTTCTGGTCATAGCTTCACCCGCTATGCTATTCACCACCATGAACAGATGTTCTGTCTTATGCAGAATGCATGTGGACGATCGTTTGTATGACGGACAGATAAGACTTTGTTGTAGGTACTATAAAACATACAAATACTCGGGTAAAAGGAATATTGCTAAATGAATGTAAAACCGGCAGCGTTATCGCTAAAGCGTTCATGAAGCTTTTCGGTGGTGAGGACAAATCTAAAAATATAAATAGAAGTTGATAGTGCAATAAAAGAAATAAAATGAATATACTTACATACAGTGGCATCGTTTTAATGACCTCATTTGTAAGTTCTTAAATACATCAGGGAACAGCGGCGGTTGCGTGCAGAAAATTATTAATGCACATGCAATGCAGTCGGACGAGTATATATTAATTTCATTATCAACAACACTAAAAAGTATATTCCCATGTGGATGCATTAATGGCATTAACTCTAGATGCGGTGTGATATAGTACTCTATTGTGTATTGTGTCAACGAACTAATTGAAACAAGATCATGTCTGAAAACTGAAAACGGACTGGTAATTTGAGTCTGGGGTATAAGAAAAAATCATACGGGGCTATATCTGGCGATGAAGGTGCTTGGTCGATGACATTTGTTGAATTTTTGGCTAAAAATTCCCGTACGATGATTGAAGTGAGAGACGGCACATTGTCGTAGTGCAGTATCCAAGAATTGTTTTTCCACAAATCTGATCTTTTCCGACGAATATACTCTCGTAATCGCCTCAAGACGCCCACATAATAATGTTTATTGACTGTTTGACCCTCCGGAAGGAATTCTGAGTAGACGACACCATGAAAATCAAAGAAAACAGTCAACATGACTTTGATTTTTGACTGATTGCAGACTATTATAGATTCACAATCTGCATTTCTGTGGCGGTCTGGCAATGTATGCAACAGGGCAATGTACGCTTCTCACTTGATTTATGCGAATGAATTCGGTTCAATTAGTAGATACCCATTTTTCGAGCTTCTTATTTAAGCAAATGCGTCAATATTGTATTGACACTAATGTTAAAATCTTCTGCTTACTCAGCCGTAGTCTATTATGGATCCGCGTACACAGTCACCTTCAACTGCTTCTTATTAAACCGTCAATAGAATTTCAGACGTTGATCTTGAGATCAAAATTTCAAGAACCTTAGTGATTAAATTACTAAAACACAGACATTCAATCCATATAAAGCATTGATATTTGGATATCTTTGGATATTTGGTATCGTTTGGATCACATTACTGGCGCGAAGAAACTCATATTTGAAAATAACATGAATTTTCAACATATCCATACTGTCGATTGTGAAAATATTAAAACAGAAACCAAAGACAGAAAAACAAAGACTGAATTACAAAACCAAAAGATAAAGAATGGAATAACATTCCTTTTTCCAAAACAAATTAAAAAATAATCAAATAAGTATTAAGCATGAATATTCGGCAATTTCATAGGTTTTGAATATACATCGATTGGAGAATTAGGGGAATTAGATTCCCCTAATTCTCCAATCGATGTCTTCACCTAATGGAATTATAATAATCTCTTAGGGGCACGTTATAAAAAAAATATCATTTTGTCACACTTATTTTCGTCTTCTTACCATAATTCTTGTCATAAATTATTATTCCCTTTCGCGGATAATACGCATTGGGTTTGGAATTTTAGAAAGACAACGCTAATACAATTTAGACTATTGAATAGGTAGGTACCTGAAAATTATCCTGGAGTTTGGGTACTAACTAGTTTAGTCATTGAAAGTCAGCAAGCAAGGCAGAAATACTTAGGTCTGTAACTGAGCAAGAATTCGACTAATCAAGATGGTAAAATGGAATGCGATATTTTTTATCGTAATAATAACAAGCAGACTCCAATGCAACAATTTACATTAGACGCATAAAATATATCGAAGTTAGCTTACTGTGCATAAAGGTAGTGTGTAACAGATCACTAAGGCAATTAAAATAGTTAATCTCTTTAAAAGTAATGAAATTAAAGTCGTTGAACCTAATTCAAGGGTCAACAGCCAGACATAGATGCGCTAGGATCATTCGCGTTCACCGACAGGAGTTGCAGGGACATTTACCCTTCTCTATATTAGTATAGCGTCGGTTTACGTACTTTATCTACTTTCATATTTTTCTGTGTGTCGTTCTTGAGCGTTGTCCATAATTAATATTTTAAAAACAGCGATAGTCAAATATGGACTAACTGGTTGAAAATGTATGGAAAGAGGGATATGTACTTCAAATTCACATGGTCAACAACTCATCTCTAGGCTATTAATGTATATTGTTCATTTCTTTTATTTAAAGAAACTTTATTCCACATAATCCCACAAAATACGAACTTAGTGTTTTAAGCCATTCTCTACCAGCTAATCTTTGAGTTAAATACATAGAGAGAGATGCGATGCATACTACAATATACTATAATACTACTTAAACGACAAACAGTATAGGTACATAATTTTACATAAATATATCTCACAGACATATATAATATAATATAACTACATACGGAATCACTAAGACTGATGTGAAGTGACTGTGTGTGTGTGTGACTGTGATGGCGAAATGTGAGGACTATTTAACTAGATATGATTAAAAGAACTACTTAGTGTGGTCAAAACAAAAATAATATTTCCTAATTAGTGATTTTTGTAATTAAAATGACTATTAATTTAAAGAATATCTTCGAGTTGGTTTTTCATTTTCCCAGTTAGAGATGTATTAATGTTGTACAGATAAATAGGCCACATACAAGAGCAGTGGCGAGTCAAAAATGTACTAAAATCTATCACAATAAATTCGCAACGCTTTTTTTACAGCAAAGACCAGTGCTGCAATTTCACAACTGACGGCGGGTCGTCCAACTGGCCACACATATGACACATTACAACACAATTACCGCACATTCACAGATGACTGCTGAGATATAGGTACACCAACGTGTTTCGGCAGTACGTAAGCGAGAGTTGCCAGAGTCCTTTCCCTTTTTATTCCATTCAATCCCATTCAATCTAATCAAATCCCTTCTAACAGATGGTTAAACGGAATAAAGGAAATCTTACTCATTACACTCCATACTCCGCATCCTTAACAATGCTGTTTCCAAATCCTAATTCTTAACTCTCCAAAGTTAGCCATTGTCTTTACTTTAATTAATGCTATTACTAATTTTAGCAGCTTCGACCCACCGAACGGACCCACCAGTAACCCACCCGAAGATTAATATGTCTCCCAATATCGGAACGGTATACGGTGGGGACCGTTTACCGTTCTGATATTTTTGTATATCATACCATATCATCAGCTTACGTCTCTCCACTGCTGGGTATAGGCCTCTCCAAGGCTCGCGGCTCGTCACCACACACGATCCTCGGCTCGTGTATTTTTGTATACATATAATGTTTTGTTTTAATATTCAGATATAAACCTTTTTAACGTTCGAGCGAACCCTCTAGTACCTACTAGAGTTATCTAGAGGGTATATATTGCATATGTTCACGAGCAACCGTACCTACTTTCCATCAGGTTGACTGAATTGCTGTCTGTCATGTCCTATAATGAAACACAATAAAACCGTAAAATATCGGATTTGACATAAGCAACCCGAGACGACACGAACTAACAGACAGATAAACGTTGTCCTTTATATGAGATTGTCTATTTTCATCTCCACATGATGCGATCCTCCTAATTGCGTGATGTCATTCACAAAAACTACGGTCGCTTATTGTTTTGATCACAAACTATAATAGAATTTCCCGTACCTACCTTTCTGTGAAAACTGATAACTAAACAATTATGTACCCCATGTTTACAATGTTAATTGCATCTTTGTATCAACAACAACACATCAAGTACACACCAAACCAATCAATAGTACCTACTTAGTTTTTATAATTACATAGTTATTTATGGAGCCAATTCGTGGTAACCACGATTTGATAAGATTTGATTCGTAGCGTAAACTACTTTTACATTTATATTTGTTAATATTTTGTTTGGACGCTAAATAAAGTACCTACATCATCTAGTTCCCGAAAAATATGTGCTCCTTTTACACGGAACAGTTGCCTTAATGAATTAATAATATACCTACAGGATAATGCAGTGATTTTGTTTTTATGTTTATATTAATTGTTAATTAGTCTATTTCCTCGAAAGAATAATTATTTTTTCTCTTTTACTTTGTGTACAAAAATCGGGTACCTAATAATTTAGCACTAGACCGATGTAGTAGTCATAATGCTGGAAACTGTAATAAATTCGGACCAATACTTCCTGATGATGATTCATTCCTGATAGACCAAACCAAAGGAATTCATCTTTACTATGTCAACATTCTCTTGTAGTATTTTATTTTATTTTAAGGCTATTTTACATTTTTATTCAACTTCCTCTAACGCGTTTTAGGACATAGGAATAATTTTTTTCAAAAAACATTTCATATGCAGTCACGGCCCTGCTACGATTTTATTATAGGTACTAGAAACCCGAAGTGAGAGTTATGTCCAACAATTCTTCAGAATATTCCCTAGGTACTCTACAGAGCCCAAAACAACCATTTTTAGAATTGTTGTCTGTCTGTCCGTCCGTCGGCCCGTCCGTCTGCGTCGGTCCGTCCGCCTGTGTCTGAACGCGCGCGAATACTACTAAAGTCTACATGTCTACATGTCATAACATGTATGTTAGACCGATTTTAATGTAACTAGGCATAGTTATAGCTTATGTGCCGGGTTAACGTTTAGGGTACTTTTTAT
Organism: Sesia apiformis; assembly: GCA_914767545.1. Classification (NCBI taxonomy): domain Eukaryota; kingdom Metazoa; phylum Arthropoda; class Insecta; order Lepidoptera; family Sesiidae; genus Sesia; species Sesia apiformis. The sequence continues at coordinate 7,013,902 of OU611950.1, read as the reverse complement.
CCATTTTATAGTTCCCACTGGAATCACAAGTTTTTTTATATAAAAAAGTGACAAACGAGCATACAGTATACCTGTTGGTAAGTGGATACTGTCGTCCATAGACATCCGCGATACGCCCCTCGGTACGCTGCCTACCTTTGAAGATATAGGATTTGGAATAAGGGTTGAGAAAATGAGGAGATAGAATGGGATGGGAATAGGCTCCGGCATATCTCACTCACTTCAGATACACGTACGTACATTGGGGAAATAAGATAAAGTGGGAAAAACAGTACATTTAAAGGTAGTCTTCTGTGTCTGTAGTAGTCTTCTGCAAACGCAGTGGCTGGCACCGCTAAGCGACAATACACCTCCCGACATAGAAATGCGATGCGCATCCGCATTTCCTCAATATGGAGGTGTTACGCACTCTGTGGTCCAAAAATCGTTTTATGCTAATTCGTAGGCTGTGGGACAAACTGCCTCAATCAATAGGTCTCACGTGGCTGTTCGTTACGCTACGACATGGAGTTCGTCGGGAAAGCTGTGACCAGAATTTTACAAGGTGGACAGCGCACCCGCATAGCTCCTGGTATTGCAGTTGTCCACGTTGCCCGTTTGCCTCATTTACTATAAAAAACATGACTATTCAAACCAAAGATAAGACTATGCGCAATGATTTAATTGTTCCTTTTAGATTTCATATTAAATGCTAATATCTATGTAATTAATTAGTCATAAAACTCTAGATAATACCTAATTGTGCCTCCAACTATCGGATAACAAACAAGAGATAAGTACTAAAGACATCGTAGGCACTAAAGCATAAATATGATACACCGGAAATACATGTTTAATAATAAATACAATTATTTTAATAATAAATAAAAATGTGCACTTTCATTTCATTGCAGTGTGTATAATCCATTCTAATCCATTTTGTACAAAATGTATACAAACAGTTACCCCATGTTTGTATACATTTTGTACAAAATTATTATTGTACAATTGTACTATCGTAAGGTGATAATTGTTTACATATCTATACATATAAAAAGAGAGATGTCCTGACAGACCGACTGATTCATCATCGCCGAGTTTTCAAGGAGTCTATTAATACTTTTAAAACAAAACCCAAGCGCTAAATTTCCCTAAATTTAAATCTAACTGTTGAGATATTTCTTTGGTTTGATTTTCTTATTGGCAAATTGGATTGGAACATTATTACATTATTACATGTGCACAAATAATAAATGACAGAATGCAATAAGCGACCTTATCGCTGAGACGATCTCTTCCAGGCAACCTTAGGATAGAGAAAAATAAAAATAGATATAATATGTAGGTAGTACAAAATGACCGATATCCACCGAATAGATCATGTTCAATATATACCTACCGACAATATCGATAATAAATATATTATAATACTCGTAAACACTTATAATAATAAATAATTTAATAATATATAAATACCTACATACATATCTAACACTGCACCCAATATCAATTCGCAAATAAGAATCAAAGTTGACAAGGAAAGAAAAATAAGAGGGATAAAATTAAAAATAAATTCATTCTATTTAGAGTAGAAATTGGTTATTGGTGAGTGTTCTTGTGTTTTCCCAGAAGGCCTTTGGGAGCAACCTCGCCATCATACGTACGTACGTACGCGCCTTTGTTGGCTTCCTGTCCCTGAATTTACTCGGTAGGTACTCGTGAGTCAGAATAATCATCAGCAAAGGTTTAAAAGTTATTAGAATCGGAAACATTGAAATATATTCTATTTTACCTTTCTACCAGTTCTACCATACCACAAACAAATCGCGAGCTGTGTTTCGTGCTAACTATGGAATGGACGTTACATACGGTATAGTATACCACCACTTACGTCAGTGTTATTATAACCTCAATTTCCACCTCTATTAGAATTATCCTTATTAGTTAATAAATATTACTTAGAAAAGGTTATCGCAAAGACTATCCACGATACGGTTATTTGTAACAACATTGTCATTAGTCATCATTGCAATGTCCTCGAAACGTTGCCAAACCTAGAGCCACCAAGGTTACCCAGGATTTGTCTATTATGGGATAAGACAACCTTGCTTGAGTTTGCTAAATAAACCTTGTTATAAAAAGGATTTCTTGATTGTAAATTTGACAAACACTGGCTAGAATACTCGCTTATCTAATAGATAAGTGTCCTGTGCACTTACAGAACACGTCATTATTAGTAAATTGGACACTTGAAGTTGAAAAACGGTATCGTATGCATCCAGAGTACGAATAATAATATTTGTGTAGATGAAGATAGTTTGTTGTATTCATTTGCATGTATACTAATGAGACTAAAATAGAGTTATTGCTTGATGTATATTGCGAGTCTTTCTTGTCACAACTCTGAACATTATGGTCAGCTTGGTTTCTCTCAAGGTTGTAATAAATTAATAATAGAATAGACAGCAATCATATTTGACAGATCTGTTTAACTTTAAACAAGAATTTAATTTTATTCGTCCTCATCAATGATAGTTATCTAAATAAAATAAAAAGAAATGTATTGGTATCTACGAAATGTAATGTTATATTTTTTTCCTAGTCACTTTAGAAATGACTTTTAATTGGGTTTTTATTATGTGCTGTAGAATAGAGGAAAAATTATAAAGAATGTAATTACCATAGTTAGGCAAAAAGCAACGCTATGTACCTAACTGAAATGAAATCTACATATTTCTGTTTCTTTTGCTAGATTGACTACTCCAATTCAATGTTGATAAAATTTTATAATCAATGAAACATACTATCACATAATTCCAATTGTATTCCGATGTATTTGATAGGGGAATTCATATAATTGTTATTATATGATAAAAATATAATTGTTATTATTATAATAAATATATTAAATGGATTCATGTTTTAAAATTCAGTTTATACCTAGTAATATTTTGATAACAGTATAACAGCAAATATAACACAGTATAATGGTACAGAGAATATAACTGTCAAAAATACAGTAAAGAAACTACAGCAGTTAATATAATATCTTCCAGGTAATGCACCTAATGAAAAAGTTACATAATACGAGTATAATCTTTTGTTGTATTTTAAGGGTACAAACTTTACCGATTTAACGCTCAATAGAATACCTAAAGATCGAGTAATATCTAAACCGATTGATATTACATTCCTTAACCGACATTTGCGACAATCAAAAGGTAGTCCAACGCTTATCAACTTAATCTTGGATTAATTAAAAACTGGAATCGATACTAAATCTGATTGATACTCCAGATATGAGACGTGAAGCATCATCTCACTTTACAAGGTTTATTTAGCACTTTACAAGGAAAATGGGAGATGTTTGTGGCACTGTTGTATGAATTTAATGCCCAGGCGAATGCACTCGCCCTTTGTCGTAGTCGAGACAAATGAAATGATTCAACCAGTCCTCGTACTTCCAATTCACTATTCAGTTGCACCTCACCGCGCGCCAAGTGAACACATTCTAACGCGCTTTGTTTCTTGTCATAGCTCTCCGAGCTCGCACGAATTATCAAACTTTCACTTTTAAATTAAAGCAAACAAACTATTCAAAATCGGAAATAAAAAACACGCGTTTTGTGAAATAAAATATGGTCTCAAGAGTAACAAAAATAAGGATTTAAAGAAGACTGAATACATTTAATTGTGACAAAAACTCGTGATGGTAGTGTATAGTTAACGCTGTCTCAATTGAAGTTCTACTACTATGCTACTGCCGGATTGCCTCAGAAGTGTATCAGTTTGATCTGTGTAGTGCTATAATTTATTCATAATGGGAAATGATTACGGTAAGTATTTTCCTTATATAGTTTTTTTTTTATAAAGGTCTATTCCCAAAATACCTTCCCAACCCCCTTAAAGCTTAAACCTTGATAAAAATCCGATATTTATAATAAATATCAAAATATCCGATATAATAATTATATCCGATGTACATCGGATATATATCATGTGAATAAAAAAGAGCGAATTTCATTCTGTAAGTGGTTTTAATGTGTCAAAATTGTTAAATGAAACTTTGAGTTTGATTAATAGACTTATTTATTATAAAACAAAACAAATAATAAGAGTAAAATTGGAGTAATAAAAAATTAGAGTCTGAGATTAATAATCAGTCTACTTAATCAACATTCAACTAAATTATAATTATAATCTTTAGGGTTGGATCATTGGTAGTGGCACTGATCATATTTTTTATTTATGTCAGTATAATAATTTAAAAACGGGGGATCTGCCAAAATTCTAGTTTTGACGATAAATATCTTAAATTGATAAATAAAAATTGATATATATCAATATAAATACCAATTGATATAAATGATATAAAATATATCCTCTGATATTAGAGAACCCAAATTTAAAGACAATACGTGAGGACCAATTAGCCCCGTTGTCTTGCTCCTGCTGGCTGTGCTATAGGTCCCGGGTTCGATTCCCGATCTTAGACAATCCCTTATTTATAAACAGGTGTTTGTTCGGATCTGGGTATTACACGTGTTGTGTTCGTCTTTGTTGTGTCTCTGGACCTACGATACTGGGAATCCAAGTGTGTAGCGTTATAAAATAAGGTCCATTCAGTGTGGCGTTATAAAAAAAACCTTATACTTAGATGATTAAATTTTGATATTCTATTTTTAATTTGTTGATATACGTTTATTACAATTTAGTAAGTAGTATTGATAAATAAACTATAAATATGTATGTGAACAGGATTCTGCAAGGTCGGCGCGCAACCGCAAGCCACCTGGTGTTGCAGGTGTCCATGGGCGGCGGTGACCACTTACCATCATATAACCCGCCCGCTAGTCTGCCATCTTTATATTTAAGGAAATACAAGATTGTTGTAATACAATATGAAAAATAAAATTTAAAAAACCCTTAAGACTAATTTACTTGCAGAAATCAGCTAATTAAAATAATCGTCTAAGTATTGTTAAATGGCGGCGAAAACTGGAATTAGTTTACAACATACCTCAACTTGCATTTCATAGTTGTTTTAAAGTTTTTTTAAAGGTTTTAATTTATTTGTTACTAGCAGAAGTAGATTCATTGATTTCTTGCAGAGTTATTAGACTTATTATTACTGTTAGGTAACAAACAAACAAACCAACCTTGGCATTTATGGTAATAGATGGGAAATGCTACGAGTATGTATAACCATAATAAATATTTAAAAAAAAACTAAAGTTTAAAAAATGTAGACAGCTTCTTTAAAAAAAGTTTTTTTTAGTATTTCTTAAAACTTTTTATAAGACAAAACCAAGTTCAAAAGGGCTCTAAGAAGTTATAAATTAAAAATAACTCTCTTAATTTTAGAATAACTTTATGGCAGGCATTATGACAAAAAAAAACAGTTATTTGTTTTGAAAACAACGAGATTTACCTTTTTTGTTGGAGATAACAAAATAGGCGCAACGTTAAAAAAATTTTTAAACATCGCTTACGATGACGCCCACCCCATTTACAGTTTTTTTTAATACATCTTTGAATCTTTGTACTTGGTAGAATTTGACATAGGATCATTGGAATCTGAATGCTGAATCTAGATTCAGCAAGAATCGAAAAAATACTGTAGGATCGTGATCGTGTGTGTGAACGTGAGTTCAAATCCTCGGCCCGTAATACCACTGAGTGACAACTCAAGTACTTTTTCAAGTCAACTCAAGGATATTTAAAAATTGTCACTCGGTCGGCTCGGCGGTGAGGGAAAGCATCGAGAGGAAACCCACATGCTCGAGAAATAGAAAAGAAATTTGAAGTCTGTGTATCTGCTGTAGGCCCGCGTGGTGGATTATGGCCCGGAACCCCCCCCCCCCCCACCCCCAAGCCCAAGCCCTGCTGTGGGATGTTATAGGTTGATACAAGTACAAATTCAAATTATTTATTTGCCAAAACATTAATAGATAGGTACCTATATTCGTAAACTATAAATTATGTACCTATAAAATATAGCTCGTGTTATACATATATACGCCTGAATATGGATTGGGTAGGACGTGGGTCTCTCCCCGATTGTGGTTTAAATCAAACTCGTTAGCAACACGATTTCCTCTTTACCCGATAACGTACCAAAAAAACAAGTTTTAGCGAAAAATTGTTTCAATTTGATTTTTTAGGACAGATTTGATTTTTATTATAATAAGTTAACATTGTTTTCTTGTCCTAGTTCTTTATATAAACTTACTAATAACTCTAATAAGTAAGTAAGTACCTACACTTTTTTGCACACCAAAGACTATAATATTCGGTACTTACGTATGAAATTACCGATTTTATTACTGGCCACTTTGAGTTTCGATATCTTCTGTTCTAATTCGAATATCAAACTAAAACAAAATGCATCTAATAGCTACGATGTTCTCATTTCAAAATCAGTATTTCATTTGTTTTTCTTCACCTAAATTTTGTTCATGTGATTGTCTTGAAAATAAAATGGATAAATCGAATATTCGTGCTATTTTTGAATTTGAGTATCGTCGCGGCACCAACGCAAGTCAGACAGCTCACAATATGAATAGTGTATGGGCCAAACTCGACAAACGATCGCACCGTGCCACGTGGTTTGAACGGTTCCGTTCTGGAAATTTCGATCTTAAGGATGAGCCCCACGGTCGACCTACGACCAAGGTTAATAACGATGAATTAAAGGGTATAGTGGAAGCAGACCCATCTCAAAGTACACCTGAGTTAGCAGCAGGGGTTGATGTTAGTGATAAAACAATGTTGGTTCATCTGCGTCAAATAGGCAAAATAAAGAAGCTTGAAAAGTACCCACTTTTATGAACTGAACTGAAGTAGCCGTATGAACTGAACAAACGTCAGCGACAACAACGCGTCGAAGTGTTATTGAACAGTCACATAGACGAAGGAATTTTGAATCTCTTCGTGACTTGTGATGAGAAATGGATCCTGTACGATAACCGCAAACGTTCGTATCGGTGGCGGGATCCAGGAGTTGCACCCCAACAATATCCAAAACGCAAGATAACTAAGAAAAAGCTACTGGTATTAGTTTGGTGGTCCTCTGCCAGTAATGTCCACTACAGTTTCTTGCGAGCCCGTCTAACGATTGAGGTAGATGTGAACCGTAAGGAGCTGCAGACGACGATGGAAAAGCTGTGGCAACAAAGCAACCAAGTTTGGTCAATCGCTCATCTCCACTTCCTCTTCATGACAATGCCCGCCCTCACACTTCTTATACAACAGTTTTAAAACTTCAAAAGCTGAACCTCGAGACTCTCCCTCACCCACCATACTCACCGGACCTTGCCCCGACAGATTTCCATTTCTTTCAATAATTTGATGACAATAATTTGATTCTGAAGCAGCTGTGAAATTAGGGCTTTTGAAGAATTCATTGATGGGTATCAATGAATTCTTCAAAAGTCTACGAGACTTACAGAAGCGGCATCAATCAATTGCCCGTGAGCTGGCGAAAGTGTGGACATAATATGGGTGAATATTTCGACTAACATAATAAATATATATATAACAAAAAAAAATTGTCAGTTTCTCATACAAATCGGTCATTTCATAGGTAAGCAGCTAATAATATGATAGTGATACAAAAGTTTAAATAAATGGTAAGTATACAAAAGATAGGTGTTACCGCTAAAGTGATCTCTTCCAGGCGGGAGGAGATATACGCAAACACAAGAATAATAGGTAGATCCTTGACTACTTGTATCAGCCTATAACGGCCCACTGCAGGGCACAGGCCTTCTTTAGTAAATCACTGGGGTTTAGGTTTCACGCCGAAATCCAGCAGGCGGGCCCAGTGCGGATTGGTGGATCACATACTTCAGATTATTTTTCTATATCTGGAGCATGTAGGTTTTCTCACGATGTTTTCCCTCACCGTTGAGCCAGTGACAATTTAAAAAAATCCGTATTTAAGTAGAAACTCAGTGGTACGGGCCGAGGATTTGAACTCGCGATCACACGAATGTGAGTCGAGTATAGATCACGTGTGCCTACACGTGATCACCGCTCTTCCTTGGCTATTGGGGTATTTAGATTTCTAGACCTAATTAGGTAGTTTTGCTACAAAATTCTTAGCAGATTTTTAATGTTATTCTTGATATACCTATTGGTAAAATAAAACTGCACATTTGCTTGTTAAATGTATGAAAATACGTACCTAAGTATTAATGCACGCGGATGCACCTTTCAATTCATTGTGTATCCAAAATAGGTATTTCTGACAGCTGTTGAAACTTTTAGTAATGTTCCATAGTGGTTTCAATAAAATATTTTATTGCTTTAAGAGTGCGAGATGCTTATTTTACGACATGTAGGTACGAAAATACTACATTCATAAACATCTTAGTGTATGTTTCAATTCAGAGATAAAAGACTTTTGAGAGAAACTTTTTGCATCCAGAAATGGATGCAAAAAGGCTACCAACGATGAAGAATAGGTAGGTATGGGAATGTTGCATGTTGCTGAGATAAGAATGTGGCTGGTTGTCTGTCGCAAGAAGGATGAATGGTTAAAACTATTCCGATAAACCATAGGCGTATAAATACTATGCTTCTAGTAAGATCTAGTATTGTGATTGGACGACAAGAGCGAAGGTCTTTTGTGGTGGTAGGCCTTAAGATAGCGGTATATCCGCCAGTTAAAAATATGATATTACTTTAGACCCGTTGACGTTGACCACAGTTAACTGTTGACGAAAACTGTTAACGTTGACAACAGCTGTTGTCAATGTTAAAACGTGCTATAAGCGGAGGTTATCGATGAAAACAGGTATTAGCTGTGATTTGTTGATGAAAACTGATATGATTCCGTGTTAAGCTGGTAGCTCTTGAACGAGTTCTCTAGTCTCTACTGTGCCAATAATAGACATTTAGGATAGTTAGAATAAATTTGCCTTAAATAAAAAGTTAGAACTTTGTAAAATTTATGAAAGTAAAACAAGAAAGAAATATTTATATGTACTTTTAAATTCCTCCATGAGTTCAGTTTGAAAAATATTACTGAGATAAATATGTAATGAGATAAATATATAATGAGATATAAATGTATCACTGAGATCAGTTTAAATTAACTAGAATAAACAGTCAGTAATTGTTTACACTAATTGTATTTAAATAATAATATAATACAAACATTATTATTTTATGGAAGACAGGCGGCAGACGAGTTGTAAGTCAGCTAGCCCTAACTTGTAATATAAGTGGAAACTATCGCCCATGAATTTATTTTGTTTGAAACAAGGTACGTACTCTAATCTTAAGAGTCTAATCCAGCGTGTCAACTGGCCAAGTGAAACAGGTTTATTGTACCAATAGTGGAGTGTAGGCTTTCTCGACCGGTGTCCATATTAATTGAATCTTCCGGGCTACTTGGCCGAGGTCTTCTGGAATCTCTTCTCTTTCTTCCAAAAGAACTGGTTGCGCTCGAGAAGCCGAAGAGATAATATATCTCCGAAAGTAAACGCAGTCGCCACTGAAGATGTCAACCGCAGTTGTTGACGAAACGTTTGGAAGAAAGAGAAGAGATTCCGAAGACCTCGGCCAAGTAGCCCGGAAGATTCAATTAATTATTGTACCAACGTTGGTCAACGGAGTCTATGTATTGACGGTAATAACTAAATCAACCTGTTGACGAGTTAACAGTTGATACATATTTTCGTCAACAGCGTTCACCATTTGCGAAGATAATGACGGTCAACTGTTAATCGTTTCTTGTCTCAACCCTGGTACCTACCTACTTATTTCCTGATTTTTATTATGCATCACCAATGGTGAAGGGTGACTGTTAGCTCCCACATTGCCGTCATATAAGCCATACATTATTCATGAAAAAAAAATTCAAAATTGGCAGTTTTCTTTTTAAACCATTCTTGTCATATCATAATATATCTACTAGATATAAGGAATGTTAATAATAAGTATATATATTTGCGTTACCATCAAGTCTAATATTTATTTGACAATTATATTTTTTCTGGTTCACGTTCATGACCATGATAATTATTTTTCCGTAACGCCTCATCTTCACGGGCACGTATAATGAGGCCTCTAAATTTTTTGTGGACCCAAAACGCTATTATTATTATTTTTAACGTTTTACATTATAACTTGTTTTTTTTTTTTTTTTATAGATTAGTGGGCGGACGAGCAAGCGGTCCCACGTGGTGATAAGTGTTACCGCCGCCCATGGGCACCTGCAACACCAGGGGGTATGCGGGTGCGCCGCCGACCTTGCAAAATCCTATTCACAGCTCTCTTGAAGAACCCCATATCGTAGCTCAATGGATATAACTTGTTGTGTAACTTTCTTCATATAACTTATATTTAAAAACAAATTTCACTTACAAAGAGAATTAACACAATTTAGTTTGCTTTATTGAGATCTATAAGTGATAATAAAATGCTACATAAACGAATCTATCAGGTATATTCGTAAAGCAATTACATCATATGTTGTAGGTAGGGCAATGTCGGGGTCAACGATACATTTTTAAAATTACTCTAGTGCTACTACGAGTAATACTACACACTATGTGAGTTCCAAGTGAGTACATATTATTTAATTTTCTATCATGTTATACTTTGTGTAGCTCTTTAAATTTTTTCAGGAATTTTCATTGCGATTTTCAAACTTTGATCCGTTTAAACTAAAATAAAAGTCTCACTATAAGTTACAGTTCTGTAAATAGAACCAAGTCTCACTACAACTATGTACGGAACTGCAGCACAGAACTACTGGGAACAAAGGCTCTTATTTTCTTTGATAGTGTATTAAATATTCAAACAGACAAAATCTTAGTCACAGCTTTATCTAAAGTTGTGGTTTAGTAACACACTTTCTATCGTCATTATCTGGTCGGGATTTAAGAAATACAATCCACGGTTTAAGTACCCTACACTATGACATTTACGAGCAGTCGTGAAAACTTGCTCATTTCTGTGGACGCCGTGGACAAAAATAAAATTTGCAATAGTAACTAACAATAGACAAAGATAACTCAGAATTATGAATAGAATCCACGTGTTCTGCTTCGAGAATTCATCGGTTATTACATATTACTTACACTTTCTTTTATTACTTTTATCACTTACACCTGTTATTTGTTTTATTTGTAAAAAACGAACAAGAGTATTTAAGTAATCGTTAAATTTAAATAGTGTTTTTGTGTAAAGCGACAAAAAGCAAGGATGCTGGCAGCAAAAACGCGTTCCCCAGCAATGGTCCCAGCAACGATTTAAATCTTTGGTCCCAAAGTCCTAACGCCTTATTGGTGTGGGTTCTAGACGCTGTTTTTATAATAAATGTCTCCATTCTAATCATGTATTAATACACATATTTACGGATGAAAAGAAGAATCATTAAAGTTAGACGTCATTCACGTGTAACGTTACTCACATTACCTAAGATTTAAGTTCTCATTACATTAAGAATTACGACTCATGCGTATTGGATATCCTGTTTGGTAGATAAATCAAATAATATACTAACATTTAATTTGAACTCATATTTAAATTTAAAAATTATCAAAGTAAGTATTTTTACTTTATGTTTAGTAAATATAAAATTGTTAAAAATTATTAAAATAATAAATATTTAAAATTGTTAGAAACTAGCTTTTTAATTTTTTAAAGTTTACAATATGATAAATCCCACAAAATTCTTCAGATAAAGTTTAGTCGCTCTCCGTTTCCTACTTACTATTACTACTTACTACTTATTCATGTATTCGTCTTGCATTGGTTAGGCCGTTAACTACTAGTATGGTGGGTGGGAGGGGGGTATTGTATACTGTTATGTTCTTTTTCCGTGTACATTATTGATGGAAGAATCGAAGAATATAATTGTCAGTGTTCTCAGGTCTCAAATGGTTTCGTCTGTATTTCTTTATCAATAAATTCCAATAAAAACCTAAGTATATACTTATTTCTGGTAATGATACGCCGGGGAATATTAGTGTTTATCTAACAGGAAAAATGTATATTCAACGAATATTAACGAAATATATATTAACGAAAGAAACATTCACCATATCTCACATAATCAGCATGTTAAAGTGACAATGGGCATGTCATATTTGTCGCAGGATCGATAACGTGTAAACGAGTCCTCAAATGGAGACCACGTACCCAACCCGGTAAGCGCAGTGTGGGACGCCCTTTGGCTATGTCGGCCGACGCGACGCGCGACGATGACTTGAAGAAGTTCGCCGGTGGTAGGTGGTTGAGGAGAGCCGACGATCGTATGTGGTGGCGACCCTTGGAAGAGGCCTAATATCCAGAGTGGAGAGACAGGCTACAAACTAGTATGTTGATATGTACCCGATTTCATCTGGAAGAAAATCACATTTTTGCGAAAACCGTTGCCAACACGTTATTTCTAAACTAAATATGCATTTTGATTAAAAACCTTACACAATGTTAAAACCACAACAGAATTTATTTTATTTATTTATTTATTTATGTAATCTGCAGCCTTTTATGTATCTTGTTTAACAATTATGTTGCCAGTGTTAATGGCCAATACAGATTACACTGACATTTAATAGTATTTAAACAGTACATCTAAACATCTAAACAGTATTTAATAAATTGTGGACAAGTAAAGGTGATTCTTTATTAACAAAGCGTGCTGATTTATTTTTGCATTGGTGTGTCCGTTTGAGTGTGTTGTGCGTGTGTGTGTACCCAGTGGGAGGGTGTGTATGTGTGCGTGTGTATTTGTTTAAGATGAACTTTAAAATATTTGTGAGGAAATGGGTTTCAGGAGATATTATAATGATTTTGATGCTTTTTTATGATTCCCGCTTTTAACTTTTTCTTACTTAATTAAAATATATCAAGGTCTGCGTAATATTTATTGTAATTCTGCATAATGCGAGAAAGAACTGAATTATGGGCGTACCTTGTTTTAACCAGAGGAACATCAAACAACTCGGTAACAAGAATCAGACCATTAGAATATATCCCAAGATAAACTTGAATAAGCAGACAGACAGACAAACGTTGCGCTGTACCTAAATAGAGATGAACATTACATTGCGTAATAAAATCATTTAGGAACTATCTGCGGCGCGGGCGCATCTTCCACCGATCACCGGCATTACGGCCGCGGGACGTAAATAAAGACAACGTCACCGTCATTCACTCTGTTGACATTAGGCTTAGTACATCATGCCTTCATAAGGCTTACTTTATTCTGTGGTAAAATTAAATAATATGTATTATTTTACATATACAGATAACAACATATCAGGCGTAATATTTTTGTTCCATTTTCGCTGGTATGTCAACGCAGTACGACTTGTATTTCATATTTTTATTCATCAAATAACTATACATATATTTCATATACAACATATATCAGATAAAACTTTTTGGTTTTGTGTGTGATTTACATTTTTACTTTTTCCACCCGCGCTTCGGTCCCTTTGTATCAGTTACGTTGTTTACGTTTAATATTATTTTATTTAGTTATATTGTGATAATTATTTATTTTAGTTAGGAGTTATATTAGATGTGTTGTTGATAATATATGTGTGCTTTCATGTGTGGAAATGTAAATCACGCGAGAATATCCTCGATTGCATATTTTACACATGTTCCTAAGTATGTAATTACAAAAACTGTACTGAAAAAATTTATTAATCTTAGAGTATCTTTGTAAACTGAGTCAAGTTGCATTAAATAGCTATTAATAGGTACCTAGTAATTGGTATTATTATGCTGGTATTTTCCGCAATACTCGACAATTGCATCGGTTTATTTCCAATTAAATGTAGATACCTAATTAATTTTTAATAGTGTAACTCGTTCAGACAATGTGAACCGTTCCTTAGAACTTGTCTCTCGTAGTTACGCAAGTTGAACACAGTATACAACGTGACTTTATAGAGTGTATACATTTATAGATAGAGATAATATTATCTCATAAATTTGTTTATTATAATGTGCTTTATTTGGACAGTGATAACAGTGTAAAGAAACGGGTTACTATGTTGCCAAACAAAAACGAAAGTTAATGGTGTTAAATTTCTTGAAATGGTATTTCTTATGATAAAGTATATCTCCTATCTCTACCTCACTCACGGAAAATACGTAATTTTATCTTGTTCTATGCTAGATACACTGTTGTTTTTGTGCAGTGACCACGCTGACCGGTTTGCTCATCGTTACGCGAGCACGAAATAAAATCGTCCCATTTCTAAAATTAAAGTACGATTACCTACGATAGGCCCACACGCGACATTGGATTTTTGTCACTGACTCATTCAGTTATCTAGTTTTACAGGATGGAAAAAATGAGTGTATATACTCGTAAATACTAATATCAGAATTAAAATTCAGTGTTTACACAATAAAATATGTTTCGAACAGTAACTTTTTAACATAACCAATTATATTTCTGTTGTGAATTTTCAAACACTTAATAAGGAACAATTAAGACGATTAGAAAAGATAATGTTCTTAATTGCTATTGGTCTGACGTACCTATATAGGTATGAGTAAAAGTAGATTGTTTTAACTGACTTCAATGAATGGCTTCTCATGGGTTATCAATCACTTATTAACACGTTTATAGCTCACCTACGGATCGATATTAGTCTATAACGTCTCACTGCGGGACACAGGCCTCCCTTTACAATCGCAAGAGGGCTTCGGGCTATAATTCGACACTCGGGCCCAGTGAGGATCGGTGGATATTCCACATACCGTAGCATTTTTTTATTCTCGGACGCGCGAGTTTTATCACGATATTTTCCTTCATCGCCAAGCTAGAGATAATAAAAAAAACCTGCACTCACAAGTAGATACTCGGCGTTTGCACTAATGATCACACAAATGTGATCAAGATGTGGTCAGTCACGCTCTACCAAACCACACAAAACCTTATGTATTTTTAAAACCTGGTATTTGACATATCTGACATAATATTCCTAGTTTTACTTCCATAGTGCCAAATCTATGTCAATTGCAATTCCAATTATGAGATGACGTTCATAAACCCGTGGTCAAACATTTTCGTTCACCGTACTCGTTAGTAGTTAGCTTTATAGTATCGGCAGGCTTTAGAGTAGCACCACTCCATATCCTCCCGTGGGTGTCGTAAAAGGTGACTAGGGGATAACAAAGCGATTACCACAAGTGTTGAAGAACTACACCACTTCTAAAAGAGTGGAATCGTCAATCCGCTTGGCCAGCGTGGCGTTTTAGGGCTATACATCCCTCATGCACATTGTCGTGTGCATGAGAAGGCCCGTGTCCAACAGTGGACAATAAAGAATATCTCAGTCACTACCGAAACACGTGCGTACATTGAGGAAATACGATAAAGTAGGAAAGGCAGTACATTTCAAGGTAGTCTTCTGTGAGAGAGGTGTAACGTGGCCAGTCGAGTGCGCCCAGCGGCTGTGGCAATGCAGCGTGCACTCTGCCCCTAAACTATTGTATACTTAATAACTATTGTAACTTCTAGTAGTTACAATAGTTATTAGTAGTTACTAAGTAGGACTTTTAGAGCCCGAAATAGGGCAAAGTAACTCCAAAACGGGCACTATTTTTCATTATTATTATAACTGCCACATCTGTTGTTTTTGTTGTTTGTCTGCTTAATCTAGGGAACTACGAGTGCAATTTCTAAGGCCTAATGCCCTGGAACGATTAGGAAAAAGGAAATGCCTTTAAAATAATTTCTTTGTAAAATTTTAAAATATTTTTATCAAAATCAGTCAATCGGCTATTTAACGTATAAGTACCTAAAGAAAAGAATAGTCCAGAATAAACGATTGTCCCGAGTGAAACTGGGCACCAACAGGCCAATTAATAGTTTGAAATTTTTTGCAAATTATTCGTAATTTAGTAGATTTTTGCATTTGCTTGTCTACTACGAGACAAGCTTCCTATAATGCACGCTAATTCTAGGTTTTGCGCTGTCCTAATCGAAGGTTTCCCTGCTATGTTCTCGATATCGTCGCTCCAGCGGCAGTTAGCCAGCCTCTATTCCTTTGGTCTGGTCTCAGTGGCTTGTGATATTACCTCTACCAGATCTTGTAATTTTAGTTAAAATCTTAAAAATAAAAATTATTACTTTGATCAGAAATAATCATAATAAATCCAAAGTTTAAGTTAGAAAATCTTAACCATAGTCCACGTCTACAATGAGGTCCCATTCCTCAGAAAACGTCACATTTATTCCTCTAGAATCATTCCGTTATTTAAACAATCCGGATATCATTACGACTAGAGAACTTTATTTCGGTACTGCTTAAATTATTTGTTCAACCGTGACGTAAGTGAAGGTTATACAGTACAGTAGGTACCTACTCAATTATGTTACAGTTGGTAGTACTTCCTTCAGTGGTATCACTGTTTAATGTGGGTCCTTATCATTTTAAAGATTAGTAAAGATTTTAAAGAAGTGATTTTAAAATGTTAGGTAGGTACCTAACATTTTTAACATAAGCATATTAAGTAGGTACCTAACATTATATTCCGAAATTAAAAATATTGTTTATTTTAAACAATATTAGACAATAAACAATGGTTATTCTTTTATCTAAAACTCCAAGTTTCTTGGCTTGGTTAATGAAATATTTAACAAAATTTTTGCATTTTTCTCGAATGTCATCAAAATGCATTAAAATTTGTACCTGTTTTTACGATATTTGTAACATTGTCTAAGCAAAGGTATGAATTTATTAACTTTGGTTAAGAACTTCTAATTTCAAATTCTGTTTAACCAATCAAGCAATAACCTTTGGTCTTTTATTGTTTGTCTATTGTTTGCTGGGATGCAGGAATCCCAATGCCACCACCTAAAAAAGTTAAATAGAAACATGTTCTAAAATCTAATTTTTATGATAAAATAATTGCAAAATATGTTATTTTTTTCACTATTTATTCGAGAGTACCTTTTATCTGATAAACTACGAGTAATTAATTAGTGATTACTAACACGGCCTTAAAGGAAAATATCGTGAAGTGTAGGGGCATATAAAAAATCTGGGCATGTGTATTTTGTAGCCATCCGCTGCCCACTGCGTAGTCGCTCACTGGCCTATTCATAAGCGAAATTCCCCCGGTGGGACGATCGCGCAGACAGCGAAGAATCATTCATAAGACACCGCAGCAATGCCAACCCAGTGACCTGCCCGCAGTTGCAGGCAGCTATGCTACTTCCATGGTGGGCCATAAATATCCAGGTATTTAGTATCCTATAATCCTATAAACTCCTTATAATTGCAAGGGGAGAAGAAAGTAGACAAAATTGCAAATGAAGTAAAGACAAGGATATGCGGTTTCCTCGTCTGATCCCGTAGGCTATGCTTTGTATGGTATTGTCATTGATTTACCTATTTTGTTTAATATTATTTATTTACATTAAAGTTGCAATTTCTTTTTTATCAAGAGCAAAATTTTATTATTGATCGAGTCATATGCGTCTTATCAATAGCCACGATAAGGAGCCCAGTCAGCGTGTAATATCTGATAGGTGGGAGGCATGTTATTTGCAACCGAAGTGAAGTGTACAATTCAATAATGATGTGAAATATAATACGAAACTAAGTTAATCATTTAAAAGTGGTGTAAAGTGGTTCTCAAAATGGGTTGTTGTGATGACTGCTGCGTGCCATCGAATGAATCCAGTGAGTTGTTTTATTATGAAATGTTTTAATGCCAAGATTATATTTAGTTCGTCAACTGTATTTGCCGGTATCTATCGGTTCGCTCGGAATAATAAAGAAGAAATAATAAATGACAATGCATATACTACTATATACGATTGTACGACATGTATTGTATATTGTACGATTGTATATAAATATACACATCGTACAAATCGTTAAGGCTCATTTACACAAGGAGTGTTTCTTGAGTGGTTCGGGCGAGAATATTGTACAAGGTTGTCGGATGCAACCACACTTCATTCGATTCTCGCCTGCAACTGTTCACATTCACACGATGATAAAAGCTCGATGATAACAATGGTCACATGATGCTAACAGTTGTTTATACTTTGAACCGATTTTCTCTCCTGTAGGTACACGTTCAAGATACTCTCCTTGTGCCTTTAATGTTCATTGCTGTCAACCATGTCATGCCCCTCACTCATCCCACGTGTACCGACAGAAACTGCCGACGAAGTTGACGAACTAAATATAGTTGGTAGGCGGCAGCCTATATTTACTGTATATTACCACAGAAAAGCTGCGGTATTACTTTACGTTATCCTATATTTACTGTAACAAGCGGTTACATGAGCATGAATTTAAAATTTATCCTAATCGTAAGTACCTATTAATCCCTCCTACGAATCACACCTACGCCGTCAGCTAATTTGTTGTAAAGTAACAATAACAAGATAACAATCAAACAAGCTTTCGCATTATTAATAGGTTTAGGCTTATGAATGAATATGTTTGTGGATCGAGAAAACGAAAACGATTTAAAAACTTACAAAAACGTAAATATGGATGGATTGTATTTGGAGATGCTAGATTTTGTTTATCGCCATTGCGTGGACGTAAGGACGTGAGTAAATTTACAAGCGGGATAAATAATAGCCTACATACCTAACTGATCTAACTATATTCTTAACAGCCTTAGGAAAATTACTGATGATAAACTCTGTGGATGGATGTAAGAAAGCCAGTACTGACACTGTTAGATTTTAGTAACGCTTTTAATACGATTAATTACGATATCTTATTAAGTATCCTGTTCTCTTAATATATCTCCACCGATAATTGACTGGTTTCATAGTTAGGTACTTGTATGGGCGCTAGCAGCGCATTTTGATTGATAGCATATCATCTTCATAGTGTGATGTCACTGCTGGCATACCGCAATGTGGCGTTTTGTACCCTCTCTTATTTTCTATTTTAATTAATTTAATTACTCAGCAATTATCTTCTTCCCACAACCTGTATGCAGATGACCTTCAGATTTATACCCGGGCTCCTGTAGATGAACATTCCCAAGCCATTGCTGTAACTAACAGATGTACAGATCATTCGGAATTGGGTTCATTCTTATGGGCTCACTGTTGTTCCAGCAGACTCAATAAATTATTGTGGGCAGCTCAAAACTCATTGTAAAAGTAGACTGGAAACTACTTCCATCCGCTGTTTTCAACGGTGTTTTCCTTTCAATAATATCATTTAGAAATTTATCATTGGTAATAGAGTCCATAAGTTGGTGAGGTAAGGAGGAAGATGTTTGCTGCAGTGGGATATGTGAGGAGACTACGTAATTTCCTACTATATGATACCATGGTTATGATAGATAGATACACTTTATTGTACACCAAAAAATTATTCGATTTTTTATTCGAGTCGGAGATATGGCATATAGAACTGTCAAACAGAGTGAAATTTGCGCGGAGATGATACTTTATTGACAGTTCTATATGTCATATCCCTGACTCGAATAAAAAATCCGACTATAGAAGTACGAGTACAACCCGGGGCCTTATCGCTAAAGCGATTTCTTCCAACAACCTTTGGGTGGTAAAGAGAAGTCAGTAGACGAAATAGAGGTGAGGTAGATGGTGCAATAAGGAAATAATGCCATACATACAGATACATTGATATTGTACACCATCTATCTGTGATTAAAATATTTATTTCCGCTACCCACAGGTTGTCTGGCAGAGATCGCTGATAGCGATAAGACCGCCTTTTCTGCATTTCACATGTTAAAACGTCTGTTACTGTCTTGTATTATTTTGGTGTGTAATAAATAATTTGATCTATCTGTCTATATTCTATTGTAGGTACTCTAATTTTAAAAGTATATCCTATCAAAGTCCGTCTAACGATCCTCGTGTGTTCTTTTAACAAAGATTCAGATTACACGTGAATTTTAATATTGTAGGTATGTAGATTTTTTTAAATAACATGTAGGTAGACCCGATCGTCTCTTATAATCGATAGATAAGAGAATTATCTCATATGGATGACGCGGGCACAGTTTTCGGAATATTTTATTCCAATAGTGTACAATAAAGGATAGATTTATATTTTGGTTGAAAAATTGTTTAAAGTAGGACATGTCCTTTATGTGTAGTTAGTAAAAGGGTAAAGTTAAATTTGTGGAATTGAGGGGGAGAGTGCACGCTGCAATCCAACAGCCGCTGGGCGCGCTCGACTGGCCACGTTACCCTTCTCTCACAGAAGACTACCTTGAAATGTACTGCATTTCCCACTTTATCTTATTTCCCTAATGTACGTATGTGTTTCGGTAGTGAGTGAGAGGTGCCAGAGCCCACTCCCATCCTATCTTTCCCCATTTTCCCAACCCTTTCTCCAAGTGCATTCCTATATCTCCAAGGGTAGGCAGCGCATCCGGGGGCGTGCCAACGTTTGTCATTTTGGACTAATATTGGCATCGCGGATATTTATGGCCGACAGTATCCACTTACCATCAGGTGGGCTGTATGCTCGTCTGCCGCCTTCGTAAATAAAAGAAAAATTATCTTTATTTTATACTGTCAATGGCATTATTGGCTACGCTGAACTGATTGGGTATGCATGCTGTCTTACACAAACTTTAGGCTTACGTTTTCCTATATACATGCACAGTATACTAGTAGGTATATACTGCGCACGTAGGTATGTAGGAAAACGTAACACTAAAGTTTGTAATACGAACATATAATGTAAATGGAAATATAAACTAAGTACATATAACTATGTATATATGTACATACGTATTTACAAATGACTGGAATTTTATCAAAAATGTGCAATTTAATACGAGTACAGATTTGTTCCCCTCAATTGTCACAATAACCTGCATTCGCCACTAGCCTTGCATCATAAGTGCTAATAGCACAGGATAGACTCTAATATGTGCTGTGACTATGTGCTATTATGACGTAATTCACAGTTTGTAACCATCCTGGCCACCTCTGAGCTTTGAGTAAGAACAATGAATATGCAGTTATCAGAGCGGATTTAGACTTTTTTAAAAGAGCAAGATCATTTTTTGTGTTCCCTTGAAGGTAAATAATTTATATTTATATAGGAGAGTACTATGGGACAAGACAAGTTACTCATTCCATAATCGCCACTCTACACTCCATGCCATCCAACCCCATGAGTAGACAGGATAAGTGAGAGGCCATGAAACTGAGTTGTGCTGTTCCGAAAAGCCTGGGCGGCTGCCCCAGTCATGCTTTACTCTGCCTCGTATGCTATGAAATAAACGACGAAGTACGATGAGACGAGATGCGCGGAGTGGACTCCTCCGCAGAGCTCGGACCAACTGCGCTCGACTATACTATATTTACGACAGAGCATATAGCTCGCATTAATACAGCACAGTACGTTACGTGACTTTTTTTTCGGAATGGCTAAATTCTTGTGGCTCTAATGGCCTTTCAAGAGTCACCGGACATGTAGGTACATATAGTTTTAGGAGCAAAGAGTGTGTGCACCAATGAGCCTAAGGAAATAAAGGAAACTCCTTGTCCCATTATACCTACTCTTTGCCTTCCATCCCGTTCGATAGAACGGGATGGAAGGCAAAGAGGCCACAAATTTTCCTTTGTGGATACACAAAGGAATATGGGAATGTAATTGAATGATAAAATCTGAGGAGGTTTCGGGATGAGAATGCCATTATATAATTGATATATAACATATTCCTTTCCAATTTTTACTCCTAATTCAAGTCTCAACCTTTCTGGGGACGTTCTAATGTTTGTTATTTTTGTTGGCACGTACTGCGGATGTCTATACGCGACCATATCCACTTGCCATCAGGTGCACTGTCTGCTCGCCACCTCCTACTTCAAACAATAAATATTTAATAGCCCTTGGGCTGATCGCTCCTTCTAGGTTCCAACACCCAATAACCCAAGTTATAAAGGCACTTTACAAACTAACAATTTGTTCATTATTTCAGGAGAGCCTCTGGGGTATGATCCGACGTTCAACGGACCCACCAAAAACAGATCCTGTACGGATATAGTGTGGCTTATCATTTTCATAGTGTTCCTCGGAGCTTGGGGCTATGTCGGATTTTACAGTAAGTAAAAACGTTCAACTCGATATATCGTACTCATTAAATTATTGTACAATGTACAAATATCTTTCTGAAACATCTTTGTGATTGCTAGCGGAGGTCAGTGCCATACAATAATTAGGTAAGGTAATAAGCAGAGGTCGGAATTAAGTAGTGTGATTTATGTAAGTACATAGATCCCGCAAGTGCAATGATATCATAGAGCAAAAGAATAAAATGGATATTCCTCAAAACCGGGATTTCAGTTTAAAGCATTTTATGTTACCTATATTTAGATTAGATAGAATTGTAGGTTAATGTTTGTAAATATAAAAACTGAAACTGAATTTTAACTTGTGTAAATCATTAATCTATTAAGTACTACTATTGAATAATTTTGTTTTATTTATCTTATCTCTGAGATATCGATACAACCCTAAGAACCATCACGGTACCTTAAGATAGTAAATAAATATACTATTGGCAATAAATTACGGTTCCCGGGATTATTATTCAGAAAAACCCAGAAATGTCCATGTTTATATCAACATTTCGTTGCAAGTACATAAATCACACTATCTAATTCCGACCTCTGGTAATAAGGTATAATAAGGTAGCTAATAACGAAGTTCCAAAACAAAAACTACTCCGTGCGGGTTGTTTATGTTTCTCTTACCAATTCGTTTCATTAGTAATTCGTTTTAATTCGTTGCATTTAACTCCAAAAATATACACATTTTACAGTTTGACTCCTTATTGCCTAAAATATAACACCCCACATTTCGAGCTCAGTTTTTTTAAATTATTATTACTTTATTTTATTTAAAAAATATATAAAGGGTTTTATAAAGGATTGTGTAGTGAAACAAACTTATTTGGTGTTGCTTTGATATTCAAAGAAACGACATATAATGTTTAAACTTCAATCCTTTTTTAAAATCTATTATTTTATGTCTACCTACAACTTTACAATTTTGTCTACCTACAGAACAATTCTCTTCACTTGACGCCCACACTGTTTTACCGACACCATAATACGAGTAGTTTTACTGACAGCGCGGAGCGCCGCAAAACTCAGACGAAAGAAATATATTTTCTTTACATCTCCCCCCCTAGGAAAGAAAACTTTCGCCATATTCACCCATCTTCTTCTGTTTCTTTTGTTTCTCTATCTTCATATAATTTTATAGGGACTGGAAGAAGTTTTGTAATATGAAAAAGATTTGATTCCGTTTTTTTGTGTCCAGTATCTATCCTATATATTGTGTTAGATATTTTTTCAATAATCTCATATGGTCCAATTCTCAGTTCATCTAATTTCCTCCTGTTTAACTTGTTTCCATTTTCCACGTACACCATGTCTCCTACATTAAATTCCCAATATTTTAGTTTTTTGTCGTATAGTGTTTTGTTGTAATTGTGTGATTTTATTGTATTCTCAAGTGCTGTTCTTCTGTCTCTGATCCAGTCACTACGTGATCTTTCTTGTTTTAATTCTTTCGGTAAAATCGTAACATCCGTACCATATAAAAGATAACTTGGTGAAAAGCCAGTAACTGTGTGGTTAATTTCATTGTATTTATTTACGCATTCTTGAGCTATTGTTGTCCAAGCTTTCTTTTTCACTCTTTCATTTATTTTGCATCTTATTTTGTTTACTAGTGTTTGATTTAGTCTTTCATTTAGGCCATTCGAGAGTGGTGCATTTACTGCTGTAAATACAATTGGTATCTGCTTGTCATTTAGGAATTTCTTGAACTCTTTCGAATTAATTCCCGGGTATTGGTCTGTTAGAAGCATACCAATATCCTCCGATTCTGTTATATTCTTGACTAGTTTTTCAAAATCATTTGCACTCTGAGTTTTTGATGTTAGAATAAATGCGTATCTAGTAAAATGATCTACCAACAGATGTAGATATTTTTTTGTTGATCTTGTACCTCCAAAACCTCCAATTGTGTCAATTGAAATTATTTCGAAAGGCTTTGTGGCCGGGCCTAGATGAGACATAAACCCATATTTGTCGTGTCCTCTTGTTTTATTTTTTATACAAATTTCACAGCTTCTACAAACTTTTTTAATATTTTTTGTCAAATTTTTGGCTGTGTAGAGCGGACTAATCGTTTTCTGCATTTGTCCAATTCCAATATGGCACAGGTTTTCATGTATGTTTATTAAAAGCTTGATGCTAAATTCTTCTGTTAGTATTATTTTTTCTTTTCTTCTGACCTTTTTTAAGTATAATTTGTTTTTTTCAATCAATTTGCTTTTTTTATTTTGTATTTCTTTATTCTTATCCTGATCTGTTAGAATATCTTCCAGTTTTACAAAGTTCACAACTTTTAATTGTTCATCCGTATTTTCATCCGATTCCAATACTGGATTCCTGCTCAGGCAGTCTGCTTCCAGATTTTGTTTTCCTGGAGCATATTTTATTTTAAATTCATATTGCGACAAATAATATGTCAGATCACCCAGTTCTTCATCAGTTCTAGATTTCAAATTCATGTTTTCTAGTGGTTTGTGGTCTGAATAAACTGTAAATTGTTTACCTATCAACCAGTATTGCCAGTATCTCACCGCTTCTTTGATTGCTAAACATTCTAAATATATAGCTTTTTTTTTCTTTTGCGCTAAATTTAGTTTTTTTGAAAAGTAAGCCACTGGTTTTTCTTTTCCATCAGGCTGTGTCTGTTTCAAAATGGCTCCAACGCCTTCTAAAGAAGCATCTGTGTAAATATTAATTGGTAAATCTTGATCAAAAATTTCCAGTATTGGTTGAGAGCAGAGGAGGCTTTTTATTGTCTCAAATGCTTTTTGGCATTCATCTGACCAAACCATTTTTTGATTTTTCCTGAGTAAATTATGCAATGGATCCAGTATTATTGCACTCTTTGGTATGTACTCATGGTAAAAATTAATTTTCCCTAGAAATTGTCTTACATTCTTCTGCGTTTTTGGAACAGGAAAATTCCTTATTGAAATCAGGTTATCTTTCACTGGTTTAATAGAATTATTTTGTATTATATGACCCAGGTATTTTACTGAGTCTGATGCAAATGTACACTTTGTAAATTTTAATCTGAAACCTTCTGTTGTGATTGCTTCCAGCAATAATGCCAGATGTTTTATGTGTTCAGCAAAAGTTTTAGAAAATATTAAAATATCGTCTATATAATTAACGGTAAAGTGGGTAAGTTTATATTTTCTCAAAATATTACTTAATATCCTCTGGAAAATTGCCGGTGAGGTCTTTAGTCCAAATGGTAGGCAGGTCCATTGAAAATGTCCTTCCTGTGTTACAAATCCCGTCTTTTTCCTGTCTTCAATTCGTAATGGAATAGACCAAAAAGCCGAGTTTATGTCCAGAGTTGTAAAAAAATTGCAATTCCTGGTCTTTATCATCAGGTCTTCAGTTAACGGAAATGGTTGGGCTTGAGGTACTACAATTTTATTCAAGTCCCTGAAGTCTATACATAATCTTGATTTTTTATTTTCTTCTTTTTTAAATGCCAAAGTAACAGGTGCACCAAATGGACTGTAGGATTCTTCTATCAGTTTATTATCTAGTAATTTTGCTATTTGTTCCTCTATTTCTTTTTTATCTTCTACAGTACATTTGTAAGGCCTTTTGCTACAATATTTATCTATTAATAAGTCGATTCTTGCTTCATATTCGTTAACAGTTCCGACATCGTATTTATTTTTTGCAAAAACTGATCTGTATTTGTTAATGAGTTTATTTATTTCTGATTTTTCATACTCATTTAAATGATTTATTTTTATTTCAAAATCTTCTTCTTTCACATGTTCATTAAAATTTATTTCATATTCTTTTGTAGTGTTATTTTTTTTCTCTTTACTTTTTAATTCCGTATTTGTTCTGTTATTTGTAGAAATTTCTTCCACCTTTTTTGTATTTTCAATATTCTGGGACTGTTTCTGAGTTATTTTCAAGTCTTCATTTTGGATTAGTTTGAATATTTTTATCAAATCTAATCCTATCAAAAAATCATATTTGAAATTTTGTTCATTAATAATGTACACATCAACACTTTTTTCAATTTCAAATATTTTTACTTTTAAATTAGTCAAACCACTTGTTTTTTTAACACCATTAATTGTTACTAAATCTGTTTCATTCAAATTGTTTCCTTCTCCTTTTAGTTTTAATAATTTAGAATTTATCAGAGAAACGTTTGAACCTGAATCATAAATTCCATTTACTTCTACTGTATCATTTAATAGTAGCTTGACATTTATTAATGGTGTCACTATTCGTTTTTTTGATTAGTTTCATTTAACTCCGCTTCTATCACGGTGTTATTTACATGTTTAATTATATTTTTCTTTTCCTTATCATTCTCTCTTGTTTTAAACCAGCATGTAGCTTCCGAGTGATAACGAGTTCCTTTATTTAACTTTTCACATATTTTACATGGGGTTTGTTTTTCATTTTTACTATAAATTTTTGAATTTCCATATATTCTCGTAGGTAAAAAACTTTTTCTATTTACCATGTGTTCATATTTGCTCACCTCATTAAACAAATCCACTGTGTCTGTTAATGCTTCTCTATTAATCTTATCGAGTATGTATTCTGGTAACCCAACTGCAATAAGATCCACCAAAGTACCTGTATCAATCGATTTTCTCATTTCCAGTATAAGTTTTTCTTTCCTTATAGCGTAACTCAACAATGAACCTTCTCTATATTTAAATAATAGAGCATAAGTGACTGGGTTCCATCCCTTGTTTGTAAATGATTCACAGAATTTGGTTTTCCACATTGACCATTCTGAGTTCATTGTCAATTTTATAATCATGGAACTGTACCAATCTGCGCAACTTTTATCCATAAACAATCTGAGTATTTCAATTTTATTTTCATCCTTCGTTACATCAAAGCGTATGCATTATTTTTCAAAAATATCAATCCACTGGTTTGCATTCGTATTCTTGGTTGTAAATTTCTCAAGCACAAACCTCTCTGCGATGTATTTTAAATTCTGTGGTCTATTTTCTTGTATATTTTCCATGAATTTCTCAAAAAGTTTTCCCAATGTACCTGTTTCTTGTTGTTGTGCTGCAGTAACTTGTTCTGGATTCAATTCTTCTAGAAATTGACCCCCAAACTGTAAATTACCATCCTCATCTATGTAAGTTTTTTTTAGTTCATCTGTTATTGTTATCCATACCTTTCTTTTCTGGTATCTTTTCACTATACTGTTTTTTACTTTGCTGTAAGCATTTGTTTTTATTATTTCTTTATGAAGACTCACTGATTGTAGGGCTTCTGGTATTGCATACACTTTATTATCACTTGTGGTTATTGAGGTTATACTATAAATGTTTGTTTTTGGATCACTTGCAGGCAATAATGCAAATTCGAAACGAAGTTTCTCCATTTTCAATTGACTTTTGTAACCAAATATGTCGTTTTATAAAGGGTTTTATAAAGGATTGTGTAGTGAAACAAACTTATTTGGTGTTGCTTTGATATTCAAAGAAACGACATATAATGTTTAAACTTCAATCCTTTTTTAAAATCTATTATTTTATGTCTACCTACAACTTTACAATTTTGTCTACCTACAGAACAATTCTCTTCACTTGACGCCCACACTGTTTTACCGACACCATAATACGAGTAGTTTTACCGACAGCGCGGAGCGCCGCAAAACTCAGACGAAAGAAATATATTTTCTTTACAAATATACAAATAAAATGTCAATTTATTTTACACGAATAAACTTATTGCTAAGATCAGCCCAGCAATTTAGTAAAACATTGGTACATAGGTATAGTAGAATCGTAGTAGAACATCCATACTGATACAAAAGAGTACCAACATACGTAGGCTGACAAATCCATAACTGGTTTTATTGGCTTTTCTGAAGTCAGATAAAAGGGAATATGAGATGTGCTGTTTACATCACCCACAAAACGAATTATCCAGGTTGAGTTCTCGTCAAGGAACACTTACTCGTATAATTACCTACATAATAACTTACCCCACAAAAACTGAAGAATACTTTTCTACGTTATTCCATATCTAGTAAATACATGATCTTTTCTAATTCAACTTTAAATCAGCTCGTGTCGTACTCTCCTGTCTAAAGGCTCATTTACACAAGGAGAGTTTCTCGAAGATTTTCGGGCGAGAATATTGTATATTATGATTCTCGTATGCGACCAAACTACAATTCTCCCCTACCACTGTTTACATGATGATCAAAACTCGATGATAACAGTGGTCAGACAGTTGTTTACACTAGTCTTTAACCGATATTCGAGAAACTCGCGTTCGATAAACTCTCCTTTTGTGAATGAGACATTAACTTTTCTAAATCAGGATATGATAATACGTGTAATTTTTAAAATATTGAATTTGACGCATGACATATTGACAATGCAAAAGGTTTTCTATTTAGTGGTAAAAAATAAAGTGCAATATATAAATATACATATCCAATTTTACTAATACATTTCAGGTATAAGAAATGGCGACGTGGAGAAGCTGCTGGCACCTATAGATTCAAAGGGTCGAAGATGTGGACTTGACTCAGGATTAGAAAACAAGCCATATTTAGTGTTCTTCGACATTTCCAAATGTCTTTCGCCCGGCACACCGATTACTGGCTGTCCTACGACTCAGGCATGTATTATAACTACTGATAACGAAACCATAGAAATTTTAATTCCAACTCATTGACGACCGATTAATCAAATTTCCTGCTGGATAAAGATAGGACAATATTTGTCTGGAACTGAATGGTTTGCGTTCTTCTTTGAGTGTGTCTCTGACACATGGAATTCTGGAATTATGGAATGGGACATGACACAGGGAATTCTAGTGTGGGTTGAGTGACAATAAGGTGCCTTTTCTTATAATGATAAAACGTGTTATCCAGTGTTATAACGTGGAACGTGGAACGAACTGCCTCAAGAGGTCTTTCCGTTGAGCTACGATATGGGGTTCTTCAAGAGAGCTGTGAATAGGATTTTGCAAGGTCGGTGGCGCGCCCGCATGCCCCCTGGTGTTGCAGGTGCCCATGGGCGGCGGTAACACTTACCATCACGTGGGACCGCTTGCTCGTCCGCCCCCTAGTCTATAAAAAAAAAAAAAAAAAAAACCGAGACGACTCTTACCCATTGTTTTTAAAACTACTGGACCGATTAATAAAAAGTACCCCATAACAGGCAGACAGACGTTGTCCTTTACATATATTGATTCTAACAACTTACTATAGCACATTTCTGTAGTAGGTACACGGTATATTGTGATATTTCTACATAACATCGAAAAGAAGTTGGATTATCTGGACAACTAAGTGTCTACTTACTAACTGTTCTACTAGGTCGTTATTGTAAAAGCATATATATGAACGCAATAAAAAAATATACCGCTTGTTTTCGCTGATACAACTATTTGCTTGACTAAATAGTTAAGATTTTCCCATTGAACGGAGTGTTAATTATCGTTTTAGTTAAGTACATTTTCTTGAACTACATAATATTTTACAGGCTTGCGTAGAGAAATGTCCCGATACGACACATCTATTGAAAGTAGAATTGACTGCCAATCCTTCGTCATTTGGAGTGCTAAGAAGCAAAATGGTGTGCACAGACGACGTAGACATCAACACAATGACTTATGATCAAGCACTGCGGTATATGACAGAAGAAAAATGTGCCAGTTACGTCCTTCAGAGTCAACCAGGTGATTATGTTTTGAATTATTCTAAAAGTTTGATTGACATGTTTTTTTTTTGCTAATTTTACTCGTAGATATTTTTTTTATTGTAATGGAATTTACACTAACCTTATTCAGAGTGTGAAATGTTTTAAGTCAGTTTTCCCGTTTTTGTTTTTGTTTTAATTGATCAATAAACACAATAACTCCACTCCAGTGTTAAAACGCTGCATCGGAGACCTATCGACGCTGAAATGCGAGGACACAAGGTCGAAATTGCCCAAAAATCCAATACCCCGCGAGACTTGTGTGAGAAACCCTAAAGAAGCTCAAAAATCCCTATTGAACAGTGCGACGGCTCTAGACACATATGTGGGCTGGATCGCCGCTAGCTGGGTGACATTCTTCACGAGGAATGATCAGGAAACACATATTGTATGTAACCGTGCGACACTCCTCTCGCACGTGTAGCTGTCCCTGTTGCATGAGCATTGTCAATAAACAGATTGTAACTACAAACATTTAACACTAACACCAGTATTATAAAAATCCTACTAAAACTGCACGTAAAGACATAATGCACTAAATGCTCAACAACGATTTACTTATTGTCATTTTGTATGTTGTCACTATCGTCACTTAAATTCACTGTAGAAATTCACTGTTGTCTGTACCCAACTTGCAACTAATGTACAAATAAATTTAGTTATTTATACACATGTATCTATGCTCATTTTACTAACGCTTCCGTGCTGCGCATGACTGGTGTATGGTGGCGGAGCAGTGATGGGCCGGTGCTTCGTGAACGTCACAGAAGCGGTAAACGAGATAACGGAGATCAGCGGGAACGTCACGGACGTGATCAAACAGATCGCCGACTTGATATCCTTCAATGAGGTATAGAAGCTGAATTGTACCTACTTTTTTATTATTTGAATAAATAAAGACCAGTTCATTCTACAAAAGGAATAAAAGACGATTTATAAGTACTTGCATGAAGAAGGTGTTGCTAATCTTGTTAACAAATAGTCTTGTTAAGTTCTTACGCAACGGTACTCTTAGTTTTAAGAGCGACCTAACAACAGTATGTATTCTTTCCCTGCATGTATGTACAAAACTGTAACTTACCTACTTGTTCCTTTGATGAGATAATAGATTAATCATTAGTTGCTTAGAAGTTGTAATACGAGTGTCTTATTTACATAATAGTCCTTTTAGTTTATAATGCATGTTCATTATAATTTTAAATACACAATCTATCAAACAAATTGCTAATTATTGCTAATATGCTTCACTACTACATTGTGTAAGGCTTATTTTTAAAACATTATTTTTGTCTTACGTTGCCCAATTCATGGTTATTTGTTCTCCTACAGTTGTCCACGCAAATAGTTCAGGACTTGGTGCAAACTCGTTGGTACATGGCGGGCGCCCTGGTGGTGATAGTGTTGATCTGCTTCATATACATACTGCTGCTACGGTGGGTGGTCGCGCCAGTTGTGTGGGCTTCCATCGTCGGCCTCATCGGACTGCTCGGTTTCTGTAAGATATATATTTTTTTTATTTTGACCACCATTTGATCACTTAGTACATCTACCATGTGTAGTAGATACATATACTAATGATGTAGGCGGGCGTGACAAAACAAAACATAGTTTTTCAATAAATTTAACTATACTATTTTATGAGAGCGAGAGTGCAATCCAACAGCCGCAGGGCGCACTCGACTGGCCACGTTAGCCCTCTCTTACAGAAGACTACCTTGAAATGTACTGCATTTCCCACTTTATCTTATTTCCCTAATGTACGTAGGTGTTTCGGTAGTGAGTGAGATGTGCCAGAGCCTATTCCCATCCTATCCCTCCCCAGTTTCCCAACCCTTTCTCCAAATCCATTCCTATATCTCCAAAGGTAGGCAGCGCATCCGGGGGCGTGCCAACGTCTGTCATTTTGGATGTTGGCATGTATCACGGATGTCTATGGGCTATAGTATCCACTTACCTATATATCTACCTATATATATATATATCTACCACTTATCTATCATTCTATATAATAACGATCATATACATATATAATGATGATGTGTCATCAACTCATCACTCCTAGGTACCACCCGTAATACAGGTCTCAATCTTTTTGAGCTTCTATAGCAAAACACCTCGACTCTGCTTCTCAGATTGTCGCTCAACCTTCTCTTGCAGTGTAACAATGCAGGTTTTAGTTAGTATAAGAAAATGTATAAATCCGTTTTACCTACCTAATTCTCAAATGACATTCTACCTTAACTAAATTCTCGAGCGTGATTGAAAGCTATAATAGCAGAATTTATCCCGGACAAAATCGCAGACCATCTTTTTGTACTTTTTTCAGCTCTATACCTATGTTACAAAAACTACGTGTACTACAGAGATAATCCAGTCAGCATGTACCAGACGAACAATCTAGCGGGCTACACGCAGTCCATATTTGCTAAGAAGGAGACTTGGCTTGGGATACTAATCGCGGCCGCAGTCTTACTGCTCATACTGATACTTATTATCATCTTTCTAAGAAGCCGGATCACGATAGCTATAGCACTGATTCAGGAGGGAAGCAAGTTAGTATCTGCACTTGAACAGTATCTAAAGCTTATTTACACAAAGAGTTTCTCGAACGCGTGCTGAAGAGAAAATCAGTAAAGAGTATGCTTGCCTAGTCTAAACAATGGTTATCATCGAGTTTTTATCATCATGTATACAGTTGCAGGCTAAAACCGTATTCGCGTTTAGTCGCATACGAGAATCGTATACAATATTCTCGCCCGAATTGTTCGAGAAACTCTCCTTGTGTAAATGAACCTTTAATCGAACAATGTTCTAACGTTACCATTTGCTAGCAACCTATAACGTCCTACTACAGGGAAGAGGCCTTCTCTTTCAATCTTAAAATGAGAATTTTAGATCATAATTCACCACACGGGATCAGTGCAGGTTGGTGGATATTACCTAGACCTGCCCAAGAATTTTGTTTAATTTATCAGGCGAGCGTGTTTCCTCACGATGTTTTCTTTCTTCGTCGCATGCATGAGTGATAATTGAAAAACAGACACATTACAATAATCATTAATTATTTTTTTCAAAACAATGCATTTGTTTGTATAGTATTTAGAGGGTAATTAGCTATTATATGGAATTCCAGAGCCGTATCGGATATCAAATCATCGATATTCCTGCCGATATTCCCGTGGGTGCTGCAGTGCTTCGTAATTGCGTACGGCGTGGTCGTGCTCATGTTTCTCATGTCCATTGGAGAGTCCTCCTTCAAAGTCGCCAACATTCGCAACGACTCGGATTGTAATTGTGTATACAATACAGTAAGTGTGATGAAAATGAATGAATATACAATATTTCCTAAACAGAATAGTCAAACTTAACTGAATAAAGAATTCTTCGAGGGCGACGGTCTGCCTGCGGCTGGGTGGGGTTGTATTGATTATATATACTTATTAGTTAGATATCGAGTCAAGTCTACAATGGAATAGGGAGTTATTTTTATTTTATTATACTCTTCATTGGATGGAATAAAATAGGAAGGAACTATGGGAATGAACTTTGGTATATCTCACTCACTCCCGAAGCACGTTGGAGGAATAGGATATGGTGGGAAATGTAGTACAATTACGGTCGAGATAATTGGTCAGTCGAGTGCGCCCAGTGGTTGTTAGCTGATATAAAGAAACCGTTATTATACCCAAAAAAAATTAAGAATCGTTCAAACACGCCTATTGGAACTAACGAGTTGGAACTAATTTGAGTTAATAATAACTTAATAATGAGATTAATGTGATAAAGGAGTTTGTATTGCATTGTTCGAATGTATGGCTTTGTATGGCCTAGTTTGTATTGGCCATAGTATAGAGAGGTAGATACTCGGGATTTTATGGATCTCCGTAACTGAAACTATCGGATATCCGAATTAGAAAATATTTGAAACCGAATCCGAAATAAGACATTCGGACATTTTACAAATAATTTTATACATTGCTGTTAGAGGCGGAATTTAAACGAGGCGAGTTTTGACCAATTCTTGCTGTTTGCATTTGATGTGATAGATTTTTCGCTCGTTCTATAAGAAAGTAAAGTTGTAATTATTCCCTATTTTGTTTTATTTTTCTTTGCTATCATTTAGTAATAAATTTCTTAAAAAGTTCGATAAAACATGTTCATAACCGAAACCATACAAGAAATAATTCCATATCCGTACCTGTTACCGAAACCGAAATATCATATGCCCAACAACCCCAGTAGGAGTAGTTACAGATACGTTACGAAAACATTGGGCATCGGATAATACGAAAACATCCGAACGCGTCATCTACGTCTATGCAATAAAGTATCTCGTAATAAAGTATGCCATTAGAGGTACGGTAATCCATAGGCGTGGATGACGTATTCGGGTGTTTCCGGATTAGCGGATGGAAAATGTTTTCTTAATGTATCTGTACCTATTCTGTGCTACGACTTTGCTTCAGCAACATTATGTGTTTCATCTGTTCTATCATTACGTAGATCAATTAAATTGTTCTTTTATGTTCCAGGAGGGTGAAACCTGCGACCCGCTGCGGTTCGCAAGCCAGTGCCACAGCAGCTCGGCGGGCTACCTGCGCCCGTGCGCGCTCGCCTCCTGCCACTTCACCGGCATCGACAACCCGCACAGCATCATCTACATGCACCGTTAGTTACTTCACAGATATTTGGAGGGGGTGTGTGCACGCTGTAATCCCACAGCTGTGCGCACCCGACTCGCCACGTTACACCTCTCCCACAGAACCTACCTTTACTATTACTATCTTTAAATGTTTACCCACTTTATCCCATTTCCCCCATTGTACATACGTGTGTGCGGTAGTGAGTGAGATATGCCAGAGCTCATTCCCATCCCGTCCTATCCTTTCCTTCCCTATTCTCCCAACCCTTTCTCCAAATACATTTTTAAATCTCCAAAGGTAGGCAGCACATCCCGGGGCGTGCCAACGTTTGTCATTCTGTACTGAAGTTGGCATGTACATGTCGCACACGTCGCAGGACGACTGTATCCACTTACAACCAGATGGACTGTCTGCTCGTCTGCCGCCTTCCTTCTCTAAACAATTTACTCAGAGTTAACGTAGTAATATGTAGTATTGTAATTAAGTGTTCGCCCTTATGGAAGTAGGTAGCTATACTGATGACTTGATGAGTAATAATTTCTTATCATTTTCCTTTACAGTTGTGAACCTGTTAGGTTTCTTCTGGATGATGTTTTTCATCAGTGGCGTGGCGGATATGATGCTAGCGAGCACCTTCTCCACCTGGTACTGGACCTTCCACAAGAGGGATCTACCCTTCTTTACCCTTACCGCGGGCATTTGTAGGACCCTTCGGTAAGTAGTTTATATTTTTGTGATTGTTCGATTTGAAATCTATGTTGCATAATCGGTCTATACTTATAATAAACCTATACATACCGACATACGAGTATAATAAAATCGTAACAAAGCCGTGTCTGTAAATTTAATATTTTTTTAAAGAAATCGTTGCAGCGTGATGTACCAACGATACAGAGCCCAAAACAACAATTACTGGAATATATGTCTGTCTATTCGCGTTAACACCCATTTAAATAGATGAATATGTGTGAAAAATGCGAAAATCTCAAATGTTATGTCTCGCAAATGTCTGTAGGCGATCGTGGGCAACAGTAACCGCTTACCACAAGGCGCAGTGTCTGCTCGTCTGCCACCTTTTCCCTATATAAGGTCCTACAAAAAATAGTGTAAATTATTGTTATATGTCAAGATTGAAACTATTAGATATATCTAAAAAAATAACGTAGTTCATGGATTTTTTATTACATTACAAATAAATAATCGTTGATTAATTAACTGGTACCTATGTGCATAACACTGAAGGCGTTGAATACTTTACAGCTACCATCTTGGCACCGTCGCCTTCGGAGCCCTAATTATCGCCATCGTGCGAGTAATTCGAGTCATCCTTGAGTACATAGACCACAAAGTGAAGAAATTCGACAATCCTTTAACACGCGCCATCTTATGCTGCTGCAAGTGCTTCTTCTGGTGCCTGGAGCAGTTCCTCAAGTTCATCAACAAGAATGCTTATATCATGTGCGCAGTTCACGGGAAAAACTTCTGCAGGAGTGCGAGAGACGCGTTCTCTTTGCTCATGAGGAATATCATTAGAGTTGTTATATTAGATAAGGTAAGATTTTTCAGTTTTTCCAGTAGCGCAGTATCTTTTATAATAATGTTATACGATTAAACCATCCAGAGTCCTCTGACCCTTTTTCATTAATCTATTAATTCAATAAAATTAAGTAACTTAATGATTCTTATCATTGAATTTAGTTCTGTTTGTTACCCTTCATATATTCCCTAACCTAACCCGTCAATAGACGCATGATAGAACTTTGAACTAAAGAACTAAAGAACTTTGAATGGGTCGCTTTTATAATAATCCTATAATATTTATCTAACTTCCATTTCGTAACACCGGTAAACAGCAGTAAACACTGGTCATTGTTACTCTTGTATTTATAAATAACGTAGAATGTACACAAACCTATAACCGTGCCAGAGCTTGAAGGCGGTTTCAAATTCACAGTTTTTTTTTAAGTTAAACCGGTATTAGGGAAATTTCAAACTGTTCTTTAACCGGTAAATTAAAGGTATGTTCACGTGGACATCAAAAAGATCGCACTTTGATTGAATGAATTTGGAATTTGTAAGTCGCATGTGTCAATGGCGACTCGCGGGCGGCACCAGCGAGCAAGAGGCCACAGAGAATTTCGTTTCTTCGTGAATTTTCTTGCTTATTTACCAATACCGCATTTTTTAAAGGTTTCAAGGCCTGCTATGTGCTTTTTATAAGCTGTGTCCATACTTATAAATATAGAACCGCTAAACTTCATGAAAGTTTCACGTATCTAGGAACCACGGGTTTTGCCTGGGATGTCCTCGTTTGATCAATGGTTGCTATTGAAAATACAGTTAACAATGATTGTAATTTGAAGACGCGTACGATTGGCCTATTTGCCTATTTAACAATTGCTGGTTACTCTTACAATACATACTATAGTTACATATGTAGACTGAATAAGAACATCGGAAGCGTGTGGGTTGGCGATCCCTGAGAGAAGCCTATATTAGATATAAGCAGATTCAACACATTGTCATTTCCTCAAAAACTATCGGCTTTACTTTCAGGTCACAGATTTTATATTCTTCCTGTCGAAGTTGTTGATCTCGATCGGGATCGGCCTGAGCGTGTACTACCTCCTGCAGTGGAGCTTCGTGTACGAGGTGACGCAGAGCGAGCGGCTGCACTACAACTACATCCCCGCCATCATCCTCACCATAGCCACCTACCTCATCAGCACCATATTCTTCAACGTGTACGCGATGGCTGTCGACACGCTGTTCCTTTGTTTCCGTAAGTACTTACAGGCTAGGTCACTAACCAGGGCCGTCTTAAGTCTATTCTGCGCCGGGGTGCGGGAGTGTATCCTAAGACAGTCAAACATCCTATTGTGTATCCTATGACAGTCAAATATCCTAATGTGTATCCTATGACAGTCAAATATCCTATTGTGTATCCTATGACAGTCAAATATCCTATTGTGTAATTGTTTACTATAGCGTTATATTTTTTCATTACCTTTAAAAGATGAGCGCCCGGGGTGCACCGCACCCCTTGCACCCCCTGGTAAAGACGGCCCTGTCACTAACTCACAGTAAATGAAACAAGTAGAATATATTCACAGATGCACGACTTGCACGAGTCTAATTAATTAATTACTTAACTGTGTATATAATCTGAGTTAACTTAGGGAATTTGTCGACTAAACGCATTTACGGTGCGTTTTATCAGAACGGTGTATGTGTTTACGTATAGGTATGCCGCGGTACGACTCAGTTCTGGGGAAATGCATATATTCTTGATTGAACAATGCTTATTAATGAGCATTTTATTATTAAAATGAAATCCCGCCTAGCATGTGAGATAGTAGAACAAAGGACAACTGCAGAACATTCAAACGAAACGCTACGTTACACATCCACGTAACATTAAAAATATATAAATAACGCTACACTCAATTATCCAAACTAGGATTCCCTGACGTGGGTCCAGAAACACATACAAAGACGAACACACTATCCAGACCGGAACAAACATTTGACTTTAAACAAATTAGTGTCCGACCGAGAATCGAACCCGGGACCTTTCGTACAGCAGGCAGGTATACTAGCAACTGTGCTAATCGGTTGTCAACATTACATCGTAGAGTACGCTATTTTCGTTTTATTAATGTTTCCATAATAAAACCATAATGAAAAACGATTCTCTTATGGATTAAAAAATAAGATTAAAATTTGCTCGATCCAGTTACGTTGCACGCTCTTTTCAAACACATAATATAAATAGTTTGTTTATGTTTACATTTCTTTAGAACACCACCACTAATCACACTTCAGGCGATATTCCTGTTATCATGCAAATAAATGTTTGGGACTTAGATTAGAGAACATTGTGCATTGTCATTTTGTATCTCGCCTGATCACCTCGTCTAAATGCATTTGCGGAATAGTTCGTTGTTTTCTGCATGCGTTTTTTTTTTTTATAGAGAAGAGGGCGGACGAGCAAGCGGTCTCACGTGATGGTAAGTGTTACCGCCGCCCATGGACACCTGCAACACCAGGGGGTATGCGGGCGCGCCGCCGACCTTGCAAAATCCTATTCACAGCTTTCTTCACCTTTGTTTGTTTGCTCTGAAGAAATTTTTTTTTTGAGGGGGAGTGCACGCAGCAATCCAACAGCCTATGGGCGCACTCAATTGGCCAGGTCACCCCTCTCTCACAGAAGACCTTGAAATGTACTGCCTTTTCCCACTTTATCTTATTTCCCTAATGTACGTACGTGTTTCGGTAGTGAGTGAAATTTGCCAGAGCCCATTCCCATCCTAACCCTCCCCATTCAACCCTTTCTCCAAATCTATTCCTATATCTCCAAAGGTAGGCAGTGGATCCGGGGCTGTGCCAACGTTTGTCATTTTGGACTAATGTTGGCATGTATCGCAGATATCTATGGGCGACAGTATCCATTTACCATCAGGTGGACTGTATGCTCGTCTGTACATATCACATTAGTACTGTACATTAGTACATAAAAAAAAATATATAACCGTGAAAATATAAAATATGCGTTAAATTAAAGTATTTTTGCGAATAGGTTAATTTTAAGTATGGTAATTAGTTTGTATAGTTATTTGTTTATATATAAAGTTCAATTATTGTGATAATACCGGGACAACGAGTGACCGATTGCAACTCAAGAAGAAGCGAAGTCCTATATGGGACCATTTTGTGCACATTTCATTGACGAATACACAAAATTGCGAAATTATCTTTTAGACTGTGTGCAGTATTCTGATAGTCACACAACCAGCAATTTGGCAGAATTTCTAAAAACAAATCCGTAAATGGATAATTGACAATAAAATTGTGGCAGTTATTATAACAGATAATGCCTAAGCCTGTTAAGTACGAAGGGAAGTCAAATCAATTATAATTTTAAACTTTGCTATTAAACCCTAAAAATAGTGACTTGACTACATATTACATAATGGTCTATAGGTAATCTCTATTTTTATAAAAAAATACATGAACGAACATGATGCAAAGCGAATGAGTCGCACTCAGGCACTTATAAAATATAAGTAGGTGAATCAAAGGAGTCAAGAAATCATTAAAAGGAGTCGGATCTGCGATCCGAATTAAGTGAGGCGAAACACCCCGGGATATCGTGAATACCCACGACTAACGCACGATATCGGTCTAATATCGAGTTTTAAAACGCGCGTATAATAGACGCGTCGAAAACAATCCGAGTCGATGGACCACCTTTATTTAGGTCATGAATTTGAAACCTGGTCCATAACTCAGTGGAGTTTCTAGTTAATTAGATTTAGCACAGTTAGCACTAACTTGAACGGTGAACAAAACTTCGCTACAAACCAACGTTTTTAGAGAATTTATAAAATATACTGGGATGTATGAAACCATAACGAGCCCTTTAATCTTTCACTGCTGGAGATCCTCATGCACACTGTCTTGCAGGAGAGATTTATGTTAAACAGCGCTGGCGAAGTGGTTTGGCGAGTCCAACCCACTTCACCGCTTGTGGTAGCTGCTTTGTTATCCCTTAGTCGCCTTTTACAACACCCACGGGAAGAGGGGCTGGTGCTATTCTTAAGCTATTCCACGCGAAGCACGTACAATATCCACCAATCTGAGTCCATATAGTGGATTCTGATCTGAAACCCCCTGGGATTTCAGGGAAATTGCAAGGGAAAGCCTATGTGCCCTATAGTGGGATGTCATAGATTGATGCGTGGTTTAATTTTGTTCTAAAGTCATTATTTAAACAGTAATTTCTGATTTTGACCTTTTTGATTCTTTAATGCTTAATCTCATTTCAAATAATCATTCTTGTTTCAGTGGAAGATTGCGAAAGAAACGACGGCTCTCCAGAGAAACCTTATTTTATGTCTAAAAATCTTATGAAAATTCTTGGAAAAAGAAACAAGAAACCAAAAAATGCTTAATGGAAAGCTCAAATGGTGCCAAATAGTGACAAGTACAATATGACTTGTTAAGTTGAAATATGACTTATAAACTTCTCGTGAGTAATGACTGTCACAAGAGATCTTCGTAATATGTTTTATAGAACGTAGATGTATTTAAATTCCAAATAATTTTAGATGTTTATACAGTATTTTCATTATTATTTTAATTTTAGGGTTACTAATGAAACTACTACTGTGTTTTTTTTTTCAAAACACGCAAAATAAGTCATGTAGTAAGATTGTATACATTTATCAAAGTTAAAAATCGTTTCCTCGTACTCATACTGGTATACATATCCTCTTGGTCATACATCCCCTATAACCTAATATGTATACTCTTCAAAAAAATATATTTTTATTACCTGAAAATTTTATAAAAGTAAAGCACTTGCTCTGTAAGTGTGCAGAGAGCATTTTTTGGTTTTTCAATAAAAAAAAAGAATATTTACAGCGTTTTAAAAGAAATCTCTATATAACTTCTCGGTTACACCAAAACAGGAAGAGAAGGAAGTAAAATCATTTTTTCCCCAATCTTGGTGAGCTGTATGACCAGGTGGGTATGTATATCCTCATGGTCATACTAGTATAACTACGAGCAAACTATGGTTAATTACTTAGGTTTTAAAATCTATAATTGTGATCAGTGAATTTTGTTGTTCTCAATTCACATACAGAACACTGCCATAAAACCGTTTTTCGGAAGTGACTGAGATTTACCAGAGCCAATACCTATCAGATCCCATTCTGTCCAATCCCATCCAATACAGCGTATGAGATGAAGGAAATCCCTTTTCCCATTTATACCCTTCAGTACCTCCCTTCTTATCTCATCCTCCGAAAGGAAAATAAATTCAATAAGATGAGGGCAACTCCTCATATCTTTACGTACTCACTATTCCCTTCCTTAATATTCCTTTTTTCCCCAAATTTCCAGTTCGGCAACGCATCCTGCAGCCGTTTTTTTCACTGATATTGGCATATGTCGCGAATGTCGTAAGACGACAGTATCCACTTACCAGCAAGTGGACTGTCTGCTCATCTGCCACCATCTTTGTATTAAAGAAAACCTAATTGATAACCTAAGCAGGTAGGGGTATATTTGAGCTGTGGCGTTATCGTCAGTGATTGATATAACATACTCATATAACACCATAGAATAAATATTATTATGAATAACAGAGGACGGTAGGTAAGTGTCCCAATAAAATCACTTGACATGTACCTCAAATGAAAATTTTCATTTCATAGTTCTATTCTTTTATTTTTTTAATATTTTTTATAGTTTTAACAAAATCCCCATCGCTTTAACAATAACGGTTATGGTAGATCACAACAAATACACTGCCAGAAATTTTGTCAGTGAGTTGGGACGACATCTATATTTTTTTCCCATCGCCTTTTGTCGAGAAAAACGAAATCACTACACGTCCAAAATACTTTTACATATACATAGATACATAAGTAAGGTATAATATTATAGATTTTGATAAATGTTTATCGGTATTGTACAGTTATTTGTATGATTGTTTTAATATTATCATTGAATATTTTGATATATAAGAGTTGAATATTTTGGGAGTGATTGTTAACGTACGCTGATAATTTTAAACTTTAATATTTCTATTTGTATATTTTACAACAATTAATCCATTGTGATAACATTTTTTTAATAAAGATGATTTAAAAATAAAACCTTTTCAATCATTTTGTTTTTTATTCAGTTTCCACTATTCCCTCTTTTTTTTTGGTCATTCTCACATTTAATCAATGTTTATTTGATTTTAAAGGTGGTCGTCAAATTCGTTAATCGTCTAAGGCTACGGTCTCACCAAGAACGAGAAACGATCAGCAATGAACTATTTTCAGACACGCACACATTCCATAAAACAATGATTGAAAGACAGATATAAAAATAATAGTTCAACGGTTTATTGCAAGCGATGATCCTTTCTAATTTTATCGCCCGGTGATAAGAGCTCGCTCAGTAAAACTCGCCTGCAGTGTGACCGTCAACCACAATTACTGCGCGGAGACGGTCCGAAATAAGTGCTTCTAACTCGTTAATGTCGTTTGCTTCACTCATTCCTCACCCAGAGACATTAAAATGCGTTGCGCAGTTGGCCTTACTGGTCGGAACTGTATACTCGCTCCTCATTACTCGTTTATAGTTTGTTGTACGCTCATCGTTTATCGTTCTTGATCGGACCGTAGCCTAATTAGTTGATCGGATAAATAAAAAAAAATCTCTTTCATTTATTTTACCACGGAAATTGTATATCCACGTGATTATCTTAAGAGTCCAAGCATACAATTAAAGAGGATAGTGTAATTATGTCTGAAGAGAATGATTACATATTATACTATATCCTATATCTGTTAAATAATAAAAATATTGTTACCAGTGATTACCAATACTGGTAATCACTGGTGCTAATGCACACTAATGGTACCAATCACTGCCACTATATAGCATAGAGTATTATACCCTACTCTATGCTATATAGTACCATTCATGTACATACTGGTGGGATAAATCAGTGCCAGTAGTGCCATTAATGGTAGGTATTGTTTGATGGTACAAGTGGTACGGAGGGTGATACTGCAGTCTATAATGAATGAAAATCACCACTTTCGAGTCAGCTCAAGAATTAAACAAATAACAGAATTTTCAAATTTTGTATTAGGTTTAAGTTTCTTGTGATTTTCAAAATATTCTTATTTTTAATTTCTCCAGTACGCGAAGGATTTTTCATAACTATTTTATATAAGTAATAAATTAACGTAAAAGAAACTTTTTACAAACAAGCTTTTATTAAAATGCACTAAAATGAAGAAAATAAACATAGATGTTATTACTATTATTTGATATAATTAAGCCCAATTATCTTAATGTTTTTATTTGATTTAAAAGCTTGTTGCGAGATTTGTGACTTGAAAATATTGTATTAATAATTAATTAAATTGATACGAACATCTTACGTTTATTTTCTTAATTCTAGTGCATTAAATTAATAATTTGTTTTGTCATCGGTTTTATATTACATGTGTGACATTTCAATGCAGTAGTACAAGTGGAAGTGGGTAAAATCGACTTGCCAGATTTGACCTAAACAAACTACCGAGTGAAGTTCAATAACAGCTTGTAAAAAGGTAAGTATTGGTAACTACAAACTTTAGGTACAGATCTAAACGAATTAGACAAGTCCCGAAATTAGAAAGTAACGGGTATATTTATACAAACAACAAATTTTACTCTTGCATCATGTTATTTATTCTGTGTTGTGTCAGAAAGGCAATATGTAACATAGCTTCAGGGTCTAGCAGCTCCTTGGCGTTATCGTAATTTAAGCTCTCTTCATAAGCAAATATTATACTTGTGTCATCAATCATCATTCTAGAGGCAACAAGAGCGGCTATGCAGTTCTTTACCCTTGCCATTGTGTCTCGGTCTGAAGTGCTTGCAGGCTGTTAAATAAAAGAGAAGATTTTGAAAGTAATTGTAGTTAAAAATAAATTTTGGCATGTGATGTGGATCTAATTATCGCATTATTTAAAGCATTGGTGAACCAGCGTTCACAAACTATTTTTGCGTTCATAAACGAATTATTACGGCGATTTTAACGAGGGTTAGGCGCAGAATGTGCACAGAAATGTTTTATATTTGAAAGTAGAATTAACTTTCAAATATAGTAGAGTAGAATTAGAATAACTAAAATCAAACATTTCTTCCTCGAGGTGATTTTTATTGCAATACAACTTAGAAACTTACGACTGAACAGTTTGCCAGAGGTGGCTGGGTGAGAAGAGAGGAAAATCGTGTGTTGACTATTCTGAACACACGATTTTCCGCTCTCCTCACATATTTTTATTTATTCTAAGTATGGTACATCAGTTAGTATTCAAGGGATATACTCCTTTGATGTGTCCTTGAAAAACTGCCACCCGAGCCCGCATTTTTGCAGTGAATACCGATAGTACGTGGATTAGGGGTGAAAAAGATTAGCACCCCAAAGCGAAAATATTCATGATCTGATCATACACCGAGATCCGGACACCAACATAAGAAAGATGGTAATTATGATTCCACTAACTAAAGATGCCACTAACCTGTAGGGTATGATCCTGTATGTCCTCACGATTGTCTCCTTGGTTTTCCTCTTGGCTTTCCTGGGCCGGTAACACAGCTGGGGGCTGAGGACTGATCCATACATAGCCATTATTGCCCACGATGACACTAATGCCGCATGGCAAGTCGTGGAAGTGATTTTTTCTGCGCCTCACAAGTGATGGAAACACTTTCATTAAAATCCCTTGACTCAACTGAAAATCGGAAATCGTGTTCATTCATTAATTATACTAAATTCATTCATTTATTCATTAATACAATACAAAATGTGAACAAAACGCGAAAGATTAAAAAGTTATACTGATAGACCTAGATAATTGACTCAAGTTCGTGAATTGCATTGT
Source organism: Sesia apiformis (assembly GCA_914767545.1). Lineage (NCBI taxonomy): Eukaryota > Metazoa > Arthropoda > Insecta > Lepidoptera > Sesiidae > Sesia > Sesia apiformis. The sequence goes on along the minus strand of OU611950.1, from coordinate 6,969,057 downwards.
TACTATTATAGTGAACTGCATATACTAATATAGTACATATATTCCTTTATAGTACTAATATAGTACCTTTCCTGTCTTCACTTTCCAGGTCTGATAGAAGAAATCTTTGCAGGAGATAATCTTGCCTTTTTTACATATTTTCTTCTTTTTATTGTGTGAACAATAAATTATGTATTAAAAATAATACCTTTCCATATTTCAAACTCCTAGTGTGCAGGGATAATGATCCATCTGAGAATGTGCTCTGTACTTCTGCACTGACCAGATCACCCTCCTGCAGGTACATCCTCATCATATGTTCGTCTTCGGCTGATCTGCGCCTCTGACAAAAAAAATATCAGTTTGTTTATAATTACTGTATATCTGCCAAAAAAATACACTGTTTATAATTATTATAATGAGCCATTAATACAATTAATATTGATAGAAATTAGAAGGTGAAGAAAATAACAATACATTGAGAAAAAAACAGAAATACATATGATCCCCATCAGTGCAATTTGAAACAAACTACACAATCTAACTGATCCACAGCTTAAGGCATTGCTATGGGAGGGGATAGGGTATATCAACTATTAGGGAGTTGGGATGGTGAGGGCCCCTGTCATAGTAGTGTCGGGCAGAGTCGTGAAAGACTGACGATGGAGGGAAGTTCCAATTCCTTGTGGGAGTACCATGGGGCAGCCATGGCCTTACGCACGAATCTATTTTGGAGGGTTTGGAATATTTTAATGTTGCTAAATCTTTGCAAGCATGTGCAAAGACAACAGTAGCGAAGGACATTATGCTGGTTTTGTACAATGTCAGCTTATTTCTAAGGAATATTTTTCATCTCCTGTCTATGACAGCCTATGAAGGTGAACAAGTACAAAGGTGGCTCAGTTTCGGACAGTTTTTATATGTTCACGGAAGGTCAGTCAATGGTCTCTAGAGTGACTCCGAGATATTTGGTCTTCCTAACCCAAGGGATAATTTGACCAAAAAGGGATATTGCGAGTGGGGATAGACGAGACCTAAAGCTATGAGTGCCACCCATGAGAAAAGGAAGAGCATATGGCTACATTTTTCTCTAGGTTCACCTATATCCTCCACCTCATAAACCACTCGAATAGAGCAGAGGATGGTATCATCTGCAAAAAGGGGCAAGCTCTGTTCAAAGGGTGTTCAAAGGTTAGTACACAATGTAGCTGAAACTTGGTATATATACTAATTATGAGTCACTCAACTAGTACTGTGGAAATGGGCTCCCCTAACCCTTTCCATCTCCTCCATTCTGCAAACTTTTTGACCGTCCCTCATACATACAGAAAATTGAATGCAAGCAAACCACTTACCAATTCACCTCCAGGCAAGTTGACTGAAGATAATTGCAGTATGGAGTCGAGTCTTGAGTTCGTATCTACCTTCCAACGCTTTTGTTGCACTTCGAGTACGCGTCCGACGACTATGTCGCCAATCTCTCCCACATACCTACTTTTCAATGGTCGTATACAGATAAGTTTGTTCACTTTTTGCATAACACCTGCAACCGACGCTTTGAGGCTGTCATCTTCCTCGTAAGTGCCATGACCACTGTAAATTATTGATGTTATTAGACATCATTCCTAGCAAAAGAACTCAAACTTAGCAGTTGGCCATTCAACGAGATAATGTTGTCAGCTTAGTAGGTACCTTTGCAATCTTTGTAGTACCAAGGTATCAAATTTTGTACTTGTGGCAAGCCACAAGGGCCAAATTTGTACAATGCTTTCAATATGTAGGTGGAGTTAAATATTGGAAATATTTAACTCTAACTGGACAAGTTTAAATTGGTAATAAAACTAGGTTATTTCTAAATTCTAAGCTGTATTTTCTACTTTTAACGTGGTAAATAAAACATGTGTCTATTAAATGTGATAAAATTAGTATTATTCTCGCTTACCGCATATAATCTTGGATGCCAGTTATAACCTCACCGGGTGTATAAAACCGCGGCAATGCTTTGTGAGAGGGAATAGAAGGATTAACTCTTTCGGAGGCTAGTTTAATTGACACGTGGCCAGTCATTTTGAACGTATCAGAGACAGTAAATTAAACATCTAAAAGTTACAATTATTTACTTCTCACAGATATGTACAAGTATATTTCCCAAAAGTTTTGTTTTGTTTGACAGTAAATTCGGACAGTTTTTTTATAATTTATTTGGACACTCTTATAGTTATTCGTCCACACACAGCAATTAATAATAAAACCTGAATTGTTTCTAATAGGTCATTGTCTAGTCCAGCTATACTCTAAGTGTGTTCCGCGGAACCCTAGGGTTCCGTGATACCTCTGTCGGGGTTCCGCAAGAATTTAGAAATAAAAAAATCAAAACACCTCTCTCTGGTCGCTCCGCGGCTGTGCGGACTCCGCGGCCGCGCGGAGACAAAACGCTATGAATGTTATTTATTTATTTATTTGTATTTGTATAAGCTTGTGTTACATTAGCTGGTACAATATCTCATAAGTTTGGTCTCAACAATTTTATACTTGTACAACGCGTTCGCTCTAAGTTTGCCGGTCTGTGGAATGCGCGTACCCTCCCCCACGTGACAACAAAACTTATAATGTGTCATAGTTTTACCCAAATATCTAACGTACACAATTTTTATTGTTACAATTAAATAAAAAATTTCGAACGTCATACACTCATACCTATCGCCAGCGGCAAACTTAAAACGAGCGGGTAGTATACTTGTAAGCGCTCAGTCTCTTTGATAAAAGCCGCCTCTGAATTAGACGCTATAGTTGTCAACTAGCGACTTTCGTCTCTAACTTCAAAGGATAAAGTCGATATTGTTTACAACGCTATTTTTAAATTTCTGTTTTTATTTTTGCTTTTTGTTTATCAAAGGTGCCGACTCGAGTATTTTCGAGAATATTTGAGATCGAGTCTAGGACTAAGTATAAAAGCGGCGATCGCGCGTTGGCGTCGTCAGTTGATGATTAGCGTTCGGAGCGATAAGTTACTACCTACTTACAAGCTCGCTAGCGAGAAACTAGTGTTCATTGTTTTACTGCCTGCTGTATTCTGTTGTCTCAGTTTTATACATTTCTTCCCTGTAGGTTCTAAATTTAGTCTCTTATACGCAGTAACGATTGTGCATTATTTAAACCCCACTATCCTGACTTGTAACATTATAAATAAAGAAGAATGGAACGTTGGCTTAAAGGTGTTAAACGTGTTCCAACAACATCTTCTAATGACGCTGAATGTTCAAAAGCAATGCGCGCGGAGAATTTAGCAATCACCGATCCAGAAGATGATGCCACGAGTGCCACGACGTCAAGCTCGACGGTTTCAAAGACGAAAAAAAGGAAGTATGATGAATCTTATATCAGTTTCGGATTTGTTGATTCCAACGGCTCACCTCTCTGCATGCTCTGTAGTAAACTGCTTCCTAATAGTTCCATGGCACCTGCCAAATTGCGTCGACATTTAGAAACCGTACACCCCGAGACTAAAGACAAGAATAAAGAATTTTTTGTTCGCAAAAAAGATCAGTTATTAGAAAGTCAAAAAAATATGATGCATGTAACACAAACTACCAACGAAAAGGCCACGGAGGCATCATACTTAGTTAGCTATCGCATTGCACAAGCAGGTGAAGCGCACACTATCGCTGAGAAATTAATAAAACCATGTGTATTAGACATAACAAAATGTATGCTTGATGAAAAATCTGCAAAGCATCTTTCTACTGTTCCGCTATCAAACGATACTGTTTCACGACGAATCCATGATCTGGCAAGCTACGTCAAACAAGAACTAGTTACACGTCTACAAAATACACGATTCGCTTTGCAAATGGACGAGTCGACTGATGTCGCTGGTTTGGCTATCCTGCTGGTTATTGTGAGATATCCATATAAAAGTTCTTTTGAAGAAGACATGCTTATGTGTTCATCGCTGCTTACAAACACTACCGGGGAAGAAATTTTTAATAATATAAATATATTTTTTGAAGAACATAATCTCAGTTGGAACAATTGCATTGACATTTGTACAGATGGGGCCAAGGCGATGACAGGTAAAACAGCAGGAGCAGTGTCACGAATGAAAAATAAAGCGCCTAATTGTAGTTCCAGTCATTGTATTCTGCATAGACAAGCACTTGCGATGAAGCAAATGCCGTCTAATCTAAAATTAGTTATGGATGAAGCGGTAAAAATAATTAATTTTATCAAATCACGACCACTACAATCCCGATTGTTCTCATTATTGTGTGAAGATTATGGCAGCAAACATAAAACACTGCTGCTCCATACAGAAGTGCGATGGCTGTCTCGGGGAAAAACTTTAACAAGGCTATTTGAACTTAGAGCCGAGTTACAAATGTTTCTTTCAGCAGATACTTCTTTTAATTTGAAGGACCGTTTGTATGATAAAACTTGGTTGTTCCGATTGTCTTTTATGGCGGATATCTTTCAAAAACTTAACGAATTAAATTTATCGTTGCAAGGTAAACAGACAACAGTGTTTCAGGCCTATAATAAAATATATAGTATAATAACTGCTTTTAAAAGAAAATTAGATTTTTGGATCATTTGCATTGGTAAGAAAGAAATAGAAAGTTTTACGTTACTCAGTGAGTTTGTTAGCGAAAACGACTCAGAAATGTTTGAAGATAATGTGTTTGAAGAATTGGTCCAATATCTCAGTTCGATGCGCGCATCTTTTGAAAAGTATTTTCCCGAAGAACACAATACAAAAATTAAAGTGAACTCCTGGATTCATAATCCTTTTTTACCCAACTTGGAAAAGCCTGAAAACATGTCAAATGAGATATATGAATCTCTTTTAGAAATGTCATCAGACACAAGTATGGAGTCATTGTTCAAAACGACGCCTCTTAATGATTTTTGGTGCAGAATCCAAGATGAATATGCAATGCTTGGCCAAATGGCTCTGGATATTCTTCTCCCGTTCCCAACTACATATTTGTGCGAAACAGGATTCTCTACCTACGCAGCCACGAAAACAAAATATCGCAATAGACTGGACGCCGAAGCTGATATGAGACTCCAACTTTCTTCCATCAAACCTGATATCAAGCAATTGATGAAAAATAAAAAACAGTTTCATACCTCCCACTAGTTAGATTTTTTCTTTTTTAATGTTTTCTATTATTGTCCTTACCAAGTGGTGAAGTAAATAATAATTAGTAACTGATACATTGTACTTTTATTATGCTGATTAATATAGAATACACTTATAAAAATAATTGTTTTATTGTAGGGTTCCATCAAGTATTTTGCTTCCCAAAAGGGTTCCGTCATTTAAAAAGTTTGAGAACCACTGGTCTAGTCCTATCGAAGTAGGAGTCGTTCAGTAAAGTGATATGGTTATAGTACGTTTACTGAGGACAGAGTTGGACTTTTAAGAACATGAAAAATGCAGTCTCACGCTTTTATTTAATTATCATAAACACTATGGACTACACTAGGCATTTTGAAGTTTAATAAACTATCACTATTAAACCACAAATCCTATAAATACACAATTATTACAATAATCAAACAAAAACTCAACTTTACTTCTCGGGTTCCCGCCAAAAAGTCTCACCCACCGTGACATGTAATTTGACTTGACAGTTGGGTCATGGCTGACATTTGATATCTAATTAATATAATACATGACATTAATATAATATCTAACCTACTGTTATCCTTTGTTTTTTTCCCATTTACCGTTTTTTTTAAATGTCATTACCGATATCCCGTTTTTCCTAATATCGTGATAAACAATGTCAGCTTCAAATGCAGCACCTATTACTGCTACAGATAGTCTAACCCAGGCGTTGAAAGCTAATATAATTCCTAATCAAGAATATTTATTGCAGGTAAGAGTGAATCATTATTTTAATTTTCGAACATTTGCTGTAAGTTTTGGATACAATCTTGTTGTACATTATTTCCTCAGGGTTCTGTGCTTGATTCAGCAGTAGAAGTTTTATTGCATCGACTTCGTGGCCTATGTGACAATGTCGACGCCGGTCCAGAGACCTTTGACGATCAGGAAGTTTGTTTTAGTTTACGAGATCCCAACCAACAGGTAAGATAACTAACGGGTATTCTCTGTGAAAGAATTACACCAGAACTACTAACACATGTTCTAATCTTGTGTTTGCATTGTTACCACTGTTTGCTTGTGTTACTACTTTACTTTTTCCCTTTTATTATAATTATGTTACTTCTACAAAATATTACTATTACATATCCATAACTTAATTCATCAAGACTGCTAGTTTGCTCTAGATTTAATGGTAATGTTGAGACATTTCATTGATTTGTTACTATTAGAAACTGTCTATCCAGATTAGCTTTTAAAAATAAAATGAAAGCTTTAATTATTGAAAAACATCATACATAGAAGTCTATGTATTCTATTTTATAATATAATTAGGTTAATAAATATTTTTAACTATTCATAGATTGTATTTTGGGTATATTTATTTATTATTATATACTACTCATAACTTAAAAATGTTATATATAACTAATATGTATACAATACAAATAATTATAGACTAGATATAGCTGACTCAATAGGCATCAGTTTTATTAGAGGCCCAGACAGAAAGGGCTTATTATATCCAGCCCGCCAATAAACAAAAAGGCAACCATAACAATTGGTCCATGACAAGGTACAACCCCCTATTATACCAAATCTGGCACTACACTGCTTCTAGTAAGCAAAGTCCATCTCTGTCTTTGGATAGGACCTAGCTAGGTAAACAAACACAATCAAGGATGGATGACACGTCAGAAACGATTCACTGTCCTCGTTTGCTGTGCGTGTGCTGGTGTATAACCCCATCTTGCTCTCACCACCTCCCATTCTCTTGAAGCGAGACCACTCTATCTGTCATCCTCTCGCAAAGTGTGAGTGTTTGCGACGTTTGTAGCCATTGGTAGCTGTTACTCAGAACTCTTCAACGGTGGATATAAATACGCGCGCGATGTCAAACATGGGCAATTTTTGGTTTTGTAAATGATCGATGCATATACTTGTGTCATCAAGATTATACTTATCTAGTGTTTTGTAAAGCAGTTGTGTTTTTTTTGTAGTGTAAAAGGGTGCACATATTAGATATTACTATCTTCTGGCAGAATCAATGGCAAGTGGTTGTATAAAACGAAAAGTGAACGAAAGAGGAGTGAACATGGAAATAGTTTTATAATGTATGTAACAACAACTTAGCTTACCACACCTTACCACAAGTTAAAGCAGAAAAGACAAAGGAGTTTGTCACTTCCTTGAAGACTTCATGAGCAATTTGATAATTGATTTAAAGATTTCAAAGGACTAGAAATAGTGAGGATATTTTTTCTATGCCGTTTAACGTGAATCCTGAATGAGTACTTCTTGCAGTGCAGCACTGAGTTCAAACAGACTTTTTCAATAAAAAATAAGCTTAATTTTTATAAATAACTATAGAAGGATAAAACATAAACAAACATTGTCCTACATCTGCGAGCAAGCATTTTCTCAAATGAAATAAAAAAGAATAATATTCGTAACAGACTCACAGATTAACATTTGTGAGGTATAAGCGACATTAAAAAATAACTCTTTCACAAATGAGTCCAGCATTCGAAGAAATGATGAAATCACGTAGCCAGTTTCATAGCTCACATAGTCCCACTTCTAACAAGGGATGATCTCAACCCTCGCATAAAATCCAATTCATTAGTTAGAAGTTAGACCAATTTGAAAAATTAAAAGATTAATAAATTCTTAGTAATATTGTTTTATTTATTTTGGCCCGCCATAAATTTTCATTTTTCAAATTGGCCCGCCACTTAAAAAGTATGCCCATCCTTGTTTTCGCCTATGATTGATCGCCTTTTATACATTTTACTTCTTTACAATCTGTGTTATTGATTTTTATTTCAGTGTGCAATACTACAGTTTTATCTTTGATAATATGCGAATTTGCCAAATAATCACCTTTAACAAGATGTGATTGAATTATTTTCTTTCAGTCAGCACCACTAATGTTGCGAGTGCGTAAAGCACTGGATGCACGTGACATGCCGTTCCAACTGCGGTACATTGGTCAGCCAGACTTGGGAGATAAGAACAGACCCACAGTGGTACGCTCCAGTCTTGACATCGCCTGTAGTGGGATGTTGATTGAATTCCTTAATGAGCTTGGATGCAGGATTGAGTTTGAATATAGTGTTAAAGGTAAAAAACTTTTGTTTCTTACTTTCTGTAAGCCGAAGACAACATAGAATTATTTTTTTAGTTCATTAAATATCATAGAATTTTATTCATTAAATATTAGGTCGGGCAGAACGTTTCTTCATATTTACTATAGAAATTCACGACATAATTTACATACATTAAATTATAATAAATATGTGCCATTTTGATTGTTAACTTGTTGCCATCTTGTAGATAGTGTCATGATCCCATTGCTGTAGAAATTCTGGGACTTTTGGCCAAAAAATTGCGACAAGTAGTTTTGACAGTCCTCTCTTGACGTCAACCTTACGCTACTTAAAGAGTTCTGAAGTGACCGAAACAGGTGGAAATCTGAGGGTGCAAGGTCAGAGCTGTACAGTGGATTCATCAACATTTCCCAGCCAAGTACTCTCAATTTTTGCTGAGTGGCTAAAAATGTGTGTGGTCTGCCATTATCATGGTGAAAAATCATACACATTCTGTTATCTGCTCAGGCCGTTTTGTCTCAATTGCTTGCTTTAATCTCATCAGGTGCTGGCAGTAGAGGTCAGAATCAATAGTTTCCCCCCGCGGCGGTAAAAGCTCATAATGAACGATACCTTTCCAATCCCACCATACACACTACATCACCTTAACCCTTAAGCTGGATTTTGCCACTGTTTCTGGAGCCTGTCCGTGTTGTGACCACAATCTTTTTCGCACGTTCTTATCGTAAGTGATCCACTTCTCGTCACCCGTGATCAATCGTTTCAAAAATGGTTTGGTTTCGTTTTAACAGCGAATCGCAAATGGAAACACGGTTTATGAGGTTTCTTTCCGTAAGGTCATGTGGCACCCAAAGACAATGTCATAACTACTGATGTAATTATGACTTTATCTGTAACTGGGCGACCAGAGCGAGCTGCATCTTTCACGTTAAAATTTTTTTTAAACGTTAAAACTTTGTGCTACCCTTACCGATACCGCATTAGATCCACAAAGGGCACAATTTTTTTTGCGGTTTGTGTCGTATTTTTGGCTTTGTAATTACCGTTTTTCTTCGTTACTTTCAGTCATTTTCACAGACTGGAAAACAATGGAAAAATGGAGAAAAATAGTTTCTTTTTTAATATTTTATTTTTAGAATGAGTTTTATTTTAGTTTTTAATTTTTTTGCTTTTAATGATATTACAACCAGGCAGTTACAAATAGTACAACCAAAGAGATATTATTACGTACAAAATACGAAAAGACTTTCTCCCCGACCTATTAGTTTTTCAATTTACATTCAAAGGAATAATGGGCTATGGAAATCTTTTTTTCTTGAATATGTACGTTGATATTCATATTCCACACCTAAAAGTTTTTCATATTCAATTTCCAGAAGTAATTTGTATTATTAGGGTACAAAAAGTACAATAGAACATGTACATACAATACAGAACATGTACGTACATACAGAACAATAAACATAAAGTTATAATTAATTTATACACCAGTAATTAAGTACATGATGTTTAGTACATAATGTTTTCAGTCCACATTTATCCCCAATGCACAATAGAAAAAAAAAAATTGCATTTTACAGGTTACATGTTCAGAAAAGGGAGGATGAAAATTACAGTTGCAAAGGTGTTCAAAATATCGCAAACTGCAATGCCACCTGAGCCAATATCACAAAGCTATTTAGTAGAGTTGTCTGTAAGTGAACACATTTGTTTTATTTTCACTGCTTTGTAATGGTTAGCATTATAATCTATGGTAAAGGTTAAAATTATTAATGCTAACCAAAATTAAGTAAATAATTCAAAAGTCCCTTAATTCCCATAAAGGCTTATTTACACAAGGAGAGTTTTTCGAATGCGGGCTGAAGAGAAAGTCGGCAAGTATATGTTCTCCTAGCATAAACAACTGTAATCGTCATATGATCACTTTTGTCATCAAGTTTGTATCATCATGTGAACAATTGCAGGCGATATTTGCGTAAAGTTCTGCCGTAGGTATATGAGAATAAATAAATGACACCACACTCAATGGCCCACACTAGAATTTCCTGTTGTGGGTCCAGAGAAACACACAAATACAAACACAAGACATGCAACACCCAGACCTGAACAAATGTCCGTCTTTAAATAAATGATTGACCGACCGGCAATCAAACCCGGGACCTTAGCATAGCAGGCACCGGGCACCACCAACGGGGCCAATTCGTCGTCAATATTAATTTATATAATATTCTCGCTGGAACCGTTCGAGAAACTCCTTGTGTTGAACATTTAGTGTTGTTAAGTCTCTTAAAGCCACTATATATTTCTAGGTGCTAGCGCCTCAAGGCCAGGACGCGATTGCAGAAGACATGCGCGCATTTGCCGACCAACTACGACCTTTAGTGCAGCTCGACAAGATCGACTACAAGCGACTTGGTCACATGGCAGTCACATAATCCATGTTTGTTTTAAGTGTATTGTATAATCAACAGAATTGATCACTTATATTCAAAAAAATCTCCAGCCTATGTACATGTACACCCAAGGGCTCAATAGCATCGGCATGCCTCCAAATCGACAGTTGGAAGAACTGCAGATAGATATTTGTTTTTTTTTTTGTGGCAGGAGTGAACTGAGATGTCAAAACAGAAAAGATAAAACTACAAAAGCGACATCTATTTTGATTTCTTTCCGACTTATGTTGTTCGTTTTTTTTCTTTGACTTAATGCTGTTCAAGAAATATCATTTCAAATAATGTAAGTCTTAAGTTATTAATCATTAAACGTGGGTATGTTCGTTTTTGCAGTTAATAATAACATAAATGTTGTATTTTTTTTTTATAGAGAAGAGGGCGGACGAGCAAGCGGTCCCACGTGATGGTAAATGTTACCGCCGCCCATGGGCCAGTGAGCCATCGAGTTTCCGCAGTGGTGGGAGTGACGACTGACAGAAGTTACCCTCAGCAGCCTTAGCGAGCGACCAGAAAGCCCGACTTCCAGAAGGATAGCTTGCTAGTCGATCGCCAATTCTGCGGATGTGCTCATTCCTTGCTCTGACAGTGATCCTCTTACTGCACCTCGAGGCAGCGTTAAATTTCTTCCTCAAGTCGGTAATATTCGGATCTTCAGACACCTACGCTTTGGCCCAGGCACTGTATGCAGCCCGCTTATTACGGCGAGCCTCTCTGCAGGACTGATTAAACCAAGGTTGGCTCCGTCCGCCTACGGGTATCACGGAACAAGGAATATAACATTCCATGCCCTGCAACACCACGTCGGCAACGGAGTCTGCACAGGTATCCGGATCTCCCGACGAGAAACAGATCTGCCCTCAGGGATAAGAAGCGTAAAATTCACGCAACCCATCCCAATCTGCAGACTTGTAGTACCAGACGTTGCGCGTTCCCTGAGAATGGGTCGGCACGGATTGTTTAGCTGGCACAGCAGTTCCAATGATACAATGGTCTGATGATCCTAACGGAGCATCAACAACAACATTGTAGTCATTCGGCCGCGTAGTCAGCAGGAGGTCCAGTAAGGAGGGAGTATGGCTCTCGATATCGGGTATCCTCGTGGGTGAGGACACCAACTGCGAGAAACCATAGGCCAGGGCAAAGTTATAGGCTGCTCTCCCTGCGCGGTCGGTAGTTCGGGATCCCAACCACTCTTCGTGGTGAGCGTTGAAATCACAGAGGACCACCACTTCCGCGCAGGGGAACTGTTCGAGCACGCTATCAGTCGTCTCTTGTAGACGCTCAAAAAAGCGAGTCGTCTCCGTATCACCGCTGTGAGACCTGTAAAGGCAAGTGTAGAATTTACTGAAACCTCCGTAGTCAATACGCGCCCAGAGAATCGACAGGTCCCCGTCTTCAAAATGGCTGAGGCGGCGACAACAAATATCACCCCGGACGTACATGCATACCCCAGCACGTCCCACAAAACAGTGCTCCAGTTTGTAACCGGGGTAATGAAGATTCGATGTATCGGCCGGGCAGGATATCACTTTAAGATGTGTATACTTTAAGTACTTGTATTACTTTAAGATGTGTATAAGAAGAGATAATAAATTAAATATTAAAATCGTATGTAATCCAACAAGTAACAGTATCGTTTGTAACAGTTTATAATGGAATTTCAAGTAATAAATATATATACCTAATGTAACATTTGCTGTGCCCTAGCAGAGTGTTATACATTAGTCACATTACTTACCATCACGTGGGACCGCTTGCACGTCCGCCCACTAATCTATAAAAAAAAAAGTACTACAACTTGCAAATTAAATAAATAAAATGAAGTTGAATGTGTTAACGGATGTCAAGATTTAGCTCCTGTTTTTAACTGCATTCACCGGACAATCCGCTTAGATTAGATTAGAGTTAGATTAGATAACAAAATTGAAATTTTTGCCGTTGGCTGTTTGCGGGTTTTACAAACGTAATATCCTGCCGGTGTATGTATGCAGTATTAAATTTTGCTGACAGTTTGATTATTTATTTTATACTGTAGGTTTGGGCCTACTTTAGGCCATCTTTCACTTTACCAATGATTCTTTGTAGCGGTGTTATATGTTGCACTGTCCACTCCTGTACATCATACCTGTACCTATGTTTGTAATTTCGTTTAAAATAAATTCTATATTCTCGAGGAAATGATCTTAGTGTTTAACTCATAGGCTTACCCACTAGACGTACAATGTCATCTGTCACCTGGATACCAAAAATCTCATATTCTAGCGTGTGTGCGATTTGTACTAATGTTTGTGTAGGGATCGTTTAGAAGCTGGATTGTTCAAACAGGCAGCGACCGTGAGGATATATAGGAGAGCAGCGGAGTTTTACCTGAGTGTAAAGATGGAAGTCGAAGAAGCAATATGTTTATGGTTGCTCTAGAAAATATTTTTTTCCAATTATACTTCTCCATCTCCAAGTAACTTCACTAACTCCTGCCAAACACGGTTTGTTGGAATTTTATTGGAATATTCCGTATACTGAATATTCCATATGGCCTTTTCTACAGTTGTTAGGGTTTTTTTTACCACCACCAACCAACCACCAAACGTTAACGACTAATGGCTCTTACACAAGGTCAGTTTCTCGAACGCGATTAGGTAGGTACGTTTACCTATGTATTTTTGTAATATTTTTTTCTGTAATTAGGTTCTTTTCAAATAACTTGAAGAAAGCATGAGAGCGAATAAATAAGTAATAATAGTAAATAGCCTTAACAAGCATTGTCGACGCACTTAGTACACTTATGTGAGAAATCTTTTGTTCCACACTAAAAATAAGAAAACTTGTATAGGTACATCAATTACAAGTTCCATATAACCTTACCGGTGCCCTGGATACAGTTGCACAAGTCCATTAGGCAGTGGTTATCAAATACGAATGTGGTATTTTCGGCAAAATTAAATGCACATACTTTCTGGAAGTACGTGGGACATATACCGCACCTGAATAACAACAGATAGGTACTTATTTACTTCGTTTATTTATTTATTATAGCTAATATTACAGTCGTTTACAACGATTAAAGCAGTTACATTGAAATAAGAAAATTGTTTTCTTATGTTATCTAAGAGCCTATATTACGATTGTACCCACTCTTTAAAAAACCTTATGTTGAATGTACAATTTGATTCAATTATTTTCACACTTGATTTTCAAATGAACCTATTTTAATGTACAATACACAGGAGACATTTCTAAAATGAGCTGACATACCAATTTTCTTCTTGATTTTGCTTCCCTGGAAACTAAGTAAATATACGGATCTGCGGATCTGTCGACGCCTGTGCTATTTATTACACATGCACAGAAATGATAAATCTTCACTGAAAACTTCCTGGACCATGATGCATAGCACAGCACAAATTGCCGTTGATCTGGCTTAATATTTGTAAGAAACATTAGGACAGCGTCTGTCTCTCCTATTTGCGTTAATTTGTCTTACGGCAGATTATTCTCCAACAACGGAACATTTTGATGAATTTATGTTTGCACTATACGAATTCTCTGTGAGAGTTCTATTTACAACCAGTTTTCTAATGATTTTATAAACTGATATTTAAATTACTTAAATAATTTCGTTTCCAGATTCAATTGAGAGATTAATTTAAATAACTTAATAAACAGCACTTGACTACTTCATATTGTAAAGGCACTATGTTGTTGCCCTTATAGTTTTAACATGTTATAACAATGAACTTTAAGGAGATTAACAGTTAATTTATGTAACTGGCCCTGATTGAAGACATACTCGTATTACGTAACTAAGTATTTTAATTTTAAGAAATACTGAGTCAATAATAATTATCGATTTTAATGCGCTGTTCCCTGTAATATGTATTTATTTCGGAAAGTATTAATGTGCTCCGTGTTAAATTCGATCCGGTAGTTTTGAAAATATAGTTGGTTTTGTAAGACAAGATGTTTAGATAATATTTTCTCGGTGCTAAAACGACTGCTGCTTAGCCCCCATACCTACACCTAATAAAATGATTAAACAATTGTGATCTTAACCTGGACGCCAAATTACTTACATATCTATTATATGAAATTGGAAACAGTGACTAAATCCATTGTCATTTTTAAATTTCAATGATGTAGTAACAGACAAATGGGTAAAAATTCTAGGAGACTACTCACGCGTCGTCTAATATATTAGGTAGTCTGATTAGTTCGCGGCCTTTTTATAGTGAAGATAATAAAGACATTTGCATTACATAAATATTTACTGAACGGAATATTGTCCATTTAATTCGACTATCTCGTGATCTTTCTGGCAGAATTATCCCATCGTTATAATTTTTTTAGGGTTTCATTTAAATGGTTTATACATGCTTCTTTTGAATGTAATTTTACTTCATATAGAGAATTATGTAAAGAGCGGAATAAATGATAATCCAAAGGTGCTGGCTGGACTGTATGGAGCAGGTATGTATTAAAACTTCCCAGCGAAAAATTGTAAAACATATCTAATTTTCTCCTTATTAACTTCTATTATAAAAATTGTTATAAAGTATGAAAGATAAAACTTTTAACTTGTTATTTTAATTTGTCGCTATTACAAAAAATTCAGCTGTCAAACGGTATATCACTTTCCCGCCAGTGATCAGTGTCGCCAGAAATATAGCACGCTAAAGTCATACGTTCAAAAAGCCCGCGATCTTTTCCGACTAACTATTATATACATAAATTTTACTTTTAACATTATATTATCGCTATGTATGGTTGCCAAATCACTATGTATGGTAGTAAGACCAAGATAACAATTTATTTAAGTACAACTTAGATGAAAATAAAAAAACAACATTTTATGTTCTTACACAAAAAAATAAATATATTTTCTCCTACTTGCTCGGAAATGGCTTCATTGTTTTAAAAAAGGAATACGTCAATCGGCTCTTTTCTGTACGCACGCCAGCAATTTCCAACACGACATTAATAGAGATTGCTGGACAGTAGCGAGGTTATTTTTAATGCACACTAACATAAATTAGGTTTTTTAGGTATAACAAGGTTTTTTTAGGTACACGATATTTATTATTATAAGGACTGAATGTGCATTTCTTTTCAAAAGTTTAAAAAAAAAAAAACAAAGACCGCACGCAGTCGAATTGGCGGGAATGAAAATCAGATACCTACTCTGTATTGTGGATGTTATGTTCTCATAAGTTTATCACAATTTTAAGTTGTCTAATAAACAATGAGTACTAGTTCGTTGGAAGGTGAATTAGATTTAACGCCACCAGACATAGCTGAAGAAGCAAACTTCTGTTTCTTGAATTAATTTGTTTATTGTTTCCTCGCAAATTAGAGAAAAATACTATACAAGTCTCGGCCGAAATAGCAATTAACGGTCTCGTTTATTTAAAAGGGACTCTGCTTCGCCTCGTCCTTTTAAAATCGCTTCGTAAGGACTCTGCTTCGCTTTCCAATATTACTCGGCCGTCAATTGCTTTATTTCGGGCCTGGACAGTAATGTACTAATTCCTACAACAAAAATTTGATCTTCGCCTTTACCACATGCTACCACAATTGGCATTTGGTCTATATTGGACTAATATAGACCAAATGCGCCTGGAAGAGCTGCGATTTGGACCAAACGCTAAATGAATCTACCGCTAATAAATCTGATCGATATGTGAACATATTTACTTAATATAAATATAATAATATCTCACTCTTTCAGTTTGATGGTACTTTCATAAAATCTTATTTTTCAACATTTTTACACATAAGGAAGAACATAAATATAAAAAAGACAGGCTAAGCTTACCTGGAAGTCCAAATACAAAGCACAATAACAAAATTGTAACGTACATTGCATTGATTGATTTGCTTTATCTTTTAATTGAAATACAGAATTTTATTATTACAACCATGTGTGTAGTATTTCCTTGATTTAATGTAACTGATGACAAATAGGCATGTAAAAAAAACAAATCGGGTACCTATCATGGACGTAGACACGGTAGGGCAGGTTGGGGCGCTTGCAAGCATAGGAAAGTATAAGTAACATACTTTCTGCATTGCACTACCTCTATTTAAATTATAAGAAAATTGTTTGCTTACCCCACCCTGCATAAAATTGTTTGCTTTTGCTCTGCCCTGGATAAAATCGTGACTACGCCCTTGGTACCTACTACAATCTAATGCTTACTTAATTTGTGCAACTGTCAGTACCTATAAGCTAGGCACGGCTCCAAAATTATAAATTAATATTCCTGCGCCTCTCCTGCTTATTCTGTTAGACTATGTAATTGCAATACTTTATATAAAACTTACACATAATTAAAATATGCTAAGATAAAAGAGCGGCTGGTCGCAGCTTGCAAGTCACGACCTTTCCATTCTCTATATTTTGCCAACAATATTTTCGGGAATTCGTAAGGAGGAGAATGCCCACGAAAGTAAGTGTAGAGCTCGGACCCATTTTCGAAAATTTCGGATAGTGTTAAAATTTTGATATGTGCTACATTCTTGCGCTATTTCTAAATATATATAAGTTTTAAATCTAATATAAGATTACGCAGAAAATTCTATAGGAATTAACGATTTTTAGGTTAGTTTTTTTTTTTCACGGCAATGGTGCAATTAGCACATTCTGTCATTTTTCAACTTTTCTTCATAATTAACAATTTTAAAGTCTAAAACGTATACTGTCAATGTACAGTTTCGTCGAAGTAGAGCTCAGGGGTCACTCAGTAAAGTGATAGTAGATTGACTGAGGAGAGAAGAGGTCTCCTTGGGAGCACACGAAAAACGCAGCCCTATGCTTTTATTTGATTATCACAAACAATACGCAAAAAAATCACTGAAGTTTAATAAACTATATTAAACCACAAAACGCACAAATACACAATTTTTATAATAAATCGAACAAAAACTCAACTTCACTTCTCAAGTTCCTGCCAAAATGTCCTTTTAGGTTAGTTTCAGTCGATTTTTATTGTTTTAACAACGTCAAAACAATTACAAAGTAGTCAAGTTTCGGGAGCAAGAAAAATGCTTTTTAAAAACTAAAAATTAATATATTAAACTAATTAAATTGAAGACAAGTGGCGGAGCTTGATGCCAGTATTCAACTGTTCAACTTAATTAAATGTAACTAACAAGTAATCTCATAGGGCTACATCCTAAATGCTAACTAAGCGCTAGGGTTCCTAGAACTATGGGTTCGGCCGGCCACCCGATTATGCTGACCCAGCTATCAACAGTAAGGGCTTGGGTGACGTAACTAAGTATTCAATTTAGTTTATGTTTTTTGTAAAAAATCATATCTAAATATTATCATATCACACAAGCAAGATATAATTCAATACCTTCAAAACGACTACCTAACGTTTTTATTCAACGTTGTGAAATAATATTTGTCATAAAACCAATACAATAATCTCAAATAAGGTTCGTAAATGCTACTTTAGAGTCAAAGCCGTGTCTTTATAATCTGTGTCAATGCAAGGACTACTAATGAAACATTATCTCTACTCTACAACCAAATTGCGTAAATCTTTCGTACAGATTCCCTTAAAATATGCTTTCTAAATTCAAAATTTACATTAGTTCCATCGTAAAATTAGGGCCTACAAATGGGCATTCTCCTTTTATTTAAGTACACAAATTATATTTAATATTATATTTTGGAGTATTATATTTTATTAGATAATAAATATAAACATGTTATTTGGCAAAATCCGGATTTTTCTTAGAGCTTTGAAGTATAAAATGGCTTTCCCCATAGTCAAATTCTTCGTCCGCACTAAATCCGTGAACATATGCAAAGTTGCCGAAGTAAAGACACTTTTCGTAATTCATTGCGATATACTCTGAAAATATCATAAAATGTACTGTAATCCTTACAAATATCAAATAATATTTGAAAATAAACACAGTAAAATAACCATAAGTAAGTAGGTACCTATAATTTTGGCTTCATTTTAGGATTATATAACCAACGCGAAATCCTTACACATTCGTCATATCCGTACACTGGTTTATATGTCATAGGTCTATTATGATATTAGCCTATAGCTTTCAACCAGTACAGGCCACCCTCAGCAATCACGAAAAGGTTTTTGCGCCATAATTCACCACACAGGTTCAATGAGGCGTAGGTACAATTCGGCAACGGCTGCGGCACGTGTACGTAGTTTTGATAAAATTTAAGTCAAAGTTTGAGATACATCTTTCTTGTAACATAGATCGCATGCACCGTCAGCCGGACTAACACCACATCGAACGCGGTGATTGATTCAAACGCCGTATCGTCAAGTTCTAGAGTCGAATAAAGTGGTACCAGATGGACAAGACAGTAGGTTTGTAAATCTGCTACTGACGAATTACTACTTATTATTGGCGAATCGAAGATAGAGAAGAATGTAAGACTAGATCTAAGATTTCATTACTTTACACATTGCACAGCACAACAAACGAGAAAAGGACGAATAGTATTGTAACAGATATTTCCACAAATAGGGTATTTCATAGCACAATTAAATAATTTCTATTTCTCAAGATGTAAAAATAATAAAAAATATTCTGCCCTTTTAAAATCCACTACTGGACATAGGTCTCTTCGTGTACATTGTCTTCTGCGTGGGAGATGTACAGCACACTGGCTTAGCTGGGTTGACGAAACCGCTCTTTTAGAGGTGGTATAGTTCCTTAGAGCTTGTGGTAGTGACTTTGTTATCCCTATCCCTTTGTCGTTTTTACGACACCCACGGGATGAGATGGGGTGGTGCTATTCTACGGCGGGCCGACACGACACGGCCGAAAAACAGCTTCATCAGTTAAATTCTCAAATTAACTTCTCGTTTCAGCTTCTTAAAACTGATGTTCGGAGTAAAGTGTCACTACATTAAATCGCCCCACTTTGATTGGGATAACTAAAGAGCACCGTCAACCATGCCTTGTGAATAAATGTGTGAATCGCACAATTTATTTAAAGGTGTGTTGTGAAGGGTGTAAAGCTTTTTTACGCGTAGTGATGTCCTGTTTGATGTTCTCTCTTACTCTCCTAGGAGTTCCAAACACCTTCTCGTTACGATCGTTCTAAAAGTTCCTGTTTTAATGCCTTTATCTTTAAAATACAACCTGAACATTTGGCATTTATACTAGTCGAATGATTATGTCAACTTACCAGTGCCCTCCATGCAGTTGAACAAGTCCATTATGCAGTGATTATCAAATATGTATGTGGAATTGTCAAGAAAATTAAACGCGCATACCTTCTGTAGGTACGTGGGACATATACCGCATCTGAATAAGAATTTGAATTATTAGAATAAGTTATATTATTATTATGTATATATAAACATTTAAAAATGGTTTGGAAAATCAAGAACAATAATTTTACATGTGTATGATAGGACGATATGATAACAGATACTATTCATGATTTTCTTAGGAGTGAAATCGCTAAAAAAATAAAGTCTATGTATGTAGGAAATGTGTAAGAAGCAAACTTATACTTCATAATTCGGAAGTACGTAAGAATAGAAACGTCACGACTAACCTGTGAGTGTCCGGGGCTGGATATTTTTTATATTCTAGTTGCGGTGGCAACATGAAGGGCTCTACAAATTTACATAGACCTAAGTAACAAAAAATAAAATTAATCATTATTGCTTGAACCTAAGCAAACAGGCACTGCACGTAATTATTTGAAATAACCGTTTTTATACGAGTGTTTTGGATTGTTATAATCTATCACTCGAGTCCAGTACGAATTGGTGAATATTGAATGTTACACATAAGCCTCACATATCCCAAATATTTTTACTTCTGGCGCTTACAAGTTCCTTCACGTTCATCACCATGCAAGGTGTAACCGCACCTTTCCCGAAGCCTGAAACCATGGATACCGTGCATGATACGGAATTGATTGACATGAACATTTTACGCTTCGTTGCAAAAAAAATAAAATTTTTGAATTTTATCGAATTTCTCATACGCTAAACAAAACCCCAAAAATTATGTTTTTACAAATATCCATAAATAAGTACGTAACATTATATGCATATTATTATGTCAGTTAGTCACAATCATGAACAGAATTTCATACTTCGTGAAATTCGTGAAATGTATGTATGTGCATATACTAGTTTAGCCTATCACCTCATTCCCATGGACTTTAGAGTATGTAAGTATACAATGTGTCACCGATATAATGAAAAACCCGAACCAGCGAAAAATACAATTATTTTAAGTAATAAATCAAAAGATACAAACATGTAAAGTGTTGTTCTATCTATAACGTTCGTAGCGTTGATTATTTAGTACAAAGTAATGACCGGGCTCCTTGGCACTAGGCGAGGCACGCGGCAGGGGCGATGCGCGTATAATACAACTGCGCATAGAATAAAAAATAAACTAGAAATTAACAATAAGTTACAATTATTGTAACGTTATTGTAAAATCTGATAGAATCTATTCTACTCTTGATACGGAACAACCCAATTTTTTTGTTATTTCAGTGACACGTTGTATTTGGTTCATTAACATTATCAACAAAAAAGCTTTAGTTAAATCATTTAGCTTAAAAAGGAGGCAATTAATCAAACCACGAAATAGAAAACAAATAGCTAATAATCGAAAACTCTTGCCATAATTTTTGCAAATCCCTTTAAGCCTCATCTCTATGTAAGGTCTACTTTCATTTACCAAATATTGTTTACAGTTTTTTTTTTATAAAATAAGTTATTTTTGGATACAATTACTCCATCCAGCCTTTACATTTGATATTATAAGTCTATATATTGTGGTAACACTCTATGTATATATGTGTATACTCTATGTATACACTCTATGTGGTAACACTCTATGTAGGTCTATATATTGTGGTATGGTAGCTACCTCTTTCCGGGTAGGCTGTCTCTTTGGCTGTTTGCGCGTTCGTGTGCCTGTCTGGCGACAAAATACCCGTCTGCCGATATTTTGTCGCCAGACGGGCCTCATTCTCGTAATAAATTAATTATCCATAATTAGATTTGTACTCAGTACAAAATATCTATATAGATTTATACATCATCGCTGCCCTGGAACTTCATCAGTCTACCACCTTCTACAGTAATTATGAGTTCGAGTTCTCATAATATGTTAATTCAGCTGCCGCAGCCGGAGCCTATTAGATTGTGAGCTTTAACCTTTTCCATGCCGACCCCGAGACATCTCGTGGACATGAACCATTACCTGTGTGCCAATGCCTAGATATCTCGTGCTCGATAATTATTCACTGTATGCCAAGCTGTTCTCCTATTGCCGTATATGTCTATTGTTTAATAGAGGCGTACGGATTACGGACGGACGTTCTTGAAAACTTAAAACCATACAATACCAAACCATCAGCCTGTCTCGTCCTCTCTTCTCATCCAGTCACTATTTGCGACTTTATTTAGTCATTTCAGTTGTAAATACGAATAGATAGTGCCACATAAAACCAAACACGAATTGGCCTATATTTAGTCCGTTTCACTACGCACTATGCAGCTCGGCTGCAACAGCTAAGCCGTATATGAGAACTCATGAATTACTATAGAAAGTGGTAGGCTGATGAAGTCACAGGGCAGAGGTGGCACAATAAAAAGCGATGATGTATAGTTTTGTATATGTTACGGTTAATGTTAGGTGTGGGGATAAAGCTAGCATCGTCTAAGGATTTTGGATACAGTCCGAAATTCAATTTACTTTTTGTCCGTAATTTTGTAGTTCTGAGTAATTTATTCTAAATTTAATTTACTAATAAATACATGGTAGTTACCTATCAAAAGTTATTATGAAATTACAAAGCTAAAATAGTAAGGCTTACCTAGAAATCCAAAGGCAGTGCTCAATGACAAGACGTTAGCGTGCATGTTGATTCAAACTGAAGCTACTGCATTGATTGATTTTCTAATCTTTTAATTGAATCACATCAATTTCATTTTAACTTATACTACTCTTGTGGATAATTAAGTACAATGAAACGACCACGACACGAGACTTGCAATAAATACCTAAGGCAAACTTTTAAATATTAGATGTTTTTGAATGAAAAATTGTGATTGATTATATAAAAAATATATCGATTTGCTGAAAAACATTAAAATATGTAAGTAAAATGAGTATTTTCCTATCAATAGTGACAGCTTTAGTGTTTTTCATGTTTATAGTGCAACGTAAAATATTTTTACGTGGGTCATTTACCGTCCTTCGACAAATAAGCCTTAAAGTGCGAAGTACGCAAAATTCATTTTGTGAAATTCTTTCATTTTTGAAAAATTTAATATTTCTTGTCTTTGTACCTATTATTAAATTTTTCTTTGATGGATTTCAAAATATAGATATTTTTTTAAACTAATTAACTAGAATTTATTTAAATATTTTTATGTTACTGTAACATCACATAAATTCTTCCTCAAAACAAAAGACTTTTGTTAGGTTTAATCAATATTCATACCCCAAAATTTCGACAACTACTGGACCGTTTAATAACTGAAAATTCCTACTTTACTGTACCTTTGTTTTTCATCTAATCTGCCATAAAATGTATCCGAAATCTGTCCTTTACAGAAACTGTCATATGTCAGAACTGTCATACCCAATGGGAGTAAAATTCCTGGCCACTTTGAGGGATATTTTAAAGTGAGATGAGGATTAGTGGAGTAAATTGTGATGCGGAACTGCTCATTTTCCCAATTATCATCTGAATCGTCATCTCAGTCATCATTCCTCCCAATGTTTTTTCATAATCCTTTTATTCGTAAATCTTCAAAGATAGGTGAAGTCCAGGGGCGTGGCAACGCTTGTCATTCTTGACTGATATTGGAACTTACCATAAGGCGAGGGAAAGGATAGAAGAAACATTCCTTTGTTTCACATACTTCACCTAAACAACAATTTTAATGTTTAACTAAACCATGACTTAAGGAATAACTTTTAAGAAAAATACAGCTTAAGCTTTTAATTGACACCATTAAGTAAAGAAACATGTAAAGATCACTTTATCACTTTACTTTACAAGTCTTAAAGATATTAAAACCTTACTGTTGAACTGCAAGTTGCACAATAGCGCTAACTACCACTTTAAAGGTGCTATAAATGGAATAGTAAGTAGAGTAATATGTGTAGCCGGCCAGGATGCACAGCATCCAAAAATTTTCCGAGAGAACGTTGACAGACTTGACATAATAAAACAGGCTATCACTTACGTGGGTTTATTTGCTGATTATTGATTAAAACATTACACCTGCTTATCTTAAACAATTAAAGAAAACCAATCCATAGAGCGTTGTAGCGGAGGGGACAGCGACATTTATCGGCGATTAAAAAGAAAATATCTCGCAACATAAAAATCTATAACATATATGTCAATATAGAGTTTTCAAATATTAATAGGGTTTTCAATGGGTAATAAAGATTTATTGTCTAACTTTAAAGAATTTGCACCGCTGTAGAACTTTAAACGCGACGATATAGCTCTTATAATGGTTTCTATAGAACTGTAGGCAGCCATCCATGGTCGCTACAGTACAACTCCCACTGGGCTCTGGCATAGCGCCTTTTGACGTAATTGTATCACTATTGAAGAATTTAAAGCTGTAAAATTTTGATCCTCTTTCGGAGGTATAGCTCAGTTAAAGCACGCTAGAGCGCTAGTTTTAAGCGCTCTTGTACATCGCAGGGGATTTCTACAACACCATAGTTCGGCTCTTTTACCTCTTATCTTAAGTGTTTGTTGGGAAGTTCAACAATGAAAACCACAACAAAATCCGAGATTAGTGTGAAGAAACACACAGATATAAACTTTTACATTATATGTAGGTACACTGAAGACATACATATGTGAAACGTGAGTAATATTTTATCATAAGGTGCTTCGTATCCGCAATTCATTTGATAATTTTAATGAGACGTTACACTCCCTGACCTCAAGGTATCGATAACCTCAAGTCCTTTAATAACTATTTCAGTTGATGACATATCTATAGCTAAATAACTACAACTACAAATCGGTGACATATCTATAGCTACATACTTGTAAGCGGTTGAGCATGTTTATGTAAGTTCGTAGTATACTTATATAATAGGGGTTAAAGTATGAAATTGCCGTTTTATAGTAATAGATACTTTGAATTGACATAAAACCTTCATGGTGTGAGATTTTCGAGTGAAACTTTTTCACATGATACCTATAAGGTTCTTGTTTTAAAAAATGTGCAACATTCGATTTTCGACTTTCAATTGTTTTTTTTATTCAGCTTAGACGGGAAAGATGGATACTTCGAAAATCCGAGTAATCTTTGAATACGAGTTCCGACGCGGAACTAACGCGGCAGAAACGGCTCGCAATATCAATGCTGCGTTTGGAGAGGAGACTGCTAATGAACGAACCGTGCGTTTTTGATTTAAACGCTTTCGTAATGGAAACTTCGACTTGAAGAACGAACCACGTGGAAGACCGCCCACACAGGTGAATAACGCTGAATTGAAGGAGATGGTGGAAGCCGATTCGAGTCAAACTACCCAGTAATTAGCGGCATGGTTTAACGTTACCTTACCTACAATATTGACTCATTTGCATCAAATCAATAAGATAAAAAAATATGTAAAATGGGTGCCTCATGATTTGACTGATCTGCAGAAAGAAACGCGTCTTGAAACTTGCGTTGCCTTGTTGAATCGGTACAGAAATGAAGGAATATTGGATCGAATTGTGACATGTGACGAAAAGTGGATTCTTTACGATAACCAAAAGCGAAAAATGCAATGGCTGACCCCAGGTCAAACGCCGCAACAGTGCCCTAAGGCAAAGCTTACCAATAAAAAGGTAATGGTAACTGTTTGGTGGTCTATTCATGGTGTTATTCACTATAGCTTTCTCAGGTCTGGTCAAGCAATAACAGCAGATGTTTACTGTGCCGAACTTCAAACAATGATGGCGAAACTAGCAGTGAAACAGCCCCGACTCGTGAATCGATCTTCACCATTATTGCTCCATGATAACGCAAGACCTCACACTGCACGAGAAACCGTTGTAACTCTACAGGAGCTGCAGTTAGAAACCATACGTCATCCTCCGTACTCGCCAGACCTTGCTCCAACGGACTACCATTTTTTTCGTGATTTGGACAATTTTCTACGTGGTAAAGAATTTTCTTCCCAAGAGGCAGTACAAAATGCTTTCACACAGTTTGTCGAATCTACATCCCCAGAGTTCTATCGCAAAGGCATAAATGAACTTCCGATTAGATGGCAACAATGTATAGATAATGAGGGTAAATATTTTGATTAAATAAATATGTGACATTTTAGAAAAAATGAGTTTTAATTTTTCAGTACAAATCGGCAATTTCATACCCCTAATATTAGGGCCTTAACTATGAAACTGCCATTTGTTTACAGTGGCCACTTTGAACTTAGTTATCTTGAGTTTGGCTTGGAATTCCAAATTCAAATTAATTTTAATTTAAAGCTACGACATTCTTTTTCATTCAAGTTTTCACTTGTTTTTACGTCAAACAACTTCTAGCTTAGATATCGTTGTGTTTGCGACCATGGAAAAGTTTAAAATTCGCTTTATTTCGAATATGACTTCCGTCGTGGCAGCAACGAAGCACAGACGGCACGCAATATCAACTGTGTACGGACCAAACACCGTAAACGAACGCACGGTGCGTTTTTGGTTTAATCGTATCCGTTCTGGAAATTTTGACCTCAAGAACATTCCTCATGGACGACTGGAGACTAAAGTCGACAATGGCGAATTGAAAACAATAGTGGAAGCGGATTCATCTCAAACCACGTCTGAGTTAGCAGCCTTCGGGGTAAGTGACAAAATGATATTGATTCATTTGCGTCAAATCGGGAAAGTGAAGAAGCTTGGAAAACTGTATGAGCTTACTGAAAGTCAGCTGCAAACACGCGTTGAAGCTTGCCTGACTTTGCTGAACCGGCACAAAAATGAAGGGATGCGGAATCGTATTGTCACTTGTGATGAGAAGTGGATCTTGTATGATAATCGTACACGTTTGTCACAATGATTGAACCCAGTAGACACAGCCAAACAATGTCCCGAAAGTAAACTGAATCAAAAGAAGCTCATGGTGACTGTGTGATGGTCCTATGCCGGTATTATCCACTACAGCTTCACCAGAACTGCAAACGATGATAGACAATTTCGCTATCAAACAACCGAGTCTGGTCAATCGCTCTAGTGTACTGCTTCTCCGTGATAACGCTCGCCTACACACTGCACGACAGAGAGTCTCAAAGTTATAGGAGTTTCAACTCGAAATTCTTCGTCACCCACCGTACTCTCCAGACTGATTTCCATTTTTTTTCGGAATTTGGATAGCTTTTTACAGGAAAAAAATTCAACTCCGATGTGGCAGTGAAAAACGCCTTCAGAAAATTCATCCATTCTCGTCCCCAGGAGTTCTATAGCAGAGGCATCAATCAACTTCCATTAAAATGACAAAATTGCATTGACAATAATAATAATGCACTGATTTAAATTCGATTAATTAAATAAATAATTTTCACCCAATAAAATTATTTGAATGTTCCATGTTATGAAAAGACAATTTCATAGGTAAGGAAGGACCTAATTGATAGTTTTTTAGTATAGGAATAGTATATACGAATTTGCAGGTTAGGTATGAACAGAATCAGTAAGTAAAACCCCTATCAAAATAAGTTAAAAAATTAGAAGTTAGAGAAGGACCTCATCAATGTATTAACAACCAGGGACGTAACTAGGCTAAATATCACCCGGGGCAATACCTCACTTTGGCGCCCCCCCCTTTCACCCACTTAAACGAAGAATTGCCAACCATGACCAATGAAACGAAAACTCTCCTAAACAACACTCCTGAGATTGTTACCAAACATTTACTATACTTTTCATAATTAACTTGGGTAGATAGTAAGTAAATGCTCGATTTCAAAGGTAAAAAGTTTATTTTAGAGGTATTGAAATCACGCAATCAATAGTTACATAGTGTATTAGGCCTATACAGTTACACGTATATTTATGTATATCTAAAAGATTCTGAAAAATAGTGAAAAACTTTGGTGAAACTTAAAACCTGAATATGAACTAAAATTTTACTTTACGACTTTTTGTAGCTGCAGAAGTCCTGACAATTTCGTCAAAAGATAGTTTAGTTAGAAGCTATTTGGTGCTCTATGGAAATGATGCCAAGGTTGGTAAGTCATTGCTGTCCTGTCAAGTTTCTGATATATTTTTTTATTATTTTTTATTATCTTTAATAAATGCAGTTAAATGCCGGTGATTTACGTCGAAATTGACGCCAATTATTATATTTTTTCTCGTGATTTGTGTTAATTTACGAAAATATTTGTACACTATGTGTCAATAGAATTATATACTACGTATAATTGTACTTTTTCGTTGTTTTAATGAATTTTAGTGCCGTTCCGGCTCTGAAGGCGCATTTTTGCTAAAACATGATATGGGAGATTGAGTACTACAGGATAAATAAAGAAATATTTCGAAATGTATTACATTAAATGTCAATACAAAAAATGAGATATTTAAAATATTTACTCAGAAATGTAAAGCAACTTTCATTTCACCTATAGAAGACCTCAAAAACTTGTATTATTCGCTTAAAACATGAAATGGCTTTTAAGACACACAACAACAGTATCACCTACACACATGGATAGCACTACATCGACAATTTTGCTCTAATTGCCGCTGGTGGGTCTGTGCCCCGCTTAACAGGGATCGCACAGGAACTATGTAGTGTAACACTAGATGGTTCCTGTGCGTTTAAATAAGTTAAAACACTAGCTAGTAGTGTTTAAATAATAAAATCGTGTGATGAAGCCAGTGCAATATATAATAGATAATGTTTAAACTAAGCATCCATAGATTACTTACATGCT
The DNA here is from genome assembly GCA_914767545.1 of Sesia apiformis. Classification (NCBI taxonomy): domain Eukaryota; kingdom Metazoa; phylum Arthropoda; class Insecta; order Lepidoptera; family Sesiidae; genus Sesia; species Sesia apiformis. The sequence goes on along the minus strand of OU611950.1, from coordinate 6,940,474 downwards.
AATATAAGACTTAAATCACATTTAAATTATCGCCAACTTGCACGATATCTATAGACTATAGACCAATCAAAATCGAGTACCTTCCCGCGCGCCGGCGCGCACCGCGCTCTAAATCTTTCTTCACATTTCCAGACTTTTCTGGACTCTGGAGATATCCTTATGACGCAATAACTCAAATCTTTGGAGCGCCAGTTTAAAATTTTATTAATATTATTTATTTATTTTATTATTTTTATCTTAGACTTGTATTTTTTGGAAAACAACAATTGCTATTTTGGCGCCCCTGAAAAGCCAGCGCCCGGGGCACAAGCCCCGTCAGCCCCCCCCCCCCTGTTAACAACATCACATCAGTATCGTACTTCATCAGTATCAGTCGTGACCTTGAGTTGTTTTGAACAACAATTATTAATATTAATATAAGTAGTGCTAATTTAAAAGATTCACAATCTCATATCTATTTAATTTTTCAATAAATTTAGAAAACTTTTTATTATAGGCATGGCACAATAGAATTAGTTAACTACCTAATTCTTCACATTCACCAGAACCAACTGTCAAATGACACACGTTAATGGCACATGTATAACACATTTGAGAAACGGATGGTGCACGCTAAAATCCCACAGTTGCTGGGCCTTGCTTGCACGGTAGTAAATGAGATATGCCAGAACGCATTCCCTATCCTTACTTGTCCTTCTCTATTTTTCCAATCCTTTTTCTAAATCCCCAAAAGTAGGCAGCGTATCAGGGTGAGTGTCACGTTTGTCTTTCTGGACTGATGTTGTATCCCGGATATTCACGAACAACAGTATTCACTCACTACCGCGTAGACTGTCTGCTAGTCTGTCTCACCTTCTCTCAATAAAGAAAAAAAAGATATTTTATTAGGCACTGTCACGCACCACACCCTGAAGTACTGAGTAGTACTGAAGTACTGAGCGGAGGATAAGCTGAAGCGGGATGACGCTAGTCCATACACACTGTTCTCCTGTTCTCTCCCTGAATTCTGGCGATAGGGCAATTATTTATTTAATATGTAACAGATATCTGCTATCTGCCAGGGAACTAGGACCCTCCAAAAATAAAAAAAAATGCCCCGATTAAAGGCTGAGTAAAAGAAGCCCAGGGTGCTTAAGGACTGTTATTTAAAAAGCAAAACGTACCGACAGAGAAACTATTATTTAAAGCATATCAGAAAAATCGATCCATACGAAACTACGATTTTATCGATTTTTTATAAGTACATATTATCATCTCGAAGTATATCATCTCGTATTATCAGTACATTGAGTCCCTTGCTCTCAAAGAAGTTGCATCGCTCGCTGCCGAGACAGAAACAAATTGTAAAAATACCTATTTTGAAATCCGCATCCACTCATCCTTCCCTCTTAAGTGGCATAATTTTTCATCTAAAACATTTTATGTTATGTGAAATTTGACATGTGTGCATATGTGCATATTTAATGCACTACTTAATATTCAAAGTTAGTACCGTAATTATATCAACTCTATATCTTTTACAGTCCGTTTAACAACTAATAATGAAGGTATCTATCTAACGCATATGTAAGTAAGTCCATGTAAATCAAAGCGATGTAACAGTAAATCGTGCCAACCCGTCTACTTGTCACTATAAAACATGTACCTATGCGTGAGGAGCTTGATACCTGGTGAGCACTAACACTATACGCACAAATAAACTACCTTATCTATCATGTATGTGTACGTTAGAATTATTTACGGTACGAAGACGTGTGGGCGCGTAGGCCGATCGGCTGCGCGTAGGCGAACTATTTTAAGGTATACTTTGACTACACGCGACCGATACAAGGCTGATGTGATAAGTGATGAATTATGACTGGAAACAGCTCAGTACCCTATAACCCGTTAATGCAACCGAATTTCTACGATGTTTTTAAATCATCTTTCCGAGGCAAAGCTTAATCATACTTAATATTTAAAGGCAGTAACCAAACCACCTCTGTCTGCGATGCTTGCGCGACTTTTCAAGCACTCTTACTCCACGAGGCGCTTCCCAAAATCTTGTAAAGTGACACACGTCCACTCATTTTCTAAAAAAGGCGAAAGTACCGACCCACCTCCACCCATGGTCACAGCAACTTTACGGTTATACGGGCCGAATGGTGGGAGGAGCGCGCCGTACTATTTTTTTTTTCGGGTGCATCTGTTCTGCCTCCCTGCAAGTTTTCTTCGTCTTCTTCATGTTCCACTCGCCCCCTTTCTGGGGCTGAACTCCACATTTACAGCACTTCGGCGCCGAGCAGCTCTTTTGGGCTCCTTTTCCGGTGCCAATGGTGTACAAACTCTCATAGCGAGACTCTCATTACGAAGTCGCAGTCCCTCCTCCCGCCGTGTAATCTTCTTTAACATTCTCTGTCGATCTTCCTCGTCCAGAGGACAAGCCCATAAGATAAGGTGCAAGCCCTTATCTGTCGTGCCACATTCACACAGGCTAACCTCACTCACTTCATATCATACAGACGCATTCGGAAACAGCCATGCTCACTAAGTAAATGAGAGGTTTCATAATCCGGCTCGATCCAACGCGACATGAGTCGAGCCGCCACGTCCGGGAAAAACCTAAACAACTCCCTGCCTTTGCTCTCACCTACCCACCTTTTCTGCCTGGCAGCCACGGTCTCCCCGGTCGCGAGCAATCGCGCCAAATCCATTCTGTCAGTACGGATCACCTCCAGGTCTACCGAAAGCAAGCCCGCCAACAAAAAGGCGTACTGTACGAACGATAGGCCTGTATTTATCACCACCTCCAAAATCTTGGCCAATGAGACGCTCCTCACCGAAAATTACCAAGTTTAATAGTGGGTGGTCTCTAGAACTTTCCCCTGAGAGTTATGGTTTGCGATTTTGCACGAGAAAATCCCAGTCTATTACGAAATCTATTCACTGATTCGCTGTAGTGCGCCGACTGCCATATCTGCTCTGCTCTCTGATATCTGCTCTAGACTGTGCTTAATGAGGATCGTAGCATCACCCGCATAAGCCATGAGCTTAACTTCTGGCGGAAGCGGAAACCGAAGCAGGTTATCTATTAAAAGGTTCCAGAGCGTCGCAACACTGATTCTTGTGAACATCCCCTAATGGACACCTTCCATTCCACCCGGTCCCCGACGAACAAGCCCACCAGACGGTCGGTGAAGTAATCCGCCAACATCCGATAGATGTTTGTCGGACAACCACCTCTCTTGATTTTAACCATGATCACCGGCCACCAGGCGTTATCGAAGACGCCCGAGATGCCCAAGAATATTGCCTGCACTTATTTCGTGCAGGAATCCTTCGATGTGCCCATAATTGTCCTGAGCGCCGTTACTGTAGATTTACCCGGAGTAAATTCATGACATTCAGACATCTGACTGGCTATGTGCGGAGCAGTCGCGAAGAGAACTCGTTCCAGAATTTTCCCCAGGACAGGAAGTCACGTGATCGGATGATAGGCCTTTGGATCGGATGATCGGTCAGTAGTTTCCTGTTGTTCTTAGGCAGCACTAACAAACGTCAGTTCTTCCATACATCCGGAAATACGTCCTCCTTTACACACTTGGCCACAACGGCAGAATATTCTACTGCTGCCACCGACCATACCTACCTAAGAATCCTCCCCGTGATGCCCTCTAGTCCCGGTACCGTGTTAGGCAACCGCCTACCTATTCCACCCAGAGCCTCGCTGGTCGGTGGAGGCGCGTCGGTGCCCAAGGCTGGGAACGACGCCACCAGCCGGACCAGCCGGTGATACTCTAAGTCTCTAGAGTGATCGTCATCGGGACACAGCGCCCGGACCAGTCCACTCATGGCCCCGGCAACACACCCCGCGTGCCCCTTCGCATATTTCAGACCATTAATTATATTACTCGGTGTCCGAACGTGCCCATTTGCTTCACGGTAAATCAAGCCCCATGAACTCGGTTACCGCTGTCCGCGATTTTTCTGAAATATGCAGATTCTGCACCCTCCATCGCTCTTCTATATCTTGTTCTTATCTCATGAAATACTGCCCTGGCGTTCTCTTCTCTGCTATCCTCAAGGCGACGCAGCCATTGCCACCCGCGCCTCCTACTCATCATACAGCTTATACTGACTCGGCCAATTACAGGCCTATAGCGATAACCTCCCTCCTCTCCAACGTGATGGAATGTCATTAACGCACAACTCATTAGGTACCTAGAGGATCGCCAGCTGATAAGCGATCGCCAGTACGGAATACGTCATAATCGCTCAGCTGACGATCGTTCAGTGTACTTTACACACAGGTAGGCTGACGCCATTGAGAGTAGAGGTGAAACTATAGCCGTTAGCTTAGACATCGCAAAGGCTTTTGACCGGGTCTAGCACAAAGCACTGTTTTCCAAGTTACCGTCATTCTAATTTTCTCCTTATTAACTTCCATTTTAAAATTGTTAAAAAATATGAAAAAATAAAAGTTTTATCTTGTAATTTCAATTTGCCTCCATTACAAAAAAGTCAGCTGTCAAGCGGTATATTCCCGAAAGTGATCAGTGTTGCCAGAAATATAGCACGTTCAGAAAGGCTGCGAACTTTTCCGACTACCTCTTATTAATAACATTAATGAAAAGTATTTGTTGCTTAATAAAATATGTTATCGTTTTCGACAAAGAAAGCTAGAAAATTCTTATAATTATTGACTTTGAACACCTTGTTTATCCAGTTATATTTTAATAGCTAATAAACTAGATAAAGTAATATAATAGATAAAATAATCAAATACGGGAATAAATAAATAACGTAACAAAATTGCCTAATAAATCCAATAAATCATACCCATTTTCTAAGGGACATTGACAAGTCTCTGTTCTTTTCAATTCAACAATTTCTCTCCCCAGAATTGGGCTTGAGGTAACCAAATGCCTGTTATTTCGATTTATTTCTTGTATTTAGTTATTGATTATTGAGTTTCTTGATTTATTTAGTTATTTCTTGCAGTTTATCGCTTGTTACTTGCAGTTTATCGAACGACTTGATTATTCCGATTAATTCCCATTTATTTAATTTGGAAAAAGATAAAGTTTTTGTACTGCAATGACTCACTTCGATATTGCGTATGTAAAGTTAGAGAAATAGGGGTCGTTATGGCGTCACTTCAATGCATCTAAAATGTACCTGTATGTGGTTAGGTGGTGTGACGAAGGCGCGGGTGGGGTTCACCTACCGTACCAGACGCTCTGGCGCTGCGCAACTGCCCGTTCACCTTGAGGTGCACAGAAAGGCCCTTATCTTGACGATTGTACCTACTACATTCATTGCTCCTAATCTTATTAATTTTGATTTACACCGATAAGTTAAAAAATCGGTACGGCAGAAAAAATGCAGTCAGTTTTTTTTTTGTAGAAGGCGTGTGAGACGCACGAGCTATCCACCAGATAGAAAATGGTCACTGCCGTCCTTGGACACCTGGAACATTAGGGGAGATGTGGGTCCGTTGTTAATTTTGCAGTATCTTTCTTGAAGTCACAGTTTTCTTGAAGTGTCCCATGTCGTAGTTTAGATAAAGCTTCAGTTGAAAGTTCATTCCATTACTTTCGGGTTCGCAGTGTCAGAAGTCAGAATGTCAGAATGAAACACGCAAGTTCACTCATACATTTTCATATAAGGAGAGGACGAAACTGAATAATAACTTTCAACCAATGAACAATAAATTGTATCTATAATTTTTGTCTGTCTAGAAATGAGACTCCGCATCTGTGCCTACTGACACAAATTACAGACAGGACATTCATTTCAAAATCTAATTAATGTAACTGTGAAAGGTTTTCCCTCGAGCTTCCAATGTTCGTCACGTAGTCACGGTTAACCAAATTAATTATACAGACCTTAATGTTTATAAACACATCGAACAGTTTGTTTCTTAGAAAACATTCTAAAAATAAATGTCATTATAGAGCAATGGAGATTAAGGAATAACGAAAGCGGTACCACAAGTTCTGAGGAACTACAGCACCTATAAAAAGTGGACTCGTCAACTCGGAGTGCTTGCTTGGTCAGCGTGGAGTTCTAAGGCCGTACATCCATCCCATGCACAAGGCAATGTGCATATAGAGGCCCGTGTCCAGCAGTGGACGCTAAAAGGGCTGGTTACGATTACGGTAAGTATACATTACAGTAGTAACGATTCTTTTCGGTTCACTATCTTAACTCACGCCATACCTTATATTCTGTAGCGTTGCCTGGACGTTACAAAAGTACTTTATTGACGGTATGGACTTTTCTAATTTAAAATTTTATTATTGAAATAGAAATATGTATTTACATGTGATTTTTAAGACAATAAAAAAATGTTTCTTTTTTAATATTTCACTAATCTGAGAAACTATAGAACCGAAAATAAGGTCCGTATATACTCGTATAAAAATAGTATGTAGCTGTAGAAGCAACGGAACCTTGATAGATGAATATTTGTTTTTATTTCATTAAGTTTTTAAGTATAATTTTACCTTCAAATATCTCCGGGTTTCTATGTGTCAGGTTGCCTGCGGCGGATCCTTAACATCTTATGATCTACAGATACGACGTCACAGAACATACTTTGCACTTTTTACTGAGATCACACCCACATTCCCAGACGAGCTCTGGATTAGAATCACCAGAGTAAACACAACCCTAGCAAACCTGACGACGCTCAGTCATATCAGTAGTGAAGGAAATTAGTTTTACCAATTAAGAGTCAGTAGCGTGGTGAAGCATTCTGTCTGTCCGCTGGCACAAGGCGGGTCGGGGGGGGGGGGGGGGGGGGGAGAAAGAGACAAGATTTATTTCGATGCTAAAAATGCGATAAACACGTCTAAAACAAATGTTACCCCAGTGAGCAATTACCATTACCTATCGCGATAGAAATCGTCATTCGAGTGTAATGCACATATACACGTGCATGGATGGCTAATTTGGCCATGATATAATGCAATATGTAACTCTACACCGTGACCATTGAACGGCTCGTTGACTGCGTGTCGTTCCAACATACAAACCTTAAAGGCTTCGTTCGCACAGGGCGCTGAAACAGCGCGCATTGGACTCAATGTTTTACAAGGGTTTTATTTTATTTCTGTATTCATATACACAATGTCAGCGTGATGTCGGCCGGCTTTAGAATAGCACCATTCCATCTCTTACCGCGGGTGTTTTAAAAGGTGACTAAGAAATAACAAGCGGCTACCACAAGCTAGTTGTAACGATCGAACGTTAAATAGTCCAGTCAAAATAGACATAAAAAAGTATGAATCTAGGAATAATTTGGATGGAGTTAATATTTTGTGTGAACTTTCGTACTATCCTTCAGAATGAAATGTCAAAAGTTCCCATAGATTGGCATGCCGCTAAAAATTATACAGATATTAAAAGTTTTTGCAAATATCTCTTAAATTGTTAATCTTATGGTAAAAATGTTATTATTACCAAATTTATAGCTCATATAATTTCCCACAAAAAGTTGTTAATACTTTTTTTCATACGAATAAGTGGTGGTGAAATATGACGATGTCAAGAATTGAAATTATCATATTTTTCAAAAATGCACCCTTTTCCACACTACCTTCGAGATCCACACTACCACATTACCTTCGTACTTGTACTTGTACAAGTACTTGGCGTGTTTTTTTAATGGCTATTTTCACGATCTATTCTGTTCAAATAAGAAAAAATTCTCTTTTACACATTCTATTTCTCAGTTTCATTAATCTTAAAAAAACAAGTACAAATTAATTTTGATAAAACTCCCATGTCTACGTTTATACAGTAGGTCCAAGGATCGCTAGATATAATCGATAACATTAAACTTTAGTAATGACATACAAAACCCTTCAAGGACACAGCAATTCAAATATTTTTTTTAAATACGTATATTATAAATTAAATTATAAATGACATTAAATTAAATTATTATTCATTAAATTATAATATTACATTATTAAATCATACGATACATTTATGAATGAATTATTTATAAAAGAGGATGTTGGTATTTCTGATGTTAATAGACTTCGACACGATTTGACTGATCACTATGGAAGTTGGCACATACATGTATTTTTTCATGGAGAAGATTTTTCTGCTATCGACTTTGTTGTAACTCGTCACTATATGGCGCTGCAACACATCAATTTCTATACCGTTCGCCATGAAAATTGGTATACATAGGTATTTGAGCACGGAGAATATTTTCAAGCTATCGAATTTGTTGTAACTCACCACTAGATGACGCTGCAGTACATCAACTTTTATGGCAAGACAACGCGACGTCTGCCGGGTTTTGCTAGTATTATATATATCTTTAACCAGTTTAAATAGGTCGAGTTTTTTTTTTACGAACAGTCCTACCTCTAGTACCTACCTATTAAAGACAGTGTCAATAAATTATGTTTTATGAAAAATGGTCTACAACTCATTTTGCTATGTATGTTAACAAGTATTCTAATGCATTTTTTCTGCATTATGAAAATTTGACGAGCGTTCGTGCTGTCACCCCACAGAATGATCCCAAACTGCAGGCAGGCGTAGGCGTAGCCGTAATATGTTGAGAGAGCTGTCTCGTGTTTAATTTTATTAAGCTAAAGGCATATACAAATGAAGACAATTTAGTTTTAATAGACTAACTTTCCAAGATAATTGCGAATCTATTGTTAATCCTAATAATTTCAATTCTTGTACTTCTTCTATTTCTTGTTTTTTTTTTTATAGAATGAATGGCAGACGAGCGGCCATTTTTAGATTTATATCCAAATGTTTTCTTTGAGGCGATCGAAATTGCATTGTGTTCATTTTTAGTAGATTTATTTCTAGGTTATGTTCTGCGCTCCAGCAATTGGCGGTTTTTTTTTCGGAATGGCTAAATTCTTGTGACCCTAGTGCCCAGTGCCCTAGTGCAAGAGTCACCAGTCGCGTTTGATTTAGGGTGAACGCAGAAGGCGCTCAGCCAGGAACAAAATGTGTATTGCAACGAGCCTAAGGGCTCCCCCGCCGGTGAACCGGCGGAAGAAACGGACCTGCGGCTTAGGGCGTTACATTGGGGTGATACCGCGGGATCGCGAGTCGGTGAGAAGCGCCCAGGCACGTGCCGATACCTGGTAAAAGTGTTGGCTGAGGGCCGATGTGTGTTGACGGTGTAGCGAGGGGGACGTCCACGTCTCCGCCGGCGGGGACGGTGTATCTGTGTAGTCTGTGAGTGTAATGTAAGAACTGCATTGGCAGCAGTGATTGGGTCGTCAGGGTCGTCTAAGACGTGCCGTGGACGACGGTAGCGGGGTGGGGCACTTCTATCTGGGACATAGGTGAGAGAGGTAACGATCAGGGGGTTAGGATGATGCGGAATCGCGTCATAGTAACGTCGGGCGGTGTCTTTCATGTATTTGACGATGGAGGGAAGTTCCAAGTCCTTATGGAGGTCGACATTGCGTGAGTACCATGGGGCAGCTACGGCCTTATGCACGAATCTATTTTGGAGGGTTTGGAGGATTTTAATGTTGGAGGGAGCTACGTGTGCGAACACAACGCTAGCGTAGGTCATTATAGGTCGGACGAGCGATTTGTATAATGTCAACTTATTTCTAAGCGACATTTTATTTCTCCCGCCTATGAGGAGGTTAAGGCGACCGAGTACGAAGGCGGCTCAGTTCCGGACGGTTTTAATGTGTTCTCGGAAGGTCAGTCTATAGTCTAGAGTGACTCCGAGATATTTGGTCTTCCTAACCAGGGGAATGGTTTGACCGAAGAGGGCTATCGGGAGAGGGGAGAGCCTAGGATTACGACAGCCATCCCTGGGAAAAGGGAAGCACATGGCGGCACTTTTCGCCGGGTTTATCTCTATCCTTCACCTCACAAACCACTCGCCCAGGGCGGTGACTGCACGTTGGAGACGTAGAGAGACCATACGTAGGTTCCTATCGTAGAGGGCGGTATCGTCCGCGAAGAGGGCAAGCTCTATTCCTGGGGTGAGGGGGATGTCGTTAATGTAAAGCGAATAGAGCGTGGGTGCTAGAACGGAGCCCTGGGGGACTCCAGCTCCGATTGGGCGGGGGCTGGATAGAATGCCTTCGACTCTGTAGCGAAAGGTGTGATTGGTAAGGTAGTTCCTAATGATGAGAACAAGACTTTCGGGCATCTCCAGTTGGTACAGTTTATAAATTAAGCCGTTGTGCCATACCTTATCAAAAACCTTCGCTACGTCAAAGAAGACAGCTAGGGTTCTGAAAGCTTTCTTTTGATTGAGACCTAGGAGTATGTGCTCCGTTATTCGGTACACCTGTTGGACAGCGGAGTGGTTGGCTCTAAAACTGAACTGTTCATCGATAAGTAGACCTTTTGAGTTGATATGACTCAGTAGCCGAGAAAGGAGAATTCTTTCATAGATTTTAGCCATTGTATTCAATAGGCTAATGGGTCTATAGCTGGAGGGATCCGAGCGGTGTTTGCCCGGTTTGGGGATGCCGATGACGACGGCTTCTTTCCAGGCGGCTAGAAAGAGATGATGTTTCATGGCGGCTTTGTAGATGGCCACGAGAAGAGCTATCAATTGGATCGGGAGGCTTTTGAACACCTTGTTGGGTATTCCATCGATTGAAGGAGATTTTGAGATTTTGGATAATCTCCTGGATTTCTGATACCGTAACCGGTAGAAGGGAGTCTGAGGGAGGGATGGAGGTTCGACGACTCACCTCTCCGTCAACCAAGTCGACGTGGGACTCGTCAACCGGCTGGCGCCTAGGGGAACATTGGTCCTCTAGGCTATCAGCCAGACATTCGACCTTCTCGGCATCGTCAAATGCGGTAGTTCATGCCCCCGTCTCTATAGCGTAACTATGGAAAAAAGTTTTGATACTTTGAATAAGCCGAACTTTTCTCCGTGTGCTTCTACAGACAATAATTGACCCCAAAAATATTGGAAATCAATTATTCTACTTCCATCAATGAGGAAATGTTCGTAAAACAAATAAAAATAAGAAACGTAAAGCATTTGTAAATCAATAGTTATATGTGCATGTATGCATTTATTTTTTTACTGAAACCAACAGCTTATTACAAAAGACATTTAGTCATACTTTATAATCTTATTACTAAATGACAAGAAAAAAAATATTGTGAATCGAGAGGAAATATGAATTATGTTCATAATTATGTCATGTACGAACTCATTGTCATTAATTAGTACAGCATCACGAATGTTTTCCCCAACACAGCAATAGCGTTAGATTTTTCAAGAAAGCAGTGAACCGCTGTCTGCAGGACCGGCAGCGCATCGGTGACCCTTCTGATGTTGCAGTTGTCTATCGCTCGGTAACAACCACTTTTTATCAAGTGGACCGTATGTATAATTAAAAATAAAAAAAAATATATAAATGAGAAGTGTCATTTCAAAGGGGCGGTATTATTTCCACTTCCTTTATTATTTTATTTTTTTAATGGTTTTCAGCATTCGTTTACATCTCCATGCAATATAATTTTCATCAAAAACACTTATTTCTTCCAGAAAATTGACCTTAAATTTACTAGTTTACGACAAATCCTTTTATTTCCTTATATTAAACACACAGAAATGGTTAATCTAAAGTTCCTAAAACGACTTAATTCCAATATAACTAAAGATAAAGCCATAGATCCATTATTTTATTTTAGTGAATATACCAGATCTGATACGTAATAATATTACTTACTACGCTTTCGGTACTATTGGTGCAAATATTGTACTTTGTATTATTATCATATTATTCTGCTTTGAATTCAGATACAAAGTATTAAAAGAGCACGGCCCAATCTTTAGCATATTTTTAAAGTTGTATTTTTAAAATAGTTATTTTTCTTTTTCACCTTTTAGTGATGGCAGGTCCTGATCCGTACTGAATATAACGTTGTTACCTAGCTTCACCAGCTAACCGAGTCGCCAAATAGCAATGATTTCCAGCAAGGATGAGATGCAGTGCACCAGTTGTCCAGTCAGAATTGCTGATCAAAACATTTTCATTTTATTTTATACATCATTGCGTTAACAAAAGACGGAATTTTAAAATCTCCAAGCTATAAAGTATTTTCTCCCAGACAACCTTGAGCTTTTTAACAATATGGTAGGTGCAAGTGAAATAACATTGTAATAAATTAGAATTGTAGAATCTGTATCTGTGATTGTAGGTACGTGCCAAATGTTAGTCAAACACAGTCCTCTACCATAGCGAAAACAAAAACTACCAACTCGTAGGTATAGTCGAGTCAATGAACCTTAAAAATCGTCAAACCTTCATAATTCTCAACAGATGCAGTTTTGTTGTTTTTTTTTAAAATACTTGATATTGTTTATTATTTGAAATCAGGCCAGAAAATATTTTGAACTATTTTTTTTTTAATTACAGATTTTCTGTTAAATCTGATTGTCGACGAGAAAATATTATTCCATGTTTTTTTAGTCGCTGATTAATTATTAGTGATTATAAATATGTTGTCAAAATAAGAATTATTGAAAATTTTCCCCAAAATTAAAAAAAATGGATTTTTTGGAATACCTACATTGTTTTTTTAATAGAAATATGTGTTTAAGATCTCTCTTAGATTACGAAATTATAAAAATAGTTAAGTTATGTAAAAAAATGTACGAAAATTGGGTTCTTTTTTTCAAATAATACATCCAGAGCGGTGATAGTCTGGGGTATTTATATTCGATTTATATTCGTGTGATCGTGAGTACGAAACTCATTAGTTCTACGATGAGGGAAAACATCGGGAGGAAATCAGCGCATGCTAAAGAAATAAAAAAAAAGAAAAGAAGTAGGTGATCCACCCACTGGGCCCGCGTGATAGATTACGGTCTGAAACCACCAAATGATTTACTAGGGGAGGCCTATGCCCTGCAGTGGGACGTTATAGGCTGATACTAGTTCAAAAGAACATATAAATTGATAATTATAAAATTAAAAAAGGAAATATCTTATTTACCTAATCATTGAAAATTTATCTATTTACAATTTAAAAATAAAATAACGTTCTATAATTTTTGTTTTAATTCGCAACATTGAAGTCTTGGTTCTCTGTTGGTGGATTGGTGGTATTACAGTCATTTTGTTTGCAGTGGCAAACAACACGTGCAGGTGAGCAATGCAGACGTCCACTATTTCTACAGTCACATGCTGCACCGCATCCAGAAAGAAGAAGAGATGCAATTGGCTTGCTGTAGGTATACTTTTTCCTTGAGGCAGTTCCAGTAAAAAGAGTCCAATTAGTGAGTTGCGCGAGCTCGTCGCTACAGCTAGAGAGATAAGTACGCGAATATACGTTCGTAAGCTCAAGAGGGCGTTCATAAGATGTAGAGCCTACATCAGGGTAGGCGGCTGACAATTTGAGCACTTTCTGTAATTTTCGTAATAAATGAAATGTGTTAAGTATATTTTTTATGTTTCTCAGTCTTTCTTTAATCGCTCGCATGCCGATATAATATAGGCGAGGTTCGTTGGCACCAGTGCTAGGTTAAAGTAGGTTACCATTATATTATGTTACCATGTTAAAGTAGTTAAAGTAGGTTACCTGATGTTAAAGTAGGTTACCATTTAAACAGAATCTTGAAAAAACGAAATTTAAGTTAAAGTTAAATCTTAACTTACGTGTGTTTAATATTTTCTTAGGTTTTCGCGATTACTATACATAGCAATTAAACAACTTTGAACGGTTTAAATCGCGTATATTTAACATTATTTATATCCCGACGTTTCGAACACTTTGCAGTGGACGTGGTCACGGGGTGACTAATTGATTTTATTTGTCACTTGAGGTATTAAGAAATTATTTGAACTACCGTCCGAAAATTATTTTTTAATCATAACATTCCCTATGCACGCAGTATTCGCTCACGGTGTCCAGAGGTCTTGCAGTATTGCGTTGGCCTTGGGATTTAATTAATTTAATGACTGGATCCCAAGCCGGTGGTACTTGCCAACCATCTTCTCTATTGAAATTTGGGTGTTTCTAGATTTCAATAGCCTCGCGTAACATTCTTGGCATGAACCGGGTCTCTCTACCGAGGATTTGTGGATTATCGAATCGAATGTAATGGTTGGGTTTGTCCAGAACATGTTCACAAACTGCAGACTTGGTCGAGCGTCTGTTCTTCATGTCAGCTATGTGTTCTTTTATCCGGATACCGATGCTCCTCTTTGTTTGCCCAATGTATGATAACCCGCATTCACAATCAAGCTTGTAAACACCTGCGTCTTATAGGGGGATATTGCTCGTGACAGGTCTTAAAAATTGGCTAATCTTCTTGTGCGGCTTGAAGTAAGTTTTAATTGAAGCTAGTCTTAAGATATTGCCAATTTTGTCAGTGATGCCTTTGATGTATTGTAAGATGGCAGGTTGTGGCTCAACTGTAGGAGGTTTGGGGCGGCTTTTGTGACGCATTCGTGGGAGTTTGTGATTGTTGCTTCGCAGTACTTGTTTCACATGCAGAAGCTCTTCCTCGAGGTGGTCAGTGTCACGGATGCCGTGTGCTGTCTGTAACAAAGATTTGCCTAGGGTAGCCAACTGACATCACCATCACCATCCATGTCAGTTCAAATAATTTCTTAATAACTCAAGTGAAAAAATAAATCAATTAGTCACCCCGTGACCACGTCCACTGCAAAGTGTTCGAAACGTCGGGATATAAATAATGTTAAATATACGCGATTTAAACCGTTCAAAGTTGTTTAATTGTTACGTGTGTTGTTTGGTGGTGGTCTGTGCAAATTTTAACGGCAAATAATACACTCAATTTTATCGATAAATATACCCCATATATAAGAGTCATAGTTCAACTCCCTTTAAATGTCAACCATTTTTATTTATAATTCGGCGTATTACAGGTATGTGTGTTCAAACTGCAATATCTATTGAGTTGAAGTGATATCGACGTAAAAAATTCGACGACGGATTTATCTGAAGTTTGAGTCGAGTTAGTAGCGGCTTTCGGCGTAAGTGACAAAAGGATATCGATTCATTTGTGTCAAATCTGGAAAGTGAAGAAGCTCGGAATGTGGGTACCGTATGAAAGTCAGCTGCAAACACGCGTCGAAGCTTGCCTTACTTTACTGAACCGGCACAAAAATGAAGGGATGCTGAATCGTATTGTCACTTGTGAGGAGAAATGTATCCTGTGTGATAATCGTAAACGTTCGACACAATGGTTAAACTCATGAGACACAGCCAAACAATGTCCCTATCGTCTCCATGATAACACTCCATGATAAGTTACAGCAGCTTCGACTGGAAACTCTCCGTCATCTACCGTACTCGCCAGGCCTTGGTCCTACTTATTTCCATTATTTCCCGAATTTGGATAACTTTTTACAGGGGATAAAATTCTCCGATGATGAGTGAAAAACGTCTTTAGAGAATTCTTCGATTCCCGTCCCTAGGAATTCTATAGCAGAGGCATCAATCAACTTCCATTAAAATGGCAAAAGAACCATTTTAATAATGGACGATACTTCGATCAAATAAATACATAATTTTCATACAATAAAAATATTTAAATATAAAAAGACAATTTCATAGGTAAGGATCTAATAGAATGAAGGCGGCAAACGAGCATACAGTCCACTTAACACATTTCGTGCTCACCACTCGGATCCGAGTGGGGCGGGGCTATAGTAGCGGCGCCTCCCACTCGGATCCGAGCGAGCGTCCCGTTCATTTTGTAGTAGTCAGCAAACCGCAGACGTTTGAGGCGAGTCAACGTTGCTTTGCGCGGCCACTCTGGCAATATAGTCAACTTATGAAAACGAGTATTGGTTTCATTCTTACAGTGTGGTAGTGATTTGTACACACGATCGTACGGAAGGTATTTTCGCGCCAAAATGGACAGTAAGGCTGGGTCGTCCAAAAGTAAAATTAAACCGATTATTTTAACATCTCGTGGTCAAAAAAAGCGTCGACAAAGTGATGATTATGACTCGGAAGGTTCTGGAGAATATAGTGATGAAGAAGTGTATTCGCAAGGAGTTCATGAAGAGGAGTTTTCTTCAAGTTCAGAAGGATCTGGTAGCGACAGTGATTTAAGTATTTTTGATTCAAGATTGAAAACGAAGACGACCAGCCGTTTACCACGTGCTGATGATACACCAGCTCAACCTTCAAGATCATCAGCATCAAAGCGAGGTTTAAGTGAGTCAAACGGTAGCCCTATTATTCAATGTAAGCGATTGAAACCTATGTTTAGACATGGGCCCACGAGAGTGAATACACCAGGTACACGTGATACATCTGCTCAATCTTCAAAGTTACCAGATTCAGATATTGGTTCCTCAGCATCAAAGCCAGCGCCTCGCCAACTAGAATTAGACGGAAATGGTAGTTTTGAGTTCAATTACGAAATTGACTGTCGTGCAACATCGCCATCTATCGTACAAGACTATGCAGATCTTCTTCCTGATATACCAGAGAGTCTATTCACGGATAACCGTTCTACGCCTACCGTATCTCTTCTGAGATCTGATGCGATCACTCCAAACTTGTCGCCAGAGCGTAATGATGCCTCTCCTTCTGCTTTGCCGGATCCGAGGTCTGAATGTAGTTCTACAAACTTACCAAGTGATAACGATGATGTCCCATTACCTGACCATTCACACAATAACTCACCTTCTCGTCAAGGAGCCACTAGCACCTGGAGCAGTAATCCAATTTCAATGAAAATTATTGATTTTACTAAGAAACAGGAACTTTTAGTGCCACCTCCAACAGATCCTTACGAAGCATTCCGTTTATTAATTGACGACGATTTATTGGATCTTATTGTTCGAGAGACGAATGCATACGCATTAAGAGTGGGTACTGCAGAGAATGTGAAGCAAAAATCAAGAATAAAAAATTGGAAAGATTTAACTAGGGAAGAACTGCTGACATTTCTAGGGCTCCTTCTTCACACTGGAACAATTCGACTAAACCGTATAAGCGATTATTGGAAACGACACTATTTATTTAATATTCCATGCTTCGGACAATTCATGTCTCGAAACCGTTTTTTACTGATATTACGATGCCTGCATTTTACGTCTGAAACAAGTGAGGAAGACCGTCTAAAAAAAATTCGTCCATTTATGGATCATTTTAACAATAAAATGAACACTATCTATTGTCCGGGTAAACAGTTGTCGTTGGATGAGTCCATGGTATTGTGGCGTGGTCGATTGCTGTTCAGACAGTACATTAAGAACAAAAGGCATAAATATGGTATTAAGCTTTATGTCCTAGCTGAGCCAGATGGTACCGTTTTAAAATACCAAGTTTACGCAGGTGTAAACGATGAGACATCAGGTCAAGGACATACTAGTAAGATCGTCTTCAAACTCCTAGAAGAGAGATTAGATTCTGGCCACCATGTTTATATGGATAATTACTATAACTCATATGGTTTGGCTGTGAAATTGCTAGATCGACAGACGTACTGCACAGGAACGTTGAGAAAAAACCGCAAAGATAATCCTGTTGATATTGGGACTATCTCATTGAAAAAAGGAGAAAACAAATCCTTATTCTTGAATGGTGTTCATATCGGAAAATGGAGGGATAAACGTTACGTACTGTATATTTCCACAGAACATGATGACGAGATGATGGAAACTACTTCCAAAAGGGGATCTGTAGCACTGAAACCAATGGCAATCGTCCATTATAATAATTTTATGTCGGGCGTAGATCTTCAAGATCAAATGCTGGCTTATTATCCAGTCCAAAGAAAGACGCTGCGCTGGTACAAGAAGCTGTTTGTGCATATGCTGCAAATGAGCCTCAGTAATGCATTTTACTTGTACAACAAATTTTCGGCGAATGATAAAACAAATCTATATGATTTCCGTTTGAAGATACTGGAAACGCTTCTACCTGATCCTAATGAAGTCAATCGACGCAATGTTTTGAAAGTGAAGCACGAACTCACTAAAATAGAAAAGACCCGAGCGAGAATAAAGAAAGTAGGAAGTATCCTGAAAGAAACCACCGAAGTGGCCCGAAAAGAATGCAAAGGCTGCAAAGCACAGAAAAAGAGGGTGCAAACAATATACGAATGTAAGCAATGTGAAGGTTCTCCGGGTTTCTGCACAAAATGTTTCTGCCTAGCACATTCTTAAGTTTTTTGAAATTGCATTTTTTATATTTTATTTTTTTGATGTCAAGAGATCACTCATTTTTGCTAGTGACAATTTTTTTTAGATTCGGATTTTGTTTCAGTTCTTTGTACTTTTCTTTGAGTATCTCACTGTCATTCAGAGTAACAAAATTTTTAATTAAACTTATAATTATGTTTTTTGATACTTTTGACTGTATTGCTTTGATTTGATTTTTGATACTTTTGATTGTATCGCTACTTTGCTCAGATTTGTTAATGTCTTCCTAAATAAATAATTCTCCAAATGCATATATTTTATTTACTATTTTTTTAAAGATAACGAGACACGTTACATGATGATGGTACGTCTGAACTGTATGTTATGTATGTATGTATATGTGTGTATGCCCTGTGTGTGTGTCCTATGTGTGTGTGTGTGTGTGTGTCGGTCATATGTTACAAGATTTTGCTCAAGAACCGAAGTAAAATAAGGTAAAAACTGGTTTTGATTAGTTTCTTTGATGATTTTGATTAAGATTATGGAATTTAATCAAAAAACACGGGTTTGTCAAAATCTTGTGACATATTAGTACGCAAAAATGCAATCGTGGAACAAATATCTATAATATTAGTGAACTAAACCATTGCCATCCCTAGCGCTCGGATCCGAGTGTTCGGCAACCAGCGCGCTGTGTGCCGAACACTCGGATCCGAAAAATGTGTTTTTTTATTGAAATAATAATAATAACAATATACATTTATCCATATTTTCAAACATTCATATGTACTTAATCAAAATTCGCCTTAAAAAGTTTTGGCTCCCAGCTATTATTTTTTATTTATTTTGTAGGCAACGAATGTGTTAATGGTAAGTGTTGTCGCTCATGCATATCCGCGATGCATACCAACATCGTACAGAATAACAAACGTTGACGCGCCTCCGGATGCTTAATTGCATTAATGCTTACTGCATGTTCCGCGTGTATTGTTACAGTATTTGCCAATTTATATTCAATTGTGACTGGGTGTAAACCCGTACCTAGCAAAAGATTTAGCAAAGAATGCATGTTTCATTATGGCATTGCATGATGGTCCCGCAAAATAAAGCCTCATGTCAAAATTTAAAAGTATTTCTTCACCCAAACGTTTGCAAACATTATGTAAAGCTCTTGCTGTAAAATTTTAGCTTACGCTAGGCCCTGTAACCACTTGAGCTCAAAAGTCAAAACATAACAAAAACCACAAACAAACGCGATGAAATTATACACATGCACTATGTTCGTTCCTGATATTAACTCTCACGCTGTTTTTGTGTGATTTATTTATCAATTTACACAAAAATATTTCTCTTTAAATGAGGTTACTTTGAGGTCGAATTTAATTTTCATTGAAGTAGTGGAAGCAGCAGGTCACACAGTTTTAATTAGCTAACTGTAAAAAATATTAAAGATTGTATCATATAACAGTCCGCTTTATTGTTTATAACAATGTGTAGGTAATTACACAGCACAATCATATAATAATTATTTAACTCACTTTCTTATATATATTATTTTGTCAAAAACCATTGGTGATTAGTTGTGATTCTAATTTATAGACGGATTGTGTATGTTTTATTATAATCAGATTTTTCACAGAATCATGAGGCCCTCGTCATCGAGACAGTGACGTCCATTGTTCCCGGTCCATCAACAAATATTTATCTATTATTATTATTTATATATTCTTATCCCAGCATATATTACAATTTTTTTTCTTCAAAAACATAATAACGGCCAAGTTTTCTTTTCTGCTAAGAAAAACATGAAATAAACCACCCAGAAAATAAATTAAATCTACAGATTGCTTGTTTGGTAGACGCGCGCCGCGTTGGAGGGACAAGCTAATGGTATTCGATGATATAAAAGTGATAAGTTTTAATTAATAAAGTACTGTAATAAAATGAATATAATTATTAAATTCTCCTTATTATTAAAAATTGACAATAAATGTTTGATATAATGTTAAATATAATTGCTATCAACAGCGTCGTGAAGTATTACAAGGAAATCTCAGTTATGTGAAAAGTGTAAAACTTTACGTTAGACAGCATGATAATAAATGTTAACTTAGAAGAGCAAGATATTTTTTATTTGAAAAGAGGCGAAAAAAAATATATAAAATTAAATGTAATGCTCCTAATATACGACATACTAGTAATTTATTTTTAAAGTGGTTATTTGTAGCAGTGTCCGAAACTGTGAATTAAAAAAAAAACGTGAAATTAATTGATAGGTTGTAGGTTCATAAGTAGGTACACTTTTTTAATAGCAAGGGTAGGTACCCACGGCTTTCACACATTTGCTCTTATATAATAAATATATAATATATAATACTCAATATATAAGACGTTATAAGATTAACGTGTCATAAATCATTAAGATACAAACTATGTGTACTGCGTTTGAAAAATACTAACACAGCAATAAAAAACAATGGTCTAAATTAAAGTAAAATAAATCAACACATCTACGAAATTAATGTTTCTGTTTTGTATAGTGAAACTACTAAGTGTAACACATAACCATGTCATCATAACATAATAAAAAAAGCTTTAAAGGTCTCGCGAGCAGCTATGGCGCTATACTCGACACGCGGATGACAACAGGCGCCACTTTCACTATGCATGTGCTCAAGCGCCCACTGTTGTCAGCAGAGCAGCTACCTGCCTCGCGAGTTTTAATCTGCATTCCTATTGAAACTCGTGAAGCAGTTGTCTGTCTGTGGAATAATGTTTGATAAAAGTTAGAAGGTTATACATAAGATATGATTATTTAAATTTTTCTACTATAAACAGACACACTTTTTAGGAATAAAGTAAGTACTTGGTACATCGTTGTCTTTTTATTTTATTAGTTAATTTTTTTTTTAATTTATCACTCATTAAAGAAGCTATACTCGATGGTTAGGTACATCGATTGACGCATTTCGCTAAACTGCTGAGCAGTTAGTTGGCGGACTTTTTTTTATATAGAATAGATGGCGAACGAGCGGGCGGGCTACATGATGGTAAGTGGTCACCGCCATCCGTGGACACCTGCAACATCAGGAGGCTTGCGAGTGCGCTGCCGACCTTGCAGAATCCTGATCACAGCTCTCTTGAAGAGCCCCATGTCGTAGCGTAACGGAAATACCTCAGCTAGCAGTTCATTCCACTTTCGGGATCGCGGTATAAAGAATCTTTTTGAACGCACTGTACGCAGCGACTCTTTGTCGAGGAAGTGCGGATGAATCACATGACGATGACGAGCGATGCGATGTTAAAAACCTGAAGTTGGCATCAAATTGAACAGCTCTGCAAAACATTCCCCATTATAAAGGCGGTAAAAAACGCAGAAAGATACAACATCTCTACGGATACTGAGCGATTCTAAACCACCTGTGAGAGAGGGATTGTCTATAGTTCGGATAGCGCGTCGTTGGACGGAGTCAAGAGGGGACCGGCTCCTGGTACTTCGGTGCACCGGCTCAAAGGTGTGAGCAGAACCTACTCCATGTGAGGTCTAACTTGAACTTTATAAAGCGACAAGCGTTGCTCCGGAGTGAAGTACTGCTTTGCTCTATTCAGTACACCGAGTAGGTACACATGCTCCCTGACAACCTCATTTCCAAACTAGAATCAGTACTTTTCATTCCAAGCTATTATTACGAGTATGTACTTACACTTAGCTATATACATATTGTAACATAAAAAAGATATACCTCTAACCTTTTAATAAAATCTAACATATTGTATAACATATTATGCGTTGTGAGCCTACGTGCATATAAAGAAAGTTAACTCCAAGTTTGTAAATTACAGCGTTGGAAAGTGCATTTCATGTGTAGAGAACAGTTACTTTATTCTTTAAACGGCTATTAGTCATTCTGGAGAAACCTAGGTCTATTAGTAATTCCTTCAATGAATTGGACAAGTCTCCGTATATAGCTACATCTACCTCATCATTTCACCGCTGTCGAACGGCGTTCGCTAATAAATTATAGGTAACCACACAAATGCAAACAAAATTTACATATTTTATAGCATCTGTTAGTGGTCACACGTGTATTGTGTGTGTGTGTTGGTGTTGTGTTGTGTGCGAATGCGCGTGACCAGAGTTTGTGTCTACGTCTATATCCTTTGTGTTGGTGATTACTGATTTGATTACTCACACGATGCAAATGCATCAGCCCGTTCAATCGCTCGTCCAGCATCCAAACGTCCGTGAGTAAAATGTATCTCGGTAGAGGACTCTAAAAAAACACACACAAACAAGCTATTTTATCTTGACTGGGCCTTTTTACACTAGGTACAAAGTTTTTTTTAATGTACTGCAAAATCGTGCCTTGATTTTTTATATGATTTACACTTTTGTAACGTCTGAACTGAACTGAACTTGTAACTGAACGTCTTTACGTTTAGTTTAGATCTAACTATGTACATACACATAGTGTAGTTTGGTCTACTTGTTAGTTTTCTTTTAGTTTCCCTTTACTTAAAAAGCTTTATTTATAAACTTTATAAACTTTACTTTATTACCTGCAGATTATAGCTCCGTTTTTATAATATGTACATACAACGTATAAAAATATACAGAAGTTATCAGCTAGTACACCATAAAATTAACTCTCCTTTCAAAGATACACCGATGCACGGTGTGTGGGATTATGCGTATCTCCCAGAGTCACGTATGTGTGTGAGGATATCGATGGTATCATTTTCTGAGAAGCGTGTTAGAGTGTATCGGCTGCGCGGGCGCAGCGGCCAGCGGTTGTACGCGGGGGCGAGGCGGGAGCGCGGGCGACGGGGCGGCGTAAGATCCATATATAATCTGGCGGGGTGCGGGGCCGGACCCGGGCGCCGCCGCCGGCCGCCCTGCCAGACAACTTGTCGCTGAACCTCAGCGCTGCCTCCCCTTGCGCCTGGACAACTCGCTCCGCACCTCGCAGCAAATTGCTTGGCACACCCAACTACTGACCCGTTCAACCAATCCTATAAAATATAAAATTTCGCTCGTATAATGGACTCCTACCAGGTTTTAATTAATCGTTTCACAAATAGAACAAAAAAATGCAATTTAAGACACTTAACAGGTAACATTCAATCTAGATCACATTTGGCCGTTGTAGGTACCAGTTATAAAAACAATATTGAAAGCATTTATGTATGAAATAAAACACTAGTCCTCAGAACTCAGAAGTAGTGTTGTAGAGTCGTGCATATTTTCACAATGACAAGACAAGTGCCTGACTCATTCTTTGTTTCACAAACTGGGTCATTTACTTAATATGGATTTGCAACTATTGATAAGAAATAACAATTTCGTAACTTTTGTTAAAGTTACTCAATACATATATTAAGTTGTAAGAAATTAATTAGATATAGAAAAATAGAGAAAAGTAGCAGACCTCGTATGATGATGGTGGTTTCGGGGATTAATAGAGTTAAATCACGTTAAACACATTGTTGTCGCGTAACAGACTTGTCATATATCTGAAGCTTATCAGGCTTAGTGTGGCTCGTCAGGATGATCCCCATTGCGCCACAGATATTTATGACATCGATTACACGCTCTTCTTTCGGGTGGTCCGGAGCACATTATCAGAAAGAGTTTATCAAAAGAGCAACTAACTGAAACTTCGTATCTGATACTTTTTTACTTAATCAACATACTACACCATCTTTATTGAAACATATCTACGTGAAAATTCTTCGAAAATAAATGCCGCATAGTACTTATGTCTCTGACAATTATTTTTAACTTAGCACGTCATGGTGTTCATGTAACAAAGCACAAAATGAAAATCACTATCCACAGAAGCCGAAACAGTGGATTGCGAATAAGTACTTTCATTGGCACTGGTTACATTTGCGTCACGGTCGGTCGTCGTTCCCGAAAAAGTCTAAAAAGCGGGTGTCACGGCATTGACCCTTGTCGCGAATTGCCGGATGCGTGTTGCCGGCATCGCCCGTGACTCCAGCCAAGGTTAACGAAATGACAAGCTAGCTTCGTCTTTAAACGTGTCATCATAAACTAAAAAGTACTATCGTTCAACGCTTATCTTTGGAATGAATAATCGCTGGATTGATATATTTGAGTTCCTCCAGAGATTTTGGCATCAGTGAAGTTGATTAAGCGTTATTCAATTCAATCTTACATACCAAAGAACCTGTAGTAGTTAGTCGTCACTCTTGATCACCACATGATGGTAAGTGGTCACCGCCACCCATTGACAACAGCAATACCAGGGGGCATGCGGGTGCGCGCTGTCGACCTTATATTTATAGCTCTAACGATTACAAATAATTTGAAAGTAGATTACAAATCTAACAGCAGATGCGTTTATCATTTACAAGGATTAATGATAATAATACAATTCAAAATAATTTATAAATCTCTACACAATTTGAATTTGAAAAACCAAAAATTTTTTTATGTATTTTTATAGCGAGTTCTTGCAAACAAGCAATAAAATTTGATAATTTCCCTGGTGAAATCACGGTCAAAGCATGCGAAACCGCAGCCAATTACTAGTGATAGATATCTATTGTGACGAGTTCGCTATCAACAAAGTCGTTCCGATGTCAGGGGGCGCGCCGATTGCGAGACACTGTCATACGAGTATGTAAGTACTTAGATCAACGTTGCCGACAAATCTTTGATGTTACCGAGTTATCGCAAGAAATATGCTGTGTTACTATTTAAATCTGTAAGTACATATATTTATTATTACACTAAGCATATTTTTTGTATCTACCTAAGCTACGAACTCTAGCTTATCTCACTCCTAATTTACAATCTGTGTACTACACACTATATTATGAGAATATTGTATAAAAGTATACCTAAAGTTTAAATAAAAAGAAAATGTTGCACCCTATACCAATTGTGTTTGACTGATGAAATATAATACAAACTTCTTTGCCTCTTTCTTAATGATGTTTGATGAAGGTTCGCAGATGATGACTAGCTTACCATGCGTCATATTTTAAAAAAAATGATGAGTAGGTAGGTATGTTTGTTTTCACCTTGACATATTTTTAGTTTTGTTTTTTAATTATAGAGCTTATAGAAATTTATAGAGCTGTTATAGAGTAGTGAACAGTTGTTTATTGCAGCTATATTATTTTCAGAAGTAAGTAATTAAAGTAACATTTTGCAAAGGTTATTTAATAATGAAGTTTCGCAAGATCACTTTGCTATTCAGGATGCGTGAGCGGTCGGTGGACGTGAGCGATGTGAACTCGCAGCATAATATTATAATTAGTCGAAGCCGAATGAGTAATGGCGTCGGAAATAACACGCAGGCGGCGGCGTTGGCGCCAAGCGGAGCGGCCAATGCAGGACAGCATCCACGACCGTGTAGGCTCATAAAGTTGGTACCGCTCTGAGCTGTGTGACACTAATATATTCGGTGGTGACACCGTGAGGCGCGAATTTGAAATGGCGCGATGTGCGTGCCCGTCCACAGCGCGCCGCCCGCCGCCGCGCCACCTCGTCTGTCTTGTGACTTGAACTATTTTAATGTGCTGCGGTGACGCCGAGCTGATTTATTTAAAAGTTATTTTCTGGTAGATTTAAAGGTTGCTCTATTATTACAATTATCGCAGGATTTCAGGCCAGTATTATACAAACACTGCTCGACAACTGTACCCAGCGCACTGTGGCCCGCTGTGAATCTTCGTCCCAGATGAAAAAAAATAGATGAAAGAAAATATTGGTTTGTGTAGCAATTACAAGTATGTGTATAAAGTAGTCAGTTGCCATAATTAGGTAAAACTGAAACCTTAATAATGCACTGGACTGTCGATTGTCTCAGTGAGCATTTAATTTAGCTACTGCATACGCACTGCAATGAGCACCGTTATATATATGGCTTCTCCGGCTTGTTTAAGCAGCTAAGTCAATAATAAATAAAACTAGGGAATAATTTTGACTGAAAAACACAACTCTACTTGTATGTAAATAAGATGTTCTAAATGGGTAGGTACATTATCTATAGGTAGGTATTTAAACAAAAGTCTCATCAGAAAAGAATATCATACCGGTCACAAAAAAATCATATCAGTATTTTGTTTAAATTTTCTGATTTTCGTGACTTTCTCTATGTTAATAATGTGTATGTTTAACAAATATCACTCAATATTATACTGGCTATATTATATATTTACCTTATAACTGACTATATTATACTAATTATTATTATATTAATAAGTAATAAATTTTACCTGGCTTTAAAAATGTACATTTTATAATTCATAAATTAATCGTCCACATTAATTAATAATTACACAGATGTAATAAACAACATGTAAATGCACAATTTTGTAATAAATATTGCATAATTATTTGATTTAATTGGTCATCAATTTAACAATCGTTATTATCACCAAATTTAAAAGCATTGCATCACTACTTGGTCATTACAACCACACTACCTCATACACCTATCGGATTATTCCACTTTGTCTCCAACTATTCATTCCTGCAATTTTGTTTTCCTATTTCCTGCATTTTGTCCCCACTACAAATTTTAGGAGCCCTTTGTCCCCAAATATATTTTCTGCAAAAAAATTTAATTATAGCAAAAAGTATTTATTTATTGGATTCAAGACAGGTAAGACTATTTTATTCAACATTAGTTTTTTTACGTCGCATTAGCACTTATATTATGTTTCGCTTTTAGTCATAGCAAAGTTTCTCTGATCGAAATGTATGAAATAAAACAGCTGTAGCGCCATATTTCTAACAAAAATTGCTGAAAGTACGTTTCTGGTAACATACTACAACAAATTGTTTAGTATTGTATATACATTGTATTGTATATAGGTATATAATATGTATGTTTAATACTAACAAATAAACAAAATTGAAAAAATGAATTGTATAGGTAATTTAATTAAATAATATAATACACATAGTAAAAATATATAATATACTTATTTATATACATAGAGGCGTAAAAATATGCAATACCTACAATAAAAATATTCAAATATACAATACGTAAAATTATCTCAAGTTTGTACTAAATATATTTACTTGCCAATTACGATACGACAAAGTAATCACATGACGTGTACACGTACAAATGGCACACTTTGCCTTACGACATTTTCTACCAGTCAACCACCAGATCAAACAGAAAATAGGACGCAGGTGGAGTTTTAGTTTGAATATACGAGTGCATAGTATTTAGTTTGAGTATGCATTATATTGTTTTGCCTGTGCTCTGGCAAATAAATAAATTAAATTTGAATATACAGATATAAAATCAAAAGTCTAAATTCAAAGCTAGGTCACGAATACGCAAGGCAAAAAGGGATTCATTAAAACACATCCAAGACTTCTTTGAATGGATCCTCTTGCATTCTAAACCACGACAAATGTAATGTGCCAAGAATCGTTCTTTTTTGTGGTGGCCATGGGGGATAATCCGAAGTCTTGTTATTCTGTTGTTCCTGTCAGTATAACGGATTCTGCTCTTGTATTGTTCTGATTCTGTATTGTTCTTACAACTGCAATTCCTTGTAGTATGTGCTTTTGTCGATAAGCGCATACTTTATTATATTTTAGAAAAAATATATTTGACTAACTTTGCACATGATTTCGTTTGCGTGATCTTTATAGTGATTCCCGAGGGAAAATACGAACGAATCTGGATAGAAAGTGACCCGTGTTGTTCTCCATAGCGTAAATTAATTATTTACAATTCATTGTTTTGTCGAGAGGTGTTTAAGTAACAAACATACTTTTGAATTTTATATTAATATGTTGTGATTATTGGGTATTACTTTGACGGTGTCACTTATGTGGCATCACTAAGTACAGTTGTGACTCTTTTTCAAAGTTTTAACACCAATTTACATATATATTGTTTTCCGAAATTTTACTGTTAACTGTCTTTTACAAACTTTTATTCAACGTCACTTGTTTCAACTTGTTTGTTAGTTCGTTAAAGTCAAATCTTGCAAGTCGATTTTAACCCACTTACACATCTATAGTATAAAATCGATGACAATACAATAGTCTGATGACCTTGACCTGATGCTGCAGCCAGGAAGGCCAGCACACTGTGGAACTCCTCAACGGCGAACGGTAAACATGTCGTGTTTGGGCTCGTTTTGATGGACTCGTGGGGAAGTTTCTGCAAAGAACAGTAAAAAGGAGTAAATAAATTAAACTTAAAAACGCCTTTCAATAACAAGCTACTTTATTTTAATAAAAACAAATTCTTATTAAAATACACTAAAATTAAGAAAAACATTGAAGTCATTACTATTATCTGGTTGTTAGATTCACTATTATTTAATACGAAAACAACCTTTTTAACCGGTAACATTGGAGGAGATAAATAAAAATATAATGAAACAATTATTACGTATTACGCTGGGCCCGATCGATTTATTCAAATAAATTCGGTTCCATCCCTTTGCTCGTATCAACAATAGAATTAAACTGTAACTTAAAAAAGTAAGATTACGCTATTTCTAGTAAAATATTATAAAATTGTTCGTGAATTGTATTTCACAAGTGATAAATCTGGTGACTGAATAAAATTATGTATTTTATAAAAAAAAAATATCTCACGGGATTATTTTTTCTATAAAGTTCGCAAAAAATGACATAGCAACGTTATGGCGACTGTCATTGAGCAAATAAGAAAACGGAAAGACTACAACGTCACACCATAGAGTAGGTGCAACCCTTGCCTTACAATTACGAGGTTTAAAGAAAAAACAAAGAACTGTTAAACTACCTTTTTCTATTGATTTGAGGCCTTCGATATTAGCTGACCGCTTTTATTTAATCCATTTGACGTGTAAAGTTTAACAAATCTGAATCTGAACACCGTGAATGTGAGTGATAAACCGGATGAATCGCACAGCCTTTGCCCGCGATTTAAAATACCCCTAATAAGTAGGAATTATGAAAAGTAGGTACTTATATAAATAGTATATGTACGAATAAGTTACATATATGTATACCACCTAATATCATTTTACATATACTTACATATAAAATCGTTTTACTTATCATTACTTGAGAGCTCGACCGAATCAAAAGGTTCTAAAATAAGTTTTAAGAAGATAAAGTATTTATCAATAATAGAAGTATAACCCGAAAGCTGTATGTACACAAATAAAACACAGAATTTCTGGAAAACACAAATAGAGAAAAGCTATTTATTAAAGGGAGAGGTAATTATTTCCTTTTTGCATTAACAATAAGTAACAAACACAAAAGAAAAAGAACCCCAAAGGTAATCTCACGAGGACAAATTTTTCTTTGTTGGATTGTAGAAATAACTCGCAAAAAGTTTTTGTTGACTTTGTTTTGAATAATTCGATAATAATATTGTTTAATAATGATACTGGGTAAATTATATTAGATAAAAATATATATGTACGTTTTAGGGTTCCATAGCCGATTAGGAATCATTTTATACATATTTCATCATGGACGTCCGTCGGTATATCACAGCCTCTTATGTATTCTCTCATTTTAAACTTATTGGGATTGAATATGGCCTGAATTTTAATTTTAAGTCATCAATTGATAACCCAAAATCAATGTGGAAGAAAGTTCGAAATGTTAGACACCACCTTCCACAGAAAAAATTTTGAACTTATCATGGCACAGGTCATTAAAATAAATTATTATAAAAACAAAAACTCTATTTCAAAGATATGTTAAAGTCGTTCTACACAAAAAATAGCCCTAGATCTCGAAGATTTTTTTACGGCAGCAAGGACAAGAACCTTCACAAGTAAGGAGGTATGTGGTCAAATAAATAATACGTGCTAAGTTAACCTTGATCGAATGTCCACTTATTAATCCGTTTTACATTACAATTTCTTATGACTCACCTTTCAAGTTGAAATGTAGCTCTTCTAACCTTCTGTTATTTGATTTACCGATTGGGTTAAAAGTTTCTGGATCTAAACAAGTTACATATTCACTTCATTCGGAACTTAATGTACAAAAAACATATTTTTATACCTATGTTATAATTTATAATGTTTTCTGTATAAAAAATAGCGACCCGCCCTCGCTTCGCTTGGTTTTTTTTTATTCACAATTTCAAAATAAAATATAGCCTATATTAGACACGGCTATTAGATCCTATATTAGATAATGTAGCTTCCTATTTGTGAAATATTTTTTGAAATCGGTTTAGGAGTTCTAGAGATTACCCCCAACATACAAACACACAATTTTACCTCTTTATTATATTATACAGATTCCGCAAATTTCTCCATCCCAAACTCCTGTACATTTTCCATTTTACTTTCACACAATTATACGTATAGTTTTGTATATCTATGATTTCGTAGAATCCCCTTTAATACATGTAGCCAAGCCTTAGCCAAGTTTAATTATCCATAACATACAGAATGCATACGCCCTATTTGTGCCAAAAATATCCCTGACATCATCGCTGGTACTTTGCCTACAACTTGTGCTTTATAGCCCATCACATTCGTCCGGCAGAGAGTCGTAAATATCAGACTGCAGCCATCTGCAAATGGAACCAACATGTAGAAAACATGTGCAACTCAAAAACGACTCGATAGGTGCCGAGCCTCGGGACTCGGGAGAGTCGCGTCATTCGCTAAAATTTGTATAGCTAAGAAATATTTCAAGACGTCAAAGACACGTAGTGTTTCTGGCCCGGGCGAGCACAAAAATACATGGGGCCCTATGCATATTTTTGTTACAAAACATAAGTACATTGTTTATGTAAGTATGTACTCTATTTATAAATAAGAATTTTGTCGAAGTGTTTTAAAGAGTTTTTTTAAGCTCGTGAAGGACAAATGGAAATGTACTCATAATTATTATAGTATGAATAGGTGTAGAATTGCAGGTCATAACCTTGTTAAGGCGGAGCGTGCAGTCGGTTTCGAGTGGCATGTTTGCACTAGGGATCCATTACACATGCAGCGAGACGTGAAGGCATGCCGCACGTGTGCGGTCGCAGACTCCGCGTCGCCTTCGCCTCCGACCCTCGCCAGACGGCTCGACGCCGCTCCTGCACACTAAACTAACTCAAACACAACCACCCGTGATCAAAGCTGTAAAGTGACTTTGGCAAGCATATGGCTGAAACACTATGAAGCACATACTTGCAACTTTTTTCACTTATTTGGAAGCAACATTATTAATACGTTTGTTTCGTCAATTTTAAGCAGATTTCGAAGAAATATATCTATTTAAAGTTGACAAGTAATGATTATTAGATAACAATATTAAAAGCAAATAAAGAAAATGAACGATGTAATTAACTGTATGTAATTTTTATTCAAATTCGCATTATAAACGTTTACGACATATAAATTGAAACTACAAGCTAAAATCCTGACAGACATAATGTCGCCACCCCACTATAATATCGTTATGATTGTTTTATCTTAGGAATACTATTAAATACCTACGAATACTAACAACATCTGTCAATATGTTCTGATGATAACCTTTTAAGTACCTATAATAAGACATCTACTATTAAATTAGCTAATAAAATAACAAGTGATATGTGTTATTTTATTTATTCATAAAATTTTAAGAATGTTTTGCTCTACAAAATTATGAAATAGTGTCGAGTAATGTCAAATATGTGGTTTGATACTTTTTATTAATTAATATTTACACATTTAGTAAAAATGAAGTTCAACTGGTCTCATAGAACAAACGGGTTCACGAAGAGGTATTAAAGATTACCTACTTTCTTATAACGGAGGAAACTGTCGGTTAAATGACTCCCCACTGAAAAAACAACAATTCTAGAGCGACTATACAATACAGAGGTAAAGTGTTTATTTAACGTATATAATGATTAAACCTCACAATATGACATTGCATCAACTGTAATAATAATGCATTATAATGACAGCGCATATCATTTGCTGCTTATCGGCATGCCTGAAGTTGGACTTTGCGATCGCAGTTAGCTTAGTAGATGTATGTATCATGCATTTATATATAACTATAAGGGCATCTAGGTGGTCATTATCAACACAAAGGAATTGAATGACTACTAAAGCAACCTATTTTTGCTGTTATGATAAGTACAATTAATATCAAACATTATTTAATAACTGATTACAAGGTAGGTACGAATTTATTTAAGAATTCCGTTTAAATAATAGGAATTATTCAACAAAAACATGTCAACGGAACTAATAATACTAGTATAATCATTAAATTAATAATTGTTATTAGAAACAATAAAACTGAAATCTGGGTTTAAAAAAATGGTTAGAATTAGTTTCAGTTCAGTAACAAAAATATTGTTTTTTCATTTGCATTACCTACAGTTTAGAAACTTACCAATTATCCCAACTAAGTCATAATGTCATGAAAGATTTTCCAGTCCAGTCTAGGTCGAACTCAAGTTTCTTCAGTTTATAAGAAAAATCTTAAATATTAAAGTTAGCAACTTCTCAGTTTCGCGGTTATAGCGTTGGAAACCTCATGGCCAGAAATATTCCACAGTGCAACAATTTAATTTGCAAAATCCATTCTGTAGAATTTTTTTAAAATCATGCGTAACCTATAAATACAAATAGTTTTCCAGTTTATAATACGCATATTACAATAAAATCAGTATTCTTTCAATCTTTTTTACACAAATTGACCCCAGATTTTCTTTATTATAACTTAACTTAACCCAGTAACTTTATTATTTTATTTCACTTTTCTGAGGAACCGAATTCCAAAAACACGTGTCTTCAATGGACATGGGTGACTCAACGCATCCCATTGTTCTTTTGACTTCTATCTGGAAAGTTTATAGTTTGTGGTTGTGATTATGTCACGGAATTCCAAGAACAAGATATTGCATGAAATGTGAAAAATTTTACATAAACATACGGCCCCATACCACAAAAGATAGACGCGCTCTAAAACAGTGTCTAATGATTTTTTAAACAGTGTTTAAGAAGCGCCTAATGAATTTGATTAACTGAGAACTTTTAGAGTTTTAGTTGTACTCTATGGTGTTTTTTTTTTTCTGGTAAACTTATTACTTTTATCTATTTTTTTGTCAATATGTGTCACTTATAATAATCTCCTAAACATAAATGTAGATACTTTTAGATTTACAAAAATGCTTTTAGATTTAAAAGTGTGACAAGGTTACACATGCAAAATCATTGTAGAAACACCTTAATTTTGCTCCTACGTAGTTTCAGTCAGTGCATCTTTTTTACTTTAAAAATAAATCAAATAAAAAATATAATAAAATAAAAAATATAAATTGTTCGTTTCCTTTGTTCCAAAAGGAAACAGTCATAGTGTTATTACAAAGGAAAGGTTATTACAGGTAATAGTATAATAATAATAATAGTCGCTCAGGATTTGGAGCATATGAGGTGCTCCTGGAAGGATGGATACAATACTCCATCCTTCCAGTATGCTTACTGGAAGGATGGATACTGGAGTATCGTGAAGTGCCTCTCGAAATGAGACTACGGCTCCCCCGAGTACCTCTCAGAATCAAGGTTCGGGATGTTGTTGGGGCCGTTAATAACATGGGGATTTTTATCCTATTTGGCGCCGCCGCGCGCCGTGGCGGTATGCCGAATAGCTGTGCATCATGCACTCTCCCCCTACATACAGTTGGGAATTCATATACTGCATATTGAAATACTATGTCAACAAACATTCCATTTGACTATCGCCATACTATCAGTTTATGTTTACTGCCTATATCCACTACAATGGGATACTTTAGGTATAGGCCACCACAGAGTATCTCCTCCTTTTTTATTTTATTTTTATTTATTTAGGCTCGTCCAACCACTATCGGCAAACTTCTACTTCTTCAAGTGATAAGTCGGCTTAGCCAGAGGACATCTCAGATTGCACTTCCCAATCCGTGGCCTCGTTTTAAGGAATCATCTACTTCATTTGTTATCTGTTTTGCGGCAGAAATAGCCTACCGCTTGCTAATTCCATGATCTATGTCGGTGAATTTCGTTTTATGTCGAACCGCTGTGTTTTAAATTTTATCCCACAATGAAACTCCAAGCATAACTCTCTACGTAGCTCGCTAATCGACTTTGAACTTATGGATCAGACCAACCGTCACAGTCCACGTTTTGGTAGCGTAAGTATGTTACCGCGAACCCGTAAGCTGTGGAACGAACTGCCTCAAGAGGTCCTTCCATTACGCTACGATATGTGATTCTTCAAGAAAGTTGTGAATAGAATTTTGCAAGGTCGGCGGGGCACCCGCATGCCCCTTGGTGTTCAGGTGTCCATGGGCGACGGCGGTAACACTTACCATCACGTGGGACCGGTTGCTCGTCCGGATACACCCTATAAAAAAAAATCATAATTAGTATTAATTAGTTAGGACAGTATTGTCCCCTATGAAGAAAAGGAATTAGTAACATTTCTAATAAAAGAATAAGTAATAATTATTATATTCGGAAGTTAAAATAAACATTGAGACCAAACAATGGTTATTCTTTTTATTTCATCTAAACTACAGGTTGGTAGCTTAATTTTTAAATTAATGAGAATTTGTACTATATATTTTGCGACAGTCTTTTGTGAGAGGGGGGTAACTCGTCCGACAGTAAGCTTGCAGCATGCAACTTCCCCCTTTCAAAGGAATGTTTTTTTACATAGAGCATGTATAATTAATAGAATTATTGTGGCCATCACACTATAGCAAGGGTCTACGGCAAATTTTTGTAATTTACTGCTCGTATGTACATTTTTATTATAACGTTCCTAAATGAAATGATAACAAAATCGTATAAGTACATACTTACTTACTTTGATAAAGTTGAATGTTTTTGTTACCTTTGAAATTTTTTTATGGACGTAGTCTCTATAATCTCGTAGCCACGACGTTGTAGCAAGTGTCTACCTACATACTTTTTATAATTTACTTTTTCTATTTGCATTTATATAACAATCGTATTACTTTAAGGAGATGTAGATAAAACCGTTTATGTTCAGTTAGGTTTAATAATATGTATGTATTTATTTTATTACCTTTGCAATTTTTTTTGACGTAGAGCCTCTACAATATCGTAATCACGCTGCGGTAGCGAGGGTCTACGACACATTATTGTAAATTTACCCTCGAGGCTACCGGAATAACCACGTCTTCTCCCCTTTAGAAGACGATTTCCAAATCAATTTATCAGTGAGGAGTATCTAAAATAAATTCATACATATGATATTATATAGTGAGATGTTCGATGAAGTTGAAGGGTTGAGGATTTATTTTCTTTTTTTTTTGGGAATTACTAAATTCTTGTGGCCCTAATAGCTTTTCAAGGGTCACTCGATTCAATTTTCAATTTAGGGCGAGCGCAGAAAGCAGGTGCAAAAAATGTTAGCAACAAAAACAAAAATGTTAGCCAGTAAACCGGCAGAACAACCTCTGCTTAAGGCGTTGTTTTGGGAGGGACCGCGGGACCGCGAGTCGGTGAGAAGCGCCCTGACACGTGCCTATACACGGTAAAAGTGTTGGCTGAAAGCCGGTGCGTGTTGACGGTATAATGAGGGGACGTCTTCGTTTTCGCCGGCGGGGACGGTGTATATGTGTAGTGTGTGACTGTAGTGTAAGAATCGCATTGGCAGCGGTAATTAGGTCTTCGGGGTCGTCTAGAACGTACCGTGGACGACAACGGCGACGATAATAGCGTCGGGCGGAGTGAAGGGTTGAGCAGGGCCGTCTTAAGTCTATTCTGCGCCGGGGTGCGGGAGTGTATCCTAAGACAGTCAAACATCCTATTGTGTATCCTATGACAGTCAAATATCCTATTGTGTATCCTATGACAGTCAAATATCCTATTGTGTATCCTATGACAGTCAAATATCCTATTGTGTAATTGTTTACTATAGCGTTATATTTTTTCATTACCTTTAAAAGGTGAGCGCCCGGGGTGCACCGCACCCCTTGCACCCCCTGGTAAAGACGGCCCTGGGGTTGAGGATCCAATGATGGCTGGTTATGAGAATTCCTCAGCAGTTGATACTAGATCAACTAAC
This sequence comes from Sesia apiformis, assembly GCA_914767545.1. Classification (NCBI taxonomy): domain Eukaryota; kingdom Metazoa; phylum Arthropoda; class Insecta; order Lepidoptera; family Sesiidae; genus Sesia; species Sesia apiformis. The sequence goes on along the minus strand of OU611950.1, from coordinate 6,904,333 downwards.
TGCCTTTGTATTCGTTTATCCTGCAAATGACGACATGCATATAATGATGAAATGGAGGGGCACGTGGGTTTTGTGTTTCGGCTTGTCAACAAATGTTTCAGTACATGAGAGAAATTGATAAGTTTGATACAGCCCACCATTTTAAAATTACTTGCCCTTAAACACATTTAATTAACTTGGTCAGTCCTATCAACAATTTATGATACGAGTATTATAAAAGGCATATTTAGGTTGTCGAGTGCCTCACAAAACTTGTAAAGTACATATCATTATCTATGGATATACCTCCATCTATTTAACACGTTAACTGCGTTATCAGGTCCAAAAAGCCTGACACGTAATTGTTTTATGGTGCGGGCGTAGAAACGCTGTGCCAACGCCCGGTGTGGGATGCATCTATTTGATTTTAGAGAGAGTAGGAAAGAAGCAAATAATGTTTTGTAACTACCTCGTCAAACCCCATTGACTAGTGCAAAAGAAAAAATCGGATCTTTTAGACCTGATATCTACCAGAGAAAAAATTATTTCGCTGGGTGCGTTTATCGAGCGTAGTTCACATAGAAAACTACTGGATTGTTTTTACGTGACGCTTTCCTATGGATATCAGGAAAATCACAACATATTCATATATGTAAGTATATTAAAAAGTGAAAAAATGTCTGCGTACGACTCCACATTAAAACAGGGGCTTAAGTGATATTAAAAAGGTATCGAGCTGATTTTAGAACAGCAATTAAATAGCAAAGAAGCTGCTAAAAAGTAAAAAAGGTAAAAAAAAATGTAAGAAAAAATTGCTATGAACGTTATAATGAAAAGCACATATCTATCCAATTCTATGTGAGATTTTTTTTAATTTTAAAGACTTGTTTTTGATGTCCATGTTTATTTCTCAACACTAAAATTTTATCGATATACTTTAACATTTAGTGCGAATATCTGTCAAAAAGGACTTATAATTTAAATTAGATATTTTTATACTTTAAAATATATCCTTTTATTACTGACTTAAATTTACTTAAACTTAAATTTACTGACGAAGCAAACGTCAACTAGGTACTATATTTAAAATTTGTATTAACGTTAAAAATACGAGTAACATAACAATATACTATAAAATTGAATGAGATAATCACACCTGAAGTAAAATTTTCGAACAGGTACTTTCGACCTGTTAACGCATAATATATAACAAGTCATGTAACAGGTCTAATAGTCCTTTATATAATATAGCACCAGCTGAGAGTCAGCTCCACGGACCCACGCACCGAACGTGTATATCTACTATGCTGAAGCCCTAGTGTAAGAGGCTTCAAACATAGTAAAAAGTGTTTTAACTTCAGCATAGTGCTAAAGTTGAAATTTTCATATAGTAGAAGTATTCGTAGGTGATAGTCGTGAAGGTAGTAGTAATATTTGCAAACCCACGAACTTAAACCAGGGGCACATCACCCATCTACGAGTATGTACTTACTCCTACCTATTACGTACATATAGATATAAATTCGTCACGCACGGTGACCCAAGCCATAAGAATAATAAATAATTGTTATTATTCTTATAGCCAAGGCTACGATAAAATATCGTAACGACAGGACTGAACATGTTGTTTGCAAGATTTCCTGTAATGAAAGAAGGTAGAGAAGTTACTGAAGTGTTATGTTCAGTGTGTGACAGTTGTGTTTCAACTAAATTCAAAGGAGCTGCTGATATTAAAACATCAAAACGAACAAGCACAAGAAAAAACTTTTAAGTGTTTCGAGCAATGTAAAAATTGACTCTCTATTTCAACCGAAAAGTTCGGGAAACGCATCAAAACAATCGGCCGCTGAGGCTACTCTTGCTTTTTACACGGTAAAGAATGACCATTCATTTAAGTCTATGGACTGCACCAGCCGCTTGATGAAGACCTAATTTCCTGAGACCAATACAGCAAACAATATTTCTTGTGCAAGAATGAAGATTAACAACGCTTTTGTTGCTGTGGTAATTTCTCCATGAATCATTGAACAGATAAAAATCTTAGTAGAGAATGTCAGCTACATAGGTGTTTCTACGAACTATGGTACAGATGCGAGCAACCACGGCACAGAAATATCTTTCCCATTTTGATACTTGACAATTCTTTGATTGGCAAGAAGGCATTAAAAGAAAAGTACTCGATGTGTTTAAGCACGCACAATGAAACTGCTGACACGATAACTGAGATAATTAAAACTAGTTTGCAGAAACACAATCAGTTGGAAAAATGTGTATCGTTTACAGCGGATATCGCTAATGTTAATTTTAATAGTGTAAAGCAACCAGGACGAAATGTTTGGACAATTTTAAAAACCATACTAGAAAAGGATAGCGTTGGAGTTGGGTGCCCGGCGCACATCCTGCATAACTGTATTCAATACGATACTGATATTCTTAAAATAGACATTGAATCTTTAGTAAGGAAGCTTTTTAATTATTTTTCCATATACACTGTACGAAGTGAAGCGTTGAAAGAAATATGCGACTACATTGATGTCAATAATCAGAAGCTCATGTTACATAGTAAGACAAGACGGCTGACTACACCGGGAGTACCGGTAACTATGGAAAACTTTTTTGAAAATGAACCAAGCGAAGTATATTTAATTCTCGCCCACTCCCTGATATAAATTTTTCAGGTGAGAATTCAAGAAATAGAAAAAGTAAGCAACTCAGTTTTGGACATGGCGAGAATTCTCCAATCTACACATAAACTTCTATGTGCATGAGCAGAATCAAGCTTTACATCTTAAAATCAGAGAATCGCTTGCTAAGTGCACTTAGCACAAGGAAACTTTCAAGCAAGATGTTATAAATATGTGTCAAACTAGCATTAAGTACTTGGTCAGGTGGATAGAGCCTTTAAATGATTTTAAAGTTTTCCGCTGGTTGGTGTTAAAGACGAGCGAAAAGACTGTGTCATCGATTCATTACTTGATACCGGAGTTATTGCGTATTTGTCAATATATATTTGCTATTAAAGCCCAAAACGTGAATGTAGAAAGAGTTTTCTCTATCATGGGAGCTCAGTGGTCAAAAGAACGAAACCGATTTACGGTATCTTTAGTCCGGGCTTTGCTTTTAAGTAGATGTAATTTGCAAAACACGACGTGCGAAGTGTGTTATAAAACAATAACTAAATGCAAGAATGTGCTTAATAAGGGATTGGGACACAGCAAGTACGAAAAAACTGATTAAAACCGTTTAAGTTCTTATTATAGTTGTTTAAACAATTGTGTTGAATATGATCTATTGTATTTATGTTGATTATTATATGCCAAATTTTATATATTTTGTTTGACTTATTATTAGGTATATGTTTATTATTATATTCCAAAGAGGGTAACATTTTTATTTAACTTACAAGTACGAAAAACCTAGTTAGTGTGGTATAATAATTGTATATTATATATTTGTATAAATAATATAATTGTATAACTGATTTTATATTATATGGCTTACAAATCATAAAGCCAAAGAGAATAAGATTTTTTTTAATAAAAAATTATAATCTTGTTTTTGTATTTTATTGCATACATAATCGAAAAATCCTGACAGTTCCAAAATCCGGACGCAATCCTGACAAGAGCCAAAAAATTCTGACGTTTGGTAACCCTGTCAAAACATCAACGTTCTACGAGAAAAGGTTCTTTATATTATGATTCATTCCAATAGGATTTGTTTAAAAAAACGCGTAAAAAATATTTTTTTCTGTAAATTATTAAAAATACACTCAAAATTATACCTATATATTTAATGAAAGAAATTTCAGAAAATGGAATTTCTTAATGAAACGTTTAGGGCTATTTAATTAAAACTTTTGTTCTTCATTTTAAACCTATTTTCGAGGCGGCGTTTTTTAGGACATTGGTTAGATTCGTAACGAAACTAATTAATACAACTTACGTTTGAGCTTGTAAGTGATACGTCAGAAGTCAATATACAATTAATGATTATGTTATTAATTAACAGTCTTCTAATATCAACGTGTGACAAAGTTGTAGTATGAAATTCATCAAGGATGATTTTTTAATATATTGTACGAGTTTATATATTGTATTAGTTATATAAAGGTTATTTAAAAATAAAGATGTTAAAAGCATAACCAATTTTATTTTATTTTTGAATAATGAGATGAGAATTGTGTTTTATTTTACTTAATATTCTTAAATTCTAATTTTTTGAAGTAAATCTCTTACAAGAATTGTGTTTTATTTTACTTAATATTCTTAAATTCTAATTTTTTGAAGTAAATCTCTTACAAAAATTAAATTACAAAAACATCAAATTTAATTGTATCATTGTAACTTCTTTCTTCAGTCCACACTTTTACAACTTCAACAGTAATTAAAGCAGTTTTTTTCTAACAGATAACCACAAACAGTCTAGTTTACAGTAATATGAAATTGAATCGATTCTATAAGGTGCCTGTAGATTTGGAAGGTCACATAATCATATACCGAAAACCATTTTCCCTTATACAAACCATACCAAACAACGTGGTGACGTGGTTTCAGTTAGTATTACTATCTTTTCTTCTTTATTTAGTAAGAAAAAACTGGCTATCTCGTCGTACTGAAAAAAAGTAAGTAAGAAATAAAGTAAGAATCGTTTTAAAAGATATTGAAAAATTTGTTTTCTTTTAAAAAAGAATAAAAGTTTCTTCAAGTCAGCAATTCATTAAATTATGTATGGGGGAGCATGTGTAATGTGTATCCATCGCTACACTGGCCCGGCATGGTGGATTATGGCCCGAAATCTTTAGTGGGTTATAGGGTGATAATGAAGCAAGTCAAGCTTTCAAACATTAATCATGGACTTTTCTTAACTTTCTATGGATTGAATTTATAATTAATTTGTGTAATCATTTTCGTTCAATTTTATTTGGTCATAAATGATGCTTCTTTATAAACTATGCAGACATATTTTTGCACCTGGATTTGTTCCAATAATAGGGACAATTATTATTGAATAAGTTGGCTATTCTATAACACTATATTATATACCCCAAAAGAGAAATATGTATCATGTCCTTAGACATTAGAACAATAAAAAATTGCACTTATTACTTGTATGGTAAAAATTAAAATATATTTTATTTTGGTTTTCATGACATTTATTTCGCATTGCAATTTCGAACAGAAAACATTGAGTGAACTTTTAATAAATAAAAAAGGTTAAATGTGTGTATGCACGTACAGGAGCAGTCATTCAAAAAGCTCACAAAAAATCATAGGGAATGAAGGATTATACAGGTAGTGGAACTAGTGGAGGCGCCGGCGCTACCTGCCGCGAGGAGTATGAGCGCCGTGAATTAAAATACATTTTAATAATGAACTCTCTCTTTACTTATGTATAATAATAGTATAATATAGTTATAATTAATCATTCTTCATATATGTACGCTTCATAAACTTCACATATAAAAATACGTTCTTATATTTATACACAAAATAAACTGCCATTTCTATATGACAGTATAATGCACTGCGGCGGCGTGTGTGTACATTAAGGCACGGTGGTGTAATGTTGGGCTACGCCCCGGGCGGCGCCAAGAAGGCGTCGGCGACTAGATCACAGAAGTTGCGGGGCTGAGCCCCAGAGGCGTCCTCTCATCTGAGTGGAGCCGGGAAAGAGGGTACCGGTGCGCACCAGCGTTGTGTGGGACACGCGGCCATCGCGCATCCGGCCGCGCTCTGCACCGGTACGAATGCCGACACGTGCACGCCGCTACACACAGGCAGTGATGCCATTGCATGTCGTTTTTCTTCCTCGTCTTCCATAAGATATGGCCTGAATAATTTAAAGGGTTTGCGTGGTGGCTCAGGCTCTGAAGTAGGCACGTACGCTGGAACCGGCGCCGGTGGAGGTGAAGGCCGCCGTACGGAGAGATCTATGGGCTCGGCAATGGGCAGTGGTACGGGCATCGGGGCCGGCAATGGCGTAGGCACTTGCACTTGCGTGGGAAGCACCGCAGGCGGTGGTGATGGTAATCTTGCGCTCTCTGGCGAACCAGCTGCGTATGGTGGTGGAGATGGCGCCGGTTGTGGAGCCCGTCTCAGAAGCGCCGCTCTCAATGCGGGTTCCGCTTGAAGCCATTTTTGGATCTGGCGACGATGGATACCAAACTTCCTCGCAGTAGCACGTTGATTTCCTCGGCACTGAGCATCACGCCGATAAGCCTCTAAAACTTGCAATTTGAATTGTGGTGGAAAGATACGACGAGAACCAGCTCGACCCTCAGGACGGCGGTCGGAGGCTGCAGGAGCAGAGTGTGTATGGGCCGTTGCCATTACTATGAAAAAACGTGTACGCGTGGCGGCTGTCGGCGCCGGACTGACTGTCGGCGGATGTTGGTGGCGCGCTCGCTGCCAGCGGCCGCACCGCCTGACGTGAGCGCTCGACGCGAGCTCGTGTGCCCATTAGGTCCCGTTCACCTTTACGTTTTTATACCATATTAATAATAATATATTTTTCCATTGTTCACTTATCTCATATTAAAGATAATTATGATTAGATGATTGAAATTAATGTAGGTACTAAAGCCATATAAATCACGCGTACCCTGAAATTATTAGCGAATAGTAAATATAGTTTAATTGTGACACACTATAGGTACATAACGAAATATAATACTATAAGGAAAATCACATACTTAATTATGCTTTTGAATCGCCTTTGAAAGACTGCAGTATGATAAATTCATATTTATTGTATCGTCAAAAATAAAAAATGTTTCCTTTAGGTACAAACATTTAAGTACAATTTAAACATTGTACAATAGTAAGAAATAATAATAATCGTTATTATTAATTTATAAAACAATAATTTATAATATTTCAGTTTTTGTCTTTAATTACAACGTAGTTTTGAAATTACAGCGTAAAAAGAACTTAAAACCTAGAAAACAGAAATAAAATTGGAACAAATTCAATAAATCTCCTTGAACAGAAACATAATACAATATTTATAGGCACAAACTTCATAAAATTTTAGTCAATACTTTGAACGACTTACTTTTAATATTCATCGACCACAGAGCTCAGTAGACAGATTTGTTTAACTTCAATGGCAAATATTTTAACTGCAGTCTGTATTTTTGCTCGTTTTTAAAAGATATTAGCAATTTTTTAAACGCTTTAAAAATCCCACACGACCGATGCCGGTTTTCATTAGGCTCAAGATTATAAAAAAATATTAAATAGCAATCTGCTGTTTTATATTAATTATGTTAGTATTTGTTTACAATAATTGTCAATGTAACATTTAAATTTTATCGTAATAGATATATAGATACTTAATTATAATTACAATTTCTGATATAATATATCATGAAATAAAAAAATGTAATGATTAATTTAAAAATAAAGAAATAAAATATATGTGTATGAAGTCCGCCTTACACAGTAATCTCGCCTCATTCTCGGCGTGAAAAAATGCCGCAAGTGGGAGCCGATAGCACGTAGCGCCACCATACCTTTCCTTTTCACTCGCATAAAACCGCTAAGGAAAGAACGAGATAGATTATTACCCTGCCTCGGTCGCTGCCACATCCGTTTACGAAACAAGTTTGCATGCGATGTTGCCACTACGTGCGCGCAGGCGGTTCATAAGTTTGAGGGGGGCGCGGGCGGACAGGAATGCGCACGCAACGGCAACATCGCAGACCGCGGCAGACAGGGTGTCGCCGGCTCGCCGCCGTAGACAGGCCGTCGCTCGGCGGCGCTAGTCTCCCTTACACCCGCACACACCGCGCCGCCCGCAACGCACATCAACAAGTTATTTCGGCTCAAGATGGTGTATGGACAAAGGACCCAAGTGATATGCCATCTATGGGCGCTTATTGCGTTTTGCGTCGCGTTAAAGACTTAGCGCCATCGCCGTTTCGAGGAAAGTTGTTTTTTTGGTGTGAGCGACGGCCGGCCGCCTGCCGCGCCTTCCTTGCGTCCGGCGACCGTGAAAACAGCGATTTAAGTCCGCTATGCGCGCATTTTGTAACATTTAAAAATACACGTGTGATGTTATTATATTACTTATTATTAGCTATACTATCACGCAAAGAAATATCAATAATTCTGCAATATACTCGTATCTACTGATAAATGTTTCATAATTCATTGCTTGTAATTTTTTTATTGGAGTACCTACATATTTTTCTTTAGGTGAATTTCGATATTAAAAATTATCTTAAAACTAAATGTTTGAGAAAAAATCTAAATGTTTTTACATATTCATTTTAAAGATAATTTAAAGCTATACTTATTCCCTTTTAAAATTAATATTGAATTATACCAACAATTAACACTTATTAGTGTTTAATTAATCAGTTGATTTTTTAAAAATATTATAATAAAATAATACTTAATGTATTATTTTATTATGTTCTTTATCAATGTAGGTAATAATACACCTTAATTACCTATAATATGTATACCTACAAATATGTATACTTATAATGTTTGCATCATATCTATTACAAAGAACAAAAAGTATTTTATTTTAAATTGGGTACTATACAAATAAAAATCAATTAAAAAGATATGTAATTGTCACATTCAAAAATTAAAAATGTAAAGAATAATTGCATTATGTCACATGTCATTTTTCAAGTGGGAATGTTCACAGAATTAATCAATACTATAAAAGCACGCATTCAACAAGAACTACCTCACTTTATTTTTGAAGTTTTCTTAATTTTGAATGGTTTTTAAATCGAATGGTGGTCGATTGAATAATCTAATGGCCTGATATCTAGTGTTCTGTTTCACTATTCTTAACTTGGGGCATATCTCGCAATTTAAATCTTTTCTCCTAGTTTGCAACCTAGTATTTTTCTCTTCTTCGCTTTCATGGTGGTTGCGTTTGACTATATCACATAAGATTAATCACATTATATACAGACATGAGACAGTATGTCTAACTTTTTGTAATGTTGTCTGCAAGATTCTCTCTGCGGTATTCTATTTTTAAATATTTTTAGTGTACTATGAATATAGTGTACTATTTTTAATTGCTCAATAGAATCCTCCTCTCGTAAGCTTCTTAAGGCATAGCAAGCCGAGCAAAACGAGCTTTCGATTGCTGCTAGCTCAGCCTTTCAATTCAAGAGCGAATCGATGTACACCCCTAGGAATGTGCTTCCATCCCGCAATGCTACATAGCGTTAACCTTTCATTACGAGAAGTTGTCTTGAAAAGTATAGCGCAAGTCTTTTGTATGTTGAGCCTAAGATTGTTTGCTGGAAACCAATAATCGAATACAGAAAGGGCCAAATTTATTCTATCATTTAGTTTAGAACTGTTAGTGTCTCTGATATTATCGCGTTAGTATCATGAACATACACTATTCATGTACGTTTGTCACTTTATCACAGACATTGGTACTTTATGAGGTCATTTGTAAAAAATATAGGACCTAGAAAAGAATCTAGCGGAACTCCTCTATTAATTCGGACTAGTCGTGGTTTTGTAATAAGTTTGCTAGAGATATTTTTCTTAAACACAGTTTATTGGAATCTTGACATTGCCACACTTATTTTACATTTTTGATACGATCTTAGCTACTTCTTTAGCATCGGTTAGACAGAACACCATATGCTTCTCTACTGCTAGTGCAATTTTGAAGTATTGTAATTGCCTCACCTGTCTTTTCATACATAGAAATGTCTTTGCCTCGAGAGGATCGTATAGAAAACGTTTGTTTTAATTATTTTTATATATTTTCGTTTTGTATGATTAATTTTATTTATTATAACGCAAGGACATAAAGTTTTAAAACGTATTTGATATATTTTTTACTGTTATTGTTGTAATAAGTAGGTTGTCTTTATCTCAAAAAACTAGAGTCAATTCAGTAAATCTGATTATTTTCGAATTTAGCGCACTAGAATGGTCCAAATCGACTGTTAAATGCCTAGCCGCGGAATCGCCGTTCCCCAGTGTTGTTAGTTATTAATATAAGGAGCTTGTTTTGTATGATTAAATAATTTATGAATATTTATTGTCTTGTATAAATTTTATGTTAAACTAATAAAAAAAAAGATTTTCGTATATTCTATAAAGTTACACAACCTACATAAGCTACATAACATAAGCTTTTAAAATAAAGCGCAAAATTGAAAACTTTCAATGAAAGCTAACGTTTTAAAAATACTTGGTTTTATAAAGATTTTAAATAACTCGTCCAATCCTGTCGAAAGCTTACGATAGGTAATTAATTAATTGCAACCTTGGGGTGTCGTGAGTGACAAGATATATATAGATACCTATATACCTTCTTAATACAAGATACCTATTCAATAGATATATATTGTATACTTATTATGGAAGGAAAATGGCAAACAGGCAGTGTCCAGCTAGTGGTAAGTGGATAAGTAGAGCCTCTGGATATCCGCGATATATGTCAACTTCAGTCTAGATTTATGGCTCCGTTACACAAGGAGAGTCTCCCGAACGCGAGTTTTTCGAATATAACTAGTATAAATAACTGTTATCATCATCTGATCACTGTTATCACTGTGTTATCATCGAGTTTTTATCATCATATGAACAATTGTAGACAAGAATTGTATGTAGTTTAGTCGCATACGAGAATCGTATAACGTATACAATATTCTGGCCCGAACCGTTTGTGTGAAGTGTATTGTGTAAATGTAGCTTTACAAATGTTAGTTGGCATGCCCCCCCGCATAGGTATGTTAGGTACGTGTGGGTACGCTGCCTATCTTGGGAGCCTTAGGAATGCATTTCGAAAGAGGGTTGGGGAGGATGAGGGATGGAGAATACATAGATAGTATAATAGAACAAGGATTTTTCCACATTCCCTTACACCTACCATATACCATATTGGGGAGAGTAAAGAGTTTATTAGCATAAAAAGATATCCTATTATAGTCTCCACTCCATTGAGTGGAGAGTCCCATTGGGACAGCAGGGGATAGGATGGAATAGGGAGTAAAGAATATAACGGTATGAGAGAACTTTCTTATATTTTATTAAATTAAAAAATAAATGCATATTAGTGCACCATTGACTTGTGAATTAATAAACATTTATTTTTTAACTTTAATTGTCGTTATTATTTTATTTTATTGTATATGGGTTTTTATGCCATTAATAAATACATTTATTATTATTCATTATATTATACCATTATACTCTTCATTCGTTGGGATGGGATAGGTTAGGAAATGAGTTCTGTAATATCTCACTCAGAAACCCATTTAATTCGTGCTTAGAAGCAAGATTCAAGATATCTTGTAGGTAACTATTTTTCTATCAAACGGCTGGAACGATATCAAGAGTTTTTTGGTAGACGTTTAAAAGCGTGCTTCAGGGCAAACACACTATATGTATGACCCAAGGGTGCAATTATTAGGTACCTACCAATAATTTAAACAGAAATCATTTAATACAAGACTTCTAAAGTCAAAAGCCCCTAATAATAGGAAAATATTTTTGAAAATATACGGTTTTTTATTTATTTACTTATTTATATATTTATTTAATCTTCAAATGACGGAAGTTTATCAAAATTATCGGCAGGCGTCTACCAGAGTTTTCATATATCAGTCATACATCCGCTATACCTATTTAGCGTAAATCAATTCTAATTGTTAATTGTGACTCTAATAAATAGTGATAATTAGTATCAAAACTCATTATGATATCTTGTATAGGTATCTACTGCATTTAAATTAATTGTATAATAAAAATTAACTGATTCGACGTACAGAATCCGGGTAGAAGAAAAAAAAAATAATGACATCTACCTAGATATTTATTACATATTCATGTTTGTACATATCTAGTTCTTATATAGTACATATAGTCTTACAGACTGTATAGACTATACACTGACTATACATTGTCTTACAGAAAAATATCTATATAACCCGACATACGTATATAGAATATACTTACATTATAGAACAGGAAAACCTTAATGTTTTCCTCTATAGTTACTTATGATAAGCGAAAAGTTCTTCACTCAATAACTAACTAACCAGTCATAATACCATCCTTGACATTTCATAAATTATTGCCTAATTACATACTATAAATTATAATTACAGGAAAATTGAACGTTCTGCATGATACAAGGAATAACAAATATGTCTCCCGTGACTGTGAAACCGTGGTTTCTCTTCGGAAAAACGAAAATTGTCTTTTTTTGTAAAAAATGTTTTTTTTTTACATTTTACATTATCATTAGACCCTTTCTTTCCTAAATATTTGCTAAATACAAATCATACAAAATACACTTTTTATAGAAAGAAATAGAAGAAAGGGTACCAAAGCAGTAGGTACCCTGTTAAATAATCAGCTCTGTTTGACTGTTTGTATGGGGTGTAGGCCGGATAATGTTAGCACATTATCGGATCTGTTAAACCTATGTATTGCCATTACTGCTTGTACCTCAGTTTCATAACCAATACACGCCAACGAATGACATAGGCTTTATAGACAAATCACATTTGATTTCTTTGATTGTTCGAAAGGTTGCCATCAAACATTGTCATAAGCAACCGTCTACCAATAGGTGAAGTGACTATTATTATCCACACATGTCGTTGGCTTTACTGTGTCTTTATATAAGGCCCATACCTACAAGGTTTAAATAGTCGTTAGATATCGCTTCCATTTGAATATATTTCGTTAGCGCTTTATGGTATTTACAAAAATCGTAAATATTCATCACGTTCGATCAGATAAGTGTAAGGACATTATAGGACGTGACTCTGTCGCTGCAAAGAAACGGTGAGATATTTACACCTCGTAAGGTTTATATGAAGTAAATTGTAACTTGGATAACCGAAAGTACACACGATTACAAATTTTGAAAAGTTTTGCTAACGAGGCGATTTTTAATTTTTTAAATTTAATTGATAAAATGTTTGTTTTAAACGATATATTTGCGGTTGGTGTCAACTAGCCGTCCATTGAATAAGTTAATAATGAACTGCAAAGAAAAGAAGTTTGTGTTTATTCAAACGCTAGAGATGTGAAGGGCAAAAGATTGTGTGATGGCTAGCTTTGACAGCAGCGGAGAACTATGCGCTAATGTTAATGTACCTACTACCTATATATATAGTAGCACCGCGTAGGAACATGTAGCTATCAAGACATCTAGTAATCACGAGAGGATTTCGTTCCACCGCGCGGACCGGTACGGATTGGAGGTTATTATATGTACCGTTTTTTTTTAATTCTGAAAATTTAAATAAAATTAAAAAAAAAAAATTTTTTTTTATTTCTGAAGAAATTTTTAAATTCGGGTTTTCTTCGCGATCTTTTCCTTTATTTAAATGAACAAACTCATACGGAAAGTACCCAAATCTCCCTTCGATTTCGCTATTTTTCGAACGTGTAAGGAAAGAGCGTTTAGACAAAAGTTGTAGAGCTTTACATACCCTATCCAAAGTCGTATAGTTTGTACAGTTTTGACATAAGTGTAGTCAAATTTTTTTCAATTTTTTTTAACCGGTTTTCAATCTTGGTATTACCCAAATACAGATTGACTACGTGTTACAGATTGTTACTATGTGTTTAACAATGCTATTACTATATAACATCATATTGATATCGAAATTATATTTAAGGTGATTATTGTATTGTCTCCACAGAACATTTAAGATTGTCTCTATGTAATTATTATAATGTTATACCATTTACCTACATATAGATCATATACGTACATATTATTTAGTTACACCTATCAAGACTTATGGTAGGTATTACAAAAAAACATAGCATGGCAACTCTATACGTACTTACATAACAAGCAAAAAAGGCAACGCACGTAAAGTTTTTAATTTTTCAAGTAACGTTTGTTAATTACAGACATACACGGTGTGCTAAATATTCGATGTACTCTGACTTTGCAATGGCCATATAACTTCTTTGTAAGTCCTAAATGATAACGACGCTTCTAAAGGAAAAATGTGACGAATTATTCTTTATCTATCACTAAAATTCTACAACTGTATATACATATCTCTATCGATGATTTGATACACACAATATCCTAAGTATTCGTCTTTCAGTAGGAGAATTCTGGTTCTACCTCAGATCATTAAAATGTATTATTAAATTCTCGATGATATTATATGTACGACCACTTTGTGACTCTGTTTCAAATCTATCAATATCCTTTTTTAATTATCATAATTTGGTTAGGTACCGAATTATTAAAATTCGGTTGAGCTACACGGGTTTCTTGTAATTCAGAAAAAAAAGATTGAATTAAGTATACAAATTTACCGAAAGAACGTAAATCACCGTCAATGACTCCTGAGTCATGACTTTCTTAGTACACCCCCTGACAATGCAGTGACATACGAGTATATGACGTGTAGTAATAAGCGCCAGAAGAATTGATTACCAGGGAGCATCAAGTACACTAAAAGTATTTCAGTCGCTGTTAAACTTTTAATCATTAATTTGCTAAAAAATAAGCGTAAGGTATCGTTTATTCTAATGATATGATATACCTTCATTGAAACCTTTACTATGTTTAAATAATGCTTACTTACTGCAGCTAAAAAATCTTGCTTTGTTCAGTCATTGTTACCGAGGACCTCTTCTGGGATTTTATATAGTATTACGTTGTCAGCAAATACACTAATGAATAGGCGAATAATAATAATGACTAATGAACAGGCGAAAATATTAACTTATGTCAGACGGATAGACGGCTCCAGTCATCCGCCTGGCAACAACTGAATATTCCATATAGACTGGTAAGTACCATTGGTAAGTACTATTTAGTGATCATGGACTTTCGACCGGTTTTTTCTATATTCTTTTTTGTGCAGCTACAGGTCCGGTGCCGGAAAACACCCACGTCTCCTAGTGCGTGTGGACAAAGTTGCCAAACCGGCACACAACATCGCTTACCGCCTCATTCATCCACACATCAAACCAAACACACTTGATTGGAATTAATCCACGCTATTAAATGAGGCCCCTCCAGGCGACGAGTTGGCTGTCACGCGAGTTTACTATCTGCTATATAAATATCTAAATTATTTTGCAAAATGTTACCTATGACAGTAATCTTCCAGGCGTTTTACTCAAGAATGCTCCCTATATTAAATAAAGTTGATATCATTGCTATAGATAAATATAATTCATTTAATATTACACTACCTATAATGACGTCGTGCTCTTCAAGTTCCATTATTCCACATACACATCATGTACTTATTACCACACATTACTTCCATAGAGTGGTCGCACGGGTAAGCAACATGTTACCAAGTACCGACAACTGACAAACAAGGTCATAGCACCGAGTAATTTAATCCACCATGACATCATGGCGTTCGGACCGAAAGTCGGCTCGAGTAATATTCCACCGACCACGCTTGGTTTTTGCAATTCTCATGGCATGGTATCTAACACCGAGCTATGGCGTCGTATTCGTATATTCAAGGCCATTATTAAACATCTATATAAGAGGCCTTGGCCTTTCAAAAGCCTGCTTTGAAAATGATATTTTTCTAAAATACAATCCATTTATAGCGCTATAGTAGGGCGCCATTTTAGTGCCCCAATAAAGTACTATAAAGCTTTCAAAGTAATTTTGAGGGCATCACTCCACCTTTGATTTGTAAACCATTTGTTGTCAATATCTAAAAGTAAATTGAATTTAGCATTTAGTAATTGCTTTAAATTAAAATCATAGCAAGCCGAACATGATAGTTACTTATTTTTAAATTCTTATATTATTTAAAAGCATCAAAAAAATAATGTAAAGTTAGAAAATCAAAAAGCATCAAAAGATCCGGGATAGTTTTGCCTGATTTTAAAAAGGTGACGATAATTAATGAGCTTTTGAACTTGTATATACTAGCGGTGCTAGTGACTTCGTTCGCGTGAACTTAAGAGTGATTCTCGTGGGAACTCTACAACCAATCGGGATCAAATGTACCCTAAATGTTAACCCGCGTCATGAGCTATAATTATGACAAGTTTCATTAAATTCTGTCCACTGTCTTTTGCGTGATGCGCGTTCAGACAGACAGACAAAAAATCTAAAAATGGCTATGTATCGTAGAGTACACTGCAACGATTGTTTTCAAAAATTATTTCATGTACAAACACTGTTATATTATTTTATTTTACTGTTACGATTTTATTATATGTATAGATTTAGCTTATGGCTTAGATAATTTTTTCTAATGAAAAGGGTTGTGTGTTCTAGATTTGTGTTTTGCAACTTGGCAAAATGACCACCAAATATGTTTTATTAATCGATGATAACCACATTTTCTTAGTTTGTACATTACTGCCAATTTTCACTCGGTAACAAATTCTGTAGACATAAGAATAAAAACTTTAGGCACCAGTCCTATTATGGCGGCCAGTGACAAAGCGAGAGAAGATAAAATACTCGTACTCGTATAATGCCGTGTAATGCAGAAAAAATAACATAATTTATTAAAGGAAAAAATATTTAATTTTAAACTAATCCTAGAGTTATTTATATCTATGTATTATACGAGTACATCATGCTAAATGTACACATTTAGCATCCTACAAAAGCACATTGCATGTGTCAAGTATCAAATTTTGTAGCGCGAGGTACTAAATGCTTGGTAGCTCGCTGGATTTATACGAGATAATGTCCAACCGTAAGATCGCCAATGTTGTCAATCAGGCGTTTTGAGAATTCCTTAAAATATTAAAGCATAAATGTGTACTGGCACTCCGTAAAAGAGATAACTATATAGTTGACTGTTCTCAATTGTTGACTGCCGAGCGTAGAGAGAGCACTCCATAGTGCTCTCATAATCTCAAAACTCATAACTCATAATCTCAGTGCTCTTCATAGTGACTCTTCATAGCGCTCGGCAGAACTATCGATATAGAATGACTAGAGAACTCGCATGTTCTTTGTTGAGAATAAAGTCTCGTAATTACTTCACATTCTCTCCTTACTCGTCAACTCGTTACTTGACGATTGGCAACACGCTACTCGCTAATCCTCGGCAATGTGACAACTGCCTTAATTGCATAACAAGTTTTTTGTGTTCTAATTAGGATGACTGTTGCCTTAGCAACATAGAAAGATTTCGTAGAATTCCGCCATTTTGTAGAGACGATTGACTCACTCACATGTTTCTCGAATGTATGTAAGTATGTATGTTCATTGGATTCTCTATTATGGATGACAAGTGATGTTGGCCGTGGGTGTCATTCAGCGCCTATTGTAATTGAAATGATGTTTGTGTACTTGATTAATACCTACCAACGTACTTGATTAACTTACCTACTAGTGTGTTTTAGGGGCCATCCATAAATTAGGTACGTCAAACGAATTTCATGATTTTTGGAGTCCCCCCCTCGTCCTTGTCACAGGTGGTCACATTTGTGTGACCCCCCCGCCCCTGGTGTGATGTCACATATTTTGTAATTTTAAATTTAGAAATTATTAAATTAAAACAGCACTTCCAAAATTATAATATTTTAAAGTTTTTCGTTACAGTTGAAGTTAAGAGTTTTAATACTTTAGATTTATACATGTGACGTCACGAAGCTTATGACTCATCCCCCCCTTGTCACACGATTACACACTTTGTTGACCCCCTCCCTCCCCCTTAACGTGTGACGTAATTTATGGATGACCCCTTATCTACTTTTCATTTTCAGTAATATTCCAGTAAATCTTTGTTAAGATTACATACAGACAACAATATTCATCAGAATAACAAAGATTCTAAGATTCCGTTGCTATGTAAGTTATACTGTAAATGTATAGGTACATACATACATCTGTTCTCTGCGCACCTGCACATAATAAGTTGATTGCGATTACAAACAATAGCGAATAAATAGTGCCTATAGCAAATTACCTTTTTTAATTTAAGATTTCCAAATATGTATATTCATAGTTAACATGGATATTAATATAGTAGAAGCTATTCGACATTTCCTTATGGTACCTAGTAATAGAGTTCCACCTGCGATAGACGAACTACCTACTAAACTTTTAACACTACTACATTTTTATTTTTAACCGACTTCAAAAAAGCTTCTCAATTCACCCAATCAATACATGTAACACTATTACATCTATGCATGCGTATATGTATGTTTGTACTCGTAGGTGTTAACTGATTTTGATAAAAAAAAATTGCTGTGTGTTAGTTATTTTTCACACTGAAACTTTGAGTATCAGTGAAATAATCATTAAAAGCAGAAAGTAAATGGTAACGTAACTGGTGTCAGTGAAGTCGCTACCTATGGAATTACTGGTTTTAGGTTATATTTTTCTGTTAGGACACGCAGTTTTTCCAGGGAATTAATTTGTCTGTACCTTATGTAGGTACTATTATGTACATATTTTGTATTACGAATATCATAGAACTACTTGAGAATTCTTTAATCAATTTTAAGTCAGTTAAGTAGTATCCAAATAGTTTTCAATGCGGTTTTAACTAGAATTGAAGTGCCGGTCCTACCACCCGAAAAAAGTAAGAGATAAAATAATATTCTTATACCAAATTCAAGCCGAAAACTTTTAAACAAGACGCCCCTTTTAATAGGCACTTTCTGTATATAGGAGGATATTACGATTACCTACTTCAGCTATACTCTAAGTGTGTTCCGCGGAACCCTAGGGTTCCGTGATACCTCTGTCGGGGTTCCGCAAGAATTTAGAAATAAAAAAATCAAAACACCTCTCTCTGGTCGCTCCGCGGCTGTGCGGACTCCGCGGCCGCGCGGAGACAAAACGCTATGAATGTTATTTATTTATTTATTTGTATTTGTATAAGCTTGTGTTACATTAGCTGGTACAATATCTCATAAGTTTGGTCTCAACAATTTTATACTTGTACAACGCGTTCGCTCTAAGTTTGCCGGTCTGTGGAATGCGCGTACCCTCCCCCACGTGACAACAAAACTTATAATGTGTCATAGTTTTACCCAAATATCTAACGTACACAATTTTTATTGTTACAATTAAATAAAAAATTTCGAACGTCATACACTCATACCTATCGCCAGCGGCAAACTTAAAACGAGCGGGTAGTATACTTGTAAGCGCTCAGTCTCTTTGATAAAAGCCGCCTCTGAATTAGACGCTATAGTTGTCAACTAGCGACTTTCGTCTCTAACTTCAAAGGATAAAGTCGATATTGTTTACAACGCTATTTTTAAATTTCTGTTTTTATTTTTGCTTTTTGTTTATCAAAGGTGCCGACTCGAGTATTTTCGAGAATATTTGAGATCGAGTCTAGGACTAAGTATAAAAGCGGCGATCGCGCGTTGGCGTCGTCAGTTGATGATTAGCGTTCGGAGCGATAAGTTACTACCTACTTACAAGCTCGCTAGCGAGAAACTAGTGTTCATTGTTTTACTGCCTGCTGTATTCTGTTGTCTCAGTTTTATACATTTCTTCCCTGTAGGTTCTAAATTTAGTCTCTTATACGCAGTAACGATTGTGCATTATTTAAACCCCACTATCCTGACTTGTAACATTATAAATAAAGAAGAATGGAACGTTGGCTTAAAGGTGTTAAACGTGTTCCAACAACATCTTCTAATGACGCTGAATGTTCAAAAGCAATGCGCGCGGAGAATTTAGCAATCACCGATCCAGAAGATGATGCCACGAGTGCCACGACGTCAAGCTCGACGGTTTCAAAGACGAAAAAAAGGAAGTATGATGAATCTTATATCAGTTTCGGATTTGTTGATTCTAACGGCTCACCTCTCTGCATGCTCTGTAGTAAACTGCTTCCTAATAGTTCCATGGCACCTGCCAAATTGCGTCGACATTTAGAAACCGTACACCCCGAGACTAAAGACAAGAATAAAGAATTTTTTGTTCGCAAAAAAGATCAGTTATTAGAAAGTCAAAAAAATATGATGCATGTAACACAAACTACCAACGAAAAGGCCACGGAGGCATCATACTTAGTTAGCTATCGCATTGCACAAGCAGGTGAAGCGCACACTATCGCTGAGAAATTAATAAAACCATGTGTATTAGACATAACAAAATGTATGCTTGATGAAAAATCTGCAAAGCATCTTTCTACTGTTCCGCTATCAAACGATACTGTTTCACGACGAATCCATGATCTGGCAAGCTACGTCAAACAAGAACTAGTTACACGTCTACAAAATACACGATTCGCTTTGCAAATGGACGAGTCGACTGATGTCGCTGGTTTGGCTATCCTGCTGGTTATTGTGAGATATCCATATAAAAGTTCTTTTGAAGAAGACATGCTTATGTGTTCATCGCTGCTTACAAACACTACCGGGGAAGAAATTTTTAATAAAATAAATATATTTTTTGAAGAACATAATCTCAGTTGGAACAATTGCATTGACATTTGTACAGATGGGGCCAAGGCGATGACAGGTAAAACAGCAGGAGCAGTGTCACGAATGAAAAATAAAGCACCTAATTGTAGTTCCAGTCATTGTATTCTGCATAGACAAGCACTTGCGATGAAGCAAATGCCGTCTAATCTAAAATTAGTTATGGATGAAGCGGTAAAAATAATTAATTTTATCAAATCACGACCACTACAATCCCGATTGTTCTCATTATTGTGTGAAGATTATGGCAGCAAACATAAAACACTGCTGCTCCATACAGAAGTGCGATGGCTGTCTCGGGGAAAAACTTTAACAAGGCTATTTGAACTTAGAGCCGAGTTACAAATGTTTCTTTCAGCAGATACTTCTTTTAATTTGAAGGACCGTTTGTATGATAAAACTTGGTTGTTCCGATTGTCTTTTATGGCGGATATCTTTCAAAAACTTAACGAATTAAATTTATCGTTGCAAGGTAAACAGACAACAGTGTTTCAGGCCTATAATAAAATAACTGCTTTTAAAAGAAAATTAGATTTTTGGATCATTTGCATTGGTAAGAAAGAAATAGAAAGTTTTACGTTACTCAGTGAGTTTGTTAGCGAAAACGACTCAGAAATGTTTGAAGATAATGTGTTTGAAGAATTGGTCCAATATCTCAGTTCGATGCGCGCATCTTTTGAAAAGTATTTTCCCGAAGAACACAATACAAAAATTAAAGTGAACTCCTGGATTCATAATCCTTTTTTACCCAACTTGGAAAAGCCTGAAAACATGTCAAATGAGATATATGAATCTCTTTTAGAAATGTCATCAGACACAAGTATGGAGTCATTGTTCAAAACGACGCCTCTTAATGATTTTTGGTGCAGAATCCAAGATGAATATGCAATGCTTGGCCAAATGGCTCTGGATATTCTTCTCCCGTTCCCAACTACATATTTGTGCGAAACAGGATTCTCTACCTACGCAGCCACGAAAACAAAATATCGCAATAGACTGGACGCCGAAGCTGATATGAGACTCCAACTTTCTTCCATCAAACCTGATATCAAGCAATTGATGAAAAATAAAAAACAGTTTCATACCTCCCACTAGTTAGATTTTTTCTTTTTTAATGTTTTCTATTATTGTCCTTACCAAGTGGTGAAGTAAATAATAATTAGTAACTGATACATTGTACTTTTATTATGCTGATTAATATAGAATACACTTATAAAAATAATTGTTTTATTGTAGGGTTTATTGTAGGGTCAAGTATTTTGCTTCCCAAAAGGGTTCCGTCATTTAAAAAGTTTGAGAACCACTGACCTACTTGAATTTGGTGTCAAAACAAAGAATAGGTGTAGACACTAACAAAAAATTGACAACGATTTCAAAAAATCATAGATAAGCCGAGTAATGAATGTGATAATTTTAAATCTTTTTGCCGTGTTTGAAGTCCGTTTTTGGTTATTTTACTTGGGATACGCTTATTTATAATTTACCTACTTATTATCAAACAAATTAAATACCGGTCAGACAAGATAACCGACCGGGCAGTAATATAATAAATGAGCTAATCAGACCAACAGACACATCGACGCCCGAGCGCCCGTTGCCTTCTCGCCATATCAATGAGCCCTCCACAAACTCAAAACAGCCTATCGACCATACAAATCCTTGACACTTTATACCTTAAAGACCTTTGATATAAGACCACGTCTATCCTGATGCTATAAAACACTACGGTCGTAATCGAAATGCTATATCAAAAATGACGTAAATGCGAGCTGTTGCATTACAATCTGACACGTAACACAGAAGGAAGAAAGGCTAACATTCTATGACAGTTTGATCACTCGAAACCGATGGAGGCTAAAGTGTCAGGCACACGTGCGTTTCAAGCATCACCCAAATGGGAACCAGTTCGAGCAATACCAGTATATCTCCCGAGATCGAAACGTTGATAATTGTATCAATGCTGGCCTTTATCGAGTCTTAATGGACTGTCACTTCGTTAGGACTTTGATTGTCTGTGATACTCGTATAAGAAATTTTAACTTTATACATTTAGAAATACGAAATTAACAAGACAATAGCAGACATTGTAACATATGAATTGCACAAAAGGCGGTATTATCGCTATTAGCGGTTTTTGCCAGACAACATTTGGGTAGAGAAGAAATAAAAATTTTAATCACAGGTAGATAGATTGTGTATTGCATAGTATATACAAATTACATAGAATATGTACTTATCAATACAAATATACACAACATATATATAGACACATATATATGTCAGTAACTGAAAGAATGATTACAAAGTTACATAGTGTTAACTTGACTTCTGAAGCTGGATAAAGATTGAGAGCACGTTTTATGTCGAGAGGAAGAAAGTTCCACAAATTAACCGCTTGCACAGTAAAAGGATAAGAATATGAAAGAGAATGGTGAAAAGGAATGCTAAGAAGGAGGTTATTAGAAGAAAGAAGGTGAAGTGAATGAGAGCAGAGAAATTGAAAACGCTGTTTTAAATACTTAGGAGCTGAAGGACTAAAGAGTATACAGTAGAGGAGGGGAAAGGATATAAGTATTCCGTCGGAGGCGAATGGGGAGCCACTTGAGCTGTCGGCGAAACTGAAGACGTGGTCAATGTGGTCATACTTTCGAAGGCCAAATATGAACTGAATGCAAATGTTTTGAAGACGCTCAAGTTTATCTAGTTGATCCTCATTCAGATCAAGATGGGGAGAAGTAGACTTTGTGCAAGCATAACCCTGGTTTTATATGATAGGAAATTACGTAGTCTCCTCAAAGATCCCACCGCAGCGAACATCTTCCTGCTTACCTCAGCAACCTGTGGACCCCATGATAAATTTTCTGTCAATCGTTATTCCCAAGTTGCTGACCTGACTATTGAAATTATTTGTTTAATTGTTGTATCAAATTAGGTAGTATTAGACTTGTAACTTCTTTTATACCATTTGATAACGCAAACTAAATAAACCGTATTTTTTGTAAAGTAAACAAAAACACTCGTTAACTAATAAATAAAATATATGCCGACAAGTAACAACACGATTGTACCACATACATACTTAATTAATAATTACTCATACAATTTACTGTCTTGTCATTGTTATTTATGACTACAAGCTACAAAGCAGCTACAAGCTCTTCCATTGACCTGCGAAAAAGCTATTTTATGAATCGGACTGAACAATACGTGGACGTGGTCATGTGACGTCATGCGACGTGGTAATACGAGCACATTACCTACAATTCAAAAAGCGATTGATATTATGATAATCATTTAGGTCATTGTATAAATATAATCAAATTATATTATTCAAGTAGTAGATAGGTAAACGAAACCTAAATATGTCTAATTTCAATTGTCTGAATCTATTGAAACAAGGGTCTTAATTGCTAATTTAATATCTTACCTACCTACCGTTAGTAAATTTATAGGATTCGTTTATTAAGTCTTTCACGCAGTCATTTGTGTGACATTTTAGTAAGAAAATTTTCCATATTGTCACACGAATGGTTTGGTATTAAGGACAACATTATGATATTAATATTAAAGTGGTTCGACCAGTAGATAAATCTCGTAAATACTTGAGATATGCAAATAGAGCCAACCATTCTCCTAATACACACCTAGTTGTGCCTCAGATGATTTCGTAAACTGTTTTCTTATGCATAATTTTATATACGAGTAGGTAAGTAGCTAGTACTACCCACCATTATTTATGTCCCTAGTGTTTATTCAATAATCCATTCCGTAGCCTATTGTTTGTACGAGTATTGTACCGTATTAACTTACGTTCCTATACTATTTAAAGTATCTATGTAGTCGAATGGCTCGTCATTCATTGCCAATTAGACTTGCCTATTTGTAATCGTTTTCGATTTATAAGATTGGCGATATTGTTTCATACAGAGCTACAGTGCCTACCAGCTTTCATAAAGTAGCCAAAGATATGAAGTTTCCGAAGGCGGCAGGTGACAGCGAGAAATTGCCGGTCGTCTCTCGACGACACGTAGCTCGAAACGCTGGTCACTGCATTCGTACACTAGCTTATACAAATTCATAGGTGGTCAATGCATTTTTTTGCAAATAAATGCATTAGTGTCGCCGGACATCGGCGACAGGTGTCGCTGCAGTCCGCCGGTGTCGCCTGTCGCTGTCAACGCCTTCGGACTAATACCGATGTTTTAGTTTCAACGGAGAAGTGCTCTCAAGTATAGGTATAACAGATACCTAATCATTATAAGCTTCCTCGTAATCGCGTAAAACAACTTCAAAAACGCAGCTATCACATATGGATAGATGGATGAATGACGTATTTCCTCGTAATAAGATCTCTATTCACGTGTAAACAAACGCCAGAAAAACACACTAGTGGGTAATACGTAGCACACGTGCGCTATTGTTTGCACATCACATTAGAGTCAATAAGCGCGATCTTCACTCATAGGCATGTTAATTGACAAACAAATTCGTAGTTAAAGAGAAAGACCTTGTTTAATTAACTACCTATCAAACGCCATTTTAGTCAAGACATTAGGTAATAATCTAGTCTTCTTTGTTATGGCGCTATCTAATACGAGACTATGACACCTCGACTGTCCCGTAATATTTTGCGCCTTAGTTTACACTAATATTAATACGGGGAGTAAAGACAAAAAAAAAGGTCAAATTTAGGAAAAAATCCCGGGAAACTAGATTTTTGTATGAACCTTCATCATTACGCTTTTCTGCTATCTCAAGAACGGAGTTCTTAAAAGAAAGCGTAGACACACTATGGATCTTACGGCGAATATTTATCCTTCTTTTCTTTTCTTTCTCCTCATCCGCTTCCTCACAGCAAAAAATACAAAGATTTTTAAATGAAAAGCGTGGTCCACTGGAACGCATTCTGCTGTGAGGTGGACTCGTAGATGCCGATGTGCTGACTTCATCTCGCTGTCTTTTTGATACCAATATGCTTGACTTCCGCGTATAATCTTTACGGCACTCTACATGAATTACCACAGAACTAGCATTTCGTAAACATTCATATTTTCCATCCTTTCTTTCAACACTTGACTGTATCAACGTGTCAAGTCCACATTCCACAACAACAGTTTTACCTTCCAGCAAAGATTTATCACAAATAAAACAAACTTCTGCCATTTTTGGATAATTTGTTTAATTTATACAACAATAAATAATTGAATAAGATGTCCCTCAAGGTCGTATGACCAACGAGGACGTTTCGTAGTACATCCTTCTTCGTCTAGCCCATTATGGAGTAAGGTCGACACTATTGTGTAGTACGTATGTGTTAGTTTGTAATGTTACGAACTTTGAAACTTTCACGTAAATAAATTTTCCAATATTTTAAACCGCATTCAACGTTTAATTACAAATATTCGACACATAGATACCGTTAAGGAGTGCATACTGTACGTTACAACTTTTTGAATCGAATTTTCTCGAAAACCGTTAGTCTTACGAAAAAAAGTAATACTATGTTTTTTGTAGGCAATTTCCTAAGCTACAAATTTGATAGCTACCATTTTTTTCGATAAAAGTGACCGTTAAGGAGATATTCGCGAAAACCCATTTTTTGTGACCTTTGACCCCCAGTAGCATTTTTAGCGGCACATGTATCGGTGGGGACTTTTGGGATGTTGTTTAAAACCACAAAAGGAAAGTTCCTGCAAAAATCCAGCTTTCCCATATTTGTACTACTCTGCAATGTCTCTATTCCCTGTACTATATAGTGGTAAAATTTTCTACTAACTGGGACGGCACGGTGTGTTCTGCCTGTCTCTAGAACGCAGGCCATTTCTCATGTCATGCTACCTTTAATGACATTACCATACATGTCGATCTGTTGCGACTTTCAACGTATAGGCCCTTACTAAAACCAAATGGTATCGCGCGTGACGATAGCAAGAGATAGGTGCGCAAGTGCGGTTGATATGTAGTAACACTAAAATTGCATTAAATTGAATAATTCTTCAGAGCGCTCGCCGTTGTACAGACAGTAGGTCGATCACGCAGGAGGACGCAACGCAACATCTTTTCTAACACTGAGAGGTTCTAAGCCGAAGAATGGGATAGTCAACAATTTAAAAAGCGCGCCTTGGACAAAGGTCAAATGAGTCCGGTTAATAGAAAAGTAGCGCCAAAGAACGCAACGGCCCAGAGGTATCATCAGTATTCTTCCATATAGGGTTCAATTTGAGCTTTGCAAAGAATTCGCTAGAAATCTCCACACTAAAGATCGTGACCCTCTCCGAGATCTCGGGAAGTCTATTCTGAAAGCGATGTTACGGTTAATGGAGCTTTTGCTACTTCTAAACTTTGTTACCTCATAATTTAATTCTAACTTCTATTAAGTTACGGGTTACCTATTTTATATTCAAACGTTATAAAATGAGTAGATAAATAACGCTGCAAAAGCAACATTAGAGATATTATGGGTGTAAACGTCAGCTCCGTCGAGACGTCCGGTCGCCGACAACGGGTTTTTGGTCATCGCGACTCACCTGCGTTTCCAATAATCTGTGGCCTCGCCTCATTCACGACCACGTTAGCTTTCTACCGAGCAATAAGCAATAAGTAGTATTTATTGAGATACTTCTCTGTAAACAACTAAACCTATAAGAATTTTAGATTTCAAAAGTTTCTAACAATATGTGTTTCAGTAAGTCGGCTGGCTTTAGAATGGTACCACTCCATTTCTTTCAGTGGGTGTGGTAGAAGCCGTAGAAGAACAGTCGCTACCACAAGCCCCGAGGAACTACACCACATATGTAAGAGTGGACTCGTCAACCCGCTTGGCTAGCATGCCGAGGTAAGACCATGCATGCCTCCCTCCTGCATAAGATTAATGTGTATGTGGACGAAAAAAGGGCAGGTTACGGTTTTATTACGGATTTGCAGAAAAAAATATTGTCGACTCTAATATGAATACTCGTAACGAAACAACTAAAAGCAACCAGACGAATCATGAAAACAGAACAAAGGGTTATATTTAAAAAACTGCATGGACTCGATTTTGTCATCATTCCATAAAAATTGAATTCATTTCAGTTCTCTTGAAGTACATACATATATTGAACCCGATGAATCATTATTATCATTAATCAATGTAAACATGGGGCGTTGTACTAATTTGGCACTCCAAAATGTGATAGAAGAAAGTTTAAACTTAAAAATTCTGCGCGTCCTATTTTTGCCCAGGGCCGCCGTCTTCTCCCCCTTCTTTTACCCCTGAAAAGAAATGTGTGCAATGCAATGCAATGAAACCAACCCTTCCAGCATCTACTGCAGGACGTGGGCCTCCTCATGCACACGACAATGTGCGTGAGGGATGTATAGCCTTTAAACGCCACGCTGGCCAAGCGGGTTAGCGAGTCCACTCATTTAGAAGTGGTGTTGTTACTCAGGGCCTGTGGCGGCCTCTTTATCCCGCAGTCACCTTTTACGCAACCCACGGGAACAGATAGACTGGTGCTATTCTATAGCCGGTTGACATAACACTGGAAAATGTGAATAAAATATCACACATGCCCAATATCTTGGCGCCCGCCTTCGGACCCATACTTTCTGTTGCCTTATGCTTGTGTTATGAACTTATGATGAGTTAGTTACCCAGCTCGCGCAAACCGTTACCTACCAACCCAATTTACTAACTACTTAGTATTATTATACCGAGTTAATAAACCTCGTGCTCGGTTATTACATGTATATTAACCGATACAGTGGTATAAGATACTTCAATTGTACAGTCAGTATGAAAAGCATGGATATTGTTCTATTGTTTCATGTAGGATGAAGAATAAAGTATGATTTAAACCGCCATTTTTCATGACGACAGCTGATATCGTGCCTATGTTTAACAAATGATTGTATGTATCATAATAATTAATTAATGTAGGCAACACATACCTACTGGACTGGTATTACGGTTCTAATGTTATTCAATCAATCATAGAACCAAGTCTGAGTGTATATCAGTTTGATAAAACCACAATATCTTCTTGTTTATTGTGTTTATTCAACGTCCACTTGCTGAATGACGGCCTGCTTTACTTTATTCCTTCCTGTTAGTTAATTTTATTTAATTCGTAAAACATTTTTTAACATTATTGTATAGGCGAACTTAACGCCTTGAAGCTTCCAAGACCAACAATTAAGAAATATTTTCAAAATCAAGCTTGTCTTATTATTACTACCTACTTACTCATTAAAGTCTTAGACGTTGTATTTCTTTTATTTTACCTACGTCAATTGTTTATCTATAGGTATAGGTATCAATTTTGCAATCATTCACCACGTTTGATTGCGTTGCATCACTTCCAAATATAGCACAGTGCAATAACATTATTCAAGTGGCTTATCGATATTTTTTGCGTCATATTAGTACAATTCTCGTAAATTCAATAACTTCTGTATTGTGTCGTAAAGAAACTGTAATGTATGACTAAAATGTATTTGCATTCGGTACGACATTAAAATGGTTTACCGAGCGGTTGCACTGGCATGTAAAGTCAACGGTTACCCATAGGAATATTAGTATTTATAAGCAACGCTAGCAGCCCGATCGTTCGCGCGTATATACTTCATGAATAAGCAGTACAGATAATAAATTGCCCGCAGAAATATTTACGACTTACATAGGTACGTAATCGTACAATATCACTAATATATGTACATTAGTATCGGTTGCTTTCGCACGTTCGTGAGGCGCCTGCCTACGTGAGCCGGATCGCGTTGTCGCTCAGTTACGTACCTAGTCCATTTATATTCATTTAATACCTACCTAAATAAAATATGTCTCCTTATATTCTAGCTGCTTGTCAATATTATGATGTCCGACAAAAATGACGCCTAAATCACAGCTTCCTTAATCTTTGCCTTGCAAGGTCGACTTAAACGAGGGGTGAGAGGGCTTGATGGGCTAGAGCCCAGAGCCTAGAGGGCTCATCGCTAGTAACTTCATAGTAGACCAAAATTTTTTGAAAACGATTAATTTACTCGTAAGAAAAGCGAGCGAAACGAACAGCTTAAGAACTTGAGGTCAACTCCGAACCGAACCTACATAACCGGGGGAAAGCGAGTGTTACGAGAGGAGCGAGCACCCAAACCTCACTGTGATTTTGGAAGTTTGATTGCGTGGAATAAGATTGTCCTCCTGAATAGGGCCCCGACGCACGACACCTGTAGCTCAGGTCTTATGAGGCTTTAATTCGCCCCTAGTGCCTTGATAATGGTCCTCACGGATGGAGGCGTAACACATGGTGCAATATGGTCTGCGTACTGTTTACTTTACCGAAGAATGCAGTGAACAAATACCATTCAATGTCAGGTTGTCAGTACGATGAACAACGATATAACATTTTTGATTTTATATGAAAGCTCAATTCGGAGTATTGAATGGTAGTCTTGAATTCGGTATTCGGAGTCTTGAATTGTTCAAGTCCATTAGAGACGGGGATAAAACATGAAATGGTAGGTACTTTATTATTCATTTATAAACTTCATTGCAGATTATCATACGAAAGACCAGCTTTCGTACCTTTGAGCTTTAGTTTGATCAGAGAGGTTCAATTGGGAGTGAGTATTGTAAATTATAATTTATAAAGTATTGTGGGACAATGGGGGAGGCCTATGTCCAGCAGTGGACGTCCAAGGGCTGAAATGATGATGATGAAAGTATTGTGTTTTTTTTTTCAGATGTTTTTATATAATATATACACACCTATAATTATTAAATATATGTAAGTATACATATATGTATTATTTGAACACAGAAAAACACTAAAAAATTCAAACGATACTGAAATGCTAAACAAAATAATAATATGATGCCATGGCATGGAAAAGTTGGACAGATGATTATCACACAATTTATCAGTCACGCGCACAGTCAGGCAGGCATTGATAGCAGATATTTAGTTGGAAATCAAATGCATAAATCAAATGGAATCAACGTATGCGATGGTGAATACAACCCGGGGGTTGTTATCGCTCTACTTATTTGCCTACTGCTCCTTCGCAGATCACAGTTCGGTTTAAGATTCTAAAAAGGTTGATTTATGCTCATACTAATTTCAATCGAAAGTGTAAAAAACCCGCATAGCCTGGAGAGACGGTGACTGATTCTCCTTCTCTGAAATGTTTAGGAAGTACTTAATTAATAGATAGACCGAGAGACACCAGGTGTGAAAGGATTGAAAATACCTTTTAAGTCACTGACGTATTATACATATTAGTCACTTGGTAAATATCTGCTAGAACTGAACTTGAATTGAAATCTATCTGTAACTTCAAATTCCTTACTTCAGTTCTTTTTCAAAACCTGCAGATTTTGTTCCCAGCAAGATGAAACGCCAGTGCACCTGCTATGCGAGTGCCAATGCACTTTATTTAGGGGGAGAATGCACGCTGAATCCGGAGCTGGACGCGTCATCGACAGCGTGAGGCACTCGCTTAGCGCCGCCGTGTATCTTCCTCTACAACAGCTATACTCTAAGTGTGTTCCGCGGAACCCTAGGGTTCCGTGATACCTCTGTCGGGGTTCCGCAAGAATTTAGAAATAAAAAAATCAAAACACCTCTCTCTGGTCGCTCCGCGGCTGTGCGGACTCCGCGGCCGCGCGGAGACAAAACGCTATGAATGTTATTTATTTATTTATTTGTATTTGTATAAGCTTGTGTTACATTAGCTGGTACAATATCTCATAAGTTTGGTCTCAACAATTTTATACTTGTACAACGCGTTCGCTCTAAGTTTGCCGGTCTGTGGAATGCGCGTACCCTCCCCCACGTGACAACAAAACTTATAATGTGTCATAGTTTTACCCAAATATCTAACGTACACAATTTTTATTGTTACAATTAAATAAAAAATTTCGAACGTCATACACTCATACCTATCGCCAGCGGCAAACTTAAAACGAGCGGGTAGTATACTTGTAAGCGCTCAGTCTCTTTGATAAAAGCCGCCTCTGAATTAGACGCTATAGTTGTCAACTAGCGACTTTCGTCTCTAACTTCAAAGGATAAAGTCGATATTGTTTACAACGCTATTTTTAAATTTCTGTTTTTATTTTTGCTTTTTGTTTATCAAAGGTGCCGACTCGAGTATTTTCGAGAATATTTGAGATCGAGTCTAGGACTAAGTATAAAAGCGGCGATCGCGCGTTGGCGTCGTCAGTTGATGATTAGCGTTCGGAGCGATAAGTTACTACCTACTTACAAGCTCGCTAGCGAGAAACTAGTGTTCATTGTTTTACTGCCTGCTGTATTCTGTTGTCTCAGTTTTATACATTTCTTCCCTGTAGGTTCTAAATTTAGTCTCTTATACGCAGTAACGATTGTGCATTATTTAAACCCCACTATCCTGACTTGTAACATTATAAATAAAGAAGAATGGAACGTTGGCTTAAAGGTGTTAAACGTGTTCCAACAACATCTTCTAATGACGCTGAATGTTCAAAAGCAATGCGCGCGGAGAATTTAGCAATCACCGATCCAGAAGATGATGCCACGAGTGCCACGACGTCAAGCTCGACGGTTTCAAAGACGAAAAAAAGGAAGTATGATGAATCTTATATCAGTTTCGGATTTGTTGATTCCAACGGCTCACCTCTCTGCATGCTCTGTAGTAAACTGCTTCCTAATAGTTCCATGGCACCTGCCAAATTGCGTCGACATTTAGAAACCGTACACCCCGAGACTAAAGACAAGAATAAAGAATTTTTTGTTCGCAAAAAAGATCAGTTATTAGAAAGTCAAAAAAATATGATGCATGTAACACAAACTACCAACGAAAAGGCCACGGAGGCATCATACTTAGTTAGCTATCGCATTGCACAAGCAGGTGAAGCGCACACTATCGCTGAGAAATTAATAAAACCATGTGTATTAGACATAACAAAATGTATGCTTGATGAAAAATCTGCAAAGCATCTTTCTACTGTTCCGCTATCAAACGATACTGTTTCACGACGAATCCATGATCTGGCAAGCTACGTCAAACAAGAACTAGTTACACGTCTACAAAATACACGATTCGCTTTGCAAATGGACGAGTCGACTGATGTCGCTGGTTTGGCTATCCTGCTGGTTATTGTGAGATATCCATATAAAAGTTCTTTTGAAGAAGACATGCTTATGTGTTCATCGCTGCTTACAAACACTACCGGGGAAGAAATTTTTAATAAAATAAATATATTTTTTGAAGAACATAATCTCAGTTGGAACAATTGCATTGACATTTGTACAGATGGGGCCAAGGCGATGACAGGTAAAACAGCAGGAGCAGTGTCACGAATGAAAAATAAAGCGCCTAATTGTAGTTCCAGTCATTGTATTCTGCATAGACAAGCACTTGCGATGAAGCAAATGCCGTCTAATCTAAAATTAGTTATGGATGAAGCGGTAAAAATAATTAATTTTATCAAATCACGACCACTACAATCCCGATTGTTCTCATTATTGTGTGAAGATTATGGCAGCAAACATAAAACACTGCTGCTCCATACAGAAGTGCGATGGCTGTCTCGGGGAAAAACTTTAACAAGGCTATTTGAACTTAGAGCCGAGTTACAAATGTTTCTTTCAGCAGATACTTCTTTTAATTTGAAGGACCGTTTGTATGATAAAACTTGGTTGTTCCGATTGTCTTTTATGGCGGATATCTTTCAAAAACTTAACGAATTAAATTTATCGTTGCAAGGTAAACAGACAACAGTGTTTCAGGCCTATAATAAAATAACTGCTTTTAAAAGAAAATTAGATTTTTGGATCATTTGCATTGGTAAGAAAGAAATAGAAAGTTTTACGTTACTCAGTGAGTTTGTTAGCGAAAACGACTCAGAAATGTTTGAAGATAATGTGTTTGAAGAATTGGTCCAATATCTCAGTTCGATGCGCGCATCTTTTGAAAAGTATTTTCCCGAAGAACACAATACAAAAATTAAAGTGAACTCCTGGATTCATAATCCTTTTTTACCCAACTTGGAAAAGCCTGAAAACATGTCAAATGAGATATATGAATCTCTTTTAGAAATGTCATCAGACACAAGTATGGAGTCATTGTTCAAAACGACGCCTCTTAATGATTTTTGGTGCAGAATCCAAGATGAATATGCAATGCTTGGCCAAATGGCTCTGGATATTCTTCTCCCGTTCCCAACTACATATTTGTGCGAAACAGGATTCTCTACCTACGCAGCCACGAAAACAAAATATCGCAATAGACTGGACGCCGAAGCTGATATGAGACTCCAACTTTCTTCCATCAAACCTGATATCAAGCAATTGATGAAAAATAAAAAACAGTTTCATACCTCCCACTAGTTAGATTTTTTCTTTTTTAATGTTTTCTATTATTGTCCTTACCAAGTGGTGAAGTAAATAATAATTAGTAACTGATACATTGTACTTTTATTATGCTGATTAATATAGAATACACTTATAAAAATAATTGTTTTATTGTAGGGTTCCATCAAGTATTTTGCTTCCCAAAAGGGTTCCGTCATTTAAAAAGTTTGAGAACCACTGCTCTACAACATTAAAACAAATCAAGCAAATGTTTTATAACTAACTTGATAATTAGCTTTTCAGAAAACAATAATCAAGGTACAAACCTTGTATATTTTCATATGAAAATTTAGTGGATTAAAATAACGTTTGCTTTCAGATTCGTCTGTATAATTTGACTCAGCCAGATGACAATACTGAATTTTATCAGTACCTATTACATTAAAAATATTGCTATCCTAACTTACAGTTCTGAACTTCGCACTTCGAACATTAATCATAATCCCGAATGTCGCTTTTCACAAACAGATAGTTGTTAACTATCATTCCTTTTAGCGACTTGACGAAATAAATTATTTAATGATACGAATACGAAATAAAAACGAATATTAAGTACGTTTACTCCATTTTTTACCAGGTGGCCCATTCAGATAATCTATTGATGTTTTAATTACTAAGATTTTGAGCTGTTTGATCATATGCCACCTCTTTACCATATGTTTACTTTGCAAATTTTATTTATCCAGTAATCCATTGATGAATTATATGCTGTTAACACTTCAAATGTTGACCCAAACGACTACGCTCAACAATCGTTTCGGGTTAATAGGAAGGTATCCAACAAAAATTCAACACTATTTTAAATCAATTTCAGTAATGTAGGACGTCGACACATCGACGTGATTCTACCACAATCGTATGGTGAATTAGTAAAAAGCTATTCTACAAGCAGTGATTCTAAGAACATTTTTGAGCTGAATCTTATGATGAATCTTTCAAGAAGAGACTTAAGCGTGTCAAAAATTTCATGGCTCCGATATAAATCTATCACCATTTATTTATATTGGTAATGTCGGACGCCGGGCGAGCGCCACAGTTGTGCAAGCGGAGCGGTGGCGCCTCGCCAGCCAACCACGGCCATCTAATGCAATCGGCTATTTGCGGAGCTAGCCTTATTTATAACGACCTTCTTCTAGTTGGTTTCTTTTCTATCAAAATGAGACTTTAGATATAAAACAATGTCAAATCAAGTGAGATTTACTGCACAGAGCGAGTCTATGAAAAGTTCAACCAAAAGTGAATTTTCATACGATCATTGTTAGAAACGTATAAAAATTGACAGGAAATATCTAAAAACAGAAAAATCCTGGTATAAAAATAGTTCAATGGGTAGAGAGATTAATATACTTTAATATACATATGTACTTTAATGTACACTATAATTACAAACAGAAGAAAAAAAAAAAACAAAAATACAAGTAATTAGAAGTGCAATTGGGGATCTTATCACTAAATCAGCCTGTGTTTCTCCACTGGTAGATATAGGCCTTCCCAAGGAGCCCCACCACACACGGACTTCAGCTCTTCTCATCCAGCCACTAGCGGCGACTTTCTTCAAGTCGTTAGTCCACCTGCCCCGAGGGCATCTCACACTGTTTCTAGCTACATAGGGGCGCTAGGTACGCGGTCTCCATTCGAGGGCTCGTCACCCCAATCGGTTATCCATCCTGCGGCATATATGGCCTACCTACTGCCACTGCAACTTGCTAATTCTTTGAAAAATAGCTGAATCGTAGGTAGGATAACAGAATCTCCTGTCCACATAGACAAATCCCAGCTACTTTACAATTAACACGCATTAACAGCTGAATCAAATATAAACGAATAAAAACATAGCCCATGTTTGATGTAGTCAGGTCCATGCCAATTACTTACAATTACTATCTACCATCTAAGTATAATGCATTTATTAATTTTATTATTGTTATGTGCTAACAAATGGCCTCCTACGTCCTTCGAAACTTTTTCAATCTAATCTTATCGGTCGTGTCACATTAAACTGTAATCCTAAAAAGTACGTTACTTAAAAAGTAATGTGTAAATATTTTCGATACGAGAGTTGCGTCATTGCCGGGGATGCCACAGGCGGATGTAGATAACATTTTGCTGCATTGACATCATCGAACGAAATCGTTACTGGAATTTATGCGAGTGGCACGAAGCACGTAGGTACACCTGAGATGACGTTGACATGTGAAAATATGTCGTCCGTTTGATTAGTTATTCGTATTGCATAACATAATTCATGTGTTGTAAGGTTGTAACCATTACTGTAAAATGTATTCCAGTTCATATTTGCATACATTTTATATCTGCATGTAAAATACTAGCGATCCGCCTTGTGAATGAAGACTCAGGTGACAGTCCGGGCCGCCGTCGTTTTTTTATTTTTGAAATTACGATTACTGATTTACAATATTGCAATTTCCTAGGGAATCTGAACATGTCCTATGTAAATCTGCATAAGTCTTCCTAAAAGTGAAACTATTTTTAAAATCTGTCCAGAAATTTTTCAGTTTCCCTCCTACACAAAAACGACAAAACATATATTTCTCCGAATTCTCCCTGAGAATAAACATGCTACTTATGTGGCCATTAAAAAGATTGCATCTAACTGAAAATCACTGAGTCATCATTTTTATTGTTGCATATTACTATTTCGCAAAGAACTCGTCAGAGTTTTGTGTAAACAAAGCGTGAGCAAAGTTTTGTGCTCTTTTGTGGATCCCTTTTCAACCTCTTTATTGAGTGTTGGGCTTTAATAAGTAAATAATTGTTAAGTACAATAATGAAAATATAAGTAATAACAACTAGATACATACCTACCTATTTATTCTGTTCTATTTAGGTCTAAAGAGGTACCACAATAACATAAGTAACATTAACACAAGTTCTTTGTAAGAATTTCCAAATAGTAACTATACTTGTTGATATGTCTAATGAAAATGGTGGTTGATGGACTTGGTGGAGTATCATCAGCTTCGTCTACAATAGTCTACCTCTACATCAATTACAGTACCCATCCCGGCCGAAAGTAATACACATCGACTATGATCGGCTAGCTCGGTTTTGTAGAGCGTCGTCTTTGTCGTAACGGCACACGACAGAGACGACGCTCTACAAAACCAAAGCTAGCCGATAGTCTCATTCTAAAGGCCGATGTATATTACTTTCGACCGGGAAGTGTACCATAAAATAAGTTTTATAGCACTTTGATATCTTTCAACACGTATTCCATTTTCTTTTTTCCTCTTCTACAGGCGTAAGGAGAATGTGATGAGTGACCGACAGAGTCAGCAGAGCTGAACCGAAACCGCTAAAGGTAGAAACATGAAATTTGGACAGTAGCTCCCTTTTATAACGTAAAGACTTAACTATGAAATTCAATCTTTAAAGAAGTGAAACGTGGTGACAAAAGTTGTATCCACGAAGAAAAAGTATTTGATGCTCCTACTTGAAGAGTCTACAGATATTCTAGAAGACACTCGTTATTAAACACTCGCTATCCCTTGTTGAAACAGGGTGTCAATTTTTTATATGGCTAAGGTGTCAAATTTTAATACGGAATCACAATTACATAAACGCAATTCACTCGAGCGAAGCAATTCAGGGAGAGGCTTATCTCGTTTGAAGTAACCTAGTTCAAACGATGACTTTAATGATATAAGTAGACGAGGAATGATATAAGAGTACTGTCGTATGGACTGCTATCGTACGGATACTAAACTATGGACAAACAAAGACAGTGTCTCGTCAGTGTCGGTGAGGTATCATCAGATCAAACCATCGTATAAAAATATTTATAGTAGATAAAGTAGCCTAGTATTTTGAAACATTTATGTAAATTTCGTTATAGACTACCAATCGTTAATTAACAATCCGGTAGCTTAGATGCCAAGGGCTTACAATTTACAATTGAAACCTATTAAACAATGCATTATCCAAATGGATATCTATACAAACAGATATATAAATATATCTTTACCAATGCATATACATAATTATTTATTGCGGTCGATGATAATTTCTAGAGAACTGTTGGTAGATATACAGTCGGTCAGTGAGCGTGGTCGTCGCGGACACGGTGAGAGGAAACCAGTTTGGTGGGACGCCGGCCGTGGGCGTCTGCCGCACCTAACACCAGCTCCACTTGACTGTTCTACGCACTATTTAAAATCTCCCCGGTTGTCTATGGCGTTCATCTCACACGTCATAACTGAAAAAACGTAAGACACACGTTACTGTACAAACATAATAGAAAAATATCGAATGTCATTTTAGTGCTTTCGGATACTTAATTGCTTATTTTAATTCTTTGTAACTCGGTGAAGCAATGTTTCACCCCTCCATTCCTAAATACAAAAAATAAGCTCCTATTTCATTGGTCTCCTATTATTTCCATAAATTAAAAAAATCACCGCTATTATAAGTTTATAAGTTACCAATAAGTAACTTTACAGACAGCGTGATTTTTATTTTTTTGGAAAAGATCGTATTTAATTGCATCGAAAAAAGTCATTGAACGATTTTATGTAAAAAAAATAATGGGATGCAGCAAAATCTCTGCCGACATTCAAACAGGTTGAGATTTTGTTTAGAACGTAGGTCGGTCCATTTAAGGTGGGACAAAAAATAAGGTGCCAATAAAGGGACGGAAACCCATTGTTTGAATGTCATTCCTGTATCGAGAATTTCCAAAAAAAACCGAAGGAGCTAAGGGTTCCTTCTATAGAATCTGCCGAGGAGGAATACAATGAGTCCTTTGTGCGCAGGCGCCGAACGGTCTGCCGGTGCCGTCGTACGACGCCGCTGTGTCTGGTGCGGCTCGCTCGGCCGATACGTACTGTATTATTCGACACGCTTTGTCACGCACAACCACCTAATATGGCGGCTGAGGAGCGGCGTGCGCGCTGCATCTACATATAGACCTACACATATAACTTTGCCGGTGGTCAATTTAGAAACTAAATTTCACATTAAAATTTAGGCAATAATTTAATTAAATAATTAAATTTAGGAATCCATAAAGTATTGAACGTAACATCTTGTTTAAAATATCAATGATCTTTACCCATAAATTGAGTAAAATTTTTATAATAGTAATACTGTCGTAGATAGCAACGACATCCTTCATCGGCAAAGTTATGTGTGTAGGTCTCTATAATACGATGTGTCCCCTGGCCCCGCGCCGACGCGCCTGCGCTTCCCTAATAACGACGCTTACAAAATTAATCCGGCACACAATGAAGCCGTTCGCTACCGTTCGTGTGATACACACACGCTATTATTAATTCAATGTCACAAACGTACCTATAACCAATAAGATCTTTGTACACTATAGGTATGCTTTTATATTGCTACAAGTACTAACAAGTCGTTTACAAATAACTTTGAACCACAACAAACTGCGTATTTACTCGGGTTATTGTTAAGTAGGTGAACAAACTGGTTTTAGGAAATGCGTAATATACTTGACTACGTGGAAGTATTGGTTTGTAGGTATAAGTGGTATTCTTAATCTGCACTACATTCTCTACTTAGTCACAGATCACGCCACTCCGGTTGAGTCAACATTACGTTGCATTGACGCAGCGTTGTCATAGTACGTCGCATTCCATGTGCTTCATCAGCTTCTCCAATATGTAAATATCATAGCACTTTGTATTATAGTAGATAAATTACATGATCACTTTAATACGTCGAACATATTAATAGTGTATCGTCAATCGTCAGCGTGAAACCTTATATTATGTACTTACTCGTATATATGCGTATACAGAATGCTATTGAGATCACATAGCTTTAAGTGACGTAGCCAGATGCCCGATTTTAAACCAAACACGAGTTCAGAGGGGTGAAAAATGAAAGGAAAATCTCACTACCTACCTATAAGCTGTCCGGCATTCGTAGTATAGAGAACCTTGATATAATATCGTCACTTTCTAGAACATTATGCAGATTATAAAGTCGTTTCCGCCCACATGAATTTTGTTTGAAAAGTAATTGGCTCTCCATGGAAACTAATAAATTTTACGGAGTAAGAAGTCTCCTATGTCCTTCTCTGGATTTCAGATTATTTCTTTGCCAAATTCAATTGATGTCGTTTCAGTAGTTTAGTAGTGAAGCCGTAGCAAGTAAACACTCTAACATACTTTTAGATTTATAATATTACTGTGAATAATAATGAGAATTGGTGTGAATGTGGATAGTGTGGATCTGAGCTGTGGATATAAATTATGATTATCATCAACACTAATGTAGAGAGAGCCCTTACATTGCCACTTTCGTAAAATGGTTGTCTAATAAGACTATACGTGGATAATGATAAAAAGGTGAGATTTTCACATAAACATCGTAATATGAGTAAAAATGGGCATTTCTACAATACGATCTAATCTTCAACTTTCTTTGAACAACATATTACGACATTACCCGACATCACATCATATTCTTTATTGCTTTATCCTAAAAATCAAATGTTACAGCTGGTTCCATTTAAATATAATTTTTAAACAACAAAATTTTAAAGTAGAAAACCTTTACCAGAGTCGAATAAGTCCATATCGACAATAAGGTCTCTTTGCTCAGGTAATGTTACATAATTATATTGTAGTTAATTACTGTGTAGTCAGAAAATTATTCCAAAACAAAGTCAGGTAGGTACTTTAGATGTTGTACCGATATATGTCGAAAACAATAAAGTAACATTTATTTAAAACGTCATCTAATAACATTTTACGTTTAAAATAATAATAAACCTTATGTAATTAATTCTAAGAAATTAGTGAATAATAAACAACATCATTATGTCGTTAAGTTACATGTAAATTGAAAAACTCCACATCCAATTTCAAGGAATTGTATTTGTAACTTGATATTTTTGCGGGCACAAGTAATACTTTATCCCCACTGCGTACCATCACATCCCACTTGAGAATATCGTATCGCTCATGATCTTATCGAATGTTATTCATTTTACCCGTTTTCCATAATAGAGATGATGTCGATGGCGTATGGTGGTAGAGGATGTTAGATGCGCGTTACGGGCGCCGCGCGCCGGCTTGCGGTTTCCAAGAAATTTCGAATAGCCTTGTGGCCTTTTTGATCCTTCGTCATTGCAGATACAGATAACGCCGCGTGCCGGTTTCGCACTTTACTGATAAAATCTTATTTTTAACTAAATGTATAAATTAATGAAACTTTTAATTTTAAAGCTTTCTTTAAAGAAACTTTAAAGAAAGGTACTTTATGGAAGTAAGGATAACCTACTTATATTTGTCACTACAAGATACCTCTGCCTTTAAATAATATTAATACAGGCAATCCTAAAATAAGGCAGATTAAAATAAGGGACAAAAACGAAAAGCATTTTTTCACACATTTCTATGTAAAAACAAATAGGTTCCCAGACAGAATTGTCTGGGAAAGACAGGATATTTTTGAAAAAAATAACCAGTTTTATTAATGAAAATGGAATGTCTAGACAAAATAAGCAACAGTAGGTAATGTAAGTTATTATTATCTTCTACCAGCAATTATCTTCTTCCTACGATCTGTATGCAGATGACTTTCAGATTTATACCAAGGTTCCTGTAGACTGTAGACGAACTTTCCTGAATCACTGCTGTAACGAATACAGATTTTCAGATCATTGGGAATTAGACTCATTCTTATGGGCTCACTGTCAATCCAGCAAAAACTCAATGCGTTATTGTGGGTAGCTCAAAACTCATTGCAAAGGTAGACCGGAAACTATTTCCATCCGCTGTTTTCAATGGTATTACTATTCCTTTCAATAGTCAGGTCCAGGAACTTGGGAATAACGATTGACAGAAATTTATGATGGGGCCTACAGATTGCTGCGGTAAGCAGGAAGATGTTCGCTGCCATGGGATCTTTAAGGAGACTAAGTACTCGTAATTTCCTACCACATGATATCAGGATTATGCTTGCACAAAGTCTACTTCTACCCATCCTTGACTATGGTGACCTCTGTTATATTGATCTGAACAGGGCCGTCTTTACCAGGGGGTGCAAGGGGTGCGGTGCACCCCGGGCGCTCACCTTTTAAAGGTAATGAAAAAATATAACGCTATAGTAAACAATTACACAATAGGATATTTGACTGTCATAGGATACACAATAGGATATTTGACTGTCATAGGATACACAATAGGATATTTGACTGTCATAGGATACACAATAGGATGTTTGACTGTCTTAGGATACACTCCCGCACCCCGGCGCAGAATAGACTTAAGACGGCCCTGGATCTGAATGAAGATCAACTAGATAAACTTGAGCGTCATTTAAACATTTGCAATCGGTTCATTGGCCGATTGCAAATCATATTTGGCCTTCGAAAATATGATCACGTCTCTTAGTTTCGCTGACAGCTCATTCCCTTCCCTCCAATCCCTCATCTACTGTATACTCTTTAATAATCCTTCAGCTCCTAAGTATTTAAAAGAGCGTTTTCAATTTCTCTGCTTTCACTCACTTCACTTTCGTTCTTCGAATAACCTTCCTCATAGCATTCCTTTTCACCATTCTACTTCATATTCTTACTCTTTTACTGTGCAAGTGGTTCGTTTGTGGAACTCTCTTCCCCTCGACATAAAACGTTCTCAATCTTTATTCAGCTTCAGAAGTCAACTTACTAAACACTATTTAGTTTTGTAATCATTCATTCAGTTACTGACATACATATATATGTATTGTGTATAATGTGTATGTGTATATCGCCGGCCCCGGAGAATAAAATGGTAATCGACATTACCATAGTTTTAGTGTTATGCGATATTTGAAGTATGCAGAGCAAAATACATCTACTCAATTTTTTTCGTAATTTTTCTATCGTTATTGACAAAGTTATAAGATAATACAATATTACTCATCGTTTTTTCTAAGACGCACATTAATGCCAATTAATGTGCCAATTAATTAAATGCCAATTAATTAATGTCAGAACATTTTTAAGGCTCAGAAAAATAGCTTTTATTTGAGTCTTTATTAGATTGTCTACGTCTATTACCAGTTAAGTTATAAGCAAATATCGGTTTTTTATTTTTTCTGAAAAGTTAAGTTTTTGCGATTACCATTTTAGTCTCCGGGGCCGGCGATATATGCACTCCTAAATATATAATTATATTTATGTCTATATATGTGTATTGATATATAATTATATTGTATTATATATTGTATTATATTATATTGTAATAAGTGTATTATATTGTATGTAATTTATGTATACTGTACCACCACCTACTACCTGGGATTAAAATTTTTATTTCCTCTCTACCCAAAAGTTGTCTGGTAGAGATCGCTAATAACGATAAGACCGCCTTTTGTGCAATTCATATGTTTCAATGTCTGTTACTGTCTTCTTTTGTTTTGGTGTGCAATAAAGATTTTTATCTATCTATCTAAAATGTTTAGATATATGTTTATTTTATAGTATGCCTGATCTGTGATCACTGATCAGGGTACTGTTTCGCTTCTAACCATAGCTAGTAAGACCTGGCGCTAACATTAAACAGTCCATTAATAAATATAATTCTTATAGTATTTAACTAATTACTGTAACATAAATATTAAAGGCAATTATGTTTTATTTTTTTTATAAAAATAAAGCTTTTGTATAGCCATTTTTTTTTATTCTCATGAATTTCTCTGTAGGTAACCTTCATAATTAATTATTATAGACGCGACAAATGTTATTGTTAACTTCAAAACTCCGTTCAAAGTTGGGATCGTTTAATTCAAATATTTGCATTACAATGTGGAGGTGGTTAAAAAAC
Organism: Sesia apiformis; assembly: GCA_914767545.1. NCBI lineage: Eukaryota > Metazoa > Arthropoda > Insecta > Lepidoptera > Sesiidae > Sesia > Sesia apiformis. The sequence goes on along the minus strand of OU611950.1, from coordinate 6,860,803 downwards.
TTCGCGTAATTTCTTAGAAGTCCATTGTTTACTCTCGATGCTGGAAGAACCCGATGTCTCTTGATCGTCCTTCTGTTTTTGTTCCTCCAACTCATTTAAATATCCCTGATATAAAATTAAAAATATATGTAGGTAGGTATAGAGTGTATAGTAGTAGGTAGTTTATCTTAAAAATCATGTTTCTATTAGAATAGTAGATATGTTAGAACAAGGTTTAAGCTAGAAAATTTAACAAAAGTAAATACGTCTATACCGTTAATAAGCACTGGTAACAATATCTGTTTGCATTGATAATGATAACGTCACATACAATTATAGTTAATTAAATTGAACATGTTTTGACATGTTTTAAACGTATAGGTATACATAGTTTATAGGAGATATTAATTAATATAAGCATAGAGACCTATACCTCGTTCCAATCAAATTCATCCAAAATGTAAACAAAAATGGTGGCCCGAGGTAACTGGCACGGCCTTTAATTAGATAGTGAGGTGGTAATTGTTTACATATTCATAATGTTATTCATCGGGATTACAAGTTTGCCCTAGTTTTAAGGTAAAAGTTGAGATGATTCATTGATCTGATTTTGTTTTCGGCAAATTGAATTGGAACCGACTATGTATTACAAGTACCTACATTGTTATATTTTGTTGTACAGTTAGTAGTTAACATTATCGTGAAGTTAATTGGCTCACAGAGTCAGGCAATAGCCCATATATGGCATGTTGTCAAGAATCTAGTTCCCGAGCTCGGCTTCTAGGACTGTTGATGAGACAACCGCTTTACATACCAAAATCTATCTTTTATATAAACACACTTATCTTTGCTTGAACTTTATAAAGAACAATCTTTATTGTTTATTTGTTCGTTCGGGGTAAAACGATTTTGTTACTAATTTTACTGATGTTCTTATATATAGATAGGTACTTATAACTTTAGCCGAATAGCTATCCAGTTTTGAAAATAAAGCGGTATTGTAACGAAAGGTAATAATTAAATTCAAGTGTGTTTCGAGCGTAGGAAATGAAGTGTTTTATAAGAAGGAAAGATCATGATCAAAATTGGGTTCTACGAGTAAATACGACGAAATGCTGCTAAACACTACACATTACTACATCAATGTATACAATATTGAATACAACAATATTCACATACACATACACATTGAATACAGGGTTGTCAGAAGCTTTAAATACTTGGGACATATTCTCACGGACAACTTGAATGATGAGTTGATGAGGCGGATGTGGAAAGGGAGCGCAGGGCCCTTGTAGTGAGGTGTAACATGCTCGCGCGGAGATTTCCTCGTTGTACTGACGAAGTAAACGTCACTTTATTCAAACCATTTTGTCAATGTTTTTATACATGTCAACTATGGATAAAGTTTACAAAAAGGTCATTTAATGTGTTGAGAGTCCAGTACAATGATGCGTTTCGTATCCTTATGAACAAACCGCGGTATTGCAGCGCTAAGGGCATGTTCGCGGACGCGAGGGTGCCTGACTTTTGCTCCATTCTAAGAACAAGGACAAGGAGAACAATCTTTTGGGATCGATTACACAATAGTAATAATGGGATATTAAAGGTAATCGCCGATGATGTTACAAATCCATTTTCCAGACATTGGTTGTCTCTGCATAGGACTGAGAACAGCAAAATTTGTTAAGTCAGACTAGTGTACATTTAGGCATTTCTTATGCACTCAGTTTTAATTCTAAGCTATCTATATGTTATATTTTTATATCTTGTATGTTTCTGATATGGGTTATCGCCTGAAATAAATGCTCATTATTATTATTATATTTCTATACCTACCTACTCTAATAAAATTAATCGATGTGTACGTTTCATAGTTTATACTCGCGCCTCAAAAACGTTAAACTTTTATAAACTCATTTAAATTGCTATGTTGTCAAAAAAGAAGATTAGTATATTTAAAAAAATATACATATTTTTAATGGACTATAGGAAAAACTAATTCCCTTATGTTACCTAAAATGTATTATTTACGAAAAAATAAGTGAACGACTCAATTAAAGTAAACCTAACAGAGTTAACTATACCTATTTATGGTACGTTTGTGCTTGTATCAGCCAGCCTATAACGTCCCACTGTAGGGCACAGGTCTCCCCTGGTCAATTACTGGTACGTTTACTTATTCTTAAAGCTGACTAAGAATTTATACTATCAAAAATGTAGCTGATTGTAGCTTAGATTAGAGATTAAAAAAAAATCCGAATCCTGACCCGAGCGACTCGGGCGGCGAGATGTTTGTGGTGCATTCCATTCCTTCCCCTTGACCCACAAGTCTATTATTATCTCGATGATGTTATTTTTTACCTTTTCCTTGAAGGATTTTAAAGATCTTTAAACCGTTTTTAAAGTGCAGTAAAAAGTATTACCTACATTTGATATATAATTAATAATAATAATTGTAAACTTGAATGTCTTTGACGTGGTTACAAGAGATGTCCTATGCGGCATTTATCATAATGTGCGTAACAGCACCTATTAAAATACCATTAGCCATTTCTTAATACACGTGTTCGTCGGGACTCCGGGTCACTCCAACTATTAGAAAATGTGTGCTAATTGACAGTTGGTTGCGATTTTTTTTGCTTATGGTTGAGGTATTACGATTTGAATTCTTAGTTGATCTTTGCGGTTCATGGAGTGTTATTTATAAACCATTTTCGTTAAAAGATAAAGAATAACACTTCATAACGTACAGCACGAACACGATGGAGTAAGTAATTTCAGTGTCATAAACATAGCACAAATACAGTATTTATTTATTATACACTAATCTTAATATATAAAAATTGATGTTTGTTTGTTCGTTTTCTATGCGCTCCTATACCATTAGTCCGATTTCGGTTTGGTGAGTTGTAGAGCGCGCGCGCGCAAAGGTTTCTGACAAAAAAAATTCTAACGCATTGCAACGCATGCCGGGCACAGCTAGTAACATTAATAACATTCATAATTATCAACCTCTAAGATTTAAGAAACTCGAAGTATGTTTTTTATGCAAATGTAGCAGACTTGTTGTCGACAGTATCTATAGTGTGCCTGGTGGTAAGTATATATGTATTGTCATCCATGGACATCCGTGATACATGCCAACGTCCAGAATGACAAACGTTGGCACAGCCCCGGATGCACGTCTACTTTTGGCTATTTATGAGAGAACTTGGAAAAACAGTTAGAAGGATTATGAAGTATAACGAAAAGAGAAATTTTACTCATTTTGGGAATTGGTAGTCATTATACTCTCTACTCAATAGAACAGGAAGGGATGGGATAGATAGGGGAAAGTAGGAAAATTAGTACCTCTACTAGTTTTAGTAGGATAGTAATAATGGAATGGAGACCTCTCTTATATCATTAATTCATTATACATCCACTTGATGGGATGGGAATTAGACTCTGAAATATCTCAGACATTTTACGACAAATCTCTGTGTGAGGAGTAGGTAAACTCGGCTAGACTCGATATATTCTCATATCGATGATGAAAATTATACCTAAATAAAAATACTACTTTTATACATTACCTACCTTCCTACATAACCTATTAAGATAGGCACTTATCTACCTAATAGGATTTCAATATATTATGTACCTACTTGATTATTATGATTATATTAAGTCGTAACTCGATAAACACGATAAACTCGAAGCCTAATTTTATGCCACTATAGTAACTTTTAATTTGTGTTTTACTTGAAACCTTTTAATTTTCTTTGCAAAGATTGATGGGCCCCATTTATTCATTTATTTTATTTTTTAAGAAACAACAAAACTTGAACGCATTCCACGGTTCCCGGCCCGCCCTTGCATTCCTTCATAGATAATAGCTGGCCGACAGTCAACGTCGAGTATGCGAACCCAAACAAAAAGCAGTTTTGTTATGTTAACAACACAACATTTGAGCAGCAAGGACATGTTTATTGAACTATATTAAATTATATACATCTCCTTGCATTACGTATAGTTTTCAAGGGTACTGATATGTAACGTTATCTAAGCATAGGGATAATGATGTGTTTTTTAAGATTACCTATATGTACTAATTTTCAGTACTTATCGCGGAAACACTACCGTAAAATGTACTGAGTTTCCCACTTTATCTTATTCCTCCAATGTAAGTATATCGGTAGTGCTAGTAAGTAAGATACGGTAGAGCCCATTCCCATCCCATCCTATCTCTCCTCATTTTCTCAACCCTTTCTCCAAAATCATCCCTAAATCTTCAAAGGTAGGCAGCGCATCCGGGAGCGTGTCAACGTTTGTCATTCTGGACTTGATGTTGGCATGTATCGCGACTCTCCTTGGGCGACAGTCCCCACTTGATTACCATGTATTATACAGCAGCAGTTAGCAGACGAGCATACAGTGCAGCTGGTAGTAGGTACCAACTACTAGTTACACTGTATGCTCGTCTGCCACCTTCTTACTATAAAAAGATGACGTCATCACACTTCTTTGCGCGGCTCATCCGCACTTCCTCGACAAAAAGGTACTGTGTGTAGTAGATATCTACTGCGAACCCGAAAATTGTGGAATATACGAGTAACTACCGCCTGTTAAAGTTTTTCTACTAAGCTATGATAATATGGTGCTCATAAAGCTGTTATTAGGCTTCTGCAAGGTTTGCAGAGCACGTGCATTTCCCTCGGTGCTGTAGGTATCCATGGGCGACCGTGACTACTTGCCATCGTGGTGACTGGTGAGTCGCCCGCTTGTCAGTCACCTCTTCTATAAAAAATGCGAGAGAAGCGAACAATAATCAGTTTAAATATCTTACATTGGCTAAACAATAATTAGCTAATCGAACATAAGCCTCTTCATACACATTGTCTTGTGCATGAAGGATGTATGGCCTAAGAACGCCAAGCGGGTTAGCGACTGGCGAGTCCACTAGTTCAGAGGTGGTATAGTACTTTAAGGCTTGTGGTAACTTTGTTATCCCTTAGTCTCGTATTACGACACTCACGGGAAAATATAGGGTGGTGCTTTTCCAAAACCGGCCGCACCACACGGCTATTAATTATGTAATCTGTGATAAGTTTTACCAGGAAATTAAATAAGTATTTACGAGTAATGCTCATTGACGATAAACAAAGTATTGAACGCATTGACAATAGAAGGTCAATAATAGGTAACTACGAATCAACACTCCTATTAGATAATAGAAGTAGGTAATTACGAGTTAACACTCCTATCGGATGATTCTAATTATTGGTAATAGGTATAGGTTTAAGGTTCCAATAGTGAAGATACTCATATAGTGATGCTATATGTACATATCCCGGCCGAAAGTAATACACATCGGCTATGACTATGATCGGCTAGCTTCGGTTTTGTAGAGCGTCGTCTCTGTCGTGCGCTTACTGCTTGTACGATGTGTACTAGCCGATGTGTATTATTTTCGACCGGGAAGTGTACTGTGTAATACTACTCGTAATAAACAAATGGTAATGAGAGTGGGTCGATTACAGTTGTTTTTGACAAGTTGGAACCCAGTTGCGCCTGAAAAGTCGTTATTAATTTACACACAGTAATTTTATAAATTTCCTTAATAAAAATACATCTTGTAGGCGAGATTTGACCGTAACACTTACCGAAATTAATGATAGTCCTACAAAACTGTTGAAGGTCGCAAAAATTTTTCGTAGAAGTTTCTGAGATTAGCACGGACAAAATGGTAAACGTTCGTAATTTAAATTATTTTTAGAAGTTAAAGGCAGATAGAAGAAAAGAAGTTAATTTTTGATAGAAAAACATATGGTGCACGCCGGTAGTCTTTCACTAATTAGATATTTGTAGAGACAAGGGTGTCATTAATGGTGGTTGTTGGTTGGTGTTAGTAGGTAGGTACCTACTAATTTGACGGATGTCGCCGTTTCCGTCTGCCACTGCGCCGGGGAAACGCGCACATTTGTTACAAATTAGGACGGTAGGACTACACACGAACCGCAATACATTTTTTGTAAGCTTTTTAATTTCAGTCTTACTTTGTATTAGATTACTTACTGATACCATTTGCCATAATAATTTACCAAAATACTTATTACAGTTATCGAATAGCTACCAAAAATAGAATTGACCGTATAACTTTCGCGATTCAAAACATACTTTTTTTTTCGGAATGGCTGAATTCTTGTGGCCCAAATGGCCTTTCAAGTCACTGGACATGTATGGTTTAGGGCGAGCGCAGAAGGCGCTCAGCCAGGAGCAAAGAGTGTGTGCAGCAACGAACCTAAGGTTTCCCCCGCCAGTGGACCGACGAAAGGAACGGACCTCAGCTTAGGGCGTTGCTTTGAGAGGGTACCGCGGGATCGCAAGTCGGTGAGAAGCGCCCAGGCACGTGCCGATACCAGGTAACAGTGTTGGCTGAAGGCCGGTGTGTGTTCACGGTATAGCGAGGGTGACGTCCTCGCCTCCGCCGCACAGTGGGACAGAACCGTGCGTACCGTCTCAAAAATCTGTAACTTTTTTGTTGATTGAAGTAAATCGCTGAAATTTGGTATGTAGTGTCTCCAGAGTACATACAATCCAATAATGAATGTATCATTGTCAAATGTTTAATAAATAATATAAAATAAAATAAAACAAAATAAAAATGTATTATTTTAATATTAAACCATGGTTTGGTTAACTTATTGAATTATAATTTTACAGTTTTATGATATTAATAAACCTATTTTATGTTATTTTATATTACATATGAATCTTACATTTAAATAAATGACAAATATATAATAACCCACTCCAAAAATATGTTTTACAAATAATGTACGAAATTATTTCGATTTAAATAGCTAAGAGGTTCTTAGCTTCCTCTAACAATTTCTTGGATATAGTGACTGATGGTTTTCTGATACTTGATATATAAGGATCTGACGTAAATAGAAGACCATGAAATACGTCTTCGTTTGTTGCGGACCTAGAGCATTTTCTAGCATGATGCAATCTGAATTTTTTGTAATCTTTATTACGCGATTCTTGGGCATCCTCAGATAAATGACCAATGGGCAGAACAGCAAAATGTCTTATTATACTTTCCCTATGTATTAAGATTTTATGTACTGAAGAAGGCATATTATACCACATATATTTTGTTACGTACAGTTGTGCGGTTGCACGAGTATATTCACCAAATTTTTCTGGATTTACAGCATTACCGGATGCCATGGTTTGCAGAATAACATAGAACCTTTTAATAAGTTCCTCGTCAACCCCTGTAATTTCTGAAGCGCAGTAGTAGTTCTCAAAAAAACGCCGAGCTGTATTGCCGTCATTACTGTTTCCACTTCCTTGTCGGGGCTTATCAACGTGCAATCCCATCCGGCTTCGAAACAAACTTTGTACAAGCTTTTTCTTGTCTTCTTTACTTTTTTTATCTTCCGAAGTTCTCGCAGCCCATTTTTGAAATGAAAGGTTATATGAAATATGTAAAATTAGCTCCATGCACCTGATCCACGCGTGTAACGTAGACAAACCGTATTCGTAAGCATTTATATTATCTGGCTTTGATGCAATCTTCTCCAAATTATTCATTTCACTTGGCTTAGCCCCACACACTGTACATACAGCTCCAGAACTTGTGTCAGTAAGAACTTGTGTAACTTTTCCATCCACCATAGTTAGAAATAGATCGTGACTTATTTCAATTACCTGCGTCTCCTTGTGTATCTTTGATGTTTGCAAATTATTAATTTGACCCCGAATATCACCAACCACTGATCGGCTTTTCTCGGGCGTTTCTTTTGCAAGTTCCATCAGGATTGGTCGGCAATAACGAATAGAAGAACAAGCCGGATTTTGCCAAATTATCTCATGTGTTTCTGTGTCAGTCAGCTTTATTGGTACCAAAGACGCTATAAATAAGTTTGTATCTGAGACTAAGTCACTCTCATCTGTTAAAACTTGTTTATATTCGCTTTGCCCCGATGAACCATCACATCCCCACTTGGTAAACAATTTAAGAGATTTTCTTCTTGGGTTGTAAACATTTTCAATCTTTAAGATGCGAGCACAAGTGTGATCCAGCAAATCTTGTAGATTTACTTTAGCACTTATATCGGTTATTTGAATGCTGGATAGTGGAGGATAACACAGTTTTTTGGCGTTCGTCAGTATATTATATGATGGCAATATGTCGAAGTTTTTGTTAATCAAACTTGCTCGAAGAAATCCGTATTGTGATTTCGAAAGATCTAAATCTGCAAACATACTTAAAGCTTCATCCACCGTAAAATCTGTTCCATTGCGACTTTCATGCAATAATTTTTCCTTCATGATCCTTTTTTCATTTCTTTCACAATTCCGCATCATTGAAACAACAGTAGCTTCTTCGATTTCTCCTTCAGCCCGCAATCCTTGAACGTATGCATTATGTATATACTCGAGTCCATATTCTTGTAACAATTCCATATTCTTTCTTTTTTTCGATTTCTCTGATAGATCTTCATAAGACTTTGGTGGACGTCCACGTTTTTCAGATGTTGTAGGTGTAATATCCATCGGTGCTTCTTCGAATTGTACCTTAAATTCACCGTCTAACCACGATATATTATTACTAAAGAAACGTTCTTTAGTTCGGTTAGATTTGGTCCACCGATCGTTAAACGCTGTTATAAGCGTTTTTTGAATACGTTTCACAATTAATTCACTTTTTTCAGACGACAAATGGTGGTGTTGTTCTAAGTATTTTTGAATATCTTCTGATTTTGTTCCATGGCCAATAAAAAATTCGCATAATACTCGTCGAGGCACAACAAATTCACTCATTTTGTTTTTATTTTTAACTACTTTTTTTTTACCGAGGTTGGTGAAGACTATATTATGTTAAAGCACACTAAAGTACTGGTAAATGACAACGTAAATCAATAACTTTTATACTGAAATTTCGTGTGAAAAAATATTACTATCTAGTGTCATTATCAAGTTCCTAACCACTATCTATGAAGGTGGTTAGTAGTAGGTAGGTACTGATAATGTACACTAACAACTATAACTAGATACCACTTGCTCCCTTTTCCTTCACCGCGATAGAGAAATACATAAACTATATGAGAAACATGTAATTCACACAGTGATAACAAAACATTAACCACATCTGACCGCACGATAAAAAAAATATACTACATACTAATACATTACCCAAAACTCCCACTTTACCTAAAGATTGAGTAAATAGATAATATTGTTTAAGAAAAAAAGGTCAAAAGTGATCTAAATATCCAAAAATCTCATTAATCAGAACTAAAATATTTTTTGGAATATTTTGTATTTTCTCCCCATTAGCCATTTTTAGTTTCATTTCAAGGGGGGCAGATTCGGGCACTCAATTTTTTTTGCCCTACCTTTAACATTAGCAGCTCTATACGATGCTATCAAAATTACGACATGGGCAGACACCGCTAACTGTCAAAAGTCTATGCAAAGTTTCTAATAAGGATAGAATATTAGGTCCTGAAATAAAAATTCTTTACCTCCCCAGGTTTCACATAATGGTTCACTTAAATTATTTTTAAATAGAGTACTTCATCACCATTCTAACCATATATCACACTTACAAATTTGCTGGTAAAGTAATGCAAATATGACCATGTAAACTGGTGGAATTGTGTTCTACATAATTGACATAATTTTGAGCGTCAACTTGCAAGCCTTATTCTAATACAAAAAATGAGAAATAGTGTATTTCAACTGCTATATAATATGCATTGAACATTCAGTTAGACATATGCATTAACAAAATATTCAATATAGAACATTACCAAAAGCTATTTTTGAGACGGTACGCACGGTTCTGTCCCACTGTGCGCCGGTAGGGACGGTGTATATGTGAAGTCTGTGAGTGTAGTGTAAGTACCGCATTGGCAGCTGTAATTGGGTCGTCGGGGTCGTCCAAGACGCGCCGAGGACGACGACGATGGCAACGGGGAGGGTCATTCCTATCGGGGACATAGGTTAGACTGTCAACTACTAGGGGGTTGGGATGGTGAGGGACTCTGTCATAGTAGCGTCGGGCGGAATCTTTTACGTATTTGACGATGGATGGAATTTCCAATCTATCTATTTTGAAGGGTTTGGAGTATTTTAATGTTGGAGGGGGCTGCGTGTGCAAAGACAACGCTAGCGAAGGTCATTATGTAAGCAGGTTTTTTTTTTTTCGGATTGGCAAAATCTTGTGGCCCTAGTGGCCTTTCAAGAGTCACCGGACTTGACACAAGTTTTGTACAATGTCAGCTTATTTCTAAGCGACATTTTACTTTTCCCGCCTATGAGAGGGTTGAGACGACCGAGTACAAAGGCGGATCGATTTCGGATAGTTTGTATGTGTTCTCGGAAGGTCAGCCGATGGTCTAGGGTGACTTCAAGATATTTGGTCTTCCTAGCCCAAGGGATAGTTTCACGGAAAAGGGATATCGGGAGTGAGGAAAGACGAGGCGTAGAGCTACGAGTGCCGCTCATGGGAAAAGAGAAGCATATGGCTGCACTTTTCTCGGGGTTGACCTCAATCCTCCACGTCACAATCACTCGCATAAGGCAGTGACAGGGCGTTGAAGGCGTAGAGAGACACTCCGTAGATCTGAGGCGTAGAGGACAGTGTCATCCGCAAAGATGGCAAGCTCTATTCCAGGGGAGTGAGGGATGTCATTGGTGTAGAGGGAATAGAACGTGGATAACTAAACATACGAATACTAAATAGAACATTGGCATACTTAGGGGATATCCATAAATTACGTCACACGTTAAAGGGGAGGGAGGGGGTCAACATAGTGTGACATCGTGTGACAAGGGAGGGGGGGGGGTCATAAGCACCTGTGACAAGGACGGGGGGGGGGGGACTCCAAAAATCATGAACTTCGTATGACGTAATTTATGGATGGCCCCTTAGGGTAAAATAGATTTACGATTGTAAAGCACGTGGCGCCATCTTACGCAATGAAACTACTTCAAAATTAATTCATCATTATTAGGTCAGCGCCATCTATCTGTCCCAATAAAGATTTGTCGATGGTTATAGGTGAAAAATTCGATAAATTAAAATAAAATATGAATTAGGCAACTTCAAACTTATAACATGTAAAATAATCTAATCACAGAAATCTAAATACTATGAACTTATGAATGTTTCGGAACACGATGTAACCAATTCTATAGCATTCTATTATTATAAATTCCTCTTTAGTTCTGTTTTTTACATATTTATCTTTAACTTTTCCCAGAATTCATTATATTGGTAAAATTATTACTGATCTTAAAGGTGCCTTGTTAAATTATAGAACTACACCTATAGCTCACTTAACGATTCTGCAAGATCGTCATCGCGCCCGTAAGCCCCCTGTTATTGCAGGTGTCTGTGGGCGGCGGTCACCACTTACCATCATGTGGCCCGCCCGCTCGTCTGCCATGCATTCTATACAAAAAAACAACTTAGGTTATTGTCCTACAGAGATCTTAATGAGTAGAAAGTTGAGAAGTAAAATTCCTATTTAGGATTTCCTATTAGAGCCAAAACATGTAACCGGGTTAAGCAGTAGAGTTAAAAATCATCAGAATAAGTATAAAATGTATCATAATAAAAGATGTGTTAATGATTATACCTACAACGTTTAAAGAAAATGAAAAGATACAAAGAGTGGGTACCAGGTTTTTTTTAGAAAAACAGTAGTCCGAGATCTTAGATTTAACTAACAATAATGTGTTAAGAAGGAATATTAGGTGCTTACCTATGAAATGTCCAATTTGTATGTGAAACTAATTTTATTTTTGTTATAAAAATATTTATGTTAGTCGAATATTATCTATATACTTTCTCCATCTCACGGGCAGTTGATTGATGTCACTCCTGTAAGTCTCGTAGACTTCAAAGGCCCTAATCACAACTACTTCAGAATGAAATATCTTTCCTTGTAAAATTTCAAAAGAAATAGAAATCTCACGGAGCATGGTCCGGTGAATATGGTGGGTGAGGGAGTCTCCAGGTCCAATTCTTGTGGTATTAAAACTGTCGTATGAGAAGTGTGAGGGCGGGCATTGTCATGAAGAAGTGGAGATGAGGGATTGACCAAACTTGGTTGATTTGTTGCCAGCTTTTTATTGTGATATTGTGAGCTGTCTGACTTGGGTTGGTGCCGCGACGATACTCTTCATGATAGGGGACAGGACATAAATAATAGCAGTGATGTTGAGGAAGGAGTGTTAGTGGGTCGATGAGAAGTGGTGATGGATGAGGTAGGAGGGAGTAGTAATGTTTTGATGGGAATGGAAAGGCCTATTAGGGCAATTTTTTTTTATAGAGTAGTGGGCGGACGAGCAAGCGGTCCCACGTGATGGTAAGTGTTACCGCCGCCCATGGACACCTGCAACACCTGGGGGTATGCGGGCGCGCCGCCGACCTTGCATAATCCTATTCACAGCTCTCTTGAAGAACCCTATATCGTAGCTTAATGGAAAGACCTCTCGAGGCAGTTCGTTCCACAGCCTTGATGATTATTGTTTATAAATAGTTAAGTTTAATGGTCCAATTATTATCATGTTTATTAATTTTAATGGATTGTCATTCCGTCAATTAGGTTTTTTATTTGTTTTGTAAATATCATTTTAGACATATTTCATATTATCTAATAAATAATTACTACTGTCCTCAGTGCCATATTTCAGTTGTATTTATAACTTAGTTGTATTTATAAATTCAAACAAAGGTTTACGTAGTCATTTTAGTTTTATTATGACATGTACACATTTTTCAGTGTCACTATTTTCACAACAGGTAATGAAATTATAAAAACCTAGTAGACAATAAAACAGAATTTATTAATACAAGAATTCGTTTAAGGGGCTACCCTATCCCAATGGCCTTGGACATTCCGTCATTCTGACACCCCACCCTACCTTCCTCACCTCTACATTATTACGTAAAATATATGCGCTGCCATCTTTAATGACAATAACGACATCTTACGGATATCCGTCGTACTTCGAGAAAGTAAAATAGTATAAAATTTTTATGGTCCAAGAGCCCGGTGGTCAAAATATATTAGAATTTTTATTTTTCTATTTTTTTTATTGATGTACTAATAAATAATCAATTGCAAATAGCAATAAGTAAAAGAGGAATAGGTAGGTAGTAGAGATTATACACCTTGCACTTTTAAAGCGTTTAAAGCGAAAAGTATGGGTATTTAGACCGTGAAACTTAATAACTTTCCCAAGGAATATATATGTATGTATAATAAAAAATTCAGACCCCCTCATACTCAATTCAAAATAAAAACTTTTCACTTTAATTCAAAAGTCATATCACGGTATATTAGTGTATATAAGGTATATAAGCTTATAGGTATATAAGGGTATATAGGTATACGGTATATAAGCAATGGGCAAGGTCAAATTTTTTAGAGATGTGCTTTTTATATTGTATTTTTTACATTTTAATTTATATTGAATAGTTCCCTTATTGCCCGAGTTACACTTACTTTTGATAACAATACAAATAACTTGCAAAAGACAAAAACGGAATCGTACGATTTTAAAACCACAACGCATAATATTTTTTATTAGACAGTAAGTAGTAATAGAAGAATAAGGCTAAGAACAAAACTTGGCGATAAAAACTTGGCAACAAAATGTGATGTTAGTGTTCTTTTAAAATTACACGATTCAATTCAACAAACTATGTAGTTTGGTCCCAACGAGCGCACAACCGAGCTAATGCATCCAGCTAGTACTTGGCAGAACCATCCCACAAGTGCCATACGTGGGGCACACTATAAGTTTCGCGTAACTTATAAATAAAACAGTTTATGTGTATAGTAACATATTTATTGTTTTTCAAAATATTCTCCGTTGCATTTTAAACACTTTTTGTTCGGCCGAACCATTTTTCAAAACATGACGACCACTGATCTGAGGGCATGTTTTTTACATGTTCATAGCAATTAAACAACTTTGAACGGTTTAAATCGCGTATATTTGACATTATTTATATCCCGACGTTTCGAACACTTTGCAGTGGACGTGGTCACGGGGTGACGAATTGATTTTATTTGTCACTTGAGTTATTAAGAAATTATTTGAACTACCGTCTGAAATTTTTTAATCATGACATTCCCTATGCACGCAGGCTTGGGGCGGCTTCTGTGACGCATTGTTTCACATGCAGAAGCTCTTCCTCGAGGTGGTCAGTGTCACAGATGCCGTGTGCTCTCTGTAACAAAGATTTGCCTATGGTAGCCAACTGACATGGATGGTGATGGGAGTTACCATTGAGATATTTATCTGTATGGGTGGGTTTCCTATACACAGTATGACCAAGAGAGTTGTCAGGATTTCTGATGACTAGAATGTCAAGGAAAGCTAAAGATTTATTGACCTCAGACTCCATAGTAAATTGGATTTTATCATGTAAAGAGTTTAAATGATTTAGGAATGCAGAAACATTATTTTTGGGGAGGACGGCAAAAGTATCGTCTACGTACCGTTTGTAGATCTTCGGCATAGCCACAGCTCCGGTGAGAGCCTTCTCCTCGAAGTCTTCCATGAAAATATCGGCGACAACAGAGGAGACTGGAGAGCCCATTGCTACACCATTGATCTGTATGTAGAATTTATTATCCCAGAATAGGTAGCCAGATGTTAGGCAGTGTTCTAGTAGTTCTGCATATTCTATGGGTAGGTCGTGCTCAGTTAGTTTTTTCTTGACAATTTCAATGCAATCATGTACAGGTAAGCATATAAATAACGATTGTACATCAAAGCTGACCATTATTTCATCATCAATCAATTGTAGATGTTTGATTTGGCTGACAAATTGGTAAGAATCCTTGACATGCGCACTAGTTTGACCGCGAAGTGGAGACAGTATTTTAGCAAGATGTTGAGCTAGTTTGTATGTCGGCGAGTCAATTTGGCTTACAATTGGGCGCAAAGAGACGTCATTTTTGTGTATTTTCGGTAATCCATACAGTTTTGGTGGTTTCACACACGAAGGTACCAGCGCCGTGACGTCTAAACCAAGTGTGCTTACTAATTATTTCTTTAGTTTTACTTACAATTTTGGCCGTGGGATCGCTTTTTACTGGTTTGTAGGTGCTTTCGTCCGACAAAAGTTCTTGTATTTTTAGGTTATAATCTGACGTATCCATGATCACGGTGGAATTACCTTTATCTGCTCGGAGTATGGTTATGTCTGGATTTTTGCGTAGGTTGGTGAGTGCAAGATATTGTTCACGAGGTAGATTCGGTGTGGGCACTTTACTTCGACGCAAGACAGCAGAGATATCTTGGCGTAACGCCTCCAAATCTTCCTTCTTTACATGGTTTTTTGTGAGACAATGTTCCACGGAGCAAATTATCTCTTCAAAAGGCACTGATCTCGGGGAAACCGCGTAGTTTAATCCATTTTGTTTGGAATTGGCGCGAGCATCTTAGCATACCCGCATACATTGATTATTTGAAGCAACATTTTTTTTGTCCCCGCCATATTGAAGGCGGTTTGAGAATTTGATATTTTGAGTAGTAACACGCGCTCGGCGGCGAGCAGAGTTAAATTGGAGATAAATTCACACCGCGATCTCGGACAGTCGATTTTTGTTATTCGCGCCTAGTAATAGGTCTTGTTCGCTGATATCCTGTGCCACGCGAGTGTTTTGGTTGGATTTGTTGTGATTGTGCTTGTGGTTTGGAAGTGACTCTCGAGGTGATTTTGCTGCCGTGTGTGAGTTGCGGAGCTATAGCGGCCACCGGCTCACCACGGAACGAGACTTGGATTACTACACAAGTATCTATTGTGAATGTAAGTATTTATTCAATCACACTAAGATAGGTCACGTCTAGTAGGGACTAGCGTAGGTACACTTTCCAGATTTGTGTGTGGGCAAAACCACCTGGGGTAAGTGAGACCTTTAAATTGTGTAAATTGTTGATTATTGTGCTTACCCACCATTTTGGGTGGATATATTGAGTAAGTTTACTACATTTGGGCCCGAGTGCACATTCCTCGGGCTGCTTTCGCGTAACGCGAGGCAGGTTGCGCAGCGTAAACAACTGGTAGCACAGCGTGGTTGATACCGTTATCAACCATTCTTTTTTTTGTTTTTTTTGTTTTGTCATTATTCATCAACTTGATAATTGTAACTTCCCGTGTTAAGGGCCTTGCGTATATTGGGTCCACGCTCCTGCCACATCGTAAACATCTGGTAGCAGAGCGTGGTTGATACCGTTATCAACCATTATTTTTTTTGTTTTGTGTCATTATTCATTTTCTTGATAATTGTAAATTCACGTGTTAAGAGCCTTGAATATATTGGGTCCACGCTCCTGCTACATCGTAAACATCTGGTAGCAGAGCGTGGTTTGATACCGTTACGTGATATTGATGATATTGATAATACCGTTAGGTAGTTAATATTGATGACATTTTTTTGTCTTGTTTGTAGATTGGTAATTTGGCTTAAATAGTTGGTTTTGATTTTTATTTTACGTTCACGGTTTGAAGGCTAGGCCCTACGTATATTTTGTATTCTGAGGATATTTTGAATCCACGCGTGCGACGTTTAGTAGCTAGCTAGTTACCCACACGCGTTAATATTTTTTTTGGAGATAACGCTTCACGTTTTTTTGATAGCTGGACATTGTGGTTTTATTGAGTCCACGCTCGTGTACATTTTTGGTTGCGTTTATTTTAATTTGATAATTTGATAATTTAATTTGTTTTTTTTTTGTTGTTGTTTTGTCAGGTATTCTTAATTAATATTTTGGAGGGTTATACCTTCTTGAAGACACATACGCACACCTTTTGTTTTTTATTGTGCCTCCACTGCATTTTTTGTTATTTTTTTATTATTGTTGTTTTTTTTTTACTTTTATTTTTGTTTTTTATTTTTGGTTTTTGTTTTGTATTGCGTGAGTCCTGAGGTGTAGACATGTCTGTCAATGTGACCTTTTCCACACATCAGTCCGCAATGACTGCGCAGCTGAGATGGTTTTCTTCTGCGGTTGCAATGGTCAACCGCCCGGACCGGAAGCAAGCCTTACTCGCCCGGGCGAGTGAAATGCCGGCCCGTTTGGTGGCGTTAGATAGGAGTTTTGCTGAGGGCTTGACGTTTATGGTGAATTTGGAAACGCCTGTACCGGACGAGCAGAAGCAGCGTTATGAAGCGGACTTTGGCCAAATATACGAGTTTGTGGACACCATTAACGAGGCGGTCTCCCACATCTCAGCTCCCTCTGGTGGGGCTTCACTTGTAACACCCCACGCCTTGTTGGGTCGTCTCCCCACGCTCAACCTTCCCACCTTTGACGGTGATTTGGACCAGTGATTGAGCTACTATGGGATGTTCAACAGTTTGGTGGACTCCCATTCCGACCTGTCAGCTGCTCAAAAAATGGCGTACCTGTTGGCCTCCTTACAGGGAGAGGCTCTAGGCCTGGTACAGCACCTGAAGGTCGATGATGGCACCTACTCGACAGCCATGGACTTGTTGAAGCGCCGTTACCACAACGTGCGCCTTTTGGCTGACACCCATGTGGGGCAAATTTTGAATCTGCCTAAGGTTGCCTGTGCGTCAGCCTTACGGACAGACATTGTAAACCCTGTTTTGGTGGCGGTTAACGCCTTAAGGCGATTGGACTTACCAGTGGACCAGTGGTCCTTTTTGTTGCTCCATATTGTGTTGGCGAAACTGCCTTTGGAGATGCGGCTGCGCTTTGAGCGACAGTATGGTGGGGACAGCTCCACTCACCTGCCTTCCTATGAGGACCTGGAAAGGTTCTTGGAAGACGAGTGTCGCAGGGTGGATACCGTGGAGGGTTCCGCTCCCTTGGTGCCGCAGCCTAGTGTTCGCCGAGAGCGACCACTGGCCCGACCGCAGGGTCCGCCGGGTTTCAAGCAGTCACGGCCGAGATATGGGGTCTCCCAAGAGGAGTCCGTGGCTTGCAGATTTTGCAAGCGCTCCGGCCACCGGATGACTGCTTGCCACAAATTTGTGGCCTTGCGCGTAGCAGCGCGTCGACACATCGCCAAGGAGAGGCGATTGTGTTACCATTGCCTGGAGGGTCACTTCCAGCGAGAGTGTCCTCAGCCTCGTCCATGTGGACAATGTGGTGGTGCTCACCACGTCATTTTGTGTGCGAACCGCAACCAGGAGGGTGCTGGTGTTCGTGATGCTGAGCGACATTTGGCTGCTCGTGCTGGTGGTGACAGTCCTGCCAGGTCCAGCGCCCAGAATCGAGCCCTTACGGGCGGGGGTAGGCGTTCGCCACCCCCTAGAGGCGCTGTTGGGTTTGCGGAGTACTCCACAGTCTACCGCAACCGGAGATTCTCCACCCCGCTGTTGGAGCGACCGAGGTTGGAACGGCGTCCACCCCGCCTAGGAGGGCAGGCTGCAGCCCCCCTCTCATCCGCATACGTTGTGCAGGATCGTCGCGGTGAGGGCAGGGTAGACAGTTATCGTCCCCTGCCGCACTCGGGGAGGGGGCCCTCACTCCGTAACTTCTCCCGCTAGGGACTCGCAGCTCACCACGCTGAGAACCCAGAGACCATCCTCTTGCCTACGGTCTCTGTGCGGGTATGGGACCCGAAGGGCAACTCGATTGTTGTTCGTGCCCTTTTGGACTCGGGTGCCCAGGGTTGTATAGTCTCAGCTTGGTTGGTGAGCCAATTGGACCTCTGTATCGGTCCTTCTCCTTTCCCAGTCTACGGAGTGGGAAACGTTAAGGTGACCAATAGAGTTGGTCACACCTTTGTCGAATTTTCTCCAGTACCACTTGGAACCAGGAAAACCAAGATTCCGGTTATTGTGCTGGAGAATATATTGAGTAACCACCCGCGCATAAAGCTTCCTCCACCTGTCATAGCTTTGACAAAGGGTTTGGTTTTAGCTGACCCCATGTTTCATACTCCAGGTCCTGTTGACCTATTGTTGGTGTTTGGGGTTGTTTGGGGTTCTGTTTGGGTTCTTGATTAAGACTTTTTAATAGTTTTATAATCACATTTTATTTCGTCACGTCTTACATCGTTTTTAGTCATGACACGAGAGGAGCCGGAAAGGGAAGGACATAGACTAAAAGTATTTTTAATAGACAAACAAATCATAGACTACAACATGCCCCTTTTTCTAAAGAAAAAATATTATTTAACACATTGGTTTTACATTGACGTTTGGAATGACATTGACACCGTGACATAAATTATAACCATATTTTTCAAGAAGTTTCGTTATTAAAACAATACAATATTAAATGACAAATTACTGTAAAACAATAAAATTAAATTATATGCATATGCATGTCCAGACTGAATTATTTTACTATATTAATTCCTATTACTAATTGTACACAAATTGTTTATAGTCGTCAATTACATCAATTTTACAAATCAAATTTCTGTGTTTTCTTTAATAATCTACCTCTCGAACTGTATTTTCCATCAGTGCATTGTCTTTCAGCTATACTAGCGTCGTTATTACCCTTCGAGGAAGACATTACACTTTCGTCGACATTGACAAATATTGGAGATTTTAATACATTTTCTGACTCCAGACCTGATTCTACCGATAAGAATGATTCAGAATCTTCACTCTGTGACTTAGAAGTTGGACTTGACTCATGAAAGAAGATAAATACACAACTATCATCCTCTTCATTTACAATTTTTGACTTTTTAAAGGATTCTGACTCCGACTTATGAATCTCTTGACTTGGATTTACAACATTATAAGTTTGTAGACTTGAACTAGGTTCACAAAACTTAACTTTCTTTTGTTTAGACTTTGAGACATAATTATGACTTGAGTTTTGCTTACATGACTTATAATTGAAGCGAATATGATGACTATTTCTACGATAAGTTACATTATTAAGATCTTTGACAATGAATGATCTTGGATATTTTGTTTTAGACACAATAACACCTTTTGTCCATATAATATCTCTTGGATTTTTCTTAAAATAAATCTGGTCATTTATGTGAAACTCTGGGTAGGTTTTGCAATTTTTATTATAATATGCTCTAGTCCTTAATAAGTTGCTTTCTTTCTTTTCTGAGTGTTCTGAATGCTTAACAATTTTAGGTCTTAAGTTTTTTATCTGGTTAGGCAGTTTTGATCGTAAATTTCTAGACATTAAAAGCTGTGCAGGCGAATTAAGATTACCTCTAGGTGTATTTCTGTATTGCAACAATCCGATGTATGGATCAGATCCCGATTCATTGCTTTTTCTTAGTATATTTTTCACTACTCTAACTGAAACTTCTGCTAGCCCATTTGATCTTGGAAAATGAGGACTTGAAACGATATGTTCTATATCCCATTCCTGTAAGAAGTCTTTAAATTCTGTGGAGTTGTACGGTGGACCTCCATCAGAGACTAATTGCATCGGAATACCGTGACATGCAAAAATAGACTTTAAGTGTGTTATGACATTAGACGTTCTACTATCTTTCTTTAAGTTTGCGATTTCTATGTAGTTAGAGTAATAATCGACCACTAATAAATATTTATTACCTTTGTATTCAAATAAATCTGTTGCTAATTTTTGCCAGGGAAATAAAGGTTGTTCATGAGACAGCATTGGTTGTTTTGTTTTATTTGAAGAATAAATTGCACATGTTTCGCATTGTCTGACTTTATTCTCAATATCCTGACAGATGTTAGGCCAATAGACTACTTGTCTAGCTAAGTTTTTAGTTTTTTCTATACCTTGGTGACCTTCATGTAAAATGTTTAATATTTCTGATCTCATTGACATAGGTATGATGACAGAGTTATTTTTGAAAATTATTTCATTTATCACATGAATTTCTTCTTTGATATTCCAATAAGGTAATACCAATTTGTCGCAACGTTCTTTACAATGGGGCCATCCATTTTTATAATATTCTTTAAGTTTTTGAGAAATTAAATCTTGACTAGTATGACTTAAAATTTTGTCAAGTTTTTCAGGCGAAATTGCTAAATTAGATGTCAATAAATTAATATGAATATCAATATTTGAATCTAAGTCTTCTAGACTGACTAATTCTTGATTTAAGTTAGTTTCTTTGACTGGTGATCGAGACAAGGTATCTGAGATATACATTTCTGAGCCTTTTGTGTATGAGACAATTAAGTGATAAGCTTGTAATGTTATCATCATTCTTTGCAATCTTGTAGGAACTTCTCCTAAAGGTTTTTTGAATAGAGTGACTAATGGTTGATGGTCTGTTTCGACATAAATTGGTTTGCCATACAAGTATTGATGAAATTTCTTACATCCGAATACTATAGCGTAAAGTTCTTTTTCTATTTGAGCATAGTTAATTTGACTTTTATTTAATGACTTTGAGGCATATGCTATTGGATGCTTATCATGTAAGATTACAGCACCGACTGCATTTTGGGATGCGTCGACAGACAATCTTATAGATTTTTTTATATCATAATGGACTAATACGGGTGACTGACATAGTAATGACTTTAATTTTCTGAACTGTTGTTCATGTTGGTCTAACCATTGCCATTTATTTTGCTTTTTTAGCAATTCTCTCAGAAGAGAAGTTTCTTCTGCTAGATTTTGTATGTAAGAACCTAAATAGTTTATCATGCCTAGAAATCTTTGTAATTCTTTGACATTAGATGGACTTGACATTTTTGAAATGGCTTCTATTTTTGACTGATCAGGTGACACACCATTTTTATTAAAAATATGACCCACATAGCGGATTTCAGACATACCGAATTGACATTTAGACTTATTAAATTTTAGATTGACTTCAGAAGCACGTTTGAATAGTAATTCAAGTCTTTTATTGTGTTCTTCTATATTGGCTCCATAAACAAGGATGTCGTCCACAAAAATTATTATACCTGACAAATCACCGAACAATTTGTTCATAGTCCTATGAAAAATTTCACCACTAGAGTTAATTCCATAAGGCAATCTCAGAAACTTGTATCTACCGTAAGGTGTATTAAAAGTACAGAGATCACTACTCTCAGGGTCTAAACCTATAGCCCAATAACCTGAACTAGCATCTAATTTTGAAAAAATTGATGCACCGGCAACTTTAGATCTTAAATCATCAAATGTAGGGTAAGGGTAGTGAGGTCTCTTGATTGCTTCATTTAGGTTTCTAGGGTCGAGACAAATTCTTAACCTTCCGTTAGGTTTTTCGACTAAGACAATAGAATTCACCCATTTTGTTGGCTTTTCTACTTTTTCTATGACTTTAAGTTGTTCCATACTCTTCAATTCGTCTTTAAGACGATCTTCTAAAGTATAAGGTATTCTACGAACGGGACAAACTTTAGGTGGTATACAACTATCAATGTCTAGATGAGCTTTATATGGTAGACAACCAAGACCTTCGAATGTTTTTGCATATTTAGAAAGAATTTCTTGTACTGACCTTTCTTGAATTCCGAATACTCTTTTGACAATACCCAGTTTCTCACATGAATCCCAACCAATAATTGTATTACAATCACATTCAACCACAACAAAGTAAAGTTCTGTCGATAATCCATTTTCAAATTCACAATTAAGTAAACAAGTACCTAAATTTGGCACTAATTGTCCTGAAAAAGAAAAGATTTTATTATTTGTTCTAAAAATGTTGATTTTCGAGTGCGTGCTGCTCATAATTTTATCTAATACTTTCCTGCTGATGATATTTGTGTCTGCACCTGTATCAATTTGACATTTGAGTTTATAATTATTGCAACAAACATTTATTTGCCAATCTTTAGTCTTAAGGTTACTTTTATCAATTGAGTTTATGACAAAATGATCAGACATATTTTCTGATTCTTCGTGGTAGGATATGTTACTCACTTTACGACTTGGATTTTTCGATTTTCTGTAAAAACAATATTTGGCGAAGTGATTTTTCTTTTTGCAGTTATTGCATGTCTTGCCTTCTGCTGGACACTTATATTTATGAATTTGACCACATTTTGTACAGTTTTTATTTTTGGGTGATTTATTTCTGCAGTATCGATCCGTTGATTGATTTCTGTACGCATGGTAGTTTCTCTGACTTGACCGATTTCTTTGGACAGTTGACGATGACTTTGCTATTTGGACAGTTTCTTTAATAGTTTTTGTGTCTTGACTCAATTTGTTTGATCTTTCTTGTGACAATTCCAGACTTTTAGCTATTTTCATGGCAATTTCCGTTGTTAATTTTTCTTCTTGCAAAAGTTTTTCCTTGATATGTGTGTTTTTTATACCAATTACTAGCATGTCTTTGATGAGTGCGTCTTTAAGGTCTTGAAATTCACACGTGGCTGCTAAATTATTTAATGTTGTTAAGTATTCATGTAACGATTCGTCATGTTTTTGGTATCGCGTGAAAAAGTTAAATCTTTCTACTGTTACGTTTCCATGCGGGCTGAATTTTTCGTCAAATAATTTCAAAATTTCGTCGACATTCGTTTTTGTCCTGTCTACGTTAAAACTATTAAATATTTCGATGCCATCGTCGCCAATTGCATTTAATAATACTGCAGTTTGCTTGGCTTGTGGAAATTTTGCTGTTTCGTTAGCGTCTGCGAAAATTTCGAATCGCAATTTCCATTTTTTCCATTTCTCGGAAGCGTTGTCGCCATTTTGTATGGACAACGACTTAATTTGCGTGACGAATGCTTTGTCGGACATTTTATTCTTAATTTAAAGACTTACTGATCCGAAGACTTGCTGAGACCAGTTCTGACACCATGTTTGGGGTTCTGTTTGGGTTCTTGATTAAGACTTTTTAATAGTTTTATTATCACATTTTATTTCGTCACGTCTTACATCGTTTTTAGTCATGACACGAGAGGAGCCGGAAAGGGAAGGACATAGACTAAAAGTATTTTTAATAGACAAACAAATCATAGACTACAACAGTTGGGGAGTAATGTTTTGGGACAGGTTTGTTCGGGGAATTGGAGAGCTTTATAGCCTGGTGGTTTGGTAGTGGTCCCCACGATTTTTGGTTCGGCATTGTTGGGTCCTATCCTTCCGGTTTCGACCGTGTTTTTTGCTGAGGATGGGCTACGTGTGGGATCCACGCTTTCTGACGCCGTTCAGAAGTTTTGGGAAGTGGAGGAACCTCCCTCTATGCCTAGATTGTGTCCAGAAGACGAAGAGTGTGAAAGCTTGTACCAGAGCAACACAGGTCGCCTCGCCTCTGGTCAGCTTGTCACCCGTCTTCCCTTTTTGGCGAATAGGCCTCCGCTTGGCGAGTCTCGGCAGTTGGCTGAACGAAGATTGGTCTCCATGGAACGTCGCATGAAGCGGGATCCGGAGCTTCGCCGGAAATATATTGAGTTCATGCGAGAATATGAGGACTTGGGACACATGTCTGTGTCGAATATTGATTGGCGCTCAGTGGAGCATTACTTCCTTCCTCATCATGCCGTTTTGAAGACGCCAGGTGGCAAGATACGTGTAGTTTTTGATGGGTCAGCGCCTACTACTTCTGGTGTATCTTTGAATCAGTGTCTCCATGCCGGACCTAAGCTACATCGAGACATTGGAGATATCCTCACTGGGTTTCGTCGTCATGCAATTGTGTTCGTCGCTGACATACGTCAGATGTTTAGACAGACGGTAATTCATCGCGATGACCGGCGATTCCAGCTGATTTTGTGGCGAGAGCATCCTGACGATCCCATGGTTGTCTATGAACTTCGTGTCAACACCTATGGTTTGCGTTCTAGTCCCTTCATTGCGATCCGCTCGCTCTTGGAGCTAGCTGAACGAGAGCGGATACGGTTTCCTCGCGCGGCTGCCATTTTGAAAGAGGATATTTATGTTGACGACTGCTGTAGTGGGGCAGCAACTGTAGAAGAGGCTCTCGTCTTGCGGGACGAATTGATTGACCTCATGAAAGCTGGTGGCTATGAATTGCGAAAGTGGCTGTCGAATTCACCTCGGCTCCTTGCCTATTTGCCGGAGGAGCACCAGCAGAATCCCCACATCTTCCAAAATGTAGACAATCCTGACATGTTGGCTGTCCTTGGTGTCCAGTATAGACCAGTCCAGGATGTCTTCACTTATCATGTGGACCTACAGTCCCCGAAGTCTTGGTCGAAGCGATCAGTGTTGTCCACTGTCGCTCGGACTTATGATCCGAATGGTTGGATCAGTCCAGTCATTTTTTGGGCGAAATGTTTTTTGCAGAAATTATGGGCTGCTGAATTGTCGTGGGATGAGCCTCTTCATGGAGAGTTATTGTTGGAATGGCTAGAGTTTGTGTCATCCCTCCCAGCTCTTAATCGGGTTTCCTTGCCCAGACGTTTCCTTCCGTCTGGAAAATATAGAGCCAGCCTTCATGGCTTTTGTGATGCTTCCGAGCGAGGGTATGCAGCGGTTGTTTATCTACGCACAGTGGATGCTGCTGGACATGTTTTGGTCTCGCCGGTTCTAGCAAAGAGCAAGGTTGCGCCTATTCGCTCGCGTATGACAATACCGAAGCTAGAATTGTCAGGCGCCACTCTCTTGACTCGTCTCTTGAATCATGTCGTCGCTACTCTAGGGCGTTCCGTAGAGTTAGCAGACGTATTTGCATGGACAGACAGTCAAATTGTGCTTTGTTGGTTGCGAGCTTCTGTTCACACCTTGGAGGTGTTTGTGGCGAACCGTGTTTCCCAGATCCAGGCGTCGCAAGCTAGATTGATTTGGCGACATGTCCCTGGCGATATAAACCCAGCTGATTGTGCATCACGTGGATGCTCAGCGCTAGAGATTATTGGACATCCGTTGTGGTGGGGTCCGGACTGGCTGAAGGGACCAGTGTCAATTTGGCCGGCCTCACGGATCACTCTAGTTCAGCCTGCGATAGGCTTTGTAAGTTTACCAGTGGCCGATGGTGCCGGAAGCGGCCAAGCAGCGGAATCATCATGTGATCCCGATGTTTTGCTGGCCAGGTACAGCTCACTGGATAAACTTTTGAATGTGACAGCTTGGGTTAGACGTTGGCGTCACAATGTTAAAAACCCACAGAATAAATTGTTGTCAGCCTTCATCTCGTCTGAGGAACGACATGATTGGATTCGCGTAGTCCAGTCTGTTAGCTTCGCTTCAGAGTTAAAAACTATGAAGGAAGGTCCCGCTAAATTGAAAGGCGCTATTGTGCGATTGAATCCCTTTGTGGATCCTTCGGGTCTACTGCGCGTGGGAGGTCGGCTTAGACATGCCAATTTGCCTCATGGTGTCCGCCATCCTCTTCTCTTGCCGAAAGATGGACATTTGGTGCGGTTGCTGGCGATTGATCGACACATCAAGAACTCCCATGCAGGCTGTAACGCACTGTTGGCGATTTTGCAACGCGAATTTTGGATTTTGTCGGCTAGACGACTCGTCCGGGGAGTCATTTTTCGTTGCATGTCTTGTTACCGAACTAAAGCTTCTACCATGCAACCCCAGATGGGCGATTTGCCCGCGGACCGAGTCTCTGAGTCTAGACCCTTTGCCACAGTTGGTACGGATTTTGCTGGTCCTTTTTTGGTGAAGTCATCTCAGCTTCGTAATGCCAAATCCGTAAAGGCATATTTGTGTGTTTTTGTGTGCCTGTCTACTAAGGCCACACACTTGGAAGTTGTGTCTGCTCTCTCCACAGAAGCCTTCGTAGCGGCCCTCAGCCGATTTGTATCTCGTAGGGGACTTCCTACCTTGATTAGGTCCGACAACGGAACTAATTTTCATGGGGCCAATAACTACTTAAGGCAGGGCCGTCTTTACCAGGGGGTGCAAGGGGTGCGGTGCACCCCGGGCGCTCACCTTTTAAAGGTAATGAAAAAATATAACGCTATAGTAAACAATTACACAATAGGATATTTGACTGTCATAGGATACACAATAGGATATTTGACTGTCATAGGATACACAATAGGATATTTGACTGTCATAGGATACACAATAGGATGTTTGACTGTCTTAGGATACACTCCCGCACCCCGGCGCAGAATAGACTTAAGACGGCCCTGACTTAAGGGATGTGTATGAGTTTCTTGAAGAGCAGAAAATGAATTTGGGTCGTGAGATGGCCCTCCGTGGGATAACCTGGCGCTTCGATCCGCCAGTTTGTCCGCACTGGGGTGGAATTTTTGAGGCCGTAGTTAAATCGGCAAAGACCCATTTGAGGCGCGTTATTGGTGAGACGATTCTCACATTTGAGGAACTCGCGACCGTGTTTGCGAAAGTTGAGGCCGTCCTCAACTCTCGACCGCTATGCCCACTTTCGTCGGATCCGAATGATTTGGAAGCCCTAACGCCGGGCCATTTTTTGATTGGTCAGCCACTCGTCGCTCTGCCAGAGTACCCTTGGACTGATGTGCCCAGTTCTCGTTTGCCGCGTTTTCAATTGCTCCAGCAGCTCACTCAGAGTTTCTGGAAACGCTGGCACCTTGAATATTTGCACACTCTGCAGCAGCGCGTCAAGTGGACGGACAAAACGAATCCGCCGAAGGTTGGGGTCCTCGTGTTGGTTAAAGATGCTAACCTACCGCCCTTGTGTTGGCGCCGGGGGCGCATTGTTAACCTTTTTCCGGGCTCTGATGGTGTTCCCAGGTTAGCCGAGGTCTTGGTGGGCGATTCTACTTTGAAGCGGGCCGTCGCGACATTATCCCGCTTACCCATTGATTAGCGACCCGAATACTTCGGCTCGGGACGGGGGATTGTTTGGAATTGGCGCGAGCATCTTTGCATACCCGCATACATTGATTATTTGAAGCAACATTTTTTTTGTCCCCGCCATATTGAAGGCGGTTTGAGAATTTGATATTTTGAGTAGTAACCCGCGCTCGGCGGCGAGCAGAGTTAAATTGGAGATAAATTCACACCGCGATCTCGGACAGTCGATTTTTGTTATTCGCGCCTAGTAATAGGTCTTGTTCGCTGATATCCTGTGCCACGCGAGTGTTTTGGTTGGATTTGTTGTGATTGTGCTTGTGGTTTGGAAGTGACTCTCGAGGTGATTTTGCTGCCGTGTGTGAGTTGCGGAGCTATAGCGGCCACCGGCTCACCACGGAACGAGACTTGGATTACTACACAAGTATCTATTGTGAATGTATGTATTTATTCAATCACACTAAGATAGGTCACGTCTAGTAGGGACTAGCGTAGGTACACTTTCCAGATTTGTGTGTGGGCAAAACCACCTGGGGTAAGTGAGACCTTTAAATTGTGTAAATTGTTGATTATTGTGCTTACCCACCATTTTGGGTGGATATATTGAGTAAGTTTACTACATTTGGGCCCGAGTGCACATTCCTCGGGCTGTTTTCGCGTAACGCGAGGCAGGTGCGCGCCTAGTGTGCGCATCGTAAACACATTTAATACTGTTTGTTTCGATAAGTTTGTGACACTATCGGCTGTTTTTGACGGTCGCGAGGTTACGTTTCGTTCCGAATGTAGCAATTGCTTTGCCGCGAGTTTTTTATATTTTGCTAAATGACGGTTTTTGAATTCATCATTTTTAGCCGCGGCGCGATTATTAATCATTTGCATGCATTTTTGGAAATCCGATGCTGATAGTGCTTTTTGAATCTCGATGGATTGAATCTCAATGATTTGGTTGATTTGCCATGTTGATGACTACTTCATTGGCTTGCCTTTCCATTGCTTTGTGGGTAGCGCTGAAAAAAAGAACAAATTCTTTTGTAGATTACATTAAGGATATTACGGTCCCACATACTTGTTAATACTCTTTATATGAATGGTCTTTCGGTCTATTTCACTTCTATCATTCTTTGCTACAAGAAACTTACCAGTAAGTAAGTAAAATTACGTTCCGAAAATATACATGGGCTCCCGGTTTATTTTACTTACTTCGTGACAGTATCAACTCGAGGCTGAAAAGATTCCGAGTTTTGATCTTGGTTTTCGCAGTTTTCGTCAATTTTATGTAAAACAGACCTTTTCCTTATTCTGAAAAAAAAAAAACAATAAAATAATACCAAAAAAAAAAAGGTAAAAAGGCATGATATTTGACAATGGGTATCGACATCAGACTTCTCGTTTGTGATGTACTAAATAATACTAGATTTAGGTACTAAATAATTAGACACTATTTAGGTACTAAACCACTCGATCGCTATCAGAGTGGGTAGGTACCTAGTCGAAATTGTGAACTATATTTGAGAAATATTTCCAAGTATAGAATAAATGGGAAGAAAACCCCGATCATTTATATCATTTATCAATCTATAGAACCAATAAAAAAGTGAATTATGATTCATTAGAAGTTACTAGCCCATGAGTAAATTACATTATTATAGAGTATGAAAAGGATACTTACAAGAAGTCATTCACTTTCTGTATCTTTTGCTGTCTTTAGGCATTGTTGATTTTTATACTCAAAAACAGAATTTTTACTATGCTAAATATCAATGAAGTGTCCTGTCATAATTTTATTTCAAGACAATAAAACCTAACCCAAACAATGTGTCTTTTCGCTAATGTAAAACTAAAAAATAATAACTAAAATGTGTCCTGTCACTTATATTGTCCGCACTAGCACTAGATAATTATTATGTCACGCTAAATAACAAATAAAAGGCAGGATTTTTGCGCGCGCACAGCGTAAAGCGACACAAGTTCCCCGTCGAAAGGCCACTGGCCGACTGCCGCCCGTCGCCCCCGCAGAGTACCGCGAGCCAGAAACATGCGTAGAAACAAAATACATTCTTTTTTTCAAAAACTACAAATAAATTCAAAAATCCAAACGTCAGGATTATAGTGAAAATTGTTGTCTAATATTGAGTATAAGTTTCATCTGTATAACTTCCATAATGAGGGGAGGCTATCGGGATTTAACACGAGAATAGAGGCTCACAGATGGTTTATTTTCTCTTAAATTATAAATATTATTTTAATTCCCCTTCGTCGAAAGCGAAGATTAAATACCACACTACATCATATATTTTTTAGAGAATTTTGTACCATGTTCAAATATACTTTATAGGATTTAAAAAACAGCGAAATTTGTCGGGTAGCCCCTTAAGGGGAAGATTCGGGCACATTACCTTGCGTCATAAACTCATCACAAGTTTAGTGTGTGTAGTGAACTAGAAAATTTGTATTATTATTTATTAACCATGAAATTGTATGAAATAACAATTTAGACATGTGTGTATATGTATGTATATTTTATATATGTACATTTGTGTAATATACTTATATGATTATGTATTCATTGAAGTTTGAATATGAGGCATGTTAAATAAAATAAATTAATAAAAACACCCCATAGGTAATTTTAACAGGTTTAATACTTCTATACAATATTCCAAACTTCTTCAAACGCTGTACACAATTTTGCACAAGTCAGAGCGGCTGACAAAGGATAATTGCTTATTGATATTACATCTTCTGAATAGTCCACTTCCACTTTCCCATGAGCCATGGCTCCTATTATCAGTACTATTGGGTCATCTTCAGGTACCAATTCTCTGCAATTTTTCACCATTTTGGAACTGAAAGACATAGTAATTTTTTTCACACCTACTGGAAGGTGAGCCGTTATTGGATTTTTGATTACTTTCAATAACTTCATTGGACCATCAGATGCTCTGATAGCGAATTTGTGCAGGAGTTGAACTGAAAAGGAAAATTTATTTAAATTTTAGTAAAATTGATTCATAAATTAATTAGAGTATGCTTAAGAAGAAATAAATTGGCAAAATGAGCTTTCACTTTACCATTCAGTTCGAGATGTCTTCCGCTCTATGTAATGGATTACAAACAAGATGTTGACAATCTTGATCATGGTCAAGAAATAACAGTGGGCGATTGGCGTTATTATCATCTTCTGATAAGTTTATAAAGGTATTATAAACGGAACCATCTTAGGGCGTAATGTACGGTATGCCCATACCTACGTAATGTCGGTCGGCTGACTGTGAGCGATGTGTGCACCAAAAATCAAACGTTGGTTACGTTCACATCAAGCGGATAATATGCTGTGGCGTACACTCCGCCACTCTGGCCAGCATTCAACTGCCAATTTGTCCAGAGGTTCGTATTTGTACAGGTTCCTTACAACTGTGTTAAAACAAGTAAAATGAATCCTTTATTGCTTTATGATTGTTGCTATTGATAAAACTTTGAAAGAAGATAGAAAAAGAAAGTAGTGGAATAAGAGTTGATGATTACTTTATTAGCCAATGTAAATTTACGTCGCTACGCGGCTCACTTGTTCAAACGCACGGCGGATTAATAAGTCGGCCGCTGACAGTCGGTGATTACTGATTACGTACTGCGTAATGGCGGATTGTCCGTAAACGCAATTTCGTATGTAATCCAACACAACGGTGTAACACCGGCTCAGATTCAGCCGGTTGACATTCGGCCTGGTATGCACGCGCCCTTAAATCTCAACCTATCATGCAATGCGCAAAATCGAACCATTCCAGACAAAGATTGATATCAACATCTTGAAAGCTTTAAATGTTTCTAGTTTTATTTATTTATTCTTTATTGAACAGAATGACAAAAGGCGAAATTAATGCTTTAAAGGATTATCTTCCAGTCAACCTTTAGGCAATGCAGAAATGGTACGGTAGGTGCAAAATATTTAAAATTATCTACAATTATAACACTGAAAATGCAACCAGCCCTTTCAATATCCACTGTTGGACATGGGCCTCCTCATGCACATTGAGGAGGCCCATGAGAGATGTAAGGCCTGAAAACGCCACGCCGCTGACCAAGCGGGTTGGCGAGTCCACTGTTTTAGAGGTGGTAGCCGATTTGTTATCCCATAGTCGCCTTCTACGACAACCACGGGAGGAGATGGGGTGGTGCTATTCTATAGTCGGCCGACACCACACGGCACATTAACAGTATAATACTAAATGATGCTAATTTATGATAATTCAACACTTATTTAGAACTAATGCATGATAATGCAATATTTAAAACTTTTGTATTATAGAGGTAGTTGACAGTAATAAGCTTAATCCGCAAATAGAGTGCAAATAGTGGAATGAACTGCCAGTATACTACAATATGGGGTTCATCAAGAGAGCTGTGAACAAGATTCTGCGAGGTCGGCAGGGGATCCGCAATCCGCATGCCCCGAGGAGTAGCAGATGTCCGTGGGCGGCAGTCACCAATTACCATCATGTGGCCCAACCACAAGTTTGCCTACAATTCTATAAAAAAAAATTGGCACAATGATCAGAAGAGGTGGTTATTTTTGTACGACCAATATACGGTCAATACGACCCAAGATGGTGGTTATTTTTGTATATCAGCAATTACTCATTATGACAGCAAATTATATAGATTTTTCCTTACCCATCAATCCGGCAAATCTTTTAAATGTCCTTGGTATTCTTGTCTGTGGGTTTATTTCTATAAGCACATTTTTCTCTGTGTGAATATACACTTGTAGTAAACCAGCTCTGTTCAGTGGAGAGTCCATCAGCATAAGAAGAGACTGGTGGGTGATATCGGGCCTGCATGAACCTGGATCACGATCATTCTTGCGTAATATGTTGGCATGGTCATCACAATTCAGCAACTCAAAACTGTTTCCTGTCTGTAAAAAAATCATCATAAACATAAGCTGTAGCCAAATTTTAGGCAAACTATATAACTTTACTAGAATTCACTTTAATTTTAATTACTTATTTCAAAAAAAAAATTCAATGATCATATTATGTGATGGTGATATGAAAAAGGTACCACTTGGTTGATGTGGAGTTATTGGTACTGTGTAAAATTAGACAAAATAAGCTTTTAGAAGAAAAAAAAAACAAATCTCTAGATGTGATAGTTATTTTTTTATAAAAATTTACTTTTTCTGAAGTAAAAAGAACCAATCGAAATAATCATACTCAAAGTTTGGGACTGTGAAAAGTATACTTCTACTTTGAAGTTACATAGCTATTGATACTAGATGAATCTTCATTTCTTATAGATTAATAAATGAAATTAATGACATCGAGGAAACAAACTAT
This sequence comes from Sesia apiformis, assembly GCA_914767545.1. Lineage (NCBI taxonomy): Eukaryota > Metazoa > Arthropoda > Insecta > Lepidoptera > Sesiidae > Sesia > Sesia apiformis. Next base: position 6,827,852 of record OU611950.1, on the reverse strand, counting down.
TTTTTAGTTGTAAAGGGTTAATAAACCTGATTAAACACGTAAAACTAATTACAAGAAAAATATACAATTTTTTACAAAAATTATAACGTTTATTCCAAATTTGTTTACATGTTTACATGTAATGTATTTGGTAGGTCTATTTAAACCTTTGAAAGTTATAAAATTAACTATTTAATGATATTCTTTTGTAGAAAACAGAATACGACAAATCAACTACCTGTACTTTTTTAAGTATACTTTACTTAAAAAATCAACAAAAAATATGTAATTTTTAGTTAAGGGTGTAGATCGTGAAAATCACCGAAAAGAGTGTTACGATTTTTCATATTTAACCTATTTACATATGATTGATATCAATGATAATTTGTATATATTACAATGAAAGACCAATAAGTATGTTCATGCTTATATTAAACTCTTAAACCTAATAGTTGTTATATAATAAACGTCAACAAACGCACAAAATTGAGTAAAAATGCAAAAACATGACTTCGTATTTTTCAGATTTAACCCCATAAATCAACACAAATTGATAAAAAGAAACACTTTTTGAACACTGAAGAAACCAATAAGTATAGCTGTATACTTCTTTTTATACCTTTACAAACAAAGACTTCCTCTTTTAAAGCCCTAAAATCTAGATATATTTTAAGGTAAATTTTTCATACACAAATGTATGGGATAAAACGTTCGTTTCATTCGTGCAATCTCGGTGGTCTGCAGCGGCAGTTCCTTTCTGTAAGTGAACGCGACACCACGCTTGTCGGCTGCAGACAGCAGAATTACGTATTGTGAATTTGTGTTTTTTGTAAAAAACTGTAAGTATAACATTTTTATAATTAATTTATTTTCAGTTAGTAGAAAGTATCGATATAATGAATGTCTGAAAGAAAACCATGATGGAACTAGATATAAATCGTAAAAAATACAATATCTACACCAGCTATACTCTAAGTGTGTTCCGCGGAACCCTAGGGTTCCGTGATACCTCTGTCGGGGTTCCGCAAGAATTTAGAAATAAAAAAATCAAAACACCTCTCTCTGGTCGCTCCGCGGCTGTGCGGACTCCGCGGCCGCGCGGAGACAAAACGCTATGAATGTTATTTATTTATTTATTTGTATTTGTATAAGCTTGTGTTACATTAGCTGGTACAATATCTCATAAGTTTGGTCTCAACAATTTTATACTTGTACAACGCGTTCGCTCTAAGTTTGCCGGTCTGTGGAATGCGCGTACCCTCCCCCACGTGACAACAAAACTTATAATGTGTCATAGTTTTACCCAAATATCTAACGTACACAATTTTTATTGTTACAATTAAATAAAAAATTTCGAACGTCATACACTCATACCTATCGCCAGCGGCAAACTTAAAACGAGCGGGTAGTATACTTGTAAGCGCTCAGTCTCTTTGATAAAAGCCGCCTCTGAATTAGACGCTATAGTTGTCAACTAGCGACTTTCGTCTCTAACTTCAAAGGATAAAGTCGATATTGTTTACAACGCTATTTTTAAATTTCTGTTTTTATTTTTGCTTTTTGTTTATCAAAGGTGCCGACTCGAGTATTTTCGAGAATATTTGAGATCGAGTCTAGGACTAAGTATAAAAGCGGCGATCGCGCGTTGGCGTCGTCAGTTGATGATTAGCGTTCGGAGCGATAAGTTACTACCTACTTACAAGCTCGCTAGCGAGAAACTAGTGTTCATTGTTTTACTGCCTGCTGTATTCTGTTGTCTCAGTTTTATACATTTCTTCCCTGTAGGTTCTAAATTTAGTCTCTTATACGCAGTAACGATTGTGCATTATTTAAACCCCACTATCCTGACTTGTAACATTATAAATAAAGAAGAATGGAACGTTGGCTTAAAGGTGTTAAACGTGTTCCAACAACATCTTCTAATGACGCTGAATGTTCAAAAGCAATGCGCGCGGAGAATTTAGCAATCACCGATCCAGAAGATGATGCCACGAGTGCCACGACGTCAAGCTCGACGGTTTCAAAGACGAAAAAAAGGAAGTATGATGAATCTTATATCAGTTTCGGATTTGTTGATTCCAACGGCTCACCTCTCTGCATGCTCTGTAGTAAACTGCTTCCTAATAGTTCCATGGCACCTGCCAAATTGCGTCGACATTTAGAAACCGTACACCCCGAGACTAAAGACAAGAATAAAGAATTTTTTGTTCGCAAAAAAGATCAGTTATTAGAAAGTCAAAAAAATATGATGCATGTAACACAAACTACCAACGAAAAGGCCACGGAGGCATCATACTTAGTTAGCTATCGCATTGCACAAGCAGGTGAAGCGCACACTATCGCTGAGAAATTAATAAAACCATGTGTATTAGACATAACAAAATGTATGCTTGATGAAAAATCTGCAAAGCATCTTTCTACTGTTCCGCTATCAAACGATACTGTTTCACGACGAATCCATGATCTGGCAAGCTACGTCAAACAAGAACTAGTTACACGTCTACAAAATACACGATTCGCTTTGCAAATGGACGAGTCGACTGATGTCGCTGGTTTGGCTATCCTGCTGGTTATTGTGAGATATCCATATAAAAGTTCTTTTGAAGAAGACATGCTTATGTGTTCATCGCTGCTTACAAACACTACCGGGGAAGAAATTTTTAATAAAATAAATATATTTTTTGAAGAACATAATCTCAGTTGGAACAATTGCATTGACATTTGTACAGATGGGGCCAAGGCGATGACAGGTAAAACAGCAGGAGCAGTGTCACGAATGAAAAATAAAGCGCCTAATTGTAGTTCCAGTCATTGTATTCTGCATAGACAAGCACTTGCGATGAAGCAAATGCCGTCTAATCTAAAATTAGTTATGGATGAAGCGGTAAAAATAATTAATTTTATCAAATCACGACCACTACAATCCCGATTGTTCTCATTATTGTGTGAAGATTATGGCAGCAAACATAAAACACTGCTGCTCCATACAGAAGTGCGATGGCTGTCTCGGGGAAAAACTTTAACAAGGCTATTTGAACTTAGAGCCGAGTTACAAATGTTTCTTTCAGCAGATACTTCTTTTAATTTGAAGGACCGTTTGTATGATAAAACTTGGTTGTTCCGATTGTCTTTTATGGCGGATATCTTTCAAAAACTTAACGAATTAAATTTATCGTTGCAAGGTAAACAGACAACAGTGTTTCAGGCCTATAATAAAATATATAGTATAATAACTGCTTTTAAAAGAAAATTAGATTTTTGGATCATTTGCATTGGTAAGAAAGAAATAGAAAGTTTTACGTTACTCAGTGAGTTTGTTAGCGAAAACGACTCAGAAATGTTTGAAGATAATGTGTTTGAAGAATTGGTCCAATATCTCAGTTCGATGCGCGCATCTTTTGAAAAGTATTTTCCCGAAGAACACAATACAAAAATTAAAGTGAACTCCTGGATTCATAATCCTTTTTTACCCAACTTGGAAAAGCCTGAAAACATGTCAAATGAGATATATGAATCTCTTTTAGAAATGTCATCAGACACAAGTATGGAGTCATTGTTCAAAACGACGCCTCTTAATGATTTTTGGTGCAGAATCCAAGATGAATATGCAATGCTTGGCCAAATGGCTCTGGATATTCTTCTCCCGTTCCCAACTACATATTTGTGCGAAACAGGATTCTCTACCTACGCAGCCACGAAAACAAAATATCGCAATAGACTGGACGCCGAAGCTGATATGAGACTCCAACTTTCTTCCATCAAACCTGATATCAAGCAATTGATGAAAAATAAAAAACAGTTTCATACCTCCCACTAGTTAGATTTTTTCTTTTTTAATGTTTTCTATTATTGTCCTTACCAAGTGGTGAAGTAAATAATAATTAGTAACTGATACATTGTACTTTTATTATGCTGATTAATATAGAATACACTTATAAAAATAATTGTTTTATTGTAGGGTTCCATCAAGTATTTTGCTTCCCAAAAGGGTTCCGTCATTTAAAAAGTTTGAGAACCACTGATCTACACTAATAGGTATTATAAAGAGGAAAGATTTGGATTTTTGTATGTAACGAATAAACTCAAAAAGTACTGGACTGATTTTAATAATTCTTTTATCATTCGAAAGCTACATTATCACTGAGTAACATAGGCTATTTTTTTCGCAGGACTGATTGAATTTGAGTGGCATGCCAGGGAAAAGAAAGTTTTGTACGCATTATAAAAATATGAAAGCCAAAAGATCTCGGAATAAAATGTAAGTTCCTCCCTACTTATTTATTATCGCATTTGAACAGGGTACATTACAAAGCTAATACAATATGTCATATGATTTAGATCGCCCGATTCAGACATATACCTACAATAACATGTAAATATTGGTTTGTATTATCTATATCTATACTGATAAATAAAATTGAAGTATCTGTATGTAATATTAAAATAATAGGATTTTTAAAAAAAAAAAGGCGATACGGAGTTCGCCGGGTCGGCTAGTATTGTCTAAATATCAAATTGTGGAAGTAGGTAGGCGACAGCGCAACTTTGTCGACATACCTATACCGCCAAACAGACGCGAGGCGCCTAGCGTCTGGCTTAGGGTTGTATAAAATAAATAAAAAGTGGATAATATTGATGAATAATATTTCCAGTATTGAAAATAAAGAAAACCTTGGGGCCGAGACTCTGAGCAACAATGCTACGCGCTGTATAGAGGTAAGTTGTTATACGTAATTCTTGTAGACTTGTTACATAAATAAACAAACTACTTAGTTAGTGATGGGCGAAGACAAAATCTCAATACCTACCTATAGATTTTTCTTGCAATATTTATTATTTTCATCGAGAGACAAACACCTTAGTACCGAAATACTTCTCAATTACTTTCTCAAAAGAAAATTTACGTTCAAATAGGTGACGTCATAAAAAAACAATACCTAATGCGTAAAGAAATTATAATTTCTATTCATCAGGAACCTAATATTGTATTAATTCTTTTGCATTTTTTTAAATTTTTAATTATTTTTTATAAAAAAAATCAAGCCATTATCTTTCTTTACAGGAACTAGTTATTGAAAACGACCAAGAGGGAAAGGTGGATGAAATGGAAGTTGGGCGTAGAGTTGTAGACGTTTCTTTTTTTTTTAAAGCTCTTCAGGCCATAGGGGACCACGGTCCAATGGATTGTAAGTTAAGTTACCTCAGTATAATAGGTGAAGTAAAAGTTGGTCTGGACTCAAAACTCATCATTAAATGTAGTATGTGTAGTATGAAATTTACTGTGTGTTTGATTGAAAAGAAAGAAGATAGAATGGAAGTGAATCATCAAATTGTATCTGGTATCATATCGTCTGGTGGGAGCTACTATCAGTTAAAAACATTAACTGCCGCAGTAGCCCTACCAATCATGTCACCTTCATTATACAATGAAATTAATAATACGGTTTGCGATTGGTGGGAAAAGACAGCAGCACATTCCATGGCAGAAGCTGTCAAGGAAGAAGCGGAGTACGCAGTGTCTATAGGTAGTGTTGATAAAAATGGTACACCATTAATATCTGTTGCTGTTGACGGTTGTTGGAGCAAGAGATCTTATGGTAAGAATTTTTCCGCCTTGTCCGGCGCAGCTGCGATAATTGGCATTAAAACTAATAAAGTATTGTTTTTTGGAGTTAAAAATAAATACTGCGTAGTTTTTGCACGAGCCGCAAAGAACGACAGTCAGCCCTCGGAACACCGTTGTTTCAAGAATTATTCGGGATCATCTACCGGTATGGAATCGACCATAATAGTTGAGGGGTTTAAACGTTCCATTGTTGATCACGGTGTAATTTATAATAAATTTGTAGCAGACGGCGATTCCAGTACTTATAAAAAAATATTAGATTCGCGACCGTACGGTAATTTAACAGTAGAGAAAATTGAATGCAAAAATCATCTTTTACGAAACTACTGCAATAGCTTGGAGAAACTGTCGAAAGACACTAAGTATCCTTGCGAATTGCGGAAATTCCTAAAAGAAAGGTATTTGCGTTTAAGAACGGGTGTAAAATGCGCTATTAAATATTGGGGCGATCAAAATCAGTCACTCGAAGAAAAAATAAAAAATCTTAGTGAAGATATCCTAAATGGTCCACAACACGTATTTGGTAATCACCAATATTGCAAGGAGTATTTCTGTAGACCTGATACTCGTCGAATAGAACCTGTTGGGTTGCTTCCAGCAATTGTTGGATGCGGATTAATGGACGCGGTACACATTTTAAGTAAAAGACTGTCATATCATTCTAGAAGTTTAATTCATAATTGTACAAGTAATATAGTTGAAAGTTTTAACGCAGTGATTGCCAAATTAGTAGGGGGTAAGCGTGTAAATTATTCTTCCCGTGGTTCTTATGCGGGCCGATGCGCAGCTGCTGTTGTGTCTTTTAATACAGGATCGATTCATAGTAAAACTCATGAAGTAATATTTAAATCTAGTCCTAATCCTTTGATCGCGAAAGTGGAAAATTGTAATCGTAGAATCCGTTTAATTGCTAAACCTAAATTAAGATTGAAAAAGAGCCACAGCGCTGTATCGAAAGACGCTCACTATGGACCAAACTGCGAAAAACCTGATCTGAGTCCAGAATTATATGAGAAAGCCAAGTCATCTTTTTTAGCCGATTTAAAGTTGTCTTGTGCTGAAAGAGAGGAGCTTGAAAGGTCGACCCATTTGCAAAGAAGTAGTTCTGAGTGGATGAGTACAAGGAGAAAATTACTAACCTCATCATCGTTCGGGGAAGTTTGTAAAAAACGAGAGAGCACAAGTTGTGCTGTTCTTGTTCGTAAAATCGTTTATGGTAGTAATATCTCCAGTTTGCCTGCTGTACGGTACGGTATCGAAAACGAAGAAACCGCAATTAAACAGTTAGAAATTCAAGAGAATATTAGTATACAAGGTTGCGGTTTGTTCGTCGACGATCAATATGAATTTCTTGGTACTACACCAGATGGCATTTATGCAAACGGTTTAATTGAAATTAAGTGCCCACATTCTTTAGCTGGCATGACTCTTGATGAAGCAATGGCCAAACATACCTTTTGGGTTAAGGACAAGGCTTCCAAGGGTTATGTCATAAATAAAAATCATAACTGGTATTTCCAAATTCAGGGACAGGTACATATTACTAAAAGAAACGTTTGCATGCTTGGCATCTGGTTTGGTGCTACTGTACCTATGAAAGTTTATATTATAGAAAAGGACGACAAATTTTGGGAGGAGAAAATGGAGATGAAATTAGTTAGGTTTTATTACGATTGCCTACTTCCAGAATTAGTTGATCCTCGGCAGTCACGAAGCATGCCCATTCGTGACGCGCCCAGTATCATAGAGGCTATGAAAGAGAGGAAAGAAAGAGCTTTACGTGTTATGAAAGAGAAGAACGCCTAATGATTTTGAAAGATACAGGTAACTTAACTACCCAGCCAGTCGATTCACGTAAACACGCCAGTCCAAAAGTCGTTTTAACTTAGGAACTTAGAAATCGCCTTTTGGTTTTCTGTTTTAAACGCACTTACTTATCTAGTCTTGGATTGTCATAAATCTTCCAATAGCTCAATTACTATACAATTTCTGAGTTACCTGGTGTAAAGAATCATAAAAATTGGTTCAAAAATACAGCGAATTGAGAATTCTCCTTTTTTTAAGTCGGTTAAAAGGGCTAAATTTGCAAAAAACGAAGTGACGTCACTGCGCTACGGTTTTTATTACTTACGTGAATCGGGCAGCTGGTAACGTTTTCATTCTGATAGGTTTTGTGATAGCCATTGATTTTATCATCAAATTAGCAGAAATCAGAACTTGATCCGTAATCGAATGAAAAACCATTAGAATTTTGAACTCATATTTCGTTATTGTTTAATTACATACTTTTAATTAGTATATTAATAATTTACAAACTTCTGTTAAAATTAGTAAATAAATGAATTATTTACTAATTTTTGTACAACCCTAGCACGCTTTTGAGATAGCGAGTAATGGCGACTCATATTTGTTATTGTGTAGTAAATAAATCATTTTTATACTTGTGTTTCATTTATTGACATTTTTTTTAAAACCCTAGGATTTTTTTTAGATATCGACGAGGTGATCGTAAACAAAAAGTAAGTATTTGAGTTTACGCAATAGGCACATTTCCTTGCGTAGAGATAAACACACTTCCTACTGAATTTGCAATTATTTTATTGAATGAATATTTTACGAATTAGAATAAATTTTGGTAGTGAAATTACAAATAAATAAATAGTTGGAATTTTAGGTAAGTAGAATACAAAAATGTCAGATGTCAAATGATAGAAAAACATAAAAATTGTGTCTCAACTACTCTTATTAATCTATTAAAAAGAATCAACAGCTAGTTTCCAAAAATTCAACGTTATTGTTATGCTGTAAATATTCAAGTTCAATAACAATTTCTCAACGTGGAACGTTTGTTGCAAAACATTTTGAAAATCGCGCTCTCTAGGTCATTCATCCGCCCCGTCGGATGTTACATTAAACTTTGGCGCTGCGGTCGCTCGAAATCGAGATCTCAGGCCAACAATCTACACCCTTAACAATACAGTATTATTCAGTCTGAGCTTAGTCAGCGTAATATAAGTGCACAACTTCATTTAAGCCATTCTGCTGTTCAAAGAGAGACTGGCGGGTCCGTTCGCTGTCCAAGAGGAACACGATTCTGAGTGACGACGGAAAGACAAGATTGGTTTATCGTCACGACCAGCTTACCAGCTTACATATCCAAGAACAGCTTCGAGACTTTCATGGCGTAGCTGTTAGTGCTTGGACTGTTAGAAGGACACTCTAAGGACATGATATAAAACCACATAAGCCAACCAATGGGCCCAAACCAACACTGGCTCACTGAATGGTGCACCTTCAGTTTGCATGTGAAATGCAGTTTGCATTGGACTCAATGTTAATGGAGCCAGGTACTCTTCATTGATGAATCCAAGATTATGTTGTATGGTAATGATGAAAGGACGAAGGTATACTGAAGACAGGGAGAGCATTTTGTGTAGTGCTGTGTTGAAGAGCAAGTGGGTAGGACAGTTTGGGACTTTAGGGACTGTTAAAACAGGACTTTAGGTTGTGACAGGACCATGATTGGCACCACTAAATGGCTACTGTTACATTTGTCAATGCCAAGAGACTCATGTGATGCCTTGTGCAGTTTGTTGGCCAAGATTTCATTTTTATGCATGATAATGCAAGAGCACACACTGCAGTAATTGTCAGGGATTACCTTCATAATGTTGGTATCACAGACATAGAATGGGCAAGCAAGAAGCCCAGATACGAATCCCATAGGCCATAGAGCATGGGATGACCTAAAGAGATATGTTGGGCTCACCACCCAGCTCACCTTGCAGGAGCTGAAAACTGCCAATGAGGAAGAATGGGAGAACATTCCACTTTTTGATTGATCAAACATTTTTTTAATCTTCAGGCCAACAAAACTGAAAATACAGGGTGTCTCAATTCAGGTGTCCAGATGTGTAGATGTAGGTATCTGAAATATCATATTCCTAACAATCCTAAAGAACATAATATGTAAATGATAATAATGTCATAGGGCAGTAAATTGATGACGATCCAAATGTCTAAGAATGGAGACCACATTCAGGTAAGTGCAGTGTGGGACGCCATGCAGTCAGAAGGACCAACAACTTGAAGAAGTTTACTGCTAGTGGCTGGATCAGAAGAGACGAATATTGTGTGTGGTGGTGAGCTTTGGAAGAGGCGGAGAGAGATAGATCCAGCAGTGGAGAGACATAATCTGATATGGTATAGTAGATGTAAATAAACCTATCAAGGTATATGCAGTTTGTTTGACCTTCAATTGTTCTCTTTTGTACTAGTCCATGGGCGCCACGGGCGGTCGTGGTGTGGTCAAGTTGATCAAATTAGTAAACAAATAAAGATACGTTTTAATATCTATTAAGTGTGTGTTGTTTAGAAAGTACTTACTTTAACAGTTTCCAACTGTGCATTTTCTAATATCACTATAAGCCGTTTCTCCTGCTTCTTTATATGAGATGTTACTAAATGTCTAGGAATAGGATCATATTCAAATTCGTCATCTTTAGCTACAAGTTTCCTTTTTTTACCCATTGTTGTAACTTAAATTCAAATAAATATATACGTAAGAACCAGGGTGAAATTAAGTTATTTACATTAATCTTTTCTCAATTCACACGTGCTCCAATTTGTTGATTTTTTTTTATAGCTGTAGTGATTGAAGATCAAGTAACGTCATTGTTTATTTGACAGTTTCGTTCAATAACTTGTTCACTGATCATTAGGTAATATCATAATATCTTATAATTAAGGGGTCTATAAAGACCCCTTCTGATGTAACAAACCGGCTTTAAATACATTGAATCTTATATATTATACATTGAATACGGAAGCAATAATATAATACAAATAAATTATTATATTAACAAAGTAAATATGCACATAATTAATCTGTGGGTAATATACATTATACCATAGATCAGGGATGCTCAAACGGTCGGTCGCGAGTGCTTTTTGAGTCGATCTAGAAAAAAAATAACCGATATAGAACTATTCACAGATTTTGTTTTAGTAGGTAGGTAATTAAAACAAAATGTAATGAATAAACAACTAAAATTTATTCGATCCACAATTAGGCCAGAATAATCCCTTCATCACTTTCTTTTATCGTAATTACCCCCTACTAGCGGCAGAAGGCGGCTTTACCAAAGGAACGCGCGGTAATTGTCAAAGAGAAGCCGCGTTTTTGATTCCCGCCGATTTTTCTAGTAACTTCAGGCGGCGTGTTTGGCGGGAACATTCGAGACTTCGTTCGCGCCGATATAAATGTTGCGCCTGCAGGAATAGGAGTCAGTTTGAGTTGTAATTTGAAGGCGATTTGTCGATACAAAGTTTATTAATAAATAGTACAAAATGAGTGCGGCGAAGAAAAGTAAAACGTATCATTTTAATAACGATTGGGAGGAAGAATTTTTCTTTTGTATGGTAAAGGATAAGTGCATTTGTCTCATTTGCCGTGCGTCAGTTGCAATACCTAAGCGTGGGAACTTAGAGGCATCATAAAACGGTTCATAAAAACTATGAAAAGGATTTTCCGTCACAGAGTGAATTAAGAAAACGAAAAGTACGTGATTTGATAACTTTTTGAAAAAGAACAAACCATGTTCACAAGACCAGCCAAACAATCAAAAGCTGCAACGATCGAGTCATTTAAAATATCTCATATATTGGCGAAACACAAGAAACCATTTGAAGATGGATCGGTTGTGAAGGAAGCATTTATTGAAGCGGGTGAGACTTTATTCGGAGATTTTAAAAATAAAACAGAGATTATGTCTGCTATTAGAAAACTTCAGTTATCTCGTCCGACTGTCACAAGGCGTGTTGAAGTCATGAGTCAGGACATGGCAGATAAACTAAAACATGATATCATGAAATGTACATACTTTTCTTTACAGTTCGATGAATCCACCGATATGACAGACACTGCCCAGCTGTGTATTTTTATTCGAATGGTATTCAATGCCATGTCGGCTAAGGAAGAGTTTTTGACAATGATTCCTCTGAAAGGAAAGACCCGTGGCGAAGATATATATGACGTTTTCTTCAATTTTGTAACAAACTACAAGCTACCAATATAAAAACTAGTGTGCATTACAACCGATGGAGCACCAGCAATGACTGGAAACAAAAACGGTTTTGTGGCATTGTGTCGAGCTAATGACGATTTCCCTTCATTTTTTCCTTCCATTGCATTATACATCAACAAGTTTTGTGTTCAAAAGTTCTAAACACGGAGGAGATTATGGGCATTGCAATAAAAATTGTGAATTCAATCCGTGCACGTAGCTTGCAACGACGGCTCTTTAAATTGCAGTTGGAAGATGAAGTGAGTCAGCTGAACACACTGATTTAGTTCTTCACACGGACGTCAGGTGGTTGACTCGCGGAAAATTCCTAGAAAGGTTTCAAGAATTAATGCCCGAAATAACAGCTTTTCTGGACGAAAGAGGTGATGACACTCAGATGCTGAAAAACGGAAAATGGCTGATTGATTTGGCATTTTTGACAGAAATCACAATGCATTTAAACACCATTAACTTGGAGCTTCAAGATAAAGGAAAAACTATTATTGACAATGATTAGCGCAATAAACGCATTCAAAAGTAAATTGCAACTTATGATAGATCAACTGAAAAGAAAGGATCTGAAACATTTTCCGTCTTTGAAACCAAGGATTTCTCAATTGAATTATGATATTTATGAGGCAGAATTATCAAATGTTTTGAGCTAATTCGAAATACGTTTTTATGATTTCAGTAAATTGGCAAATATCGCATCATTTATGAGTTATCCTTTTTCGTGTAAAAACATTGAGGAATTAGCTACTGAAATAACAAGTCAGTTTAACATGGACTCATGTTCTGTTGAAAATGAGTTAGTGCAGATTATATCAGATATACATCTCAAAGCCACAACATCTGATACAAAATTCTGGGGTTTTATATCTGAAGATAAATATCCGAATCTAAGGCAAATCGCCCTTCAGCTGACGGCAATGTTTGGGTCAACTCACTTGTGCGAGTCTGCATTTTCTGAAATGAAGATAATTAAGTCAAAATATCGCAATCTACTAACTGACGAACATATGTCATCATACTCGGTAATTAAGTACCATCTTATGAAAAGTATGCTGAGGACATGCAGTGCCAAGCTTCATCATCCAAAGTCACTCTTTAGTTAAGTTTAGACACTAGAACTCGTTTGTTTTGTAAGAACCAATAAACTCGCAATTTTGAATAATTATGAGAATTTTCATTGACATTTTAGAGCAGACCTACACTTACCTTGACTAAAAAAATGCATATTGTGCGGAAAACTAATATCTATGCCACGATACACCCTACCTAGACCACAATCTTGCATCACACATACTTGCAGTCTCTCAGAGTCGATCGATCGTAGTCTAACAATATTGAGGTAGATCGCCAGCAGTTCAAGTTTGAGCACCCCTGCCATAGATTATTTAAGTGCTTATTTCCTACTGCAACACGTTTTAATTGTTAAAAATGTTAAAATGAATAAGCAATGTACTTAAATCCTCAATCTGTTACAAAATTATTGAGTAAAAAATGATTTTGAACTGAACCTTTGCCACAGTTGTCGGACTTTTTGGCGGGAACCCGAGAAGTAAAATCGACTTTTGTCTGATAATTGTAAAATTTGTATATTATGTGATTTGTGACTAGAGGATCACCAGCTGATTAGCGACCGTCAATATGGATTTCGCCATAATCGCTCGGCTGGTGATCTTTTAGCGTATTTAACACACCGCTGGGCTGACGCCATTGAGAGTAGAGGCGAGGCTCTGGCTGTGAGCCTGTAAGACCGGGTATGGCACAAATCGCTGCTTTTAAAGTTAGCATCTTTCGGGATACCGGGGGGGATTGTGCGAATGGGTTGCCAGTTTCCTGACTGGACGGAGCATCAGAGTCGTTATCGATGGTAGCTGCTCCGTCACCATGTCTATTAACGCTGGCCTCCCGCAAGACTCCGTGTTGTCTCCAACTCTGTTCCTTCTGCATATCAACGACCTGTTGCAAATTGGTGACATACGTTGCTATGCGAATGACAGCACTGAAGACGCCTTGTACAGGGGCCGTGCCAACATCCCTCGAGTCGGAGTGGAAGAGAGTCGTGCCAGGGTTGTGTCTGAAATCGAAGACTCTTTAGATCTAGTCTCGATTTGGGGTTCCCTGAACCTAGTGGATTTTAACCCCAGTAAGACGCAAGTCTGTGCATTCACCGCTAAAAAAAAACCCTTTTGTCGTAGCACCTCGCTTTCAGAGCATACCTCTTAAGATCTCGGAGAGTATTGAGATCCTTGGTGTCGACATTTCCAGCAAAGTCGAATTTAGGAGTCATCTGGAAAGTAAGGCCAAAATGGCCTCCAAAAAGCTCGGTGTGCTGAACCAAGCGAAGCGGTACTTCATCCCTGGGCAACTCCTAATGCTTTACAAAGCTCAGGTGAGGCCCCATATAGAGTATTGCTCACATCTCTGGGCCGGCACACCGAAATACCAATTAGACCCATTTGACTCCATCCAACGACGTGCTGTTCGTATTGTCAACGATCCCACTCTCACGGGCAGTTTAAAACCCCTCAGCGTTCGGAGAGACGTTGCATCTCTCTGTGTGTTCTACCGCCTGTACAATGGGGAATTCTCTGAAGAATTGTTCAATATAATTCCCACCTCGGGTTTCTACAACCGTACCTCCCGTCACAGAAGTGCGGTCCATCCGCATTTCCTAGATACGGAGGTGTCGCGTACTGTTTGGTCCAAAAATTATTTTATATCGCGAACCCGTAGGCTGTGGAATGAATTGCCTCAAGAGGTCTTCCCATCAAACTACGACATGGGGTTCTTCAAGAAAGCTGTGAATAGGATTTTGCAAGGTCGGCGGCGCGCCCGCATACCCCCTGGTGTTGCAGGTGTCCATGGGCGGCGGTAACACTTACCATCACGTGGGACCGCTTGCTCGTCCGCACTCTTCTCTATATAAAAAAATGTGGTTTAATAGTGATATTAAACTCAACAGTGCCTAATTAAAATTCTGTTTTATTACTTGCTATGTGTGGACCAATGACTATAACAGTGTCGAAATATACTATTAAAAAATGTGTTTGTGGAGCGGGGGGGACTTTTTCGCGGGAATCTGAGTTTTTGTTTGATTATTGTAAAAATTGTGTATTGTGCGATTTTTGGTTTAATAGTAATAGTTTATTGAACTTCAAAGTGCCTAGTGTCAGTGCATAATGTTTGTGATAATTAAATAAAAGCGTGAGACTGTGCTTTTCGTGTTCCTCCATGAAATCCACTGAGTGACTCTTACTTTGACTCTAGTTAAAGAGTAACGTGTTAAAAACCAATAGCTGTACCAGTGTGCAAATAAATTATAAAAAAATAACCACAAATGTTATTTGCTCATAAAAATACCAATGTCATAATATGCTGTCAAATCTTTTGTCATTTCAATCAATTTTAATGGTATAACTGATTTATTTCAATAGTTTTGTGATAAAGAATTTACATTTTGTTCTGTAGAAGCTACAAACGAAGTAAATAAATAATAGTATGTTATTCTGAAGAGATTTTTTCTTTTGTATCAATATATTTTCATGGCTAACGATAGAGAAGTATTGCGTGAAATATGGGACGGGAAATTGCCGATATGTTTTCAATTAGATCAAGAAGAAATCATGGAAATTCAACAACCCGACCCATTCTATGTTATGGTCCCAAGATTGAGTTATTTTCCTCTTGTTATTGATAAGGTAAAGTCCATTGCTTACATAAAAAATTTAGAAGAAATTTTTGTATATTTTTCTTTTTGCTGTGAGGTAATTGTTTGTAACCTTTTTATGATTGTAAATGCACTCATTATCAGCTCTGTATCTTACAATCGAATTTTCATAGATGAAAAGACACTTTCTGCGGTTCATATCGCAAGAGAGTGCTGACAATGAGATGTGGCTGGACTACAATGGGCAGCCTCTGAAATGGCACTACCCTATTGGGTTTCTATATGACTTGTTCTGTGGCAACGATCCCCAATTACCTTGGAATTTGACTGTGCACTTCACCAAATTCCCCGAAGACATTTTGCTCCACTGTCCTAATAAGTAAGTTAGGAAGGACTGTACAATGTATGGTAAAGCCTAATTATGTGAGCTTTTTTTTTTAGACAGAGGAGTGTATAGACATGGTATTTTTGAAATTGTGAAAGTGCGGAAAAGCACGAATTTTTTTTAATTTTATTTTTTCTAAATTTTGAGGTTATCTGTGTTTTTAGTTACTGGGCAAAGAATATTTTGATGTCATAACGATTGTGGGTGTGATGACGATTTATAAGAACATTCTAGGAGTTATTAATCTAGTACCAAGTTTTGTGTTAGTACCAACTTTGCTTTCATCAGTGATTTTTTGCTAGCTTGGCTTGCGCGTTGTGGTCACAAGACAAACCTAACCATCAGAGTCAGAGTGCTCTGAAGATAATAAAAGGCCAGATTCGGATTTGGCGCTTCGCCGGCCACTGCCGCGGCACGCTCGCTTCGCTCGCTCGGCTCGCGCGTTGTATTCACAAGACAAACGTAACCTAACCCAGCAGTCGGAGTGCCCAGAACATAATAACAGGCGGGATTCGGATTTGGCGCTTCGCCGGCCGCTGCCGCGGCACGCTCGCTTCGCTCGCTCGGCTCGCGCGTTGTATTCACAAGACAAACGTAACCTAACCCAGCAGTCGGAGTGCCCAGAACATAATAACAGGCGGGATTCGGATTTCGCGCTTCGCCGGCCGCTGCCGCGGCACGCTCGCTTCGCTCGCTCGGCTCGCGCGTTGTTGTAACTCGCGGCTGCGGTATAATATAAAATCCGTAAATATTTGCAAAAATGAATTTAAGGTATTATTTAATTAAAATTAATTAGTTATTATTTAATAAAAATTAATTAGTTATTATTTAATAAATAATAATCACATGTAAAACATAAAATGATACATTCATTGATATGTGTAAAGAAACGCGTTGAAGAAACCTGTCAAAATGTCGGACCCACAAGTGTAAAATTTAAAATCTTAATTATTTTTTTTCCGCAAAATTATGTTTTTCCGCATAATAATATATAGCACATCAGGTACCATATTACTTATAGGATCTAAATAAAAAAAATGAGCCAAAAACTCGCTACCATACATTGTACAGTTGAGCCGTAAGTTATATCGCCTTACATGTAATATTACATTACATGTAATTACATGTAAGACTGTAATATTGGAGTTTGCTTCTTTAGAGCAAATGCACCCTGATATTTTAAAATTACTTGATTTTATAAGGTATTTTGTATAATTTTTGGTGGTAATAATCATATTGACTCCATATCCCATTATACTACTTATTCCCTATCTTCCCAACCATTTCTCCTAATCTCGAAAGGTAGGCATATGCAACATCTGTTGGTCTATATCATGGATATCTATGGGTAACAACATATACTTACTTACAGGTCAACTGTCTGCTCATTGGTCACCTTTATTCTATATAAAGAAAAGCTATTTGAGTTAAATGCCACTTTGACTGAACTTATTTTCTAAAATGTTACATTATTTCATTACATTATATGCATTATATTATTAATTAGCTATCTAAGACTAAAATGATGTATATATATACATTATATATTGTAAATTGGGTCTGAAGTCTGATTGAGGTATTTGTTTACCTTTACAATGTAAAATAGATACAAAATGTGAAAGTTTATATGATGTAACTAAAACTCAATCAAGTAGCCTTTTAACAATCATTATAATATTTTATGGTAATAATGTTACAATGTTATCATTTCAGAGATGTTGTAGAGGCACATTACATGTCCACTGTGAAGGAAGCTGATGTGCTCAAACATAGAGGTCAAGTTATGTCTACAATGCAGAAAAAAGATCACAACCAACTTTGGCTGGGATTGCAGAATGGTAGACATAAAACTCCTCACATTAGTGTCATAAGATTCAAGTTACTAAATAAAATAGTATTTTATTGCAATACTATTATTTATATGTGTATTATTACTATTATTAGTGTGTAATATATTAATGTTTATGCATTTACTTATTTATTTTATTGCTATAGCTATTCAAACTCTTTGTACTACCTTTATTTCTTCCTATGTGACCAATGGCTGCCTGGAAGAGATGGCTTAACCAATAAGGCTGCCAATTGTGTCTTAAGTATGTATATATTTCGTTTTTGTTTCATTGTGTATGCAATAGAGTATTATTATTACTATTTAATACAAAATATTAAATTTATACATTTATTCAATAAACTGTGCTATGGAGAATTATTTTATGTTACTGTAAGGGTGCATTCCACTTTTACTTTCCACTAAGGGATTGGGGGAGTCAAAATTGTTCCTTATTTTTGCTGAAGAGGGGGAGACAAAAATCTTTTGTAAGGTAGAGAATAAAATTAATATTTAAAAAAAAAAATATTTTAAATATGAAATTGAATTACTCTTAATACAGTATATGCAAAAACATATAGCAAAAAGAAATATGCATTAGTATATCAACAAGGTGCCTAAATCTTTTCCAGATAAATTTGATCAATTCTGGGCGATAAACAGAAGACTAATGGAGTCACATGGAGATAATGATGGATTCAAGCACATTCCAGTAAGAATATACTCTGATGATGGTACATTTAGTCAACATCTAGTCAGTCCAAAGAATAGTGATGGTAGCAGAAAAATATTACAACAAATGATCTCAGATCTTTATCCCGATAAACCTGAGGGTAAGATAATTATTAAAAATATCTATACTATTATATAATTAAGAGAGTGTGAATTTTGTGAGTTTGTGTGTATGTGGAGGGTAATCTCTGGAACCACTACACCTATTTGAAAAATTCTTTCACCATTTGAAAGGTACATTATTCCAGATGGACATAGGCTATATATTATGTATATATACATATTATGTGCTAACCAGAAATCGTAAAATAGGTCAATCAAACTAATTGTGTACAAGAGCACTATAAAGTGCTCCGGCACACGAAGGAAACACCAAATGACTCTGACCAATGACCTACAACATAACGGAGGTTAAATAAAATACTATGTTATATATTAAATTTATTTTGTACTAGCAGTGCCCGTGACTTTGTGTATCTATACTGACATATACACGTCAGTGTGTGGTTAGCTTGATTTCCATGGGAACTTTACAAGTGATCTGGATAAAAAAATACTCTAAACCCAGTGCTGTTAACCCAGCACATGAGTTCTATACCAAATGTCATTAAAATATGTTGTGGTTTGAGTGTCATGCATTTTCAGACAAAAATCCCTAAAATTGTTTTGGAATCTATATTCAAAAGGAACAAAAGGTTGTCATATGTAATAAACAGATATTTTAAACTCACATTTAACTTTTTGAATATATAGTTGACAATGATTACTCGATACACATGCCTCTGTAATTATCATAACAAAATACACATGCCTCTGTAATTATCATAACAAAAGTCAATTAGAAAATAATATAATCCAAGATGTGCCTATATATTTCTAAATAACTTATAAATTATTTAATCAGTTTTGCATGAAAGTTTCATTATTTCATGTTTATAACATTTGTTTCCCATTTTGTAAAAGATTCACAATACTAACCAGATAAAAGTTGGAAAATGTTTAATTTTAAATTGCTTTTCAGTGAAATTTCGGACACATGGAATAATGATTCCTACAGACACTCCATTACAATGGCTATCAGAACATATGAGCTATCCAGACAACTTCCTGCATTTGTGTTTGTGCTAAATGGACATTTTATTATAATTTCCTTTTACACATATTGTTGATATTTATGCTCATTTTATTTTGTAAGTGAAAAACAAGGCTTATTGCATTCATAGTGTTTGATTTTGGTAATATGTAAGATATTCTCATGATAAAAAATAAAAAGAAACTAGTTTTTTTAATATCCCTTTATATACAAATTGTATAAATACAAAAAATGCATTAACATACAAGTTCAGTAACTTTATAAATACATGCAAAGAATAAAAACAGGGAATTCGGATTTTATGGTAACATTGATGTGCACGTTGATCAATAAATATTATATACATACATTTAAAAGCTTCCAGAGTAGATTATACTAAGGCAGTTTAGAATTAGATGTGAGATAACTTAATTACTATACCTGTAAAAACTTTCCTTTGAGGATAAAGCCAACAAGAATGTATCATCAAAGAAATCGGGTACTTCACTTGTGCAAAGAACAACACAATTACTAAGCAGAGAGCAAAGCAAATTGTTTTACTAACCAAAGCTCAAAAAGCAGTTTCATAAAGAGGGAAACCTGAATAAATAGACTATGCTCAGTTAGTCCCTTGGAGTTAGTCCAATTGTGTTTATAATTTCTTTATGCAGTTTGTTTAAAGGCTAGTTTCCAAAATCACTCTGGCTAGGATAAATAGACATTGCTAAGACCGTTTTATGTTTTACAGCTTAAATAAAGTATTTTGAAACTAACTTCTATCTGGACTACACAATGTCCTGTAAAACAAATCTCTGACTACTCTAAGACAGAGTAATTGTACAACTAATTCTCAGACTGATTAACCAATGAACAGTCTAAGAATCTTTTATTTATCTGACTCTTAATGAATTGAAATTCCAGGGTGTTTTAATGATAATGATCTTATAATTTCATTACTGAAGAAAAAAAAAAAATATTACTTTGTACTTAAGAATTTCACTGGATTTCATTACAAATCTAAAATGTTTTACAAAAACCCATATTAACTGTATTGTTCACTGCACTTGACACATGTTTGAATATTAACATATTTACACATGTTTCAAACATGATTATAGTTAGTTTCGGTTAGCTCTAAGCTAACATTTGTAAGAAAACATTATCACATCAATTAACTTATTTAAACTAAAGTTCACTTTTCATTTCATTTTTTCTCTTGTACTTTTGAATCACATAAGGTATTTGCTTCGTAAATCTCTTGCAGCCGTTGTTTGCAAAAATCGGCTGGTCCTCTGTTGGTCCATAAGTTATTATAGACATGGCCTCCCTAGAAGTAATGTACAATGTTATAATTTTTCCTATAAATAACTATATCTTCAGTGATCGCGTCGCGGCGTTTACGTGCAGACGTATTTTCTTTGTTTACCTTTCGTGGCTCTTATTTTCTTACGTTTCTTGCTAGTATATACTCTCAAGAGTGTTATACGTCAATATAATGACCTTTTATAATTTGATATTTGTAGAAATCTGGATTGATAAGTGATTAACTTGTGAGTTTTCGTAAATTTTAATAAGAAATAAACTTTTTCTCAATATACCCAACACTCTAATTATGAGTGATTTGTGTGAGGAGGTGGATGTGGAGCCGGAATATGTTGCTGAGATGTCCCCTGGAGGAGTTCGGAGGGTTATTTTGGGCACACCCTCACAGATCGAGAATGAACAACGTGATTTAGAGTGGGATAATGGTGATATGGAGAGTGAGAATCAAGTCGACGAATGTAACGCGGGGCCGTGCTACAAGAGGCCGCTGGAGGAGGGCAGTGATGAGGATGATGGCTTCACTGTAGTAACTGGCCGTAAGCGTATGAATTTACGTGGTTCGCCCACTGTTGTTAGTTCACCAAATGCGACAGAAGACACCTTCTATGAGATTTCTGTAACCTCCAAAGAGGCCCTCCCCAAGCAGTTAGGATTTGCTAAGCAATTAAAAACATAATGTCCAAGGCGTCCTAAGAGTCACCTATAAGAGTCCATTCAAAATATTAATCCGATTTAAATCGAACAGTGATGCAGATAACTTTTTAAAGTGCGATATAGCAAAGAAATATGAGTGGAATTGTAGAAAAACAAATGAGGTTACATTTTCCTATGGTATAGTGAGGGATATAGATATTGATACCGAAGAAAAAGATCTAAAAGAGATTTTTGAATGTGATACGGAGATTCTAGCTGTTAAAAGATTAAATAAAAAAGATACAGAGGGAAAGTGGATTAAAAGTGAGACTATACGTATTTGTTTCCAAGGCTCGGTTCTGCCTTCTTATATTAAAGCATATGGATGTCGTATGGCTGTAGATTCTTATAGGTATCCAGTAACGCAATGCTCCAAATGCTGGCGATTCGGGCATGTTAACCACTTTTGTCCATCTAAATCACAAATATGTCCAAAATGTGGCGAAAAGCACGAAAACTGTGATACCAAGAGCTTCAAATGTGTTAACTGCAAGGGGAATCACTTATCGCTAATGAAGAGCGTGTGTCCAGCATTCCAGAGGGAGAGATCTATACGTATTTATATGGGTCAAAATAATTGCTGTTACAAAGTCGCTTGGAACAATCTCAATGAACAGAAAAGAGTTAAAGATGTTTTAGTTAGAAAAGAACAGGATAGGGAGACGATTATGGAGACTAAATTACCGAACCCGAGTCCATCCGTCACTTCATCTGGTGAAACTTACAGACCTTCTTACAAAGATGTTTGTGCGGGTACCTCTGCTAGAAGAAGTAGGGCAGAAACAGAGTCAGGAGTACAAGAAAGACCAATAACGCTCAATCCAAATACAAAAAATAAACCTAACAAAAAAGGAGGTAAATCGAAGAAAGGGCTGAATCACAATAGCTCGGAAAATGATTCTGATACAGATAATATCTTACCTTTGTCAGAAGTACCTCAACAATCCAATAAGAGTAGAAGGGAAAGAAAGGGTATAATACAGAGATTTTTAGACAAAATAAAAGAAATTTTATCTTTAGAAATTGAGTTTAAAATTAAAATAAAGATGTTTATTGAATTTATTTGGAATGAAGTAAGGAGTTTTTTACAAAATTACGGTACAATTGAGATGTTGCTTAAACTTATGGGAATGAACCTTAATGGATAGTAACAAAATCAAAATTAATTCTATTAATATATTACAATGGAATGCTAATAGTTTAAAATCTAAAGCACGCAACTTTGATCTACTGTTACTTCAAGATAAAGTGCATATGGCGTTTGTGAGTGAGACTTGGCTTTCAGAGCAGACCACCCTGAAGTTCAGTGGCTATAACATAGTTAGAGCAGACAGAGATGATTCTTACGGGGGTTTATGCGCTATCATACATAGATCTATAAAATTTTCTCAGAACCCTTTTAATTTCAATAATACTCAAATGCAAGTAATGATAGTTGAAATATTTAACATTCCGGGACTCAAGCATATTGTCTCAATATACTGCCCCCCTTCTGTGGTTACTAACCAACAAGAGTGGGACTATATTTTTAGTCTCTTTAAATCTGAGTGTCTCTTAATAGGCGATATTAATGCCCACCATACTCTCTGGTCGTGTAAATCTGATAGAAGAGGAGAATCTGTATATAAAGCTATGTTTGAAAATGATTTCGTATGTCTCAACGATGGATCGCCAACGCGAATTAAATGGGTTAACGGTTGCTTGCAAAAATCTTCACCTGATGCTTCATTCGTAACCACTGATATTGCTACAAACATGTGCTGGCGGACTTCTAGTGAAACTCTAGGCAGTGACCATGTAGTGATTAAAATTAACTGTGGATATATGAGATCTAAGTCTTTTACTAAGAAACGGAATTACAAGGAAGCTAATTGGGAAGAGTACAACAGGGAGGCAGCGATAGTGTTTGACATTCCAGTGCCTATTGATGTTCAATCCGCTTATGATTCATTTGTGGAAAACATTCAAATTATAGCGGATAAACACATTCCTTGGGTTAAAATTGGTGATGATCCAACATCTATGTTCCGGCCCAAACATTACTGGAACAAGGAACTATCTAAAGCCGTGGCAGAAAGGCGTTTGGCTCTTGCTAAGCTGCGACGCAACCCTACTCCAGAAAATCTTTCAAGCTGGCAAGCAAAGATGTCTCGTGCCCAAGATCTGATAAAAAGAGCTAGTTCAAAAGCATGGAAGGAGTTCTGTACGAGCGTCGACCATGAAACTTCGGCTTCTATCATGTGGAGGAAGATGAGATGGGTGAAGGGAGGCAGCGGTAGCAGGGCCGGTGTGGACCCTAACAACGCTAAAAATCTACTTCACTCGCTGACGCCGGACAGTGTTGCTGAGCCGGAACCACCTTTTTCGTATGCACCACCTTCTATATTAGAAATTTCTGTCTCATTAGCTGAACTTCTAAATTGTTTAGAAAAGAAGGATACTTCCCCAGGAATTGATAGCATTTCGTATTCTATGATTTATAATCTTTCAACCAGGGCCGTCTTAAGTCTATTCTGCGCCGGGGTGCGGGAGTGTATCCTAAGACAGTCAAACATCCTATTGTGTATCCTATGACAGTCAAATATCCTATTGTGTATCCTATGACAGTCAAATATCCTATTGTGTATCCTATGACAGTCAAATATCCTATTGTGTAATTGTTTACTATAGCGTTATATTTTTTCATTACCTTTAAAAGGTGAGCGCCCGGGGTGCACCGCACCCCTTGCACCCCCTGGTAAAGACGGCCCTGCTTTCAACCAACGCTAAATTAATGCTTTTAAAAATATTTAACATGATAATACATACTGGTAATGTCCCTGATCAATGGAGAGATATACAAATTCTTCCCATACTTAAGCCGGGAAGAGACCCCAACTTGCCATCTTCACTACGTCCGATTTCCCTTATGTCTTGTCCATGTAAGATTTTACATCTCATTCTTATGAAAAGGATTGAGTGGTTTGTGGAGAGTCGGTGTCTGCTTCCTGACTCATCTACGGGCTTTAGACGTTCTCAGACTTGTTTAGACAATCTAGCCATACTTACATCTGATATACAGTTAGGATTTTCTAGACAGAAACCGACTATTGCCTGTTTTATTGATGTTGATAACGCATATAATAATGTTAATATTAGTTCATTGATTAATATTTTGCAGAAAATCGGTGTAGGTAATAAAATATGTAAATATTTATGGAATTTTCTCTCCGACAGGCGTTGTAGAATGTTGTTGTACTGCGGAGGGGAGCCTTTAATTAGACACACATATCGAGGATTAGCTCAAGGAGATCCCATATCTCCTCTTTTATTTAATATTGCCACTATGGAAATAGGTAATAGTATCAATAATATTTGTATTTCTCAGTATGCTGATGACTTCGTATTGTATAAGACAGTAGAAAAAGGATGTATTTTAGACACCGCTAACCTTCTTCAATCTGCTATTGAGTCCATGGTTAAGTTCTTAGAGAAAGTCGGTCTGTGTTTATCTGAGTCCAAATCGAGTTTGTGTATTTTTAAGAAATCAAGAAAAATTATTAATGTAAATATTGAAATTAACGGCACGCCACTCAGGGTAGTTAATAAAGTTAAATATTTAGGATTGTGGCTCGATTCATCTTTGAGATGGGGGCTTCATGTAAATGAAACCTGTGGAAAAACTTATAAATACATAAATATTTTGAAAGTTCTGGCAGGAAAATCATGGGGAGTTCACCCTAAACACCTACGCCGCCTTTATATCTCCCTCTTGAGAAGTCGTTTGGAATATGGTAGCTTCATCTATGGAAGCTGTGCTTCATTCCATTTAAAGAAGCTAGATATTTTACAAAATAGAGCTTTACGGGTGTGTGGGGGTTTTATACGCAGTACTCCTGTTATTGCTATGGAGAGTGAACTGTCCACTCCACCTTTGAGTGTTCGTCGCTATTGGCTGGGTTGTAAGTTTTTGTTAAGAATAAGCTCAAGGTCAAATAATCATATGGTAAATATGTTACAAAACCTTGTACTAAAACGTAGTTGCTTTAGTGATAGAAATTTTCCCCTGCTAGCAAAAATCTATGATGAATGGAGAGACTTGAATGTGCATAAAAGTCCTAAATTAGAATTATATTCTCTAAATACTTGGGTGTCATCTATTGATGTTAAGTCATGTATTGTTGACAAAGTTAATGACATAAACGCACCTAAACAAAATTTAATAGACCGGGAATTAAGGAATTCTACTCTGAAAATGTTGTATAACAGTTATTCTCAGTTTTATAAAATTTATACTGACGGATCAAAATCTGTACAAGGAGTTGGAGCGGCTCTCTTTGATCCTCAGTGTAATATTTCACACAAATGGAAGTTGCACAGGGAGACGTGCGTGATGAGAGCAGAACTGTTAGCTATAAAAGAGGCTTTAGACTATGCAAACAGTCTACCTAACAGCCCTCCAGTCGTTATTTTGTCAGACTCGAAGAGTGCCCTCCAACATCTTACTCATTGTGTCTCTAGTCAGCGAGGAATGCCCATTGCCTTTGAAGCTCTCCATTTAATTCATGAAATAACTCATAAAAATATGTGTATAAAGATTCAATGGATCCCCTCTCATGTAGGGCTACTTGGAAATGAGATGGTAGATCACCTTGCAAAAGCTGCTGTAATGGATGGTGCAGTTTCTGATTCCAAACCCTTTGCTAGTGAACTCATTCCTAGAATTAAAAGAAGAAGCTTACAAAAATGGGAGTATCACTTCGGTGAACAGTCCATATCTAAGGAGGTTGGAATCTGGTACAGAACTATCCAGTCAAATCCCTTGTGGACACCTTGGTTTGATTCTGCCAATCTCACAAGAAAAATGTTGGTCTCAGCTTTCAGACTGCGTTCCGGACACATCCCAACAAATAAGTTCTACCACATGATGGGTATTAAACCATCACCACTGTGTGATGACTGTCAAAAGACTGATGACCTTTTCCATTTAGTGTTGGAATGTGTGCGGAATTCAGATATGAGAAGAAGAGTTCTTGGGAGCTCAGGTTCACTACACAATGGAGAGATCAATTGCTGGCTAGCAGAGCCTCTTTCCAGTAAAGCTGTAAGTTTATACCAGTTTATTGATCGTTCTCTTGAATAAGGGAAAGGAGAAAGTACCCATGAGGCTGGCATGATCACCCAGGGTGTTCAAAGCCTCGTCAAAAAGTTGATTAAAAAAAAAAAAAAAAAAAAAAAAAATATATCTTAATATTCTTTACGAGGGTCATTTGGGAAAATATATGGTTGTGTTCACATTTCCCAATGAACTCGAAATACCCACAATTTTTTTTTAATTTATTTTGGAATTTGGGTTTAGCAACTTCCCTTGTGTGTAAAAGCAGATTGTGTCGTGGTTTCTTGGGATCTTTTTTATAGAAGGCGACAGACGAGCATACAATCGACCTGGTGGTGAGTGGATACTGTCGCTGATAGACATCCACAGTACATGCCAACTTCAAATCCAGAATGACAAACATTGGCACGCCTCCAGATACGCTGGCTACCTTTGGAGATGTTGGAATGGTGGAGAGGGATGAAATGGGCTCTGGCATATCTTACTCACTAAGGAAATACGTACATACATTGGGGAATGTGATAAAGTGGGAAATGCACATGGCAAGGTAGTTTTCTGTGAGAGAAGAGTACCAAGATCATCAAGTGCGTCCAGCGGCTGTTGCATTGCAGCGTACATCCTCTCTCTCCTAAAATATGTCCTAAAATTTGTGTCGAATATGAGTGTAATACCCCTAACTTACGCCATCATCTCTTCACTGGGAGTGTAAACTCCGAACGCACGAAACTCTGCGAGAGCGCACATCTCCACGTGCTGCTGTTCTAATGGCAGGAATGGGATATAGTGGTCTATGAGGTGGTTTGCTATTGCTGATGACTTCTCAAAGCCACCTGGAAAATCATTAAGTTTCTAAGTATCATATTTTTAGGACACATTAGTACTTCAATGATGAAAGATGGATAGACCAAAATGGTGAAAGGCCTGAAAAATTTGTACAAATTGTTTGCTATTGCTATTCTTATCTACCAGCTTATATGATTATAATATGTCATATAGTAATGTTTATTTATTTAAATTAGTATCACTCACTATATCCTCCTGGTGTATAATAAATAATATTACACCAGGGAAGGTCCAAAAGTTTCCAGCCTGACAACTGACATAGGGTGGGTGGCGAATTTTCGTGAAGCCACAATTTGAAACAGCAGCTTTCGCAACTGCGGCGGAGAAGCCGCACACCTGCATACTTTTCCACGACATTTCTACTCGATTGCTTCTCGTAATAATTGTTCTATAGGGTTAGTATAATAGCTTCCAGTCACCATAGTATTGCGTTCTTTCAGGTCTATAAGCAATATTCCTTGTCAATCCCAGAATATTGAAGCCATAATCTTTTTGGTCACCTTTGTCTTTCTAGGCGGTACTTCATTAGAATTACATAGTACATCACAGTAAAGAAGCATAGTTTCATACCCAGTAACAATTGAATCCAAAAAATCGTTTCCGTTATTCTGAAAGGCCTCCAATAGATCTTTAGAGCACACTACTCATTCACTTTGCTCCACACTTCAAAGAAGTTTTGGCACCCATCTCGCACTAGATTTATTCATATGAAGATGTTCATGAAGAATAGTAAAGGTTGTTTTTGAAATCCCCGTCCTTGCTGCTATTTCTTTCGTATTTAGCCATCGGTCGCTTCTTCCACTAATTTCAACGCGTCGTCAATGAACTCTCGTCCTAAACGAAATTGCTTACATTCTTTAACGGTGGCAAATGGATGGAGAAGAATCCCCATACACATTATTCAACCTTTGTTTCATATTGATCATTTTTTTAGACATCTAGAAATATATCAGGACAGAAACTTTTGGACCTCACTGATATATAATACCAAATCAAATAACAGCATACCCGTATAATATGCAGTTCTCCTTATTATAGGTTCGAAGTTTTGGAATTCAACATCACTCCTTTTCACACCTTGGTTATAAAGCTCTAGCAGGTTTGAAGCTATCTCTTGACCTCCAATGTTAGAAATGAAAATAAATATGCTGTCTCTGAAAACACAATAACACAATTGTAAGCGACATTGTCTGATAAAAAGAACCTTATCTATATATTCACGATTTCAAGTGTTCCAGACTTCAGTGAAATCTTAAAAAGAGATTGATGCTTATTCTATAGAATATAAAAAGCTTTAAGTACCTACAATTGACGTTTTATTGTTTTCTTTTATTTAAAATTTCATTCCTGGCTACAAGATGATTACACTGCTACAAAATTACAATGGGAGAATTCTTGTATTGACCGTTTTTTCCAGAATAATGAGAAAAAAACATCACATATTTTTATTTAAAGAATCTTGTAATGGTGAAATTTTAAGTTATAACATCTTCACCAAAGTCAATAAGTTCATACAAAAAATTTGGTCCCTTTGCATAGATAATGTTGCATATTGATTATTCTCATTTTGGAAATAACAAAAGAATATATTCAAATTCTCTTTCTATACCTGTAATCAACCCCATCCACTGCATGATGATGATCGAGCATAGGCTTTATTGCATCCAAAACAGATGGACACATTTCATGGATTTCGTCAAATATGATTAGAGATGTTGGACATTGCTTTACAATTTTATCCACTTCTGCAATTAAACTTTCCTGTAAGGTGATTTTTTTTCTATTTATCATGTATTACAGTGTCATTTCTTCAAATATTTTTTTTCTTTAGTTTACTGCAATCTGTCACAGTAGAATATTCAACATTTTATTAGATAGATTGCCTAGCATAGAAAGTATTCTTGAGAATTGATTGGCCCCCCTTGGTATTCTTGATTAATACCCTTGCCTGCTGTGTAAAAGGTTCTGGGTCTGATTTGTGACTAAACATTTTGTTTAAGACAAATGTTTGCTTAGGTCTGAGTGGTGTTTGCATATATTTCTAGACCCAGAAGAAAGGAAATTATATTGGGCCATTGAGTGTGTCCTTATTATTAAACACTAAAGAAGTAAGGGGGGAAAATGTATATTAGACATTTTTATAATATCTACATTACCCACACTAAAATTATAATTCCAAGTGTGTTTGTATACCTATCTGTTTGTTATGTCTTTTATGACTAAACTATTGAACCAATATCAATGCAATTTTGCAAAGGTAACCTGAAATCTGGAGAAAGACGGACAGAGGATACTTTTTATCCTGGAATATTGATTAGTTTTTCCAGGGGGATTCCATTATTTATAAACAACATTCACATGTGCAAAGCCACAGGTACAAGCTGGTACAAGAATAATAAACATGAAAATAATTTAAATTAAAAGATAACTAAGAATTAATATTCACCTTTCTCTTTTGTAAATTTGTACAGTCAAAATCTTTCTTTCCCATATAAACCTTGACATATTTGCTTTGCATACCCTTTTTATATGAGGCTTCTGCAATCATTGTGGCAGCATAGTTCTTACCCACCCCTGACCATCCGTGCAAACTGATCACTAATGCCTTCTTATTGCCTTTTCTCTCATCATACACTGCTTCTTTGTGGGCACTGAGTATATTCACCAACTCATTCACTAAAGGTTGCCCAAACATCCTTTGTGAAAAAGACTGTTTCAATTCTGTAAACAAATCATGTATGAATAAACTTATCATATTTTTGGAAGATATTTAAAAAAATATGATAGGAAGTGATTCCTGTGGCAACTACATAACAGATCTGGATAAAACGTTAATCCAGTACATAAGTTACAACTATGCCTAGTATCACTGAAATCCATTGTTGTTTTTGCATTCAGACAGACAGACAAGAACTCTAAAAGTAATTGTTTTCGGTTCTGTAATTCTATATGTAATTTAATTATAGACACAACTTTGTTACGATTTCATTATTAGGCCCTTACCAATGAAATTTCTGTTTGATAGGGAAAAATTAAAAAAAAAATTGTATGAAAATTATATAGTTAATTAATTGAAATATGTCCATTATTATCAATGCACTTTTGCCATTTAAATGGAAGTTGATTAATCCCTCTAGTATAGAACTCCTGGGATGGGAATTGATGAATTCTCTGAAGGCATTTTTCACTGCATCATCAGAGTTAAATATTTTTTAAAAAGTCAATGCAGTGAATACATGTGATATAGAGGCTTAGGTTTTTGTCTGTCTGTTTTGGGCATTACGCAAAAACCGCTGAACGGATTTTATCAAAACTTGGCACAGTTATAACTTATATGCTGGATTAACATTTTATCCATATTAATTATAAAGTTCCCACAGGAATCACAAGTTCACGCGAATGAAGTCGCTGACACCGCATGTATACAATATATTAGCCCTTACTATTTAAGTCATATGGTACGTAGTTGGCGTTGCAACACTCAATATAATGACAAATGGTGTTTTCCTTTATTGTATCCCATTTATACCAGCCACCAGTAATCAATGCGGTACCCAACAGAGCAGTAATGATTTCAGAGGCAGTGTACTCAAAGAAGCAAATTAACACTAGCATAAATACAATGCCTATAGTTTTGAATCTAAAACACAACATTATTGTGTTGCTGAGAAAAATTGCACACTTGTAAGATGCAGTTACTACAATAAACTGATATGTTGATATTTATGATTTTTAGATTAAAATCGACGAGCAAGATAATGTTTAATTTGAAAATAGTTGCCCACTTTAAATATGTATTTAATTTTGATTTAATATTCGATTAAATAAATGTATCAGATGATTGAAATTTCGAGTTTAACAATGACACTGACAAATCAACCGAGAACAAAATTTTTTTTAGCATGATGTATTGACCTGGAAACTATTTGAATAAGGTCTTATTTATTAGTTTGTAGCTCCTTCGAGACATACCGATTAATTTAGGCGATTTTTGGAAGTAGGCGGACGAACAAGCGGTCCCACGTAATGTTAAGTGTTACCGCCGCCCATGGACACCTGGAAAACCAGAAGGTTTGCGAGTACGCCGCCGACCTGGCAAAGTCATATTCACTGCTTTCTTGAAGAACCTCATATTGTGACGTAATGGAAAGACCTCTTGAAGCAGTTTGTTCTACAGCTTACAGGTTCGCGGTATAAATAAAATGGTTTTTGATCCAAACAATACGCGACACCTCTGTATGGAGGAAATGCCGATGCACCGCACTTCTGT
Source organism: Sesia apiformis (assembly GCA_914767545.1). NCBI lineage: Eukaryota > Metazoa > Arthropoda > Insecta > Lepidoptera > Sesiidae > Sesia > Sesia apiformis. Next base: position 6,796,265 of record OU611950.1, on the reverse strand, counting down.
GACGGGAGGTGCGGTTGTAAAAACCCGAGGTAGGAATTATGTTGAACAATTCTTTACAACATTCCCCATTGTACAGGCAGTAGACAGGGCCGTCTTTACCATAAGCGGCGCCGGGTTACAAAGATCCGCCCAAATCCCCTAAACGCAGGAGAGTCTACCCAGGCACATTTCTAATTTTATTTTACAACAGCAACATTCTAATTTTATTTACAACATGAAAATATACATTTTTTCCTACTTGCTCGGAAATGGCTTCATTATTTTAAAAAAGAAATACGTTAATCGGCTCTTTTCTGTACGCACGCCAGCAATTTCCAACACGACAATATTAGAGATTGCTGAACAGTAACGATGTTTTTATAGGTAGGACTCGGATTCACCTCGCCCTTTTATAATTACTTCGTAACGATTCGGCTTCGCCTCATCCTTCCAATATTACTCGGCCGTCAATTGCTTTATTTCGGGCCTGGACAGTAATGTACTATTATATTATAAGTACCTATCGCGGTGCCAACGAAGTTCAGTTCTAATCTTAGAATGAACCATGAATATTTTTAAAAAATATTGAGTATGGTGGGTCTATTTAATGAAAAGCAAGATACTGTAATACTTGAGAAATAATTTAAAGTACTCGCGGTCTGTCGCCGAATTACTTTCTTCGTCCGACATTTTGAAAAAACTCGCGAAAACCAAACAAACCTGACACTTAAGCGACAGCACGACGTTTTGGTAAGATGAAGTTCTCCGACCATTTATAATTTATACCATACGACAGGATGTAGGACGGTCGGATGCTTCCCATCATCTGATTTTTCAATAATAATAATAATTTTAGGACGATTGCTTTATATTATTGTATTGTTATTCGTTTGATTTTAGAGCAGTTCACAATAATAATAATAAGAGTTAATTGTATTCGCTATATCCGCTGATCACACATCGCTGATCAATCAATCATTTTACTTTGACAATCTGTAATTATCGCTGATTAAAATTCGATAGTTATTAACATACCCGATTTAAAATTGCCTCCAGTGGCAAGCTAGAATGAGGCTTCGCCTAATGAAGGCAGCAGGAGGAGACGGTCTCGATAGTGATGGGCGACCGAGAAAAGTATTCTTAGATGAAAAGAAAAAAAAACGAATTGCAGGGCAAAAGGTTTTTATTATTGATTGTTTCTATTAATATTAATTAATATGAGCTTAATTAATTAATATGGAAACTGTTAATATGAGCATTCCATTCATTAAGACTGTTTTTATATTAAGTTTTACCCACGCCTTTACCTGTTTAGAACGCGATTTTTGTCGAAAAATACTTTTTGATCACCAAATCTCAAGTTGCTCTAATGGGCTATATTTAAAACTGCTCGATCGAACTGAATTAGGTACCTATATTATTTATTGCTAAAAGTGCACATTTATATAATAATGTGCACGTTTAGCGAAGAGCAAATTATACAAAATTTACATTTTACGAAGTGCACATTATGGGAAATGTACTTTTTTAATCGGGTGCATTTTGCCAAGTGTACCTACATTCGGCGCCTAACGTGTTGACCTAACCCATCGAAACCTCTCGCACGCAACGCAATCGCCCATCACTAGTGTCACCCACTGGGCTTTAATCCCCGGTATTTCGATTGGATTTTCGCAGAAATGCCTGTCTTATCTTTTGTTGCCTATTATTCGTCATCATAACTTATTGTCTTGTGTTTAGAAAATGTACCTAATTAAATTTCAATTTAGCTTCTCGTAACTAAGTAATTTGCAATAAGTAGGTACTTTCTTGAAAAATGGATGAAGATGTAGAAGACTACACAGAAGACGCATGGACGTACGTCACTTTATGTGGCGAACCAACCTTGTACGAGGGACTCAGATTTGCTAAAGACATAATAATTGCAAATATATTTTTACGTATCATCATCCAGAGCATAAGTGTGCCTCACAATGTTCGCCACAGCCTGTCATTGGTGATAGGAAGTTTTCTTCTATACTTCAGCACCGGACCGGCGTTTATATGGACTCTAACTATTACCATCGGTTCTTATGTATTAATTCTCGCACTATCACTTATTACAAAAAAGTGGAGAGGACTTTTGATAAGTATTTTTGTAATTAGTTTTTTATTACTATGTGAAGCGTATGTTATAAATCCAAAAATGTGGCAACAAATAAGAGGTATCCAAATGATAGCAGCAATGAAAATAATTTCTGTAGCGATCGAGTTAGACAGGGATTTATATAAGCGTATGTTGAATCCTGTTGAATTTGGTGGATATGTACTTTGCCCAGCAAATTGCACTTTGGGTCCGTGGATATCTTTTCATACATATAATCAGTACCTAGATGTGAAATTTCTATCAAGACGGTGGATAAAGTTAATTATACTTTATCTCTTTGTGTCAATGTTATTCTTAATTTTATCAAACTGTATTGTACCATGGTATATTAATGATGACTTAACAAAATGGCTGGTAGCTTATCGCGATGCACAGGCATTCAGGATGTCTCATTATTTTGTTTCCACTATGTCAATAGTGTCGATGATCAGTGCGGGCTTTGGACTGACAAATGATTGTCACTCTGAGATTCTAGTGACTAAGCCCTTTTTCATAGAACTCCCAAGGTCACTAGTACAGGTTGTAATATACTGGAACATACCAATGCACCAATGGTTAAAAAACTATGTATTTAAAACATGTCAGCCCTATGGCCAATTTATATCCATATTTGTTACTTATGTTGTGTCCTCACTTCTTCATGGTTTAAACTTCCAGCTCTCTGCTGTGCTCCTGAGTGTAGGGACCTTTTCCTATGTCGAGTATAATTTCAGACATAAAGTTGCATCGGCTCTGGAAGTGTGTTGTCTAGCAAACCCATGTGTGAAGCAGTGTGAGCACAGATACAAAAAGAATACTTTCTTAGCTGTATTTATAAATACATTGTTTTCTATAATAACCATAATTCATCTCGCTTATCTAGGAGTTATGTTTGAAGCTTGCTTTGCAGTGCAAGAGTCTGGTTACTCATATTATCATACACTAAGCAAATGGGAGAATCTCAATTACTTTAGTCATGGTTTTGTAGCTGCTATGTATATAATTTATTTAATGATGTGATTCTAATCAGAAAGTAAATTAGATATGTGCAAGTACATTTTATTACAATTTTTAACATATTAAAATTCCTTATCCTAATGATCTCAGTATTATGTAACATACATAGTATTTTAAGAATGCTTTAATTATTAATAGCAAAAACTTTGTTTTTATATTGTGTATATTATGCTTTTACCTTTATTATGAAAATTGCCTTGGGGAAATAAATACAATTTTTCATCTACAACATGTTTTATTTATACCTGTTACACTAAAAGTTACTGCCATTTTACTTGACCATCAGATAAAGTAAAATAGTTTACAGACACATTGTTAAATGTTTTTATATTTATATGATAACTAGTAGAATCATTGTTTTGTATTAACTGAATTCTATAATTGATGTGTTCCAATGTTGGATGTTCACAACACTGTTCAAGATTCTCAATAGAATTTTTGCTTGAACTAAAATATTCTGGTCTTGTGTAAAGAATAGTTGTCTTGTATTCTTTAGTTACATTTTGAATAATCTTAATTAAGTTTTTTAAATAAACATCCATTTTAGTTATTTTAAAATTTTGCTCTGACCAATAAAATGCTGTAACTGTGTCAAATACAATTAGTGACACCTTCGGATGCTCTACTAAAATAGTTTCAAGATTATATATTGTAGTATAAAACTGAGTGGAATCATATACTTCTAATATATTTATATTAGTAAGAGCCTCTTGGAGTGTATTATTTATCTCGTCTATATTATGTTCTAAAGAACCAGTAGGCATACTCTTAAATATCAATTTCTTTCTCATTAAAGTGACAAAACTTTCAAAGTTGAAATTGCCATCAGTACTTATTATAAGTACACCAGCTTCAACACCACCCTTTTTACTAGGGATTAATGCTTCACATATTATGTCTTGCAGAAGGTAAGATACATCTATTTCACTAAATATTTCAATGACTTCATTTTGCCTTGGTCCAGTTTCAAATAAAACAGGATAAAAGTTTTGTATACCAGACTTTTTAGTTAATCTTGCAAGCAATTGTATTCCAGATTCAAGTTTAATATTGGTCGTGAACATTGTTTCATATACTATTTTATGCTGAAAAAATAGTTAACTTTGATTTTTTCGAATTTCCTTGAAAATCTTTAAACTTAGTTCAGTTCTTTAAAACTCGAGTACTGTCAAATACATCGTTTGAAACGGAAACGAACTCCCGAGACGGTCAGTCAAGTAGGCGTACATTTGTTTCGGATTGACGGGGATTCGTTTAAAGGTAGATCAAGCCACTTGATTTAATCGAAGCATTATTTATAGAGTCAGTTCGTCGTAGTGAGTGATTAATTTATATTTTGTGTGACTTTAAAATAGTGTACCTACATATGTTATTGAACAAAGATATAAGATTATTGAACAATATATCAAATTTGATCACCGAGAATTGACCATGTATCTGTGCCTCAATATGTCGTAAAAATTAATCACGTACCTAGTCTATGGTCCACGTCACAAGAATATTTATTTTATATATTTGGACACAGGTATAGCCTTTGATCCACACACAGGAAATAATAAAACTAAAACAGGAATAATTGTTTTTATCCGTTTCTGTTCAGTATCGTCGAAGTAAGAGTCGCTCAGTAACGTAATAGTAGGTTTATTGAGGACAGAGTTGGACTCTTTGGAAGAACATGAAATATGCAGTCTTACGCTTCTTACACAAACATTATCCGCTCATTTGCGATGACAGATGAAGTTACCAATCTATTTGCGCTTCGTTTTAGGCAGAGACGTTCAAAATTGAAAATTTCACTAATCATGAACTTATGCGTTCAAACAAACAATAATTGTAATTGAACTACATCACTCAATACTGAAATATAGGTATTATTAGAAGCCCTATTAAATATACATTGATGGATGTAAATAAAGTTGGTACATTATTGCAAGATGTTCGAAAAATACTTAAATTTCCGAGAAATGATAACGTACGAGAAAAGAAATATTCATTTACAATTGATTTTTATCGTGGTGATTATTTTCGTTTCCTTTTTATTTTCAATATCATCAAATATCATCAATTAGGAAATTTTATTCCCTTTCAAATGAAGTATAACACAAATTCTTACGTTGCCAACAAAAAATGCTGTGACGAAATGTAAACAAAGAGTCGAGTGTGTCGTTATCACTTCCAAGGACAAGCAAGGAATTAGTTCTGGTGCACACTAATATTATAAATGCGAATGTGATTTAGCCGAGGACTGCGGGTGGGGTATATATAGCCCATTGAGTACGGAGTTGAAAAACACGTCTGTCTCTCTTTATTAAACGCTCTAACCCATACAAAACGTTGTTTATTTCATTCTAAGATAAATATTTACACAAGTTTGCCGTTGAAGCGCCAGTTGTTGATCCTAACTGATACAATACAAATAAAAATAAAAAGATAATTTTCATTTAAAACTACTTTGTTGATAATTGCAAGCAAAATTCCCATGTGTCATGTTTACGACTTATTAAAATAAAAACAGTACCATTACAAACTTGTTTCGTTATACAATCGTAAAGCCTCTTTCAAACACTATACAAAGAACACAACTGAATGCACTTAAAAGGGTACAGGTGTCGTAAAATAGATGTTTTATTATAGATATATTATAAATATTATAGATGAAGCAGCGGGCATTCCCCAGTTAATAAATACAACCACAATATAAATAAAAAAATATATTCTTAAAATAAAATGAAACAAAAAAAAAATACTATTTCACTAAAACTTAGTTAAATTAAAATGTACAAAATCAGAAAATCTTTATTTATCCAAACTAATATTATCCGAAGGTGTGTCTGTTTGTTACTCCTTCACGACTAAACTACTAAACCAATTTTAATGAAATTTGGCAAAATTAAATACGAATAATTGTAAATACTATCTGGTGTAATGTACCTAGCACATTACTTAACAAAGTAATATTCCTAAGATCGTTATTAATTGACATTCATTACCTAATTGAAGTGAAACCACTAAGTATGTTGTTAATTGTCTCTAAACTGAAAGTTGTATTGTAATAACGCAAATGACTTATTTTCTTAAGATATTAAGAACACGGAAATCTAATATTAGTCACTTAATATTTTACATTCAACATTTAACGTTGTAAGATACAATATTATAAATAAATTGTGTAAAGTAACTTGTGATTTTACTTCTACTGGTGGAGGCACATCACACTGGAATGAACGAACAATAAATATGGAATAATTAATTAACATTTCAAATACCCGCTCCTTTGCGGGCTAGGACAAAATCGTCCTAAATGACAACTAACCAATGACAGCTGGCGAAAAATCCCCCCGATTACTACGGAATTGAAATACACGTCGATCTCTTTTTAAAAAACGCTGAAAAGTTGTGTATCAAATTTTCGATAGTTATGGCACAAGTCTATGTTGAAGCACCAGCTGTTTGAAAGGAATTTTTTTATTCATTATTTTTTTATTTCAATCAACTTTTATTCAAAGGAGTATGTCGCGCTCTTCATCTCCAGCCTTGTCGTCATGCTCGCCAGCGGCTGAGACAGAGCATGACGATATTGACGTAGAGCGCGTAGAGCTAATATTCGTTTTAATGCATAGGAGACCTCCCCTGTGGGATAAATATGATACGAAATACTCATGATCGAGTGATGAAGGCGAGAAGGTTACTCAATGGTTAGGTTAGGAACTTAATGGTTTTATCGTTAGTCCACTCGGGTGGCATAATAAATAAACAAAAAGAAATCGTTATATAAAAACACTAAATAAAATAAAATATTTCAACTTTTCAACTCAACTTAGACATATACGATGTTGAGGCAATCAAGGTTTTTTAGCCGGTAGGAGTCCGGCACTACCTGGTACCACCTAGACTAGCCTAGCTAGACTAGATGGTACCAGGTGACCATGCAGGGTTTTCCTTGATTGTCTTTCCTAACATAAAAAAAAAAAATGCGATCACTGGCAACTGGGAATTCAACTTGGCAACTTAGCAACTGAACTGAACTGAATATTGAACAGTAAATCACTGCAGCTCTCACTAGTAACACCGCGCTCTCAAGAATAGTGTCTCAACGCATGCTTCTACACATCTTGATCGCCACCTCAGAGACATCCGACTGTATGTTCGTGTACCGTCAGTACGGGCAAGCTCCTCGGGCGTAGTTTTAACCACGACCCGACTCGAGTTTCATTTCACTACCCGTCGCCCGTACACTCACCATCCTCGGTATACGCAACAAATACAATAATGTTTATAGTAACCAATAAAAAACTCAACCTCACCTCTTGAGGTCCCGCCAAACAAATTCAATTTTTTGTTATTATTTGCTGTGTCTGGACCAATGGCTATGCCAGTGTCCAAATAAATTATATAAAAAAAATGACTTTGTCTGTTGTCCTGTGTATTTGACAGAGATTGAACATAGTTAATTGGTATTTTATAATTCTCCATTTCCTTCATTTTAGCACCAATTTTTGTAGTGTTCCTGTGATAAATTAGTAAAGCAGGTATATTTACTGTCTCATTTGCAGTGTTTGGCGATAAAAGTTTCTGTAAAACATTAAAATGCGACAAGACACTGTCGAGTGTCCCTGCGCGCCATAGACACAAAAGATACATTTTTCCTGACAAGTGGTGCATATTTAGCATATGCAATAGAAATTACGAGAAAATAAGGGTACCACCATGGCTAGTCCTTCTCCTCAGAGTAGCCCTATGCCGCCGCCGCAAGCGCCAAGTCCTATGGGACCCCCGACGCAAAGTCCAGCTCCGCCACAATCGCCACACAGCCCTTATAACCAACAACATGTTAACGGTCCACCGCCGTCTCATCCTCCCGGACCAGGACAGCCTCCAATGCCGAACCATATGTCGCCATCGGGACCGCCTACTCATCCTATGCCCCAGAGCACAAATGGACCTCCCGGTATTCCGCAACAACATCCGGGTATGCCGCCAAGCGGACATCAAATGCCTCCTCATATGGTGGGGCCACACATGTCTGGTCCCCCAGGGCATTCAATAGGTCCAGCTGGATCACATCCACAAGGGCCAAATGGACATCCCAATATGCCTGGAACTCCTCAGCATCCCAATATGCCTGGGCAAGGACCACCACATGGATACATGCAACATCAGATTGGCCACATGCCTCCTGGACAGGTAATTTATATTCCAGTCCAATTTATCCAAAATGTAAATAAACATGGCGGCCTGTGGTACTTGACAGGCTTTTAAATTAAATATACAATGTAATGCAATCAACCCTTTCAGTGCCCACTCCAGGAGAGGTGCTCAGTGCTTGTGGTAGCAGCTTTGTTATCCTGTTGTCGGCTCTTACGACATCCATGGAAAGAGATGGTGTAGTGGGGTGAAGTGAGGTTTATATATCCATAATTTCATTCATAGAGACTATAAGTTTGTCTTACATTTAAAGCTAAATTTTGAGACATTTCATTGATTTGCTTTTGTTTTCGGCAAATTGCTTTTGTAGGCTTGAGCAGCTGTTTCTAAAACCAGTAATGCATGTTGGTTCCTAACATAAATTTTAGTTTAAGAAAATAGTAGGTTTTTTTAAAAACTATTGCATTTGATCATATAAAAGGTGAGTTTAATGCCTGCAGGCATTCTCTACCAGTCGACCTTTGGGTAGAACAGAACACTATATCTGAGAAAAGGGACTATCTAGTTTCTCAGATATAGAGAATTTTTAAGTGAAATGTTAAAAAATAACACTATTTCTATTACTTTTTCTTACCATGCCATCAGCCTGTGTCTCTACACTGCTGGATATAGGCCTCTCCTAAGGAATGCCACCACACATAGTCTTCCGCTCTTCTTATCCAGCCACTACAGGTGACTTTCTTAAAAAAACATATACTGTAGGTGTGTTCCTATTTAAACAGCATCTTGAAACAATGAAATTTTAAGTCCATACTGACAAATGCCCATTTAGTTAGATAACATATTCTTCTATGTACTAAGTCACATTACTTCTATATCAATGATTTCTTAGCATAAACTGAATTTTTCTCCTTTAATTGCATAACAAGAGATTGCAGTTGATAAAACTGGAACTATTTACATGTTTACAATAATAATGTTACAATAAATAACACAAGTATAATGACTGCATCAGAAATGTTTCTTTTTTGTTTGTCAAATAGCGGTCCATAAATGTCTTTGGCTATAATTAATATTTCCTCAATAATTGTAGAGAATTGTTGACTTAGTGGTTCTATGTCTTTGACTTCAGGTAGTATATTATTACTATGTTTCATGTATATTGTATAGACAAGTGGAACATTATATCTTCTTTTCACAAAGTCAGCACTACCGCCTTTGAAATCTGTAACAAAACATGCAACTGTTTCTTTTTACTTTTTTCTCTTTTTTTAGCAACTTTAATATCTTAGCACAAGTGTGTTCAGTCACACCTTAAACTTAAAATATCTTAAATTCTTACCACTTACCCACCATGTATGCTACTTGCCCATCTGCCTCCTGTACTATAAAAACAAAATATATTGCTGTAAATAGTACATTAACTTGAAAGCTACCAAATTCCGACTTACCAACCACTGAATTAAGTAATATCTATTTCAATGGCTGTTGTCTCTAATTGAAAGTATAATAAATGAAGTAATATGTGTATGAAGCATATTTTAAATTCATATTAAGGAAATATTTATGCTGCAAAACCAAATATTATATCAGGACTGATGCATGAACTAGGTCAAAGCCCATTTTTTAAAGGTCACAGTCTCAGCAAATAATGTACTAATTAAACTGTGAATAGGCTTCTGCAAGGTTGACAGCGCATTACAGTTTGCATAATTCACATCTCCCTTGGTGTTGCAGGTGTCCATGGGCGGCAGTAACTTGCCATTCTGTGGATCTCCTAATAAACTAATAACTATATAGATAACTAATAAAACTCCTTCATATATGTAATTTAAAGGATGGTGAAAACCACAAGAGTCTAACTACAAGTGGTACTAAGATGAGCACAAACAGATATTTTAGATTGCAATTAAACAACTTTTAACGGTTTAAATCGCGTATATTTGACATGATTTATATCCCGACGTTTCGAACACTTTGCAGTGGACGTGGTCACGGGGTGACTGGTCACCTACTGGTCACCTGGTGACTGGTGGGGTGACTGCAGTGGACGTTAAAAGTTGTTTAATTGCAATGTATAGTAATCGCGAAAACCTAAGAAGATATTTTAAAATCTACATAGTATATTTAACTTACTTATGAACCGTATAGAGTTTCCGAAATAATATGTCACATTGTATTGTTTCTTTAATGTTTCACATGCGGATGTTAATATTTCCATCTAATACGAACAGAAAACTTGAATGTATTATCATGAATGACATGACTTCCTTTGGGATCTTTAACTAGAATCAATAACTGTTTACAAAACTTAATTGAAAATAATGTCATATCTCCATACAAAATAATCAGTTTGATCACTCATCATAGGTTTAGGTCCTGCTCTGCATTGAATGGAAATATAGTGTATATTTTCAAATATACAAATATCAAGTGACATTACCTGAGCAAAGGGACCTTATTGTTGGTATTCTGGTATTATGGTTGGTATATTGACTTTGGTTAAGATGTTCTAACTTAAAATTTCATAAATGTTAAATCTGGATTACACAATTAAAAATTTGTTATACCTACTACAAATTTGCTACGTTTCCCTTTTAGTTAATTGAAAATGAGCATTATGCTTCGAAGTACTCTTACCAACACAGCATAGTTATTACAATACTCTGTAGTATCTCCATAAGGTGCAGTTATTAATGTATTGAATGTTCTCACATTAATGTAAGCTATCATTCTGGTGGCCAATTTGTCAAAAACAAGCTTTAAAGCTTTTGATTCTCTTGATGAAAGTGGTTCATGTCCCATGTAAACAGAGTCACAAACATTATAGTAACTCGACGAAACCTAAATGATATAAAGTGAAAATTATATTTGGGCTTCCTCACAAAAAAGATCAATCATTGAGATACCTATTGAATTAAGAGTAGATTACCAAACTAGAAGAATTGCCTGACCACGTAATAAAAAACAAAGATTTTTTTTTCTGAAACTTCGAGAAAGTTATATTTAAAGGATTTTTTTTACTCTTTCTCCTTTTTAGGTTAAAAAAAATCGATTGTAATAAATTCAGTAATGTTACACTTATTTCCGAGTATAATAATATATTGCAAATAAACAGAAAGTCTAGTTTTATATTAGACACCAAAGTAATAAAAATAGAGAAAATGTCGAAGCAAAAACTATATAATTTTATCCTCATAAATGTAGTTTTTCACTCAACAAATGAGAATATCTGAAACTAGAAACTGACCCTTGGTCTATTTTTGCTTGGAATCACATATATATTATTTTATACCAAGTATAACAGAAAATAACATTAACTCACATAATCTTTAAAATAAAAGTTTCGATCTATGTTGACTCCTATAGGCACTTCCTTGTCAGAGCATTCCATTTCTATTTTAAATTGCTCTCTGTTTTTCCCCCACATTATATCCTAAAATTACCAAAAAATTACTGTTGACAGTGTAGTGTTCATGATCAATGGGAATTGTAGGGGAGAAAATAAAGAAAAAAAAACACTAATTCCACACAATTCCGGGTGCAGGAGGAGCGGCAATCGGTAAAGAACTCACATTCGGGCAGAGGTTCTGCCCACTAATTACTTTTACATATTAACGAGGAGGTAATTCAAGTCGGATTGTGTCGGGAAGGCCGGACCTCCCCTATTTATAGTTGCGTATTGCTACCGATACCCCCATTCCCTGAGGACTTTATTACGATTCGCCTTTACACAGTTTTCCCATAGGTTGCAATTTGACAAATATGTACATAAGTCTTAATTATTGCTTTGCACACCAATTTCTTTACCTAGAGACAGGAAACGACCTTAAATGAGGAGGAGACCCTTAAATTAATCGTAACTTTCCCGTACCTACCTCCTCTCTGTGAACAGCGAAGAGGGCCTGGAGGCAAGTTTGCTGTGACGTCACTTCCTGTTCCTTTGTACGTAGTTTGCTACATTATGTTTTACCCCTATTTCTTATTACGAAAATAAAACACACATTAAACATAGCTTTTATTAGTGTTCCTAGATTATGCATAAGACCTAATTTACAACCTAAACCTATTTAAATGTAAATAAAATGGAAAGCAAAAGGTAAAAGGACATAAACATTGAATAAGGGCAAATAAAGGGACACGAAAGCAAACAATATACATTATATACATAAAAAACATGAAATTATAACGTTCTAAAGCAGTAAATAGGCATGTAAATAATATCCATAATCTTACAGTAAAGACGTTGGGACTTGTCTTTTACGTCTCTACTAAGCGCATACTTAGTGCAACAAAGCGCTCCTGTTCAACACCTAGGTGTTGTCCTGATACCATTGCCAGTTGCATAACCACCTCTTTTTCCGAGATTTGGAACGGTAGTACACATGCACCAAATGTATCACTATGTTATTATTTCTTAGACTCTGTTCCGAAACTACGACACTTTTTACTTATGCACTATTTACACTATTTTTTAGCACTCTATTGTTTATTTCACTTTGATGTCACTGGACGCATTGAACTGTCTATAAACTCGGTTGTTTTCTCGTGCACAATAACTATCTATCTACAAACATCCAAGTATGATTAGTTTTAGTTATTTAAAATCTATAATTGTACTAAGATTTTTAAAATAAGTGTTAATATGCATATTAATAATAGACTCCTCTGTGACTACATAATTGAGTTTTGTCCTGAATCTATATCTATACTTCTATACTAATATAATAAAGAGGTACTCGTATGTTGGGGGTAATCTCTGGAACTACTGAACCGATTTCGAAATTCTTTCACAAATAGGAAGCCACATTATCCGTGTCTTAATATAGGCTATATTTTATTTTGAAATTTAGAAAAAAAAACTTATTAACCGAAGCGAAGCGAGGGCGGGTCGCTAGTATTCAATAATTTTATAACAAATATACCTATATATACAGTGTTTTTTTTAACTGGGACAGTATGGGGAAATCTGAAATCATGAGAGATACAGGGAAACTGTCTTAGGAACCATTAAGTCTTTTTTTGTGAAAACAATTTTGGCGTAGTAATTTTTTTGGTCAAGCGTGAGTTGTCCATAAAAACGAATAAAATTGACTAATTTTTTTTTAATGCTGATCGACTCGGTTTCTTATAAGGATCATTTCATTGTATTGGAAGAAAAAAATCGGGACAGCAGAAGTTGGTCAAATTTAATAAAATGTTTTTTCATACAATTTGTTACCTTAACAGAATTAATGCTTCAATAAATGTTCAATATGACCTCTATCTTGCTGTATGCAGGTACGGTCGCGTTTCAGAACACCTCTAGTGGCTTTAGACAAAGACGTGTGGTGAATGGTGTTTAAATGATAATAAACGACGTCTTTTAACTCCTGTATGGTGTTGTATTGGGATTCTTAAACTCGACCCTTAAGGTAACCCCATATGAAAAAATCCATCGGCGTCATATCGGGTGAACGTACTGGCCATTTTATAGGACCATATGTGCCCATCCAACGGCCCGGAAAATGTTCATCTAAAAACCGTTTACTCACTCTACTATTGTGAGGAGGTGCACCATCTTGTTGATAGATAACATTATTTACATTGCTTAAGGTAATAGTATCATCCACTAAATCCACGACCATATTCAATATTTCTTGATATTTTTCACTATTCAACGTTCCGTGGTAAATTTTAATAGCGAAGATTTTATTATGTAAAATCGCACACCAACAATTAAAGGAAAAACGGACTTGATTATGCGTCTCTGTAGTTCTAAATGGATTAGTACGTGACCAGTAATGGTTATTTCTCCTGTTGTACATACCGTTGTTAGAGAAATTGCATTCATCCGTCCAAATGATCTGATTTGGAAAATAACAACTTCTAACAGTCCGTGCTACAAACCAATGACAAAATGATAACCTGCGATCTTTATCGCCAAGAAGTAATGCTTGCACAAGTCGAACTTCTTTGTAACATTTGTACTTGTATGTCTTTAGTATTTTTCGTAGAGTGGATTTATGCACACCGATATTTTCAGCCGCTTCCCGCAATGAAGCTTTTGGATAAGCTTCAAAGAATCCTAATACGGCGATGGTAATAAATTCATTTACGACTGTTGTTGGCCTCTCACATTTGGGTTTAAAACGACCTTCTTGTCTTAAATTTTTAATTAATCTATCAAATATCTTGCGATTAGGTAGCTCGCGGTCAGGATAGTGTTCCCTATACCACTTTAATGCATTATCTGGGCTTCGATAATTAAGAAAATACGCTTCAATTAAATCACCTTTATGGGTATTAGATAACGCCATGATGAATCAGAAGCATCAACCGATAATAACAAATGAGGGTGACAGTTAGAACAATGTTGATTCTAAATTTGAATTTGTTTTGAATTTAGTTCAAAAAGTTCGTAATAGCATGGAGTTCGTAAATCTGTGAAAAAATATTTGAGTGCCATAAAAGCGTTCCATATTTCAGTGTCGTGTAGCACGTATCGACATGAAATTCAATTATGGAACACTTTTTAAATGATTTGTGCACAAGTAAACACTTCGACTATGATTTAGTACATTGTATTCTCCTATTGCATGAAAAAACATTTTATTAAATTTGACCAACTTCTGCTGTCCCGATTTTTTTCTTCCAATACAATGAAATGATCCTTATAAGAAACTGAGTCGATCAGCATTAAAAAAAAATTAGTCAATTTTATTCGTTTTTATGGATAACTCACGCTTGACCAAAAAAATTACTACGCCAAAATTGTTTTCACAAAAAAAGACTTAATGGTTCCTAAGACAGTTTCCCTGTATCTCTTATGGTTTCAGATTTCCCCATACTGTCCCAGTTAAAAAAAACACCCTGTGTATATACATATATATATATATATATATGCCCTTCCTGTACCCTCTATATCCTATTAATTTAATAAAATAATTTTATTTTTTATTTTACTTTATTTTGGAAACATAGTAAACGGGTAATACGACTTACATGTTCTAATATATAGTTATATATATATATATGTATGTGTGTGTGTGTGTGTGTGTGTGTAACTATAGATTTATGTGTAATATAATTATTGGATAATGATTACCAATAATTATAATATAAGCATAAGATGAAATAAATGATTTACCTTGTGTACACTATATTCATATCCATCGGGATTAAAATTTGGAACAAGATAAAAATCATAGAACTCAGATAGACTTTCAAATGTATTGCTCCGTAAACTTGGACCAAGCAAGTTTGCTATAAACTTTAAAACAATAGCTGGAGTTAACCAGTCTCTTCCTAGTTCACCAGCCAATATTACTACAGCCATTTTTGTTTTCCGTTTTGAAATTTTTACTAAAAGCATTTCACGTTCTTCATAAGTTTTAGTTATTAAAATATTTTTTAAGATGAAATCATTTTTACTCTCCTTATATTTAAGCCATCTTGTTATGCTGTTTATACTTTGGAATTCACTAAAAAAATGTATATCTTCATTTAAATCAAAATCTTCGATTTTTCCTACTGTATTTTTTCTTTCATTAATATTCCTGTTACAAAACGTTTGAGTAATTATTAAAGCAATGCTAGTAAAAATATGATAATTGTATTATTTAAGAAATAGACTTACTGAATAATATATTTTGCGTTATGAAAGTATTGTATAGTATTTTTCTGAAGTTCATTTTCAAATTTACTTTCAAACGTATTATTTACTGCTACGTTCATAGTCATAATAGCTTCATTAGTAATTCCGTTTAAAAATACTATGTTATCTTCTTTCACTTGTAAATCATACAGTACCAATCTTTCGCGATCATTAAAAGCAGTTACTTCATATATTGAGAAATTTGAAATGTAAGATGCCATTGTTAATTTGAATATTATGATATTAAATATGATCCACACTACACTACAACGTTCCATTTTATTCGACAATACTGATGCATATTATCTATGTGGCTCTGACTCATAGGGGCCATTTCTCTCCTACCGAGAGTATGGAGTGGTGCAAACTGACAATTTGATAAAATTTAAATTCAACTTTAAATATAGTGTTCGAAATGACATCGAGTAATTAACATCGAGCGACTCAAAGTGGCGTTTGGCGCATGATACGAGCGGTCTTTTTCATCAGTATATTAAAAAAGTTAGAGTTGAGTTTAAATTGTTAAGGAATCGGTCCCTACACCGCCAGTCCCTATGTGGAAACACTTAGACTGCATTTATTTTGAAATAATAGGTCGGGGAGAAAGTCTTTTCGTATTTTGTATGTATGAAGTTGTGATTCAATATCTTTGATTGAACTGTTTGTACCTGGCTGGTTATGATACCATTAAAAAGTTAACATTTAAAAAAAGAAATAAAAAAAAATACTGTTTCCCGCCATTTTAAAAAGTTAACATTTAAAAAAAGAAATAAAAAAAAATACTGTTTCCCGCCATTTTTCAATTGTTTTTCCGTCCAAGAAAATGAGTGAATCTAACGAAGAAATTCGATACATTTTAAAGTTTTATTACAAAAAAGGGAAAAATGCGACACAAGCCGCGAAAAAAATTTGTGCCGTTTATGGACCTAATGCAGTGTCAGCGTTTTCAGTCGGGAACTCTTAATGTTAAAGATGCAGTTCGCTCCGGTCGCCCTGTTACCGATAAAGTTGATGCCATTTGTGAAAAGGTGCAGCAAGATCGGCGTATAAGTAGTCACGACATTGCTGATGAACTGGGCATTGACCACAAAACAGTTTTGATTCATTTGAAAAAGTCTGGATTCACAAAAAAGCTCGATATTTGGGTACCACACGAGCTCACTGAAAGAAACCTAATGAGCCGTGTACTTGTTTGCGATTCTCTAATAAAACGCAATGAATCCGAACCATTTTTGAAAAGATTGATAAGGTGATGTCATGTGTATGGTGGGATTGGAAGAGTATCGTTCATTATGAGCTTTTACCGCCGGGCAAAACCATCGATTCGGATCTCTACTGCCAACAGCTGATGAGACTAAAGCAAGAAATTGAGAAAAAACGCCCGAAATTGATCAACAGAAAGAGTGTAGTCTTTCATCATGATAACGCCAGACCACACACATCTTTGGCCACTCAGCAAAAATTGAGAGACCTTGGTCGGGAAGTGTTGATGCACCCACCATATAGCTCTGACCTTGCGCCCTCAGATTTCCACTGGTTACGGTCTCTTCAGTCTCTTTAGGTAGTGTAAGGTTAACATCAAGAGAGGACTGGCAAAACTACTTGTCGCAATTTTTTGACCAAAAATCCCAAAATTTCTACAGCAACGGGATCTATAGAACAAAATGGCACACATATATTATAATTAAATGAAATTAAACTTTAAAAAAAATGTCTTAATTTATAATGTCTTGTCTTATGTCTTAATGTATATAAAATACGAAGAAACTTTTTCCCCGACCTTATATTATTTATGTTATTTGAAGTGTTACAACACTTTAAATGTGAGTAAACAAAATGGGTAATTATTGCAGGCGCCACTGTCCATGGGCGGTGGCCCGCCATCAGCCGGTAATGGTCCGCAAGGTCCGGGCGGAGTGCCTCTACCTGCAACTGGGCCGCCACCGCACGGCGTTCATCCGCAGGGCATGCCGCCCGGCGCGCCATCGCATCTACCTCCGCACCACCCCATGATGCCTGGGCAGGGCCCGCCGCCACATGCTCCCGCTCCCGGCTACGGCGGACACGCACCTCCTGCCTCTAATGCTGGGCCATCACTACCGGCCGGACAGTCCTCCGGCCAACCCCAACCCGGCACTTCCGCCCAACATCCACCCTCTGCTCAAACGCCTCCTCACGTCCAGGGTCCTCCTCCTACTTTATCTACTAATGGAGCGTCGTCATCGTCCCCAATGCAGGGATCGCTGCCTGCGCCGGGTCCCGATAATTTGAACGCGTTGCAGAGAGCTATCGATTCCATGGAAGAGAAAGGTCTCCAAGAAGATCCAAGATATTCTCAGCTGTTAGCGCTCCGAGCGCGGTCAAATCCTCAGGACCCGAACAAGGGACTATTCTCCAATATTCAACTGAATCAGCTTAAGTGAGTACTTCAGTAATCATCATCACTCATAATAACCATAACATAGCTCATAGCAAGGATGCAATAAGCTAAGGTCTTGATTTAAAACTACTTGTTGTCAGGGCACAGATAGCCGCATACCATAACCTGGCACGAAACCAACCGGTATCCCAGCAGATCGCGCTGATGGCGGCAGGTAAACGCGCCGGCGACTCGCCGCCTGAGTGCCCCACGCCACCCGCACAACCGCCTTCCCCCTACAGGTACTGCAATATTAGAAAATTAGTACTGATTATTTAGTTATTATGGATGGCTGTGTAGTGTCGGCCAGCTTAAAAATAGCATCACCCCATCTCTCCCCGTGGATGTCTTCCGAAGAATTACACCACCTCTATATGTGCTGACTCGCCACCTCTGTTGGCCAGCGTGGCGTTTATGGTCATATATCTCTCATGCAGAAAACAATGTGAATGAGGATGTCCTTGTCCAATAATGCGCACATGGGCGTCCTCAATAAGGGGTGGATACGGATGGGATTATGTGGTAGTTTTTGGGTAATAAAACTGAATGTGCAATTGGAATACAATTAAATACAAATATTAAACTGTAACATGGATACGATGTTGACCAAAGTGTAGAGTAGTTCATCAGGTGAGCCATCTGATGAACTGATATTTCTGTATGCATTAAACTGAATTCGTACCTCCAGGCAGGGTCAAGGCCCGCCGCCAACTTCCACAGCAGGCGGTGCAGGGAAAGCAGGTGCGGGGGGCGTGGATGCGGCGAGGGGCGGCGGCGGCGCACCTCCTACGCCTTTACCAATGACAGGGCAGATGGCGCCACCGACGCAGCCTACCCCACCACTCGTTAATCCGGTAATTTTGAATCTCATACATTTTATACACACTTATACTGTACATGATCTAAACAGACCACAAGGGTTAAAGACTATGAAATGTTAAAAATTTGAACTTTAACGCTCACTAGCATTTATCATTGAGTCTTAAATGTTCATAAGCGTTCACTCAGTGCTCATTTGTACAACACTAATTACAAGGGCTTACAAGACTCACAAAACTTTTGGAAGACCTTAGGTTTTATACACAAGCTAATACCCTTGTTTTCGCTTCTTTGTTTACACAACAGTGATGGTTTCACCGTATAATAATATATTTGTATAATATACTGCACAGTCTGCAGTATATATCTGCAGTCTGCACTTTATAATCTGCATAGGCGTCAGGCACACCGTGACAGTGGCCGGTCGCGAGATCGCGACAGCGTGACCAGGCGTGTCACCTTGTGCCTGATGTACCTGTGTGAGGTGATATTCTTTTAATAATACAATGTTGTATAAATTTCTTTCCAATCGCATTAACGTTTATATCTGTTGTTTATTGCAGCCTATGCAGGGTGGTGTCCCTCCGCGGGGCCCCGCCCTCATTCGTCCCGGAGGACCCGGGGTTCCTGTCCCTCAACCCACACAGGTATTACATAATAATGCAAACTCTTCAACCTTAATAAATCTCCTTATGTAGATAACTATGGTTCTATCTTCATATCTATTCTTCAAACAGTTTGCTATATTTTGGTGTAGAGGTATGAAATAAAAACTGACATAGGAGTAGACATTCTGCCTGGTGGTAGGCTACTTACTAGCTTTGCAATATATGTCAGCGTCAGTCTAAACTGACAAACACATGCACACTTGCAAAAACGTTGCTTAATCAATATTCGATTGAATTTGTTAGAATAGGACAGGAACAAAAATGGTAACTTACTTTTGCTACCCATTGGTATGTTTCATAGCAAATGTTCTGTGAGACTGTAAGTCATGCCCTTCTCTGTATTAGGGGTTTCGCGGCATTGCCTTTTCAAAAAACACAACATTCGTGTTTGAATTATGATTTCCATTTTGCAGCCAGGTGTACCAACACCGGGGGCAAAACAAAACCGTGTCACCAGTATACCGAAACCCGTGGGGATTGACCCACTGCAGATATTGAATGAAAGGGAAAATAGGTGAGAATGCTTTATTTACAAATAAACTTTTCGACATCAGCCTATAATATCCCCTAAGGGGAGGACCCTTAGGGAATATTATAGGCTGATGCCACGACCACGCCACGACCGACTAAAATCTCGTAGAATGTCTCTTATAATGCAATCTACCGCGTATACATGGCAGTGAGTCTACTCTGGCTAGGGTGCATAGACTATATAGATACCCTAGCTAGAGTAGTATGTTATGTACAGCATGGTAAATTGCACTATTAGCGATGCTCTTAATGTATGTAATGTCCTATAATGTTCTTGTAATACTGAGAGATATACGAACCATAATTAGTGTCGCTGATCTAACACTGATTAGTAGTTGTTTCCACATTCTCCAGATATTTTCTATTGTCAGACACGCGGGTTCCCTCAACATGTTTCCTCTGCTGTAGATCTGTAGATTCTTAATAAATGTAATAAAACATTTATAACAAAACAAAATTATAATAATTTATAACATTTGTTTATTGAACTAGTTAAATACCTTTAATAGCATTTTAAATGTTCATCAGGGCACACAAAAAGACCGCTTTGACGTTTGTTCGTTAGTGTTCGTTAAAAATATGTAGAAGACCCTCTACAACGTGAGCTAAATTAAGTTAACTTAGTGTAGTTTCTGGTAAACTTCCCACATAAAACGTGACCCACGCGCAAACATTTAATTTAATTTGCTGGAGTTACAAAGCTATGTACTTTGTAACGGGCCTCGGCCACGATTGACTAAAATCTCGTAGAGCGCCTCTCATAGAGCAATCTACCATAAGTACATAACAGTGAAACTACTCTGGCTATCTCTGCAGTCTATACACATATACCCTAGCTAGAGTAATCTAACTGTAGATTGCACTATGACAGAGGTTCTACAAGATTTTAGTCTATTGTGGACTCTTACGTTATTGGCATCCTAAAACTAATTTCATAAATATCTTCTTAAATTTTCCTCGTGTAGGATCGCAGCACGTATCGCTCATCGTATAGAGGTGCTGTCAAACTTGCCCGCGAACATCCCGGACGACCTGCGCTTGCAGGCGCAAATCGAATTGAGGGCTCTTCGAGTACTCAACTTCCAGAAGAGCTTGAGGGCTGAGGTATGCTGATCCAACATTAGTAGAACACTGGCACGTTTTTGATTTCGCTGCCTGTCTTTAGAGACAAATACAGAAGAAGGAGTACAACGGGATCGGGGGTATTCTTCATCCATTTACACTCCTCATTCTTAATTGGGAGAGGGGGGGAGGTGGTACATTGTGTACGTCTGTTAGGATCCCACTGATCTTAACCCTTAGGTTTCTTTTATCCAATCACACTCCACCGGATGGGATGAGAGGATCGTGGGACAGTTTGGTATTATTAATGAAGTATTAGTAATGCAGGATTGATGGAAAGTGGTAGGGGAGCTCATTTCCACAGTACTAGTTAAGTGACTCATAATTAGTATATATACCAAGTTTCTATTGTATTATATACCATTATGTTATTATCCTATGAGATATCGCCGAGTACGCAAGTCAATCTGGAAGAAATCTTCAAGAAGGGAGAAAATTAAATATCGCGCAGTCATTAAATTCGTTATGAAGCAAAGAGAAAACTTTCTAGACTACTTTATAAGAGATGTCGACAGTTTACGGGGACCCCGAAACTGTTTAAAACTATTTTATACCGCGAACCCGTAGGCTGTGGAACGAACTGCCTCAAGAGGTCTTTCCATTGAACTACGATATGGGGTTCTTCAAGAGAGCTGTGAATAGGATTTTGCAAGGTCGGCGGCGCGCCCGCATGCCCCCTGGTGTTGCGGGTGTCCATGGGCGGCGGTAACACTTACCATCACGTGGGACCGCTTGCTCGTCCGCCCCCTAGTCTATAAAAATTAGTCTATCCCTAGTCTATATTGAAATCTGACCTCCGCCCGGGCCGACCTATTAAAGCCACTACCGAGGAAATTGTCCAAAACATCACTAAAACTTGTACTGGATGATGCCCGTCTCAAAAAGAAACAACTTGCAGAAATAGTTGGAGTATCAGACAACCATTTTGGATATCCTCCATAACCATCTTGGAATGACAAAGGTTAGCGCAAAATGCGCTCGCAACAGCGCGTGGAGTGCGTTTGCGAGTTTTTAGACCTGTGTGGTGACAACAAGGACAAATTCGTGGGTAGGATTGTTACTGGAGAAGAAACTTTGCTTCATCATTATGAGCCTGAGTCTAAGCAAGACTCAATGCAATGGGTACATAAAGGGCACACCTCCCAAAAAATTTAAGGTATCGCCGTCAGCCGGAAAGCTCATGGCTACAGTTTTTTGGAATACCGAGGGTATATTATTGATAGACTGCTGATATTGATTGATAAGCTAGCCTGCTGGGGCGATTGAAGGAGGCAGTAAAGGAAAAAAATGGTCCAAAGGTGTGCTGCTTTTGCTCGACAATGCGCCCGTGCACACGAGCAATATTGCGCTGACTGCCCTGAGCCAATATGGATTCCAAATTTTAAAGCACCCTCCTTACAGCCCCGATCTATGAAAAAAGAGCTTCGAGGAAAGACATTTGATAATGATGAAGTGGTGAAGGCAGCGATTTCGGCCTATTTTGAAGGGAAGAATTTTTTTTTTCGAGCATATAAATAAGTTAATCGAACGTAGTGAAAAATGTATTAGGGTAAATGAAGAATATATTGAAAAGGAAAAATAAAGCTTGAGTTTATCTCCCCCCGATTCCACGAACTTTTTGACCGCCTGTCGTAACACCAGCCTATGTCTCTCCACTACTGGATATAGGCCTCCCCCAAGGCTCCCAATTACTTATCTGTATTCTGACTTTATTAATTACTTATTTAAAAGAAAGCAATCAATGTATGTTTAATGGGAGAGGCTCATGCTGCATTTCACAACCGACTGCGCCAATGTTTAAATGATTGAGTTATCCCACACCAACAGAAAACTGCTCCGGAACCAGAGTTACTATAATTAGGTTTCCTTCTTCCTGTCCATCTTATCCAATTCCATCTTGTCGAGCGAAGAGTACAATCCGTTACACTCTTTACTCCCTATTCCATCCTTCCAATGAATCAGATTAGGTCATTTCTTTATGCTGTTGTACTCCATATTCCCCCCCATTCTTCCCGATTCTTTCCCCCAATCCACTCCTAATTCTCTGAAGATAGACATCGAGGGGGTTGGGGGGGGGGGGGATAAGTACCTATAGAGCTACAATATAATTTAGGACTTCGTAAAATTTGGACATAATTAATTTAAATAAATTTTTATTTCATAATTTCGTTTACTCTGTGGGGTATTAAATAGATTGGTAGCCAGGTATAAAGAAGTATTTTTGTGTTATTTACGTTTATTGAGTTAGTTTCATAAATTATATATAAAATTTAAGCTTATTTTATCCTCGAAAAAATGAAAATTTGGCTACCAGATTTAAGTGGCCACTATCAATGGTTGCCAGCATTAGAAGTCTATTTAAAAAGAGTGCGTGCGGGGAGTAGTTATAGGTCTGCGTCGCACCGCCATTTTTTATGTGAAAAAAAAATATCAACCTACTGCATGTTAGTGTTGTTCATAATCCAAATAGTTCTTGTAAATTAAATTACACAAATTTCAAGAGTGTATGATAATTAAAAATATACTTTTTAAAATAGCGTTATACATATATGATAATATGTGTAATGGGTTACTGGTAAATAGAACAGTTCCTTTCAGGGGGTGGTACTATGGAGGTGGTACATTTATTTTCCACTATTACATACCCTGGTCGAAAGTTGATAGATTCCGAGATATTTAAGATTTTGTAACTCATAAATGAAGGGAATGTCTGCGTACTCCTCATTACTAAACAAAACCGTGTTTTCGATAATAGGATATAGTCAAAACTCAATACTGGGGAACAAAGGACAGCTACGACTCAGCGGATAAGAGTTAAAGTTTTACGGTAGTCAGTGACAGACAAACGCGTGCAGGAGCAACGAATGGTCGAAACAGACTGGCTTATCTGTAAAAATAATATTTCCAACCCCTATAAAAAAGATTACTGGTAAGATGTTAACGTGTTATATCATACCTCAATGGACTACATGTTGAACGTAGAAATCATGCAGCTGGCTCTTACACTATTTGTCCTATAGATTCTAAGTCAAGTTCGCCGCGACACGACCCTCGAGACGGCTGTGAATATCAAGGCGTACAAGCGCACTAAGCGGCAAGGCCTCAGAGAGGCTCGCGCCACGGAGAAGCTGGAGAAGCAACAGAAGTTAGAAGCCGAGAGGAAGCGCAGGCAGAAGCACCAGGAGTTCCTGCAGACTGTGTTGCAACACGGTAAGACCTTTTTAAACAAGTAACAAATTGCAATATGATTTTTAAAAAAGTTAATATTAATAATGTTACATATTTGTTGGAATTAGAACTTTATATGAATTAGTCTTCAACACATATTTTATTTATTTATGTAACGTAGTGCTATCATTAATTACCGGACTACTGATACTAAGCCCATTTCACGGTTATGTTAATTTAAAAATATCTTATTTGTAGAAATTAACCATTGTGAATTGCTGGAAATATAATTAATACATATAAAAATTGACAAACTAGTAATAATACAGGACCAGTTAATATAAGTACATGCCCAATGCCCTGTATGTTATATTATAGCCAAGGACTTCAAGGAGTATCACCGTAACAACTTGGCTAAACTGGCTCGCATGAACAAGGCGATAATGAACTACCACGCGAACGCCGAGCGCGAGCAGAAGAAGGAACAAGAGCGCATCGAGAAGGAGCGTATGCGACGGTAATTTTTTTGGATTTACTTCAGTATTCGTTTTTTTGTTCTTTCCATAGCATCTAAAATTGGAAAAAGCCCTGCAGTGACACAATTTTTACAGTTACATACAAAGTTTAAACAGACCGTTCCCGAAATCTGAAAGGGTTTTTGTCCAAAAGTTACCACAGTCATACCGTTTCTCATTACTGTCATAAAATGCTGCGGCACACAACACCCACAACATCAGAAGCAGCGTCAGACGAAAAATCGCGACGTTCAGTTTAATTTATTAATCACTGGATCCCATGTCAAGGACAACTTGTATCCATCTTCTCGACTGAAATTTCTGTTTTTTTTATTTCAATTGCTTCACGCACAATCCAGGAGAAACAGTGGCGATCAGTGGAAAAGATTTTTGGACTATGAAGTTCTATCCAATGATTGATCCCGACGTTGAGTACACGGTCCGCTATCGCCGATTTATTCGTCTGGCGATTCTTCACAGCTGCGATATGTTCTTTGACCCTTTCTGCTACGGTGCGCTTTGTTTGGCCTATGTTCGAACTACCACAACTGCAGTTTATCTTATAAACGCAGTTTATTTATCCTATGCAGTTATCTGGCATCTGATAGAGTATTACATTCTTTGCTGTGCGTATGTTTTCCGCTACTTTGTAGGTAGGTTTTCAGCCGAAACGTAAAGTACAATAAATAAAGTAAACATTCACGTTAAGACCCGTTTAAATAAATAAATATGTGTGAAAAACGCGATAATCTCAAATGTTATAGTTTTTAAAAATTACGTCACATTATAAGGTTTATTATAAGGTTGTTTTAATGTAATAATTTCTAAATTTAAAATTGCAAAATATGTGACGTCACACCCCTGGGTGGGGCCACACAAATGTGACTACCTGTGACAAGGACGGGGGGGGGACTCCAAAAATCATGAAATTCGTAAATTCGTGTGACGTAATTTATGGATGGCCCCTTATTGGTATTTGATATTTATTGGTGATTGGATTTAAGTGTTATGTATGGATTGGCCAGTAGGGCAATCCAGCGTTCGAAGAAATACAAACTCCTTTACAGCGCATTATGAACATATTAACAGGGGACTAAATGACGCCGACTGCAAATATTGTAGAATAACGTTGGGGAACAAACCTGATCATTCAGTCGGGGCTACGAATACAAACTTTAAAGTCACCACAATAACGCGTTAATGAAAGCAAAGAAAGATTTGTGATCGTATGAACACTCTTGGATAATGCTTTAAACAAACATTGACAAAACAGTATTTCATTTATATTAAGGTCCTTACCTATTAAATTGCCGTTTTATATGGAAAAAAACATTTTTTTTGTATGAAAATTATGTATTTAATTAATCCTAGTATTGTTCATTATTATCAATGCACTTTTGCCATTTTAAAAATGCCTCTGCTATAGAATTTTTGGACACAGGAATTGATGAATTTTCTGAAAGCGTTTTCACTACCTCATCGGAGTTGAAATTTATTCCCCTGTAAAAAGTTATACCAAATACCGAAAAAATGGAAATCAGTATGGGCAAGGTCTGGCGACTACGGTAGGCGACGGAGAGTTTCTAGTCGAAGCTCCTGTAACTCTGAGACATGTCATGCAGTGTGTGGGCGAGCGTTATCATGGAGAAGCAGTGGATTAGAGCGATTGACCAAACTCGGTTTTATGATAGCAAGCTTGTCCATCATCGTTTGCAGTTCTTTACTGTTCATATCTGCATTAATTGTTGTGCCAGATCTCAAGAAGCTGTAGTAGATAATACCGACACAGGACCACCATACAGTCACGATAAGCTTCTTTTGACTCAGTTTACGTTTGGCACGTTGTTTGGCTGTGTATCCTGGGTTCAACTATTATGACGAACGTGTACGATTATTATACAGGATCCACTTCTCATCACAAGTGACAATACGATTCAGAATCCCTTCATTTTGTGCCGGTTAAACAAAGTAAGGCAAGGTTCGAGGCGTGTTTGCAGGTGACTTTCATCACTCTCATACGGTACCCACTTTCCGAGCTTCTTCACTTTCCTGATTTGACGTAAATGATTCAATATCGCTTTGTCACTTACGCCGACGGCTGCTGCTAACTCAACTCAGACATGGTTTGAGATGAATCCGCTTTCTCTATTGCTTTCAATTCGTCATTATCGACTTTAGTCTCCGGTCGGCCACGGGCCTAGTTCTTGAGGTCGAAATTTCCAGAACTGAAACGATTACACCAAAAACGCACCACCCGTTCGTTTGCGGTGTTTGGTCCGTACACTGTTGATATTGCGTGCAGTCTGTACTGCGTTGCTACCACGACGGAACTGATATTCGAAAATAACCCGAATTTTTAACTTTTCCATGGTCGCAAACACGACAATATCTAAGCAAAAAGTCGTTTGATGGAAAAATACAAATTAACTGATTTTGAAAAAGAATGTCATAGCTTTAAATTGAAATTAATTTGAATTTGGAATTCCGAGCCAAACGTAAGATAACTAAGTGCAAATTGGCCACTATGAACAAACGGCTATTTCATAGGTACCTAAGGTAGGTTCATACCTAATGAATTATGTTTTTATGAAAACAAATCTGCTTTATTTATTATTTTTATTATACAATGGAACGAAGCAATCACATACACAAATAGAGCATACATTTATATTACACAAACAAACATGAGTTTCAATAAACATTTATATGTAACTAAAAAGGCTAGCAACATAATGCTTCTTATTCTTCAATTTTCAACTTAAGAACACTATGTACTTTTGTTTAATTTACTGCCGTCATTAGCGGCCAGATTGCAAAATTTCAATATCAGTATTTTCGACATTACAAACAACAAAATAATATTACTAATTATAACTAAACTAATATTACAAACAAGCATCCAGTACCAAATCTCAATAAAGATATATTTTTTTATTTTTAGTCTTATGGCGGAAGATGAAGAAGGTTACCGCAAGCTGATTGACCAAAAGAAAGACAAGCGGCTGGCGTTTCTCCTGTCGCAGACGGACGAGTACATCGCCAGCCTCACCGAGATGGTCAAGCAGCATAAGCAGGAGCAGCGCAAGAAGCAGCAGGAGGAGGAACGGAGGAAGAGGGTGAGATATCCACGGTGTAAACCTCTATTGGCGTAAGGGATGTTTTTTCGAAAAAACATTTTATATATAGTCCTACCCCACTTTTTCTCCTCTATCTTTCTGTATATTTAAAAATTGATAGCTTTTAAAATAAGTCCCTTACCCTGAAGGAAACAGCGGTTTATACAACAAATTATAGCTTAAGAGACCATTGTTTTAATTGTTTTGGTGTTGATACTCCTGCTTTGTCCTGTGAGGCACACAGTATCGACAAGGTGTCGAATGCTAGATAGTGTTTTGTTAACTCAAGCAGCACCATACGCCTCTTCTCCCTTCAGTCGTCTCCTGCTCACCGTTTAGTTTCACCGTTATTTATAATTGTGTCAAAAGTAATTCATGTAAAATAAATTATTTGGAGTATATTTTTAAGTGTCTCGATATACGAACACGCAACCTAACTGAATAACAACTAAATAAGAACTTCACAGAACTCTAGTCCCTTAAGACAATTGAAATTTACACCGTCGATATTATAGATCACTGAATATATGATGATCCCGTTTTTACGAATGTTTGTTATAGTAAAACAAGATTTACAATATGTCATACAATCCTACAATATGTATGGTAGGAAACACACCTACTATATAATATGTCATATACAAAATAAGGGACAGTATATGCTGATAGTATGGACTTATCTAATCTACACTTACAGTATTATAGGGTGAAGCGCAAAGCGAAGGCCACGTTAATGATCTAAATTGCCGACATTTACAGATATGCTTCGGTTGTTATTGTAACATATACAATGAATATATTGGGAGTCTTAATTAAGTCTTAGGCGATGTGTAGGCTGGATAGTACAGGACAAGTCTTGACTATGAAATGCCAGTGCACCATACTTATCGACTTGGGGTGTGATGGTAGAAACCCGATGATGGTATTAAGTCCAACATTTCTTATCTGACAGGTTATTTGGCAAAAATATAATAGATAGATCTCTTTATTACACACCAAAACAAAACAATAACATACATAAGCAGATATTGTAGACACAAAATGTATGAACGGCGATCTTCTCCCTAAAAGCGATCTCTGCCAGCCAACCTTTGGGTAGAGAGGAAATAAATATTTTGATCGCAGGTAGATGATGTATAGAACAGTATAAACTAGTGTTTATGTTGCTTGATGCAGAAATCTCGCAAGAAGAAGTTACTGGAAGGTGGCGAGATCGACGCCCTCGACGACAGCTCGCAGACCTCCGACTCGCGGGTTAACATGGTCGATCCCAAGACCGGAGATGTAAGTATCATTTGTAATGCCGTCGATTCTCATGTAACTTGGATACTCAAATTTGTATAGCTTTTTAGACTTTCGCATTTTGTATTGTGAATCGGGTCTAATCAGTTAAAGGCTTTTGTATACTTTTCTAGTCGGACGTTTTGTCACGGGTTACTTCGGTCGTTGTTACGAGTTGACCAATAAAGAGGCAAGTAATCTAAAATGGATGCTGCAATCAGTTTTAACAATTATTCACATTTGATCTTCGCTGTCGGAAAAGCTGCGACACACTACACTAATAATGTACTCGGGCATATTCGTTAAATACGTCTGCGGACTTTGTTAGTGTAGTGTGTCTTTTCGAATGTGAAGACCAAATGTGGTGGGTAGTTGAAAATACTGCTTGCAGTTCTCATGGTTTAGCCTACCGGTATTCGTGACTCACATTTGTACTGTCATTAGTTCCGTATTGGAATTAAGTAAGATTTTTTCAATTCAATGTCCGAAAACTTTTGACTTCTAAGTGACAAGATCTTGTAATTTTTCAAGATATTTCTTAAGATGTAGGTATAAGAGTACAACTATTACTACTACCCTACTATACTGACTAGATGCATTGATTTTATAGAAATAACGATAACGCCGCACATGACATATTTACTTACATACGTAAGTTTTCGTTTTTATGTACATATTTTTTTTATGTATTTTTACTTCCTTTCAAATGAGTGGTCAACTCATGGAATAATCTACCACAAGACGGTTAAAGCAGAAGGAGTGAATAAATTCAAAAACTGTTTAGATAGAAAGAAGGCAGCACAAATGTATCGATGTGGGCGCATCAGCTACAACTGCTAGCCTAATACATGAATAATAATAATAATTTACTTTTATAATGTAATCCAGATATTGAAAGGTGAAGACGCGCCATTACTGTCTCAACTGAAAGACTTTCTGGAAGTGCACCCCGGTTGGGAGGTGCTCTCTGATTCAGATGACTCTGGCGATGACAGTCAGGACGATGACGGTTAGTACAATTAGAGCTATTGCTTCCTTTATAAAGATTTCATAAAAGGTCTAGCAAAACGCCACACATATTTCTGTTGTAGTCAAAGATTTTTGTTTTTAATATGAATCTTTCAAATGCATCGTTTTTTTTATATTTGAACATATAAAATATCTGTATAGACCACTAACTTATTTACTTGGTTGGAATTGAAACATGCGGGGCTAAATCGTGTTCCAAGCGAGTGAATGCCCGATTGAAATATTTGCAGTAATTAAGCTTTCACTACAGAATATCTATACAATATTCCAATCCAATTTGTTCAAAACAAAGTAAACGTTCAATGTAAATAATGGTGGCGTTCTGAGGTAACCGAGACAGCCTTAAATTAAATAGTGATGTGATATAATTCTTTACATATTATCCATAATTTGATTAATCGAGATGCAATCCATCATATATTTGTATAATGATTATAATATGACGGTTTACGAGATGGTACATATAGTTAATAGAGTATGTCACACTAGCCATTACTGGTGTACAAATATAATAATATTTAATAAGTACAATATAATTTTAACTTTCTCCCATTCTGGCCCTACATTCTGGGGTGCATTCTATCAAGGTGTATGCAACTATATAGAACTGTTATAGAAGCAATGTGTAAAATATTGAAAGGCATTGCGTTCATACACTTACGATCACCAAACCCGGATTCACACGAATATGTTAGTCTCATTGACATCCGTAACCAGCTCTTTCAGTGTCCACTGCGTCCACTGATGGACCTGGGCTTCTCCACGCACATTGTCTTGTGCATGAGGGATGTATGGCCTTAAAACGTCACGCTGTCCAAGCGGGTTGGCGAATTCACTCTTTTAGAGGTGGTGTAGTTCTTCAGGGCTTATGGTAGCGGTTATCCCTTAGTCGTCTTTTAAACACCCACGAGAAAAGATGCGTTGGTGCTATTGTAAAGCTGGCCCACACCATACGGCACGGCAACCACTATTGAAATTCAAATTATTGCCCTCATACTGATTAATTTAATACCCATACAGAGAAGAGACGATATCGGCACAGGGACGAGAAGAGTGAGAAGGAGAAGACTGCCGAGGAGAAGGCGCGCGAGGTTATTAAGAAGGCTAAGGTCGAGGACGACGAGTACAAGACCGAGGAACAAACATATTACAGGTTTATTTAAACTTCATTGCACAAGTACGCTATATGTGGACAAGTATAAAGGTGGACTTAATGTCTTACGGCATTCTCTACCAGTCAACCACCAGATCAAATAGAAAACAGAACGCGGGTACAGTATAAACATTGATATAAAAACTGTAGATGTACAGTTTCTAAAGTGTTACCAATTCTTTTGTATGTAGACCATAATATTACATCCATAAGATTCATTTTTAAGTGTCAATACTGAATAACAATAACGGCAGACTCTACCTTATATGGTTTGTGACAATTCTTGTGTATCTGTGATAAAATTTTGCTTTTTAAGACATTTCACATGCAATAGCTTGTATTGGTAATAACACATCGCTAACATGCGGGACGCATAAACCGATTGATATCAGTTAAGTCCAATGTCCAATCAAATTTAAGCTCAAATAGGATCAATCTTTGCAAGCATATTTTTGCACTAAATGTGAATGCAGTGAATCAGGCCTGACGGGCTATATGTAACACAAAATATAAATTTCATTTTCTTTCGTTACTTTATGTATTTTGTGACATGTAAATAAATAACTGAAAAATAAAGAAATACTGTCCCCATTTCACGTTATTCAATATTTTTAAATTAAGCTTTAATTCACCAAAAAAAAAACCCTTTATTTTGCAGCATTGCTCATACGATCCACGAGTCTGTCACAGAACAGTCTAGCATACTGGTCAACGGGAATTTGAAGGAATATCAAATCAAGGTATGTTTTTAAAAATCATCACTACATTTTTTGTAGACCTGTTTATAGTATAATCATTTTAATTTGTTATAGGGTTTGGAATGGCTAGTATCGCTGTTTAACAACAACTTGAACGGAATCCTGGCAGACGAGATGGGCCTAGGCAAGACCATCCAAACAATAGCATTGGTCACCTACCTCATGGAAAAGAAGAAAGTCAATGGCCCATTCCTGATTATTGTACCATTAAGGTAAAGTACTTTTTTAAGGCACACTCGTATTCATTACTCTACATACCTTTCCACTTTCTAGTATAGTTCTTGTAACTCACGAGCGCGCGTCAACCTTGCTTGCGGATAAATATCTGTGATCGTACGGTCAAGTGCAAGTTCAAGAAGATAAAGTCTTTCCGTTGTCTCTTTTTTTTTTCTCTTGTCTGTTTAAGCGGCCAGTTAGTCTTTTCAAGGATTGACTGAACGCCGCTACAGTCTATATACGCGAAAAGCAACTTTCGTGTCAATGTATGTATAGCGTGAAGGATATAATCTCTTTACGCATACGGACACTCAGCTCGCTCTATGAGTTGCAAGAACTAACAACTGGTTTACTTATTTCTAGTTTGTTTATGACCTTTGAACATCTATTGTTCTCCTTTGTATATATTAGTAGCTCTATTGAGTCAAACCGCGCTTGGCTAGTCAATTATATGTGACATTATCAAGGAAAAGGGACCTCATTTTAAATAGAACTTATTGATGTTTCCAATATCTACATAAAAATATCTATCGAAATATGTACATGTCATGTAGGGAATGTGCTAGGGATATTTAAAAAAAAATTGAAATTCAAGGTCCATAAAATGTGACAGAGATATAATTTATTTTGAAGTTTAAGACGGAAAAGTATGTTCCCGTTGGAAGTTACATAAATATTATGTTATTTGGAAACTAGAATATCTGTACTTATTTATGACTAAGAAAGGTATTGTACAGTTTTGTTCAGAGGTTTTACCCTAAATCTACGGATAATCAAATCAAGCATAGAACCATAAATTGCGAAGTGATATATTTATTTTTACATTTTTTATTGATTCACTAAGTCGAATTGTGTGTGCCAACCGGCTAGACAACTGTAATAATAGTAAGGTGTATGAATAAAGGGACAAATAATAAAAAGTTTTTATTAGACATTAGATATTTTACCCTTTTTCGTTTCCCTGACAACAACAATGAACAAATTGTTAGATAACTATTAATATTCAACATACTGTGCTAATAGTAATATATCTGAGATCGAATTTTTACTCAGTAATGTCTTATTACTTTTCCTAAACATAATTTTAAAGGTTAGTGAATTGCTGCCATTCTCTCCATTCATTTTTGAAAAGTGACTTTGTTGTCGGTTATATAAAGTTTAGTATTTTTATTTTAAATCTTTTTATAAAATGACGTTTTACCATTCGAAATCACTTAGTTATTACTTTCACATGAATACAGATAGTCTGTACTAATAGTCACACATTATTAAAGGGTTCTGATCACATGATCAGTTTCTCGTATCTGTATCCTGTATTCGTGTCTCAGTAAAGACTAAGTGATTTTAAATAATCAAATGTCATTTTGTAAAATATTTAAAATAAAAACACTAAACATTTTATGACCGACACATGGTCCCTTTACGAAAATGTTTGGAGATAAATGACAGCAATTAACTAAATTTCAAAAGTAATTTTAGGTAAAGTAATAGACATTACTGGGTAAATTCGATGTCAGTTGTATTACTATTAACATAGCATGTTGAGTTTTAATAATTTTATGACGATTGTTCATTATTCAATTTGTTCAAAGTAGTATTGTAATCTACCGACAAAATTCATTCAATAACGGCGGCGGCGGATGAACGATCACCAATTCATGTAATACAAAAGAGACAACAAGGTACCTTTTCAATAAACTTTGGACAAGACTTTTGTCCTCAAAATTTCGTTGTTCTAAGAATGTGTTTTGTCAAAAACACGCTTTAGTGTTTGATCTTTAAGATGGAACAATACAAAAAAGCTATATTTTTTTGTGATTTCACTAAAGTCTGAATATCTTGAACTAGAACCGACAACAAGGACCCATTTCCTTCACTTTCTCACCACCTCCTGATACTTTATCAGAAGTTATCACAAAACCGATTATACTTTTTATCAGAAAGTCAGTATCAGCTAGATTTAAGTGGTAGATAATTTATCGGTAGGCTACGCATCCAGGAGCGTGGCAACGTTTGCCATTCCGTACTGATGTTGGCAAGTATCGCAGTTGTCTATGGACGACAGTTTCCTGTTACCATCAGGTGGACTGTATGCTCGTCTGCCGCCTTTTTCTATAAATAGAAAAAAAAAGGAGGTGGTGAGAAAATGACCCTTTAATATCTAATTATAATAGAACCCTCTTGTCGACAGTACACTATCGAACTGGGTGTTGGAATTCGAGAAGTGGGCGCCGACAGTATCCGTGGTATCATACAAGGGCTCCCCGCAGTCGCGGCGGCTGGTACAGACTCAGATGCGGTCCACCAAATTCAACGTGTTGCTTACTACATACGAGTATGTCATTAAGGACAAGGGCGTGCTCGCTAAGGTAAATTTATTTGATAAACAGGCTATAAAAGGCTATTTAAGTGTCTCGTATATACTGCACCGGCATGATATACGCCGTATTCCCAAACGCAGCAAAAACGAATGCAAGTCCAACAGAATTTTGCCTGCCGGATGGATATTAAAAATCACACATGAATTTTTGTGCATCTATTATTGTGCATATTCATGTATATCCGTACCAAAATCACTCGAAAAATAACTGTTTTACTGCCATTTTGAGAATTGCACCTTTTGGCTACTAAATCGAAATTACGACGATTTATTGAACATTCTATATCCACCTTTGGATAGTTGACCATTTAATTTTTCATATTATGTGCTTAAAAATACAATAGGTGCAATGGAAATACATGATAATCGACGAGGGTCACCGCATGAAGAACCACCACTGCAAGCTGACGCAGGTGCTGAACACTCACTACGTGGCGCCGCACCGGCTGCTGCTCACGGGCACGCCGCTGCAGAACAAGCTGCCCGAGCTCTGGGCGCTGCTCAACTTCCTGCTGCCCTCCATCTTCAAGAGCTGCTCCACCTTCGAACAGTGGTTCAATGCTCCCTTCGCTACCACCGGTGAAAAGGTACGTTTTTAGATTGGTTATTTAACACACTCAATAATTGTGAATGCATGTCGCTATAATTTCGTGTTTGATATGCTGGCTCAAAGTGGACTGTATTTTCTATTTGTTGTAATGAAAGAAGGCTTATCCAAATGCTTCCTGTATTTTGGTACTTTTTGAACAATCGACGCACCGACATGGCTGATATGCTAGAAGTTAGAGAGAGATCGCGAGACGGCTAGCCCGAAGGAGAGAAACTCAAGGCGTGGCGTTCACGTTTAGATTATTGTATTTGGTACAGATGTTAAAATATATTTAAGGGTCCCTTTCTAGGCCGGCCTGCGCGCGATGCTGTCAAATTTGACGCTTCGCACACAGTAGTCGAACGCTCACGCACACATGTGCATCAAAGGTAGGCAGCGTATCCGGAGGCATGCCAACGTTTGTTGCTCTGGACTAATGTTAACATGTATTGCACGTCTATAAACGACAGTATCCATTTAACATCAGGTGGACTGTATGTTCGCCTGCTGCCGTATTTTATATAAAAAAAGGTACTCATAATACATTGAGTTTAATAACATAACCTAACACATATATATTCCGTTATGTCTCAACTATCCCATTGCTAATTAAAATGTGATTTCGATATGTTTAAACTTTTGGATTTCCCTAGCGAACGTATTAATTTAGTTTCGGTAACGTCACGCCTACAATGTATGGACTGGTGGCTAATCTCCTTTGAACTTGGAATGTTTTGTTTTTATATTATAAGATGGTCATAGTTTTAATTGCCATCAAAACCAACCAGTGTTCCATAAATAAAAACTCTTTGTCGCAAAACTTTCTGTGTAGCCTGGTATATTTAGAATTATTTGTACGAAATTTTAGCTTTCTATTTTATCAAGAAGTATCAAAAAACATCATAAAAATCCCATTGGAGTGGATTTCACTCTATCGGTGACCATATTGGAGCCGCCATGTTGAATTTTCCAAGTGTAGGGGGGCTGGGTATAATTTTGGTAATAAAATCCTACAATTTCGACAACGACGCTTTACTACCTATTTTTTTTTTCGGAATGTCTAAATTCTTGTGACCTTTCAAGAGTCACCTGTCGTGGCTTTACTACCGAAAGCAAAAGTGAGTGATTAAATACATGTGGGTAGGTACAAGAACTTAAAGCTAAATATCGCGCGAAGGGTAAATCCTAAACACCAAGTCTGAAAAATAAATGACGAATTTCAACAAACAAGCACATTATACAAATTACTGGAAAATTTGCTATGTTTACTTTTTCAGTATTTGGTCACTGTGCAAATATTGTCGGTATGAGTAGTAGTCGGCAGACGGATATACCGACATGCGCGCGGCGGTGAACGTCATACAAATTACCATAAAGAATTTACGCGGCAAAATTAAGAATGTTTGAGTATTTATTTTTTAAAATCTAGTAACCAGATTAAATTATAAAAATATGCACAAGTAACTTTGATTCCCTAACTCGAGTGATAACCTCCCTAAAATGAGTGATTCTTTTTTATTTCTTTGAAATATTACGATTTAATATGTTTAATGAGGGAAACGCGAGAGCATGTTTATCGTAAGGGCCTGTTAATAGTTTGTAGTTTATTTAGTTGTATAAATTTAGATTTATTTTTACAAACCAACAAGAAACCCATACTGACAGACTGATTTCGGTTTTAAATAAATATGCAATGCAACCAGCCCACTGTATTTAGTATCCACTGCTGAACACGGGTCTCCTCATGCATATTGTCGTGACATGGGGGATGTACGGCCTTAAAGCGTCACGCTGGCCAAGTGAGTTGGCGAGTCCACTCATTTAGAGCCGGTGTGGTTCCCCAGGGCCTGTGGCAGCCGCTTTATTTCTTATTCGCCCTTTACAACACCCACCGAAGAGATAGGGTGGTGCTATTCTATAGTTGTCTGACACGACGCGGCGCACAGGTGGAGTCAAATATACAAGAATTTAATTAGGTTAATTAATTATATAGGTTAATTTTATAACTTCAACAATTTCGTGGCGTTAATCAGGTTTAAAGTTGCTGCTAATCATTCTATTATATGTTGCAAATTGCGAGGTACGTCCACTAAAGAATCAATGTAATTTAATCGTGCATTGCGACAAAGCTTTAGAAATGTTAAAATAGTTCTGAATTGCGGGTAGTGTATATAATATACAGTTTGTATAGTTATCGGTTAAAATATGAATATATTTCTCAACTTAATTTTGAAATTATTGTTTTTTAAATATGGATCTTTTTGATTAGGTGGAATTGAACGAGGAAGAAACTATCCTGATCATTCGTCGTCTACACAAAGTACTACGTCCATTCTTACTGCGGCGACTCAAGAAGGAAGTAGAAAGCCAGCTGCCCGACAAAGTTGAATACATCATCAAATGCGACATGAGCGGCTTGCAGCGAGTGCTCTACAGGTGAGTCATCTAGTACTAAAACCTTACATTGAGTTTCTTCCTATTATTATTATTATCTTACCTTGGATAGATAGATAAAACACTTCATGGCTAACACATGAAATGTACAAAAAGCAGTCTGGTCTTATCAGCTTATATCGTATCATATAATACCAGTTCGCAGTTGAGATTGGATGAAAGTGTGTGATGCCGAGCCTTGGGAGAGGCCTATCTTACTTAATAATAACTACTTCAGATTACTTGCTTATGCAGTACTTACTTATTGTGTCCCCGTGTTCATAAATTTGATGTCGACTTTTCATCATACTTTATAATTTATAGCATAGAATACTCTTGACCTTTGAATCCACAATGATTTATCGGAAACATTAATCGTGATTGGATGTAGTATGCTAGTAAAATCAGATTGATTTTTCCATACATTACAATTATAACTGAAAATACTTAACCGATGAATCCACAATCAGAATCACCACACATGTTCGGAATTATGTATGTCAAAAAACATATGTAAAGAGGGCCATTATAGTGCGTAGTAAGCAAATCAATGACATTTATTGTATTATAAATATGTAATATAAATAATATGTAAACCTTTTGTTCTTTGGACATTGTGTCAAAATGATTTTCAATAAGGTCTTCTAATGAAACTGCGAACATAGTCGTTTTTATATGATACATTCATAACTTTTTCTCTAAGTAACTTTAACATGAACACATACATGAGCATGCATTTAACATGAACATGTTTCTCCCACAGGCACATGCAGTCAAAGGGCGTGCTCCTCACAGACGGATCGGAGAAGGGCAACAAGGGCAAAGGCGGTACGAAGGCGCTAATGAATACAATTGTGCAACTGCGCAAACTATGCAACCACCCATTCATGTTCCAACATATTGAGGAGAAGTTTTGTGATCACATCGGCACTGGGGGTGGCGTTGTTTCGGGGTGAGTGTTAGACATTTTTACAGGTTTTAATGATTTCAGGAAAAAAATTGAAGAGGCATATGTCCAGCAATAGCCAAAGTAAATGTCAAAATTTATTGAACAAAATTGTTACAAAACACATTGCTTGAATTTGTATTCGCTAGTCGCTTATTGCAGTTACCATAATATTATTAACTTTTGATGTAAGAATTAATTTTCATGTTTTCTATTTTTTTTTTCTTAAAATGTAACAAAAAATTAATTAACATCCACTAGGAGATCTATAATTGTAATTCCATTTAGACCATTCGTAACTTGGATTCCTGCGATACAGATATTATATTCTAGTGTGGAGTTCAACAGAAATTTTGTGCAACGTTTTAACGTAGTTAACGTTAGTTAATTATGGAGAGTAAAGTTTGTATTTTTGAAAAAGAACACGAGATTATCATACAATCCTAAGACACGGGCCCGTAAACAGGATATAGATATGGGGGTTTGCATGAATCGTGTTTAGTTTTAGCTTAACTTAGCACTGGATTTTATTTTTCTAAACCGTTTTTAAGACATACTGTCTGACAATGTTTAAGGGACTCCATGACAGTCGACTTATTATTATTTTTTGTTAAAAACTTTTATCTTTTGTAATGGAACAACCCCTTTCGGACCATTACGTTGACTTCTTAAAATGTTGAATTCTCCCAAAATTATCCTCACAACTAAAACAAAATTGCATTTAGCTAAAATTGAGGCAATTCAACTAAAATTAATTACAATGATTAAAAACCTAGTTTTAATTTAATAAGATAATAACGTTGTTTTTTTAAAGAAGTGTATATTGATATCTCCCTTTGTTAAAGTCGTAATATTTAAAAGGCTAATATTAATCAAAATATAAACTCTCTGACGGGATTTCGGGAAATCGACATAAATCAACATTTTGGGATTTTTGAAGAAGTCGACGTCGCGTTGTGCAAAACGGAAATGTAAAAATTTTAGGAATTCAACATTTTAAGAAGTCAACGTAATATTCCGAAATACTGCCACATACAGGGTTAAATAATAATACCGGTACCCTCTCAGCACTGAACTTCTATCATTTAAAACTAACAAGTTTTAATTCTGAATTGGATATTTTCTCCAAAAAATAGTTAAATTTTCTAAATGAAATCTCTGACTTTATTACTCTGTACTTTTCACTACTAAGAATAGTAACACCGCACATTAACAATCTCAAAACAGCCACTAATCAAACCACTACCATTAGTTACCTACATGTTTGTAAATCGGTGGGAGTACACGTACGTGGCGCGGTGATTTGTGTGAAAAAAATGCCGCATATTTTAAAAATATATAATTCATCATGTATAAATAATTTTCATTTACAATGTACAATGTATTTTCATATATGGTATTTTCTATTTATCTATTTAAAGGGGTCTTAACGCAAATGTTTACCTTATTTATTTTACTCTGCGTTTC
Source organism: Sesia apiformis (assembly GCA_914767545.1). NCBI lineage: Eukaryota > Metazoa > Arthropoda > Insecta > Lepidoptera > Sesiidae > Sesia > Sesia apiformis. The sequence goes on along the minus strand of OU611950.1, from coordinate 6,755,753 downwards.
GGCTGGGCTGCACCAACCATGGCCACGAGCTGACTCTAAAAATAAATATAAACAAGGTAAAAACCATACAAGGTAAGACCCGTTTAAATAGATAAATAGAAAATGCCATATATTTACCATAAAATACCAAGGCTACAAAGAATTCGTGCGATATTAAAGCCCAAAGTCTTACTACCACTTCATTACAAATTTTAATAGAGTGAATCAATTCAAAAAATAGACTACAAGTATCTTCGAGCACAAAAACAGATATAGACGTAAGCTGCTTGTCTATTGCATAATCATAACAATTGAATATTTTTGTATATTACAGTCCTGACTTATACCGCGCGTCGGGTAAGTTCGAGCTGTTAGACCGCATCCTGCCGAAGCTGAAGCGGACTGGCCACCGCGTGCTCGTGTTCTGTCAGATGACGCAGTGCATGACCATCATCGAGGACTTTCTCTCATGGAGGGGGTTCAATTACTTGAGGTAACACGATAACGATTCCTAGATATATAGATAAAACTCTTTATTGTGTTTGTGTCCCATTTCCTTCTCTTCTCTTTGGGAATATGGATAAAAATTCTGATCCAAATTCGAGTAAACAATGAATATCAAAGTGTTTATTTGCTTAACTTTCATATAAAGTTTTCCCTTCCTCTAGTTTTCCAATTCTGTCAATGACGAAAACTATTGTATTGATTGCTTCTGCCTATAAAATGTTGCTTAATCCTTTAGCATAGAGCATTGTTCTCGCAGACTCAAGAATTGTTCTGTTTTCTCTTTCTGCTGTGCCGTTTTACCCTGGGGTATACACTAACATTGTCTGGTGCACTATATCATATTTATTTAGTAAACATTTCACATCTTTATACTATATAATTTCGAGTAGTCATCTGTCATTATTAAATAATATCTAGATCCAACAGAATCCTACTCCATTGGACTACATAGATCAGAATGAGTGAGTTCATATGTCTTACTTGTAGGGTCCGCACTGACGTTAAAAGGTAAACGATGCGTCTTACCTCCCAAACAACTGTGGCATTGAATGAATTTGCTGTCTTTTACATCAATGTTGCTTCAACATAATGTATATTTTGGTCTGCTTCTTAAAGTAAACATGAAGTTTCTTATGCCACTCATCTAAACTCAGTACTGACTTTTGCTGTATTTGCAACATTACTTAGGTAATAATAAAAGTCCATAAAGTATAATTTTCATTCCCGTTTAACAATAGCACACACTTTCTGAAGCGTTATTGTTCTGGCAGATGCTATCTGCTCCAGCCTTCCTACGCGCGTTCCTTTGTTTTACAATTCGCCGCAACAAAAATGCGCCGTAGTAATCTTTCCTCTGCTCCTGCAACAAGTTAAATGGGTGTGACTGGGCCCATAACCTCTTGTTGCAAAGTGGAAAAAACGCGCAGTCTTTAAATAACCATATTATTTTTACTAAATTTTAACAGAAAAATAATTATCTTGACGCCAAAACATTGCGGCCATACATATAAAAAAACATAGATATACCTATTTACCATAGATTTATAAATATCGCATTGGCACTACAACAGATATGCTGACTTTTGCACAGATATCATCCGGCATAAGCCAGTTTGTAATTGTTACACCGCCTTAGATTTTATTGTTGAAAAAGTTGCTTTTTAACCCATAGTAGAGTGCTAACTATCAAGTGAACTGTCTGCTCGTCTTCCACCATCTCTTTATAAATTGAATTTATGCGTAACATTTTTATTCCATTTTCATCTTTTTTTTTTATTTATTGAAACTTAATTTTACAGATTTTATAGATTTACTACATCATTAACGTTTTTGTAGATTCACTTTACTACATATAATAATTCATTACAAAATTAGGTAGATCAGAGCTTAAAAATATTAAAGGTTGACATTGCGGAAGCTATTGCTGATTGCTGTCTGTGACTTTTAAGTCCTTTTCAAGATATTTAGTTTTTGACTTCAAGACTTCTAGTATTTAAGACTTCCCGTAAAATTTACTGCATTTTCTACTTCATCCTATTCCTCAATGTATGTACCTGTTATGGTAGTAAGATAGTTGTGGCACAACTAACACAACTGTTGTGCCATTGCCCATTCCCATCCTTTCACTCTCCATTTTCCTAATCCTTTCTCCAAATCCATTTCTAAATTTCCAAAAGTAGGCAGTGCATCCGGGGGCGTGCCAACGTTTGTCATTCTGGACTATGATGGCATGTATCACAGATGTTACAGAACGACCGTATCCACTCACCACCAGATGGACTGTCCGTTCGTCTGCCATCTTCTTCTATATAAAGAAAAAATATTGAATTAAATTTAATACTTTCTATAAATAGTCAAATACCCTCTTTTACATTTAAAAAGCTTCTCTACAGATTTTAATGGTGAGAGAGCATGCAACCGAAGATGTTTCTACAAGAGCTATGTTTTGCACACACAAATCGTAATTTTGCAATATGTCATAAGCTTCTAAAATTGTATTACCTTGCAGACTGGATGGTATGACAAAGGCGGAGGACCGCGGCGAGCTGCTGAAGAAGTTCAACGACGTGGACTCGGAGTACTTCCTCTTCCTGCTGTCGACTCGCGCCGGCGGGCTCGGCCTCAACCTGCAGAGCGCTGACACTGTCGTCATATTCGATTCCGACTGGAATCCGCATCAGGTGATCACAATCAGGGTTGGATTAAGGGATTTGGATTAGTTGGATTAAGGGCATGACGGGCTACAATCCAGGGCCCCGCGGTGTAGCGGGTCCCATCGCGAGAAGCATCACAGCTATATAAGATTTTAAACTTTGTTATCGTGGTTGAACTTAATAATTATTATTGTTATGTAAACAGATTACTCACGATTTAACGAGGCCAGTCAAATTATGCTTGCATAACCTACTTAAACAATTAGTTCACCAAAAACTATTAATTCACAAAGTTGCAAACCTACTTCATAGTAGTTTCAAAAATTTTGAAAACTATTGACTCGAGGAAGGCGAGTTACTAACCTAACACAAGCAAGAATTACCGATCATATGATTTCGAAAGTTTTTTTTTTTAAAGGGGTCCCCACGCGAACCATAGTCCAGGCCTCGTGAACCTTTAATCCGCCCCTGTGCACAGTGTGTTTGTGGTGGCTGTCGGTTTGGCGATAATAAATATGATAAATAAAGAGAAATGTCCTGACCTAACTGACTCATCAACGCCAAGCCGAAATCACTAAAGCTAGAAATGTAAAATTTGGACAGTACCTTCTATTTATGATTTCTAAGAAGGGATTTCTCGAAATTCAACCCCCAATGGAATGAAACTGGATGTCAGTTTGTATTTAAAAAATAATGGTCCTATTAACATGAAATTTCGTACAAATATACAATACAAATAATTAAACACGTGTTTTACAGTTTTTCAAAATTTTGTCACGGGCTAAAATACAGGGTGTCGAGTTTTATATGCTCGCTTGGATTTAAACAAATTTACCATGCGAGTGCAACTGCGGATAACAGATAGTAAGATATAAATAAGGATATGATGCCACGAGTCCATTTCCAATCCTCGTTTTGTTGAACCAGCTCAAGAACATCGGGACGTTTGGAATGCGATTTATTCGTTGCATTTTTCAGGATTTTTTCTCCCATTGTCCATAGTGATTTATTCTTATTTTATACAGAAAGATATCCTTAAACAGCTTATCGAAGTATACTCATTGTGCACCACATCTTTACTTTTACATTCTTTTATTATTTTTTAATTTAATGGAATATTAATGGTTACTGTGTTACAGGATCTGCAAGCGCAAGATCGTGCCCATCGTATCGGACAACGTAACGAAGTGCGCGTTTTACGTCTCATGACCGTTAACTCTGTGGAAGAGAGGATTCTTGCCGCCGCCAGGTTTGTTCAACAACTTTTTTTAAGAATAGATTGCAGACGAGGGTGTGGGCCACATGATGGTAAGTGGGCACCGTTGCCCGTGAACACCTGCAATACCACAGGGTATGTAGGTCCGCTGCCGACCGCGCAGAATTATGTTCAAAGCTCTTTTAAAGAGCCCTATGTCGTAACAGTATACAAATGTTATACAAATTAAGAAAAGTGTTGTTAATGACTGTTTTTTAAATCCGGTTACTGGACACAACCAAACTTTTACCGTAAACTTTAGACCGGCAACTGGTAATTAGGCAATATTCATATGTTAGTAAAAAAAGTATTCTCGATACTTAAATCTTCAAAAGTAGACAGCGTATTTGTGGACGTGTCAACATTCCTTTTGATTGATGTTGGCATATATTACAGATACCCGTAGACGTATTCACTTACAATCTGGCTGAGTATACACCTATAAAGGCGACGCAACAAAGACATAAGTCGACAGCAAAATTCGTACGATGTTCTAAGTACGATGTTTTCAATCCTGGTAGCCTTGCTCGATCACGAGTTTAGACACCAAACAGGAATATGTTTCCTTAATAATATCACGTAAATTCGGATGAGTAATTAAACTTTTACACTGCTACAAACGAGATACTGTGAATATTTTATTATGAGTAGTAAACATCACAGTAACATCAGAGTAGTCTGTAGTAATTGTGAAATGTATGCTTGGCGTAATTGTCATATAGAGTGCCGCAATTCCCCTCATGTATGAAAATGGCGCGTGTTTTGGAATATATTATTGTTATTTTATTTATGTTTGATTGTAGTATGTAAAGTTGTAAAGTGACAGTTCACTATGGTTGCCAGGTTAAATACATCGGATATATTTTAGGGTAAATAAAGATAAATGTGGAAAACGATGTCAAGTTATACATTCATTAGGTTTATCTAAACACTTGTAAACTTCATATTTTGCATGAATAGCGTATTTAAGTAAAAAAAAAATGTTTATATTTACAAGAAATTTATAAAGCAGGGTTTGAATAATCAGAAAATATGTCCGAAAATAACATCTAGACCTGAAACTGTCACTGGAATGACGTTTCAAGATGGCGGCAATTAGTTCCCTTTTTCGCCACATGCATTAATAGCTTCGGCGGTCTGTAATATTGTTTGTAATTCCGTTTCCAGGTATAAACTGAACATGGACGAGAAGGTAATCCAGGCGGGTATGTTCGACCAGAAGTCGACGGGCTCCGAGCGACAACAGTTCCTTCAGAGCATTCTGCATCAAGATGGAGACGATGAAGAGGTTACATTTTGTTATTCACTAGCCACGCGCCGGAGTTTTGTCCATATAGAATACAACTTTTTGTAGATTTTTAAGATCTATATTTTCAATTATTACTATGTTATACACAGACCACCCACCTCAATAGACGTGCAATAGGCTCTAAACAAACAAACTAGTCTGGCATTCACCTGAAGAGCGGCGACAGGGGTGACGTCATCGCAATTCTAAATTAGGCAAGTGACCATGTCGATTCTTTTATTGATAATTAAGTCTTGCTATCAGAACGAACCTTCTATGTGTAGAACAGGTTGTCTAAGTAATACACGGGGTTATTCAAAGTAATTAAAATTTGTTGTACAAAAAAATCTAATAATATTACTAATATCTAATAACCATTTTTCTCTCCTTTTTCCTTCAATCGCTCCGGTAGGCTAGCGTGGTATTGCGGTACTCGTACAAAATACCCGGTTTAATATCGCCCAAGATATTGCTACCGCAGGCGGCAGCGAATATCGCTTATATCTGAACAGGCCTTAAAAATGACATTGCTTAAATATATACATATAAAAAGAGATGTCCTCAACGACTGACTCATTGATCATCGCCAAGCCTTAACTGCAGAAGCTAGAAACATGAAATTTGCACAGTGGATAGGTGTTATGACATACGTATCTACTAAGGAAGGATTTTTAGAAATATTACCGGGAAAAGAGGGAACAAAGGGAGGAGAAGATTTTTATGCAATGTTATTTAAATTAGAGACTTCATGTCTATCATGAGACTATATTTAACATATAGACCCATATAGAGACATGAATTTAGCATATTTTTATCCCGTAATATTTTTCCAGGGTTTGTTTTAAAAGTAATGTAGGCCTACATTAGTTTTAAAACAAAATCTACGTGGGCGTAGCCGTGGTACAAAAAGCTAGTGTTAACATAAACTTAGAGTATTACAAAGAGATATTGAAACTCTTATTCAATATTCTAGACATCTTTTATATGCAGATGCTAAAAAGATTTTCTTGAAGGTAGATTCCTTTTCGCACAGCCTAAAATTACAAGAAGATCTGAATCGTCTTAGTCAATAATTAATGGTCTTGGTCAAGTATGAGTATATTGTATAGGACTTGGTCAAGCTTAATGGTATTAGTGTCAACACTAATAAATGTCCAAACAATACTAATACAATCCAGTACACATACACCGTAAAAGACGGAGTCATGACCACAGTAAAATGACCACGTTTGAACATATAGAGTTTATTACAAGAAAGGCACTAAAAAATTTAGGATTTCTAATACGTACTTGTAAACAGTTCAGAGATCTCAGTTGCATAAAAACTATTTATTCTGCTTATGTCCGCAGTCATTTAGAGTTTGCTAGTAGATATGGTCTCCTCAGTATGCTGTATAATGTAGAAACCATTCAACGGAAATTTATTAAATACCTTAATTACAAATTTGGTAAAAAAATGACATGAAGGGTCATGTGAATTATATAATTATACTTTCACTTAAAGGTCGTAGATCCTTACTTAGTAGTAGATCCTTAGAGACCTTCCTTTATGATCTGGCGAACTCAAAACTCGTGGAACTACTATCATTTCGTGTACAACTCCGCCCTCCACGAGTACACTTACAAAAATTATTATTTGACATACTTCTTACTAGCACCAATTACGGGTACAATAACATGATGTATTGCATCATGCGTGAATATAATAATCAGTTTAGCGACGTAGATCTATTCTGCAACTCGAAATTGACAAATACGCACACACACATACAGCCTCACAGTATACTCACTTTTAAATTTTTCTAATTAATAACTATAATAAATAAATAGATAAATGTTTAATTATTTGGTGTTCATATAATTTTATTATCTATACGTTGGTCACCTATCATTAGCTTTAGTTCTATTTATAATAAAATAATATTACTTTTTCATATTGTTGCTGTTGGTAACCTAATAAAGATAAATAAATAAATATTGATAAGTATTTTACGTTTATGTGTCACATCACACTTGCACGTGAAATACGGTGAGAACAGTGCTTTCTGCGTATTTCACGTCTATTGGGGTGGGTGGTCTGTGTATGTTGTTATATCTGTCATATTATATTCCCAAAAAAAAAATACTTTCAGGCGAGGCTCTTATATCTAGTTTTTAATAAACTACGCCTTACAAAGATATCCACGAATTTATGAAGTCTTGATATATGAATAATATGTATTCTGCTTGTCTTCAGGAAGAGAACGAGGTCCCTGATGATGATCTGATCAACGAGATGATCGCGCGCTCTGAAGAAGAGTTAGAGATATTTAAACAGATTGATATCGAACGCAAGAAGACCGAGACTAAGTCGCGTTTGATTGACGAGTCGGAACTACCCGACTGGCTTGTCAAGAATGACGATGAAGTCGTCTGCAACAAGGTAACTACATTCTAACTTTATTTTATAGAAATGTTTGTTTTATAGCCTGATACTGAATAGTGACGCCTATGGGATACATGCCAATATCAGTCAGAAATGACGAACGTTCTTAATGTGCCAACTGAGCGTTTGCACAATTCTTTTGCGTACGTAAAGGAGTTATGGTGCCTTTACCATTCATATTTCTTTCAACTGAAATACAGATTTGTTCTACAACATTATATTTACGGTTTCCGCCACCCAGACAGCTATTTAAATGAGTTTAAATGCATTTTGTTCGAACGGTCAATACTCGTCCGTAAATGGAGTCTACCTCTGGATATTTAGAAATAAACAATCCAAGTAATTGATGCTTTTTTAAAAAAAAAAGTGTTGAGAGATGGGGAGTTCCTATTCGTAGTCCCTATCTTTATTTCCTTGTATAATGCACTGACTAAGACTATAATAATGATTGCAGACTTCACAGCCCTTTAAATTTGCATGCGTTAGTCAGCAGGTGTCTATCACGTGGGTTGTCTACATTTGGGCCATCTCATCCCATCAAACTCACTAGTATAATGTGATAAGGAAAATCTTTCATACTCTCTAGTTCTCATTCACATTCTATGCACTAGAGAGTATAGTGGGATAAATGAAATCCCATATATTTTCTGCTCCCCATCTACTCCCCCTTAACCCTCTGAAGAAGAGTGGAAATTGTAATGGAATGATGTTAACTCCTCATCTCATACCTTCTATTTCCCATCCTTCTCAATCCTTTTTCCAAATTCACCCCTAAATCTGTAAAGGTACACGGACGGCACTACCGGGGAAGTGCCAGCGTTCGTTATTCTTGACTGAAACTGTATATATTGTTCATATTCATCAGTGACAATATCCACTGCAAGTGTTATAATTTAATCCACTTCTGAGCCACTTACCCTTTGGTGGAATCTCACTGGGACTTACAAAATCTTTCTAGGATCAAGGTTGAATTATAAGTCTTTGAAAAGATCGAGGTTGGAAATATTTTATAGGGTCAAGAAATTATAAATCTTTGTAGGGTCAAAGTTGAAATTATAAATAATGTTTATAGGGTCAAGGCTGGAATTACTTGGACGACGATGAAACATTGGGTCGTGGGTCTCGACAACGCAAGGAAGTAGACTATACGGACTCGCTCACCGAGAAGGAGTGGCTCAAGGCCATCGACGATGAGTTCGAAGAGGAGGAGGAGGAAGAGGACGACGACGAGGTGTTGGACAAGAAACGAAAGAAGGGACGCAAGCGGCGGTCAGTTCATTAATTTATTGATATTTATTAAGTTTAATGTACTTGCATCAGTCTATAACGTCTCACTGCAGGGCCACAGGCCTCCCCTCAGTAAAACATTGGGGGGGGGGGGGGGGTTCCGGGTCCGTGATCCACCACGACGGCCCAGTCCGATCACAAACTCCAGATTTTTTTTTTTATTATTTCTGCAACATGCGGGTCTCCACGCGATGATGTCTCTCACCGCCCAGCTAGTAACATTTTTTTTAAATCCGTACATAAGTAGAAACCCAGTGGTACGGTCCGAGGATTTGAACTCTCGATCACATGAATGTGTGTCGAGTATAGACAAGATACCGCTAGGATATCGCCGCTCTAAGTTTATTAACTTTATTAATTTATGACACATCGTATGAAGTCCGCTGGAAGCAAAATCAATAGGTATTGAAGGCAGGCTAATTTTTTGTTTTTTTTTTTATAGAGAAGAGGGCGGACGAGCAAGCGGTCTCACGTGATGGTAAGTGTTACCGCCGCCCATGGACACCTGCAACACCAGGGGGTATGCGCCGCCGACCTTGCAAAATCCTATTCAAGGCTCTCTTGAAGAACTCCATGTCGTAGTTTAATGGGAAGACCTCTTGAGGCAGTTCGTTCCACAGCCTACAGGTTCGCGATATAAAATAATGCCACTGGAGACCTTGCCTGACCATACGAAGTTTTAAAAAAACTAACTCCAGTAAAGTTTTTTTGAGTATTTCAAGTTGAAATAAAAACATATTTATTCTATTATTAAAATATTACTAATAGAAGTTTTAGTATTACTATGTGTTTCACAAAGTGTTGTTATATAAAAATATAACTTAATTAATAATAACTTAATAAATAAATAAATTTAATAAATACCTTAACATAAGTACCTACACTATAGAAATATTGGAAAAAATCCACATTATTTAGACACACATTTGTACCTTTTTTTATTAAACTTTTATAATTATAATTCTGTGAATTAGAATACACAGGGAGATTTTCTGGCTTGTAACTATAGATAACATCGATTCACAATATATAATCATCCAAAAATATCGTTTATCATACAATTTTACAAAAATTCCAATAGTTTCAGAAATTACAAGTCGTATGTTGGGGTCCCTGTTGTTCAGAATCTACATCGTCAAATTTTTCTGATTATATGAACTCCTTCACTAAAAAATACGATGAAGTAACGTGATTGATAAGTAGGTGCAAGACGGGATTGAATGGGGGATAGTAGGGACGTACCTACCAGTAATCCCTTAATCCTTGTAAATTAAATTCCTCTTTTGTATCGATTACGCATTTTGAAGAAAAAGTAGTGTCACGCAAAATGCTAGATCAAGTAATCGAGTGAATTCATTTTTGCAAAAATGGAGTTGTAAACATGTTTAAAATCCATACTTTTTATTTTACAGTCGTAACCAAGACGACTCGGATGAAGACGAGATTCCCACTTCATCTAAAAAGAAGAGCAAAACTGAACTCAACCAACTTAAAAAGCGTATGAAAAATATCATGAATAAAGTCATTGAGTACACAGATGAGTAAGTTCTTTCACATAAACAATATGTACTAAATACCCATAAATTACAGTTAATATAGGGTCACTTCCAGAACCGGGGGGCGTGCAGCGCTGTCAATTTTGTCAGCAATCGAGCGCTCACGCACACATGTAAAGTTAAATCAATTTACCACGACGGTGTAAGATGTTTCAAATTTTAAAAAACAACGGTCAAGTGTGAGCTGTGTACTCTTACAGTCTTTTAAATCTAGCTGGATTATAATGACAGCTGTCAAAGTGCCTTGAATAGTTCTCTATAAAAATAATTAATCTATAAAAACTTAAAAATCACAGAAGATTCTTGCCATAGGTACACGCACGTATTTTTTTTTTGTAGCATAACACGCAGTCGGTAAATAAACACATTACCTCGATTTGATCATTGTTGTCCCGGTACTATTTGAGGTACTTTGACAGCTGTCATTCTAATCAAGCTAGATTTAAAAGACTGTAAATTTTCTTTCTAAAATGTCAATAAACAGTTCAACTTTTATATAGTAAGTAGTTTTAATCAAAGAATTCTGTGTTGGTTCCTTTAAGAGTATGTAAAGGAAACCAAGTATGTGTACAGACAAGTGACACTTTATTTATGCGACCATTCCGTTAGAGGCATGCCAGTATGCTACTACGCACCGACAACCAAGTCACATTAGAATTATACTGCTGTTCCTACATATAGGTAAGCATAATTGTACCTATATATCTATAGTAAATTCTCGATTGCCATATTTGTGATGAAATGAAACATAATCACGCATAGATTCCATACATAATAATATACATGAAGTAAGAACGCAATTATGAATATTAAGTAATGTGAATCAGTAAAAAAACTGATTCAAATTGTATTGTATTGTATATCCAATGAGTACAATGTATTAAAATGTATATTTCTTAAATATAATATCATACTCTAGTTTCTAATAAGGTTCAAGTCTCAATGTCTAATAAAGAAGTTTGAACAATTATACATTGTATTTGTAGGTATATGTTTAGATTGAGGTGTATCATTATCATTACTTATAAATATTTAAATAAATTTACATAATAATAATTTATAATAACAAATGACAATAGGACAAAACTACAAAAACGAAGGGATGGATTCCTCAACAGCCAGACCAAGATCTACGTATACTTCAACACGAGATATAGACACATCAGCTGATAGCTGCTCGCCAATTACATAATGATAATAATAATGACAAAAAAATGACAACAATGACTTGAGTTTCCTTACTTTCCGGAAAATATTTTCAATATTCCACCTTCAATCATTGAAAATATTCAAGGCACCATCATTTATGACATGAACTCGTCAAGATCTTTTCAACAATGCCCTAGCGTAGCTTTCTAAATTGTGAAAACTTGCTACTATATTAAATCCGCCAGTTTGAATTTTTCAAACCTAAAAAAAAATCTATCCATTATAATTTTGAGTTCGTCATGTTATTTTCCAGATATAAAAATTTTTACGTTAACCTTATATTCAGAATTATCTGTAGAAAATTTTACGTATCAAAAAACTCCATAGAAATCCCATTAGAATGGATTTCTCTTTATGGATGGTAATATTGGAGCCATAGTGAATTTTCCAAATCGGAAAAATAAATAATGAAATAAATTCATCCGAACAAACAATCAAATTATACAATTTACTACCTACATTGAGAATTTGCTGTTTACTTTTTCAGTATTTGTTCACTGTACAAATATTCTCTGTGTATGTTCGCAAGTTGCGCGTAATATTTATGTATCGAGAAGCATCATGCTCTCCCCGACAGCCAGCGGCGGTTTGAGGGCAACAGGCAGATGATTTATAGACAATAGCGAGGCCGCGAATTTCATATAAATTACTATGAAGAATTCAAGCTGCAAAATTAACAATGTTTGAGTATTCATTAAAATAAATGTAGTAATCAGCTTAGATTATTAAAATGTGTACTAGTTACTTTGATTCCTTAACTCTAAAATGAGTCATTCTTTTTTGTATTTATATCAGTAGGAAACTTATAGTTGAGGGAACGCCGCATGTCGTATTTCGTGATTTTTTTCCTCAATAATTGTGATACTTGTGCCAAATCCCGAAGATGCACGATGTAGTTCAATTCTTTAACTAATCATACAATTTTTGTTTTTATGAAATATTACGATTTAATATGTTTAATTACGGGAATGCAAGAGCATGTTTCGCGTAAGGGCCCCATAAATAATTCACTTCGTATGTTTACAGAAGTGGGCGTGTGTTATCCGAGCCATTTATGAAACTACCCTCCCGCAGAGAACTGCCAGATTATTATGATCTTATCAAGAAACCAATGGACATAAAGAAGATTGTGTTCAGGATTGATGACGGCAAAGTAAGTCAATTCTTTCGCTTATTATTTCATAAAATTTAACGTGAGTGAATAAGAACGCTAAGTAATATTTTCTACTTTTTTATGATCATATAATAAGCGTAATGTCAGCGAAATGCTACTTTCGAGCTATTCGTAATGCTACTAAATTAAATGGTGCTTCATAAGAGTTAATATGATGTATAGTTGTGGCAACTTTATTTTGTCGCATTGTAATGACATATATGTTTGTAAACATGATGTAAAAACATTGTGAAATTTACTATTTGTTTTCCTAGAAAAATGTATTATATCGCGATTATCAGCCACAACATCTACATTACATGAGTCGTTACAAAATACGCGTGCTCTGACTCAAGGACTCAGTGTACCAGTGTCCGCGTATGTGAAAGGGAGGGAATGAAACGAAGTACGAACGTCTATGAGTGAAAAACTAAAGATAAAGGATTCGCGTGTGTGTTGGTGTGCATGGGTGTGACTGTGTAAACAGTGTGCTGACCGGTTTTGTACCACGTTAGGCTTGGATTATATGGAGGAGTCTAATAATCGGGACGAAGCCGAGAACGTCCATCTGCTAGATGGACAGACGACCTCATAAAGGTTGCGGGCACCCGCTGGATGCAGGTCGCTGCCGATAAGTCTAAATGGCGGACAATGGGGGAGGCCTATGTCCAGCAGTGGACGTCCAAGGGCTGAGATGATGATGATGATGAATAATCGGGTATGTTAATATTTTGTTAATCTTAATATTGATTTATTTTGGAATATAAAATGAATTATATGATAACTATATCGAAAGACATGATGAACATTAATAATAAATCGATGTAAGCGAAACGGTCATTGTATGTATTAGGAACCCTGTGAAAGATAGTTGAGGCATTTGATATATGAATAAAAACTATTTTTTGGGTCTGGTACGCCGAAGTTCCTGCGGTCAGTTTCATCGTCTCGCCTATGGTTTTAGAACAGTCTCGAGCACCTGAACACACGTCATGCAGAAACGACTCGAAATTATTTTATTGATATTTAACCATTTTTTTATAATTCGAAATAATGCCATCCTGTGTAGCAATCTTAGCCACTGTTCAGCGTCTACGTGACCACGGTGCTTTTCAACCCCTATCTGAGGACACAGGTCGATCCCGATATGCTGCCGAGATTGAAAAGAATGTGCTCGAATACTTCGAAAACAATCCGCAAGCAAGCACCCGCGACGCTACTAGGAACCTGGCCGTTCGTCATTTCTACGCGTGGCGGTTATTGAGGGAAGAAGGGCAGCCCCCTTACCATTTCCCGCGTGTGCAAGGGCTACTTCCAGCTGACTTTGAACCGCGTCTGAGGTTTTGTCGATAGCTGATAGAAGACGGAAGCCGGAATATTTTGTGGACTGACGAGTCCACCTTCTGCAGGATCGGCTTATTTAATATGCATATTGAATATTGAACACATTGAAGAACTAAGCTCCCGAATTGTTAGTGCATTTAACACCATTAAAAGTAATACAGAGAGACACTTAGAAAAGTGAAAAAAACGTGTGAACTCATTATCAAACTTCAAAGCGAAATTAAATTAAGAAGACGCAAAACATTACATGAGCAACAAAAATACCGAATGCAACTCGGAAAGACGCGTTAGGTTAGGAGTCTTGTTCTCCATTGTCTTGGTTGTCGCGTTTCCCCAGTGGGAGAGCTAAATTACGGAGGTACGACTTGTACTACAAAGGAAATTCAACTACTAAATTTACTAAATTCACGAAGCACCAAAAAACTCACGGTCAACTGCAGGAGAGGCGGCGCCTAGCAGGGCGTACGCCAAGAGTGATGAAGAGCGACACTACCGCCAGCCGAAAACAGCGGTCAGACGGTCGATGGAGACCAGGCGCAACAGGCGGCGCTCAGCAAGAGCACCAGCGCCCAAAGAGCGTCAGACCAGAGCTCCGGCGGCCGGCGAGAGTAGCGGGCCAGATGTTGTGTCCAGGACAGTTGAGTCCCGGGACAGGCGTGTGACTTCCTCGAAACGTCTTCCCCAGATCGCTCCCAAAACAAAAACTCGTCTGGGATGTGCCTTAGATTTATTTTCCTCTTTTTTTCGTTGTCAGAATTTTAAATTTTCTTTTACGTCGTGCAGTCTCCAGCCAGTGCTATTTATTTCGGCCAGTGTGTTTATTCATGAAGATGGGTAATGTCTTTCAGTGGTTAATACATAGCTAATATAAAAACATTAAATATTGAATCACAGAATATAGAGATATAAAAAAATAGTTTTTATTGCAACAAATATTACATTTCCCCACTAACACGGAAACTGACACGTTTGCAATGTGACATGGTAATGACATTCTTAATAATTATAACCTTCAATTATTGTCACCAGAGAACCTAAACCTTTTAAATTTGCTACCATTGCCAATGGATTTGGTGCCCATTCAGTATTTTATGCTGTTAATTTAATTATTGCTCTTATTTAATGCTGTAACAGAAACCCCTTGTGTACGTTTGCAGTACACCGACATAACGGATTTGGAGCGGGACTTCTTCACTCTGTGCGCGAACGCGCAAACTTACAACGAGGAGGCGTCGCTGATATACGAGGACTCGGTGCGGCTACGCAACGTGTTCATCGACCTGCGCCGCCGACACGACGCCGGTAACAACACCGACGAGTCCGACGACAACGAGAAGGGTGAGCACTTGCACGCACACTATACACTGATATTATACGATATACGAGGCCTCAGCGCATCTGCGTAACATGTTTTTCGACCCGCGTCGCCGTCAACAACATCGACTCGAGTGGGTTCAGTACTCGCGTGCGAGTACTGAACCACTCGACACTCATATTTTTATTTATTTATTTAGGCACGGCAACGTTATACATACAAAAATGATTTGGGTATACAATTAAGATAAGACTAAAGTCCGGTATGTATCCCAATTACAGACGTGCACAACATATGTAGATAAAGGCTAGATTGTGGACAAAAAGGATCTAAATTTGAAAGTAACGAAAAAATAAAATTAATGAATTTAATCAGAACTTGTTTAGATAAATTGAAAAGGTATAAAGAAAATACAATAGTGAAGTGGATTTACAGATTTTTAAACTGATGTTGGTTGATTAACGGTACTCGAGGAATTAGACCCTGGAGATAATAATTTATATTTCAATTTTGGTAATTTATCGCATAAAAATGTCCAAATGTATTGCAGGAAATTGTTTCATGAAACTAATAGAAATCACACATACGAGTTAAGGGAGCATTGCGGCCAACATTTGTCCTCCTTACAGGGATATAGAAAAGGACTTCGATTATGCAGAGATTTTTTTTTCAATTAATATACGAACACGCAATTAATTAAGAACGTGTAGCTCACTTAAAAATACAAATCCAAAGCAGTTCACGAAAACAGCGGCGATAGCATTATAAATCCAAGAGCAGTGACAGTTCCGGGGTACTCGTAATTTCATGAGGTCAAATCCTCGGCCTATACCACGGGGTTTCTACGGACGCATTTTTTAAATTTTCACTAGCCTGGCGGTAAAGGATATATTTTTTTGAGGAAACCAACATAATAAAAAAAAAAACTTAAAAAACTGAAGCGTATGTTTCCAATAATCCGCACTGGGCCCGCGTGGTGTATTTCGACCAGAAACTTCCTAGCTATTTACTAGGGAAAACCCATGTTAAGTTTTTCAAATCTGTTAGATAATAAGCCAGATTATCGCTATGTCATTCGTGGAGGATGTAATGATATCACTGTGTTAATAAAATATATTGGTACAGAGGTCTTTAATTTATGACTTCTGACATAGGTCAAATGAATCACAAATGAATTTGTGGCATTTTATTTCATTATATTTTTCATCTTATTTTTCTTCAGCCTTCT
Organism: Sesia apiformis; assembly: GCA_914767545.1. Taxonomy (NCBI): domain Eukaryota; kingdom Metazoa; phylum Arthropoda; class Insecta; order Lepidoptera; family Sesiidae; genus Sesia; species Sesia apiformis. The sequence continues at coordinate 6,739,054 of OU611950.1, read as the reverse complement.
TTCACCAGTTGTCTGCCCAAAGAAGGCTTCAAATTTCTCCACTTATTCCTATTTTAGGCAATTAGGGTCCAGTTGCTAGACTGAACTGTACCCTATATGATTATCTAAAGAGAGACAAGTATCCTATTTCACCATTTACAGACGAAGAAGACTCCGACGGGGAATCCAACCGCTCAGTTAAGATGAAGATCAAACTCAAAGGCAAGAGCAAGGGCACGCCCGCTAGAAAGCGCAAGCAGCGGAAGTACATCTCCGATGACGAGGACTACGAGGAAGACTGAACGAGTACCTAGTGTTAGCAGAATTGTTCACAGCACATACCAAACGTTACACTCCATTTTAACAGTTCTACAGTTTAATAAACACAATCAAGCAAGTCGCATCATATTTTATAATAGGTTCCATAGAACTACGCTCGTTACATTTCCAACGTAAATGGGGATTGTATGTATGAAGGTGACGCACGTAATAAGTAGAATTAAGTTTTCTAGATTGTGCAAACGGAATGTAAACTGTTAGTTACAAAGCCCATCGTATCTTACATCTGTCGCGTTATCCTACTTACATATCACCGCAAGTTATATATTTCCTACAAGGACCTCCTTGGTCCACAACAAATATGTTTACCTAAACATATTTGTTGTGGACTGCACTGAAATATTTCTATAATATGTTGAACCTTCACTCTTATAAATCAAAGCGTGTCTGATAGTTTTAAGGATCTATTTTGAATGGCGTCAGAGGGTCCGATTAAATGACAATTTAAAATAAATTTTAATCTCTTTGCCATAAGTTTGAAAATGGCATAACAATGGTAATTAAACCGAGCGACTCGGTGCGATCATGGACGCGCGCATCGAGCGACTATTTTTAGGCGTATATAGCATAAATATATGAAATATAACTATAGATTTATATTTGATCTCCGTTTGAGTTTATTGCACATAACAAAATTCGAGGAGTACACCGCAGAAAAGACAAACATATTTTATTATTTCACAAACATTGTATGCCACTTTAAATTATAGCCACCAAATGAACAAAAAGCGACATACAAAAAAAAAACAATGGCTTGCTCTCTCAATTTTATCTCTCGTCAATTTTACGTTTTTAACATAATTATTACTGTATTATTTATTTTAAGAAGTTTATTTAAATTAGTTTATATTGTCATAGAATTGGTCGCTTCGCCACCACTCTGTAAACATAAATTGACCCTAATAAATTTAACTGCTATTTACAATATCCAGACTTAGATCTTTGTACTCAGGGATATGTAATTAAAATTAAACTTTAATTTTTCCGTAACATTTATATAGGTTCAATACGTAATCTCGTTTGGATAAAAGTATTAAGTTAAAAATGTGTTTAGAGCAATTAAGAACTTTTGCAGTGAAATTAACTCTTAATAAATTTATTTTATTATGTCCTATAAAGTTCTATTTAAACTTTTTGATATAATAATAAATTTTAAAATTGACTAGGATATAGAGAATACATAAGTAATTATAATATAGATAAAATATCCATAAGAAATTGTGTAATTAAATGATAAACATTCAATTATTAAGCAGTCACATTTCAATATTACTAATATTCAAAAATCTTCAACATATCTGTTGCTGTCCTATCTGTATTTATGGTTTCTATCATATACAACAAAAACAAGTGGTGTTTTTAATTTAGTAATGTTACTGTGAATGTTCAAATATGGGACTGAGGGTAGGTGACAATCATCAATATGGATGGTGGATGACAGATATTTGTTTGAAACTTTTTAGACAAGATCAATCAATGCTTTCCACAATATTTTTTTTAAAGCAGTAATAACCGTGCTCCGTAACCATGTTGCACTGCATGCCATTCTGTGCGCTTTTTTCATTCAAAATATCAGCACAAATAGACCCAAAAAGTATATTTGAATACATACATGAAATAACTGTGAGCTGGTTGACCAGTTGTTAGTCAGCCAAAATGTCATTGTTGTGGCAATTGCCACCAGATTATAACCCAAATGTACATAAATATCCGTCAGCATTAGCCTCGCTCTTAGTCAATGTATTGACGTTGACTAATGGCACTATGGACATTAACAGTAACATACAATACTATATATTATGTGCATTGGCATAAAATAAAACTCATATCTATTAATTATAATATCTTTGTTTTATTTATCATAATCCGTAAAGATTGAAAATGTATGACACTTATGATGACCAGAGTACTGGATCGTAAATCCGGAACAGCCAAGCGAAGTGTGATAATTTGGCACCACACCACACATCCACGTTTACCTTTGAGCGCTTATACCACCTTTTCACTAATTATTCTCGCATCACGACCTGTGCTCCCGCGGGTAATTTTATTTCTCTGTGGACCCCCCACTGCACTAGAGAGTGAATAAAAGAACAGAAATGTTATTTTCTATTAAATCTTTATATTAAACTTATAATGATTAAATTTGGCAAATTCACGAGCCTGATGAAATATTCTTCTAGAGTTGGAGATGAGATGTTCTGCTACATATATAGGTTGCCTTTTTCCAGAGATTCAGAGATTATCTTTTTTTAACAGGTAGTTTTGAGTTGAATGATCTTACTGCCTGTAGAAATCTGTTTGGCAGGTACTGTAGTAAATTAAGCTACAATATATATGTATTTAATCATAAAATATCTTTATTTAATGTATCACTGTACATATGTAATTGTGTTGTGATAATGAATAAATATATTTTCTTTCTTTCTTACAATATTTCTCAGTGAGGCTTGTCTAGCTGGAATATTGATAAATGTCGCCTCGCCTACTATCAGTAGTCCGGTCATATATGATACCTATATTTTCATGTCACAAAAAAGTGAAAAAGCTTACACGATTGTATTTGAATTAATAAAATCTAAGATTCCCGAGTGGATCTGAAGACGCTTACGTTGACTTTGAGAATGCTGCCATATAAGGGTTGTTGAAAATATGCAAAAATGTGTCCATTCACAGTTGCCATTTTCACTTTCGAAATGCTTTGTACCGGAAATCGAAAAAAAATGGTCTGAAATCGAGAAATCATAAGCGTATAATTAATTTGTGCTGTATAACTGCCATTGCTACCAATAAATAAAATAAAGGATGGCTGGCACCATATCACATCTAACGAAATGCCAGTACTAAATGAAAAAAAATACCAATTAAAAAATTACTTCGAAGAATATTGGATGAGGCCGAACTTCATTAATAAATGGTGCGTATTTGCGGAATGTCATCGTACTAACAATGTCGTAGAAACATAGAATTTCACAATAATAAAAATTATACATGGATTAATAGAAATCCATGTATGATGCAAATATTGAACGTGCTAAACGACGATGACGCTCTCGGAAAATCAAGTGAACAATTCCGCTCAGATGTTCGGTTCATGCACGCAACCGAACTATTGGGACTGAAAAGTCTCAACAGTGCTCAACCGGACTACTGATACAAGAGCGGCTCAAATATTCGGTTGCTGCACGCAATCGAACTACTGAGACTGAAAACTCTCAACAGCCCCGTCAACCAGACTACTGATAGTAAGCGATAAATGCTAAGTTATTTTAGTCCGTTTTTTTGGCTGTAAAAATGTGGTGTAGGACCCTTGGTCACACCAGTGTGACTGACGCGGATTTTATTTCCTGTTAGTCATACTACCAGTGACAAACAATAATTATTTTTTTATGAAGGGCCCGTGGTCACACCAGCTTTTAAAAAAGATCTTGTCAGTGTTACCGTAGGGTACAAAAAAATATTGATTTTGGTGGTACTGCCGATAAGTGGTACCATCTGAAGAACGCGGGTCCGGTGGACGTCCATCCCTACTTTGGTCAAGCGCGAAACCTATACTAACGGTGTGACTATGGGGAAATAAAATTCCCGTTAATAACGCTGATGTGACCTTGGGTCCTACGCCAAAAATGTTTGCTTAAATAATTTTATTCCCAGTACAAAAGAATATATCTGTATTTTCTGTCCTTTTTTTCATGCTCTAGTGCAATGTTCACAGGAAATAAAATTACCCATTGTTCCAGCAGTTGGTGGAAGTGGTGGGACCACAGGTCATTACTACTACTTGCGAGTACCATGCATATTGAGCATATGTTTATTAAGCCTGCCATTATGCATGAACCGCTGAGAGCACATACTGCATGGTAAAGATTTCCCACCAAATGAAAATTTTGGATTGTCATCTTTTATGGCAGGTTTCACTTTCCTATTCTCATGTAACTTCAAGTCTGCCCACTTGTAGTGTATTCCGTGTGTATTCAGCATGTGTTTGTTGAGGCTGGTGCTGTGCGTGAACCGTTGTGCACACGTCGGGCAAGGGAAGGGTTTCGCACGTGTGTGCACCCGCTCATGCCGCGCCAAGTCGCTGCTTGTGCAGAATGTTCGTGAACATAATTGGCATTTGAACGCCTTGTCGCCAGAGTGTCTAGAATAAGAAGCATTTCTTACTTTAGAATGTTACTCATATAATGTGAGAAAAATGTTACTCGTAGTAAGGTAGGAAGAGCGGTAATAGCCTACGGGTATCTACACTCGACTTACGATTACACTCCCCATTCTTCTTGAGATGGGTAGTAGAGAGATAAGATGTTTCTTTTATCTATATATTATCCCCCTACTCAATGGTACTGAGTGGAATGAAAGTAGGGATTACATTGGGATGAGAAACTTCCCTTATCCTATTATTATATACCCTATTCAATGGGACCTTAGTACTCTCGGGTATGACATGACAGTTTTCTGTGAAAGTGGCGTAACTCGGGACAGTGGCTGCAGCATTGCAGGATCACTCCTTTAAAATACTGAAATGTCAATGTGCTACACTTGACATGGAAACTCTGATATTAAGATTCTTTGGCATAGGATTAAAAGCCATTTAATTTTAAATTTAATCATATGTTTTTCACTTTAACTGGCAACCTGATATCTGATCTTTACGAAACTAACACATTAACTCAGAATCGTACATAGCCACATGCTTGCCAAATGTTTTTACTGCAGTGAGTAACAACTGCTGCTGCAGCATGACAATGCGGGTGCACTAAGCTCACTAAGCGTTTAAAACAAGGGACTTTTTGGACAATACTCTATTAAAGTTTTAGGCCACCCGCCTTACAGTCTTGATACCTTGTAACTTTTTATTCCCAAAACTATATCTTATTTTTTCACAAATCTTTCAGTGTTCCCCACTATATTGATCATGATCCATAAAACAATATTTTATCTGTAGTTACCTTTTAAGATGTACAACAAGGATCCTTTTAGTATGAGTTTTGTACCCACACACATGACACTCGACACTTCTTTCAGAGTTGTGCATCTTCCTATGATTATGTAATTCTGAGGTTGTTACAAATGTCTCTCCACAATCCTCACAGTTGTAGTTGCGAATGTTATAATGACGGAGTACATGATTTTGTAACGCTTCTTTTGATTTCAAGACTTTGTGACAGACTTCACATGGAAATTTACCACCTTCATGGACACTTTGATGCTTGCTTAATGAAAATGTATGCTTGAATTGCTTGCCACAAATAGCGCACATGTGGTATGAAGTGTCACTATGGGTTTTGCGATGAGCTGCAAGTCCCGATGGTTGTGTAAAACTCTTTCCACACTCACAGTGATAAGGTTTTTCCCCATCATGCCTTCTCATGTGATGCACCAGTGTTTGGCTGTGAGGTGTGGAGTAAGAACATTTTGTGCAATGATAACGCCGTGTGGCACCAAAACCTGACACTTTACCGACATGTTTCCTTTTCTCATGCATAGAAATATTATGTTTTCGTAATGATACTTCAGTTTTAAGAATTTTATTACAGGTACTACATTTGAAATTAGTTGTTTTACATACATTTAGATTAGAATTTTCTTCTGAATGATGATTTTCTGTTATAATTTCAGCTAACTCTTGATTGTTTATATCATCATCATTTTTATATGTGTCTTCAGTGGATTCAGTTTGAGTTTCATTGATTTTTTCGTTGGTTTCATCTGTATATGTTTGGGATATTCCGTTTTTTCGTATTAATTCAGATAAAACCGTGAATTTTTCTTCAAATTTTATACATTTTAGTCTGAAATTATTAGCTACTTCCAACTCTTTTTTACATGTACTGCAAATGATCCTTGGCAAATAATATTTACATTCAATGATTAATTGAAAGCACAAAAATATCTTATTTAAGACTTCCTTGGAATTTTCGTCAATAGCAAATAAATCTGTAGAATCATTTATATTTACTTCTTGCAAACATATGCGGCAAATAGAATGCATTTCTATCGTAAATTCTGAAAACGCTTCTGTTTAGGCTTGCAACGATATATCGAAAAACCGATAATATCGACACCAAAATATCGATATATTATAATTGACGATACGATAATATCGATATTGAAAAACGAGAAATATCGAAAGAATCCGATATCCAGTTGGGTAACAAGGATAACAAAACAAGAATTTTGATTTTTGGAAGCACCATAAATCGTTGGCGCATACCCAAATAAAGAAAAGAAAAACTGATGGTGACGACGAGTTGACATTATATCTCTCAGCTCTAGTGAGCACTCTGAAAACGAAGGTGTTGGACATCTGGCTTGAGATGCAAGGTTCATACCCTAACCTATTTAAAATAGCTATGAGCCATCTTACCATCGTCGCTACATCGGTGCCAGCCGAACATCTCTTCTCGAAGGCGGGAGCTTCAGTCACACAGAACAGGAATCGACTACTTGGGAAAAGACTGTCTAAATTACTATTTTTAGGTTCCGTTAACAAAACATGTTGGGAAATGTGACTCTTTTTTAAATAAATCTTTGATTATAATTTAGGTTTGATTTTACTACTTTTTATCGAATAATTTAAAGAAATACTAAAAATATCGATAATACCGCTTTGGAACGGCCGATATATCAGTTATCGATATTTACCTGCCACCGATATAAATATCGATATCCATATCGATATTTCAATTACTTTGCATCCCTACTTCTGTTGAATTCTCTTTGATGACTTTATTTTTTTCATATATGGCAGTGGTGCAATTCCAATTAGCACATTCTGCCAGTTTCAAGTTTTCTTCTTAATTAACAATTTCAAAGTCTAAAACGTATTCTGTCAATGTCCAGTACCATCGAAGTAATTCAGGAGTCACTCAATAAGGTGATAGAGGTTTACTGATGATAAAAGAGGACTCCTTGGAATGTCACGAAAAACACAATGTTGCCATATTAACAAAAATACAAAGTACCGTTTTTTAGGGAAAAGTGTAACACTCGTAAGGGTTAAAATTGGGAAGCCCATTCTTTTACAGTATTCTGTTAATTTTTAATTGAGACAAAATTTTTCTCTCATTGGCAAGGGAATAGGACACTAAGCTCTAAATTGTGTTAAGCCCTATTTTAACGAACTTGAATGTATTATGACTATTTATGGCCTAATGAAGTCTACTGTAGGTTCATGGGCAATAACATTTGCCCATTCTTCTGCGGTAACTGTACTAAAGGCATTTTTAGATAATGATTCTATCTGGTTTGCGGCCTGACCGACATTTTTTTGGGCAATCCGTCTTTTTATAATTGTCCATAATTTTTCTATGGAATTCAGATCGCAATAGTAAGGTGGTAATCGAATGACCTATGTCCATGTTCACTCAACACTTTTTCTACTCGAAATTTTGGCCCTCCTTTGTTCTGTTATATTAATTCATAAAATTTAGGCTTAGTCCAGCATTCTTCAAATTCTATTTCATTTTTCCTCAACCACTTGCAACTCAGCCTTGAGATTGCCCATTGTACTAGCTTTATTTATTTGTGTAGGTACAATACAATGGTATGGTGCATTATCTATTGCTACAAGACATTTTCATGGCAAATTAGGAATGATATTATCTTTCATCCATCGAAAAAAAATTCATATCGTCGTGGTAATCAGGTGACTGATTTAAAAATTAGTAATCCATTTTCAACAAATCCAATCTTTCCACCAGCATGGACATAATCCACTTAGCACCAACACTGTCAGAATACAAAACTCATCTTCAGCATGCCAACATTTTTGAAAATGATAAGAAGCATGCACCTATACGTGGGCTGTTCCGAAAGTTTTTAGCTAATTTGTTACTGTCAATCAATTTGTCCTATATATTTTATAACAGATTGGAGGGTAATTTCAATGTAAACCTGTACGGTAAAAATCACTAGCCAAGGTGGCCATTTGGTTATTTTTTACAAGACGTAAGACAATAATTGATTGCAACAATGAACGTGTCGCGTGAAGTACCTATTTCATGCAATGATTTTCCATGAATATAAACGAAGTTTAACGTTTAAGGAATCTCACGAAAATTTACAAACTGCTTTTGGTGAATCTTCCCCTTCGCTAACAACCGTGACCTATTAGTACCGTGAATTTAAAGGTGGCCGGGAAAGTCTCGAAGATGAACCTAGGTCGGGACGACCGCCAACTGCGGTTAGACACGAAAACGTCATCAGTCTACGTGTTTAAAAAAGGATCATCGGAACATTACACATCGAGAGATTCAAGCTGAACTGAGATTGGATCACGGACGGTTTCCACTATCCTGCATGAACATCTTAGTCAGGAAGGTTGCGTAGCGATGGATACCTCATTCTCTCGGAGAAAAGCAAAAATCCTGAAGTGTAGATTGGTACAAGTTTATACTGGAAAAGTTCAATGGAGGGAGTTCGCAACAAGTATCGTACATTTTAATTACTGATAAATCTTGGATCTACAGCTACGAGTGCTACGACCCGTTTATAAAGTAACAATCCACACAAGTTCGAAGTGGACGATTTACTCACGAGTGGTTAGCGGTAGAAGAAAATGATTACGGCTTTTCTCCGACGTAGTATTTCAGTAGGGATAATTACACTAGATGGTGAATCTTACTAGTGAATGGTATTGCTAGCTCCAAGGCTCGAGGTTTTTCTGACCAAGACAATGCTCCTGCTCAGATGGCCGCTAGAACCAGAACTTTTTAGCCACTACGGGCGTTCAATTGTTACCCCATCCACCCATCATACAGACCAGATTTGTCACCGTGAGTTTTTTAATTTTACACCATAAAAAAAATGCTACGTGGACGAAAATTTGACTTCGGATGAGGATGTCGATGAATTTAGGCGACATCCAAAATGTTCGAAAGTTGGCTCAGTTGAATGAACAAGTGCGTAGAGGTTGGACGGGAGTATTTTTAAAAACTATTTTTTTTTTAAATGTATCAGATTTTGATTTAAACCATAGCTCGTTTATTGTAGGGATTTATTTTTTAACAACATAAGGGAGCGGTCAAATTGAGAACTATTAACTAGTACCTATTTAATAGTTCAAGAGGAGCTAAACTGCCATTTGATTTAACAAGGTTAGAACGAAATGGCAATATAGTTCACTGGTTTTGGGTTCACATTGTGAAGTACTAAAATTGTAGTTCAGCTATTTCGACTATGATAGTTCACTCGCTCGCAGATTGACGTCAATAGCTATAACTTCGAAAGTAGTAGCTAGACTAGTAGTCTCAAAGCTGTACCTTGTCACTTGGTACAGTCAAAAGTAGCTTAGCATATTATTTATTTACTGTTTATCATTAGATTCCATATAATATATTTTTTCTAGGTATATTTAACAAATTGTTGTATTTCATTATTCACATAAGAATACTTTTGTTTATTTTGAAACATTAATGTGAACATTTATGATAAATGGAGAAGTCAAGTTATTGTGAAAACAATCAATAAATACTTTTGGAAGTTAGTTTTTGTTGAGCTACTTTTGACGCTGACTTTTTACTATCACTATATATATAGCTCAGCGTTAATAGTTCTAGATGGGGGCATCGCCAGATCGTTTGCTAGCTCACTATCTGCCAGTTAATGGCTCTCGCCAATGTGACCGCCATTCGCAAATAGTTTACTAGCACACTATCTACTATAGCAGCTAATAGCTAGCCAATGTAACCGCGCCCTTAAATTAAGGTATTGTATGCCTTATAGAACTTATAGCACACTTAAATTCGTCAAATATAATCAGCAGTAAAATAGGTAAATAAAAAAGTCATAGTCATTCAAACAGCTTTTATTGTTGTTATTGAGCCATTTAAGCGTCGGCCTGTGCTTGCAGCCTCTTGATGAAGGATGCCTTCTTCTGCTTGATCCTGTTCTTCCTTTCGGCGAGAGTGAGCTTGCGCTTGTTCCAGCGTTTCTGTTTGGCCGCGTCCTTCTTGACGTCTTTCTTCTTGTGCGTAGGGTCAGCGCGGATGGACTCATGTGCCTTCTTGTATAGACCTTCAATCTGCAATAAAAATAATTTTATTTATTTATTTAGGACTTTTTATTTATTAGGACTCAAACGTCATTCTTAGACGTCTTCAGAAGAAAATTATCGCCGTCTCGCTCCTCAAAACACCACCGCAAGCCCTCAAGCCATTAGAAGAAAAATATCAAGACTTTCATTTCAAGATCTCTATAATCGATAGTTCCTGCTCCGCCAATCTACAAGTCCGATGGATGTGAGCTACGCCGACCTTCGTGTAAAACGTCCCGCACAGCAGCGCCCCGGGGTGACCACGCACCACTGAATGAGAGGAGGGCGCCGTTGAAGGGACCGCAGACAAGAAAACATATGGACCGTTCGTGTGTTTTCAAGTCAGTAAAGAAATTTTGTAAAATCGTTCGAGCCGAGTGACTGCATTAATTTGTAGATCATTGGGATCGGATGATTTACACCAATTTATGGTTATACTTACCAAATATATACCAAATTTAGCGCAACTGAAGCCGTTGCGTTGTTAGTTGCGACCGAGAAGCCGAAGAGATAACATCTCTCCGAAAGTGAACGCAGTCGCCACTGAAGATGTCAACCGCAGTTGTTGAGGAAACGTTTGGAAGAAAGAGAAGAGATTCCAGAAGACCTCGGCCAAGTAGCCCGGAAGATTCAATTAATATGGACACCGGCCGAGAAAGCCTACATTCCACAACAAAATTTTTGTTATCGTGGTTGAACATAATAATATTAATAATTGATATGTAAACAGGGTATTCACGATTTATTATTTATATATTATAGGGTGACATTTAGGTCCAATTACATCAATCGTGATCGCAGCGAGACTTAGCAGGCGGGTGAAGGTGTTACTATTTACAGACTGTATATATTATTCTTAAACTCATTAGCAAGTGTTGGTTAAGTCAGGTAAATTAATGTTAAATGATATAACTATAATGTCCTCAAATGACTTTGTTATGCGTCCGCAGTTTGTTATTTGCCATATTTTTTGTGACACAATAGGATGGCTGTGGTTAGGGTAAGCGGCTCCCTTCTCCCTTATGTGTATTAACGTGTCTTTTACCATTCCAATATAAACTGGTTTAATAGAACAATGCTTTGCTGCTCCGATCTAGTCATCACGGGCTCCTTCACATAGTATTACTTGAATTGTGGGCAGACTCTTGGGACTTCGATGCAGCAGCCAGTTCAGTCTTCCAAATTACTTTGACCACATCTTTGGAGTTTCAATCACTTGTTCTCTTTCTTCTTCAGCTACTCTACATATCTCAGCTTCATTTGAAAGTTATTTTTGATCCATATTGTTCATTCTTTGTTCAATCGCATCATACTTTAATTGTAGATTTGGATAGTTGTGAAGCAGAACAATGCATTGATTTTCAAGGTCAGCAACACTATTTTCATACGTTCGTAATTTGTATTCATGTTCAGCCACTTTTTCCATATAATCCTGCAGCTGGTTGTGCAACTCATCACATAGTATTTCCCTTACTTTTCAGTGCATATCCAGCAGAATATTGGTTGTTAGAACATTCGTTACACTTTCTGGTATATCATTGGAGATGACCACATTTTCTATATCCTCTGACTCACCATCTGGAAGTATGCAAGATAAGTGCCCCGGCTTAAGCACACAATTTTTGCACTTCCAATCCGTTGATTCTGTAGGCGATAGGGTATTTAACTGTTCCACGGTAAGTGATGCACATCCTGCATGCAGCCATTTGTGGCACTTGCCATATTGTAATCGGGGCCTTTTCTATTAATGTTTTTATTGCATTCATTGCATTTAGCCATTATTAGCGTATATTTTTGCAAACAGGTGGGTATTTATGCGCGATCGGCGCGGAGCTAACCTAAATAACAATTTAACTAAATGTTTTTTTTTTAATTAATGAGTCTTAATAATTTATTGTATTAACCGCCATTACCTTTCTCAAATTGACAGCAATTTTATGAATAATCTAGGTAGAGAAGAGAGCATGCGTTTCTATAAACATTAAAATGGACATGTTGCAATATAGTTGACTTTTTAAAACCATTGAAGATTTAAAAAGTTGTAATATACTAGCCAATTATTTAGTCCGACTTCGACACTACCCCCTATTTAAGTTAAGAGCAGTAATTTGTTCGGACGTAATATTTTGTAAAAATATTCTACTTACAGCATCGGCATTGACACCGAGTTTGATGTATTTTCCGAATTGCCTCTTAAATGAGTCTTCATCCTCTTGTTCTAAGTTGCGCATGTACTCTGCCACGTGTAAACCAAAGATGTGTGCCCTACAATAACAACATTGTTAAAAATATGTATGCAACCTTACACATTAAAAGTATGTTTACACTGCAGTTTTCTGTTTGGAAATTGTTCACAAAACTGGTTCAAAGAAATAATTTAAAAGTTTCTTTTGACAACCAAAAGCCATGTGTTTGATTTTGCTCCTTTGTAAGGCTGACCGATTATTAGTAGACAAATCTATTATTCGGTGGATGAAAGGAGCTGTAAAACTCAAAATTTCAGTCAGTTCAATCACCTGTGAACTTCAGCATTGAACTTCTTAGCTTCGGCATCATATCCTGGGAATCTTTTGATGGAGTGTGGGACATTAAGGCCTCCATCCACCGCGCCCTTCATAGCACCAAAAACACGGGCGCCAGTGGTAGTGCGAGCCAGACCCACGTCCAGGTAACATCTGAAAACCATCAACATGTTCTAACTCATTTTCCAACTGAACGTCTATGAGTAGTCGTTTGGAAACTCAGTAAATTACAATACAACATTCTTTGTGCGCATTTGTACGATGCTTTCAGTCCGCCCGTAATATATCATCATAGATAACTTGTGACATTATCTGAGACAAGGGACCTTATTGTCGGATATTTCCAAATACAGTCAAAACTCGCTATGGCGAAACTCAATATTACGAAAAACTCACTTTAACATCAATATCATATGCATTTGTTTGGTTTGCTATCTCTTTCATACATACATACATAACATCAAAAATATACCACATTTTTGAAAGCACACCTGTGTAATATCAGCAATTATTTGCATTCCGTAAGTCCAAACTAGTCTCAGGATGCCTAGCCCAAAGGAGACAAATGCATTCGTGAACATCTGTGTTTCTTTTGTCTATTGTGTGATTTAATTTTTACTGGGGGGTGGAAAGGCGGACAAACAAATTGTTTTATTGCATTTTACAGTGAAAACAAGCCAATAGTTATATAAAGCTGAATGAATATGCTTATTTAGGATTAGATTCTAAACACATTGTGAGTCCTAACTCGGCAGTTTAAGAGTGAAGTGAAAATGGCTTTTAAAAAGAAAGTCTTTATATGTTAATCAAAAAGTAGCTTTGGTATGTGTCATAGTGTTCTATTTTCTATTATATGGGGTGAAAAGAAAAGTGATGTCGGTTAACGCTTCGGCCTTAGTGTATCTACCGTGGCTACTGTGTGGAAGTGTAAAGAAAAGATTCCGCAGACTGAAATGGAAGGAAGCTCTTGCAAGAAAGTAAGATAACCGTAATTTGAAGATTTGGACAAGAATGCTGGAGTGGTTTCAAAAACAACGCTCTAATAATGTGCCAGTCAGTGGGTCGATTGTGAAAGCTCAGGCTGAGAAATTTTCTGGACAATTTGGTATCATGAATTTCAAAGCTTCGGAAGGATGACTGGGCAGATTTAAAAGTCGTCACTACATAAACTATGATCAAATGAATTGAGAGGCACGTTGGTTTGGCTAGATGAAGTGTGGCCAAGATTTAAGGAAAAGTACTCTCCGAATGACATTTTCAATTCTGATGAAACAGGTATTTTTTACAAAATGACGCTGGACAAAACTCTCGGAATTTTAAAGGAGAGAAATGCGTGGGAGGAAAACTATCCAAAGAACGAATCACCCTACTTGTAGCAGCCAATATGAGTGGCACAGAAAAAAGGAATCTTATGGTAATAGGAAAATTGCAATATCCACGCTGTTTCAAGAACTTGAAACAGTTGCCTATCACACACAAAGCCTGCAAGTCGGCTTGGATAACTTAACAACTGTTTGAAGAAGAAATACGAAAATGGGATGCAGAGTTGAAGGGCTGGAAAATTTTACTGCTCATGGACAACTGTCTTGCTCAGCCTTCTCTGGCCAACTTTCAGAATATTGAGTTAGCATTTTTCCCAGCTAACACCACAAATGTCTTACAGTCGATGTACCAGAGCGTGATAAAAAGCCTGAAAGGCCACTATAGAAGGAAAATGTTGTCAATCATTGAATTGGATGGAAAAAGCCTCCCATTAATATGGGAAATGCAGTGAATTTTTTTAGCAACACTTGGAAAGAGGTGCTGGAAACACCAGCAACAATACAGCATTCCTTTCGTCATGCAAGACTTTGTGGAAGTTCTGGTGATGCTTCCGCAACAGCTGAAGAGCAATCAGAGTGAAGACGATTTGCCTCTGAGTGAGTGGATTGAACAATTTAACTCACCTCACTCATTCTCTCTAGAGGCTCTACAAAGTTTTACAGAAGCAGACAAACACGTGGTTACAGCAGAGACCTCAATCACTGAGAAATTCTCAATTCTGTGATGAAAGGCAAGGAGTGTGGAAAAAGAAGAAGAAGATGATCAATCCCAATTGAGATTCCTACACCAGCAAGTTTACAACAAGTGTTATTGACATATTGTTCCAAGATCGTAGCCTTTCCCAAAGCAATATATTGGCACAGCAAAAAAGTTCAAACTAGATGACTGATTATTTCAAATGATTGTTTTGTAAGTTTTTATTTAAAATTAGTATCAATGTACTAATTACTGCATAATTTATTTTTTGAATTAAACGTGTAAATATCGCAAAAAATGTTTTGTTTTTTGCCTCTCCTTGAATAACGTGTTCTTATTCCTATTTCGCAGATTCTATTTAAGTATAATAAAAAAAAAATAATGAACTAAAAAGTTAACAAAGTGAACTTTAACAATAAGATCCCTTTGCTTAGTTAAGTTAATATTTAATAAGAAAGTCGTAATTGATAAAAAAAATTACATATGATATGAGTGACCTTGGTACATTCATATCAGTGGTTGGTAACAATAATTCAAACACTGTCAATCAAACTATTTCAAACAGAATTGGTAATGATGATCAGATAACAATAAATCAATGATGCATAATTTCTGTTTAGAGCAGTACAAATAATAAAGCACAAACTACCAATTTTATTCAGATAATAATGCTTACTAGATGTAAAATTTACTAGAGGAGGCTGGTCATGGAGCTGCCCACTGTGACGTTTGTGATGCTTTATTGTGCCTTTAATGGTACATAAAGGATTTTGAAAATTTCTATTGAAACTGTGTGAGATGTGCATCTAGTTAGAAATGTTTTGGGTGATGAGATGAGTCTTCGAAGTGATGGATTAGAGAACAAGGAAAACTGAATATGTATCAGTCTGTGCATCATTTACTTAACTGTCCAGATTGTTGGGCCTTTATTCTAAAAGTCAGACAATGTGTATTGCATCATTTGTATTTCTCACCTTGTTTCAAATTTTGCCTCTTTAGTGGGAAACCATAAGGTATAGGGCTTCCAGCAGTAACACATAGCTACCTATTTCTGACCTATCTTAATTCAACCAACAGGTTTTTTAACTAAAATCTATTTAAATGACCACTTATTGAATTAAACAATATTGTAAATAATAGTTAATTGTTGTAAATAACAAGCATTGTAAATAAATGAAGATATGATACAACTTTGCTACAAACTTTAGGTGTCAGAATTTGTATTAATGACTCTCACTTATTAGTTATTATACAATAATCAATACAAGAAAGAATGATGCTTACCTAAATGCACCAGGGCCATTGTCAACAGGTTCTACATTGTATTCATCACCAGTGACTTCTGTGGCTCCAGTGTAAAGAGAGTCTAGGCCCAGCCTCTGCAGCAGTCTCCGAGCCAACAGTAGTCCTGTGCTGTATGCTGCTGCATAGTTTGTTAGACCTACCTAAAATATTATCTCCTCATGATACATTTTAATAATAAGGAAACGACAGTTGTAATGGTGAATATTTGATGTCAGTATTGAACATAGAACAACATGGTTGTATGCGTTTGTACATGGCTTCAGACCGCCCGTTCAAAATCATCACATAAATCAAATTCATATTTATCTAGTATTTTTAGTGTTTATTTTACTTATTGATAACAAATCTGCAAAAAAGATTGCGGCAGTTTTATATTTAAATTTTAAAAAAGTAACTATGTAATGAATTAAACATGATAGCGAGGGTTATACCTTGATGCCATATTTTGGCAGTTCATGGGAGTAGGCAGCGCACACAATGTGGTCTCCTTCAATGCGCGAGTAAGCCACCTGGCAGGTGACGTCCTTGTTGGACAGGCGCACAATCAGCCGGTACTTGGGAGTGTTGTATTTGTTCTTGTCCTAAAACAACATGTTTATTTAACCAAACTTCTAATTCTAAATTATTTGTGCAAAAAACAGATAGGTTACCTGAACAATGAGACGTTTGCGAGCATAGTAGTCAGTCTTTCCCTCACGACGCCTCTTGAATTTAACTTGGAACCTCTTAAAGTACTGCTTGTTCTTCACGACTTTCACGAAACCCTAAAACATACAGAGATAGTATGTAAACAAGGTTTTTATTTAAATGTAAACTTGATTGAATTATTAGGATCAGAGACACTTTAAAATCATAAACGCTGCATTCGAATACAAAACAAATAATAACAGTACACATAGAACATGGCACAGTACTTTATTTTGTCTCTACAGCAGCATCAGATGACGCGCATGTGTCGGTATTTCATCATTTTAGGTTAGTTTTCGTAATTAAAAATGGACAAAGATGGACATTTCACAGGAATAGGTAATAAGCCAATATAGGTAAATAACACTACACTGGAATAACTTTAAACATCTTTTTTATAGATAATCATTCGTAAGAAAAAGATTGTCGTTGACACGAAACTGTTCCGCGATTTTATCAATTAATTTTTACAGCATCACACAATAGTATCAGAAGATATATTATCATTCGCTATAATATTCATTTGCACTACAGACTCTTGGTCATATTTTTAAAATTAAGCTCACCATTTTTAAATAAAACTAAAATATACGAAATACTCGGTTGTTATCCACTTGGAGGAACAACACCGGAAGAGAAAGATTTTTTCTAATGACATTGATATGAAATGTTACAAGAACAATGAAACGGAAATCAAATTACCATACATCATTCTCGAGGTTTTCAATTTATATGATTAAATAATAACGTAGATAAATTATATATCTATATATTAAATCACACTATAATATATCTATTATAAAAAAATAACTACAATTTGAGCTCGCATTTTGTTATTTCAACAAGCAGATAGAAAAGCAGCAGACGGAAATATTTTTCGTAATGTCAACCCCAACTGTATTTGGCAGATGTTCGTTATGGCTTCCTCCTATTCATATCCTGAATTATTTTTGGCGGGGTTTATATTTACCTTGCCCTTTTTGTATGAAAAAAGTAATGTTTTTCGATATTACTTAAAGTTTTTTCTTTATTATGCATATGTGTTAATTACGTGCACAGTATTACTACCTGTAGTGTTAATATATCCTCGCGATGTTACAAATCTAGTGTAAGATATTATCGATTATTTTTTGTGCTCTGAATGTCATATTATACTATTTCCTTTTGGAGTATTATTTTGAGTGCCCACCTATGTAAATCTAATTTTTTTCTACAGCGTTGCTTCCAGATTTTGCCGCTATGCTTCGTACATAGTAGGTATAGAATGGGAACTCAAGAGCTTGGAGCATTGGGACACTGAACAATGTTATATTGTGATATCCAATCATCAGAGTTCCTTAGATATATTAGGTAATAATGCCTTTAACATTTTATAACTTTTATAATTGAAGAAATAATACTTTATCTTTCTATATTTAAAAGGAATGTTTGAGATGTGGCCTCGTATGAAGCGTTGCACGGTAGTCGCAAAAAGACCTCTGATGTTTGCTGGCGCATTCGGATTCGGAGCATGGCTCTCAGGTCTGGTATTCATTGATCGGTTGAAAACTGATAAAGCAAGGCAACTAATGAAGGAAGCCACTGAGAAGGTTAAAGACGAAAAGGTAATCCAATATGCCAATTATTATACAATAATTTAAAAATCAGTTTTGTTCCCTCATTTTCAGTTTCATACAATCAAAATTATATTTGTTTATGGAAATGAAATACTTCCTTTGGAACCTTAACTGTAAGCGTAATTTTCTAAATAATTTCAGACCAAATTATGGGTGTTTCCTGAAGGAGCGAGATATAATAAAGGAAGTATACAGCCATTCAAAAAGGGGGCATTTTACTTGGCTATTGATGCCCAGATACCTATCATGCCTGTTGTGTTCAGTCAGTACTACTTCCTTGACAGTGATAGTAAAACTTTTGAACCAGGTATGTAGTAATTTGGGATCTTATTAAATAAAGAGTAACATAATGACTTAAGGCTGTCGGGTACTACAAGGTATTAATACTGTTGTGGAATTCAAATTCACAGTTGTATATATTTTTTTAATTGAGTATCATACCATCAGTTTGTCTCTCTACTGCTGAATATAAGCCTCCTCCTTGGCTCGCCATTACACATGGTCTTCTGCTCTTCTCATTCACCCATTACTGACAAACTTTGTCAAGAGTTCACCTGGACATTGGATGATTAAAAAAAATAAAAAACTGTAATTTGAAGGCATTGAATTTTATATCAAAATAATAATGCACATTTGGTAAATTGGTTTTGTTAGCTTATATTATTCTAACCACTGTATAAAAATGAAACAATGTCTGTTTGTTTGATATACTTTCACACATCAATGGTTGACATGGTTTGTATGGATCCTTTTGGGATGAAAAGGTCAGGTTACAAAGTCTCCCATGGGACAGTGAGCATATGGATGCAGGCCCAAGCAAAAGCTAGTATCTTATATATATATATATATATATATATTTTATATTGCAGGGAAAGTAGTAATCACTACATTGCCCCCAATACCTACCAAAGGAATGACACGTGATGACATTGATAAACTCTCAGAAATGGCTCATGAACAAATGATTGAAGTTTTCAATGAAACTTCAAAGGATCTAGTCATACAAAAGAAAATTGCTATTTAAAAATGTTTGACCTTTAAAGAATCTCATTTCCAGTGAGTTTAAAGAATCTATCTAGTCATTGTCCAAATGTCAACTTTTGCTTAATCATTGTGTTAAACTGAAGTTGTTTTACAAACTTTAGTTTCCTTTATCTAGTGAAATAGTCTTTTGGGTTTTATTATCCTAATATTGCAAAGTTATTTAAACATTCATAGCTTTGTAGTTCTTCCCAGTATTTTACTTATCTAGAAAAACTTAAAATAGAAGCTTTTATTTGACAAAAGTTTGCTTTTATACTAGATTAAGTTAGAATCCAAGAATTCTGTGGTCTCAATTAATGAGTATTAAAATAAGTATATAAGAAGCTAGTCACACTAATCCTAATGCCTAAGCTTAAATATTTATTCATTAGTAGTTAAGGTATGAAATAAAAGAATACATTTGATAAAATGTATGATAAAAATCCTTTATTTGGCTAAGCCAAAATTTATAACATTATGTATGTAATTATAATTTGGGCTGTGTTTGTCAATGACATTATTTAGAATTAATTACTGTGAGGTTGTGAGCATGTTTGTATATAATATTCGAATTTCATTCAACAATCTAAGGACATTTCTACTATTTAAGACAGGGTGAATATCAAAATACTAGCTTGGTAATAAACGAAAACAGGGAACTTTTCCTCCTCTCGTGAAATAATGATTACCCAATTAGGTAAAATATACTACAAAATAGAACTAAAAATTTCACTTTGTGGTATTAATTTCCTTATTTGGTAGTATATTGTACAAAGATACATAAAAAATCACACTAGAATGAAATCATTGCACATATTAGAATGTTCAAAATTAGTAATAAATAAATATTTCACAAAATCTATGCTACTTCCACAAGTTTAATATTAATGCTAAATTTGCATCTTCTTTTTTATAATTAGTTAAATTTTGAACTACTGCAGTTTTTCAATCTCACATATCACTGTTTATTGTCTTTAGGCTTGTATGTTTTAGTTATTTTTATATAATAAAGTACCCGATTTTCTAAATAAAGTCCACAAAGGATACCTTGTTGTCCATATGGAGTATGTGATGGTAACAAGGAATGTTTTAAAATCTCCATATAATACTCCTAACCTCTTACCTTCTTTATGTACAACTATTTACATAATTTTAAATAAAAATGAATACCTTGTAGCCACATTTGCGCATAATAAATATTATAAAGCTAAATTGCAATTTTATTTTTATATTATAGTTAATTCCAATTATCTCCCCATCCTTCATTCTCATCAACCTCTTCATCTGGGACAAAATTTAACTTACTACTAATGTTTTCATCCACATTGGCTGAAGGAACACTCGCAACTGTTGGCTTCTCAATAACAGGCATCATGTCAGCAAAGAAGTCAAATTCCTCTGCACTTTTTTTCGAGTAATCAACCTTTTGATTTTTTATGTCTAACTCTGAAATGTCAACTATATTTTTCTTTGCTTCCAATGCTGCTTTCTGCATAAGTGTAGACTTTGCGAGATTGTCACTAATATTTGAAATTATAGCTTCATTTTTGTTCACTAAATTAGTCTGATCAAGTGATTTGTCATCAATAACTTCTTGTAAGCTCTGTGCTGAATCTATTATTGTCAGTTGACGATATGGATTGTCCCAATCACTCCAGTCATCTTCACTTTCAGCTATGTTTACATGTGATTCTGTTACTATCGCTTCATTCTCGACTGACTCTCCTCCAACGGGAGATGGGCGTTCATTTAATGTTAATGTTTTTTCAAATGTATTTTGTTCATTATCATGCTGGAATACTTCCTCAGAACATGTAAAGTCTCTTAATGATTTAGATGACACTAATACATCCTCATACGATTTGGTAGTCGTGTTGGCCATTAAATTAGTTTTTGAATTAGGTCTTCCATCAGTGAACAATTTAGATCTTTTTCCACCTATGACTGTGTCAGCACCCAAAATTGGCACCAATTCACTTAAACATATTAAAGTTGATGCAACTAGATTGTCATCAGTGTCTTTAATGCCAAGAAGGAGCTGAAAAAAGAAAATTTGTGATATTAAAGATGGACACAAAGAGCTATAGATACTCATTCAAAAAAGTTCTTATGTAAGAAACAATACCTCTGGTAGTATATGCTGTGATAGTTCTTCGTGAGTGAATACATGAACAAATTTTGAGAAGTGTATTAACAGTAGCATTCTGATTTGACTGTCTCTAACACCAAACAGCTGCATCAAACTAGGCTTTAAATGTTCCTTGAAAACACTTAAGCTGAAGAAGCCTGTATGCTCTCCATTTTGTATCCTATCTGTAACAGTTTTAATATATGTTAATTTTCGTTTTTCAAGAATTTGCAATGGTCAAATTGTTACAAAATGATAAGAATATATACCATTTTTGGGTTTAAGGATGTAAGGTAACACATCCTTTCTCGCTGTTATGTCCAACATAGTTAATCTAGAGAGCAGCAATCCACTAAATTGTTTAGCGACAGTCTCTTCATCGTAACATTTCAAATGGTCTAAAATGCTAGAGAAAAACTGACTCTTTTCATCTTCGGTCTTTAGTGGCAAGAAATTGAGAAATTTGTATATTGAAATGAATTCATGATTGAAAAAGTTATGCTGTAAAACATCTGATAAACTTGGCCTCATTGTGGGCTCGTGGTGCTGAAGTCTTTCTTTACAATATTTTCTAAATTCTCTTAGATATGGTACTTCATCTGTAATACAATTATTTTATTAATAATGTTCTACCAGACAAAATGATATGGAGACTTATAATAATAATAATCTTGATGTTTTTTATGCTTTGCTTGTATATTATATGGTTTGTATTTGTACTAAGATATTTATGGTTTGTATTTAAGCAAGCAGCAAAAAATACTAAATGAGCAGCAATTCATTATCAACAAAACAACCTATTTTTGAATAACTGAAGTAAATAATTTCAAATTACTAAGAATGTCAATGTCACTAAGTCTAATGAATTCCTGCTTCCCAGGACTTATTTCTTTTTGGTCCCAAGAGAATCTAAAATCAGGTTCTTAAAATTTGCTACCATCGATTTTCCAATAAAACCAATGGAAAAAAATGTTCATTCAGTATGTTGTGTTGCTCATGTAGTTATTTTTCAATATTTATTATTAGAACAGTATTTCACAAAAAAATTTTTGATAATTAAAAATGTATAATAATATGTTAATTAAAATAATACCATCTTTCCAGCCTTGGTAAACATCTTCCACTAAAACTGCAAAGCCATACTGGTCTGCCATTATGGTGACCTCATAGGAATCTTCATTAGGGTCTACTGCTTTGTCATATCTGAAATAACAGAATAGAAGATACAAAATAGATAGTGGAGTGTAGGCTTTCTCGGCCGGTGTCCAAATTAATTGAATCTTCCGGGCTACTTGGCTAATTTTAATGACTTAAATTTTAACAAAAAAAAAAAAAAGAAGAGAATCTAAGACTCCGTAATATCTGGTATCCAGCACTCCGAAGACATCAAGCTCACGGGGAAGAGACAGGCGCCACAGTCGTCGAGTCAGTTGCACTCGAGAAGCCGAAGAGATAACATCTCTCCGAAAGTGAACACAGTCGCCACTGAAGATGTCAACCGCAGTTGTTGACGAAACGTTTGGAAGAAAGAAAAGAGATTCCAGAAGACCTCGGCCAAGTAGCCCGGAAGATTCAATTAATACAAAAAAGATTTTTTTTATAAAATATACCTAGTGTGTATACAAAGTTATACTTTCTTAATCTATACCTACATACTTTACAACCCCAATTACTCCCGAACTTTATCATTTATAGTTAATGTTGCATCATTTATTCTGCAATATTTAAAATGTTGCTAAAGAGGTGGATGGTTTCAAAGTGCAAAACAAAAATTCAGTTTACCAGCCTGCAGCTGGGTGCTGATTAAAATCATAAATATAAAACATGCAGAGTTGTTCATAATAAAAGTAGGTCAGCACCTAAAATCTGCATCAACATAAAGCAAAAAGGAAGGACCATTAAGGCAAAAAAAAGAAAACAGGTTTTGCTTTTAATTTTATCTAATGCCTCAAATGTGTATACATATTTATAAATGTAAAATTTAATTCATAGATATTCAAAATTACCTGTGTATTCTAGCATGTTTCAAGTAAGCCGAGGTCAATTCTTTGAATGGACATAAATACTGCAATCCACCCAGTTTCCACTGTCCATCTCCAGTTACATATACTGAAGATACACTCACATTGTTATGAGACATGCTTCCCTGAAATCATATACATCTTTTTTGTAGAGGTTGTGCAAAAGATTGTATGGAGCAGATTGACATCCATGACTAAGACTAAACAATAAGAAACAAGAATCCAATATTAACTAGATTCTCTTTGTTTGGGACACATTATATTATGTTCTAAACAAATTTAGATATAGCCATAACCAACAAAATAAATTGTAACCATAGAGATTTCAATAAATAATAAGTACAAATTTCAGTAATAATAATTAATTACAATACCTATATGAAATATAAAAGTAGCTGAAAGGTCCACATATCAGGTCCTTTATTAGCATAGGCACTTTATTAGCACTTCATACCCACTGATTACTAAGAGTTCTCACAATGATAAGTAATTAGATTAAACAACATTCAGGTTAAATATAGTTACCTGTTCATGTAGAAAAACTAAAGCTCTCAAGACATTATTAAGGCCAATACATATCTGGAGTGGGTTCAGTGAGCTTAGAACTTGTGAAAGGGGTTGTACAAATTCAGTGGCCAAATTAAGTGTTGATCTCTGCTGCCATGCTGATATGTAACGCACAATGCACGGGTGGCGATACTTCAAAAGATTCTACACAGAAATATTAGTAATCAATACATGTCACATTCAGAGGAATTTATGCTCTATAGCCAAACATCCTTTAAAACACAAACATGATGTATTGCAAGTCGTTTTACTACTTACATTGGAATATTTTTCTAAAGGCGTTGAATTAGCCCACAGAGGACCTGAAATTGCTAGCCCTTTAAATACAGACACAGAGCCATTGCACTTCAAGCTAAAATATCTACAGCTGTCATTTATGGTTGCTTGGTACTGAGACCAAAAATCTGTTATCTCTGTTGGTTTCTCGTCAATTTCTAGTCCATTTAGTTGAGATGCTTCGTTACCCATCATAGGAATATGGTTATATAGATACCATTTCTTGAAACCAGTTAGTGTTTTGCCGTTTTCAATTTAGAAGGACTCGAAAAAGAATAAATACGGCAAGAAGAAAAATAATTTATTGAGGTACTGTACTGAGGACTATTGACAGACAGTAGTTTCTTTTCTGAAAGATAGCTGTAATTGACATAACGTGTCTTATCTTTTTTTTTCTTATGTGGCAATGGTATAATTAGCACGTCAAGTTTTCTCTGTATTTTTCGCGTGAAATCAACACAATCTAGGAAATTATTTCTAAAAAAAAATATATTATTCTAAATTACTTTGCATGACAAGCAAATTCATATAGCCGCAATATTCATATGACGAAATGTAAACAAAGAGTCGAGTGTGTCGTTATCGCTTCCAAGGAGAAGCGAGGAATTACTTCTGGTGCACACCGAGTTCAACGGTATGGCATCGGTTTAGGTTGAACTCGGTTAACAGGTCGCGTTAGCATTAAATTATGGTATGATTTATTAAATTTATTGTTGTCACATTAATTAATCCTAATAATATTATAAATGCGAATGTGATTTAGCCGAGGACTGCGGGTGGGGTATATATAGCCCAATGAGTACGGAGTTGAAAAACACGTCTGTCTCTCTTTATTAAATGCTCTAACCCATACGAAACGTTGTTTATTTCATTCTAAGATAAATATTTACTCAAGTTTGCCGTTGAAGCGCCAGTTGTTGATCCTAACTGATACAATACAAACAAAAATAAAAAGAGAATTTTCGATTAAAATTACTTTGTTGATAATTGCAAGCAAAATTCTCATGTGTCATGTTTACGACTTATTAAAATAAAAACAGTACCACTACAAACTTGTTTTGTTATACAATCGTAAAGCCCCTTTCAAACACTATCAGCGTTGCCAACTCTACGTATTTTTGCGCAGATCTACGTATTTTAGGCCTTTCTCGCAAACCTATGAACTTCAGTCCCAGAATCTATGTAGGGGAACCCGGGGTGGAACGGGATAGCTAAGCTTTGGTCACAATTTGTGAGAGTTTGAATGAAACAACACCATTATTTGGCAATTTGTAGGTTTATTTACTTCTTTCTCTACAAGGAAATTAAAGCTAAACTTATCTAAATTAATGATCACTTTGAAAAAATATTGTTTGAAAAATAAAGGGAAATTTCCCATTCTGCCCCACCCCCCGGGGTACAATGGGAAATGAACCCGGGGCACGATGGGGTACTAATTATTGGCATAGTTCACAGATGAGAACACTGTCATCGTCGTCACTATTTAGACCAGCACACGCCAAATGTGCCCATTTTTTACAAATGCTATAAGACCACTAGCCTTCATTGGACTTGGAGTATAAATCATGGCAATACAAGCAGATCGCGTCTTCATCTTCCGAGCTTTCTTCAGATTCAGTTCCGATTCTTTTTTGTTTCTTTCTTTTTGTTTCATCTTTGTTTTTGTTTAAAATTTTCTACGTCTTCTGAGTGTTCTTCAGGTGTAGTTCTGATTCTTTTTTGTTTCTTTGGCTTAGCTTTCATTCCTTCAGGTATGTCTTCTTTACCTTTTAACGTCAGTCTTGTTTATTTTTTTCTACTTTCGCTTTATTGATATTTTGTGTCTTTTTAATAGATTCTTCTAATTCAGTCTTGTAAGGTGAAGCGGTCAGGATTGCCGTTTTTCCACCCTTTCTTGTAACTCTTTTCATTCCAGCTTTCACTTTTGGCAACGGAATTAGCAATGTAGACCAGGACAGGACTGTCGGCTGGTTTTTCTTATATATGAACGCACCATCTGCAGATGAAATAAAAATGCGTATTTATATGAGAAGTACAAATATTTAAGGGGCGGAACGGGGTATACCCCATTGTGCCCCACCCATAGTGCCCCGACGCACCGTTCACGTAAACACGAGTGTTATGACCGGTTATATTTATTGGACTTGAGTTATCACTAGACGTTTAGTTAGTCAAAAGTATGTTTAAACAAACATGTAATGTTAATATCCGAACAAAGAATAGTGTATAGTGTAATTACCTTGGTATTGCATAGCAAAATTAAAATTTGCAAGCTTTTTCGTCGACCTTCGATAAAATCCAAACTAAGCGCACTCTCACACTGACAGCGGCCACTCCGTATAGCGCAGCACAGCGGACCGAACGTTGTGCGCGATGGTCACGCATCTCTGTTGCCTGTAGCGAGCACAACGCCTCTTTCCCGTTCCGCCCCGGTACCCCGTTCTACCCCGGGTTCCCCTACCTACTTTCTATCAAATATTCAAATTAGCAAAATAACTTTAAGCTGATGAGGCTGAATGGGATCATTTTCTTTTCCTTAGAAAAAAAGTTTATAAACGGTCCATTTCATTCTACTTTCGCTAACGCCCACTACACATGTCATTCATTTTAAAAACAAATTGCCACAGAACACAATAAAAAATAAAAAAGACGATTCGTCTCAAATGTTTCCTATACTAGCCCAATTTGCAAAAAAAATATTAACATTACCACATACTAGTGCAAATGTCGAGCGTCTGTTTCTGCAATCAATTTAATGAAAACTAAAATTAGAAATAAACTTTCTACGGAAACTTACGAAAAGTGGTTTAAAAAAACCGTGAACTTACACAGGAACATATTAAATATTTTAATAAATATATGTATAAATTCAACGAACAATTTTAATGATGTCAAATAAAATTCATTATATATTTCTAACATTAGTTTTATTCAGTTTTATCCTCTTCATCTCGCTTAATAAAAAGTACATAGATCTACGAACTTTTCATATGCAATTTTTACTAATTCTACGTAATTTTCTAATTTGGCCTATGTCTTTTTCAAAATCCGAGTTGGCAACACTGAACACTATACAAAGAATACAACTGAATGCACTTAAAAGAGTACGGGTGTCGTAAAATAGATGTTTTAATAGAAATAAATTATAAAGATTATATTGAGGGTTCCAGATTTGAAAAGCATATTCCATATGACTGGCGCACGTCAAAAAAAAAACGGGCAATACAAGACTTTCAAAGATATAATGCAAAAGTTCTCCGATGTTCTGATAACGAAACCTAGTGCTTTTAACTATTTTTTACTTTATTTATATGTTCATTAAAAATTAATTTAGAATCGTAAATAGTAATCGTAACCCCCCAACTTCCAAGGTTCTAATCACAGTTAAGTATCTACTTTTTGTAGGTTACATCCTTTTAAAATACGAATTATTTTTAAAATTTTCATGTCGTCCGTGATAATAATATCTTAGAATTAGAAAAACATGGCAAGAAATGGTGTACCAATTGTGAATATTTTCAAAATTATGCACAACTTAAAACGGACAAATATTAGGCTGAAAAAGTTAGAGCAAGAGTTTTCCTATGTGTTCCTAATCACTAAGAGGAATTTGTTGCTGTTTGTGACAAAAAGTCACAATTATTTAAACAATTGGTTAGATTTTTCAGAATAAAATTGGCTGAGTCTTATAAAAGACTTCTATCTGATAACAAAACTGATAAAAATATTTTCTAAATTTGAACCATTTGTAGAAAAATTAGTATATAATTGTTTAATTAAAAACTGAATATCAATTTTGACAATTTGAACTCGGACACGATTCAGTTGACTGAAATTCTGGACCATAAATCTTGCTGATCAAAAATTTATACAAATCTACTGCTGACAAATGGCAACAAATTTCCCTTTTCAGTGATTAACTACCTATCTAAAAATTATATAATTTTTTCTATCGATTCCGGCAGCCTCAGCATTTACGGAGCGCATACGTTCTGTGACGAAATAATTGCAGAGATGAGTCAACAGAGCCAAAATAAATCTTATACATAGATTGATGTAAAATATAATTTTAAAACAATATATATTTTTTTCCAACTTATTTTTTTATGGGTAGTAGGCTTGAAAATACTATATTCGGGCTGTAAAAGTTGGCAACCCTAATTGCTATTTTCATACCATCTGTCTCCGAAAAAGAATTTTTATCTTATTGTAGAATTGATTCAATTTTGTAATGGCATCGACTTTACTGAAAAAGGCTTTTCCGACTAATCCCAGTACCTTTCGTAAGGCAGCTGAAATATTTTGTAATGCTTCACGAAATCGTAAGGAAATTTTATTGAATAACACTGACACTCAACGATCAGTAAATATTGTGACTGTTACGTCATTTTACATTTTCAGATTGGAATTATCAATACAAACCGGGTCCATATCCCAAAACTCCGGAAGAGCGTGCTGCCGCAGCCAAGAAATATGGTATGACGATCGAGGAATACAAACCGTATCCCGAAGATGATTGTTATGGAGACTACCCCAAACTGCCTGATATTGGTGCAGATTCTAAGGATCCGTATTACCCCTATGACTGCCCAGAATTCAAACGAAACTTTAACGAACCGGTAAGATCACTAATATAGATTTCAGTGTAAATAAATTATGTACTTGAAATTATTTTTGTATTAATAACCAATAACCTTTTTTTTTTCAAGATTCATGCACAAGCTGAAATCTTCGGGGAGGATCGTTATGACATTAGCATGAGACCAAGGTTTTCTATGTTGTATCAATTTACATTTCTTGCATCAGTCCTTGGAGGGTCCTTTGCTTTGTTCTTCTTTTTAGAAGACTACAAGATGGGAAGGCCAGTTCTTGCTAAACAGTATCCTCATAATGGACCTCACTATTTCTTTAACAGTTAAATTAAAATCGGATCGATTGTGAATAGAATTGTGTAATTAGATTGTTTCAATAAACATTTAATTTATGGATTGTGTTGAAGTACTTTTTATTAAACCTTTAATTTTAAATCAGATACAACTGAACAAATACAATTTCACTGAATCATTTACAAAATTTAATCTTTAAATTAATTTAATTCTTTAAATTTAATGAAGAGCTTTACAGTTAATCCACAAATTAGACACTGTTCACTATTTGTGGATTAACATGTATACTCTGTATTTTTTTTCTCATAATTAAAACCTACAAAAAATATTATATTATAACATTAAAAAAAAATAGATGAAACCATAATTATTAGAAAAATAGGTTTAGTGTATTTTCTTTTTGTTAGCTCTTTTTGCCTATGCTTAACTAAATTATTCTATTTTACCTGTTATAAGTATTTATCGATATACATAATATTCTCAGCCATTCAGTTAAAGTAATATACATAATGTTCAAACCTTTTAACCATATTTTGATATATAGGCCTATTGCTTGTTATAAACAAGTTGAAGAACCTTGTTAAAGTTTTTGTACATTTTATTTTAATGTATTCTATAATTGTTTGATGTTATAATATGTAATTTATCATCACATCACTCAACATTACCCTCCTACGAGACGTTAGTAATATTTTAGTCTATATTCAATACACATTTGCATGATTGTGAGTTCAAATCCTCCGCCTG
The DNA here is from genome assembly GCA_914767545.1 of Sesia apiformis. NCBI lineage: Eukaryota > Metazoa > Arthropoda > Insecta > Lepidoptera > Sesiidae > Sesia > Sesia apiformis. The sequence continues at coordinate 6,708,903 of OU611950.1, read as the reverse complement.
TACAACTAACTTTTCTACTTGAGTATACATTTTAAAATATTCTCACTAGCTCGATGGTGAAAATTATCACTAGCTCATGCCGCACTGGGCCCGTGTGGTAGATTATCGCCTGAAACCCCCCAGTGATTTACTAAAGAAGTCCTATACCCTGCAGTGGGACTGATACAAGTACAAAATTAACATTATATTCAGAAATATCAGGATTAAGGAAAGACTGGTTACTTCTTTTGTTTTATCCAAAACTCTCCAAGTTTCTAGATTTATTTCAATAATTATCAAAAAATTTTCCACTCTCAAATGTCATAATGCCTTTTTCCTAAAAAGTGCAGAACAGTATATACAATTTTCATTAAACTCCCTTTTATAGATCATTTAGCAGAAAAGTAATAAATCTAATGGTGATTCCAATTTAGTAGAACATAAGTACATAAATACTGTGACAAGTATGTGAGTGTCATAACAAATTGATCTGGACACTTCTGCAAGTGCATTTAAAACAGCAATAAAACTTACAATACATATGCAATATTTTTTTTTATAATATAATATTAAGAAACTAGTTGACTTCATTATCACTTATAAATACTAGTAAAATATTCATCTTCCAAATCATAAAGGTCGGCTGCTATATCATCACGAAGTGACATCAGTTTCTGGTCACACTCTTGTTGTTTTGTGCGAAATAGTTTTGAGTTCTGTGTTATAGCCTCATTCACAGAGGGAAAGTCATTCAATATTAGGTACTGTTTTATGTCTGATACTAATTTCATTAGAGACTCTCCAGCTCTCACTGAAAATAAAAAAAGTGATTATATATTAACAAACAAATCAAGTGTTAATATTATTAGAGAAAATTAGTTCTAATTTTAATGACCGTTTACCCCTATTGCTAGAGGTTCAAGCACAGTATGGTATGCCCTCTGCTCAGGTGGACCGATGCCTTGAAGAAGTTTACAGGTGTTGGTTGTATGAGAAGAGCTGAAAATTTTGTGTGGTGGTAAACCTTGGGTGAGGCCTATATCCAGCAGTAGAAGATACATAGGCGTATGGTATGGATTAGCCCCATTGCCAGTCCCTCTTCCTCCTATGTAAAAGATCCCAGTTTCGATTCAATGCCCAGATAGACAAATTTTTGTTCAGGTCTAGGTGGTGTGTTCCTTCTCTTTATGTATCCTAGACTCATGGCACAGGCAATCCTCAGACCACCGAGTGTGGTGTTATTATTATTTTTGAAAGCACAAAACATGTCTTCACAATTTTAAAAAATGTATTATGTTTCAGACATCACTAATAAAATCATGATTGCTGCTCAAAACCACTTACGAAATTTTACAAGTGGCATTATAAACTTGAATAAATGGATTAATAACTGCTAGATGAAGTTAACCATATGATAATTATGTCAGAGCAATTTCACTAAAATGTGTATTGGATTTTACTGTCCCTGGGATTTTTTTTCTAATAACAGACTTATATTGTTGGTTTAATGAAAATACACACCTTAAACTTACATTTTGTACTAATAACAAGTATAAAATGTAATACATGTATAAGTAAAATTAGATTATTTTACTAAGAGAATATTCCAGCAAACAAGTCTGTCTTACACTGTTTCCACCTCCGATTATTTGGTAGCATTACTAATATTTTGTATACTAATGAAATTTTCGTTTAAAAAAATTCACAAAGTTAAGATCAAAATTAACGATTACAATTCGCATGGGCATTCGCAAGGCAGTTATAACAGCCATTACCTATATTTGCAGCTCTGACTTGCATTTCAAATGTGTCCTGTTCTATTTGAGTCATTCTATTTAGTTGAGATTCATTTTCACCTTTGGCTAACTTGATAATTTCTGAAAATATGGTAAAGTAAAACTAAGAGTACAGAAAGAGGCTGATGATCAATTAATTCAAATCGTACACTACTATGTTTAAAATTCATTGATCATCATTAGCAAGGAAGTTTATTATTAACATGGACGTTATAATTAGCAAGTAGGTACGATATAATAGTTATTTCCAAAAGTTCTGAAGACTTATTTTTGGAAAAGCACACCTTCAAAGTTTTCCAGCATACTTTTAACATCTTCTTTTAAACGTGTAGTGTACGACTTTAATAATGCTTCTTTGTTTTGGGGCAAGTTTCTATGCATTTTTAAAATAACCACTGATGGTTTATAGATTTATTCAACTTTCAACGTTTATTTATTTACAATTTCAAGATAAATGAAATTATCATATAACAAATTTACAGTTGACTAACGATATCATATTGTCCTGTCAAGACAAGACAGTCAATGTGATTGTTTATTTTTCTTTTAATATATGACAATGGTGCAGTTAGAACATTCTGCCAGCGTCAAGTTTTCTTCTTAATAAACAATTTCAGTCTAACACATATCCTGTCCATCATAAGATGTAGAAGTAAGTCGAGAGTAGTTCAGTGAAGTGATGAAGGTTGATCAATACATATATTTTTGGAAAAGTATTGATATTTTAGGAAACGGTTATCTAAATTGTATTTATTTTTGAACGTAATCACCTTCTAATTTAATATACCTTGAATAACGTTTTGAAAGTTGCTCATAGCTTGATCCTGGGTATCGAAAAAATACTTTAAAGTGCACATGACTTTATCATCTGCGTGAAATTTTATACCACGCAAGTGTTTTTTCAAATTTGTAAAAGGGTGAAAATCACTAGGAGCTAGGTCCGGAGAATATGGCAGATGCTGCATCAACTGAAGCCCAACCGTTCGAATGGTAGCGCCTGCAACATCAGACCGATGCGCAGGTACATTGTCATGATGAAAAACCACCCCGGCACGCAATAATCACGTCTTTTATTTTATATTTCCTCGCATAGGTTTTGATCAATGTTACGTAATACTCTCCAGTTATTGTCTGTCCTTTAGTTAAATAATCGATCATAATGATACCTTCCGTATCCCAGAAGACCGAAGCTATTATTAGCCAGCGCACGCAAAGACCTTGAATCTCTTGGCTGGCGGGGAGGACGATCTTTTCCACACCTTACTTTGGTTCTTCGTTTCCGGGTCAAAATAGTGAACCCACGTTTCATCAACGGTCACGAAACGTAGTCGAATTAATTCTGGGTCTCGGTCAATAATTGCCAAATTTTGCTTTGAAATGTCTACTCTTGCTTTTTTTTGTGCGTCTATTAACATTTAAGGGTGTAGATTGTTGGCCTGAGATCTCGATTTCGAGCGACCGCAGCGCCAAAGTTTAATGTAACATCCGACGGGGCGGATGAATGACCTAGAGAGCGCGATTTTCAAAATGTTTTGCAACAAACGTTCCACGTTGAGAAATTGTTATTGAACTTGAATATTTACAGCATAACAATAACGTTGAATTTTTGGAAACTAGCTGTTGATTCTTTTTAATAGATTAATAAGAGTAGTTGAGACACAATTTTTATGTTTTTCTATCATTTGACATCTGACATTTTTGTATTCTACTTACCTAAAATTCCAACTATTTATTTATTTGTAATTTCACTACCAAAATTTATTCTAATTCGTAAAATATTCATTCAATAAAATAATTGCAAATTCAGTAGGAAGTGTGTTTATCTCTACGCAAGGAAATGTGCCTATTGCGTAAACTCAAATACTTACTTTTTGTTTACGATCACCTCGTCGATATCTAAAAAAAATCCTAGGGTTTTAAAAAAAATGTCAATAAATGAAACACAAGTATAAAAATGATTTATTTACTACACAATAACAAATATGAGTCGCCATTACTCGCTATCTCAAAAGCGTGCTAGGGTTGTACAAAAATTAGTAAATAATTCATTTATTTACTAATTTTAACAGAAGTTTGTAAATTATTAATATACTAATTAAAAGTATGTAATTAAACAATAACGAAATATGAGTTCAAAATTCTAATGGTTTTTCATTCGATTACGGATCAAGTTCTGATTTCTGCTAATTTGATGATAAAATCAATGGCTATCACAAAACCTATCAGAATGAAAACGTTACCAGCTGCCCGATTCACGTAAGTAATAAAAACCGTAGCGCAGTGACGTCACTTCGTTTTTTGCAAATTTAGCCCTTTTAACCGACTTAAAAAAAGGAGAATTCTCAATTCGCTGTATTTTTGAACCAATTTTTATGATTCTTTACACCAGGTAACTCAGAAATTGTATAGTAATTGAGCTATTGGAAGATTTATGACAATCCAAGACTAGATAAGTAAGTGCGTTTAAAACAGAAAACCAAAAGGCGATTTCTAAGTTCCTAAGTTAAAACGACTTTTGGACTGGCGTGTTTACGTGAATCGACTGGCTGGGTAGTTAAGTTACCTGTATCTTTCAAAATCATTAGGCGTTCTTCTCTTTCATAACACGTAAAGCTCTTTCTTTCCTCTCTTTCATAGCCTCTATGATACTGGGCGCGTCACGAATGGGCATGCTTCGTGACTGCCGAGGATCAACTAATTCTGGAAGTAGGCAATCGTAATAAAACCTAACTAATTTCATCTCCATTTTCTCCTCCCAAAATTTGTCGTCCTTTTCTATAATATAAACTTTCATAGGTACAGTAGCACCAAACCAGATGCCAAGCATGCAAACGTTTCTTTTAGTAATATGTACCTGTCCCTGAATTTGGAAATACCAGTTATGATTTTTATTTATGACATAACCCTTGGAAGCCTTGTCCTTAACCCAAAAGGTATGTTTGGCCATTGCTTCATCAAGAGTCATGCCAGCTAAAGAATGTGGGCACTTAATTTCAATTAAACCGTTTGCATAAATGCCATCTGGTGTAGTACCAAGAAATTCATATTGATCGTCGACGAACAAACCGCAACCTTGTATACTAATATTCTCTTGAATTTCTAACTGTTTAATTGCGGTTTCTTCGTTTTCGATACCGTACCGTACAGCAGGCAAACTGGAGATATTACTACCATAAACGATTTTACGAACAAGAACAGCACAACTTGTGCTCTCTCGTTTTTTACAAACTTCCCCGAACGATGATGAGGTTAGTAATTTTCTCCTTGTACTCATCCACTCAGAACTACTTCTTTGCAAATGGGTCGACCTTTCAAGCTCCTCTCTTTCAGCACAAGACAACTTTAAATCGGCTAAAAAAGATGACTTGGCTTTCTCATATAATTCTGGACTCAGATCAGGTTTTTCGCAGTTTGGTCCATAGTGAGCGTCTTTCGATACAGCGCTGTGGCTCTTTTTCAATCTTAATTTAGGTTTAGCAATTAAACGGATTCTACGATTACAATTTTCCACTTTCGCGATCAAAGGATTAGGACTAGATTTAAATATTACTTCATGAGTTTTACTATGAATCGATCCTGTATTAAAAGACACAACAGCAGCTGCGCATCGGCCCGCATAAGAACCACGAGAAGAATAATTTACACGCTTACCCCCTACTAATTTGGCAATCACTGCGTTAAAACTTTCAACTATATTACTTGTACAATTATGAATTAAACTTCTAGAATGATATGACAGTCTTTTACTTAAAATGTGTACCGCGTCCATTAATCCGCATCCAACAATTGCTGGAAGCAACCCAACAGGTTCTATTCGACGAGTATCAGGTCTACAGAAATACTCCTTGCAATATTGGTGATTACCAAATACGTGTTGTGGACCATTTAGGATATCTTCACTAAGATTTTTTATTTTTTCTTCGAGTGACTGATTTTGATCGCCCCAATATTTAATAGCGCATTTTACACCCGTTCTTAAACGCAAATACCTTTCTTTTAGGAATTTCCGCAATTCGCAAGGATACTTAGTGTCTTTCGACAGTTTCTCCAAGCTATTGCAGTAGTTTCGTAAAAGATGATTTTTGCATTCAATTTTCTCTACTGTTAAATTACCGTACGGTCGCGAATCTAATATTTTTTTATAAGTACTGGAATCGCCGTCTGCTACAAATTTATTATAAATTACACCGTGATCAACAATGGAACGTTTAAACCCCTCAACTATTATGGTCGATTCCATACCGGTAGATGATCCCGAATAATTCTTGAAACAACGGTGTTCCGAGGGCTGACTGTCGTTCTTTGCGGCTCGTGCACAAACTACGCAGTATTTATTTTTAACTCCAAAAAACAATACTTTATTAGTTTTAATGCCAATTATCGCAGCTGCGCCGGACAAGGCGGAAAAATTCTTACCATAAGATCTCTTGCTCCAACAACCGTCAACAGCAACAGATATTAATGGTGTACCATTTTTATCAACACTACCTATAGACACTGCGTACTCCGCTTCTTCCTTGACAGCTTCTGCCATGGAATGTGCTGCTGTCTTTTCCCACCAATCGCAAACCGTATTATTAATTTCATTGTATAATGAAGGTGAAATGATTGGTAGGGCTACTGCGGCAGTTAATGTTTTTAACTGATAGTAGCTCCCACCAGATGATATGATACCAGATACAATTTGATGATTCACTTCCATTCTATCTTCTTTCTTTTCAATCAAACACACAGTAAATTTCATACTACACATACTACATTTCATGATGAGTTTTGAGTCCAGACCAACTTTTACTTCACCTATTATACTGAGGTAACTTAACTTACAATCCATTGGACCGTGGTCCCCTATGGCCTGAAGAGCTTTAAAAAAAAAGAAACGTCTACAACTCTACGCCCAACTTCCATTTCATCCACCTTTCCCTCTTGGTCGTTTTCAATAACTAGTTCCTGTAAAGAAAGATAATGGCTTGATTTTTTTTATAAAAAATAATTAAAAATTTAAAAAAATGCAAAAGAATTAATACAATATTAGGTTCCTGATGAATAGAAATTATAATTTCTTTACGCATTAGGTATTGTTTTTTTTATGACGTCACCTATTTGAACGTAAATTTTCTTTTGAGAAAGTAATTGAGAAGTATTTCGGTACTAAGGTGTTTGTCTCTCGATGAAAATAATAAATATTGCAAGAAAAATCTATAGGTAGGTATTGAGATTTTGTCTTCGCCCATCACTAACTAAGTAGTTTGTTTATTTATGTAACAAGTCTACAAGAATTACGTATAACAACTTACCTCTATACAGCGCGTAGCATTGTTGCTCAGAGTCTCGGCCCCAAGGTTTTCTTTATTTTCAATACTGGAAATATTATTCATCAATATTATCCACTTTTTATTTATTTTGTACAACCCTAAGCCAGACGCTAGGCGCCTCGCGTCTGTTTGGCGGTATAGGTATGTCGACAAAGTTGCGCTGTCGCCTACCTACTTCCACAATTTGATATTTAGACAATACTAGCCGACCCGGCGAACTCCGTATCGCCTTTTTTTTTTTTTAAAATCCTATTATTTTGATATTACATACAGATACTTCAATTTTATTTATCAGTATAGATATAGATAATACAAACCAATATTTACATGTTATTGTAGGTATATGTCTGAATCGGGCGATCTAAATCATATGACATATTGTATTAGCTTTGTAATGTACCCTGTTCAAATGCGATAATAAATAAGTAGGGAGGAACTTACATTTTATTCCGAGATCTTTTGGCTTTCATATTTTTATAATGCGTACAAAACTTTCTTTTCCCTGGCATGCCACTCAAATTCAATCAGTCCTGCGAAAAAAATAGCCTATGTTACTCAGTGATAATGTAGCTTTCGAATGATAAAAGAATTATTAAAATCAGTCCAGTACTTTTTGAGTTTATTCGTTACATACAAAAATCCAAATCTTTCCTCTTTATAATACCTATTAGTGTAGATATTGTATTTTTTACGATTTATATCTAGTTCCATCATGGTTTTCTTTCAGACATTCATTATATCGATACTTTCTACTAACTGAAAATAAATTAATTATAAAAATGTTATACTTACAGTTTTTTACAAAAAACACAAATTCACAATACGTAATTCTGCTGTCTGCAGCCGACAAGCGTGGTGTCGCGTTCACTTACAGAAAGGAACTGCCGCTGCAGACCACCGAGATTGCACGAATGAAACGAACGTTTTATCCCATACATTTGTGTATGAAAAATTTACCTTAAAATATATCTAGATTTTAGGGCTTTAAAAGAGGAAGTCTTTGTTTGTAAAGGTATAAAAAGAAGTATACAGCTATACTTATTGGTTTCTTCAGTGTTCAAAAAGTGTTTCTTTTTATCAATTTGTGTTGATTTATGGGGTTAAATCTGAAAAATACGAAGTCATGTTTTTGCATTTTTACTCAATTTTGTGCGTTTGTTGACGTTTATTATATAACAACTATTAGGTTTAAGAGTTTAATATAAGCATGAACATACTTATTGGTCTTTGATTGTAATATATACAAATTATCATTGATATCAATCATATGTAAATAGGTTAAATATGAAAAATCGTAACACTCTTTTCGGTGATTTTCACGATCTACACCCTTAAGGTACCCAACGCGCCTGAAACATTCAACTTTCAGTAGCAGCCAGTTATCGTTACAGACGGTTCTGCCGCGTTTAAATCCCGCGCACCAGTATGCTACTGTAGAGTCAGAGCATTGTCTCCCAAAGTAGACTGCAATTCTTCAAAAACACATTTCGTAGAAAAATATTTCATGCAGAAATATTTAATAACCGCACAAACTTCGATTTTCTCCATTTTACACACTAATAAAATTCCCGCCAAATGTAAACAATGAAAAAAAAATATTAGTGACAGTTTTTTTTTTTAATTCTTTTTCACTGGCTACTACTGAATTTGAGATTCGAATGAAATAGAATGCATTCCTATAATTTAATGTAAAGTATCCGATTCCAGAATAGTGGTGGGTAATCAAGACTTTTTGGAGTAGTTTAACTCACCTAATCCTACTCCGCCTGCGGATCCAACTCCTCTTAGTAACTCCTTAACTCTTTTATGTAATCACTATCGATGCTAGTGCTGGGTAATCAAGCACAAGGAAAAAAAGAAGGTCTATCTACAATTAAAAAAAATAACTCTTGATACACCTATCCTAAAAAAAAAGTCATGCCATCGAGGAGTAATCTCGGACGATCGGAGTAAGGAGTAAATGGAATAATTAAGGGAATTAACTCTTGATACACCTATCCTTAAAAAAAGGTCACGCCATCGAGGAGTAATGTCGGACGATCGGAGTAAATGTAACAATTAAGGGATTTAATTCTTTTGATACATCTATCCTAAAAAAAGGTCATGCCATCGAGGAGTAATCTCCGACGATCGGAGTAAGGAGTAAATGGAACAATTAAGGGATTTAACTCTCGATACACCTATCCTAAAAAAAAGGTCACGCCATCGAGGAGTAATCTCGGACGATCGGAGTAAATGGAACAATTAAGGGATTTCACCCTTGATACACCTATCCTGAAAAAAGGTCGCGCCATCGAGGAGTAATCTCGGACAATCGGAGTAAATGGAACAATTAAGGATATTTCACTCTTGATACACCTATCCTAAAAAAAAGGTCACGCCATCGAGGAGTAATCTCGGACGATCGGAGTAAATGGAACAATTAAGGGATTACACTCTTGATACACCTATCCTAAAAAAAAAGGTCACGCCATCGAAGAGTGATCTCCGACAATCGGAGTAAATGGAACAATTAAGGGATTTAACTCTTTTAATACACCTATCCTAATAAAAAGGTCATGCCATCTTTTCATTCTTTAATTCCGGAGTTACCCAGCCCTAGTCGATACGCGGTCACACGGCGAGCGAACAGCAATCCAAACAAAAACGAAACGTCAAAAGAATAAGTAAGTCTTCGGAGTTAGTAACAGTTCGGTTGAGTAACTAAGGGTTTCTACTCCGCTCGCGGTTTCAACTCTTTTAATCCATTAACTCCGGAGTTACCCATCGCTATTCCAGAAACTTATTGATCAACCTTTAGCTTTACCGAGGACAGAGGAGAATTCCTTGGAAGCACACGAAAAACGCAGTCCTATGCTTTTATTTGATTATTACAAACATTACGCACAAAAATACTGATATTTCATAAACCACAAAACGCACAATTTTAATATAATTCAAACAAAAACTGAACTTCGCGTCTCGAGTTCCCGCCAAAAAGTCCCATTATGACGTTGCGTTTCAGTTGTTATTTATTTATATATTTAGTTACATTAATTATATATTTTCTCTATGGTAATTGTCAATTGTTGTAATGTATGTAGTATATAATAAGTACTAAATAGATGTTATATTTATATGAAAACAATTTAATCGGGTGGTAATTATTGTGTACAATATGCACGTTGTGTGTTTTATGTTTTAGATAATGTCTAAAACGTATATATTAGATCGTATATTAGACGATTTTAGAAAATTTAACATAGTCAATAATGATTATAATTGAGTGTGAGTTGATGTATGGATGTGTGTGTGAATAAGTGTTATAGATGCTAAAATTGTTAAGTACTGGTTGTTAAGAATAATTTTGCGCATTAGTTTATGTAATGATTCGGTGTCATTATAATCATGGTTTAATAGCCAGTTCTTGATCTTAGATCAAAGCAAAAGGGGAAGTATGGATATGGAAGATATTTTCAGTTGCGTCAACTGAAAATAGACTCGAATGCATAACTACATGGACAGAAACACAGTTATAATTGAAGTCATGTTGTACGACTCCAAAAGACAGATATGGGGCGATAAGATTGCCAATTGGACAGTAGCAAGAGCGAGACAAGCACTACTTTATCTCCCCCACTCATTAATGGCTGAATATAAACTACTAATTTAAAAAAAATCTATAAATTATTACTTTTTGGTGTACCTACTTACGCGTGAAAAGTAATTCCATGTGTCTTGTTTCTACTTCTTGAGTGATTTGTGCACTGAATATATGCACAGGAAGACATTTTTAAATGTATTTTCCACTATAAAACTGTATGTGCTCACCGTGTGAGCGTATCACGTGCAAGCAAGTCGCTGTCGTCTATCGGTGACTAAACGAAGCGGGTTCATTGGACTCAGTTATGTAGGACCACGCGCGGTAAGTGGGTAACTTATCTTCCTCCCTTTGATTTGATCTAAGTTCTTAATTTTGTTTTTAGTTTGATGTCTAGTCACCATGAGCATGAATCCGTAACTGTCCATTAAAAGGAACAAGGAAACATGACTGTCGCCGGATAAAAGCAGTTTTATAGGTCTTTGTGTTGCACACAATATCGGTTCTACGTTTGTTACACTGCACTTTAAGATCGAAAGAAAGAGTACTGTGGAGATGAAGAAGATAATTCAGTATGTATAGTTGACGTACAGTAAGCAGTTTGCATTCCGAATAAAGTAGCCTAGTTGGAAACCTAAATTTTCTGAACGTCATCACCTTTAAAATGGACCTTTCAGCCCTTTCTAAATGTATGAGGTGAGTTTATGCAGCTCCTCTCCATATAGATATGCAATAACTTATTATAGATTGACAGAGAACGATATAAATTATTTGTAGAAGTTTAGGATTAACGACATTACGGAGCTTCTTAAATACCCATGTCAATTTTCTAACTGAAGATGTGAGAAGATCGATGTGCGGTTTCCACATTAATTGGTCGTCAAGGAGAATATCTAAGTAGCTAACGGTAGGCACAGATTCTAGGTTAGGGTTAGGTAATCCATTTTAATTCTTCGGTTCTTCATGCGAAATTGGAATTTTGAGCACGTGGAACGACAGGCAAAAGCTATTACTAAAATAAAAGGCCGTAAATTTAATGAAATAAATTTTATTGTCAATATTTACCAGTGATCTACTCTCGAACCGAAATTGACAACGTTGTTACTTTGAGCCCCTTGGCGACAACAAGGTTTAAGATAGTGGCGTTAAAATGGTTTCATTTCAACTCAAAGTAGTGTTATTGTTGATTTTGGGTTAGATTGTTTAACGCTATATCTGATAGAGAGAGCGCCCCAACTGAAATGTAAGTTGTTATGACCAGATGGGAAAAATAATGGGCGTATAATATATATACTGCATAATGAATTATGCAGTATTATTTATATGTATGGCGTATAGAGTACCTACAAGACTTCACTAAGTTACTTTAATCAGAACTTAGTTTGATTCGTAAACCTGGCGTATTCTCTAAGTCTTAACGCATTGATGTTTATAAATCCGGTACTGTCCTCAGGGGAGAAACCGCCAGCCACATCCATAGATACCAATTCCTTGTTATATAAGCTTGTTGCACTTTTCCTTGCCAAAACTGTTACTGGAAGAAGAAATAAATGTAAAAAAATCAGGCATGATGACGGATTTTGAAATCCGCTTCTATAATGTAGATTCACGTCTACTGTTTCCGAAAATAACATTATTTCAGCAATAAAATAAGTTTTAACGCAAATTATGCATTTTTTTTCTATCTACTTTGAATTATGCGCGAAAACTCTCGCAGGTGTCATGGCGTCGCTTGTGACGTTACACCTAGGTAAACGTAGGTAGGTAAATCAATCGAAGTTCAAGCGACACGGTGATGTTCACTGAGGCGTGACGTCATTCGCTCTGATTGGCGTTTTAGTTAACATGGCCGAATGCAGTATTTTATACTTTTATTTTATTGAAAATATTATTAATCTCAATGTTTACATTAAAACTGGTTAATTTATTAGAATTCTTTCAACATATTTTTTTCTCTAAAATCATTTATTCTTTAATTCTTTGATACTGTCATCATGCCTATTAGATTAATAGTTTATAGAACTTTTTAAATTGAGAATGTTTACCATTTCCTTTAAAAATTCCCACTGTAACGGTTCCCGTAACAGACTCTTGTGATAATTCCAAACACTTCCGTGTGTATGTTGCTTCAGGCGAAAACCAGAAACCGTTATATACAAAGTCGGCCATTTTATCTTGTAGGTACTTTTTTAATCTGAAATAAATATATATTCCTGTTATATTTTGTAATTTAGTTTTCTCACCGTCTGCACCGTTATAACATTAAACGAAGCATCAATGCGAAATTATATGTAAGCACATGCTAGCTTCAAGTTTTTTTCTGCAGTGAGTGACTTGAGGCCATACATGGCGCCGGTGCTCCGCGGACTGCTGCTGCATCGCGAGAATGAGTCCGCGCACTATGTGCTTTAAGACAACACAATTTTTGGACATCACCTCGGTCAAGGCCATCCACCCTACAGTCTGGACTTAAGCTCCTTGTGATTTTTCCCAAATTAAAATCGGCTTGAAAGGTAGTTGAAAAAGAGGTACTCGATAAGTAGGTACTGGAAATACCGTTTCTAGAACTGGTTCGAATGGATGAAATTGCATATAGGCTGGGGAGAATACTTTCAAAAGTTGGAATAATAACATTTTATATTATAGAACATATTCTTATTGAGTCGAATTTTTATGTGTCCCACGTATTTGTAAAAAGTATGTAGTTACCTATGTGATAATATGAGGGATGTAAATTGGTCCACTCACCGTAACACTTCTCTGTCAAGAGCATATGTTTCGAGATCAAGATGAGCCTCATGAAGGATTGTACCTGCTGGGGTTTCGTACAAACCTCTCGACTGAAACGTTATCAATAGTTTCAGTAACAAAGTATAATTGATATGTGATAAAATGAACTTCTCAAGCTAAGTTCAATCTATATTAAATGAGTCGCATCATTCGAAGATATGTGATATTAACCAGGTAGTCCTTTTAACCTTTTTTTTTATTTGTACGAAGGCGGCAGACGAGCATACAGTTCACCTGATGGTAAGTTCATCATGAATACTGTCGCCCATAGACATCCACGATACATGCAAACATCAGTCCAAAACGACAAACGTTGGCACGCCCCCGGATGCGCTGCCTACCTTTGGAGTATAGGAATGGATTTGGGGAAAGGGTTGGGAAAATGGGGAGGGATAGGATGGGAATGGGAATCTCACTCGCTACCGAAACACGTAGATACCTACGTACATTAAGGAAATAAGATAAAGTGGGAAATGCAGCGCATTTCAAGGTAGTCTTCTGTGAGAGAGGGGTAACGTGGCCAGTCGAGTGCGCCCAGTGGCTGTTGGATTGCAGCGTGCACTCTCCCCCTCTGAAATATAAATAAATGAAACCTATAAATAATGGATAATATATAAATATATAGAGCTCGAAATTCTTAATCCAATGATATATGTAATTTTCGCCATTTTGTCCCTTACCTACATTAATTCTTATTTCCCTTGTTGATTTGTTCGAATGCTCAATTAGCCAATAAAATATGATAATATATGCCCTAGCAGGGTGTTGTTACTTTAATGATGTACCTACTGCAACTTGCAAATTAAATAAATAAGTAAATAAAAGATATTATTTACCTTGAGACCAAGGAAACGATTTTCCACAATGTCAATGCGACCAACGCCGTGTTGTCCACCTAATTTATTCAAAGTTTCTACAATAGACAACGGATCAGTTATGAGCAAGGACTTTTCATGTCCACTGGGAATTTCAACTGAAATAGGCACACCTGGAAAAATTTAGATAATAGGGGTTAAAGTATGAAATTGCCGTTTTATAGTAATAGATACTTTGAATTGACATAAAACCTTCATGGTGTGAGATTTTCGAGTGAAACTTTTTTCACATGATACCTATGAGGTTCTTGTTTTAAAAAATGTGCAACATTCGATTTTCGACTTTCAATTGTTTTTTTTATTCAGCTTAGACGGGAAAGATGGATACTTCGAAAATCCGAGTACCTAATCTTTGAATACGAGTTCCGACGCGGAAATAACGCGACAGAAACGGCTCGCAATATCAATGCTGCGTTTGGAGAGGAGACTGCTAATGAACGAACCGTGCGTTTTTGGTTTAAACGCTTTCGTAATGGAAACTTCGACTTGAAGAACGAACCACGTGGAAGACCGCCCACGCAGGTGAATAACGCTGAATTGAAGGAGATGGTGGAAGCCGATCCGAGTCAAACTACCCAGGAATTATCGGCATGGTTTAACGTTACCTTATCTACAATATTGACTCATTTGCATCAAATCAATAAGATAAAAAAATATGAAAAATGGGTGCCTCATGATTTGACTGATCTGCAAAAAGAAACGCGAGTTGAAACTTGCGTTGCCTTGTTGAATCGGTACAGAAATGAAGGAATATTGGATCGAATTGTGACATGTGACGAAAAGTGGATTCTTTACGATAACCGAAAGCGAAAAATGCAATGGCTGACCCCAGGTCAAACGCCGAAACAGTGCCCTAAGGCAAAGCTTACCAATAAAAAGGTAATGGTAACCGTTTTGTGGTCTATTCATGGTGTTATTCACTATAGCTTTCTCAGGTCTGGTCAAGCAATAACAGCAGATGTTTACTGTGCCCAATTTCGAACAATGATGGCGAAACTAGCAGTGAAACAGCCCCGACTCGTGAATCGATCTTCACCATTATTGCTCCATGATAACGCAAGACCTCACACTGCACGAGAAACCGTTGTAACTCTACAGGAGCTGCAGTTAGAAACCATACGTCATCCTCCGTACTCGCCAGACTTTGCTCCAGCGGATTACCATTTTTTTCGTGATTTGGACAATTTCTACGTGATAAAAAATTTTCTTCCCAAGAGGCAGTACAAAATGCTTTCACACAGTTTGTTGAATCTACATCCCCAGAGTTCTATCGCAAAGGCATAAATGAACTCCCGATTAGATGGCACGCTACCATCACGTGGGACCGCTTGCTCGTCCGCCCACTAATCTATAATAAAAAAAATAAAAACAATGTCTAGATAATGAGGGTAAATATTTTGATTAAATAAATATGTTACATTTTAGAAAAAAACGAGTTATAATTTTTCAGTACAAATCGGCAATTTCATACTTTAACCCCTAATATTTTTATAAGCTTGTGCTTGTGTGTGACAGTAACAATGCACTGTTATGGAACAAGTTTTTTGTTCAGAAAAAAATATAGTTAACCATCATGACCATTTGATGTGAATTGCGTTATAACCAACTATACTTATATGACAATAACAATGGATTAGCGACACAATACGAACCTTTTTCAAAATTGATATCAATTTTACTGGGGTAATCTTCAGCTTGTTGGAGGTCTCGCGTAATTTTGTATATTCCATTTGGAGGGATGGCGGCGGGATCTTCCAGCACTCCCGACTCATAGCTACAAATGCATTAGAAAACATTCATAGTGTGGTCGCTATATTTTTTCATTTACGTACACAATTTACTATCACAATACTGACATATATGTAACGATATTTATGTATTTTTAACAACTCTCGTAATAATTACGAATTTTGTTTCAACGGTCTGCATCCGCGAATAAACTACTAGAGCCTGCTGGATAATTGTGTAATTATGATTATTGACAAACCTAATATGCATTATATTTTCATCAGTGGACCACGGTTCTTTAGGAGTAGCTGACACAGGTATATTCTCCTTCTTTGCATATTCAATCAAATCACTTCGTCCTTGAAAGCGTTTGAAAAATTCAGGAAACCGCCATGGGGCTATTACCTATTTAGAAAAATCACATTTATTCACTTATAATGTTATATTCACTTACATTAAAATATAATTATGTACGTAACTATACAGTGGATAATAGAGGTCACTACCGAAAACAATTTTATTTTTGTCCTTGAACTAATTGACACTTTCGAACAGAAACGATGTTGTTATTAAATTTTATTCAGTTGTTTACCTTATCTTTTATATTTTTTTGATAAATATTATTTAAAACGCAACTTCGTTTTAGGCACGTACAATTAAAGCTGCTAAATGTTGTCTATCACAATTGCTTTGATAATGTTGTTTAAAGTTACCTTTCCTTCGGGCCATAAAGAGTACACGCTCAGTTCAAATCGAACTTGGTCGTTGCCTTTACCAGTTGCTCCGTGTGAAATGTACCTGGCAATGTTTAACAAATACAATCACTATTCTAATTATAAGGTTGACCGGAAGAGATCCCTTCTAGGTATAAGTCCGCCTCTGTGTGCTTATGCTATTATTGTAATTCATAAGTACAATAATAAGCAACAACAATCACAATATCATCTCTACATATATTGTACCTAACGCTTTGGTAGACTTAATGCACCTAGGGTAAATCATCTGGATGCATTAAGTTTACGCAGCCGTAGACTTGATGCATCTACGTCAGGTGCATCAAGTCTACTGTATTTCACGGTAGACTTTATGCATCGGTACTAAATTTACTAGCCAATTATTATTCAAGTAATACTACCAAAGATAAAGATAAAGTGCTCTTCAAAGCTATCATTGTTAATGTCACATAAATAAAAATGTCAATCATTACAACTTTAAAAGACTAACTAATTTATTTTATTTATTGTACACGCATAACATGAAACAAATAAAAAGAAAGAAAAAGAAAATCCTATGAGGGAGAGCATTCCATAAGCGTACGGCTTGAATCGAAAATGAATCCCCACAGCGGCCACAGCTACGAGAATTGTGACAGGGATCTTTAACAGGGAGAAGGTTTGGGTTCTAAGGACTAGACTCCTTGGACTATCTATCCAAGGAGACTAGGACTATCTTGGAAAAATATACGAGAAACGGTCAAGCAAGTAGGTACGAGGTTTGTTAAGAACATAGAGGAGCGTAAGAATAAGACAATTACGGCGAGAACGAATAGGTAACCACTGAAGCTTCTTCCTAAACTCAGAAATATGGTCAAACTTTCGTAAACCAAAAATAAAGCGAATACTTTGGAGACGCTCAAGTCTATTCAGAAGTTCTTCAACGGCATTTAGAAAGTATACATCGCCATAATCGATAATTCGAAGAAGGAGGGTTTCAACACCTGTTTGAGATTAGTCTTGGTTTTAATAGGGAGAACGTTCTGAAGGCGTTTCAGAATGTATAGAAGTGAATTTTTTTGCTGATGTCATTGATGTGACAGCCCCATGACAGATTGTTATCAAATATAACGCCAAAATTCTTAGCGGAGTTGGTAAGCTATATCTGTACATTGTCGTATAATATAGGTGGTCTAATTGAAAGATATAAAATCTAAACGATCGATCGTACATATATTTACTGCCAATAATCAATAATAATCAAAGTTTTAGACTTTGCAGGGTTTTCCAGAAGACCAAATGATTTTGCCCACAAACTAATGCTGTGCAGATCTTTATTCAGCTTAGATATACAGTTTGCAATATCTGCAACATCAAAATGTCGGTAAAGTTTCAAGTCGTCACCATAAATATGATAATTAGAACTAATTACTTTCGAAATGGAATTGATAAATACAGAGAAAAGGAGAGGAGATTGGATGCCACCTTGGGGAACTCCAGCAAGGAGATCGCACCAGTCGGTTACGATATCATCGTGTCGTATACACAGAGAGCGTCCCCGAAGATGGGAATTAAACCAACAGATTGTGCAAGTGGAAACGTTAAGAGAACAAATAATAACGATAAGGACGTCAAAGTTAACTGAATTAAAGGGTAGGGGGAGAATGCATGTGCATTCCCACAGCCGCTGCGCGCACTCGACTGGCCACGTTACCCCTCTCTTACAGAAGACTACCATGAAATGTCTGCATGTACGTACGTGTTTCGGCAGTGAGTGAGATATGCGAGAGCCCATTCCCATCCCATCCTATCTCTCCCCATTTTCTCATTCCATTCCTTAATCTACAAAGGATGGCAGCGCATCCAGGGGCGTGCCGCCAACGTTTGTCATTCTGGACTGATGTTGGTATGTATCGCGGATGTCTATGGATGACAGTATCCACTTACCATCAGGTGGACTGTATGCTCGTCTGACGCCTTTTTTCTATAAAAAAAAAGCTTACCACAAAAAAACAAAAGGCATTACTGCCCCTCTGAGAAGAAAAGGCATGCAAGTGAGTCATCACTTAATAGATGTAGTTTGAATTTTATTGAAAAGTTTGAAAAAAATCCAGTGCCATTATTTTGATCAGGTAATGTAGTTGACTTGATTGACTTGATATCAATCCTTTATGTCTCAGTGGAGTAATAATACAATCCTTAATTTCTCAGGGAACTGCTGGACCGATTTCGATGAAGCTTTTTGTTTTACATTCCGAATTATGCAAGTTAGGGAATAGGCCATGACTTATCCATATATAATATAATAGGGGTTAAAGTATGAAATTGCCGTTTTATAGTAATAGATACTTTGAATTGACATAAAACCTTCATGGTGTGAGATTTTCGAGTGAAACTTTTTTCACATGATACCTATGAGGTTCTTGTTTTAAAAAATGTGCAACATTCGATTTTCGACTTGCAATTGTTTTTTTTATTCAGCTTAGACGGGAAAGATGGATACTTCGAAAATCCGAGTAATCTTTGAATACGAATTCCGACGCGGAACTAACGCGGCAGAAACGGCTCGCAATATCAATGCTGCGTTTGGAGAGGAGACTGCTAATGAACGAACCGTGCGTTTTTGGTTTAAACGCTTTCGTAATGGAAACTTCGACTTGAAGAACGAACCACGTGGAAGACCGCCCACACAGGTGAATAACGCTGAATTGAAGGAGATGGTGGAAGCCGATCCGAGTCAAACTACCCAGGAATTAGCAGCATGGTTTAACGTTACCTTACCTACAATATTGACTCATTTGCATCAAATCAATAAGATAAAAAAATATGAAAAATGGGTGCCTCATGATTTGACTGATCTGCAGAAAGAAACGCGTGTTGAAACTTGCGTTGCCTTGTTGAATCGGTACAGAAATGAAGGAATATTGGATCGAATTGTGACATGTGACGAAAAGTGGATTCTTTACGATAACCGAAATCGAAAAATGCAATGGCTGACCCCAGGTCAAACGCCGCAACAGTGCCCTAAGGCAAAGCTTACCAATAAAAAGGTAATGGTAACTGTTTGGTGGTCTATTCATGGTGTTATTCACTATAGCTTTCTCAGGTCTGGTCAAGTAATAACAGCAGATGTTTACTGTGCCGAACTTCGAACAATGATGGCGAAACTAGCAGTGAAACAGCCCCGACTCGTGAATCGATCTTCACCATTATTGCCCCATGATAACGCAAGACCTCACACTGCACGAGAAACCGTTGTAACTCTACAGGAGCTGCAGTTAGAAACCATACGTCATCCTCCGTACTCGCCAGACCTTGCTCCAACGGACTACCATTTTTTCCGTGATTTGGACAATTTTCTACGTGGTAAAAAATTTTCTTCCAAAGAGGCAGTACAAAATGCTTTCACACAGTTTGTCGAATCTACATCCCCAGAGTTCTATCGCAAAGGCATAAATGAACTTCAGATTAGATGGCAACAATGTATAGATAATGAGCGTAAATATTTTGATTAAATAAATATGTTACATTTTAGAAAAAAACGAGTTTTAATTTTTCAATACAAATCGGCAATTTCATACTTTAACCCCTAATATTATTTTATGTAAATCTAATTAAATATTTTTGCGAATGAAGCAACTCCGTAAGTTTTATGTTCCCGCAATCCCATCTATGATGGTGATGATGGCACATCTATGCTTTAATTGAACATGCTACGCAAAATTAAGCAGTACGTTCGAGACATACGGCTTATATTTGAATAATTTTATTCCGTGTTATTTGTTTACAATTCATTAATTATCGATAGGTACGATTGTGTTAATTGCGGACGGACGTTTAGTTCGTGAATTTTGTACTAGACCCGTCGTCTATTTGCTATTAGGTCAATGTTATCAGGCCGGAAACTTTTGGACGTACCTCGTATATACAGGACATTGTGTATAAAACATGGACTCATGGTTCATAATGGTGATAAACTAGGTGTAAATAGCCGCATATTATAATGTCCACAATTTATAGATATTGTATGTTCTTTAACTAGAAATTATCTAATACTCCTGTGGCTGTCGCCGCCTTCGGAATCATACCATAACACATTAGTCTAACAGATTTTTATTTCTTAAAATATTTTCCTTATTCATATTTTAGTTTGTTATTAATTATTATCAGTGTCACTGATAACATCTGCTACAAAAATGCTATTTATACGTACTTAGCTCCAAGGTTCTTGGCTGCATTGACGATGCCAACGGATATACAAGGGCGTGCTAAGGAAGTGCCTAAATAATAACGACTTTCGTAAACTAGACCTAATTGAATAGCAGGCAACATATACTTGGTGACGAACTCTTTGCGAAGGTCTTCTACAATCACCTGAGAAAAAATTAAATATACATATATTATATATTTATACCTATTCCGAAAGTATTAATTATATTTTAGTTAAATATGGTATCTAATAATCAATTTTATAGTGAAAAGAAAGGGAAAGTACTTACATTCTTAGCTCCAATTCCTTTAGCCTTTGCTATGGCTTTCTTGAAATCTTCTTTTTGGCCAACGTCAGCCATGTAGCATACGACATCATAGTTCTTTTGTATCAACCTATATTTTAACAAAGGTATCATCGAGGTATACACAGTTAAAAGAAATATTAAGTTTATAGATATGTAGTTTTT
Organism: Sesia apiformis; assembly: GCA_914767545.1. NCBI lineage: Eukaryota > Metazoa > Arthropoda > Insecta > Lepidoptera > Sesiidae > Sesia > Sesia apiformis. The sequence goes on along the minus strand of OU611950.1, from coordinate 6,687,448 downwards.
AAACATTTTAACACATAGTATAACCAATAGGTACAGAGTTAAGTGACTTTTTTCGAGAACGGTTCTATTATACCCTGTATTATATTTAACTGGTAATGTTTTTATACAATACCATTTTAAAATGCAGCTAGTATCCAAACCGCCAGAATAAGCGAGAATTACAAGATCTTTTGCCATTGTGCGTTTACTCAAGACAAATGCTCACATTAGTCTGTTTGCTGCAGGCAAAATTGTTTATATTAAAGAATGTCATGAATTTACCATCTTCAACATTTCTGATAACTGATAACCCAGAGGTCGCAAAATTACGTTACGCATATACTTGTGTGATAAGAATAATAATTATATTTATGTAAACTCTACTCTAAGGAAAGCATAATTCATATTTTTGCTGTTCAATCTTTAAAAATAATAATAATGTTAACTTCAAAATAAAGTTGTCAGTTCGTCTGGCCACAGAGCGTCCCATGCTGGCTTCTGGTAAGTGGTCTCTATTCGAGGATTCGTCTGCCCCACCAGTCATGCGATGACATCGCTTGCCTATGGCCACTTCTGTTTGCTGGTTCTTTGACTATATCTTTTTGCGGATTTTGTCCACCAGACTACGATTATTATAGTCCTTTCCTTCAGTCGCTGAGCGACTTTAAACTTGCAAATCAGTCTACTACCCACTACTATTACTACCAAAAACGTCAGTGTACTAAGGACATTTATTTGTACACATTAAGTGGTATTACCCTTGATTTATTGAGGTTTTCCTCATTTAGAATTGTCTTAGTATCTACTCGTATAGACGACTCGACCATAGTTGAATAATCTTTTAACTTTTTTTATTCAAATTCTAATAAGTATGACTAGTATGAAACGGTGAAATATATATATATATATATATATATATATATATATATATATCATAACGCAAAAAGCAAAATGTATAACATCCCTGTTGTACGAAATCAGGCAAGCGAAATATACTCAGTTGGCACTGTACTGTCTCTGTGAATAACGCGGTGTCAGGTTTTATAAATATTAAATAAAAGATTACCGATATGACGATTATATAACTTTAATAAACTGTTAACAGTTGAATACTGATGAAGTATTTTTTAGACAATTACTAGCATCAAATTGTCTAAACAATTGCATAATCAAAGTCAGTTACACAAATCGAGGGTAGAGTGAAGAAAAAAAACAATAAACAGAAAAGTTAATAAACAATATCGAAAGTTGCACCTATACAACAATCATATATAAATACATGAAACTTATTAGATTGTAGCTACATGAAGTAATATCTTGTATTTATAATGTTAATAGATTGTATTTTATCCAATAATAAAAGATGCATTAATTTCCTGTATCTTTCTTTAGGTACCAGTTTATGCACTTTGTGCATAAACTCATTATTCCATCTTTCATTAATTATTGCATAATAGACTTTTGCAAAGAAGCGCCTGATTGCATAAAATATATGATTTCTTATGATTTTCTAGCATAATATATTTGTATTAATGAATATGTAAGGAAAACTTGTTAGATTAGCTAAGATCTTTAAAACTTTTTATCATGTTTACAAACAATTTAGAAGTGAGTACAAACTAGAACATTCATTTGTAAAAGATCACGGAGCAATCTTTAGTACAAATACTGTAAACTGTTTATCGAACGTTCGAGATAAAAGTGTTAAGCCGAACAGTTGCTTTTGTTTCATTCATTGGAATGTTACGTTACATAAAAGTAGGGCTATAAATTCCGATGTTATTTACATATCGGTATTAACAGCTTTAAAGGAACCGGTAAATAATACCTGTATTTATAATGGTGGTATCGGTATATTTTTAAATCACAAATGCAGTGCCCGAACCGGTAAATGTAAAACATCAGTCCCCAACGTAACTGGTTCTCGAAAGAACCTGTAGGCAAGTACCTAAATGAAAAATACCGGTAATCATGAAAAAATGTTGGTATTTTTGATACCGGTTTCAAGCCCCGAAAAGAAGTACTCTGGTCAAACGAACATCTACTTGTTACGTAACATTTAAGGGAATCGTCACTCAATCTTCAGCCGGTCATTGTTAGGATTGCTGGTTACATGATGTCGGTCGGCCATCTTCGTAATTCCAACCGTGACCGAACACTGACTATAACATAGTGGTTACAACGTATTGATCTCTGGAAGTGTGTTTGGATGTTTATTTATAACTTATGCAATCATGCTGAATGATTGTGGAATACGAAGATGGCTGATTTAATTACTTACTAGTACTGTGTACTTGTAATGTTGGACTGTATCAATGTTATAATTTTACATTGATATTGGTCCTTTTATTTGTAACAGATCATTCGTTAGAATGTTACATTACATGGCAATGCTCAAGTTTATCTATTTAAACGGGTCTCAGCGCGTATGTTTTCCTTATTTATTATGCTCGACGTTACGTTTATTTAAATAGATGAATATTCGTGAAAAACGCGAAACTCTCAAATGATATAATGCTCACGCTTGTATGCACCCAAGGTCGTTATGTTCTAACGATAATTTATAGAAACAAGTATCTTATAGCAATGTGATAGGGGCTTGCTGCAAATATGGCTATTCCCATTTTGAAGCTGTGGAATTGTGACGAAAACTATGTATGTATGTATTTATAAGTAAATTGTATTACGATATTACACCGAGTTATCAAATACATATAAGTAGTATTGGAATGTTTAACTGAATCTATTGTACATGACGATAACAGTTGACGACGATAAATGTTATTAATAGAATTGTAATAATAGAACACTAACGAATGTTAACCTACACATTAAGTTTTAGGCAAAATAGTGCAGTAGTATTATGTTAAATGTTGGAATTGGATGTTTGGGGCACTTACATGCTTATTTAGATTCTAAAATGCAATAAAATGTTAAAACGCTACCATTACCACACTGGTTAAGATCTAGCATTTGGCATTAAAATATATGAAGAAAAAGCAATTTTACAGCTAATAACACACAAAATACCAGGCAATAAGTCTAGTATAAATTACTTCTCTAATGGTGTTGTTATCAAATTATTCCGCCATTTTTTAATATTCATCGTTCCAAATTCCTTTCATATAAAAAGTGTTGAGAAAGAGCAACAGTGCGATTTAATCTTTCAGTCTATACCATCTAGTGACTAATGGAGTTATTGATACTTAAACAATAATAATAATTATACCTTAAAATTAAATAAACAAAATATTAGCATAAATTAAAATACTGTGTCATATAATTAACGATTTTGTTACCAGTTTGCTCTATGCGGAGTTTAAATCTTTAGATAACATCAACAATATAATTCATAGCAAATATAACTTAGGAGTTTTAACTCATTTGCTTCAAAATATCACAACATAAACATCAAACAACATTACTAAAGTGATTATGAGTCAATTGTTTTAAAATCAACATAACAAACCTGTACTTTAAAAATATGTATCAACATGGTAATCAATTTGCCTGCAAACAATCTTGCCTAAAATAATATATATTTTAAATTGTCTAAATTATTCATTAAATTGGATTCTATTTACCCCCGGAGGAGCGAGGAACAATCTTTGTATCAAAATAAAATAAAATTTGTGACGCTCAGCGTAGATCACGTTTCTTTAATCACAATAGGGTACTTGACTTTTATATATATATATTGATATAAAATACTAGAAACCAATTTTTAGTACACAATTAAAACATCTTAAAAAATAACAGATAATAGGACAAGTCACAAATTAGGAGAGGACCGCAATATGGAACGACGACGTTATTCTTTTAGTGTCATTAAAGCCATGTAAATATAATTAGGAGAAATATAAACACTATGTCTCCACCACAAATATCAAGTACAGATATCTATTTAATTTTGTATTTAATTGGACATTACAAAAATTACAATGCCATAGACAAGTGTAAATAAATTTATAGACAAGTGTTGTAGAGCTGTTTTACGAGTTATGTCCAATAACATCGTTTATAATAATTAGGTAATAAAGTTTCATGGGATTTATAGAAAAGTTTATATCGCCGTAAATTTAGAATTACTGAATCTATTTGGTCTATCTACGAATTTAATCAAGATATATAAGCCAAACCAAACTATTTTTGTGACAAATTTAATTTAATATCGGTAGAGAAATGAGCGCGCATTGCAATTGAATCATAAACTTCGTTGTCAACTTTAATAGTAAAGGGTTTTTTAGATCCAGCTAGTTAATCGATTAGTATAATTTTGCGAAATTCGTGGTCGTTATCTCTTAAATAGGTAGATTTCTTCGAAATCTTAATTTTTTTTTTATATGCGGTTATTTAATTTTTCACTTGTCGAGTAAATCATAATATACATATCAATTTCAAGAATAGTCAAGTACCCTATCCAAGTACTGAACAATTAACTTTTAACATTTGACAAATCGACGGCCGGTAAGTATAAAACTGCAAAAATGACATTTTTATATCGTTGCCAAAATATTGAAATTATATGCAAATATTTTTTTAAAGAAATTTAGTTTTTTACGAAAATTGTCAGACGAATGTTATCGTAAATAAAAAAATAAGTAGGAAAAGTGTGTAATTCTCCTGTAAGCTAACCAATAAGCAATTTTGATGTTTTACTTAGCGGCCATCGAAATTATTTTTTCTTTATAATTTTGTCTGTAGAATCAAAATTTAGAACCAATAATTAATTGTTTGATGATTAGGCGGTAAGCGAGCTGAGGTCCGACAAGAAGTTGTCTGGGGTCAAGATATGAGAAGATCCAATGATCACCTCCCAGTTTTTAAGCGCGGCCGTTACCTCATAGGCGCAACGGATCTCAGAGAAGCAGACGCCTGTAACGAAATGTTCGTATGTTAGACAGAGGACGTCTATAATGGTAAAAACTATATTGTAGGTGTTTATCATGGACGCATATGCTCGGCTGCCATCTATTCTAAGTATAAAAGAAAATATGAAACCCAGTAAGACCCGTAAAAGCTCTTAAATTTGAAGTGGACACAAAAAAATCGAATATCAACTCTTCTTTAGATAATAAAAAGTTTCAATGCGGGAGGCATCAAACAGGAGACGACTGAATGTGCCCGATCGGCTGAATACCTAAATCCCCCCTAAATCGAGTACTCCCATCTCTCCTAAATCGAGTACTGCCATCCCTCCTAAATCGATTAGTCGCATACAGAACTCCCGTGAAATGTTCTAACGAGTTTTGAAAGTGAGTGACAATCGCGATCTTCCCAAGAGGAATGGAGTGGTATGGGATAAAGAAAACTTCAGTGTAATGGGATAAGTAAAAATTATCATAGTGTTATAATCCACATTTCTTATCATTTATAATCCTTTTTTAGAATTCACTCCTAAATGCCCAAACGTAAGGAGCCTTTATGGGGGACGTGACGTTTGTTACTCTTAGCTTATTATAACATATATTGCGAATATCCATGGACGACATTATCTACTTACCAGATGAAAAGGCTGCTCATTTGCTACCATATTAACATAAACTTTAAACATAAGGACGAAGTTTAAACAACACTCGATCGATTTTTTTCAATGCCAGCCTATAAGGTCCCACTGTAGGGTATAGATTTGCCCGAGATTCCTGGTCACAACGTACCACGAGAACTCAATATGGATTGGTAGATATTATGTCTCAATTAAGTTTATGAACAATAGCGATCTACGTTGGCTTTGCAAAAGTGGCGTAATAGGCTTGTGCCGCTGTTTTGTTTCAAAATATTATGACTATTATTTTTTTTATCCAATATTTGATTATATTTTTGAAATATTATTCAAAAATAGACCGTGCTCAAGTGTAGTATTGTCTAAAAGCGAAATAATTTCCATGACGACTCCGGTAGTTCATTAGTTTACTTCTTACATATAAACAAGAAAGAAAATTTGCAATAATAGTATAAATAAGTACGCAATAAGTATAAAATACAAATACATTTATTTACTGAACACTAAAGTTTATTAAGAATAAATACTAAGGCCCACACCGCCTGTTTCTTACAGACCTGTGCCGCACACAGGTGGAGCTCTACAATAATAAACTAAATAACTTTGATATATTTGGTATGTCAAGAGCCAGGTAAAAAAAAATTGTAGCAACGGTGAAGATTGTACACATATTGATCTCATATACCTACCGAAATACGTAATATTTTATGTACAATTGTTTGTTTTTCACAATAAATAACAAAAATACTAAATCATGAAATGGGCTACAATTGAGTATTAGTTTACGAGCTGTGTAATTATCTGGTGATCTCCAAACTAGGCAGGACCTGTATTTTGTGGTAAAAGAATTAAATGTAGCGTGTATATTTTTCTTACCTCCGACAATGAAAACAATAAGTCGCGGAACGTTTTTAATGGTCTGCTGGGCCTTATCCTTATGCCAATGGCCGTAACGAACGCTGGAAAAAATAATGAATTTGATTTAATTGTCATTAACAATGTTATAAGAAATTATTTTTGCTGTCACGGCCTATTCTTTTTTTTTCCTTATTCCTATTTAGTATTGTCATAGAGTATTATACCCAATAGAGCGGTAAACCTGGCCATCCAATTCCGTAACTGATCAGTGATTTGTCTATAATAAATATCAACTCTCACATGCACCAAAATAGTACAGCACCAAAAAGTGACCTGTGTGTACGTCTCCGTATAATTATAAAACTCGAGATTTGCTGTTAAAATGTCTTCCTGTTCGATTCGTTGGTGTGGTAAAAATAGTAAAACATCGAACTCTAAAACAGACGGCATCACATTTCATCGGTAAGTAACAATAAATATAGAATTTTTCAATTCACATCCATTTTATCACGGCTCCAGCTAAACTGGTCACGTCAAAATGAAACAATTGACAAGTATCTATGCGTCTTGTTTTTACCTAGTTACAACCTCGTTGCATCATCTCTTTCTATTTCTACGAACTTGTTACTAGTGTTGGACTAAGAAAATGAAATTATGTTTCGATATTTACGAGTAAAGTAGGTATATTATTACATTTTATTTAAAAAAATAACTTTGCACTTATTTTTAATGTCCATTGTCGATCTAACGTCGTAGTGCTGGACATATTATGTTTATCGATTTTTTTAAGTATATCAGATCTTGATCGAAAAATACGGTCTATTAGGCAGTAGTGTAGATATGATTTGAGAAATAAGTAGGTTTTTTTTTTTTTTATGGACGAAGGTGGTAGACGAGCATACAGACGTTCCGGTGACGTTATTTGACAATATCGACACCTGAACGTTTGAGGTCATCGTTTACTTTCTAGAATAAAAAAGTAATAGGAAAGTACTGCAAAAATTATGTTTATGTTTAAATTTAGGAATACTCTTCTTTGGACACTGCATCTTATCTAAGGCCAGTTCGAATTAGGTGTAACTATGCTGTTGGCCTATTTTAAGTACCGGATTAAAAAGTCAAGTGCAAGCCGTAGCAATTAGTGTTTTGTACCATCAGCTAATTTTTTTTTATTTACCAACAAAAATACTTATTTCGTATTGTTTTCTTAGATTTCCTAAGGAACCGGCCCTAAATTGTTTTATTAAATGATAAGTACCTATTAAAATGTTGTTTTATCTTCACAGCGTTATTTAATTAAATACAACTATTTAGGAAGTTTTCCTATCATCTAAATTTTCCATGTGCTCTGTATTCCGTAAACTATCAATTTTGTTCACTCTTGTTGGGTAGTATTTAATAGTTGGAATAATGCTATTTTAATTATTTTATTCATTTAATTTTAAATATTTACGTATACATTGTATCTCTATAAAAAAACAAGAGAGTGTTATTTACCATGCCGTCCCACTAAACAGTTTCTTTCGATATCGATATTTGCGTGCCCAACACTAGAGTTTAGGTTTGACCTTGGGTCGACCAATCAGAGCGCAGTTGTCACCGCGGTGATTTGACGGAAATATTTTCAAACAAAATGAGTAGCATTTCGTCTCTATTGGGTATGTACTCTATGAGTATTGTTCACATCTCTGGGCCGGCGCACCGAAATACCAATTAGACCCATTTGACTCCATCTAACGACGTGCTGTTCGTATTGTCGACGATTGAGTATTGGAACAAATACAAACTCCTTTGCAGATTATTATTAAGTTATTCAATTGGCAGTTAAGAGGCATGAATCGCAAATACAACGTTGTAAAAAGTTAGAGCTACGATTAGGAACAATAAAGTAAACAAACAATAAAGTAACTCATTTACCAACACAATAAAGATTATTTTAGTTGGAACACTTATTAGAATTATAAGAAATTGAAAAATTATAAAGAAATTTATGTAGTCTTGAAAAGGAACACGTGTAAGAATAAAAATCTTGGTGAGGGCTAGTTCAAAAATTTCAAAAAGTGGTAAACTCGCCCGGGGCCCATTTTTGACGTGGGCCAATTGCCACCTAAGCTTGTAACATAATGTCGCAGTGATGGAGTATATATTCAACTTAATTAGAGGTCGCAGTTTGAACCCCACTGTTAGAATGCGCGCTTTTTCATGTGCCCTATGTTGAGGTTCGTCAGTAGCGGGTCGGCGAACGAATTGACAATTGCAGCGAAGCTTTGAATAGGCTATCTCAGCCATTTTCCAATGGATTCAATTTTTTTTTTTACCATACGTGTAACATTTTGGTAAATACATATTTTTATTTAACTACGTATACGTTCGCTACTTCTAAACCCAGTGTACTTTTCCATTTTGATGCATACGATACCTTGTCAATAGCTTATATTGTTTTAAATAATTCAATTTATTATTCTAAACTTAAAAAAAACTATTATTAATTGTTGTATATCAAGCTCAATTAGTCTATACCAGTGAGGTCCAAAAGTTTCTGATTTGACTTATTTCTATGTGTCTAAGAAAACAATTTATACGTCATTGTAATTCTCATTTATCCCGCTAATTCGTGTTTAATTTTTAGAGTTCAACCCTCGTTAGTTTTGATTCCTCGACTCTTAAAACAACAGGAAGACGCAAAATCTTTCAAACGTTTAAACTGGAATATGATTCCGTGATTAAGTTCCTTACAAAGGAAAGTGTAAGCCACCAAAAAGATTAGAGCTTCGATATTCTGGGATCGTCACGGAATATTGCTTCTAGACATAAAAGAACGCAATACTACGGTGACTGGAAGCTATTATGCTAACCTTATAGAGCAATTACAAGAAGCAATCAAGCAGAAACGTCGTGAAAAACTAAGCAAAGGTGTGTGGCTTATTCATGACTATGCACCCCGTCCACGTCGCCACAGTTGCGAAAGCTGCTGTTTCAAATTGTGGCTTCACGGAAATTCGCCACCCATCCTATAGTCCCGACATGGCGACTTCCAGTGATTACTATTTGTTTCTCAAAATCCAATGCGGTCTCAAGGGGTAGAAGATTTTCCACTGATGATGAAGTGACCGCTGCGGTTTTCGCCCATTTTGAAGACAAAACTTCTGACTATTTTTATACTGGGACAGGAATGCCAATTAAACGAGCCCAAAAGTGTGTTCAAATAGACGGAGACGATATTGAAAAATAAAAATAGTTTCATGTATTTGTCCTTTTTCTTTGTCAGGCCGAAAACTTTTGGACATATCCTGCTATATTGAGAATGTTATACAAATTTGGTCCCTGTGGCAAGGTACCCAGCATGCTGGCTGCATTACCTCGCTGGATTGCTAGGCTAATGCGTTGTGCGTATTGTTGTATGTATTTATTATTGTTGTATGCAATTGTATATGTGAATATGAGTATATTTATTTCTTATTGATTGATTTTTCTTATCGGCACCGACTTCATGCTTCTGACATATGTATTGAGTCGTCATCACTTGCTAGTTATTAGTATCAAGTATGCCAGGTATTTCCGCCTGGCATACTTTTTTAATGGCATGTGTATCATATCACGTCTTTTAAGTCCGCCTTTTGTACATTTCTTTGTGCATTCAAGTTTAAATAAATACCTGGTGGGAGCTTGGTATCCGGAAGATTGTGCGCGTCCGGCCAGGAACGGGAAGTGACGTTGGTCTAGTTTGTCGTCGATCGCGTCCTCCATTATGTCCTACGGTAACAACTTAAAACTGTTGAAATTGTATATGGTAATCACTATATGGTATATGGTTGTATGTGGTATAGCCTATATATATATATGTTAATCCAATGTGGGGATTACGCAGAAAATAAATGAATTAACGATTTTTAGATTAGTTTCTGTCGGTTTTGTTGTTTTGGCAACGCCAAAGTATTTATAAAGTATGCTATGTTATTTAGTTTATGTTTTAATTATGTTTAAGTCTTTATAATCTATAGTCTCAAACAGTAGGATATTTTTGACTGTTGTCAGACATGTCAATACAATTACTAACAAAATTAATAAAATATTATCCTCCACACAACCAAATTGCGTAAATGATTCTTACAGACTCTTTCAAAATATGTTTCGAATTTATATTAGTTACCCTACCTATGGTAAAAACCTACCCTATCGTAAAATTAGGGGCTTACAAATGGACATACTCCTTTCCTTATGACGACATAGCTCGATGACACACATGTGGAGTTGGGAGAGTAGTTTCTAACATTAAATTGTTTTCAATAATATTCACCTTGACGACTGGTGTCCATCGTGACATTTGGTACGTCTGTTCAGTGATCCTCTCTTTCCTTGGCACTTGGTACGGCTTCTTTCTGTTACCCTGCATCATTATTACATGTTAGCGTTAAAACTGGGTATTAATATGAAAAAAGGAATGAAATTATTATAATCCCGAGGGAAATAATGCGAGTACATATATGAGTAATCACTGTTGCAAGTTTTATATTTATAAGTATTTATTTTATATATAAGGACTACTACCTATTTTATATGCCATAATTTACAAGATAGTACCTAAGATAGTACTGGAATCAACCTCAAAAAAGCCGTCAAAAGACGAATAAATAAATGACCACGTGGAGGTGGTAACTTGAATTTTTTTTCGTGGAAATGATAACTTTTGCATCACAGATGAAGGAACAAGTGCGGGAAGGGGTTAAATCACCTTTTCAAAACTTTTATTCTGTTTTTATGTGTGATAAATTGACTTGAAAATGAGTTCGAGTAAGTTTTTTGGGTTGCTGAACTAGAATATGTTGTCAAAACTGAGCTGCACCCTCTTCATCCCCCGTAAATTGCACAAAACACCCCTTCAATGCAGGGGATAGTCGTTCATAAATTGCTGTAAAATAGCAATAATTGCTATCTAAAATTGCAACCAGCATGACTGATCCTAACTGGCAGTTTGGGAACTAAAGTGCGTTGTTTTAATTTATTATATATTCCAAAGAAAACAAAATTAAAGCATTTTGTAAACAAAAAAGAGAAAATCATGTGTTTAATGTTCACGGTTGCTATCGCAGGTTACTGCTGGTGCTAATTTCCGTAGTTATACCTGTTGTGTAATGTATGACTTGTTTGGACACAAGTTCGCATTGGAAAGATTCACTCTAGAAATGGCAAATCAAAATATAAAAACACAATGATAATACATACGTCAACAACCACGTTGAATCCCAAGTTGGCGAGGTTCAACAGCGTCTGCTTGTCACTGGACTCGAGCTGGGCATGGGTTACTAGCTTGTTGAGGTTCTCCTCCGAAATGCCGTTCTTGGACATTATGTAGAGGGCGATTATACGCATCTTGTTGTAGTTGGTCACACCCTGACAAAATACATGTGTATTGTGTTATTGGAAGCATACCAAGGATTATAGAAGTTTGCAGTTTTAGTAAAGAGAATAAAGTGAATAGTAAAGAGAGCCATTGACCTAGAGCCAGTGACGGACTAGCCGAGGGGCTAGGGTGGGCTTTAACCCCGGGCTACTCCCTCAAGGGTGGAGCCCGCTCAGCAGCTTATACTAACCTACCCACTAAGCCGGAGACATAAGTTAATGGAAGTTGATTATACTCGTAAAGACAGAAAATTTCAACCGACGTTAAATATATTTTTTTATGGTAAGAAGGTAGCAGACATAGTTTACCTGGTGGTAAGTGGCTCTCTCGCCCATGGACATGCACGCCCCCGGATACGCTGTCTACCGCCGGAGATGTGGGAATGGATTTGGAGAAAGGTTTGGGAAAATAATTATCAAAATACGACTTATCTGACTCACCACTACCATGATATGCGGTTGGTGGGAATCAAGCTAAAGGTTGGATTTAGTGCTTCACTAAATTTGGATTTAGTGGTCAGCGCTAACAATGGTAACGCAAAGCCACTTAATTCCGACCTGCTCTACATTAATATGACCACGAGGAATGTTTTAATAAATGGGCGCTTTTTCTAACCAAAAGATTTTGAATTAGATAATTTCTTTAACATACTTTAGATACTTTAAAAAAGATACTTTAGATAATTTCTGCATTAGACTACTTCTATATAAATTACAATAAAATTGTTTGCTTTGAGCTACGCTGGATAAATTTGTTTGCTTTTGTCCCATGCTGGATAAATTTGTTTACTTTTGCCCCACCCTGGATAAAATTCTGACTACCCCCAGGGATATTATTATATAAGGGGTCGGAAGATGGTAGTTTTGCGTTATCGAGGTTTTTAGTCGAAGTTGTATTATTATATTATTATTAGATTCCTGTATTATTAGAATTCCATATTTGATCGAATTGCGTGGGGCTTTATAAAAAAAATAGTCGAATCTGGAATTCTGAAATTATTTTTCAATACTAGTGAATATGACATAAACCTAAATTTACCTGATCAAGAAGCACAGGCACGATACTCCTCATGTGGTCCTTAATCTTCTCACCTTCGGCGTCAGTACCCATTGCGAGATCCTAAAAGATATTTTTAAATGTGTATATACTCATTTTTTGTATTTTAAACAGAGGTTAAAATTAAATTTTTTAGACGATAGTTTTAACGCAAACGTTAATGGCAGTTTTCCTGTGGAAATATTTAAGCGGCAATCTCAGTATAAAGTGAAAAAAATTGCTTTAATTGGTGGTCAGATTTCCCATGTATAAAAACATACTTGCCTAAGATCAAAACTTGTTATATTGTTAAACAAGTAATGTTTTATTAATTTAATAACACAATACAATATTAAACTTTACCAAACTGGCAGTGCCCGCGACTTTGTGCGCGTAAACGTTAGACTATGTGTGATTAGCTTGATTCCCGTGGGAACTTTCATGGTTAATCTGGATAAAAAGTACCCCAAATGTTGTACCGGTACAAGGTATAAAAATACCCAGTTTCATTAAAATGCGTCCAGTCGTTTTTGCATGATGCGCGTTTAGACAGAAAGACAAAAATTCCATCATTTTTGTGTTGGGCTGTTGGGAGTTTGCCTTAAATATTGATGCACTTAAATACTTCTTTGCCAAATTTTATCAAAAAAATGTCTTAAAATTTGATTATACGCATAGAAGATATACATAGATATTATTATCTTTTGCCTACGACATTGTTCGCGTGGTCGACATGATTTACGTAGCCTATGAGTTAATCTAGATTGGAAAATAAATCTATTGGCAAGTTTCAGTTACATTTGTTCAGCCTTTTCGAAGTAAATGAGTCACATCTAAACTTGCGCATTTATAATATTAGTGGGATAGAAGATACTTTACATGCAACATCTATACATATAATAAAATAGTAACGAAGCCGTGTCTGAATATGGATGGATATGCATTGTGCTTTGTTTTCGGAAAGTCTATATTCTTGTGGCCGTAATGGCTTTTCAAGAGTCATCGGACATGTATAGTTTAGGGCGACCGCAGAAGGTGCTCAGCCAGGAGCAAAGAGTGTGCTACTCTACGAATGATACACAGCCCAAAACAGTATTTTTTAGAATTTTTGTCTGTATCTCTGAACGCACATCACGCAAAAATCACGGGACAGATTTTAATGAAACTTGGTAAAGTTATTATAGCTTATGACTTGTGTTAAGATTTAGACTACATTTTATCCAGATTCGTTACACGGTTCCCACGGAAATCACTCTGTAGTTAACGGGAGCGAAGTCGCGAGCAAAAGCTAGTTATTGAAACACTAGCAGTGGTACCAGCGATTTTGTTCGCGTGAACTTCTGATTCCCGTAGGAACTTCATAATTTATCTGAATAAAAAGTATAATTATGTCAAGTTTCGTTAAAATCCGTTCAGGGGATTTTTTCGTGATGGGCGTTCAGACAGACGAACAAAACTTCAACTTGTTTTAGGCTCTGCATCACATGTACTTTAACACTGCAATGAAGTCATTTTCAAAAAATATTTTATGTACAGACATACTTTTTTTAAGATTTAATTATATGTATAGATTTCTTTGTGTTAGTGTGTGTCGTATTATGATGTGTTCGCATACCTGTTCGACTTTGCACAGTTTATCCGTAGATCCTTGGTAGCCCTTCATGCAGTCCTCAGCTAGTTGCAAGTGTGTCGCGTACTTAGACAGCTCTTTTTGATATTGTGGCATCTTCTTGATCATTTGTGACAAGTCGCGCATGGATTGCTTGTCGCCTGGTGACAAAATTGATTATTTTTATATAGCAAAAGCTAAAAGGCAGACAAGCAGATATTCTATCTGATGCTTAAGTGGATACTATCGGTCGCACATGGATATCCGACATACATATTAAGAATAGTTGGCACATCCTTGAATACGTCGCCTACTTTTGGAAATTTAGGAGTAGATTCAAAAAAAAGATATGGTAACAGGATAAGGACTGTCCCATTATAGTCATTCTTAGTTGGAGGGGATGGGATGATAAAAAAGGAGTTTTGTGTCATCATTACACTGTCTACTCAATAGGATGAGATTGAATTCGAACATTTACATTCCTGTAATAAATCGTGAGTAAGCCATATACATAACAATTATTATATTCAACCACGATTGCATAAGTTTAAAAACCCTTGTAGGCCTACTTCTACCGCTCTCATAAAAATATTTTTTTAGTTTTATTAACTAGCCACCCGCCCACCTTCCCAGAGAACCTAAGCATAGCCATCCCATATACGTCTCATTTGCATTGGTTTGAATTCTTAAAAGTAAATTCATTTTGAAAATCGGTGTAGTAGTTTTTAGTATACCATTCATTTAAAAACAAATTTAGAAAATTTAGTTGTATCATGTGTAGTGGCGCGTATTGAGAAAGGTCTATTATATGTTTCGTTACTCGACCTCTTGGGTCGGTAGTTACCGTTCCTACCGCCCTGAGTCCCTCAAGGAACACAAGGTTCGGCTCTCCCAATTTCTTCACCCAAAACTTATTTTTGGATTATTTGGGTTTCTTTCTATAAATAATCGTTTAAATCTGTTTATGTCTATGTATCCTATTTCTTCTGATTTAGCTTTAAAGTAGCAAAACATAAGTTCGTGTAATTCTTCTTGGGACCACTTTCTTCTTGCATCTTCATTATTAATATTTGTGGTCGGTTCCAATGCACCGGCAGAGACTGTGGGTATATCCCTGCTCTGCAAGGTGTCATCGGCATGACTGGTATGTTCGGCTGTGGTATTTTCGGGTTCCCCGGCTCCTGCCCGCCTGTTCAGCAGAGAACCACTGACGGTTTGCATGCTGTCACGCCCAGCGTCAGCTCCAGACGTGCCCCGACGATCGCCCCCGGGTAGCGGCCTTATACGTGTACTTCTTAATTGTTTTCTCATGTTTATTCATGGTTGCTATTGCTCCGTCCGGTCATTGGTGAGTAATAAAATTGCCAATGTCCACCCCTCACGTGGCAAAGATGATCATGCATGGACGTAGAATTAGACTTGTGAGGGGCAAACGACGCTACTTACGATGACGCGTAAGTACGACGACCCTGACGCTACTTCCGACATTGTGAGTGTTATGTGCCGCAACTTTCCAGACTATGAAGATCAAATGCGGGTAGTTGATGAAACTGCTCGCAACTCTCGACGTGGACTACCCACCCACCTCTTCAGTCAGTTCGTGACCATGATTGGTGCAAACCAACCGAAACGTCGAGTAAAATAAATAAGGTAATCATTCGCGCTTCGACCCGTTTAATTAAATAGATAAATATGTTTGTCTGAATATTTGTCTGAGCATCACGTAAAAACTACTGAATGGATTTTGATCGGATTTTCATTAATGTATAGATATCCAGAAGGAAAACTGGTATGTTTCATATTCATATGACACAAGGACACAAAAAAAATACTCAAATTACTCAAAAACTACTGGATAAATTTTCATCCGTGAAATCCATATCGGTGATTTTACAGGTGTGAAAAATCTTATACAACTGCTTAGTCCACGCGAGGATATAAAATATGTATCACGATACAAGCCTAGCTTAGTGTGTGGCTTAAATATAAACCACTTCTGGTATTAGAAATACAGTAGGTAACTATATTGTCAAAGTGTAAAACTATAATTAATAACTGTGTGATTGTGTAACTAAATCTATTTCAATTGCTCACCGCCGCCCATACGCTTGCTATCAGTGAACTTCTTCAAGTTCTTGGTGACGGAGGTGGACACGATCGCGATGTGCTGGTGACGCAACTCTACCCACAATTCATCGTTCTCATCCAGGAGGACTTCCTTAACTTGACCTTGGGACGCTTCGTATCTGTTACAAAACAACAAATTAAACTAATTTAAACTATTTAAACATACGAACATTTAAACTAATACATTTAAACTAATTTAAACTAATACGACAGCGTTAGGATTCCTGCATCCCCTCAAAAGTCAAACAATAAAAGGTAAAAGGTCATTGTTTGTAAGGGCAGTCTTTAGCCATAGGCCCGCTGGGTCAGGGTCCAGAGTTCGAGGTTGAAGAGGCCCCATAAATTAAAATTGAAAAAAATAAAATATATGAATATTCATATAATTTGATATTGTGGATAATTATATTACGTGAATTTTGGAATCAAAATGTGAATAAACTAAAATTACTTTCCATGAACATATTCGCTGATTTATTGAAATACTGTCATTCATAATTCGTATATTTAGTACATTTTTACATTAAGGGTACATTTTTCATCAATAACTCAAAAATCGAAATTTTTGAATAATGACACTTGCAACAAATGAGCGATATGGTTTATACATGTTCTTAAGTTTTGTGATAATATTAAATATATAAAAATAGTCAATATTAAAAATTTCGTAGGTATTTGGCCCATGATTTTAAATTCCTTAAAAGGGCCCCAACTCATTTCAATTCTGAATTTCGGTCCAGAGGCTTGAAATTCTCAGACGGTTCTGTACTAGCTACAGCTAAGTAACACATTGACATAAATGACAAGTAATAGCCGGCCTTATCATTAAAAGCGATCTCTTCCATGAAACCAACAAACAGAACAGAAAGGGACTTGTGTTCTCTCGCTCGACTTGGCGTCTTACATACGTAAAGTCCTGTATTTAAAAGCTACGTTTGTAAAATCCTTTACGCGCAGAATGTACAAACAGCTAAATGTCAAATGTCAAAAGATTAAACTCTCGTACTCTAAATATAAAGTGTAATTAAAATATTTTACCATATTATGGCAGTAATTTCTTTGTACGATCGTTTGATGGATATAGTCCCACTGTACTGGAAGGAGCCCGCCTTCCCTTGCCATTGAGAAGGGATTTGGGGGTCCTAATGCGCCACGTGTACCCGGTGTGGTTTGATGGATATTACACATGCCCTAAATTTCTTTTTCAACTCCAGAGTATGAATACTTCCTTCAAAGATTTCTTTCACCACTTAGAAGTATGGATCAGCAATAAGAAGTGATCAGTTATAAGGATGAGTTTCATATTCACATATCCAGTTTCATATTGAGTTGAAAATATTTACATATCGTTAAAAGCGGTTGTGTACAATTTTGCCAATAAGTCTGAACGAAGTTTACACTTGCAGTCCCGGACAAAATTGCTTATTGGCTATTCACTCATAAAAGCCATAATTCTAAAGTACCTGTAGACATCATTCTCAATTGGCAGTAGGTCGTAGGCCATCGCCTGCAGGGTGAGTTCATGTAGCAAAGGCGACACACAGTCGAATCCGCGGTCCAACACAAGTAGCTGCGAACGAGCTTTCTCTGGTCCTTCGCCCATTGTCGGCTCGTCGGCCTAGTAACGGCAATAATAACAGATTTTGTATATGTTTGCTGTATCTATTGCAGTAAATAGCAACAGGTCTTTCAAGTCGGGTGACGCTATTTGTGAAGCTTTTGGACTAGGTAAACCTCGCTTAAATAATAATAACCTCAATTTTGGAACATCAAGTATTTAGTGACCAATTCTAATAAACAATTCTTTCACTAGTTTCACTGATAGTGTTCTAAACAAATTGGCTGTCTTGCAGTATATTTTATCATAGCAGTTACAAGAAAAAAATACATAAATATATATATATATTTTTTTTTATTGTCTAAACACTACTGTGTTGGTTACTAAATACTTAGCTGATGTTCAAAAAAAGTTATTATTATTAGAGTGAGGATTACTTGGTCCAACGGCGGCGTAGTAGGTGTTGATACAATTAGTTTGAGTGATATTAAATATAGAAAATTTTCAAAATATTAAAGACTAGCGACCCGCCCTTACTTCGCTTCGGTTAATGTTTTTTTTTTTCAAAATTTTAAAATAAAATGTAGCCTATATTAGACACGGATAATGTAGCTTCCTATTTGTGAAAGAATTTTTGAAATTGGTTCGGCAGTTCCAGAGATTATCCCCAACACACATTTTTACCTCTTTTATATATAGTAAATTATAGTAAAAGATAGTTTTTGCAATGGTCACCCCATTGATTTATTATGTATTAATTAAACATATTTCTAATCAAAAGAATAAGATGTGACATTCATTTCAATTATAAGGATAATCTTACCTTATAGGCATCAAGCTTTTGCTGAATAAGCTGTGCAAGCTCAACATTTCGCTCCCAGTCACTGCAATATAATATTTGTTTATTATTGTAGTGAGTCAATTAATTATTATTAGGTTTATTACAACCGACAACAATGAGTGCAAAAATCTAATTGCTCATAAAAAATAATAAGTCCATTTTAGTGAAGTAAGTTTATAGAAAATTTCTGACCTGCGGTACCGCACGGACGGGTATTCTCCAAGTGTGGCGCAAAGCGTTGCGATTTGTTCAGCAATGCGCTCCATATTGGCATTGCGTGTGTTGGTCAACGCCGGGTTGTACATGCACTGGAAGGTGTCTGGAGAGTCTAGAGAGAATACCTAGAAACAGGATTCGAAACGATAATTATTTTGATAATTATGTTCATAATTTAAGTCGAAAATATTTCATTCGCCATTCGTCAATCTCACATTCACATTAAACGTATTAAAACGTATCATTAGACGTTGGTTAGTTTTTGAGATTATCTCCTATAAACAAATAAAAAACAAATGTTTGTTTTTATAATTTTAGGAGTATTTGCTTCCGTTAGAGTGGAATTTGATAGAAATGCTCACCCGATTAAAGATCGGTTGGTACCTACTCATCCGATAATTATAAACGAATAATTATCTGCCTATAACACAGGTTCGACATATAGTTTCTATTATTGGAAATAGATCACACTGCTACTCGATGGAGTTGAGGTAGATCATTTGATACTTTAATAAAGATTTTTATATGAGAAAAATACATGTACTTGGGTATAATGATATTTACCTGGCACTCATATGGCAAGAAAGCAATGTTGATCTCCTTCAAAGTTTTTATTTTCCTTGCAGCAGTTGACTTGCACAACTCATTGAACAATTCCTCAGGACATACTAATTTAAGGCAGCGTGCAAAACAATACATGTTTGTATGATAAAAGTGTACATTATTCGACAGCACAAGTCCGCCTTCAAAAGACTCATTATGCTGATAAATCTAAGAAACATTAATAATAGACAAACCTGTTGTTCATATGAAATGAAAGCAATGTTGATTTCCTTTAATGTTTTGATATATTTAGCTACCCGACTACGTGACAATTGATCAAACAGTACATCAGGGCAAGCTGTAAAATGAAAATAAAATTGATAATGAGCTGCAACTAAAAGTTAAGCATAGATAAAGTAGTAAAAGACTAGCATAGATAAAAAAAAACAAAAACAATTGTAAAATATTAAATAAATATATTGTTACCAACCCTCAGTGAAGAACACATGGGCCGCTTTGTACATGATGCGGTTCCCAACTGAGAAGTCATTAATGAGGGCATGAACTGACTTCTCGCATGGAGTAATGAGGTAAATGCCATCCATGGTGCAAAGTGGTTCTCTCTTCTTATGTATATCCTCTACGACTGCAAGCATTTGAAAGAGTTCAGTTGAAAGTATTAAGCACCGTTTTTTCTTGATAGGACATTTAGTTTTGACTACTGTATAATGCGTTCGATATTTTAAAATGTCACTGTATTATTATAAATGTATGTCCCTTTATCACAAAAAAACAAACACATCTTTAATAGTGTTCAACACTGGCCTAATATTAATAAAAATCATCATATTCTTATGGAAGGTATAAAAATTATTATCCCCCTATTAATATATAATCTCAGACTATTTAACCACTCATAATTAATATTAGCTAAACAAAATATTCCCGAAGAACATAATCCATGACCAATTATTAAAATATAAGCCCCAATAAACCCTCAATAAAGGTTCTTAGATTCCATAGAAGCTTCTTTTAAAAATGTTTTAAAGTACTCCTATGTATGTTTGGAATAAAAGGGGGATTTTTTTTTAATGGACGAAGGCGGCAAACGAGCATATAGTCCACCTGATGGTAAGTGGATCTGTAGCCCATGGGCATCCACGATATATGCCAACATCAGTCCAAAATGACAAACGTTGGCCCTGGATACTCCTTTAATGGATATTAAAGGAATTAGTTTAAATCTCGGTCTAAGACACAATGCGAGGATATACGTGTCTTGCCCCAAAGCGCATCTATAGGAAGGTTAACATAATTGAAAAGGCATGTGACGGATGAGGCATACCCACTTAGTCATATTCAAAAATTTTCGATTCTGCAGCCGCCAACCGAACCTGAATAAATCGACAGAAGACATCAACATAAACAAAAAATATTTTAGTCATATCTAAAACATCTAGAAACATACAATATTGAAAGTTATAACTGACCTTGATTATCTCAGTTCCTAGACATTTTAGATTTTATCTAAAGATATTTTTTCGTTTGTTTTGATGTCTTCTATCTATTTAATAAAGTTTGGTTAGCGGCCGTAAAATGGAGAAATTTTCAAAATGGTGGAAAGTAGGTATGCCTGGCTCCATACAAAAATGTCACAACCCCAAAGTATGTAATAGTCTACTTACGGGTAATGCCCTCAGCAGAGATGTCATGCATCTTGCAGCATGCAGAGACCATACGCATGGAAAGCTGATCAACAATCAGGATCCTCCACTCTATGCGCTGGGACTCCTTTCCCTTAGGTCCGCGGTAGCGGATCACCTCATTCATAATCTCTGTGATCAAATGTTTAAATTAATGCTTACATTTTTGGCCATTTGAATATTTTTTTAAATAAGGTTCTTTGATTAGAGCTTTTTATTTGGTTTCATAGCATTTATGTGAGTGATATTGTTGAGTCATATTCTTATTTTGAAAAGTTAGAAGCCTACACCAATTTTATAATTGTAAAATTTTATAATTTATAATTGAAATATTGCCTATTGCTATATTTTCATGTATATAAAAGAAAAATAGGAAATATGGGAATGGAATAGGTAATAGTTTGATGACTGATTAGCCTAGTTCAGCTATACTCTAAGTGTGTTCCGCGGAACCCTAGGGTTCCGTGATACCTCTGTCGGGGTTCCGCAAGAATTTAGAAATAAAAAAATCAAAACACCTCTCTCTGGTCGCTCCGCGGCTGTGCGGACTCCGCGGCCGCGCGGAGACAAAACGCTATGAATGTTATTTATTTATTTATTTGTATTTGTATAAGCTTGTGTTACATTAGCTGGTACAATATCTCATAAGTTTGGTCTCAACAATTTTATACTTGTACAACGCGTTCGCTCTAAGTTTGCCGGTCTGTGGAATGCGCGTACCCTCCCCCACGTGACAACAAAACTTATAATGTGTCATAGTTTTACCCAAATATCTAACGTACACAATTTTTATTGTTACAATTAAATAAAAAATTTCGAACGTCATACACTCATACCTATCGCCAGCGGCAAACTTAAAACGAGCGGGTAGTATACTTGTAAGCGCTCAGTCTCTTTGATAAAAGCCGCCTCTGAATTAGACGCTATAGTTGTCAACTAGCGACTTTCGTCTCTAACTTCAAAGGATAAAGTCGATATTGTTTACAACGCTATTTTTAAATTTCTGTTTTTATTTTTGCTTTTTGTTTATCAAAGGTGCCGACTCGAGTATTTTCGAGAATATTTGAGATCGAGTCTAGGACTAAGTATAAAAGCGGCGATCGCGCGTTGGCGTCGTCAGTTGATGATTAGCGTTCGGAGCGATAAGTTACTACCTACTTACAAGCTCGCTAGCGAGAAACTAGTGTTCATTGTTTTACTGCCTGCTGTATTCTGTTGTCTCAGTTTTATACATTTCTTCCCTGTAGGTTCTAAATTTAGTCTCTTATACGCAGTAACGATTGTGCATTATTTAAACCCCACTATCCTGACTTGTAACATTATAAATAAAGAAGAATGGAACGTTGGCTTAAAGGTGTTAAACGTGTTCCAACAACATCTTCTAATGACGCTGAATGTTCAAAAGCAATGCGCGCGGAGAATTTAGCAATCACCGATCCAGAAGATGATGCCACGAGTGCCACGACGTCAAGCTCGACGGTTTCAAAGACGAAAAAAAGGAAGTATGATGAATCTTATATCAGTTTCGGATTTGTTGATTCCAACGGCTCACCTCTCTGCATGCTCTGTAGTAAACTGCTTCCTAATAGTTCCATGGCACCTGCCAAATTGCGTCGACATTTAGAAACCGTACACCCCGAGACTAAAGACAAGAATAAAGAATTTTTTGTTCGCAAAAAAGATCAGTTATTAGAAAGTCAAAAAAATATGATGCATGTAACACAAACTACCAACGAAAAGGCCACGGAGGCATCATACTTAGTTAGCTATCGCATTGCACAAGCAGGTGAAGCGCACACTATCGCTGAGAAATTAATAAAACCATGTGTATTAGACATAACAAAATGTATGCTTGATGAAAAATCTGCAAAGCATCTTTCTACTGTTCCGCTATCAAACGATACTGTTTCACGACGAATCCATGATCTGGCAAGCTACGTCAAACAAGAACTAGTTACACGTCTACAAAATACACGATTCGCTTTGCAAATGGACGAGTCGACTGATGTCGCTGGTTTGGCTATCCTGCTGGTTATTGTGAGATATCCATATAAAAGTTCTTTTGAAGAAGACATGCTTATGTGTTCATCGCTGCTTACAAACACTACCGGGGAAGAAATTTTTAATAAAATAAATATATTTTTTGAAGAACATAATCTCAGTTGGAACAATTGCATTGACATTTGTACAGATGGGGCCAAGGCGATGACAGGTAAAACAGCAGGAGCAGTGTCACGAATGAAAAATAAAGCGCCTAATTGTAGTTCCAGTCATTGTATTCTGCATAGACAAGCACTTGCGATGAAGCAAATGCCGTCTAATCTAAAATTAGTTATGGATGAAGCGGTAAAAATAATTAATTTTATCAAATCACGACCACTACAATCCCGATTGTTCTCATTATTGTGTGAAGATTATGGCAGCAAACATAAAACACTGCTGCTCCATACAGAAGTGCGATGGCTGTCTCGGGGAAAAACTTTAACAAGGCTATTTGAACTTAGAGCCGAGTTACAAATGTTTCTTTCAGCAGATACTTCTTTTAATTTGAAGGACCGTTTGTATGATAAAACTTGGTTGTTCCGATTGTCTTTTATGGCGGATATCTTTCAAAAACTTAACGAATTAAATTTATCGTTGCAAGGTAAACAGACAACAGTGTTTCAGACCTATAATAAAATAACTGCTTTTAAAAGAAAATTAGATTTTTGGATCATTTGCATTGGTAAGAAAGAAATAGAAAGTTTTACGTTACTCAGTGAGTTTGTTAGCGAAAACGACTCAGAAATGTTTGAAGATAATGTGTTTGAAGAATTGGTCCAATATCTCAGTTCGATGCGCGCATCTTTTGAAAAGTATTTTCCCGAAGAACACAATACAAAAATTAAAGTGAACTCCTGGATTCATAATCCTTTTTTACCCAACTTGGAAAAGCCTGAAAACATGTCAAATGAGATATATGAATCTCTTTTAGAAATGTCATCAGACACAAGTATGGAGTCATTGTTCAAAACGACGCCTCTTAATGATTTTTGGTGCAGAATCCAAGATGAATATGCAATGCTTGGCCAAATGGCTCTGGATATTCTTCTCCCGTTCCCAACTACATATTTGTGCGAAACAGGATTCTCTACCTACGCAGCCACGAAAACAAAATATCGCAATAGACTGGACGCCGAAGCTGATATGAGACTCCAACTTTCTTCCATCAAACCTGATATCAAGCAATTGATGAAAAATAAAAAACAGTTTCATACCTCCCACTAGTTAGATTTTTTCTTTTTTAATGTTTTCTATTATTGTCCTTACTAAGTGGTGAAGTAAATAATAATTAGGAACTGATACATTGTACGTTTATTATGCTGATTAATATAGAATACACTTATAAAAATAATTGTTTTATTGTAGGGTTCCATCAAGTATTTTGCTTCCCAAAAGGGTTCCGTCATTTAAAAAGTTTGAGAACCACTGGCCTAGTTGGTAGCGCCTCTGTATGCTGTGTAAAGGTCCCGGTTCAAATGGTGACCAGACATTGATTTTATTTAATGAAAAATGTTTGTTTGTATCTCTAAATGTTTCTGTAGTAACACGACACAGGAAATCTTAGTGTGGGCCATTGAGTGTGTCTTAAAAAAAAATAATGTAAACATGGTGTATAATGAGTAATGACAATATTTTTTAAAATTTAAAAACTTTATTACATTTATTTATACAAAAGTAAATTCATGAGCTTAATTAATGCACGAAGGCATTCTCTACCAGCCAAACTTTGAGTAGAACAGAGAGGCTCATTGGGAAGTGTGATCTGATGAAATATATAAAATAAATATAATTTAAAAGATGATTAGTAAAAATATTTTACACAAGTATTTGCAATAGCTATAAACCTACCTATGAATAGTACAATATTACAACTTAATGCATACATAAATAAATTGATATATATTTATATAGATAAATACATGAATACTACCATATAATACAATAGCTAATTGACAGACAAATTTAGGGTCAAGTCATGTTAAAAGTAATAAGTAGAAGAGAATGGTTAAAGCAAGGAAAAAAATACAAAACCACTAAGCCTGCAGTGATGACAAATAAATAAGGTAAATATATTTATAATGAACTTATTTAAATAGGCATTATCGGAATTATATGCAAATGATTTTGTAACTGATATTTTGTTTTCATATCAATAAGAAAATGGTTTGTTACTAAACAATGTTTTTATGTTGCCAATGCCAACCAACTCCTATCAATATATTCACTTAGTCTCTTTTATGAAATCAAGTGTAGGTACAAATGGTTTGGGAGTGGTAGCAAATATCTTGTATTTCACATCCATTTGCTTGCATTGTTTTATTTCAACCAATATTGTCTACATTTATCTTTTGGAACCATTTGGGCATTCTGTCTTGTAAAATTGTAGATGAAGGTCTTGTCTTGAAGATGAAGTGAATATATCGACGATGGCAACTATACCTATCGAGATCTAAAAGGCCCGTTTTGACAATAGAATGTAACTTAGAATGAAATCAACAAAATAATAGAAAAATAATTATTAACTTTTTGGATTCAAAAAACACTTTTTTTACGTGCGTTAAATAATATGTGAGGACATATTGCAAGTATTTTTTTTCACGTAATTTCCAAAGAAAAATGTAATTTTGAATTACTACGAAACGTCTCAAAAACAGTTACGTTCTCAGTCCTTTTCTTTTTAAACAATAGTGCTGTAACTAATTTGATCCCTGATTTTTACCGGCTATATTCGATTCCAAATAAAAATATTAACATAAGTAATTTTAATGTTTTAATAAGCCTCTAAGTGAGCTTAGCACTCAAAAGCCGTAAAGAAAAATTTTAATTGGCAACACTATTTCGACCTAACGGTACCTGACGTCGGCATCCGCGCAGTCTGTCGCAATATTGGAAGTTAATTGTGCGCTTCTTTGTATTCGGTGTATTTTTCTTGTGACTTGGCTGTTTTTGGACTGTTTCTGTTTGCTATCACGTTGAGCTTGGTTATTATTTTCTAGACTTTGATTGAGCATAGTGATTTGAACTCTTTTTCAACATGTTGAAGAGAGGACGTACCATTAATCAGGGCCGTCTTAAGTCTATTCTGCGCCGGGGTGCGGGAGTGTATCCTAAGACAGTCAAACATCCTATTGTGTATCCTATGACAGTCAAATATCCTATTGTGTATCCTATGACAGTCAAATATCCTATTGTGTATCCTATGACAGTCAAATATCCTATTGTGTAATTGTTTACTATAGCGTTATATTTTTTCATTACCTTTAAAAGGTGAGCGCCCGGGGTGCACCGCACCCCTTGCACCCCCTGGTAAAGACGGCCCTGCCATTAATAGCCAATCGCGCGAATTAATTGTGAAGTTCGAACGTATTCGAAGTATTGCACGAATACTTCGAACGTGAATCACTTGTAATGGTGGACCTCTATTGCCAGTAACACAAGTACAGGATCGTGTCACAGATGCACTCGGAATAGCTAAAAAAACGATACGGACCATCATGATGGAAAGTATGGGCCTTCGGGTAGTGAAGAAAACGTATTACGTACGCCTAAAAAGAGGAAGAAAAGCAAGCCTGTAATAGGTATGGACACATTCAACACAGACGCTATTTGGAACCATGTTTATGTTTATTATACAAGAAACGAATACCCTACTGTGAGTAAACTGTTAATATCCCTTCAAGAAGCTGACTTGTTTACTGGCAGTTCTTGGTCGCTAATCAGAATTATGAAACAAATTAGTTTCAAATACAAGAAGATCGACAAAAAAGATTATGTTGGAAAGATATGATTTAATATTGCAAAGAGTTTCATTTTTGAGAGAAATGAATAAAATTACTGATTGGGATAACGTCATATTTATCAATGAGACATGGTTGAACTCCAATCATACGGTGCCGCAGTCCTGGACAGGCAATACGAAAGCATCCTGCTGTAAAGTGCCAATAGGGAAAGGTGGATGCCTAATAATTTGCCATGCTGGATCAGCTGGGGAAGGTTTCGTGAACAATGCTTTACTTGCATTCAAATCGAAGAGTATGAAGGAATACCATGAAGAAATGGATGCTGATAAATTTAAAGAGTGGTTTACAACATGTTTACTTCCGAACCTCCCCGAACAATGTACAATCATTATGGACAATGCATCTTATCTTTCAGTGCAAATTGATAAAGCGCCTACTCAGGCAAATAAAAAGGCTGATTTGGTGGCATGGTTGCAAAGAAATGGTATTGAAGCCGATATAAAGTTATTGAAAGTGGAGTTATTGAAATTGGTAAAAGAAAATAAACCTATAAAACTTAGATATGAAATTGATAAAATGGCACTTGAGCACCCACATTATAAGAACACTGCTGTACCATTGTCAATACAATGCTATTGAGTTGATTTGGGCTCAAGTTAAAGGTTAGTATTCCAGTAATTGTATTATGTTAAATGTTTATTCATGTGAATGTATAATTATTTTATACCCACTGGTCTTATTAGTATAACTTTGTAAAGAGGTGTAGCTATAGGAGATGTACCTACATTTTTTTTATTAATATCAGTTAAGGAAGATTACATTACCAAAACATATTTTTTACAGGCTACGCAGCACGCAAAAATACTCAGCCACTATTCTCTACTAAGAAAATGATGACATTACTGAAGGAAGCTTGTGCCAACATCATAAAGGAAGACTGGGCAAAAGTAGTGCAAAAAACAAAGAAAAATAATAAAGAAAGATTTTGACAGAGGCGTCAATATTGATAATTTAATTGTAAATGAAATATTTATTTATAGAGGCGGCATAGCTCAACTGACAATTTTGGCTCTTCTTCTGGCAAAAGTGAATAAAGATTATAATTAATAATTATGAAGCAATTTGTTTTATTTTTGCTACAGAACTCAGGTTTTGTGTGTTCCATTGTATCATTCTATCACTTTCTAGAACTTAAAAATAAAAAAAGAAAACGATTAAAACCTATTAAAACAATTAAAATTTAGAATAAATTTTTCATGATAATCTGATACTCAGGGTACCGATTTCTTTGTTTGCATCCCTAATTATGTTATAATGACAGGTGTCAAAATGGGCCTATTAGATCACGAGGATATTAACAGCCACATACACGACAGTTATTGTGATATCAGTTAGCATTTCCAGGTATATCAAAATGGTATGTTACTTGACTCCTAATTGTTTTCAGTTACATTTTGATATTAGCGACTCATCCTTAAAAGTATAAATATATTTATTGATATTGTTATCAATTTCTCCTCACCACCCAAAGGTTGGCTGGGAGAGACCACTTTGGCGATAAGGCCACCTATTGTACTTCTTGTTATACTTATTTAAATTGTCTTTTTGGAACATGTGTTGGTATAGGTACAAGTTTAAGAGATCTATGTATTTAAAAACACACTATAAATAGAAATTTATGGTCATTATATTTTAATACATACACATATGGCTTTAACAGGAAGAGGAAGTAGCTATCTATCTACATAACATCTATACATACATCTATGTACGTGTAGAAAAGCAAATAAGTCAAATGGATATTTATTTAACCAATAATTAGTGGTTGATCTGAACCAAAACAAAGCCTGGAATAGTTGAGTTTGAGGTCGCTATGACGTATTACGCCCCCATCCCCAGTGACATAAGAAAATCAATAACATATATAAGCACTTTTCCTTTAAGATATAAAGTATAAAATAAAAATACAAAGTAAAGGGTTATTAGTAGTTGCAACCTTTACTGAACAAATGACTAATTAAATTACATTATATATGATGTAAACAATATATGATTCATTTCACCATTTGCCAGTAATTAATATGTATTCTATGCTGTTACAACTGGGCTGTATGAAAGACAAATGGCCTAAACTATATATAAAGCGTAGAATAGAATTCAAAACAGTATTTATTTTATGGTCGATTATTTGAGATTGTAAAGTTCTTTTAACTACATACTGAAGCGATCGTCGATAAGGAAGATCTAATTGGTTAGGAAAAATCTTTATATAGAAGTTTGATTGCAATTTGATTCAGGCATACATGATTATTATTATACAAACATTAATTATTTGTCAATTATATAGCGTTTTATCAACATTAAAAATATTTTCTCTTACGTACTTTGACCGACAAGTGCTTTAAGCGCCATGTTGAATCACAGACTAAAGAAATATTTCTGAAAAAATAGAATGTCAAATGACTGTCACAAACATTTTCTTTTTATTGATGGCAATGATGTAATTAACACATTCTGCCAGTGTCAAGTTTTTCTTTACAATAAATACAAAAATTTAAAAGCAAAATCTCCGTGGCAATAAACAATTTTAAAGTCTAAAACGTATTCTGTCAATGTCCAATCCCGTCGAAGTAAGTTAGGAGTTGCTCAGTAAAACGATAGTACGTTTACTGAGGACAGAAAAGGACTTCTTGGAACCACACGAAGAACGAAGTCTTTTGCTTTTATTAGAGTATCACAAACATCATGCACACGAAAACACTTTGAAGTTTAATAAACTAAACTATCACTAAATCAATAAATGGACAACACACAATTTTTATAATAATCAAACTAACACTTAACTTCACTTCTTTAGTTTCCGCCGTAAACTCGCCACAAGCTTTTATAGCTTTTAACACAATGTAAATAATACCTACTCAAAAATAACTTATTGATGATAAATTAATAATTAAAGTAGAAAAGTAGTAAGTAATAATAAGAATGCGACTGATATTTGTGAGACAAGGGTAAAACAAAATATACCTTTTATTTAATGTCTAGTGACAGATATTAAAATATCCTCTGTTTCGAGGTAACTTGTTTATGGTATCTGAAACAAAATAATTTTATAAACTTTGTATCGATACTTTTGTGGTTCAGCTATTATATTAATTCTACTTAGCGTTTTTATACTTGACATATATATTTTTTTTACTTTTCTAAAATTACAACCAAATTGCGCGCGCATTTGATAACATGAATGATAAGGAGGCGGGTCAATAAAGTCTGAAAGAGATGAGGTATATAATTGTTTCTTTCCAACAACAGAATACGAATGGGCAAATAAAATAGAACACCCACCACTACCAACCATCCAATCCAATTCAGTTCTCGTGTGGTTGTGTATAATGTGGATGTCTTAATGTTCAGAGAACTAGGAATGTCACGTGTGCGTAAAATTATATAAATATTCTAGATAGCTATGTATGTAATTAAATAATGAACAATATATAACAAGTGTTGTAAATTAATAAAAAATTCAGGACATAGACGAAGGTAAATGTAAATTTATTGACAATGTTATTTATATTTTTTTGTAATATAATGTGTATTTATTCTATAAGTATAATAAAATAATCGGTATATATTTGTATAATAAACTATATTAAATTCACTGCTATAATAGAACCGTGGGAATAGTATTTTGTAAACATCAATAGGTATCACTCGTTCAATGTAAATAGAAATTTTTGAATTAAAGAAAATCAGTTCTTTAGCCAAACAAGGTAATTAGAAGTTTAAGACCACTGTCTTATATCAGTACCATTATTTTAAAAAACAAATATATTAATATAAATATATCCACTTACTAGGCGTACTACCTACTAGAGGTGTACGCGGTTACATTGAGCCTATAAAATCCTTACACTGTAGACAGGCACAGCTGCTGGACACGAGTTTCACATTGGTACAGTACTTTTTTAAGTATCTAGGTACATACCTAGTTATTTAAGTAAATCAGATATGTATATGAACAAGTTACAGGTAAAATCAGCATAATTTTCTAAAAGATTCCTATTCTTTTACAATAATAAAGCAAGAATAATCTAGCTATACCCACGATCTTACCATAGCATTTGTCATTGCATTGGGTATGCACTTGCACCTACCTAGGTGCAAATGCTACATGCCGATTAAGTAGATAGGCATGTCAATGATAGTTAACTGCATTTCGAACACTGCCGCTACTGCGCGTATCATTGTCTTATTGTATCTATCGATGCCATTTTCAATAATTAACATAGTTGTTTTTTTATCGGCAGTCGGTGAAAGTGAGGTGTGGCGATCGAGGAGCGGACTAGTGTTGCACAGCGTCCGTCTTCGGCCTGACCGGTTGCAGTTGGTGTAGTGAAATGTAAAGTGGCAATGAAATAGTACTTGTCGTACCTGAAATTTAAACAGTGTTTGTGATCTGGTGGAGTACAAAATGAGAAGCGATGAGCTAGTAGTGGTGATACCTTACCCCTGCCGCGTCGAGGGATGGCTAGATAGATGCGGTGAGTTTAATTATTCTCTTATCTACACAATTCAGCATAGTGACTGTGTGTTTACATACGTGCAATTACTATTTTTAACGGTACATTGGCAAGTTATTTGGGGCGCTTTACGTAAGTGCTCGATGCTCAATGAGTGAGATTTAGGTATGTAATGTACCTACCCAATGAGAATGCGGAATAAAGGTCGAAGTCTTTTGTAGCTTTCAAATCACCATTTTTTATAGATTTATATATCAAATATAAAAATATTATTATATTTGTATGGACATGTACCTAGGTGTTTATTTTAAGCGTAGTTATTCGACTTACCTATGTTCTAACTACTAACATTAGGTAATCTAAAGTTAGCATAAATTGTTATGGTAACTTTAGATTACCTACTGTCATTGGCATGCTATAACCACACCTGATGCCTGTGTCTTTCCACTGCTGGATATAGGTACCTACGTCTTCCCAAGGATCGCCAATACACATAGTCTTTCGCTCTTTTCATTAAGTCACTACCAGTCAAATCATCCGTCCACCTGGCGGGAGCGCATCTCACGCTACGTCTCCTATAACCGTGGTCTCCATTCGAAGACTCGTCGGTCTGCCCACTACCTAACATTTCAGTGGACTATGTCAGCGACGTAGGGAGAGTTGGATATTGACGAGCCTATAATTTAATACATGTTTGATATAAAAAAACTAAAATCGGCATTGTTATAAAAAGAATTTATTTGGCCACAAGCTATAGGTAACTGACGAAATTATGGAAATCTAAAAATAAAAAATATTATGAACAAAAATGCAAAACCTGGCAAAACGCGAAATTATCAGACTATGAATAATACCGTGCCTGACATGTGTGGAGGCAACCCGGGGTAGACGATAGTGGTATTGCTTCTAATTTAATTTAAAATTATTTGTATGAAAATGGCTTCATACTAATAATTTTAAATTATATTAGAAATGTAATTTTAAGATAAAAAAGTCCCGACTTTGCAACCGCAAAGCCATACGCCAGTTTTTGTATGTGTTGTTTGGGTAATTGCATAAAATGCTTTAGGTAGTCAGTAGAGCAACATGCTCACATAGATTATTCTCTTGTATTTCTCCAGTATATATTGCAGTATATATTTATATATATTTAAAAATAATATTGCGCGTAATTGTCAAACTTTTGTACTTTGTCCTGTAATAAAGAAAAGTTCTTCAAATTTGAATATGAATGTTAGGAAGAAAGTATTTGCACACTATCCTTTAATATTTTTAGGAATGACAAACATTCAAACAATAAAGATTTGCATAAATAAATTATAACTTATCTTTTAATGGAAATACATCAAAAATTACAACGAAAGCGCGGGAAACATTTTGACTGACACCTACCTCAACATGGTTGTTCGCGACGCACGGATCGCCGGTGCACGAAAATAATGTCTATTAGACTATGATATTACGAACTCACATGTCCTCTAAAAAGTTATTGTTTTTTTTGGATATAAGTGAGCACGGTATTGTCAACCGCGGGCAATTATCCAACTCTGGACAAAATCCAAAAGGAAGAGATTCGACGAGAAACTGATACCCTATCAGTTTTTCGTCGAATCTCTTCCTTTTGGATTTTGTCCAGTACTAAGATTCGAGATACCGAATATATAGGCCTCTCAATCAATCACACGCTGAGCGACTTTGAACTGGTGAATCGGGTCTATTGTCCGAAAATCACATTTCGGCACCATAAGTCATAACGGGCAGGACGCATTGGAACCGATTGGAAACATCTTCAAATAGGCGACGAGAAAAAGTGACGCATTTTCCCGAATGCTGCTCAGCCGAGCTGAATGCGTCTGACGGCCGAAGTTGAGTTTGTCTTATTGGTTTGATTATTATATACACCAAAATACATATACCTACTTATCGGTATCGGAATTATCTTAGATAAAACAAAATTAATGTTTAATAAACATGTTCTTCTGGAACCAATAAACGTGGAAGACATGACACTTGACACTCGCAGATTGTGTCTGCAACCAGCCCTTTCAGTATCCACTGCTAGATTTGGGCCTCCTCATGCACATTGACTCGTGCGTGAGGGATGTAAGGCCTTAAAACGCCACGCTGCCCAAGCGGGTTGGCGAGTCCTCTCTTTTAGAGGTGGTGTAGTTCCTCAGGGCCTGTGGTAGCCGCAGCCAAACTTTGTCGATAGACGTATTCAACTTTACGAGGGGAGTGTATGTATCGCAGACTCATAGAAGCAAATGAGTAAAGCTTATAATTTGACTAATACCTACTTACTTATCTACGCTATATTCCCAATTCGATGTCTACATCGTTCGATGTCTAAACCTACGCTGTCGTCAGCGAAGTGACGAGCGATCGCTAGTGTTGTTAGCTCCTCACATTTCGCATTAAATCGAAAACAATGTTTATAATACCTACATGCAGCCACTACATTTTTCAAATTTCAAACCAATGCACGCCACTGGGTGTCGAATCATGAACTCCAATATGTGCTCCAGTTTCTTAAAATGATAAAATCTGAAACGAAACTAATTGCGAAAGAACAAGTCAGCGTCATAGTTAAAAGACATTACCAAGCTGAAGTGACAATGGGAGGCAGACCGTATGGGGACCAAAACTCATGGAATAGAAGTCTTTGAATTCAGATTTCATACCAGGCAGCGCACCCAACCAAGTGGACGACAGCTAGAAAAAGTTACGCGTGTGACGAGACAGAGTTAGTGACGCGGGTCTTGAGGCAAGGAGGGGAGGTTTATCTTCAGCAGTGGAGAGACATAAGCTGATAGCACATAATACATAATAATAACATCAATAATGATGTGATAAAGTGATAATCTGATAAGTTACTTATAGGGTTGATACAAAAGCTCGTAATGTTTTTTCGACAAAAATTGAAGAATAAATTTGTTTATTTATTTAGAAATTACATTTAATCAATACATTATAAGTTGTTCTGTTTGTTTTGTTCTGTTCTTTTCTCGATCTCTCAGGTAGCTGCACAACCCCGTGCTCATGAATATAAGTTCTGAGGTTATTGGCTAAGGAACTGATGCAGGAAACTATTCAAATATTCCAAAGAAGTAAACTCTATACCATCTAAGAAATTTTAAAGCGATCTAAATAAATGATAGTCGGAGAGAGCAAGGTCGGGAGAGTACGGTGGATGAACCAAAACGTCCCTGTCAAGTTCCAAAAGTCTGTGTCGGATGGGGTCAAAATTACATTGCAATCAGCCTTGGTCTTTCCTTCAGAGCGCGTGATGCATCGCTAAGAATAAAAAAAAAATCACCAAACTTTCTGCACCATTTTCGGCATGTGGAATCTTCATCGGCACCTTCACTGTATTGTGTACATTTATATCTTCTTTTGCGTCTGCAAAGCATTTTTACCGTTTCGGAAATAAAAAAGTTATAGTATGTCAAAAATTCTCCTCATTGTGTGTCATTTTTAATGTTTTAAAAAAAATAATGAACACAACCAAATAACGCATTTTTCCTCCAAGCACTCGCTGAAATTCCTTCTGTCAAACAATACCAAAACTTTATATGTATAAAGTTGATAATACCTACTTCGATTAGCGATGCAATATCACTTAGGGCCAAAAACAGAACGAATTTATGCATCAACCCAACAATTTATTATAATAACATTGTAAATTCAATATACCACCCATGTTACATTTATTAGATTCCTTATTTGTTCTACGAAGATAGATAGTTTAAAGCCATGTCACTTCTCTGAATTGATTTCGATTCGTGGCTGCGTTGTTGGCGTGATTGTGTTTAATTGTGGAATTGCACAACAGTAGCGGTCGGCGTCCCACAACTGTCGTCTCGTCCACAATTATAACTAATACTTGACGCCCGTTGCTTTTAATTGTTTAAACTCTTAAATTGAACGCAATGTCTCAACGGGCGTTTTCTCGGCGCTTAGTCATTTTTATTGTAGATTAACTTCTACCCGCCGCTTCATTCGCGTGGACTTAGAAGCAGCTGTAAAAGATTTTTAACACCTGTAAAAGCACCGACATGGTTCACGGTTTAACATGAACATGGTTTATGTTTTCACGGATGAAAACCATCCAGTAGTTTTGAGTTATTCTATTAAAAGATTTTTTTTATTTTATTCTATAACTCAACCTCCTTGTGTCATTAAAGATGACACATATAGGTACCAGTTTTCTTTCTGGATACTTAGCTATACATTAGTGGAAACCCGACCAAAATCCGTTCAGTTGTTTTTACGTGATGCTCAAACAAACAGACATACAGACAAACAAATTAAAAACTACTGTTTTGGGTTCCGTAGCTTGTGACGAGACACCCCAATTTAAAAAAAAAAAAATAAGTACAGTACCTTGCCATATTATTAGACCCAGGCAAAAAAAAAAACCTTTCTTATGTGTGATTAGTTATATAGTATAAAATACAATGGATTTAATATATTTTTTTTATTTAAAAAATATAACTGGATATTGATTAAATTAAAATAACACAGTTTTAAGTCGATATTTTAATTATTTTTAGTATAAGGCGAAATCAAAGAAAAATGTTGCTTAAATCTAATATTTTGTGTGGCCATTTTTGGCTGCAATGAGTGCTTTTATTCGACGAGGCATACTCTCTATGCACGATTGGATGGTTGTTTGTAAGTGGGGATTATGATTCCACTAATAAATTAATTTTTCTATTAACTCTGTCTTAGTGGTAATAGAAGTTTTTGAGATTTCCCGCTTCAGCAACTCCCAAGCACTCTCGATGGGATTCATATCAGGAGAGTTGCCTGGCCAATCCAAAACTTTGATATTTTTTGTATTAAGATAGGCTGTGATACTTTTGGCTTTATGGCAAGGAGCCCCATCATGCATAAATATCGGCTCTTCCTCATCAGAAAACCACTCCTGTAACTGGGGTACCAATCTTGTCTTTAGTACTTTTTTATACTGATCTTGACGCATAGTTTTCTCCACGATGTAAAGGCGGCCTGTTCCCTTTCCAGATATGACAGACCAAACCATGATTGAAGGTGGATGTTTAATTGTAGGCACAATACATTCAGGTTTGTATTGTTCGCCTGGTTTTCGGCGGACAAACTTTGATTTTTCCATCAAAATTTGGAAAACAGACTCATCAGAAAAGCAAACCTGTAACACATCAAAATAAAAAAGTTTAGATTAATATAAATGTGACTAATAATTAATATAATTTATGTCCAAAGCTATATTACCTTTTGCCAATCTGCAACAGAAAATTGTTTATGTTTATGAGCCCATTGAAGTCGCTTCTTCATCATGGCTGGCGTCAACTTGCGCTTTCGTGCAGGTTTTCGAGCGATTAGCCCTATTTCAGCCAATCGGCGTTGCACAGTTCGTTGGGAAACACGTATTCCCGCATCTGTTATATGTTTAGTAAGCAACTGAACTGGTAATTTTCTGCTTTGCATGCAAATATCGCGAATCTTCCTATCAGTTCTAGGGGTTGTTATTCGGTGTCTACCACAAGTACCCTTTCTTTTTGGGGACAAAGATATTCCGGAATCAACTTTTTTCTTAATATTCTTTACAGAACTTCTTGAGACACCTACTACTTTTGCTATATCGTATTGTGATAAGTTGGATGCTTTCAATAAGCCAGATATTTGACCAACTTTCTTTGGTGACAGGTCGCAGCCTTTCCCCATCTAAAACATTGCAAAATTTAAATAAAATACTGTTTATTTTATTAAAATGGACAATAAAATACATATTCAACTAAATTAACATCGAAAAACATTCACTTACCACTGTAAATGATAAAATAAACACTTTTAAATGACAAAAATCTTTGATAACTTTTTAGGTTATTTGGCAGTCGTTACACTAACGACCACATAACGGTTTATGCTTATGACTTTAAGTAATGTTGCTACAGTTAAAATATCTTAAAAATGTTGCCATAATAAGCAAACGGCAAAAAATAAACTTCAAGGGCCAAGTACTAAATTAAATTCTACATTGTTTGTGAAATACAACTTTTTTTTGCTTGGGTCTAATAATTTGGCAAGGTACTGTATATGTACAGACTCATCCCTTGTACTGTTTTATTATATTATATTACATAGATAATGTGCATATATAACTGAGTAAGTATATTTTGGCGTTTTAAAGAATTGGCTTTAGGTACAGAAGACTACGGATATATAGAATATATGTATATTTGTATATCAGGCTGGGCGATCAGCATTTTTTTTTTTGATCTTTTTTTACATTAATTGCATTACGTTCACATTAATCTTACATTATTTACATTTTAAGTTTTCATTCAATTACATAGTTTAGTTTTCAAGATTCAATAACATGAAGAGCTCATTAATCAAATTCCAACTAATAGTTATCGCGCTACCTACTTGAGAACTGAAGGCGAGAAGTTTATGAGTTTATGAAGTTTAGTTTACGACGCAAGTAGTCTCAATAAGAATGAGGTATTAATATCTCTTTCATACACCACCCCTGAGCTATAGGTAATCTCTTTGGTAACAAAGCATAGTTATGAATTACGAATAATAAACTCGTTAGAGTACATAAATTACAATAGAAATCTTATCGCCGAGCAGGTCGTTTGCGTATGCCCCACTTTTAGTGAAAATTATACGGCGATGTGGTTTTCTATCGAGTTTCGGTCCATCAGGCTGGCTTGATCAACTCGCTTTCTAGACATAGACAAGGGTCTGCGTTGTACAGATGCTGCAAAGGAAACAATTTAAATTCAATAAAAGATAATTAGCAAAGCGGGAAAAGAACGAAGAAATTTCAGTAATTGTATCAATAGAGCAGCAACAAGCAGCCTAGTGCGTCTCCGCCGTGAAATCATTCATACTCAGCTTGGAATGTGGTTATGGTTAACCGCAATTGTTTGCTAGTGTTTGATTCAACTCTACGTTTCTTAGGTAAGTAGATAGATGCCTTACTTAATTGACCACAAAGTATTGGTGATAAATGTAATGATAAAAAATTAAACCAAAAGTTTGCAATTATGTTACGTTGATAACCAGTCATCAGTTATAAATTAATAGGGGCCAAGTCCTCCACTGCTTTTCTCAACTACGCCCATGTAGGTAATAGGTACGTTTGAACTAAAGCTAGAATGAGAAACATAGTAATAAATTTTCATATCGCTGACAGGGTAAGTTTTCTTTTCATAAAACTTTCAGCTAGGTAGTTACAGTGCAACTAATAATTCATCAATACAGGCCAATGCATTTTTTTTATGTACGAAGGCGGCTGACGAGCATACAGTCCACCCGATGGTAAGTGGATACTGTCGCCCATAGACATCCGCGATACATGCCAACATAAGTCCAAAATGACAAACGTTGAACGCCCCCGGATTCGCTGCCTACCTTTGGAGATATAGGAATGGATTTGGAGAAAGGGTTGGGAAAATAGGGATAGGATGGGAATATTCTTTGGCACATCTCACTCACTACCCAAACACGTAGCTACGTACATTAGGGGAATAAGATAAAGTGAGAAATGCAGTACATTTCAAGGTAGTCTTCTGTGAGAGAGGGGTAACGTGGCCAGTTGAGCTCGTCCAGCGGTTGTTAGATTGCAGCGTGCGCTCTCCCTCTCAATAAATATCTAGTGATACTGGCTAGTCTTGCGTAACATTGCTGCTGCATATGTCTTACTTGCTTTGCAAAAGGTCCCGGGTTCGATTCCCGGTCGGACATACATTAGTTTAAAAAAAAAAGACAATTGCAAGTTCGGGTCTGGGTTTGTGTTTTGTATGTGTCTCCGGACCCACGACACAGGGAATCCTAGTGTGGGCCATTGAGTGTGGCGTTATTTATTTATTTATACTTTATGTGTATCGCTGCATATAATGAACAATTAATTAATGCATACATGCATTACAATGTCATGAAATAATTAAAAACGCATAAATGATAACTCTGTGATGATAAAAATGATGGACTAAACACAACCAATCAAACCTAATTAGATAATACCTAGGTTCTCTAGGTTTTCTCAAACATTTAAGTAAAGATCTTCATTCATTCATTTATATTTAAAAAATATTTCACTATTTTTCTTGTGTATATATATACCTATACACCTAGCTACATGGGACTAGTAATTAAGTAGTTAAGGTATGAATATTTGACTCACACAATAATAAAATTGTGCAAGCAGAGTTTACCGGTCATTGGCCGGTGCTGGCCAAACAAAGTTATCAGCGTTATTCAGGTTATACCTATTACATTACTATGTAATCCACGTGCTATAATATTAATTTAAGTACATGTGGTATTTGAAACAAGATTTTCGTGGAGTAGTGATGTCATGATCCCGTATTGCGTTTGTACCGGTAGTCACGTGGTATGCTCAGCACACGAGCGAATCGCATAGTTTCAGCCAACAGGGCATGCTTAATAGTGATTTTATGCCGAAAAAAAGTCTAATATCAGTTAGGTAACATGAAAAGTGAAACATTGATATGGTTGCCAGATAATAAAATACAAAAAAAAGAGAAAAAACCATACATAAATTACAAAAAAGACAGAAATTTACAAATCGCGTTACGTATAAAAAGATTTAAAAAAGATTTTTAGTGCAACGTTTTAGCACATTTATTTTCGAAGCATTCGTGTCGGTAATGCTAATTGTGTTGGCAGAGTCAATTTTAAATAAAAAATAAGGTTTGGTTTTGGACCAGTTTAGTCCTAATTATTGAATAAATATTTTTAAAGCGGCGCATAATAAATATAAATGTCATCAGTAACAATAATGGTAGCACGTATTACTCGTACTTACTTGAACTTTGATATGAATGAGCTTGAATTCATTACAATTTACTGTCGTCACTACAAACATACAAAAGTGATCTAAGACATATGTTACTTCAAGTAATATAAAGACGTGTAGAATGCGTCACGTGAAAACACCTCCGTTGGCCGATACCTAAGAGAGGCAAGCACGTGCCACGCCTATGAATGACTTTCGGTAGAAAGTAAACTCTCGCGATACTTGGTATGTCAACGTTGACATCGGTAGCTTGAAACCATTGTCTTATTTATCCACAAATAACAAAGTTTTGTGAATGCAAATGCAACTAACTTTCTAAAGAATCTCTACGTTTGTATGAAAGATACAGGTTTTTGTAGTTATTGTTTAGAATTCTCATAATTAGTGAATAATGCTGTTGAAATAAACAGTTTAGTTTGTTACGAAATTGAGTGTTTAACAATGACATTTTCACATATAAAAGCTACAATGTACCAACTTAACTATGAAATCTTTTAATTAGAGTGAAATAAAGATGTAATGGATAATAGTTCCTCCCTAAGGTGATGTCTAACTTCATGCGAAAAGGGCGAAAAGTATCAAGTGAGGGAGAGTGGCAGCAATCTAATGAACGAATCCTAATACAGGGGTTCTTTTAGGAAATTCGTGGATAATTTAACGCCTCCCAAAGCGACGAGCCCCCAATGAGGGGCCCCAGAATTGGACTATAAATCAGGATAACTACTGGACGTGTCCGATCTTTCGTAATCTCGTATATAAATTGAATCTCATTCATCTAATGTGCTCATCCAATCTTACACTAGGTTCCATTTAGATGGCAATGACGTCAAAGATAATCCTCATTTGCCTCAAATATGTAGCACACTTTAACATTTTCGTTTAATTTGTAGAAGGGACTGCCCATCTGTGTATACACCTGTGCCTAAGTCTTGCATCATGTGGACTTAAATAGTGTTACGCAAACCGGCAATTCTTGTAAGAGGAATTTAAGCTTCGCCCATGTAGTTTCTATGTAGCCCAAGTACTATCAAATAGTTGATCATTAGCAAAAACATCCTAAATCACAATCCTATTTTCTAGTAGACAGTGTACAGTTATATTTTTGCATGAGAATGTAAAAATAACACAATATTTTCTTGAATGGCTTCTTGAATGAATTCTTCTTGAATGGGAGTTTACAGTTATTTGTATAATGATTCGTAATTTCTTAAACACATGATCCTCTTTCTTATATCTAGTTTTAATTTAAGAAGAAGATGGAGTCAAAATGATATTGTGAAACGTGTGCTTGTTTAGTGACTTAATCTTCTATGTTCTCTCAATTAGGTAATGGACGTTCACAACGCTATTCTTGCTCTAGCACGACTTGACCTGGGCTTTCACGCTTACTTCGCTTAGTATTTTGTTGAAACTCTGTTAAAACTGTTTGACTTCGTTTTCGTTTCTGTCTGATATGTTTACGTCCTTAAGAATTCCAGTCCAGGGCTTGCCTGGGAATGTAAACCGGAATTGGTTAAATCGCCGCAAGGATTGACCAATCCAAAACGATCTTCAACATTTGATTGCTCAATAATATACCCAATAATATTTAGGAGCGACCACGTGACTATTTCAGGCCAGAAGATTCGGGTTAATTATGACGAAGACGTCGCGCGTCGATTAAAATCGAAGTTGTTTAATATACAGGCTGTAACCGATTAATGTCATGTCAATCAACTCAAATCATGGACGGAATCCAAGGTTTCAGGCTGCAGGAATACATTGCTTGTAAATTATACGTGGCTATGTATGTGTATATGTATAAATGTAATATTTCACACTGGACTTGTCTTTATCTGTGAAAATATAGTTTAAAGTCTCCGTTAGTAAGTAACAATTTAACCTGTATTTTCTAAAAAAAAGATAAATTCAAACAGGTTTCCTACAACATATCTGGTGTCATTATTGAGTTAGCTATATTTAATTTTATTGTTGATCATAAGGAACACTGTGCTCTCATAACGGAAATTGCTTTCCCATCCGTTCACAAAAAACATCGTTGAAAAATATACTATAGTTGCGAATGCTGTGACTTTTCTTGGCATTGCTTACGGCGACGTTGCTGTCTTTTTACTACAATTTAAAACAGAATAGGAGGTAAATTACTCCTATACATTACCTATTTAACTCTGCTATGACGTAGTATTGGTCTCCCTCCGGTCAGGTGGACCTACGAGGTGAAGAAGTTCACCGGTGGTCGTTGGATAAGAAGAGCTGACGATCGTGTGTGGTGGCTAGTCTTGGGAGAGAACTGTATCCAGCAGTGCAGAGACATAGGCTGATGGTATGGTATGGTATAACGTTATTAAACAAGAGGCACTTTGATGGATTTTACGTTATTAGATGACAGGGGACTCTTATATTGTATATTTCACAAATACAAATAACTTCAAACCGAGATTACTCTTTGACTAACAAAATATTTGTTTAAAATCTTTTGTCACTTTCTAACCAGTTTTTTTTAGATAAGGATGAAAGACTTTAAGCAATTACTTTATGAGTCTTACTTTACGAGTAAGACGGATTATGTATAAGTACT
This sequence comes from Sesia apiformis, assembly GCA_914767545.1. NCBI lineage: Eukaryota > Metazoa > Arthropoda > Insecta > Lepidoptera > Sesiidae > Sesia > Sesia apiformis. The sequence continues at coordinate 6,644,388 of OU611950.1, read as the reverse complement.
TACGAGAGCACATATATCCTATTACTCAAACATAAGTTATTTCCTCTATTATCGCGACCTATTTTTACGACGTAGGTAGGTCAATTTTACACGTGTTAGGCAATTGGGCCCTATTATTCAATTAGGATGTTCAGGGAGGTCATGGACCATATCTGCCCACGGTCACGGCTTATCAACAGAACTGGAGCAGGTCATCGGCCGTCTCCAATGAACTGTCGCCAGTTGACTAATACATATCGACATCATTGTATTTCGCAATAAATTACTGCATAATAACAATAAATACACAGACCTGCAAATCTTTTAAAACTAATATCTAAGTACGAGTATATCGGGTTGGCAGTATGTATAAAGTTCCCTGGTCTTATGAATTAGCTTATACAATAACAAGTCACCAATCTTCGCTTGGGCTGCCTTTCTATTTGTCACCACAAATATTTATTTTATATATTTGAAGCAAAGGTACTGAATTTATGAGCGTTTCCTTTTAGAATAATAATTTTAATCACTCAGATGAAATCGTCTTTAAATAAGTAGTAGGTATATTGATGGTGAAAAGAGCTCGCCAGTTTGTAATAACTCCCTTCACTATTTATTACCACTTTCTGGTCACTGTCGGAAACAGATGGAGTACTGCGATTAACAACTTAAAAACTTGTGCACTTTAATTTATGTTATAGCGACAAGTTTTCTTTTCACTATCGATAGTTGTTTGAGTGGGTATCTACGCCGGATCATACATTCTTGCGCCGCCCGTTTCGAAACGCCAAAACGCGATTATAGAAAAATAAGTAATTTCAGTACCTATATGAGAAAAATGCTGAAGAAATTTCAGAGAGAATCTTAGAGTCATACCATATGAATTAAAATGTTTAATATTGCCAAAGGTTAAAAATTAGTTATTATCTACTATCACAGCGTAGAGGCTATGATTAATTAATGTTATCCGGCTATTCTTATCTTTCTTTTCAAGTAATCTGTCTTCGCAGAGGACATTCGGTTTTCCTTGTGTCTGAGACGCGTGGATGATCTGGATATGAAGTGACATTTTTACGACCATTTTCCTCGCATATCTTTTGTGTTTGCCATCTAGGTAAATAATTGATGTCTCAATTTTTTTTTATAATGTAGTCATCTCAACTTTGAAAGGGAATTGAACACGTACATACGACTAATATTCCCGAATAGAGTCAACATAGAAGTGAGTCATGGCCCCTCTTTATTATTCTTTAATTTCTTATTGGAAATCTGTTTGGGCAGCGGTATTAACTTCTATGAACAATAAGACACATTATATTCTGTGGTGAATATATTTGAAGATTCTTAAAAACATTCTACGCCTTCGTTTCTATGATAGTAAATGCAGTCTTATATTAGTTGCCTTTGAAATAAAGATGTCACAAATTCTTTATCCAGAAAACCTATAAATCTGCATATTATTTTACTGATTTCCGGTGTGATTTTTTGATAACACTCAGTCACTCTCTCGGTCTGATTTTGCCTTCGTGTTATTTGTAATTTCGATCCACATGGAAAATATCTAGGTATCTATCGCACAATCTGTCAGCAGCTAGTGCGCCCACTTAAATCGGAAATATTGAACTGAATTCTTATAAGACAAAAATATTTTTATAATTAGTGTTATATTGTCTATTTGAATATTATTTATAAAATACATAATTTACGTAACTTTTAACCTTTACGTAAGAATCTTATAAAGGTAAATAAAAAAACCTTCATCATGTTATGATATGCAAGCATGCCATATAAATTATCATCCATTTTTAGCTTGTCTTTCCTATACAAGTTACCACTTCAATCACACAATCTACAAATAAAACAATCACTGCAAATGTTATTAATATACTAAACAAATACCAGTACCTAAATAATAGATAATAATTATTTTTCAATATAAATACATACATATATTGTTTACTGTTGTTTAAGGTAGAGTTCTTAGGGATATGATATTTCGGATCCGGATACGGATATGGATATGGGTATGTACCTATAAAAGAGAGGTAAAACCGCTTATTTCAGTTATTATTTCGGATATGTATTTAATGAACATTTTAAAGAAATATACCACTGGCTAAAAGCATAGGAAAATAAAATCAATTAGGCAAGCAATCATAATCATAGCCACTGCGCTATGATCAAAATAATTGTATTGGAAATACCTACCACCTAAATAAAATATTATAATAAACTTATAAGTTATAACAAAAGTGGATATGTATACACTTGTATACTATATACACTAACATTCACTTATTGATTGACTAACACTCGCCAACAGTTGAGACGTATCTCAAACAGTTGAGATTTTTACAATTTCGGGTAAAAAATTTGTAACTACAGAGTTACAAATTTTTTACCCGAAATTGTAATAATTAGTAAAATTATTAAGCACAAACGACTTATTCAGACTGTAACAAAGAATGAACGAAAAATCTATCAAAACGAATGGAAGCGGCAAGAACTTGTCGAAATTTGTCTTGTTTAAACTCCGTTCCTAAAGGCAACGAAAAAAAATATTGCAATGACATCCGAAAGTTTTATTTCGGTTTCGAATATTTTTTATTTCGGATTTCCGATAGTTTCCGGTTACGGCGCTCCATAACATCCCTAGTTTAAGAGGATTAATATACGTACTTTCCTCTACTTTTGGACATGGCATCAGGAAGATCGTAAATTTTACGATGTAGCGGACAGATAATATTTTATCTCACTTTTAGGACAGGTTGTCTGTGATGCAAATTTGGAATTAATGTCGAGGGGCCGAGAGAGTACGTGATGAAGAATTAATGAATCATTTACATGGAATTATGAGTGACAAAATCTTCCTTAGGTGTATATATATATATATATACCTAAATTTGTTAGGTATATATGGTATATTTAAATTTGTCATCATTATAAAATACCTCTGTTATGTTCATAGCAATCAAATGAAATGTTTTACACTGTACCCGTTTTACATAACGTGTTATGGCATTTCGGTGTTACGAGTGAGACCTGAATTTAAATTAATTGTAATATAACGGACGCTATCGATCGTGATATAACTGGCAACGAAAATTAAGCAGTATCTAATATATTCTATTATCTAGTATCTAAACGTATACTAAAGCGACTATATTTTTGTCTTTATTCACTGTTTCATCGGCCTGCCACATGATCTCTCTATCTTTATATGTACCTACTCGTAATATCATCATTTTTATATCCTTTTTTTCCATATATGGCAATGGTGCAATGAGCACATTCTGCCAGTGTTAAGTTTTCTTCGTAATAAACACTTTCAAAGTCTAAACGTATCCTGTCAGGAGTCCTGTCCAGGAAGAGTACCTACTCCTTGGAAGCACACGAAAAAGGCAGTCCCACGCTTTTATTTGATTATCACAAACATCACGCACAGACAACCCTTTGAATTTTAATAAACTATCACTATTAAACCACAAAACGTACAACACACAATTTTTATAATAATCAAACAAAAACTCAACTTTACTTCTCGAGTGCCCTCCAAAATGTCTGTTTTTATCTTATTATGACTTTTTCTCGGGGCGAATGAGATACTTTTTTAATATTCTGCAACTCTTCCTAATATTAGTAGAATAGAAAGTTACTGACCTACGCCTCACCTTATCGAATTTTTGTCATCAGCCGTAACGTTTTCCGAAAGTAATTTTTTCTCACGTAATAAGACAATTAGAAGATACAACTGGGTATGTAATGTAATTTCATCTAAGTACTTATTTTTTTAATTATATGAATTAGGAAATAACGCACACACAGAGGGAGAAAGGAACACATACAAATATTATAGTCTCTATTGACTGAAACTCATTAAAAATTTGTAATATTGTCACAACGGTTAAGTTTGAGAAGATGACTTGATCGATATACAAGGCTCCCATATAAATTAAGTAATTAAGGTTTTGAAAGGACAACTGAGCATTCTGAGCACCTTTATCAAAAATGATTCGCCCTAATAATAAATTTTGTAAATTTTATTAGGAAAGAAGTTTTCTTAGGTTTTCGCGATTACTATACATAGCAATTAAACAACTTTGAACGGTTTAAATCGCGTATATTTAACATTATTTATATCCCGACGTTTCGAACACTTTGCAGTGGACGTGACCACGTGACCACGTCCACTGCAAAGTGTTCGAAACGTCGGGATATAAATAATGTTAAATATACGCGATTTAAACCGTTCAAAGTTGTTTAATTGCTAGGAAAGAAGTTGTTGAAGAAATCGGTATCAGCACAACATCTCCGAATTTTCGAAGGGTTTCGTAAAGATATGATCTAATAGGTGGATAAATTTCGTAAACGACGACACAAAAGCATTAGCGCGAGACACATTGCGGTTGTTACAAAGTATCTCAATTTACCATGGCAACGTAACTAATGACCATTTATACTAATGAAATTAATTTACTTACTAGCGTGGTTTTGGAATTATCATTATTAAAAAAATATGATATAAAATTATATGCAGGTAGGGTGGTATTTATTTATTCAATTCATCGTCGAAGGAAAGATTAGATAATAAAGAGATTAAAAGCCTTTTCAGAAAAGTCTAATTTATTGATTTCTGTTCCATCTGCGCAGAGATTTTTTTTATATAACCTCCTATTACTTACATAGCGTGTTCATCCAAAGGATAATACGATATAAACATAAAAGATCAAAAGAATTTGACACTTTTACGTAATGTTGTATCTGACGACATGTATAGAATTACTTCCACGATATGCGTAGTTTAGTTCTCCGTTCCCACACACATAATCACGTCATGATTTCGTGATGAAGGCTACTATTTAGTACACCTTACACACCATTTTCTACTGCTATGAATGGCACGTGAATGTAGAAACTAGCTATTTCGTTTATAGTATAATCTGGTATTATACGAGGAACAGAGATTGGCATTAGACAATAGACAACACTTTATTCCGGACAACACAACACACAATAATTTGTAACATACAAATAAAGGAAGTATAATCGTGCCGATGTGTATTGCGATGCCGCAAATGGACTCCAACTCAGCATAAGCTGCAGTGAATCACAACGCTGGTTTTCAGTGGAGCCATCACGTCGCCACGGATGTCGGACAGCAGTAAGAGAAGATGATAAACAAATGAAACAAACACTAATAAAACAAACATTAGTGAAGGCAATGCAAATAGCAATTATTTACGAAGTTGTTTATAAATACATATACAGCTATCATAATTACAATTCTTAATTATAACTTCTCCCATCGCCCAAAGTCAATAACGTCGAGTTTTATAATTTAGTATAATTTTTGGTAAGTATCTTACATAGTTCATTTTAATATATTGCACGATTTTTACTGTTTATTATTATTATTACCATTGAATTATTACTGTGCTTTATTACAATCTATAGCTTCGTTCGCGGTAAGGATTCCGAACTGATTCCGAACTATACGCATGCGCAGTTCAAATAATGCCGTTCGCGGAACACACAATTCAGAATTTCTAGTTACAGTTCTGTGTTCGCGGAACCGTCGAACTCGATTCAGGATCGGTTCATAATCAGTTCTATCAGTTCTATAACTTTGGCAAGAATCCGTAGTTCCAGACATGCGCAGTTTTTACCTAACGACATTTGACATATATGCTGCGGCTATATTCAGTTGGTTAGAAACTAATAAACTGGTTAAATAGTTAAATAAAATATAAATTTTATTAATTTATTAAGGGTTAAATAAAATATGGTTAGTTTTGTTTGTTGTTTATATAAATAAGTTTATATAATACTCTAATAAAAGTAATGTGTTTAGATGGGTCCACTTAAATACTTGCCAACTTAGGGGTTTTCCCCCCAAATTTAGGGGGTAAATAAGTGGGATGGGTTTTTTTTAGGGGTTTTATATTTTTAGGGATTTTTTGACTCTTCATATATTTTTTTGAATATATATTTTTCATATATTATGTGAAAGTATAGGCCCTGGGACAATCCAAACTATAATAGCTAATCATATTTATTTGTTGACCTAGCGACTTAACGACATCTAGTACAAATATATTACAACTACTCTGTGGTGACTGGTGGTTATTGTGCCTATGCTTATTGGAAATACATATGTACGTTGATTATTGTTTACTTGTTTAATTCGATTTTGTTGTTGTACTGCTGTGCCGACAAGCAATTTGTTAATGATGCCTAAAGAAACTAAAAATAATAAAATGTACTGTCAGAAGTACACGTAGATTTGGGAAACAGATCCAGATTTAAAAGGTAAAGAAATTTCATTGCATTTTTGTAATTTATATTTTTTCTTTTATTATATATTTTTTTAGAGGGATTTCTAAGTAATTGGGGCGATTTTGGGGGTTTTTGACTTAAGCTTTAGGGATAAATATTTTTGACAGTTGGTAACACTGCCGATGACAGTAGATCGTACGCAGTTTGGTTCCGAAATCGTTCGCGGAAATAAAAATCACGAATCGGTCTATAACCGAGCATGCGCTCTACTACGATTCCAAATTAGTTCAGTACTAGTTCCGAATTAGTTCTGAATCCTTACCGCGAACAAAGCTTATATACATTATCCCTCTTTGGTTTGCGAAAACGAACTGAATTTACGGAAACCTTTTTGGTCTGGCAACTAAGTTTGCCTGTATACTTATATTCTCAAATCGATGGCCTATTCCAACATTTTATAAAAGCGGTCTCTTACATCGTAACCTAAATCATTCGACAAGATCATATCATTCATCGCGCCAGATAAATCATTTATGTGTCATGGTTACTTATAGAGAAAAAAAAATATTTATTCGTTTTCTTTGGCGACCGAATTTGGGGAAAAGATCCAATTTTAACCTTTTCAGTTATTTCTCTTGATCAATAGCCGTCCCTAAATAGAATAAATAGGTTATGAATGAGACCGAGCTAAAATAATCTTTGGTCTATTTCCGTTGGCGTAGTGGTCACAAGCCAAGCAAAATTAATAAATCAATGGGTACATATGACAATCGGAAATTAAACATCGACACTTTCGCAGGGATATTATAAATCAGCCCGTCCATTTGTTGCGTCTTCGCGACTAAACTACTGTACCGATTTCAATAAAATTTTAATGAATACTTTTTATCCTGGAAAATTGATTATTTTTTCAGAAGGATACAATTACTTCTAAAACGAAATTCACGTGAACGAAGCCCCGTACAAAAGCTAGTTAAATAAATTTTTTTGTGGCATTACTGCTAATTACCTTCTTACGTAATGATAAATGTTTAACTTTGTTGATAACTTTAATTACCGATTTAGGTATACAGTTGATGGAACGGTGATGGAAAACTATCGCAACCATATTATTATCTTTTTCACATAAATCTTTATCATTATAACTTCCAGTTATTGTGTATGTATTAATTAAATAAAGAGTTACCCAAGTAATAACGTAACGTTTGTTTTCGTTGATATTTAATTTTGTTATTCAAAATTTCTTGACGAGAACTAAACTTTTTTCACCAAATGTTTGTTTTTGTTAGATAGTACCTACCAGGTATTATTTATGTGTTAATGTTCGGTTCCGATTAATTAATGAGTTAGCTATTTAATATATACGTAACGTTTAATACTTGAAATGTTATTATTTTGTCATGATTTGTGTATTATTATTCATCATTAATATTTTTGCTGAACGATGCTGATAAAAACGGCAGCCTTTGCAGATCAGAAAACCTTATTTTGACTTACTAACTGCTCTACAACCATAACCGTAACGTGTTGGCATATACCTTTTACAAATCATAATACGAAAACATGTACGAACTCCCTAGCAATACGCGCCAGACAACAGACCTCTTTGCTCTCTCCCTCCGACCCTCCGTCCACAATGCATCGAGGGCAGCGACCGTCATGTCATAGGAAGCGCACCCTCGTTGCTATGACGACGCCTCTTCCCGCGAATTTTATTGACAGAAGCCGCTCGGGTCCAGACGGGGAAGTGCTGTGTGATGAAGTCGCAACCCTCGTTTACCACACTAGCACAGTAGAGATATACACAGTATGTCAACGTATGTTAACATACTGTGTGTGTTACAAGTTACAAGGTTCAAAAGCTAAATTAGACTATGATGATTATTACTGGAATTATAACCCGATAAAAAACTGTTATACCAAATACAAAATAATGAATCGTTTTTGAGGTAACGCCACGAGCGCGGTATGGTGGGTGAAGCAACGTCTACGTGAGTTTTTGCTCGTATCCTCCTTCAGTAATCCCTCCGTGTCTCTATTCATGTCAGTGTGGGTGAGTCGTGTGTTTATTCGCATTTGGTTTATTATAAAGTTAGCTCACCGTTCCACCGTCATACTAGCCCCGACGCGTCGGCGCGTGCCTGTAATGATATCTTTTCACAAGGAATTAATAACCCAACAATGACTACGTGTTCATTACTGATAAGGAGCTATTGCTATTGCGAGATTCACAGTAGGGAGACTTTATTGTTGCTATAATGGCCACAGAGGCAATTAAATAATATCATCGAAAAAGAAATCACGTTCCTTATTCTGTTAACATATATTTTTTTACGTCATTCGTTACATTTAATAAGTGTGCTAAAAATATAGGGTTCACAAAATTCTAGGAACAATGAGCGAGCATGGTTTCAACAGGAAAGAAATAGTATAAACACGCACGTTAAATAAATCTCCACTAAAGAATAGAGGTTAAGTGAGTAACGTTGGGTTAGAATACAGATGATCAAAGGAAAGGAACGGATGAATTTTATTACAGAACCCATTTATAATAATGCAGTTGAGGGTAGACGTACTTCCTGCGTGATCGTCAAATAAATTGCATTGTTTGGATGCACGTGTGGCGGAATTGTAAAAAATTAATAATTCGGGTCTTAATTTTATACCAGGAAGGCCTCTATTCATTTATACTTAGGCACTATCGGAAACCTTCATTTATACATTACTTTTATTTTTAACCCGAAAACCTGAGTCGGCAGGTTTTCGGGTTAAAAATAAAAGTAATGTATCTGAAATCTGAGATCCGTTAATACTGACATGTGCGTATTAAATTTCTAAATAAAAACATGGACAGTTTTACCTTGGGATTACACTTACACCTACATAATTCCACCTAATTGTCCATCACAGAATCTCATTCATGTGTTAACATAGATTTAAATGACTTGCTATATGTCTATGTGTGTAAGTAAATAAAACATTCTCAATTTTAACGATCTTTATATTTGTCGATGCCGTACTCGATAACATTAAGACATTACCTAATATTATTATTAACATACAATACGTGCATATTACGTACACATTAGTAATTAATTACTTACGAATTTCAACTGAAAGTAATTAACTCATTTAATTTAAATTGATGTGGGACATTCTAAGCAGACATCCTAACTAAAGTCTCCAGGTATTACTTGTATTTTTGAGATTATCTAACTAATGGGCATTAAAAGAGTCTGGCAAAATGTCAAAAATATGTCAAAACGCGGCAAATAAAAAAAATAGCCTATCACTAAATATAGTAATCGGTAATATCACTAAAATTATTCAAGTAGCAGACAATTTTTATTAATTGAATTCAATAATAAAAGTTTGCATTAGTTTTTGATTTAAATATTTTCTTTTCATTGTAAACTGAAATATCTATTTCCTTTCCCAAAATAAATAAAGAACGAACATGTAAAAAATAATGAAGCATTGAATTCAAGAATCAAAATATTTTTTCTAATTATTTCTCAACACTAATGATACCTTTTTTAATTTGCTGCGCTTTTCCACTCTCAACTTTCATTTGTCATATGGCATTAGCGTAGTTTAGATTAGAAATATTGTAAACTAGCTGTTACCCGCGACTTCGTCCGCGTGGACTTTAGTTTATAAACACCGTCTTTATTCGACGTGATTCTTTAAATTGATATAATTTTTTTATTTATGAACTCATTGAAATAAAACAAACACTAAATTTTAAGTGAAGCTTACCACAATACATTAGTGAAAACCGCACCCAAATCGGTTAAGCCGTTTCTAAGATTAGCGCGCACAAACGCACAGACAAACAGATAAACAGACAAAAATTCTAACAATCATTGTTTTGGGTTCTATTGCGTTGATAAAGGCCCCCAATAATAGTTTTTCTCATATATCTTCCATGTACAGACAGCGATCAGTTACAAGTTTATTATATATATAAATATAAAAGATCTTCGGTATTCTAAAAGTTAAGTGTGCCTACCTTTTCCATGAACAAATGTATTACCTTTATATAGAGATCTTTGTTCAAATGTTGAGATAAGATTACACTGTTTTTAATAAAGATATGGATTACCTGGATGCACATTTCTATATTTGAACGTTATGGAATAACTATTATCGCTTACAGAATACAAATATACACGTACGAATTGGAATATGCATTATTTTTTTACGTTTGGTGGCACGTGACTTTTCTGCAATGATCGTTTTAATGCAATTAATGACCATGTTTGATATGTGGAGACAGTAACTCAGTAACTATTCGTCTGTGCTAAGTAAATTCTTAGTTTAGGCGTATATTCACGAGAAAAGGCGCATATTATGTACAATTAAAAAGAAAAATTCGTTCTTAATTTTAAAATTTAATGATCCTATATCCGCTAATTGGACGATATAAATTGTGGGCTATTCTGTGCACATTATGACATGTCCGTGTAATTAAGGCCAAATTTAGAAATCGGGGCAACATGGAAACGCTCTTTATTGCTTTGCGAAACAACAAAATTTTCTGTCTCGGAACGAGATAAAATATCCTGCGAGTATAATATTTGAATTGTATTTATGTCAAACTGCCGTCCTAACATAATGGTAGTGTTTTTGTCAAAACGGAATTATATACATTACACGTAATCAGCAAAACATTTCAATCATACCCGCGTTTTAAAAATATGTTTAAAGTAGGTAGCAGGACAGCAGCATACGACTACACTATCTACTATTTGATTATAGTAAAATGCGATATTTCTAATATAACCAACTCCCACGAACTCGTTCGCGTGGACTTATAATAATTATGAAAACTACTACTTAAGCAGTGTTGCTAGCCCTCTTCCCGCTCGTTCAGCCCCGAGTATAAGGATTTAGCCGCCTTTATAATATTATTTAACACTTTTGGCCTATTTTGAAATTTTTGTACGACGCTAGCCCTTTTTAAGTGTAATTTTGTCCAAATACCTGTCACCGAATTGCCGACACTACACTGTGTATTACGAGACCCTCAAATCGGACGTCCCCTTTTTACTACAAAAACTGATAGACTTTGCTATTTTAAATATAAGAATAAAAATCCCAGGTTTCTACGACTTATAGTTACGGAGGAATATTTTTTTGAAAATCAAGTAGTTTTCATCGAAATGTAAATCCAAGATATAAACAATAACTGACGGACTTTAATCAGTCTTTAATCTTTAATAGGTATAATTGTGGGTGGGAACCCACAATTAGGTATCCTTTTTCATAACAATGAATTTTGTGACAGACAACTAAAATACAGTGCATGTTCTTTCAATCAAAACGCACTTAAGTTAAAAACTTGAACTTCGTATATTGTACTTTATCACAATTTCTTGTTTTATATTTTGCAAAATGTTCCAGCATCTTAAAATTACATGAATATGGGTTGGATCCATTCTGATTAAAGCCGGTCAGCTGTGCTAAGTTTCGTTAAAACTAGTGGTATTCGCGTGATGTGTGCACAGAGGAACCGACGACTGTCAATAATTCGAAAAATTTATCATTTATCACTTGTATTACATACTCGTAAATTTCTTAATGTACAATGTACATACAACACAGCAGTGACTTTCTAGAACAATATTTAATGCAGAGGACATGATTTACGACACTTGTATAAGAGTTTATTAGATTAATAGATAATATTTCAATTTAATTGATGACTTGTAATAATAATAATAGATATGTTAATAATAATTACTTAGATATGTTGATTACTAGTACATAAATTGAATGGGATTGATGCGAGTTTATGCTATGAAGGTATCTTTATTCTTAACTACAATTTCATTACTTTCTTATTAATATTTTCACTAAAGTACTCGTATTTGTGTGTAGGTAATAAATTAAGGTGCCACGAGGCGTGTACTTTTTCTATATCTTTAAATAGGTACACTGAGAGTCCTAATGTAAGACAAATCAAGATAGGAAGTAGGTGGATGTTCATTTAGGGAATAACTTAAAGAAACCATAACAACTTAGGAAAAGATTGGGGAAATATTGATAATGGAAATAAAACGATTATTGAAAAAGTGCAAAATACTGTTCATGTTTAAGACTTAGAAATGAAAATTAAATTAGCAAACAGTTGTCTGGGTGAAGCCTTGACACGGATATTGTAATGCAGCTCAAAGTCAGCGGTGGACTGGTTCGTAAATAAACAACGCTGCGTCAGCTCACGCCTCGCCCCGATATGGACACAAGGCGCGATGGCCTCCACACTCGGTGCTAACCGCATAATATTCGCAAATTGTGAAAAAAAACGTGAAAATATTAGGGTGGGCGATTGCCCACCTAATCAAGGTGATTGATAACACCTTGATAACACCCTTGTGTTATCACTTCTACGTACAATTAGCGACTGTTATTTTTTGTCAATAGTTTAGGTAGATTTAATTGCGTTCTACAGTTTTCAATTACCTAAATTTTTTCTATAGTATTTTCTTACAATTGCAATTCGCTTCGCGTAATTATCTCGTTTCGATTACTTTACACCGATCGCTGATAGACAGATAGATTTTCTATATACAATTTGTTCACTCTCACCAAAACCTCAAAAGAAAATGCTTTTTTCGTATTATTTCAACAACATAAGAAAAACAAATTGGTCATTCTTTACATTGCATTCTTTACAAGTCAGGATTTAATGTAAATTTCAATAATAAATTTATTGGAAACATTAGACGTTTGTAAAGCTGCACACCCATTTTAAGAATTAAAACTATTGATTTGTTGCTAAACTAATGATTAATTTATTAACTTAGACATTCATAGAACCGACAATACGACAATGAATAGTGTTGTAAGGTTTCTTTGATTCGAACGTACCTTCAAATACACAGTTAAAAAGATTATATGAATCGATATCTACTTTTTATTGGTTACTATACCACGACAGCTTTAGTAGATACTTTTTGGACACATGTTAAAAATGTAACCATTGTTTATCTTTGTATCGATCGTAAGTTTATAAAAATATTACTTGCTTCCTACTGGGATTCATTTAATAGGTGTTTTATTTGTTTGGTTCACAAAATTGTATCGATTGTCACGCAAAATTGAAGAAACTAAAAACAAATGTATAAATGGTGATACAAAATATGTTTACAGAAGTACACTCGTGAGGGACCTAGGTCCCCCAGCATAATATAACTCGAGAATTGAAAGCAGAAGTGGTACTGTGATTAACAGAGACTCAACTGCATCCGCACGCATATCGTAAAAAATATACCTACACGAGAATTTGTGTAGTGTAGTGGAATTTGGACTCCACTCTGTTGTTAAGGGTTGAGATAAAAAAAATTGTAGATTTAGTAGCTGCAGGTTTTATGAAAATTAGGCGGTTAAGAATAACTGTAAACGATAATCGTTTGTCTAAAAAGAAGCATCAAGATATCGTCGCTGAAGTTCTAACACAACGTAAGTCAAAATTAGCATCTTTACAGGAGAGCGTAAAAACTGCATAATTTTACATAGATACCGTTATAATATTGATACCATTATAAACGTAGATAGGTACCATTATAAACTAACTGACATAGGTGCTGTTTCCAGAGGTTAGGATTGTTTGATGGATACCGTGCTGTTACTTTATTCCATTTTTATGAGTTTCTATTGCACATTTCTTGTTTCTGATTGGCCAAAACGACGCGTCTTTCGATTCTCTAGCGAATGACATCAGAATCTCAAAACTGCCAAAAATGACTTACGTGGTGTTAGAACTTAAGCGACGATATGATAAAATCAATAACAAATCAAATACACTGACATTATTATTAACTATTTATTAGATACCACAGTAGATATAAAAGAAAACTTAACTTTAAAACTTTAAAAGATAATGGATTTTCAAGAAGATATAAATCTTATATTTAAGTTCATCGCTGCGTGAAATCTGCGGGCGCACGTGTAATTCAATTTCTCTCGAGAGTAGATTGCGATGTTCATGACGTCATCACCCACGCCTCCACCCTCCCAGCACCCTCCCGGCACCCTCCAGGCACGCTAATGTCACGAGGTTACATTTCCTGTAGGTATCTGCGTAATTTAATATACTTATATTTTATTGAATAATTTACAACTCCCCGATTCACATAATATATATATATATATATATATATAGCAAATTAGAAGCAAAGCAGCAATTTTGACGTACACAACACAGGCAAAATTTTTACGCCATTTTAGGGAAACAACTGGAAATACAATATAGATGAGTGAGTCAGTGCACTTCGTGATCAATGTGAATCCCAATGCTCTGTTGACCTATTTGTATTGTAGTTAACGCGTGCGTAGAGTTAAAATTCTACATTGCTTTAATAATTACGCATAAACACGGTATAAACCATTAAATATTGAATCCATTGGTCTATTTATATGATTTGAATTTTACGTGCATTGGGTTCACCTCGGTATTTTATCTACATAAAAATGGATTTTATATTTATTTTGTATTACAAAACTATGTTTGCTGATACACCTGTGAAGTCTATGTTATGGAAGCATTTAAGCCAATAAAAAAAAAATGGTCAAAAAAAATTACAATTTAGTATAAACATGACTTCATTGTCATTACGATCATCAATATCATCATCCACAGCCTTATTCCGTCTACTTAGTAAAGGTCTCCTATTGTTCATTTCACCTCATTCGAGACTATGCTGTATTTTTTCGGATTCTTTGTAAATATGATTTTTATTATCATTCACCTTACTTGAACGCACTTATGGAAGCAAAATATTAACATATGTATTATTTTATTTATTCGTCATAATAAATTTAATTCAATTTGTACAGCAATAAATTGTCGGTCGTGTACCTAGTCTCGGCGGTTTACTCAGCTCCATGATCTCATAGTGATGTTAGTCATTCAGTGTAATCCATGGCATGAATACATTTTGTCAATCATTTAGGTTTATTATTACCAGTGTCCAATGAGCGAGACATAGATCTCTACATATTCTTACGACTTATTATCATGAGTCATTCATATAGCAACAACAGATATTCGGAAAGTTTCGAGAAAAGATAACAACGCAATCAAACAACAGGTGAAGTTAATCCAACATTAAGTTCTTAAAACAGAAAAAATAATGCAATCTATATAAAAGTGAGGCGAAATCTCTAACTACTTAACAAAATGCATTTCTGAAGCAACTAACACGTTGCATCTTTAGTCTGTACATTTATACTAATAAAATTTATGAGCCAGCAATGGGATTTTTTAAATAGAAGAATTTATTTATACTCGTGGTTTTAGAGAGAATATTACTAAAACTGTGATCATTACTAAAAAAGTTGGTCTCGACCGGGGGATTGATAAATTGTTCCCAAAACCGTAGGGGTTCTTTTAGACTTTTCTGTTTTGTTTTTAAATTCTGCTGGCAAATGTCACTGTAGGAAAATATTACCTATATACCTATTGCAGCGATGATTTTTATCTCAATGATTTACATATATTTTAGTTTACAATGAAAAGAAAATACTTAAATATAAAAACCAAACTAAACTTTTTCTACGTTATTTTTATTTTATAGATGAGTATGAGTATTATTTATGCATATGAGTACAGTTTACCCCACGAACGGCCGGGCTCATCAAAGGCTGTTTCACGCTAATTTGAATAGAGGCACTATATTTGCGTATTCAAAACATTTTATCGCGTGACACCCACAAAGGACTGTGGTTATGGACATGGACGCACAATTACTATTGTTATTTTTTTTATCAGTTATCTGATGAAGGATGGCCAGGTCTGAGTGGTTAAACGAGTTTTTACACTGATTTTTTCAATGTTACACATATACCTTTTAACTATGGGACTTGTAAAATGGGTCATGGTTTAAAACTTAACTAGAACATAGACATTAGAATATGCCTATGAAGACTCATTTTAGAAGTACTTATCTACAAATATTCGCATAGAAAAAATCGGTCATTAAAGTAAATATTCAATGAGCGAATCTTTACGGTTCAACGGACCGAGAGTGCACAAAAGTCGAAAGCGATACGAGCGTGATGCCGTCGACTGCGCCCAAAAACGGCTCAGTCACGATGTGCAAATACGCTAACGGTATTGTCGCCGTGAGGCCGCGTGGCGTGAAGCATTCTTACCGGACAGGTGGGGAAGGACGAGGTAGACAGGACGGATGGGACATCGCCAAAATAAGTAACCGCGTCCACGAGGACCACGTGCTTGTGCATACGAATATGCATACGCGAGGCTCTTGCCAAACCACCTGAGAACCAAGTTTGTATCCTAATTACATACATGTATCTATTTACATATAAATGTAAATCCGGCTTTAGATGTAAACAAATATTAGGCATTCGCTTGTGGTTTGCATCATTTACATTAGAGATTAATTTTAACTTGAAAATCTCATGACATACATCCTAAAGGCAGGGTCACTATGACTCATATGGCATTTGCTCCAAGGCCAATGAACAGCTAGGTTCCTTATTTACTCTCAATTCGTGAAGGTATATTATGTTCGTGCAACAAGTATTGTTGTAAGGAGTAAATCAAAAAACACAATATTTTATCATATCATACTATCAGTTTGGCAGCGTGGTGTCGGCACGCTTGAAAACTGTAAGACTTAAAGACCACCGCATCTGTTCCCGTGGCTGTTGTGAAAGGTAACTAAGGGATAACAAAGCCGCTACCATGAGCTCCGAGGAATTACACCACCTCTAAAAGCATAGACTCGCCAACCCGCTTGGCCAGCGTGGCGTTTTAAGGCCCATGTCTATCAGTGGACGACAAAAGGGTTGGATACGGATTACTATCAGTTTGTCTCCCTGTGCTGAATAAAAGTCTCTGCTAAAGTTGTACAACTTCAAGAATTTTGCGTTTTGCGCATATCTTTATACGGGTGTGACTGAACTTTTGCCGTAGCTTGAAACCAGCATTCTGTTCAGGATTGTGAGTTCATTGATATGAAAATTAAACGCGTCTTTATTTTGCAATAATCATTTTCTTCTTCGGTTGTTCAAATATTTTCCACAATTGGATAAATACAAAACCTAAAATTCACGCTTTTACAAAAAAGTATATAACATTATATGTAAATTAAATCCGAATCATGAACTGAATCCACGCTGTCAGGCTTTCGGGAAAGGTTCGATCCACCTTGTATACATATTTAAATGCCCATAAATGCGTGTTTAACTTTTTTTAACTTGTTCTTATTGTACTCGACGGTTGGGCACTGGTTTGCACCAACCATGGTCAGAAGTTGACAAGCCAAAACGTATTAGAAACACAAAAATTAATAACTGAATTGAAAATAAATTTAAATCCGTAATTAAATGAACACATCTATTACGTTCGCCTTTTATGAAAAAAATAGAAAAAGAATTGCCAAAGCGCACATTACTCAATGTCTACGGATATCGATCGATACTTACTTCATTGCCTTTTTAACGAATGGGTTATGCCCCGAGGAACTGACCCATGAAACAAAATGCTTCGTTGGCTGACCTGCTTTTTTAACATTTAATGAAGTTGTAAAATTTGCCATTCAGTCGACTACACTGACCTACCTAGATGTATTCCGAGTGACGCTTTATTGTTGATTACTATAATACCTTCCACGACTTATAAAGGTATTTTCTGTAGAATTAAAATAATGTAATAAAGTAAGGACGTGATGATAGGAAGTACCTAATCAACTAATCATGTATACGCATGACTGTCCATCACTTAGTTATAGTATCTATCTGTGTCATAAACTTGTCAATAATTAAAATAATGTAATAAAGTAAGGACGTGATGATAGGAAGTACCTAATCAACTAATCATGTATACGCATGACTGTCCATCACTTAGTTATAGTATCTATCTGTGTCATAAACTTGTCAATAATTACGGCTTTATTTGCTTCAAAACTAACAATTATAACTTACTAGCATATATCTACGGTTTCGCTTGCTTTTTCGTCCGGGAAATTATAAAATTGGATCACTTCGTTTTAATAAACCCTCTGCTATCTAAACTATTAGAGCGAATGTATAAAATACACAAAAAAAGACCAGAAAAATATCCGAAACTACGGAAAGAAAAATACATTAAATTTGCGGCAAAATCAGATTAAAATAGGTAAGAAAGCCGTGTTTGTCCACATAATTTGTGGTATATGTAAAAGTCTTCAACAGTTAGTATTTTTTTTCATTGTTTACTTATATTTCAACCATGTACTAAATTTGCCCCTTTAAAAATACTTCTTTTCATAGAAGATGTGATTAGTAAGTGGTAACCGCCGATCATGAACATCAGCAAAACACCACGGGGAATAAGTGTATGATGCCGACTTTGTAGAATCCTACTCACAGCCTTCTTGAAGAGCCCCATGCCGTGGCTTAGTGGTAAAACCTCAGTAATTAATTTATTCCATAACTTTCGGGTGGACGGTATAGTGGCTTGAAGATCATAATTCATAATAAACTGTGCACGCAGTAGCTCTCTGTTCCTTGACACTTCCTTAAGTGCTGTAGAAGCCGCCTTTCCGTAACGAGAGGAGCGACAATAATAACCCTTATCACTTTTAATTTCGAGAACAAAAGGCGGTTCTTTTTATATTGTAAGTACATTGTCTTACGAAATGCTTAATTTTGTATATTTAACTACTGTACCGATTTTGAGAAGATAGCTTCCAGAATAAATACTCTAAGGTATAAGAGCCAAAATTGCAATAAAACCGCAACAGTAGATTCAGAGATAAGCGCGAACAAGTAGACAGCCGTTGTTCTTTATATAGTAGGTAGAGACTACGTCTTGGAGGGAGAGGGTGTAATGCCATAGCCGCTGGGTGCACTCGACTACTAGCCAAGTTTCTTCCACAGAAGATAACTAAATACTTTCCCCACTTTTTTGTCTATTTTCAAAAATATAATGAATAGCGACCTCTGTTGTCGAGTAGTAGAATAGCGTCATCTGTTCATTTTGCTAGTTTTTAGTACTTTAGTGTTATTATAGATGGCGTTAATAGTTTCTGCTACTGAATACTAGATGGCATTAAATGTATGATTCTTTCTAAAAATTTGCTAAATATTTCTTTATGGTCGCATTGAAATTATTATTTAGAAGGTTATAATTTTCTTGGGAAATTATCAGTAATATGTAAGAAATTATATTGATCGATGATATATTTTTTATGAAAGGAAAGCGGCAAACAATATAATAATTCACATAGTGGTAAGTGGATGCTATCGCTTGTAAACATATCTGCAATATGTACCCAGTTTAGTCAAGAAAGACGAACTCAAGTACCTACGCCCCGGATACGTCGCCTACTTTTAAAGATTTAGGAGTGGGTTTGGATTGGGAAGAATCAGCAGGATGAAAAGACAGCGGTCAAGTAATCCGCCCTTATGCATATAAGCTTATGAAATCATAAATATTGTACATACAAATTGGCGGACATGGACCTTATGATGAATGTTTCTTCAAAATTTTCCCTACTTTCAGGCCTGTGCAGGGCGCAGGCCTCCCTTAATAAATCACTAGTAATTACTAGAAGGGGTTTCAAGCCATCGTCCATCACGCGGGCCTACTGCGGGTTGGTGGATACATTTGCTCCAGATTTTTTTCGTGGCGAGTTCCTTTTTAATGCTTTTCTCGCCATCGAGCTATCGAGTTTTCAAAATCCGTACTAAGTACGACTTCACGAATGAAAGTTGAGACTAGATACCCATAGGCCAGCCCCCCAAGCTATCACCGTTAGCTATATTACTTTTATTTATCGGAAGCGATTAAGTGAGTTCATCGGCATGATGATTTGTATGGCGATTCTCTTTAGTGAAATGTGGGTGTTATTGTTCGCGCTAATTGCAGCACAGTTGAAGTTCACGAGACGGTAACTAACAAAACAGCAATGTTGAGACACCCACGTAAATTATAATTTTAAGATTTACATACTCTTTACAAGCACTTATCGCATTTTATTTTCTAAATATTTGTAATATGTAATAAACGGTAGGTACTTTAAAAATATTTAACCTACTTTAAAAATCTTTGTCTACAAATGCTGCTATACCACAAGTTTCCCAATGTTCATAAATAAGTGTTCATCAAGGTTGAGCAATATTAATTTTAAACATTTCGATAACATTTTGATACATTTGTTTAGTGTTGTCGAAACGTTTATAAACATTATGAGTCAGTAAACAATTTTTAGGAAAAATAGCTTTCTTGCACCCGTACTAGATCTCGCTAGATGTATTTTCTTTTCAAATCGATAAGTAGTCCATATTTTAGAAAAGTATTACGTAGATCTTGTTAGAAGGTTTTATTTGAAATTGGCGGTATAGTTAGGTGAAAAAATGGCTTCAATATCAGAATGTCAAAACTACATATGTAAAAAATTAGGGCCCGTTTAGCCTTTAATCATTATATTATATAGGAGACAATTTTAGCTATCATTTTATCTCCAGTAGAGCAAAAAAGTAGCAATAAGTATGGAAAATTTCCAACCAAAAATGTATAATTGTCATCATAATGTAAATAGTTAATGGTGAGATTTGTATATTTTTCGTTGAAAAATAATTTGCATCACCTGTGTGAGAGCACCTCATCTTTTATTGAGTATCGCCTTTTCTGCCTATTTCATGAGTCAGCGGCATGTGATCATCAAACTTCTTTTAAACATGACCTTTTCCAATGCAACAACATGAGTTAAACTTTAACTGCATAATTGTAATATAAAACTATCTAAAGCTTTAACGGAAAATTGTTTCTAATTTGAATCGCAAATACATTTTACATTTACACGGAACTCTAGCGTTGCGCGTTGTTACCTCAATATTTATTGGGATACATCGACTAGTACTCGTTATGTTACAGACGTAGGTACTATAACATCAAAGTCGGCCGACTCGCCGCAGACTTACTGTATCATCAACAAAATGTAGTTGTGCCATTACCGGCTTGTAGCTAACTAGGATATAGCCACGGCAATGTCTCGTTAAACGCCCTCTCCGGCTATAGCCTGTAGCTGCCATCGTCATCTGTGGTTTTTAAGAATTGTCATGCAGAAACATGGTTGCATTCTTGTTATTATATTTCTTACTATTTTATACTTTAGGTAACTAAAGTATAATAAGTTTTGTTTTATTAGTAGCTTTTTATCGTGTAATCCGGTTTTGTTTTTTGAAATTGTTGTATAATCCTCCTGGTATTAACCAGGAGGATCATTTTAGTTCCTGGAGATATGCGGCGGCGTGTCGGTTGACGACGTCGCTGATAGGGCCAGGTGGAAAAGAAAAACGAAGAAGGCGGATTCAACCATCAAATAAGGCATAAAGAAATGGGAGACAGGAAGAATGGGAGAGTATGTTAAAACTATTACCTTTTTTTTTTCAGAATGTATAAATTTCAAGAGAATGGTCTTTCAAGAGTCACCGGTTGTGTAAAACTATTACTAACAATACATTAAAACTATCAAAATTTGTATGATTTTGATAATACTATTGTAAACCATTCGAGGTAAATAAATAATTATACAAACCGTAAAAAAAATCTTTTCGTTATTAGTTTTCAAGTCTAACATCATCGTACAAACACATGCATTTCGAAAATTTTATTTTAGCTTGCATTTTGATGTACAACAACCTACTACTTTTGGGAGGAGGAGGATGCACGCTACATTACCACAGCCTCTAGGCGCACGCGACTGGCCACGTTACCCCTCCCCTGTCTTACAGAAGACTATCGTAAAATGTACTTTATGTCCAACTTTATCCTATTCCCCCAATGTACGAACGTGTTTTAGTAGTGAGTAAGATATGCTAGAACCCCTTCCCATCCCATCTTATCCTAAACCTCCCCATTTTCGTAACTCTTTCTTCCAATTAATTGCTAAATCTCCAAAGGTATGTCAAATGTTCATGTTCAAAACAAGTAAATTATTAAGAATGGTAACACCGCTGGTGATACGGTGTGTCATCAGAGTGTTTGAAAGCCCGAGAAGCTCCCGTTTTACGAGAGCTGCAATAACTTTTCAATGCTGTATTACATGAAGACATAACAGCGGATACTTGGAGTAGGAGTTGTAATACTTATGTTTTTAAGAATTTATTGAAGAACTATGTAGACCTATTTCTCTCCTGAGCCACGTATATAAGCTGTTCTCGAGGGTAATTAGGAATTATCTAGCTTGGAGATTAGACGACTTCCAGCCGCTGGAGCAGGCTGGATTTGGAAAAGGCTGGGTTTGGTTTGGAAAGACTACTGCACTGTTGACCACATTCACACACTGCGCCAAGTTATACAGAAGACCAAAGAATATAATCAGTCATTGTGTATTGCTTTTGTGGTCTACGAGAAAATTTTCGACTCCAATGAGATTTGGGCTGTTCAGGAATCTTTACAGCGGTGCCAAGTCTATTGGCAATATATAGATAACAGCGATAGGTTGATAACATCTGAATAACATCTGAGATGTCCGAATAACACTGCCAGTACGAGTCGAAGAGCATCGAGAGATGATAGAGGAAGATGTAATATCTATTTCGGAACTTAAATGCGCTGCTACATGCATTTAAGTTGCTGAACTCTAAAGGACGTGGAAGTAATGTGAAAGCTGTACTCCGATGCCTTAATATTCACCAGGGGGTTCTGGCTAATATAGTTGTTAAGTTTGTTAAAGTTTTATTGTTGGAGTTATAAGAAATATTAGTGAAGAGACTACATTCGAAGTCGCATAACTTTTGTTATGTGATTTATATGGAAGTTCTATTCACCAAAGAGTAGTCATTGAACATTTTGAATAGTGAACGGATATTTTCTGGCGAAATATCACAGCAAATTAGTTGTTTAATGTTAAGGTACTTGTAATCTCATTTGAATCATGCAGAAAATATATGATGAGGTAGCATTATTATTGTTTTTACATCCTTGGAAATGGTAATGGTACATTCGAATATTACTTTTAAATTTTATCAGGTGACTTAAAAGTACCTTTATGATTATACTCATATATTCTTTGCTCATATCCCAGTGTTTGCTGTTGAATTATAGGTTTGCGAGCTCGTTAGCGACTGGATATTCCCCGGTTTATCTTTTTCAGTATAAAGTGTCTTATTATTTTTATTAAAGTCAGCTTGCATATGGTAATTGGTGTTGTATTTCCAGATACTCGTTAAAATAAATAATAGCAGTATTACAATAAATCAAATTTTTATTCTTATTCTTATGTTTGTTTATTCTTATTCTGCCATTATGTTTTGTTTAAACTTTTATAAGTTTTATAAAGCACTGATCTACCCTTCCAATCAAGACAGATTTCGTGCCATAAAACTGGAAAAAGACTACGTTTACATAATGCTACGTACATTACACGACGGCGATCAGAATGTTTCGGTTTCCATATATTTTATACGGAAAGTGTCCATGGGCGACGGTGATCACTATTATCATGTGACCCGTACGCTCATCTGCCATCTCTTCTATACAAAAAAACCTGACCAATGTGCTGCGATTGCGCGTAATGTAAGCCGAATGAGTTTCTAAACAGCCCCTTTTTTCTTCACAGCTGAATTATAGAAACAGTAGGTAGTACATTCTATAATTTCAGATTCACAGTTATACGCAGGAGACAACAGCCACACGAGTATAACCTCAAAGATATTATCACAATCGCCGTGAATAGTTTTTTTTATTATTTTATAAATAAGTATATAGGAGCTGAGCGAGCAGAAGCAAGGACTTAATAGATAGACAATTATTGACTCAGTCTAAATTCAATATTGACTAAGCGACTTCGTTGTTGCCTGGTAGTAATCAGTGGTTACCCATCTGTCCCTTGGCTTAGAATCTGTCAACAAATAATAACTTACCGTGTGAAAAGTGAATATCCTGTTAAAACTCTTTGATTTAATGTAAAAACGGAGACAATATTTTCTGTTACTTTGTTTCATAGTTCATATAGTATTTATTTAATTCTAGCTATGCCCGGCCAAGCGTAGCTGTGGCTGCCCAACAGATGGCGCTCACCCTGTTTTTGGGTAAAATCATGTTTTTACCCTGTGATAGGTATATAAAAACACGCGCATATTCGATTGCAACGTTGTGTCAAAATTTCAAAGCAATCGGTGAAGAACTTTCGGAGATTTAAGATTTTGAACAAATGAACGTTTACATTTTTATTTATATAGATAAATGCGTAGGTACTCACATGTATCACAACATTATCATACCGGACACTGTCTGTTTGTTTATTTGTTTACGCTAATCTCGTGACTTTTGGTTCAGTCTTGTTGCAGTTTGTAATTTAGGCCTATGACATTTATCCCGATAGGATGTAGGGTGCTTTTTATCAAAATCAATCTAGGTGTGAAAATGTTGTAGGATATATAATTTTAAGAAAGTAAACAAATTTAACTATTTTCTTGAAAGATTAGAAGTTCCAGGCGAGAGCTGGTTAGTAGTTAAAAGTTGAATTAAACATTTCACAAATTAAATTAGGTGATATTTTATTTTGCAAGTGAACGGTATAAGAGGCTATTATATTTATTACAATTGTGCAATGCATACGATTTTTTAAATTTAAAATAAATAGTAAGGCCAGTAAGACGAAGATTACGAGGTCGACAAGACACAACTTCAGTATAATCATAATGGACCCACAGCATTCAAGATACAATCTTTAACTTATCAATTAAGCTCTAACATAATTCTTATTAAATAAAGGTCAGTATGAAGTTAACAACAGGGTAATACGTGGCAATGCACAGTTTAAAAAAAAATATTTTGTTTTACGCCCTGTTATTTCTCAGCGTTTACCAGCACAAGTGGTCGTTGACTACAGAAGCCGTACAAGTACTAGTCGATTTCGAATGGAAGTTTATGCAAAGTGCAGATATATTTGAAGCGAACCGGTTCTCGTTGTTTGAAGCGATAAAGTAACGCTCGTTTGTACAATAAAAAGAGACAACTTTACACACATTTTCAACACATTCGTAAATCCTTTACACTGAGTTATAAAATAAGTCCTGTGTTCGATCCCCACAAAAAAATGAACAGATGATGATAGTTTTAATCCCCTTCATGATTAATGATAATAGCGTTTTGCCCCCTTTAATTTAATTGTTATACTTTTTGTATCCAGCCGGGGTAACGAGGGAGACAGTGACGACAGGATAGATGTATGCAAAGATTTATTATGATAGAACACGTTAATATTATAGAATGATATGGTGAAGGTATTGTTTAGACGCGACGTGGTGTAAAGAAATAAGCAAGATTTATCTTTGACATTTAGTTGTTGTGTCCGCAAGTGGTAACGGTCCGCCTCGTTGACAGCGAGTGTATCGACCAGCAGCTGCTAACAGATGAGCGAGTCTCCAAACCAAACGACAGTATGGCATACGCAGTCGCCCTCCGCGCTACGGCTCCGCACCAGTCGGCTTGTGCGCGACCCGCCACGCGCACATCTACTATTAAAGAACGCGTTGATCGAAACGAATAATCGAAACGTTCGAATGATATCTCTCCACTGACAGTTGACAGTGAAAATCGAGAAGTGACAGATTTAGTGCTGTGCGAATAGTTTAGTGTTAGTAATTATATAATAATTAGTAACTCTCAACGGTATTTTATTATTTACGTTTGTGTTTACGTACGGTCGACGTCCGCTAAATCGATAATTCACTTGTGATAGTGATAGGTATTCAAAATAATCGGATGTGGATTTATTGAAAGTTTACACGTGTGTTAATGTCATAACATAAAATGAACAATTTTTAACTCCTGTTTTCTAACATGTTAGAGTAAATTATTTTCTTTATAGCCGCCAAGACATTTACGACCGACAAGAACTGAGAAGTTATTAGGGTTAACTTTTTGTTTATAAGAATTTTTGTCGATAAATTTAATTTAAATAAGCTAAAATAGATTTTAACTTTTAATTCGATAATTAATATATGAACACAATTGTTTTTAAATAAAACAGACAACAAAATGTACCTATAATCCAAACAATCGGTATAATCGCTTTCCTCGTTTTTCAGGCGAATAATAAAATACACCTTATGTTTTCATGTTTCATGTTTTCAGTGATGTTTTCATTATGCCTTTTCACCTAGAGGTCTTTTATTATTTTAGTATATTACGAGTAGAACATCGATCCGTCACTATGAATAAAATCATAAGGCTATATGGAAACTTACTTTATAATTATTATCGATAGTTATAGATGCAACTCTCACCGGTAATTATCATGCCGCGTCTGGAAGCGGCCTCAACTGGAAATCTCATGGGAGATTTTTATCGACGACCGTAGGCCGACCTTTCTTTGCTACATTCCCAATTACAATCACGTTAAGTGCAGAAAGTTACGTCAATTTTTTCCACTATATAGATGTAATTTTCAGCTTATACTGAAAGTATTGTAGATGTTGATACAATAATATCTGTGACTGATTATACATAGGTATATATGTATTATATTTAGATAAGTATAAGATAAATAAGATAAATGAGTATTTACATAATAATATGTACTTGTATTTTAGGCACGTTACTCCCAAGTAAAGTTTCTAAAATGGTGCTAAAATGTGGAGAGCGATGTTACATCCTACTTACTAACTCACCCTTAAGCTCACTGGCACGTTCGACTGCTCGAGGTACCTTAATCTAATCACACAGAAGATTGGTGTCAAAATTAATGTGTTTTGAGAGTTCGTGAAAGTTGCTAGGTACTATTTTCCTATCCTTTTCGTCCTATCCATCATATGCAACACCATATGATTCTGTTTGGCTTCTTTGTTTCAGTGGAATTGGAATGGGATGGTATATAATGCATCCAGTTCTATGGCGTGTCCTTCCTTCAATGAAATGAAGAAAGCAGGATGACGTGGTATGGGATTGGATAAGGAGCAATAGGGAGTTTTATTGCTCGTTCTATTTAATCCTTTTTTTCAAATCTTAATTCCTAAATCTCCAAAGATAATCGCATATGCAGACGTGTTCGTCAATTTTGACTGATGTTAACATATGTCACAGGTGTGCTTGAATGTTACCATCTTCTTTTGCTATCTTCTTTCTGTATTAAAAAGACTATCGTTGTATTGTAAGGGAATGTCTACGAGTCTACTATAGACGAACATTAGACGCATGTGAAAAATATGCGGTTTTATTTTGCGGCTGTTCGTGAGTTTATTGGTTAATAAACAACAGAACCGTTTTAGTGCATCATTTCATCTGCTGAGAATGTTTAGTTGAATAGCAATAATAACAGTGATGTAATACTCGTAATAACTATTACGATTATTATATGTTATATAGTAATCATGAAAAAAAATATACCATCAGCCTATGTCTTTCCACTGCTGCATATAGGCCTCTCCCAAAGCTCGCCACCACACACGATCCTCGGCACTTTTCATTCAACCACCACCGGCGAACCTCTTCAAGTCGTCGGTCCACCAGGTCGGAGGGGCTCCCACAGTTCGCCTCCCGGTTCGTGGCCTCCACTCGAGGACTCGTCGACCCTATCGATTATCGGTTCTGCCGCAAATATGACCTGCCCACTGCCACTTCAGCATGCTGATTCTGTGAGCCTGGCGGTCACTTTAGTTCTTTGGCGAATCTCTTCGCTTCGAATCTTATCCCGCAAAGAAACTCCGAGCATAGCTATCTCCACAGCTCGCTGAGCGACTTTGTATATATATATATAGCATCATACGTCATAACATAACTGGCAGAACGCACTGGTTGAAAACTTCCGTCTTCAAGCATTGCGGTATAGGTAGGCGATGAGAAAAGCCGACGCATTTTCCAAAATGCTGCTCAGCCGAGCTGAATGCGTATATCGACCTCTTTGCTCAAGTTGGACTTGCCTAGTTGGATGGTCTGCCCAAGATAGGCATAATGGTCAACAACTTCGAGTGCCACACTTTCAACGCTTACGTCCCGGAAGAATATATTCATTGGACATGTTTTTTGTCTTACGAGTATCTATGTTCATTCTACTGAGAGCGACGCGTCGCAATGTTGCATTAAGGCAGTTCAGCATCTAGTTAAAATCTTCCAGCGATACTGCCATGATGACTAATGATATCCGCGAAACGAAGATACGAGATGTACTCACCGTTCACATTGATTCCACGTTCTCTCCAGTCCAGCATCCTAAATGCATCCTCAAGGGCGTTTGTGCACAGTTTAGGAAATATCACATCTCCCTATTTATGTATATTTCATTTTATATATAGTTTACTCTTATTCTAATACATGGCAATCCAGTAACTTAACAAACTTTATAATTTAAATAACAAACTTAAAGAGCTATTTAGAGATTTACACATATTATAGCATTTGTAATAATAAAAGCAAATTATTTATCTATATATTTAATAACGCATTCAAATATACATAGCTATTTAAAGATATTAATTCAATATAATGTAAAGTTATGAATGAATTATAAGCAGTAAGTAGGGGTAAATAATAATTACTGTAGATGTGATTCACTAGTTAAAAACAAGTATGATTTTTTAAACATGTAAAATAACGAAAAATCATTTAATGTTTTATTAATATAAATTAATAATATAATATAAATATATATAGCAGAATAGGCATTTTTGTAGATACAATAAATAAATTTCTTCACGGCATAGATATTGTACTATCTGGTCTTTTTATGAAAAATCGCTGTATTGGGCCTAATAATAAAATTAATTAAGATATAAAGTAATAAATGTAGAGGAGAGTGGAATTTAAACTAGATGATAACTTAGACGAACACAGCGTCATAAAGTTTTATGCATGTCTATTTTGTGATGCACTTTAAACTTACATAGAAAGTTCCTATCAAGCGAGCGCGGTACTTGCAGAGAGGAATAGTTATTTTCGTCCATTGACCGTGGTTACATGTTTTTGTTGCGGCCACATCGGAACGTTGTTAAACTGTAGCACGTGCCTACTATCCGTTAAATTACAAATTTAACCTCTGTGGATAACGGTTGATATAAATCTACATGTTACTTCGATATTTGCATAGCTTTAAATATAATATATATCGAGATAGAATTATCAATAAATCATTTTGAGCAATTGCCAACTCTCATATTTAAGGAAAAATAGGAATAAATCTGACAATTTCTAAACATTTTTTTACAAAAGTACAGATGCCGATATTGTTGCATTCGAGTAATATTGGATTTTTGATACCAATTGCCTTATGATTGTGACAACTAATTCAGTTGTATTTTTGGGTATAAACTTCCAATAATCAATAAATCGTAAAAGTTTGTTGTTTTTATGAACATATTTTAAAAAAGAAAATCCCCTTTTTGATCTAAATTCACTTCCATATGAAATAATAAATGTAATTATTAGTTTTTAAATAATATGAGTAAAAATAGTTGATATATTAGAACTTTTAAAATAATAAATAGCTTGAATTTTTAATAATAGAAAAATTAGAATGTTGCATAATTGATGTTACTTGTTGCACTTTATACGTAGGTACATAATTATTCTATGCATTATACCTATTATGTATAATCCATGTGCTCTAATCAGTCAGGTCACAAACATCTGACAGTAGGCAATGACAAATCTATCATTCCAATAGTTAATATACCATAGATAGATCAATAGAATGTATATATTAAATGTATTAAAAGTTGGTGACTTGCCGCTCAAAAGCTTTAGATAACGATTGCCTTCTGACCCCACTCTATTATTCTTTTTTTCGGGTCTAACTTCAACATAAAGTACAGTATTCAAGCGGTCACGAGCCCGCATTTGTTATTATCAAGCCGCTATAACAATTTCGAATTACGAATAATTGCGTTTTCCAAGCACGACTTCCAGGCATTAACCTCTTAATGCTTTTAGAAAACTTATTTTCTTTATGCTTCTGTTTTTTTTTCAACTAAATGTTAAAAACATAGCTTGATTAAGAAATAGTCGACTATGTTGTGAAAATGACAAGTTATGACAATCATTTCAACTGATTGAATAAATAATCTAATGGTCAATTTGTGTGTAAGTAATTCTATTAGTTCTAGAGATTATTATTCTCAGATGAATTCTACACGTAATTTTAATGCTTCGAAATTATGTAACTTTTTCTAACACGTAGGTGGACTAATAGTAACTAGTTTACTTACTTTAAATTAAAGTTATGGTGAAAATTTGATACTAAAAATCTTTAATAATCCAGACGTAACGGCTTCATTGCCTCGGCCGGCTACACTGTACCGTATTATTACTGACTGAACCTGTTGCCACCAGATATCCACAACCAGTCTCAAATAACCCTAGACAGGTGTAATAATAGATACCTCTTAGTGCGAGAGGCTTTAGTTTGATTACAATATATTTACTCACGAATAATCATTAGAATATCTAACAATCATGTCACCTCAGTCATTGCTATCTATAGGTTCCTTCATACAAAATGCGCATACAAAAGTGTTGTTATACATATTATCTTTCCATTGCAATCAACCTGACCCACATTAGCAACATTTACGCTTGTTTAAACAGATGCGGACGTCGACCATACTGAAATTCTTCGACTTCTTCCTCTATTTTGAACGATGAAAGTGTGTTAACATAAGATTCGTACCAATATTACATGATTAAAATATCAGTTTTCTGTTGTGAAAATAAGTGATGGTGATGATCCGCAATGCCGGACTGGCGATACAATGTATTGTCGACGAGCGAGGCGTATATAAACGCCGAAACAGTGCCACAGCGGGATCCTCTTGCTGCCAGCTACCCGCGTCGCGCCGATCGAACCCGGCCACACCATACATGTCCATACACTACCATCTTTCTCGGAACTCGTACGCATCATTCTTCCTATCGTATCCCGCCCTTGCAAAGTGATTCGGGAGATCCCTACGCAGACGTGTACTCAGTCGATCGTTCTTCTAATCTTACGGACACTTCAAGCTTCGCTCGATATGAAGATTGTCGTCCACAAATAGAGGAGATTATATCAGGAGCTAACGACCTTTCTTATCACAGCGAGAAATTGGCGGACAATAATGTGACTTTACAGGTTCAAAAAGTGCCATATACTTCTAGCGTGTTTTATGTGTCAGCGAAGACAGACGTCTTGCAAAAAAACGAAGTTCAGGGCAACGACTTGATCCTGGTCGAAGGAAGTGACTCAGATGCCTTATCGTCGTGCACTTGCGACAGTTTCGAGAGATGCGAGTTTGATTGTCGAGAATTTGAGCCGTTCTCAGACACTTGTTGTTGCGACCCCCTCAGCGACGGTGTCTGTAGCCGTAGTCCTAAAAATGTCGACTCACCGGAGAATTTTTGCGAGAGAGTGGCGGAGGAAGATGGTGTATCGGCACGTAGTGATATGGATGGACTAGATTTGACGTTGTTCGAGCCAGCACAAACAGAAACAAATGAAGATGATGAAAACTCTGCAATGGTTGATTCGGCACCAGTTACAGCAGCCTTGTGTGGAATACTGTATGCCTTACCGGATATCAGCAACGGTAAGTAAAGTAAAAATTGAATTATCTTTAGTGCGTTCATCCCGGAACAGACGCAATGATAACGCTCCATTACATTGATTAGGAACACCGAGAGTTGCGCGGTAAGGTTGGTACGGTGACCAGCGTGTGGTCTACGTCAATTGGACTTGTATCGGATACGAACAACGGTGCGCGGGAAATTACTATCGCATCAATCACAAGAAGTCATTGTCATACCCGTAATAACTACATAGATGTCGGAAAGCGCACTGAAGCCATATATGTATGTAGGTGCAGCATACTCGTATTTATGGATTCTGCCGACGTTAGATCCAGAAGTTATTTACGGAAAAATATGATGATGTGTTATTTAACGATGTCATATTCATTATACAGACTATCTATCTAGTTACACATAACTATTGAAACTTTAATGTAAAATAGATAGATAGAAAAGCTTAAAGAAGATTAAACATGGAGTAGTTCTACATAATATTATATATCTCTATTTCCAATAAGATATTGTTTGCGATTCTGTTTGTACCTTGTTAAGTCTATCTTTAAAACATATTCGAGTCTAAATCTAATTAGGTCTAAGAATCTTTATTCAAATACATAATTTGTTCTCTTAAAAGTTTTTGCAGGAATTAGCGAATACAATTTATACTTATATGTATAACTATTGAGTCCACTACCTGCTGTTCTATACATAGTAACTATTTATTTGTATAGTTGACAGGAAATCATATTTGTCTCTTTTATGGTCCAAACTTAAGAATAAATATTTCTGGAATCATTATTATTTTTTAAATTGAATTAAGGCAGCTATTTAAAAAATCTGTAAGAATGGAAAAAAATTAAGTTCGTGAAAATTTTAAATTTCTTTTCTTGATAAGTTAGAGCAGCTAATCTATTTGATTATTACAAAAATATATAATAAAATCAGAAAAAGCTCATTTTTATAATGTGCAACATGATGGACACAAGATGAAATGTCCGAACATTGAGAAAACAAACTTACTTAGAATACAAATTATAGTTAACGAGTAATCGTTACATGGTCGTCTACCTTCGCGGTTAATCATGAAAACCACAGTAAAATAAATACAACTAATTACATATATACAAACATTTTCGAACGAAGTAGGTAGTAAAATTTAAAAATACAACCTTACAAACGATGTTGTAATATTCTGATACACCCACAAATCAAAGTTGTTTAGAAGTGGTATAGTGCTACTAATTGTATACCGTTAGTAACTCGCAGGTTTCTAATTACCGGCAAAGATAGAGAGCGATTGTTAGCTCGCATGCAAATCTGATAGATGCGGGTCCGATAAACGGATACAACAGATGAATATACTGTGTTAATACAGACTTATTTATCAGTCGCTATAACGGTGGAACCGCTCTGCTTGTAGTACATCTGTATATCGGTTAAACCGTCTAATTATTTCCGTGTGAACAAAAATTATCATTAAAAATACTGTTTGTTAAATGAAAACAATACAGTTTTAAAAAATAGGAGTGCCTTTTTAATGTTCGTTTTCGTTTTGTTATGAAGGTTCGTTATTTTTGTAAGAATATTTTTTATTCAATGTTATTTTATAGTTACATAATCCTTGTAATACCAATAACATTAAGTAAACATTAAACTGTCGATTTGACACAAGTAAAGGTATAAATAGAATAAACAAATACGAATATGTTGCTGAGAAATCCGAATAACATTTGCTAATTTTCAAGGCGTACGAGTATGTCACATACCCTTACTGTGTTCCTTTTGGAACACAGATTGTCTCGGTATGAAATTGTTTTCGTGACAAAGGTTTTAAAGTCCGTGGCATTCCTTTTAAAATGGGGTGGTGTACTCATTGTTTACAAAACTTACAAATTACGAGTGTGCATGGTTGTCATGCCATGCAGTATAAACATGAATGTGTACTTATGGAGAAACTTGCAGGGTCAGTGGTGTAAATACATACTTTATGATGTTTTGTCGCGAGCTCAACATCTGTGACTTTCTCACCGATGCGCGATGGCCTTAGATGCTACTCTTGTTTGTATTTTTCATAAGTAAAACTTTAAGTTTAATATAAGTGTTTTAGTTTTATCTTTACATCCGGATCACTATTATTTTAAGGCGTAAATTAACAAAGGTTCTAAGTAAGAAGTTTTAGTTTTGTCTTTTCAAATTCTATTACGAAATCTCTACCGTTGTATCTAAAAAATCGTGCTTGGGGTATGAAGTTGGTTTCAACGCCAATGAACCTCGTATTGCATGTATGTTAAAGAAAATCATGTTGTTTAACATCAGTAATCGTTGGTCGTGGGAGCAAACGACGCGACTCTC
The DNA here is from genome assembly GCA_914767545.1 of Sesia apiformis. NCBI lineage: Eukaryota > Metazoa > Arthropoda > Insecta > Lepidoptera > Sesiidae > Sesia > Sesia apiformis. The sequence continues at coordinate 6,610,280 of OU611950.1, read as the reverse complement.
ATTCGTCAACCCGATACGAGTTTGCAGCGCACTCAAAACAAGCAGACTTTTCTTGGTTTACATCGTATTGTTTGTAAAAAATGTTCTGATTTTAAAGCTTGGCCGTTGTACTGCCTTTAAGCTTGCTTTGTATTACTTTGTTAAGTAACTGAAATGAAACTGGAATATTTTAAACAAGTTCTTCAATTGTTAAATAGTATTCAGCTGTGCTGAAGAGAACTGCGAGTTCGAAGTAAATGTCAAATTATCAGGTTTGTACTTCATTAGTAATACAGCCATGGTCAGTCTATTTTTATCTAAAGTTACAAACTATGACTCATTGACTCATTGACTCATCACCGCATCACCTTCACAAAACTATCTATCACATTCAAGTTAAGCTAAAAATCCTATTAAGATTTTTCACATTTTAAATTAAAAATAATTTTATTATTGATAATAATAGACAATGATAAACGTACCAGAAAATCCAGTAAATAATTGCATTTTCTGGTACGAATTGTATTTTTTACGAAGTGTAAAAATAAAAGAATCTCTTCTTTCCTAGAATATTAGATTGTTCTTGACGAACAGTAATTATAAAAATGAGCAACAGCGTGTCGGGCAAGCATATACGAGTATTAAAGTTCTGTAGATGTTTCAGAGATTCATTTTAACAATTGAAATTGATATTTGTTTTTGTTCCAGGGATGTGAATTATGAAATTATTTTAGAAAATATCTTTACTTCAAAAGGAATAGGGTCACCTGATATTGAATGAAATAAAAAATCTCATTACTAAAGTTAAAAAGTTTTATAACATTTTTACTGTATTTCAAGAGACCTATCCAACGATACGACGACGATGTGGGTGTTTTTTGTCTTTATATTTCACAGGATTTCTTTTTTTTAACAATAGACACTAATTGATGGGCATCAAAATGATGAGAGGGGACGGATAATCATGACGAATGCACTACTTAGTCACGAAGTTCTAAAAATCATTATCTACATACAAAACTTAAATAATACATTTGTAAAAGCCGTCTAGTGTTACTTCTACCCATCAAGGTTCTTCTACCACGTGATCCATAACCACAACATTGTATCGCATTGGCATCGATTGGCATCGCATTGCTGTCGATCCCGCATTAACTTACTCTGTTTCCATCACAGATAGAAACACATCTTTTAACATTTGTGTTTTTGTTCTCTACCTATTAGCCTTATGAAGATTGCTATAAATCTATAGAAATGCAAATACTAAGGTAAACATTTTTTAAGTCATTTTGGTTTCCCATATATCTACGAAACCATACGTCCTCTGAATCCGTAATGCCTGTAAACCGAGCATGAAAGTGGATCCATTTCTCTAATCTCGGATGCAATCGTATTTAATCGTATTCGTTCTAATTATTTTGACCTTCCTTTAGGTAAGCCGCTCGCAGGAAGAAGTTTGCGTGTTCACTTGTTAGCACTTCGCTATGCAACACCCGGGTGAAGCAACTAGCAAGTGGAGTAAACCATTTCAAATTTGGTCAAACGGTTGTTATTACGAGTTTCATAAGCAATGATTTACAACAGGTTGTTGATATACCAAGTGCTAGCCTCGTAGGAATAACATCGATGGTACGTGGTAACGCCGAACGGCAGATTAAGTAGTTATGCACACGTTTTAAAAAAAAGTACGCAAAATTTGTTTTTTCACGAGTCCTATCCAACAATATTTGGTTTGTATTTTATATTGTATATACAGGATGTAATCGAACCTTTTCCGAAGTCTGAAACCATGGATTTTGCTCAAATTATTCTGAATTAATTGTCATGTTATGTATTTTTTAAATATTAAATCTTTAGTTTTTATATTTAGCAAATTAGTGCGAAATACTTGGCAAAAACAAAAAAGAATATGCTTGGTAAAAAAACTGAGAATCACGAACGGAATCCTTTGTTTGGCTTCCTTTGTTCCTTTGTTGATGGTTTCGGGAAAGGTTCGATTACACCCTGTACATATTTATATTAAACTAGCTGTGCCCGCGACTTCGTACTCGTGGAATTTTAGTTTGATTTATAAAGCTTTGTATACAGCATCATTTCTTCCCATCAGCCGATTTCAATGAAACAAAGCCTAATCGAAGCGCCAACTAAGCTTAATTAACCTGTGGAAACACCACGAAAATCCGTTCAGTAGTTTTGGAGATTAACGTGTTCGAACAGACAAACAGACAGACAGACAATAATTTCCAAAATCTCTTTTTCTTTTTGTATTTTGATACTGTTCCTTCATCGCCCCTAATTAGTTTTTGGTAAATATATTCAATGTACAGACACGCTGGTTCTACAGTTTTATTATATGTATAGATAGATTTTTGAAAAGTTTAAATCTTCTTAAATTTATAACTACTTAACCGTTAATCAAATTTCGAGCTTAATTTGAACGTTTCTCGATTGGGGAAACATGCTAAGTTGGGGACCTATTTGATAAATTTGATAATTTGGGTCACTTTCATAAATCTGTGTGCTGTCTGTGCTCACAAATACATTTATTTTCTTTCTTTCTATATACAAAATATATTACGAAAAATTCAAAGGACCTTGAAATCTTAGAATCAATACGATTTTCTGTGTATAGGATTAACCATTGAGTACGTACCTATATTATTTTCTTTGTTCAAAATAAGTTTCATTAAAATCAGTGCTTCAATTTTATATCCAAGTAAAATTGCTAGTTAATTTTGATAGAAAAAAACCGACCAAATTTTAACTGGAAATACAGTTCAAATTCTGATATTCGAGTAATGTCATTCACTATCAGTTTATTTACTTGACCTGCCTATTTACATTATATTTTATATACTTACGTAACATTTGCATGGAAGGTGTAAAACAAGTTATGTCGCGTTATGTGTTCACACACAAGTATTGCAGCACACATGAAATACTCGGATGTTTTCTCCAGAACTGTGTATTAATAATTTATGAACGGAGTTAATTGTTTGGAGAAATTATTAGTTAGTCACATACACACTCTTTGTTATTTCTAAATATATTTTGTGATTTGTTTTTCAAAATAACAATTGTGTACCTCTTTTGAAACGGGTAAATGAAAAAAGTATCGGACGCATATGAAATTGTATCGGAAGTTTTATTACCTGTCATCAATATCATAGCAATAGGATATCAACGGAGCTTTAAATATTTATTGATTTATATATTTTATTGTACACACAAATAAGAAAAATAGTTACAAAAGAAAATACATACAAAAGGCGTGCTTTAAAAGGCAAACCTGGGAGAGCGATAGGTGAGCAATGAAATAGGCAAACGTAGTGTGTACCTAAATACACTACTAATTATAAACATTACTTTTATAATAAAATAAATTTTATAATAAAATTAATGAAACATAATATATAGTTTAGTTATATAGAGCACCGCTACTTATTTATTTTTAACCCTTAAAAATTATAACGTACATACTCGTACTTTAGTGAGTCTGTGAACAACTTTAGCCGCTCGTACTTTTTCTTTCTTCTTCATATATGGCAATGGCGCAATTAGTACATTCTGCTAGTGTCAAGTTTTCTTCGTAATCAGCTATTTCAAAATCTAAAACGTATCCTGTCAATGTCCAGTCCCGTAAGTTAGGAGTCGCTCAGTAAAGTGATAGTAGGTATACTGAGTACAGAAGGGGACACCTTGGAAGCACACAAAAAACGCAGTCCCATGCTTTTACCATGGTTATTACCTTTACCATTATTGTATTTGATTATTATCAAACACCACGCACGAAAAACACTGAAGTTTAATAAATATCACTGTTAAACCACGAAACGCTTTTTACACAATTTTTACAATAATTAAACAAAAACTTAACTTCACTTCTCGAGTTCCCGCCAAAAAGTCCTCGTGACGATACCCAGTATCGTCACCTCTGCAATGTAGCAAAAAAATCTGATACAATCACGGTGTCATGAGAACAATTTTCAAAAAAATACTACTCATACTGGTAGTAAATTATGAGTATAATTATTATTATACAGTTAGTACTACAGCTACCTGACTTTAAAATATATTTAAAGCCTCCGTTACTAAATTGCTATGCCGTGTTAAAGCTTTCGCGTAACATAACTGTAATGCCATAACTATTTATTACAACGAAATAGATTGGTTGTGCTTTCAGCGCATTACGTTGATGCGTGTGAGATTATGTAAAATCTTCTGTGTTATTTATGTTAATCAGTTTTAATCGCATGTTAATCGCATTACCTTTGGAAATTAGAGTCTAAAAATTAATTAAATGAAATATTGTGCTGGTCTATTATTTATTGCAAATGGTATGATATTAAGCATCATTTAAAGCATTCAGTTTCGCTTATGTTTTTCAGATGGTTCGTTAACTTATCAGACTCTTATCTATACTAATATTATAAAGAGGTAAAGTTTGTAAGTTTGGATGTAGGAGGTAATCTCCGAAACTACTAATGCGGTTTCAAAAATTCTTTCACCATTTGAAAGGTACATTATTCCATAGGATGGACATAGATAGGATTCCATAGATGGACATAGGCTATATATTATGTGCAAAAAAATTGACGAGCATGCAACGCATGCCGGGCACAGCTAGTATTTTATAAAACGACACGTAAGTGGTTTGAAAACAATCCAGGTACATTGTGACTGACATTGTAGGTTTATCAGTTTTTTTATAACGTATCGTTCATTTTTAGTATATACATACATATATATTTATTCTACGCGCAGTTGTATTCTAATGTATATGGGTCGACAGCGCTGCGCGCCTAGGCACCCGGTCACTAGTTCACTACCCAGTATTGAGGAAAGAGCGCTAGGAACGATTTACATAGAACTACAAGGCGTTACGTGTTTGTAACATTTGATTTATTCCCTAAAATAATTTTATTTTTCTCTAGAACAGTTTTATATATGTATTTTAAATTAGTTGACGTGTTTCTGGCTTTGCCTTATATCAGTGATACGTTTTATAGTATCAGAAAAAGGTAAAATGTAAATGTAATTATGATTCAGGATTAAAATATTAACAATGATTACCCGGAGGTCAATATAATGCTGTCGCAATCCTCGTAATGGCGAACAATTTGTGTGAAAAATGAGAACTCACAGTCACACACAATACGGACACGGAATTCAGTTGAATTGAGTTTACGATATATAATTATGTCATAATGATCTTGCGGTTACAATGTTTTGTTTTATAATGATTTCAGAATGTACTACATATTTTGGTTGTAGTATGAGTGTACACAAGTTCTCGTAATAACTTTATGATCCGAGACGCGAGTTTCGGAGTTTACTACTTGGCTATGTGCATTATATTCCTTACAAGAACTATTAGTGGCTAGCTACAAACTAAACGTAATTAATTACGTATGACCCTAAGCAGCCTCTTTATGCTCCAATGTTGGTCATACGCCTCTCCATGTACATTGTCTTGGGTTAACGAGTGCACTCTCTTAGAAGTGGTATCTTAGATCTCAGGACTCGTGGTAGTGACTGTATTATCCTTTAGTCGCCTTTTACGACACGCACGAGAAGAGCTGGGGTGGTGCTAACCTAAAGCCTGCCAACACCACACGGTTTAACTATTTAATTACGTATATTCCAATGTTAATGCTAAGTTTTGTTTCGAATTTAAAATTAAACGCTCATTTAAAATATCAGAAATTGGTTATATATAGTTAATACAAATTGAATTCCTCGTTAATCAACTTCCTCGCGAAACAAAACTTTGTCGTCACCTTAGTTCTGTATAAACACAGAAAAACAAATGAATTACTGATTTGGGAAGGAAATTACAATAATAACGGCTTCATTAAAGAAAAATTTTAAAATTGTAATTTCAACTAGAAGTTTACATGTGTCGATAACGAAAAGAAGGCAAGTTCAAAAGTAAAACGAGTCCTAACGCCTCCGTCTTTTAATAAATTTAACATAAATATTTCATTTCTATGTTTATTTCACCGTGACTCATAATTTTCATACGTTCTGACAGATAGGGCTTGTTACAGTTTGCTTATGATAAGTTTCTGATTGCGTTCAAGGTGAGGGCGTATTTGTCGATCCGTTTGCTTATTGACGAAGTGAACGGTTATTTTATTGCTTGTCTAACGCTTATAGCTTGTCATTGGGTTATTTGACTGATAAGACTGTTTGTGTTTAGACTAATATTTTAGTCGATTCAATATCAATGTCATTTTTTTGTTAATTATGTTTATTTTTTAAGTTGTAGGCCGTGCGGTGGCGGCCGTCTTTACTCACCACTCCATCTCTTCCCGTGAGTGTCGTACAAAGGCAATCAGGGGACATTAAAGCCGCTACCACAAGGCTTGGGGAACTACACCAACTCTAAAAGAGTGAACTTGCCGACCGGCTTAGCCAGTGTAGCGTTTCAAGGCCTACATCCTTCACGCACAAGACAATGTGCATGTGGAGGTACATACATGTGCAGCAGTGGCTGATTACGGTATTGGGCAGAAAATACATGAATTTGCACTGCTCACTTGATGCATGTATTTATAGTCGTTCATAAAACTTGATTTGAATAGAAATTGTTATTCCGTGAATTGAGACAATGTTGATCACTACGTTTTGCCACCACGAAAGCTTATTGAATACCGGTTCTTGTGTTCTTATCGATTGATGTGTTCATCAAATACTAAATGGCCAGGACACCATGACCATTGTTCGACGTGTGGTGTGATTGTGAAATGCGATACATGATTGAAACTCATTTTAACAATTTTTCATTTTGTATGCAATCAGTTAACCTTCAACACAACAGGTTTGATTCATGTCAAATTGTAGTACGTTGTGTAACCGATGTAGTGGAGCTAGTAACTATTTTAATGACGAATGAAATTGAACGGGTTCGTACTTCACAGTGTATACATTTTTATTCTATTGTAAAAAAAGATATTATATGGCAACAACAAACTGAAACAGAGCGAAACTTTACCGTTGTTAATACGATCTCCAGTGTCCTGGCGTCGTGCTGACCTCATTTCTTTAAAAAAGGCAAGTGTTATATTGCATACGTATCGTGTGTAGAACATAATATGTATTTGGTTCTCTTTGTCCTTTGTAGCAAGCAATTCTTTGGCGGACTTTCAAGCAACTTTTTAAAAGTGGAGCTTTTTAATAAATGTGTTTTATTTTATTTGGGAAAATGAATTATAATGAAATATGAATATGAAATAATTTATAATAATTTGGAATATGAATAATTTGCCAATAACATTTCTAAAATGAAATTCGTACAGTTAGCTGCATATTGACGCATACGCACTGGCGTCTTGGCACCACTTAGCAATGGTGGCTAGAACGTTAAGGTGAATTGTACTATCATATTAGCAGCCTGTGTCTATCCACTGCTGGATATATCCATTAGTGAAGAAACACAGAGACATAGATCTAATAGCCTGCTCTTAGAGCTCGTCGTTGCATACGATCTTCGGCTTTTTTTATACAGCCACTACCGATGAACTTCTTCCAGTCCACTAGGCCGAAGAGCATGTCATTTTGCGCTTCCCCGTGTGTGGTCTGCATTCAAGGACTCGTTTATCCCATCGGCTGTGGATCCGCCGATTGTACCTACTGTATTTGTTGTTGAACGAGCATTTTCGATGAACGATTAATCGTCTATTTTAGAATTTCTTCCAGTGTAGTGTTTCTCAGTATAAATTACTTAGCTAATACAACAACAATACATGTTCTCATAAACTGTTTATTAAAGATTAGGCAGGAACTTTCGAATTATAAATAATGTGTGATATCATGACCTTGATTTTTATTAAATTCAATATTGTAAAAAATATTACGGTGACGTCACCGACCATTGTGCCTGGTGAAGTGAACCCATAGAGAACCAGTCCGACGGGTGATTGGTGACTGGTGATACAGGTGCGGCGCGTGCGAAAGCAATCGCCCTCAGCTGCTAGGGGACATTTACACATTTAAATTTTTCGTAGCACTTTTAAACAATGTGACTTCATGTGGCCTTCCAATGACTTCGTTTCTATTCGCAGAGTGTCCCCTAGCTTAAAAAAGTTAAGAGTTTGAAAAGTTAAATAGAGGTTTAGCAAAGACCATAGCTGAATTTATATATTGTTATGGCGTTATTACCAGGAAAATAGAATTATGAGACTTCAGAAATGAAAGTTCATAATATACATACGACAATGGCTTACAGATCTTATCAGTATAATCTAAAAAGTAGGGGTTGAATATGATAATTTTAGCAATATTCTCTTTTATTTCTAATTTATGCAACATTCTTTTACGAATTAAATACAGTTAAACACATTTTTTTTTAAATGTCACGACCAACTTACGTTTAATGACCACATAATATAACTTGCTTACATCCAGATACCTTGCAATAAAATATGAAATCGAAAACTAGTAACTCAAGAACAAGTAATACAATCTGGCGCTATAAATCCATAGAAATGACGATCGATATCGTGATGATGTATGCAAAAGGCATCGGTGCAACAGCAACTTAAGTTGGAATGTTGCATTTTGAGAGGCCGACTGTTTCCACGATTGCCGCACCTGATTCCTGTTTAAACATGGTCTCTATATAATAAACACCATATGATAATGATATTTAAACTGAGATTAGCTTAAATTAGATAGTTAGTTAGATAGTTGTAAAAAGAAACTTACTGAATTTCTATAAACATTTGTGTATAAACAATATCTTAATATAATCTTACTACACAACAGCTAAAGAAATAGTAGTGTAATTAACATATATAGTAGATGAATATGCCAATTTAAAGTATTAATGAATAACGTTTATTTATCTTCTATTGACAAAATTAAATTTAAGACTGAATTGACCGAATAAAATCTACATAAAAAAAATATTAATTACAAAGCTAACAGTCTATGGCTTTCATGGTAACTGGCGTCTTTATCAAGTCATTAATCTTGTGATAAGGTCAAATGGGTTGCGATGTACTCGTATTCTTACCTAATTTTATCTAATATTCTTACCATGTTATGCAAATGATTATAAATGTGTCGATGGAACCTTCATATTAAAATTATCCATCTTTTTAATACTTAGGGCTTGATTACACGTTCTTTATGTTGGTGTGGGAATTAATTAGAGGCAACCTTGGGGTGAAAAACCACCTCGAGTCAAGCTTCTTCAGATTGAAATGATCTGTCTCGATGTTGTCTCGACAAATCGACTTATGAAAGTTGATAAAGCTACGAATTTTCTAACCCTAAGATTTTTTTTTACATTGAAGAAGGCAGACGGGCTAGCGGCCCACATGATGGTAAGTGGCTACCGCCGCTCATGGACACCTGAAACACCACGGGGGTATGTACCCACATACCCCTTGCAGTACCGACCTTGCAGAATCCTATTCACAGCTTTCTTGTAGGACCTCATGTCGCAGCATAACGGGAATACTTCTTGAGGCAGTTCGTTCTACAGCTTGGGAGTTCTCCCGTAGTGTAAAAAACGATTTTTGCACTACACAATAAACGACATCTCCGCATTGAGAAAATGTTCTCATAAAGGAAAGATATTAGTGTGTTTCGAGAGTGACTGAGAGCCAGAATCCGTTTCTCATCCCATACCACCGAATAGGAAGTAAAATGGAATAATTGAAGTCTCTCGTTGCATCGCACTCTTTACTTCCCATCCTGTTTAATCTAATTACATCGAGTGGAGAGTAAAAGGTTGGATTGGAGATTGGATAAAGGAAACTCTATAACCCCTTTTATGAATACTCTATTTTCACCATTATTTGCCTTCATGAGCAAAATTCCTCATCTCGTTATGCTCTTACTTCGTATTCCACATTTGTACTAATCCTTTCTCCAAATTCACTTACCCACTGCTTCTCCCAGTTGGAACTCAATTTCCACATCAGTTTGTCAATGTGCCTAGATATCTAGATGATTTCATTATGTTTCTATAATTCCATCATTAATAGATAGATCATTAATAGGAAAGAGCTTAATGTTCTTTGTATTTGTTTTCGCTTGTACACTTGTTGTGTTGTAACGCAAATTGTAACCGTTTGTGTGTTGTTGGACCAATTTAAAATATACTATAATTTAGTCACATTCACGTAGGCGTAGTCTGGCGTAGAGAATATGTTGTACGTCAAATTTATACGACATGTTATGCATATACATTAGGGTGTCCCTTATTTTTCAAAGTTTTTATTTTCTAACGCATAGGTCTTAGTTTTGTTCATTTGCTCTTAAAACATTCGGAAATAAATTTTAACCTTATTTGGAGTACGATAACCCGTGCCGACTTGCATCGAATCATGTTCATACAAGTTGCGCGAAAGTAGCAGCGTGTACTCGCGGTATTTGTCATTTGTTCTCAGTTATTCTCGTGATTAACACGCATTGTTTTACATTTAGAAGATGGCAGTGGAATTAAGAAGCAATAAAAAAAGTATTTTCTTAGTTGGTGAGGTAAATTATCAAATAACAGGCGCAAAGTTACCGTCTAAACGTTAAGTTCTTGCAGTACTTTTTTTTAACATTCGCGAAGTTAAATTGACTGTTAGTGAAAGCGCAAATCTCGTCATTCGAGAGTGTATTATATTTTGGGAAAAAGCTAGAATCCCTACCAGAGCTATACCTAACTGTGTAAAAAAACTTGTGGACCTTCACCATGCTTGGAGACAGTTGCAAAAAAATTTCCAAAAAAACACAAGATGTTTACGAGCGCCGTGAGGAGGACTTTCAAAACAATTTAGATAATTTATTCGATATAGCACACGCCGATGCTTTGGAACGGATGAAAATAGAGGAAGATAAAATCTTTTTACAAAAACAAAGAGACCCAGGGTGTCCAGGATGTTTAGCGGGTGTAGACAAAAAGTTAGCCGTGAAAGAAGAAAGGGCAAGACAGAGAAAATTAAAAGAAGAGAAAAAAAGACATGAGCAAATGTGTTCCAGAGTTTATCATCATCTCTTACTACACAAGATTTTAAACAAACGCAAGGACATTACGATTAACCTACCAGCTCTGATGAAAGCCTTGAGGAACCCTTGCCATCGACATCTCAAACGGTAAGTTCTGGAACGAGGAGGAAGGAAAGACTTTATCACGCCTAAGTTAGTTGCAGCTTTAGATAGATGTTAATTAAGCATAAGGGATTCTGTCTATATACTTCAGGCTATAGTAGAAGCACTAGATCTTAGCTGTGATGATTTCCCGATAAACAAATCGTCAATTCAAGGCATTCGCACACAGAGTAGAAAAGATTGAGCGGAATCTATAAAATCAGATTTTCAGAATAATATGCCTGAAATGGTGACCGTTCACTGGGATGGGAAATTATTACCTGGACTGGACGTGAGAAGTTCTAAAGAAGAACGCCTGCCAATTCTTATTTCATTTGAAGAAAAGGAACAACTTCTGGCTGTGCCCAAACTGGAGAGCTCTTCTGGTCAAGATCAAGCTAAAGCTGTGTTAAACGCACTTTATGACTGGAACCTCGATGACAAAGTACAAATAATGTGCTGTGATACAACTACGTCTAATACAGGGCGATTGAAAGGAGCTTTTGGAACAAAAATTAAACGGGGAATTAGTACTCTTTGCTTGCCGCCATCACGTTTACGAACTGGTTTTAAAATGTGTGTTCGAAACAAAAATCCACCAAATCACAAGTAGCCCTGATATCCCGATGTTCAAAAAGTTTAGAGACAACTGGAAAACTATTAATCCTGCTGCTATTGAAACATACACCGATATCGTCACACAACATTTTTGTAATACAACAATAGAAGAATTGTTGACATTTTATAATCAAGAACTGCAAAAATCCATTCTACGTGACGATTATCGGGAACTGATTGAACTATCTATTATTTTCTTAGGAGGAGAAAAAGAGAAAAAAATTAAAATCCGACCTCCTGGAGCGATGCATCAAGCAAGGTGGATGGCTAGAGCTATTTACTCTTTAAAAATATGTTTGTTGCAATCCTAGCACAAAATTAGCGACAAGGATAAACGAGCACTTCAAGACGTTTGTTTATTCAATGCGGTTATATATGTGAAACCATGGCTTGGATGTAGTCTGGCGGTGAAGACACCAAATCAAGATTTGTGTTTTTTAAAGAGGCTTAAGGAATATGAAACTATATAATATGAATCATGTCAAATATACGCGATTTAAACCGTTAAAAGTTGTTTAATTGCAATGAATATGAAACTGTTGACAAATTGATCTCCAAAGCAGCCCTGAGCAAGTTTAGTCAACATCTTTGGTACTTGTCAGAAGAAATTGCCGTTTTATCACTCTTTGGTGATGAAGTTGATGAACAAACCAAGGGAAACATTGTAATGAACTTACAAAGAGAGAGTTTGTATGATTCTGGGAAGAGATACATTCCATCGAAAGAAGATATGTCTGATTATTTGTATGGTAAGTGGGAATACATAGTATTATTTTTTACACTGTTTTCACTAAACTGATAATAATACTGCCTTATTTATTGTTGCAGGAAAATTATTAAGTGAATTTGTATCTGTCAAGAGCTCAAATTTATTTTCTCGATTAAAAATTTATGAGAACTTCCTCCAGAAACCCGTTTCTACGTGGGAAGAAGATGTTGCCTATTTAGAGGCAATAAGAAAGGTTATTTCTTTAAAGGCAGTTAATGATACAGCTGAAAGAGCTGTAAAACTTATGCAAGATTTTCATGGTTTGATCACTGCAAAGGAAGAAGAAAAACAAATTTTTGCTACGCTGTGTGCAAGAGCATAGAAATCTGTATCCAGACTGTAAAAAAGAGACCCTCAAAAGAAAATATCCTGGCTGATCTGTAGTTTTATCTTCTTTTATAATAGTAATAATAGTTTTATTTAATCTTTTTTATAATTCTTTTATAATTTTATAATAAGTACTTATTTACTAACTTTCTTTTTGATTATTATTTTTATAAAATATAAATATTGATTGATATAAATCAATTGATGATTTAGCTACATAACGGAAAGGGTTAAAAACAGCAATTTTCAAAATCTTCAGAGCCCTGTCGGCACGGGTTAATGTTGACGTAGGAAGATAAAATTTTGTATTTGAGTAAGTCTGGGTAGTTTAAAAAGAATTAGGGGGTATGCATTTCGATATCCGTAAAAAAATTTTTTTCACCCATATAAGGGACACCCTAATATACATATAGATACGTAGCACCGAGTTGTTTCCTTTTTCAGCTGCAGTTTACGAGATTGGCGTTGTTTGAGGTCGTTACGAGTATTATTAGTATTTCTTATAAGACTAGTTTACGTTTCGTCTAACTTGCGTGAATGAATTTGTTTACGAATATTTATAGACTACATTTAGGAGAATTCAGGCTGTGCACAAGCGTTTGAAAATGCTGTCTGGACAGGCTACAAGCTAAATTAAAGTTTTTAAAAATCGCTATCAAAATACTTAGATTAGAAATCTATATTGATTAGATTTCTAAAAGATTAGCAATCAAAATACTCAGAATCTTACATGATATCACGTGAAGCTAGATTAGTGGAGCCGAGCAGATTTGATATAACATATATTTGTGAATTATAAATAATAGAAAAATAAAATGAGTAAAATGAACTAAAATTACCAATACTACAGGATTTTCAAAAGCTTGTTTTTTAATATACCTATGGTTGAACTAAAGATATCAGGCATGCCGACCTTTTTTGATACTGAATTATAAATGCGACCACAGAACAGAGATTTCCTTGTATAATTCGTGAGTGCGACACATTTCAATAGCAGGATAATATTATTACGACTAACATTATTTCACGCACTGGATTAAATAATATTGAAAATCCCTTCCACATTAACCCCTTCAAGGATCTATTGAAAGTTTATCTTAATGTTCGTGACTTGAGAGAATTGTATCAGTATAACATAATCCATGATATTAATTCTTACCGTCACATCGATCGCATTATGCGCATAATACTCTCTATTCATGTGATAATCAATTTCTTTTCATATGAATTCAATGAATTAATTCTTGCGGAAGAAGTGGCCTCTATTCGCTTTTGTTCATTCAGTCATTCAGACTCATAAATACTATTTTTTGAATATTCATCCGATGGGGAAGTAGGACTATGTTTATGTATCATGCATAATCCTCCCATTTATGTAACTTTAGATTTTAGAAATAGTGTTGATTTCAATAAACATACTTATTCGTATTCATGCAATACATTTATACGATTTTAAAAAAAATCATATATTACACACATTTATAAATCATATATATAATCTCTCGTTTTTAAATGTGTATAAAAAGTTTTTCTGTATAGATTGTAACGTATTACTATATGTTCATTCACAAGAGTTTCTTGTGCCCTGACTACTAAAAGAAGACGTTCCATAATTCTGAGAATTTAAATATGAAGCGCGCGTGCGCACATAAATGCATTTCCGGTGGCAGACGTGTCGCATCAATAGAGAAAGTTGTCAATCCATTCTTTACGATCTATGTATCATAATTTTGCCGTAAGCTATCGCAGAAGTTTTCATAGTCTTTTTATCGCTACTTGTAATTCTAGGAAGCGCTTACAAGATTAAAGACCTGTATTAAACGCTTGCGGCACTAGATAATCCAGCTACAATGTGAAGTGTGGATTAGTGGATCCATAGGGAAAAAATCAATCGTAGTATATGCGGGTGAACCCTCTATATTTTGATCCGCATATGCTTTCTCGTTTTCCCTCCAGTAGTCTAGTTTCAGGAACTGTGCGGGAGCCGAGGTAGCTCCCATTAAGTTGTGAACGCTATTGTGGTTTATAACGTGAGATGTGAGTAATCAGGCATGTGAGGTCGCAGGGCTTCCGCTGCACATATAATATACAATAGACACGTGTTATCTAATACTGTATCTCTTACAACGATGCATAGTGGGAACCGTATTGTATATTACCAGTGTATTGTTGGCGCATTTTTCTAGATGATGCGAGTACACGGGGGTTTATACGTAACACTTTTATTTTCTCATATTATTAATTGCCTTGGAAAATAGACATACTGCCACGCTGACATTCTCTTCAATTCGAATTAAGTTCTATAAATACATTGCTAGTTGCTAGTTGTATTTCAACTTTAATCTTGCCACTAATTGTATCAATAAAAGCATGCAGCTTTCTTATCATGGAGCCTGGTGCACCACTATTGTGTATATATATTTCTAGAATGAAATGTTTACAAGAACTGTTACATGAGTAGGTAGTAGAACATTTGATGAAAGTGCGTAGGCCCTACGGACACATTTTCATACAGGTGTGTGTGTGCGTATTGGTTGGACATGTTTACTGAAAGAATGTATATAAAAGTCACAGCATATTGAAGTTAAGCATAACGACTGTAGTTATAAGCCTTTTAACTAGGCTGGATATTTGTATTTGAATCACGACAAAGCGTCTCGTTGTCCACATGTGGCGTTAAATGATGGTGAAGAAATATTCATCCAGACGACTACCTACATAATGATCTGTCAAAATGTACACGTTATTCTCCTCTATGCGTTACGGCCATAGCGTATAACGATTGTGATACGGGTCTATTGCTACCCACGCACCAATCTGCTTGTCAGCAAGGTAGATTGTTCTATATAATAAAATATTCGACTATGGAGATCATTTTAATACGTAACAACATAATGCCCACACATAGTGGGACATACTTAATGTCTGCAATAATATTCTTGAGGTTGAGTGACTTTGTAAGAATTAATTTAGGTAGGTAAATTTTAGTTTGCAAAGTTTTGCAACAAAGTGTTTTTATCTATTGGCAATTTTATTTTAACACTGGCTGGTTTTAATTTTAATTAAAACTATGGCTATCTATAACATAAAAACAAAACATTTCAAATTCAAATATACCCCTTATATTTTTAAAGAGCGAAAGCAAAAAATCGTGTCTTTTTAGAAATGCATATTCGAGGGACATTTTCGCGCTATGATTTTTAATGTTCTTTAAAACCTGAAGATTCTCTTAATAGACTTCAAATGGCGTTTGCAGACACTTGTCTGCAAACGCCATTTGAAGGGCACTTGCCCTTCTAAGGCAACTGTGTAACGTTGAGACAATGAATTTAACGGTCGACTAGTTTGCCTGACCTTTAACGACTGTTACGGTAGAAAACATGGTGATAGTGACATTTGTGAAAACAGGCGAATTACATACCAGGAGATTCAGGGGAGATTGAAGATTGGATCGGGGGTGCGTATGAAATATTATATAGGCATTTACGAGTCGGGAGGACAGTAACACGCTGGGTGCCGCACAACCTCACTGAGGCTCAAAAACAAGTTCGTGTCGAATGTCGAATGTAACAAAATTTTAAGAAGGGTCGTCTCGGCGCGTTTACGATATTGTCTCAAGCACAGGTGACGATTCATGGATCTATCAGTATGGTCCAGAAACTAAGCGTCAATCTACCGTTTGTCTGTTTGAATGTGAGCGAACGCCTACTGAAAAGAGCAAGATGCATTGGAAAAAATTTAATTGCAAGTTTTTCACTTTTATTGGCTACCTAATATCTGTACCCTTACGAAACTAAAGCAGTATTAACGCAGAATGGCGCATAGCGACGTGCTTACCAAACGTTTTTTACTGCAGTGAGTAACAATCGTGCCAACACTGCTGCACCACGACAACGCGCCCGCTCACTCAGCTCTTAAAATAAGGGACAAATGATATATCTATCATTTGAGCCCCTCTATTTTTCTATCACAAAAGAATCAAGGTGACATTTGACATTTGGAGCGAATTTGAATATAGGTTTGCATTAGCAGCCAGTAGTGGTTTTTAGGGATTTAGTAGCAAGAAATAGGGTAAAACACAATGCTTACGTACACTGTCATTAAAACACGGCACGCCCTCGTACTAAGTCCAATGTTACCGCCATTCCTGAGATTCCAACCAAATAAAAGAAGATTTACGTAAGGGAATGATATAATTAGAGGCAGCTAGTATGTATGGTCATGTATGTGTGCAAACGTATGTAATTGCGAGTGCATGGCATAGCATGAGTGGGGCGACGCCCTTTACGCTCGGTCGACAAGTAACCTTTACACGGTTAGGGAAGCGTGATGCAGAAATGTATATTCTTTTCTATGAGCTATGAAAGGTTAAGTTCATTAGAACACAACAGGTTTTAATAACTAATTATACCGATTACATGTATACTACTTAATAAAAAGGTACCTACCTATGGGGTGTCCGAACAAAAACATTTACGATTAAAATCGCGCAGCATTTTTATCTTGAAGTTGTAATCATGAAACTATAGCATTTGTCATTTACTATTTTTAGGAGTTGTTAATTCATTTATTATAAAAGATGCGTTCAATAGAATGAAAATTATATGAAAATTGTCATACTGCCTCGTCAGGAAATGGAGGGTGAACTCTGCAATCCTACAGCCCCTGGGCGCGCCTAACTGAGCGAGTTACCCCGACCTCACAGAAGACTGCCGTAAATTATACTATGTATGTTTAGATAGCGAGTGAGATTTGCCAAAATCCATTTTCCATTCCATCCCATTTTCTCCTATTCCGTTAAGGGAGGCTATAATGGGATAAAAGAAACTCCCTATTCTCCATTATACTCTTGACTCCCCGTCCCACCCTATCCCTTTAAGAATAATACATAAGTTGGCATGTATCGCAGATGTCCATGGATACTGGCGGTATCCATGGCATGGTATCCTGGCAGTTTTTTAATAAAAAATATTCTTTCCACAGCCACTCACATCGATCGTGAATTTTCGGATTATTATGAAGGAAGAAAGGTCTCGATACTCTCGATCTATCTGTTAGGCCGTAATGTATTTTATTCGTATACTCTTCATATTATTATATTTTAATAACAATGACGTTGCTTTGTCTTTTACGCATAGCCCTTATTGAGAAATAAAATAAAACAATTCAAATAAATTATAATAATATTCAAAAACCTACCAAAAATCTTTCATAATAAAATGGCCTTGTTAGAACATCCTATATGCATATGTTAGAGCTGCTTAAAATGTACAGTTACATAAGAAATAAATTATGTATGTACATTTGTCATCGTTTCATCAAGACGTGTAATAATATAATTTAACATTTCCTGCGTACTCATAACGACTGTGTAATGGTTTGAAGTTAATGAGGTTAAAGTGTTATCAAGTTAGCTAGCATTAAGAGCGTGACATTTAGTTTCTTTCCGAGTAAAAAGGTGAAAAAATCTAGTAAACATTGCTTAAGTTGTCTTGTTGAGTCATACCTCTGTTATCTGACATTTAATTATATGAAAAACTGACATTATGCAAGTGGTATTTCAATTAATTATATTTTTTTATTTCCGGCCCACATGTTATTCTTATTTTTGAATATACGAGTATCTTTGTATCGCAAAAGTCATGCTATTATTAAAGTGTCATTAAGCTGTGTTTTATCGACAAAATAATTGTATTGTACTGTTAATAAGACAATCTAAAGCCACAGTTTCAAGGATAACAGGCACGATCAGTGTTTATTTTTTTTGTAAACTTATAATCTGTTCTTAAAATCTTAATAACATATTGTTAAATAATGTTACATAAGCTACTGTGAGAAACAATTAATCTCATGTGAAGTATGCGGACGGAACGTACGTTTCTATTAGAAATATCCTAGGTTGCGTAACAATTTTGTCCAACGCATACCTACACACATTCCTATTCGCGGAAACATATATCAATATACAACCTACTATTATGTTTATAAACTACGAAATTACTGTCATTACATTGCTGAGCGTATCTGTGTGATCTAGCGTGAGTTTTGTGATCTAACTCACCATACGTTAATTTTAAAATATCCGTTGTGTGGAATCGTTTGCTTATTCGTAATACTAAGTTCATTGTCGTGTTATTGCAGGGCATCTTTGCGTGAAGGCGCGCCTCGCTCGCGGCCTCCCACGCGCGGGCACTGTATGCTGGTCTGGTTACTGACTCTATTTTCAACTCGATTGTCTATAGATTAAAAGTAAGGCAAATAGCAAGTGACGGCTATTTGTTGATTTTTAAACCATTGAAATGTTAATAAGTATATATATGTAGGTTATTCTACATTTAGGCTTTATTGGATCCGTTAATTTTTTTTTAAATTTATATATTAAATTAGCTATCAAAAATATACACAATACAATAATAGACACTCAAAAAACCACGGAGGTTTGTCCAGAGCGAAAATAAAATATAAATAAAAAAAATATATATAAATAGTGATTAACGGCGGTTAAAAGGGTATTTATTATGTTTCCAGACGTAGTCATAAAGCCTGTTGGGTTATATTAAAGTAACGATGAGCTTCGTTTATGTGGTATTTCCTAGTGTAACAATACTCATTGTAATTCCTAGTGTATTAGTCCTTTACCGAAGTACCGTTCTTGGGGATTTAGTGGGGAGACGTCCCCACTAAATCCCTAAGACCTGGCCGCCAAGGAAAACCTCATTCTGCTGTCTAATTATCAATCTGTAAAGTGGTGCCTATTACATTTCGGTAAAGCCTTCAATATCTGTATGTTTGTGAATATCTCATAAAACACTTGTAATTGCGCATGTTATTGCAGTTTTGCTGTATAACAATGCATTTATAAAATAACACCTTATTAGGAAATTTAAACATAGCCTATGTACATTTGCTTTGATTTAGCTTCCTAAAAGTGAAAGAATTTTCAAAATCGGTTCAATAATTTTATATAAGCAAAAAAAAATCGAACTCACCGCTCCTCATTGTAATATTAGCTTAGATTGACCTTAGAAAAAATAATATTTTTACTTTCACAATTAATAATTAATTTGCTGAACAGTATTCTGGAAATGTCTCGATTTATTTAAACCTTCCTTGTGAATAAGCTATAGACAGTAGCTATTAAAATTAAAAACCTATCCAACGCTGTTACGACCGTATAAAGACGTCTATTTGTTACTTAGAATAGCGTACGAGGCGACATAGACAAAGTAAGTAATAAATGTCACCTATAAATTGTGGCATTATTGATATTATTTGGCGCAAATGCAGCGGCAGTAAAGCGAGCAGACCTAGGTGCTGAGCGGCAACTTTAGTTGCATCCCGCCGGGCGTCCGTTGAACGGTTGTATAATGTTATTATAAGGCAACTTGTAACCAGACAAGTATTTCTAGTTCACATGACGGGTTGCAAACAGTTCTTTTAGTGATCTAGCTGCATACATCTTGCAATAATTGCCTCTAGGCCTGTCTTTAACGAGGCGCGACCAGCATTGACACCACGGTTCATTATAATCACAACGATATAGACAGAACGCCATTATTTACAAGATACTGTCACTTTAAATACAATAAATAGTCTTTACGGCAAACATAAACTATTTTTTATTTCTCTCTGTAACCGAGCCATTCCGGTTTTTAGTCCTTGAGGAGGTTTGCTTTGAAAATAATTTTATAAAGGTCTTATTCTTAAGTTTTATCAGCAGGGTGTAATGCGAGCGTGCGTGACTGAGTCGGAGATAGTGATTTCGATTGCTGGAGGCTATTTCCGAAGCACGACGGCCTATAGAAAGCTATTCTTGACTTACGCTAATTTACTATTATATTTGAAGTTTCCTATACACGCTTTATGGGATGAAAACCTATCTATAAGATTTACGGGTGTAAATTCTATGTCTAATGAAATCAATGTTGTTCACTTATATTGTACCTGTAGTTTTGCAATGTTAAGAGTCGGTCTATAATTTTAAACAATCACGTTTTGTACACATTTTATGTTGTAAATCGGGTCTGAAAGCGTAAATTTAAAGGTATTTGTCTATAAATGTAATTTATTTTAGTATATTCACAACACGGGTGCATGCCTGCCATGCATGGTATACGAGTATATCCTAGTGCGGTCTCTAACATAAACTTTGTGTACATTATAAATCATTATGTATACTTTAAGCCGGTCTTAATTGTTAAAATTCTTTTGTATTTGTGTTGAAGTAATAATGCAAAATTACCGTCAATACTTGTTTGCCTTTAGTTGTTAGTATAGAATCTCTACTGCAGAGCTGTTACTATTTTCTAGCTTTCACTTCTCTATTATCTCACCAGCGGTGACAGCGACTTCGTCCGCGTGAACTTGTGTGTGATTCCTGCGGGAACTCTATAAAGTATCTAGATAAAAAGTATCCTAAATGTCAACCCGGCACATAAGCTACAACTGTGCCAAATATCATTAAAATTCATCCAGTAGTTTTGATGTGATGCGTGTTCAGACACACAGACGGACAAAAAATCCCAAATTTGTTGTTTTTGGCTCTGTATCACAAGTAGGTACTTTAAATTATGTACTTTATGCCAGAGCCCATTCCCATTCCATACTATCCTATCCCTCCCCATTTTCCCAACCCTTTCTCCCAATCCGTTCCTTAATCCGTAAAGGTAGGCAGCGCATCCAGGGACGTGCCAACATTTGTCATTCTGGACTGAAGTTGGCATGTATCACGGATGTCCATGGGCTACAGTATCCATTTACCATCAGGTGGACTGTATGCTCGCCTGCCGCCTTTTTTCTGTAAAATAAATAATACAATAATTGCATTTACAGACACAGCTCTCATACGATTTTATTATATATGTATATAAATATATTGTTTTGTTAACATTTTTCTGAAATATTAAATTAACAATAATAGCCACCAAATACAATTTAAACGGCACGGGATTAACATGTTCAAACAGATAAGATATTTATTTGTAATAGATACGTCACAATTCAACTTTATAAATATAGTGGAAATACCATACATATAAAATTGCTCTAGGCGGTTATTGTACTCATATGCCATAGCCAATAATCACCTACACCAGTGTTTCCCAAAGTAGATATGGGTCGCGACCCACTGGTGGGGCACAAGCGAACATTGGGTGGGCCCCGAAAAAAATAAATTTAATCTAATATTAAGTACCATATATTGTTCTGATTTATCTTATTTTTATTTATTGACCATTTCGATTATAACTGGATTTTTTCTTATTTTTTTAATTGTACAATTCATCATATAACTACGCTACGTAAACGAGAACGTGCTGCAGCAGCGACACAATGCTATTTTCATGTAAGGCGTAGTAGGGTGGGTCCCGAACTTTGTCATTTTGTTTTACTCGTATGTGAGTCGCGGTTCATATAACTTTGGGAATCACTGACCTACACCATATCTTCAATATATAGTAGCCAGTTTTGCCTGCCATTCCGTGTATAAAACATCCTTCAAAACCTTTTCAGTGCTTTTCATTCAGCCTTAATAACGTCGATGACTAGAAAATAATCTTATAAAATGAAAGTAAATAAATAGCGCTTTCGGGAAATATGTACAAGGCGTTGAATAAAATTACTTTCTTGTTACATTCGTTAATTATTTTTTTTGGATGGAATAAAGAAGGAATTTACGTGTAAAGATAATAAATATATAAATATCTTTATTCAAATAATTATGGCGAAAATAAATATTTTTGATCTTTTCCTGCAACATTTATTTTTGGTGTAAACAGATTGAAATTCAGCATCTACAGTCATTATTGCAATCGACTGCACAATACTTATATTAATTGATTTTACAAATTAAAACGCTCTGTGTGTGCTCTATATTTCTGCAAGCACTACGGAAACGCTATCTTGCAGGTCTATTTGAAAACATTCTTAACCCAACAAAAACTATGAAATCACTCAGTGAGGATGGACTAAATCAGTTAAAACGTTACTGTATGTTAGTTCTTTATCCTTAGGTAGAATTAATAGAAAAATGACAGTTTTAAGGAGTTTAAATCACTAATAGTAATATTTTTTGCATTAATTGCTTTTACCGCTTTTATTCTTCACAATATAAGCCTTTGAGTGATTGTTTTACTGCAATTATGATATTTAGTTTAGGTAACTTCTAGACCTCGTAGAGAGCGGCACTGATAAGTGATCACAATAAACAAAGAACTTAAAACGTCATAAGTGCCATACGTCGGCTTAACGTTTCTCGGCAGTATATAGGTTATTCTACTTGACCACCACTTTTCATGCCTATTCCTGTTAACGGCTGAAAAATTTTTATTGACATTCTTTTTCAAATTGGTTGTAGGAGTATTCATATAAACATTATCTTATAGTGTAAATGGTAATCGTATGTAAGCATTTAGACCGCATTACGTTGCGACTTTCAAGTCGTTGACCCTTATAAAAATCTAACTTAGACAGATTGTACATTACCGTTTTCTGTACACATGTGTTGTGATATTTCGTGTTGCTTGGCACACTGGACACATGACACTCTGTTTAATAGATTAAATGGAGCGCATTAATCCATATGCAGTCGCAGGCGACGCACCACCGACGGCTTTCATTGGCTGAATAAGCGCTCCAATTACTGCCATTGTCCTCTTGATGTACGACTACTTGATGATTTTTATATCACAAGATACAAGTATGCTTAAACATATATGTATATTTTACAGAAAACGTGACACTTAAAAATAAATTAAGGGATGAACTAAACGGAAAAATTGAATTGTACGCTATGAAACTTGAAAGAACAAGTCATTTATTAAACGAAAAAAGTAATTATTAAAGAAGTAATCTTAAAGTCGAAATTAAGGTACTAAATATACCTTAATTACCTAATCTAATCTTAAATACTAACAGAAAACTTAATTAATGTCTACTACCTAATCGTTAGTCAGTTTCTTCATTAAAATGCTATTTTGTACTTATTATATGTAGGTACTATTAAAAGGTTGAATATAAAATGTGTTATGGCTTGAGATAATATCGCTAGGCTATTAACGCAGGAAGAGATATTATGTCATCTCATAAGTTGACTTGTTTTTCTGCGATCACCGTGAGCGCTAGCTGATGTTACTCGTACATAACCAGTTGCACACATGTTATTTGTATTTTAATATTTGCTACCTAATTGCCTATTACAATCAGGTGGGCTCACTTAATGCCTGTCCACTATTACAAAAAAATATATTGTTAAGTCTGTGTTAGTGTGAATTCGTTGAAAGTCGCCTGTTTTGCACCATCTTGTTAAATTTGCAAATTTACAAGTATACACGGGCAAGTAGTCAAATTTGCCCTAGTTTTTTAGAAATTCCAATTGTATATTTTTTTATGGACTCGTATATTAAGTATTTGGAGCTTACCTTTATCTGCGACACAATTAATACTCGATTATACTGTCTGCGACTAATACGATTATTTACTCGAATATAATTCCTATGCGTATTCTTGGGTTGAGAGGACTTCTTTATATTTTATTTTTTTTACTACTGACTTGTCTTCTTTACTAAGTACTTAATTATCCACATAAGATTCGACTGAAATGAAAGTAAAAATTAAATAAATATTGACGCTACCAACCCTCCAGTAAAGTGGGGTAAAGCATACCAACTTAACTTTTGTCCAGATGTTTATTATGAAGATAAAATATGATACATAAATAGTCATGTACGCTTAATTATCATTAGAAAACAATTTATAAATAATATATAAACCATCTTATTATATTTATCTTATGATCTAGAGTCTAGACAAATTGGTGCGATATTTGGGTATGAATAGATTCTCAATTGCAGCGATAAAGCTGTACCGACAGCGACTGCGACGCGCCAAAAGCATTTGAACCGACGACGCGAAGTCCTCATGGACGCGCCACAATATTTACTAATATCCATCCATAGCTAAATATGGCAGCTGCTTTATCGCTCTAACCGGCCGTGTATCGCGGATGTCCATGGACGACAGTATCCAGTGCCTGTCAGATATTTTTTTTTTATCAATAGTGTCCATACCCAATAACATACCCAATAATAGCATTAATTTGAATAAGCCTTATAATTAATAATCAATTTAATAATTAGTAAGATATAATTTTACGATAAATAATGTATTCTGAAGTCCAGAAAAGTCTAGTCTAGACTTTTAAAACTGAAAGAATTGTTTTTCAATGTTTATATTGATGGTCAGGAGTTACGAAGAGGTAGAAGCGGAATGTGGGCATTAAGAAGCAATACTCTAAAAAGTATTGTTACAACATTGATGCTTTTCGTGATCTAGGATACTGTGTTGGATGAAACATTAAAGTTGATTGAGTAATCTGAAGCTATATTGATATCTCAAAAGACCTTCGCCGGTCACGTAATCTAATTGAATTTATAATATGAGACATAATGAGATACCTTTCACTTTGTTTTAAAGTACCATAACGCAATACCAAAATTATGAGATATTTGATAATGTTGTGTTTAAGTTATTAACTAGAAGTTGTTGTACATGTTACGTGAACGTGAGCAGTAGGTACTGGTAGCTAAGTGCATTTAAGGTATTACAGTAGGTAGGTAGCGCTTAATTACTATAGAACTTGAGGTTAGGTCAGAACTTGCTTGCAATGTTAGCTTAGAACGATACAGATAAAATAACTATTTGGGATGAAAAAGCAAATAGTGATTAGTTGTAATTAACATTGACAAACATTAATGTTTATGATTTGTGATCTACTCATAATCACGACTTAGATAAGCTCTGTTCTTTCTGTAGGCACTTTGCAAGTTGGCAAATTTTGATTAATCAATAATAGCCAAAGATATGATCTGAGATTTGAATTGGACCACTTAAATCAAGCGGACCGATTGCTTCTACATTACAATATATTTATTACTTATTGTTATTTTTTTTATTGTCTTCAGATGGGGCAGCCAGTGCTCACAGTGGTGCTGTCTTGGGGGTGCCGCATTCCTGGGAACCCTTCTACTGCGTCCTGCAACAGGACAGGCGGATCCTGACTGCGTACACCAGCGAAGAACTTGCTGTAAGTATCTTTGACCCTGTACTAGTAGTCGATGATTATGTGTGGTGACAAAATATATCAAGCGAGGGCGGACACAGGAAGGTATTGAATGTATTGAAGTAAGAGAAATTAAGGGTAGTGTATCTAAATAAAATTTACTGATTATTATTGATGTATGAAAGTAAAATCATATACGATCGAATAAAATGATACCGCTGTTTCTATATAAATAAGTAGCTTTAAAAATTGAATAATTTTGAATGTGTTTTTATAGCCTCATGTTTTTATTCATTGTTTTATTGTATGTTCAATATATGTAATCACATTTGAACATAAATAATAATGTTTTTTTTCGTATTTGCTGAAATAAAACCGATAAAAGCATTAATGATCATAATTACTGATGGCAATAGAACGAAATGGTCATTTAAAAAAAATACAGGTTATTACATACGTGTAGTATGCATACCTATACATTTGGTTCTTCCGCATATAGAAAATTAGTTTCCCGTTTCATATTCATTTGTTAAAACGAAATCTTGTTATAAATAATGATGATTACTCTTCGCGGTTTCTTCTTTTTTTTATTAAGCTATCATGTAAGTTCTTTAACAACAAATTGGAGTTGATAGAATCGTTGCGCTTTCCAAATCTTGTTAAAACGAATTGTTATTTTTCGTCAATGTCATGGAACAAATGTAAAATTATTTCTCTTATTTTAATATCTTTTAAATTAAATAACTTTTTTTTAATGTCTTCGAATAAAGGTGGAAAGGTTCAAAATTTTTATTTTGTAAATTATTTGGAGACTATATTTTGGAATTTCGCAAAAAAATACAAAATCAACTTTGATGTCTTATGAATCAAAAATGACTCGTAAATTACCTGAGAAAAATAGTCAGAAAATACAGTTTGTAAATTTTCTTAACGATCTACTAATGTTTCTCAACAACTCACAACTCCGCATTTGTTGACACGAACATGACATATTACGCAATTTGGTTACACAAAAATTTTTATGCTGCACCAGAATAGACGGCCCATTTCCGAAGCACTTAAGAAGAGCCGTGTTTGATAAACGTTCCGCATTCTCTGTCTCCCAGCTCCCATGCCGGCTCACTGAGCATAGGAAACTAATTCCGTATCATTAAAATAATACCGGGATAGGAATAGGGTTGTCATTAAAGCAAAGCCTTTAAAAATAATAATAGTAATAGTGAATGTTCCCAACCTTCTGGAGACGTCTATTAATTAATACTCGTACCTTTTTCTTTAACGAGCACTTTTCCACAATGACTTGATCGAAGCGACTATTTTGAGTGGTAGCTCTTTCTCGAGCGTTAACTCTATTCGAGCCACCCTAGCTCTACTCGTACCTTATGGCAACGTTCAAAAAAGTCCGAAAAAATGAACGCTAAATACGTTTTGTAGCACTCTTTTCATAAAATTTTATTTCTATTTGCGTTTCGCTTGAGAATATACCTTATTAATATGACTTATTATTTACGATTGCAAGTGTACTCGTAAATTAGTTTTTCATATTCGTTTCCCTATTTGGATTTTCTTACAAGAAAATTTCTTACAAGAAGAGTATTTCTTGGTTTCTTATATCAATGCTACGATTTTGCAAGAGTCGATTTTACAATACGTGGTTATTAACGAGATGATCCAGCTCATGCTAAATTAACTGCTAGTCCTTTTTAAAGCAATTAGAAGTGACAGTTTAATAATAATGACACAGTATACCGAATTTTTCATTTAGAGTTTATGAACAATCGTTATTACAACAATTAGAAATGAAATGAGAGGCAAACGAATCGCTTTAACCGTGACGGTGTCTCATTTAATTCGTTTTAAAATATCTTTTGTTCGTCAATCTAGGTGGCAGCCCTGATTGCAGAACTATAAGTGACAGTAATGTCGAACGGTGAACAAAAGCACGCGATGTCCTAGCATTGTCAAGCATTACATAGCTGTTTCGGATAATCATAATTATGAAGTGAAGGAACAAAATCAGATTTATGTTGCGTTGTTGTACTATTGTATTTATTGTACTCCAAAAAAATGTTAACCAACGTTTCCTATTAAAGTAATAATTTCTCTAATTTATAACTTCGATCAAATTTTTATGATAGTATTCTAAATTCCAATTTTGTTCCACATTAAGTGTAGTTTTTGGATTGTAGGAGTACAAGGACTTTCATCTGAGTTCTGATGCAGATCTCATTGGTATTTGTAAGTAATTCCATCAACGCAAAAGAGAATTTTAAAATATCGCCCACAAATATTTAGGGTATGAATTTCTTATTCACTGTTTACTGTTATCACTTATCTGGTACAGCTAGCTGGTAGAATGCTGGTAGCTGGTAGCTAGCTGTATTTGTGCGTGCTCTGAGTGTAACATACGCGTGATGCGTGGGCGCCTCCCGCCGGTTCTGCATAAATCAAAATTAAGCGTACGACGCGCAAGAGGGCTTTTTCGTCTTCAAGATTAAGACGAATGAACTCCGGTGTTGGAGCTCCATCTGTACGGACAGTAATTTTATGGCCTACTTGTAGAGGTTGACTATTCATTTTAAGAGGAACATTATTTATATTGATACTCTTTAGACATGTAGTTTAGATGACGCATAGTTTTGTTTGCAATTTCGACTAACCCAAAAATTTAGATAGCTCGTTTGTAGAGGCGTAAGTTACTTATCGATTGACACGCAGTCTGGCTGTCTGTTATTTATACTGAAAACAGAAACTCTCTGGGTTTACTTTCAAGAAAACGTGATTTCGAAAGATTTCCATCGTAATTAAGTACGAAGGACAATGTTTAAAACGCTCTCTTAGTTGTTCCGATTTTATTAGCCAATTTCACGATACGTTACGTTGCTTCATAATACGTTACTTAATTTAAATCTGCATTGTTATCTGTATTATTACTACAGTCACAATTCCCTTTCTTAAGGTTGTCTGGAAGATATTGCGATAAAGTGATAAGACAGCTGGGTTGGATATTTTTCTCCTTAATCTTGTCATTATAGTACAATAAATCCATCCGTCTATGTACTCATCAACTGAGAAAAAAATGATCTTAAAACACATCCTAACATGTAGTTAATTAGAGCTAAGGAAGAAGATATTTATAAAATACCTACACCAATCAGAGTCAGGATGTTTCTTAACAAAGCGAACGGAAACGCGAAATAGAAGAGTTCCTCTTCTCACGGAGATGTAGCGTTTTTATGTTACCTGATTGTAACGACATAGTTTATGATACACTATTCTTGTTTACTTCATATAACTCACATACACTACACAGTGTACCTACTATGTTACGTCTTTCTGTGGTTACGCAATATGTTCACTAAACAAGAAGAGCATTATTATATTTTAAACCTGTATCCTCACTATTCCAGAGTACATTTAATAAGTATGATTTAATAAGTAATTAATGTTTGCTTGTATTTTTGCACGCGACCGGACAGTCGTTTCCTGGGTTCTATGTGGAACGAAAGGTAAGATGAACGTTGTTTGTGCAAACGTATTAGTGTGTATTTTTTTCTTTTATGTAATTCATAAATGTAAATATTTATTTACTTGGTAAGCTTTACTTGTTAAATATCAAGTAAAGTTTACCATTATCATTTTGCAATTATCCACTTCACACACTCGCGATAATATCGTTACATCACATCATCATTCAGTCAATTGTTACTTATATTCATTAATAATTTAGAATATTTAATATTTTCTCTCATACATAAACCTGCTTTTAAAATAAAATGGCGGTGGCGCGGACGAATACATTTGTTTCATAATCGTGTTTTGGCGACTATTTGCTTTCTGTTATATTGTTTGATTCGTGTCTTTCGCCCGCTAATGTTGTATTGAAATATTTTGAAATTTAACACTCTTAATTCCAATTCAATATCTTTAAAACCCCATTCCCATCACAAATGTCCTACTTTCATCACATTAATAAATATAACCACGCCAAGTTAGTAAATAATATCTGCGACATTCTTTACCCAACAAACCAGTTAATACGCTTAGTGATTCAATAAATTTGTCAAATGGATATAACAGACAAATACTACAGACTCGATGCAATACTACTACAGATACGCACGTTAGAACCCATAACTTTTCTAAGTTATTCTACTCTACCACGTAAATTACATACATATTATTTATTTGTTTAATGTTTTCATTTATTATAAGTACAATAATTACAAAAGACCTTAAAACCTAATTAGGTTTATCTTAATGCCATTTTCTCGGAAATTGATATATATTTTAAACCATCAAAATATTTAATTTTTCTAGTGAAAACCAGATGCGTATTGTACCTTAAAGGTATAAATAATGAAAACTTAACAGTTCGACATCTGCGGAAAAAAAGATACCGAAAATTGAAGTAGGTACTCACCAACATTTGCGTTTCGAATTCCTGGAAGCAAAGCTTCTGGTACATGTCAGGATTTATTGAAAACACAGAGTGATGTCATGGTGTATAAATCGCCATGTGTCTGTCGAACCGTGGCGTGTTAAAATTTAACATCCACGCTGCCTTAATTATCCCTACTAGGCTTACTATAATACTTTATACAATTTGATTTTAAGTTCAGCATTTTATTTAAACTCAAAATTTGCGAATGTTTTTAAAAAAATATTATACTTAAAGTAGGTTACAACAGCCATTTAATCTTTTATTATAATTATAAAAACATGCGATTGGTATTTCATTGGCGGTTGGTGCTCAATATTTTTTTTATGATCTCACCTGACGATACGGTTGCTTCGTAATAATAACACTGTATGATTGGAGTAAGAGACAGGTAAAGTATTAATATTTTACTACAATAACATTGTCTAACCGCTTCTGGCCCTCTTTGAAAGTAAATTAAAAACGGTTATACCTGCAGATTAATAAGGAACGTATTTACAGTCAGACATTTAAAGACATCTTTCAATATCATTTTACTGTCTGTCTAGCGTCGTGTGCTTACTTCAGTCAATATGGTGCCTTTATTTATTAATCGTTTCTTTCGAAATTACTGTAATTATACGTAAATAAAACTATGTTTGACTGTGCCAGTAATAAAACTACAAGGGACTCCATGAGTTGCGAGCATCAATGGTCGGGTCTCGGGACGCAGATAGTCAGACGTGTAGCCCATAATGTCGCCCGAACGTCGGATCAGCCCCATTATTTAAAGCAGTGTGGTGTGACAGTTGCGGCTGTTTATGCACTAAAGCCTGATATACCACTATTGTTGTTATAATTATGCACAAACCAGACGCGGAAAGATGTATTGACTCCACGTTGACGACCTGTTTGAACCACCAACAAGCGAACAAGTAGGTACTACTATCTGTTAATTCAGGAGTCGTAACACAAAATTCATATACACAATAGTTCAACTATACACAATAATTTAATTATACACAATAATTTAACCATACACAATAGTTCAACTATACACAATAATTTAACTATACACAATAATTTAAACATACACAATAATTAAACCATACACAATAATTTAACCATACAGAATAATTTAACCATACATAATAATTTATCCATACACAATAATTTAACCAAACACAATAATTTAACCAAATACAATAATTTAACCATACACAATAATTTAACCATACACAATAATTTAACCATACACAATAACTTAACCATACACAATAATTTAACCATTCACAATAATTTAACCATACACAATAACTTAACCATACACAATAATTTAACCATTCACAATAATTTAACCATACACAACAATTTAACCATACACAATAATTTAATCATACACAATAATTTAACCATACACAATAATTTAACCATATACAATAATTTAACTATACACAATAATTTATTTGTCCACTTTGTTTAAAAGCAAATGTTTCTTCGGGTCTGGCTTGTGTGTTCTTCTTTGCATATTGTGTCTTGAATTCACGCCACTGAGAATACTAGTGTGGACCATTCAGTGCGGCGTCAATAAATAATTTATAAGTATGTATGTGAATGTAAAAAGTATAGGTTTTTAAAAGGTGTTGATGGATGACACATAAAAGTCAGAGCGTGTTATCTTCAGTTGCAGAACTTGCACGTGTGCATTATGCAACACGATGCTCATCCTGTCTCTATTTGTATCCGTGACTTATTCATTGTCAAAGATAATATTATATACTTGTATATTTATGTTTTGCATTTTTATTCATATAAAAATATACAATGTCTAAACATTACGGATCTTTTATTTTTACTAGCACTTCTAGTTCAATTCTAGTGGAGTTATTTACGATGTCCTCGGAAGTTAAAGCCTCACATTGAAGTTGCCATTATTAAAACGGTGATATTAGGTCTTAAATTTGTCAGTGGAAGATTTTAATTCGTTTCATGTCGCGACAGTCCTATTACAGTATTATAATACAAATGCACATTTTGTTGCGAATTATTTTGTAAAATTTGTAAATTAAATTGTGACGTCCTATAGTTAAAGTACAAGTGTGTGTAGCGTAGTCCTTGGCTATCTCCAAATACAGTGTTTGATAAACGCATTTAATTAACTGCTGTAGTGTACAATAAGCGTTTTAACTAACGTTAAAACGAATTCACACATGCCACTTGTTACAATTAAGTGTTGACGACATACGTTAAATCGGCCTCAATGAGAATAGGGTATCGTCGGGAGCAAAGGTGACGTCACCGAGTGCAAACTGAAGTACTGAATGCTGCATGCAGTGCTCACTAGCAATACATTTTAAACTTACGTCCAAAATTGGTTAGAATAAAAGGAAATGTTTGTATTGTCATGTTTTTAACAAAAGTTCAATGTAATTTGTTTTTATATTTCTGATTATATATCTGAAAATATGAGAAAGAGGAAGTGCAATTCATGTCTGCTATCAGATGATGTCTATAATCCGTACAGATCCGTATACATCGTATCATATTCGTTATGCAATATTTATCATAGTTTCTTGTGATAATGGATGTCTTAAAAGTCATATTCTACGTTGGTGTATAAAAATATACAAAAATGAACAATTTACAAAAAGTCCTTTAAATTCAGGTTTTTGATTTCCCTAATAAAGACTATACTCGTTCGTTTGATTATGGAATAACTAATATATAAAACTTGTAATACAACGAAGTTAAATGCATAAACATGCATTTCATTTATATACTAAATTCCTTCTAGCACGACCGCACCTCATCAAGTTTGAACCGCGTTTCTAATTTCATGACGCTTTCTCTGACCTATTTATACTCATCTGCCACTAAGTTGCAGTGTGTCCGCTTTGCATCTCTTTTACATTTTCACAAAAGGCTTGTGAGAGTGTCACATGTTGCAGGAATATTGTGATACAAATTTTATCAGCAAATACGGTTTAAATTGCATTCTTTTGTAACACGATAATTTTCTCCTAGGTATATTTCAATTACCATAACGTTATAATCTGTCAGTAATATTGTTTTGACAAGAGTGTTTTGACATCCATTGACAATAAAATATAATGCGTAATATTATACCCAGTAAAAAATGTATTGTACAGTATCTTTACTAGTATTACTACATAACGTATTTTACAATATTCCAGCAACACAAACATCTTAACGTGGAAGCTACTATATGTAATTGGGTCATGTGTTGGTGCAATATAGCGTTTGTTCTTTACGGCGTTTGATGTTTGTTTGCAGATCATGGCTTTAAATGTTTATGAAGGGATTATTATTAATGCAATCAACGCATTATTATGCGAGTATACGCGTCTGTTTTGTGAAAGAGTACGTTTTAGTTTAACGATGTAGCCGTGCTCTGTATGCAGTATGCACGCCGTATTGTAACGCCGGGTACAAATATCTACTGTTTCGAACAGTTACGTCCGCCTTATGATTTTTATATGGATATATAATGTTTTCCATAGTTATTCTCGCAGTTTCCAATAGACATAAAATATTTTGTGGACCATAGTTCAATTTCAGTCGAAGTAGTGCTTTTCGTAGAAGTACTCGTAATCCAGATTACGAGTCACAAGGTATATATTAATTGAACACACAAACGAATGTACTATATTAAACGACAATTCCATTGGCGTGGTCACACTTCAACTATTTCAGATATTAACATTTTTTTTCTCGTAGAATACAAGCAATTTAGATTACATGCCTTTTAATACATATTTACGAGTAATCTATATACATATAATAAAGCTAACGGCAGCTGAGCCGTGTCTGTACATGAAATATTTTTTGAACAAAATTCATTACATTTTTTGAGATTTTTTGTCTGTCTGTCTGATCGGGAATTATTATCTGACTAGGACGGATTTGAATGAAACTTGACATAGTTATAACTTATGTAGCGGGTTAACATTTACAGTACTTTTTATTCAGATCTATTATAAAGTTCCCACGGGATACGAGGATCATACTGTAACGTCTACGCGCACGTAGTTGCGTACGCGCGTGCGCGCGCGTATTTTATTAAATACTAGTAGTGCCCACTACTAGTATTTAATAAAATAGCGGTCATTAAGGTGGTTATAATCTGATTATTTGTTATATATATATATATATACAAGCTGCCCATCAACTGGCTACGCTTTATTTTAGCATGTACTGGTAAGAGGAACTTGAACATTGAAGGTTCCTTATAAGGCCTCGCCGTGATCCGGTACAAACAGTATGAGTGAAATAGCACAAGTAAAATTCCCACGGAAACCAGCCGATCTGCTTGCAGATGAAATATTGTTAATGTCCAATACTAGTCTCTACCTGCAGCTATACTCGCTGGAATTTAAATTTTCTGACAACTAGCTGGTTCAACTTGACGTACGAAATGTTATGTACAACAGTTTAGTTCAAACACAATGCTAAATATTAGTGAGAACACTGTCGAAATTCAATGTATTTAACCGTGTTACAATGAATAAACAGACAATTTAAAAACTTTACATTGTATAAATGTTTCTTTTTGTTTACGTTTGTTTCTCCTATAGGTACCTACACGCTGATCAATAACCATCCATTCAATAACTTTAAAAAATACTTTATCTACAGACAACAGTCTCGTTACGATTTTGTAGTAGGTACATTTGTACACTCATTTATCGTTATCGTGACTCATAATAACCGTCAATCTCGCTGGTGGTTTTATTTACCTTGACTCGTATTGCCCAGTTTCGATTGAACGTGAACTTACCTTTCAATATAATTGTTTGTTTAGGTCATTATTATCCATTAATTCTAAGCATATGTATTAACAGAAGACAGCTGCCGCAATCGACGCGGGTCGTCCATTCGACTCGTGTAACACGAGTCGACGATTTAAATCGATTTTTACATTACGTCACGTACGCAGTCAATGAACGGATCGTTATTTCTGTCTCATCCATCAGTCGATTGAATTTGCTCTTATGTAAGCATCCAGATATTAACCACAAGAATAATTACTTCTATGCAGTAGCGTAGCTATTTATTTATTTATTTTATTAGGTTCTCCAACAAGCTACCATACATTTGCATTATAAATATAAATTACTTATACATTAACATGTTATTATATAGCAGCTCCCTTACAGTAGAACACAGCATGCAAAAAGTGTTTTATAAGAATAGGTGGGCTGCATCACAGTTGGTGAATCTAAATGATTAAGGGTCTCTTTGCTAAAAGATACGTCTTCTAATCCATCTTATTAATTTATATACTTACCTAGTTACCCATAATACTGAGGAACGAATATTAGAGTAGGGTAAAGGTTATCTGAGCGTTGGGGCTTCTGTATAGGTACGTTATCATTATATTACATATGGCATTTTAAAACCCTAAATATGCGATACTTTTCAAATGGATCCAATTGCCTATGAGTATTTATTCAAATCTTAGCCCGAATGTATTACATGCTAATTGCTTATGTATCAACGCGGCGGCGACCGTTTTGCATCTTATTCGCAACTGTATTAATTTTTGCAAGCGTTCGTTAATTTCATTTTTTGTTGGGCATGACTTGCGCCTAATTCCGAAACACCTGTACGAAATTGCTCGATATCTATATTTTAATTATTTATACATTACAGGTTACCAATAACAACGAAGAATATTCAACGAGAAGTTTACCTCGAGTGCGAATAGACGGCGGAGGGCAGGCAGCGAATGCGGGTGTAAGATTGCGGTGTTGGGCCGCACCACCATCTATAACAGAAGAAGAAGCGGAAGATGAAATTGAGGATGATGCTGTTTCATTACGAGCAATGCCTGCACAAGGTTAGTGTACAAACATTTTAACAATAATTTTAC
Source organism: Sesia apiformis (assembly GCA_914767545.1). Lineage (NCBI taxonomy): Eukaryota > Metazoa > Arthropoda > Insecta > Lepidoptera > Sesiidae > Sesia > Sesia apiformis. Next base: position 6,574,126 of record OU611950.1, on the reverse strand, counting down.
GGCGCCATCTACCGGTGAGTAGTACTAAACATATTTAGTGAATTTGTATGTAAATGTAGCGCCATCCGGTGTTCAATGATTCAACCCAGATTTAGCGACATCTGTAGTTGCTAAATTTATCATAGGAGGTTCGAAGTAGAGTCATCTATCGACTTTAAACAAGAAAAATATTTCACCATCAAGCATTCAATAGCGTTAAATTATTCTGCCAATGACATTATTAGTCATCTTTAAACAATGCTGTCTACTATTTAATAGATGGCGCTTGTCATATTATTTCTCAAATATTTTTTATGTGGGTATAACGTAAAATAAAATCGTGTACAGGTAATAAATAATATTAGTACACTGCATCTGCAGTATCAGGTATAATTAAAAAAAATATTTATACAAAGCAATTATCTAAAGTAAAAATACTGCAACTAGACTGTAGAAACTACATTATTATATTCAAAGTACTAGTTAGGGCCGTGCTGAGCCATCAAACTGTGACATAACATACATAAATCACAAATAGCTTCTGTTATTTTCGTTAAAAATATATCTCTCGTACGAAAATCATTAGTCACAAAGTTTTACATCAATTAGTTACCGGTTGCCGCGTGGAGGAGCATCGTACATATTTTTTTTATAGTGAATTAGGCAGACGAGCAAGCGGTCCCACGTGATGCTAAGTGTTCCGTCACCCATGGTGATTGACCATGGTGAGCCGACCCCGTGATTGACTTTCAAAACTAGCCTCATGCAACTTATAGTGCAGGTAGAGGTCTCAATATCGCAGCATAATCGCAATTTCGCAATGTGCGATATTGGCGACACGAATATCGCGAAATTTGCGATATTTCAAAATTTCGTACCTATTCAATTGACCTAATGTAATTTTATCAATCTCATCGATTTTAATATGTAGGGGTATGATTTTAATATCATATTATTATATTCAATAAGTAATTAATAACTAAATAAATTATTTATGTACTTAACTTTATTAAAACTTTAAAAGTAACACAGTAAACAGGTTTTAATACAGAATCATACATTACATAATGTCACACACACAAATATGAAAATTAATATGGTGTATTAATTAATTAGGTACCCCTTTGAAAATAATCGCGTAGAAAACACAATGCGTCAATAATGTCATCTATTCATCTAGTCCCCTAGACTGCTACGTATTTCATTCACTACATAAGTAGCCGGTGGCGGAGAAAGCAGCTCGTTCAAACTCAACATTCGTTGGTGGAATGGTTTTTAAATAACTATATATATTTTCCAGATATTTTCCTCTGCTACCTCCTGTCTCAAAAAGGTTCATTTCCTTTTTTATTATTACCGTAAACTGCCGCAACATTGCCTAAGTTTTACGCTTTTTTAAAGATATCTTCGAAATTTAAAAGCTATTTTCAACTTTTCTATGTACTAAATAAAGTTCAAAATCTTGTCTTTGGGATATCATGGTGATATTACATTATATTACTAAAGGAGTAGATCTGTAACGACATTTAATACCAGGCAAAGTTGGGCTGAAAAATCGCAACTTTGCCTACGTTGTTAAAAAGTATTACAAGACACAAATCCACAAACTCTCCACTCTATATTGAACTATATTCTTATATCATGTTAGTGTTTATTTAAAAATCGAAAAAATGTACATAAGTAACCTAAATTAAAGCCAGGCAATGTTGGGATGTAAATTTTGGTCATTTTCATACATTGACAAAGTCTTGTATAGGGTTGTCACAAATTTAGAAATGAACGACTTTTTTTTTCACAGTGTAATAATTTCTTATACATTATTATTACTTAACATTAACAATATTATTAACATTAACATTATTACTTATAATAAGTAACATTTCTTTAGAAATGGACATAGTTATGAAGAAAACATCCAATCCATATTTTTGGGTGAAACAGAGTATTTCGCTCTCGGCTTTAAAAATACCACTTAATTTGTCCTAAATGGTTCGAAAAAGGTTTTATTTAAATGTTTAATGATCAAATAAACAGGCAAATGCTGTAAGCAAAAATTTAATTTAACTAATTTTACTTAATATTTATCAGGGGAATTATAGACTCTATATTGAAAATTAATTGGCCTCGTCGCCCGACTTTAGGGTTTTGTAAAACCTTTTCAATGTCTAGACGTGTGATCTCGGATATGTCTTCCACTAATGGCCAAGAAAATGTTCCCTTGGTGTTCTTTCTCAGATATTTCGTTAAATATGTACCATTGCTTTCATTATGACTTATAATCAAACCAATGTAGTATATATTGACTTTCCTTGCAAGGAATTTAACTAGTACATATTTTCCTACAGTAACGTAATCAGTGGAATCTTCTTCAATGAAATTTAAATTATCTTCATAAAAACTTTCAGTATCACTCTGTGAGTCTACAAATAGGCCATCTTCTGAAGAATCATGCAAAGAAAACGATGAAGTTATACTGTCTGAATCTGACCCTTGCCTTTTGTCTAGTTGTCTGAGTGAAATATTTGATAATATTTTTCTGGGTTCAACAGGAACACAAGAGGTTGGAGGGTCATTTTCACATGCCTTTGTAAATAAAGTGCGGTTATTAGAAATGTATAAGTTCTGTGGTGCTTCGCAATTCACAACCACACCTGGAGGAATGTTTATATTTTGATAAGAAGAACTAGCTTCTAATCTTTCTGTATTCGGTATTGTTGTAAAGTCTTCGGTTGACACAGATTCCCCTGGTTTTATATGGACTTTTTTATTTCTTTTCCTGTTTATGTTATTATTGGGAGATCTTGATTCTTTTAAATAACTGAGAAGAGCATTATTAAAGGTAACCTCTGGTTTCCTATTCTCCACGTTGTAATCAGGTAGTTTTCTTAAAACTTCTTCAGGGTTTAAAGGGTGTATCCCAGTGGCCTTGAATCCATTCTTGATTGTTTCTATTTGATTAATTTTTATTGCATCAATTAATGATTTTAGTAATTCTAGAAAAATACTTTTGTTTAAGGAATTACTGGACGGGTGTCGTACTTTCCAGTCGAGTAGAATATTGCGCCACGTTCTTTTTAAGGGTCTAAAAAATGAGACATCAAGTGGTTGGGTATCGTGAGTTGAATTGGGTGGTAGAAAAACAAAGCGAATATTGTTATCACGACATTTCTCAATAATGCTTATGTTTAAATGCGAGGACAAATTGTCCCCTATCATTACTTTGGGTTCCGGTGAGGATTGTGCCCAGGGTATTATAATAGTATTGAACCAATCTTCAAAGGTTTGATTATCAAACCAACCGGATTTCGATTTATTAAATCTTGTACCGGGCGGCCCTTTTTCACACCAGTTACCTACTCCACAGATTTTCTGCCTTATAAACTACGTATGGAGGAAATAATTTTCCGGACGCAGTGGCCGCGAACATGAGAGATATTGCAGTTTTAGTACTGTTGAGAATTTTATTAGGATACTTAACACCTCTTTTAAAAATGCATCTCAGGCTACCGGGATCATCAGATAAATTAGTTTCATTGTAGTTCAGAATGTGCTCTGGTTTTGCATTAGTTAAACTTACTTTTAGGTTATCAAAATATTCGTTATATTCACTATAAGTTTTTGTAGCCCGTACAAGCTTAATATTTTGAGTCGATCTCGTCGTTAATTTATTTTTGTGCCTATTTAAAAAATTCCTAATCCATTTTTCACCTGGCATCTTATTATTAAAAAGTGCGGATTTTTCATTTTTTTTAAGGTAGTCATAAACGATTATTCTCAATTCTGAACGTGTTAAAGGACTGCCATAATTGGCGCAAAGAATCAACGCTTCCACAATTCTTGACTCCTCCTCTTCAGACAATTTATTAGGACATCCAACTTTACGCATATGTTTCAGCTTTACTTTATTTAAAATTGTTTTTCTTGGTATCCCAAACTGTTTTTCTGCTTCATATGAATTTAAATTTTTGTTTTTTACCAAATCTACTGCTAAATTTAGTAAGCTATCTTCATAATCTTTGTAGCGCCTGGCACCTGGCTTTCTTCTATGTTTTTCCATTGTGGACCTAAAAATAAAATAATATATATCAACTGCTTAATTAAAGTAATTTTTAAAGTAATACGTAGTAACTTTACCTAATACTTTACCTAATGTATTAGGTATTCGTTTCGTTGTTAAAAAAATATCCAATTAAACAAAATTACATTATAAGGCAAATTAAATGATAAAAAAAATAAAATTATATAATTTCAAAAATATAACTGCAACAACCCTACCGTAGATAAAGTTGAGGTTACTTATTTATCAAACTTATCCCATCTTTGCCTAAGTCTAATTTATTTTAGAACGCTTGACGACAAAACGAATCTAGCAATTGCATTATATTAAAGAAGACTAAATCGATAGGATAACTATATTACCAAAACTTAAACAATATTCTATTTCGACTTACCGAAAAAGTTTTGAGCATCAGTTTAAATTCCCGTCTCCTTCTTGACGTTCAAAACGGCACTGACGTGAAGGTAGGTGACATTAGTACTATGGCGACCATTTTTTGTGTTGTCAGAATATCTTTACAAAATATACCATTGATTTCAGTGATGCAACATAAATATTTTGCGAGTTATCAGCATATTACTATTTTAGGCAATGTTAAAGATTTGTGGTAAAGTTGCGACGTTTTACGGTAATTCTAGAGATTTCGTATTGACTTTTGTGGTGTTGCATACATAATCTGTACTTATTTTTTTATCGAGTTCATCCTTTAAAGACGAGAACATAGAAGAAGACGAAGAAGTACTTGTCCACATCCGTTCGGGCTCGGGCTACCTGACACGCCCGACGAGTGAGGGGACATTGATGCGATGCGTAGACACATTATTACCACACGTAATAAATGTAATCGTTATCGCAAATCTCGCGAAATCTCGCACCTTTAACCTCACAAACCTTTAATATCGCAAAACATTGGATGCCCTAAGTGCAGGGTCTAATGCTTGTCTTGTCAGACAGGCATTATAGATCCTGATTCCTGTAATATAAGTCGCCTCTCTCTGTCTCTTAGCCATATATAGTAAAGACGTAGGTACCTATATAGTTTACTAATTTACGTAAAAATGACGTCATTTACGCAGTAATACACATGTACCACTTTGTCGTTTTATGAGGAACGCGTGTTGGTCCACAGATAATTACTGCCTCTCTCAGTTGTCAGTCATTAGATGCAGCACGACAGAGGGCGCGCACCATGACGCCCGCGCACCACCCGGCACGAATCGATTAGAGCTCGAGTTTCACGCCCCTACTGCATACTTGACGATCATTTTGTTGCATCCCGTATTTGAGCTTCTTGTAACATTTTTTGGGAGTCGATGGTTTTTGTTTTAAATTCTCGAGGTGATGTAATTTGTGTTGTTGCCGGCCTATCAAAATCGATTATTGTTAAGGCCTACTTTAACTGGCCGTTCTAACTTTATTCTTGTTTTACTGATTCTACTTGGATTCGAATTCAAAATAAGTAATAAGTGTGTATTAATCACAGCCGGTTATCCAGCTCAATCAAAAATTTCAGCGAAAGAAATAGTTTTCTTTCTATTTAATACCACTACATATAATAAATAGCTAAGTTTAGTTTATACAACTAACTGTTTTAAAGTGATATAAAAATATATTATTATTAGATATAAACGTAATTAATAATTATGTTATGCTAACGAAAACCTTAAGAAAATTCATTTGGCATTTTAATTGCTTTTATTTTATTTTTTTTATTTATGGAAGGATGGCGGCAGACGACAGTCCATCTGATGATAAATGGATACTGTCGCCCATGAACATCCGCGGTACATGCCAACATCAGTCCAGACTGACAAGCGTTGGCACTGCCCCGGATGCGCTGCCTACCTTTGAAGATTTAGATTAATGAATTTGTAGGAAGGGTTGGGAACATAGAGTGGGATGGGATAGTATGGGATGGGAATGGGCTCTGGCATATCTCACTCACTACCGAAACACATACTTACAATACACATGGATGGTAGGATTGTAAGTACGTCTGTAAAAAACTACAAATAAATAAATACTTTCCGTATGATTTTTCTACTCCACCCCTATAAATTTTTACAGCTATCTACCTAACACCCCTTATAAAACTGACTTTTTTATTGGCATTAACGTAGTCCTTAGGGAGTAGTAAAACAAAGTATTGCAATTGGACACAGTTCGCTGGCCCTGTGCCCCTGTCTGGCGCAATCGAGCCAAATGGGCACAATTAGGGCTCGACTGGCTTTAGTTGCCATAGCTCACTCCACTCAGTCGCTGCAACACTTGCCTATCAATCTCTTTAAACTGAATCGTGAATAGGTAATGGGAGACAGTGATTCTTTTTAGAGATTGACAGTGATCTATTTTAATACGTGTACGTACATTATTAAAGTTAGAAAGACACATTTTGTATGACTGCTGGTAGATTTTCTTTTTCTCAATGATTACCGAATAATCATTCAATAATTATTGATTATTGAAAAACCTTTACTATCTTTATCTTTATACGTTCATCGCACCTCCCAATGTTCAACCCAAAGGTCGGCTGGTTGAGAATGCCTCCAGGGATTAAGCTCGCCTTTTACACAACTAAGGGATATAAAATAAAAACATAAATGTTTTTTTTACAATAAATAAAAATAAAATAAATTATTAATTAAAAAAATATTGTAATAAATTCAATCAAATTTCTTGTGGAGCGTTTAAAAGGGACTATTAATTTTGTATTAAAGTAAAAAAAGGTATATTTTCGTTTTTAGAATTCTACGAGTAGAGTACGAGTGTTAAGACAAATTAAAATTGATAAACTAATATTGTGATTATAATTATTATTGTATATGATTGCAATTCGGATTATCCGAAAACCAAACAATCCGGAGTTTTGTGTGTTTTAGACAAATTTCAAATTCTGTTTCGAAGTCAAATAAATATTTTTCGAATATTATTGAAATAGCTACAAGTACGGAAATACGTTGAATGTGGGCCCACCGACTCGCGATCCTGCGGTACTCTCCTGAAGCAATGCCCTAAGCCGAGATCCGCTCCTTCCACCGCTCTACTGGCGGGGGGCCCTTAGGCTTGTTGCTGCACACACTTTTTACTCCTAGTTGAGCGCCTTCTGCGTTCGTCCTACACCATACATGTCCGGTGACTCTTGAAAGGCCATCGGGGCCACAAACATTCGCCATTCCGAAAAAAAATCATTACATGTGAGGTTCAAACCAAAATAAATTTTCGTGTAAAGTGAACGCGTGAAGTAGTTGAGCATAAACTCTAGAGCCGCTGTCTATCGTTGACTTAATTCATTTTGTATTGAAACAATGAAGATCACGGCGTATCAGCCTTCGGACTCTTTTGGAGTTGTCGATCCGGCTATATAGTAAGCGAAGCTCTCTTCCGGCTCGGTTCCATGAGATCGATAGTCTCGCGTGATATTTTGGACTCTTTGCCTGTGCGCTGTGGTTTGAAGTATTTACAGTCCACTTCTCGGATTATACTCACCAAGTTATCGGAAATCTTATTAACATTAGCCGTGGTTTCCAGCGCATCAAATCGATTCTGGAGTTCTGGAGTTGAAATTCGTTTGAGCCTAATACGGTTTAAAGTAGTTTGGGACGAAGATTGAGCTTCATCAGAACAAATCTTTACAGAGTAAAGGTGCCACGTATAAGTTTGTGATCACTTCTGGCCTTGAACCTGTTAATCACTGTAACATCTCTAAATATACGCCTCTTGTGTATTTAGAGAAATATACGTAAATACTCTAAATATGGGTATATTTACGAAATTGACTTCATTATTCATGGGGTTTCTTTTTGAAGAAAGAATTGTTAAAAAAGACCTCTGCATCTCGAGGAAGTTGACCAGCTTTGCTCTCGGCGGGTCCTTTCTCTAAAACCGTGCAGCCCCACTTTGGCGTTAAAATATCCGACAACAACGCTGAATTGAGTCTTGACAGTCTGATTCACGGCTCTTTATGGGGAGGATGCTGTGAGGTAACTCCTACAGATGCAGGGCAACATTGCCAAATGAATAATCTGGACTTTTAAATTTTTCAAGCGACTATTTTTCAAGAAAATAATAAACAAACCAGAATACCTCAGAATATAGCATGAAAATTCGAAAAAAAATCTAGATTTTCAGACTACACCGAATTTGCATTCCCTAATTGTAAGTAACTGAAATATAAAATATGGTATTGCTTTTTTCGAATATTTTATACAATGAATCGAAAAAGTGAATAAATGTGAACTGCTCATAAGAAAAACATCAACTGGTTAACCAATCTCTCACCACCTCCAACTTTGTCTGTTAAGAAAACACGGGACGAGTGACGTCCCAGAAATAGCGGACGCCACAAGCTGTCTTGACGACAACGAATCCCTAATTTAGGAGAATGTTTCAGATTTGTTGATTGTTTAAAAATTGTTCCGTCATAGTTCTGTGGTTTAGAATTAGAAAATTTTGATGCGGTAGCACACATACATGTATGTATGTATATTTATACGAATGAAGTTGAAGTATGGTATTATTTATAAGCAGTATTTGTATGTATTATTTATAGTATATTTGTTATAAGTATTTGTGTAAATTTTTTACTATTCATCGTTTAAGTTTTTATCGTTACGTTTATCCCACCTCCCAACGTACTTCTCTGTTCAACCCAAAGTTGGCTTAATGCCTCCAGGAAATTAAGTTCGTCTTTTGTAAGACTAAGTGCAATAAAGTTTTTAAATAAATAAATGCATGTAGGACCATATTCAACCACACATTATATAATACAATCATATTTACTAAACATGTAACATTGCTGAGGACAAAACCTATCACTATTGTTTGTGTCGAGGACGTGTTTGATTCGTCACTTACCGCTAAAACTTATAGGTTATCGTGACTCATAAGAGGACTAATAGGGAAATCAAAGCCATTTCCTTACACATCGTCTTCGATCCTGTGAACGCCACTGACGCGCGCCCTGATTATTAATATGATGCCTATTATATTGTCAATTGTTAAATACGACAGTTTTTAATCTAAGGGAAAACAAATGTTAAAAAAATAATGTTACTGAGGGGATTCCTTCTACGTATACAACGATTTTCTTACTAAAACGATGTTTTATGTGGTGTCATTATTAATTATAATCTAACGGGAAAATGAATTAATATTTTTAAATTATCTTATTTTGTGTAATATTTGTATAAGATATTATATATCTGGCTCTAATCGTAACGTTAACTAATCATTTTATCATGCACTGGTGGACACGGGCCTCCTCTCATGAGCATTGTCTTGTGCACGAGGGTGGTACCCCACGCTGGCCGAGCGGGTTGGCAAGACCACTCTTTTAGAGGTGGTGTAGTTCCTCAGGGCTTTTGGAATCGGCATTGTTGTCTCTTACTCGCCCCTTTCACGACACGGGAGGGTGAGGAGGAGGTGAGGTGGTAGTATTCTAATGCCGGCGGCCGATACATACCACACGGCAACATTACATAGCTCTAACATTACAGCCATAATCATATTTTATAAATCGCTCGATATCTTCTTGTTAATATTTTATCTTAAATTAGGAATTAAATGAATACTATTAGGTATTCGGTAATAAAATTCAGAACTTGATGGACTTGGTGTTGACGCTTCCCTCGCGTTTAAACTTTTTAACGATAAATGCGCAACGTTGTTTATTTGTGCATTCACACTTGACATTACTTTTTATACGGTCCGTATGGAACTTAGTTCAATAGTAGATTGACTGGCTGAGACTGCCTTAAAAGGGTGAGCGTTCTTGTTGATCCCGGCCAGACGAACGTTATTGAACTTTCATGAAATCATGTGCAGTGTTACTCCCGAGTCCCGACGCATTCGAACTCGACGTTGTTACGAACGTACAACAACGTACCACGGTCCACGCCATATATTCATTGGTGCCATGACTGGTCTCTACTGAATTATTACGCTGATATTTGTCGTCTTTTCTTCACAATATGTTATTGTTTTATTTTTGTGCAATAAAGAATTTAATATATGTGTATATCTGTTTATCTTGTCAAATTTATAAACAACTGTCGCACTTTAAAGTGCTCTAAAAAAGGCACTTTAAAGTTTCTCTTTATTGGTCTATAGGACGTTAAGCCATTAGAACCGCCTCGCGTCACAGCGACTAATTATTTACTAAATACGAGTATAGTCACAGCGACTTAAATTTCACAGGATTCTTGCACCTTGCTTGTGGATAATGTTTCTTTGTGTGGATAAAGTGGATAAACTTTCGTATTTAAATATATATCGTGAAGGATATAAGGTATCTTTTTACGCTTACTTGCACATTCATCAATACAGTCAGTAAGAACTTGTGAGTTGCAAGAACTATACTCGATGTTAACTCAGTCCAAATGTGTCGAGAGTCGAGAGTATCCCCACTGAAGTTCAGTCCATTTAGTAAAATCAATAACCAGTCTGTCTACACATTCAATTATAATTAGTGCTGGTCAAATACTGATTGTAATTGATACCAATTAGGAGTCGCTGATATTAAACCCTAGAGTAAACGTTGTTCATTTAGATTAAACATAGATTATTGCGGAATCTATTTTCTTTAATTTTTAATATAGAGTTAACTTTGTTACTTTTAAGGTCTACTATATAAAAATTGTCTAGCGTGTTGTCTAATATACCTATTATTATTATCTATCATCAGTTTTTTATTAATATAAATATTTTTATATAATAATTTTATTGCAGTCTATCATAGAATTACATTATAAAGATAATTATTTAATTTCATGACAATATACATGCAATAAATGTTCATAATCACAACTAACCATCGTTACGTTAAATATCAATGTTATAGAATTTTACGATACGATAGGATAATTATGTTTTTATCATAACTAGTTCCTCATGATTTAAAATTATTTTTCGTATTATGTATTGACAACCATATAACAATACAGAATACAAAAGGCCTATAAAGGCTCAACAACTTTCGAAGAGCAGAACGAAAACTGCACTATTAAAACATTGTTTGTATCTGGTAGAGGCAGACGAGACTTTTAGCAAGCCGTCTGATTCATCAGAGCATTTTCAATGTGGTATTGCACAGTGCATTTCCACTGTTCATATCACTGACAACGGCGCGGACGCGTCACATATACTCTCTATTGTCTCTGCGTAAAGAGTTTTAGGGTTGACTCTTTTTAATTAAAATTAAGTTTTATATTATTTTTAAAATAGCGAACAAATTAATTTAATGGGAAAGCAGTTAAAAAGAAACATCCTACATTACATCTCTTGTCATAAAATACTAAAATATTGACGATTTGATTAATTAAACATTATTATAAACGTAACGTGATCATTGGATTCTTCTGTAGTGTGAACACACCTTAAGGTACATATGTACATATGCACTTTCAGGCGTGTGATCGTATGTATATTTAATTGTTAGCGTCTCAATCAAATTATACCCGAAATTATAATAGAAATAAAGCGAGAAAATATGAAAAATCTTCAGTATGCTCGATACTGTTATGAATTGTAATAACCGGAAAATTATACAGCTTGTGACGCCCCTGCTTTTCTCTGAGTCAGTGGCAGTAGCAGACGCGAGGCGGACACGCGTCGTCCGCACCAGTGTATCACACCGCTTCCCACCAGCCGCACTACTATTGGATTCCTCTTTAGAGCGTTTGAATTCCGAACTGAGGACATCCGCAACTGATTTTTTTTTTTAATTGGGTGTTTTATCGCACACGCTGCTTTTGTGAAAGAAAGTGAGTGAAGTGCGTAGTAGCCAAGTGATAAACAATGAAGTGTAATATACAAGTTGTGTTGTGATTGTGATTCGGAATCAGCTGTTTAAGATTGTACCGTTACACGTAAGGTTTATTCTATTGTGTAAAACACAATAAGTGATAAAAGTTTGTTCACTGTAAACAGTGGGCAAGATAATTTGATAAGGCATACCTAAGATAAATAAAATAATCTTCTTCTTAATCCAAGGGAAATAAATACATTTAAACAATATGATATAAATATGTAATGAGTTATTACAATCTAATGCACTATACTAAAATATGTAGATACAAATGCAGTCATTTTATTAATACAAAAAAATTAACCTATTCGGTCGATAATTTTCAAACCAGGCCCATTTTTACTGATAAATAGGCCCACAGTGAGCTTTTAAAACAATTACCTCACTACCGTTTTATATGGATTTATTAAGTTATACATCCTAAATGTGCAGAATCATTATCCACTGTCGGCAGATATAAAGTGTAGACGAGTTGACTGTGCATACATACACGTTCAAGTCATATTATCACGTAGAGTTCTTGTCATTTATAAACATATATGTGCCGTATAACTATTATGTATAAATATGTAATTATATTTATGTATCACGTTTAATAACCTTCACGAGCAGGGCCACAAAAACCTCATCCTGTGTGGTGCGTAGGAGTCTGTCAAATATTTGCTGTCCTTTAATTGAATATGTGACCGATTTCCGATAGCATCTGAGTCAATTACCAACTGTCGTCATAAATTATATACATATTAATATACGAAGTACCATATATATTAACGTACTGTTATAAAACTTATAAAGCAGTTTGCCTTGATGAATCTCATTACGTATAGTTGTTATTATAATAGCCGATATTTAACGTTTTTGATCAGAGCAATTTCAAACTCATACTCGTTGCGGAGCATAAATACTGGACCGTTGAATTTTAAAAAAGAGGCGTGTTCATATTCGATATTGATCTGGAAATAAATAAATCCTCATCTGGGAATAAGTACAGTAATACTCTGGGAATACTCATCTGGGTGTCGTAAACAGCTAAAATATTATTATTTGTTACAATATACATAGATACAGTTTACAGTTTTAATATCTTGTCATTTTTATATGCAAGATGGTTTTCATATAAGAGTACTTATAAACATTTTGAAGTTTACTTTAAATTTACTAAAATTTACTAAGTTGAATTCATAGAAACGTCTTGTATTTCATCTTTCTCTCTGAAAACACAGGTAAAATCCTATTGTGACATTTAATACGTGGTGTTTTGTTCTTGCTCGGCTGAAAATGCACCGTCCGTCTGACGAATCTGTCACACACAGTGTGTGCATACTATTTTAAACTTCAGCACTGTTTAAAATAGTGTGCACGGGTATTATGACAGGTCCGTTGACATTATTCTAAAGAAACTTTACTAAAATACGTTCTAAAACAGAAGGGCTTCTAAGACTTTCATTAAAATTCAACCCATATAAATGCTTTATGATATGTAATTAATAAATAATTATTGTAATGGGCACAGCGCACTGTAAACTCAACCTCTGGAGATGTTTCATAATATATATATAAAACGCATTCAAATTGGCAAATCAGGTAAAAGAAAACCTTATTCATTTTTTATTGTGACGCGATACAAAACGGCACCTAACTTGTTAGTGTGGTTACATATTTCCGAAATCAGAATAATATGTAATTGCCATACAAGTTGTGTCTGAACTACACCTGACACCTGAAAGCATGGATAGTCTGAAACCATATATATATATATATATATATATGTGAATCTACACTTATCGATTTCATGCTTGACGTAAATATATAACATCAGATCTCGTTTAGAGAGTGTATTGCATAAAAATGACGTGCAACAGTTTCGTGGCAAGCTTCAACGGAATCTCAATAATTTGCAAATAGCTGTTATCGAGTATGTTATGATATGATCACTTCCCGGAGTAAGTGATGCAACATTCGTTCCGTCTCGTAATGCATTCATGTCGACGTCGGGTCCGTATCAATTTCTATTGAGAGCATCTGTGCAGTCGCAATTGAAGATGCGGTCACGCGAGGGGAAACCACGGGCGTCGAGTATGTGCCTACTTTCTTATGTCTAGTGATACATGTAATCAAATACAAATATTTAAACATTATTGAGCCAACGCCCACATCCATTCAAGGCCTTATTTCGCGCATTCAGCTGGAAAAACTTTGTGTCAGCGATTTTTTATCATTTGCATGTTCAATTGCATCGCCTGACTGCATCCTGTATGAAATTGTAAATAATGACGACATAAACATTCTTTAATCGCAAAAATATGTTAGTAATACTGTAGCACATAAATGGTAAGGAAGAATATGAATTAGTTGCAATTTCATAAAACAGTTATCTGCATATTTTGCTTTACATATTTCAAAAAGAATTTGGAATACAAATTGTAGGACTTACTATTCGTACACTTATTTGTACGATTGGTAGTACGATGTACAAGGTAGTAAAAGGTAGTATTTGTATTTTGTACATATGACTAAGGTCTTACTATTTGTACACCAACCACAGCTAATGTACATATTGTACACCATTAATGGAGGGTCCAAGATCTCACACTAGGATTCTCTGTGTCGTGGCACTGTCTGTGGCTTTTCCGAAATAAAAGGTAGGAACAATTTACATTAAATATTACGCCGGGAGATGTTTATATAATTTTATATAGTTTACAAGGAAAATTCTAATAACATAATGCAGGAAGTAGGACACAAAAGAATCTTGAATGTGAACAAACCTAGAGCAAAAGCGATAGTAGTAACATGTAGACTTATGTTGTATCCTCAATTAAACTATTATAAATTAATTATAAAGATATGAATAAAAATTTATGATTTTATTGAGTAATAGTTAGAGCAATAGAACTTCGTTCGTCCAGGAACTTAAAAACGGTCTCCAGTGTATTTCCATAACGCCTTGAAACTCGAGGCGGTTTGAAATTTTATATAGCACATTATAATATTGCGCAATAGTCGCCTTCGTCAAAAAGTTTTATCGTAAACAGTCAGGTGGAAGTTGTCAAACCGCATTAATTATTACCGAACGCTTCCCGCGGAGAAACTTGCGTTTGTCAGCGAAAGTTGCTTTGAGCGGACACATTATATTATGCACAATCACCTTATATTATGGAAATTGCGATTTTCCTTTCCATTACATAAAGATCAATACTGATTAATTTTTTTGTCAATTATAATGATATTTGAGATGTCGAAGAAACATTAATTAATTCATTAGCGCTCCCCAATCTTTTTTATAGTCTATCAACTTAATCTAGCCAGCCTTTTAAATTCAAAAGCCAAAGGCTGTAATTTAATTAAAGCATGTGCACAGTAGTGTGCAGTTATTGAAAAGGGTGGCTTGATGAATGCGACGTCAGTGTCTCTAAATTGCGAGCTTGCTGAGGGCGAAACCCTCTCTGCCTCCAGGTTTGTCTAATGTGCCACCCCCCTAATTCATTAGGTATTAACCCATACGGGGAACTTAGGCTGTTCCTTTTTGTAACGTCAAGCCTTGTTAAAGAAGGGATACGTATAACATCGTTTAAGTGCCGTGAATACGTTTAGGTAGGCAGGATACACGTCTCACTAGGGTCCTCTAAAGATTATAGTGTATGTGACTTTGAAATGTATTTAAAAATGTAAGATTATTTAAGTAAAAAGAGAAAGAAGATAATTAAGTTTTTCATACTCTGAAAGAAAAAATACACTTTTAAATTGTTAATATAATAAATTGTCACTTTTATAATAATTGTCACAAGCTCGTATCATACAAAAAGTGGCGATGACACGAGCCAAGCCTAAAGTGAACTTGGCTTCTTTTACATCTAAAAAAATGTTTACACAAAAATTACAGAGTAATAATATATTTCATTTGTAGGTTTGGCTCTGAATTGAATTTATGTCTGTTTTGGATTTTTGAAAAGTTTATACGTGTGTAATTTTGAAACTACTGAACCGATTCAATCTAGGAACATAATGAAGATATGTGCTCAAACTATTTTTAGTACCAAATTCCACTTCAATCTGTTAAAAAATGCACTGTCTTGTTTGTCCACAGATTGCGTTAATAATATCCCTTGGAATAATTTCCTTATAAATTGTGGAACCGACGCAAGTTTCGGGGTCTGCTTCAGTTGTTAGTAGTGATTTCTTTTCGATATTCAAACATTCTTCTAAATCTACCTAAAACTTGTAATAAAATTAAGATATCTAAGAATAGTCTTTAGAACAATACAGGGTTTATACAAAATTTTGTTTCAATGTTGTTATCGTAATTTATTAGCGTAAAATACATACTAATTATTTTAATACGACAGTTGCAGCCTCATTACAAATTATGACAATTGCGCGAGGTTCTAAGGATGTCAAGGTTTGTGCCTTTAATGCACCGTATATCTCACTCGTTCGGATATTCGTCTATCTATAGTCTTCCGAATAAGGGCAGCCTGTTTATACAACTGCGCTCAAACTTGGCCAATGTGTGCACACGACCTCAGACCCGAAAACATTCCATTCTCGTCCTTATTATAAACTCATAAAGCTGATCACAGTGAACATATATCCACATCTCACTATATTTATGTATGTCAATTCAATTGAATGTAGAAGTTTATATAATTGCTTATTACATAAGAATCGAGAGAATCATGCTTAACTTCCATAACGTTTCCTATCTATGTAAATACGAACCAAAATCTTTGTATTCGCATTAATGTTTATCAATATATTTAATTAATTTCAACCTCTGACTGGGCCTTTGATAAAATGTTCATTTTATTTAGTGGCGCCATCACAGAAATATCTTGTTTATTTAACTTCTAAACATTGTTATACAGTTTGCAAGGTGAAACAATAATAACGAGCGCCTTATTATACTTAGACATAAAGGCTAGAATGGAATGGTTTGGGCACATCAGCATGTTGTTGACTCTAAATATATTTCTAAACATATTATTATAAACGATTTTATTTATCAGTAGGTAATCAACTCTATATTATTATAGACTTACTCACTATTAATCCTACTGGATAATGGATATTAATACTATTCTACTGGATAGCATCTGTGTTTATATACGTACATAGAAATGACGTCTGTTCTCGCTTCTCGCTCTAATTTTTCGTGCGGTTTTACCATTGTTCAGGCTAAATGAGTGTTCGAATTCATTTGCAGCTCATTTTCAACTTATTCATAAGGCAATTGGGTGGCGCTAAACTCAAATATGTATATCGTTGTATTAGAACGAACCTTCAATTAGAAAAACGAATACGAAAACTCGTTGATGAAGTCAAAAAGGTTTGTAATCGTAGGAACGCTTAGTTAGTTTCATATTATTTGTTATCATAATTAGCTGTGAAAATATAATTTTGTAAGCAAGGTCTTCAAAATTAAAAAGTCATAGATTCCAAATGGGCGAAGCAGTGGGAAAACACTGTTTAATAAATTACTTATTAAGCTAAGGGATTTAGTGATTTTACTAATAAAGTGAGTAAAACCAATAACTTCTTTTGTATAATGCACGTACCGGCATTTCATTCTAACTTTAGTGCAAGAAATAAAAGCAACACGAGGGGCATCCTGTTTTCAGTTCAAACACAAATAATAATTAGTACCATATTAATTTATAAATATATTAGGACGCTAGTATGTAAAGTGTTTTATACATTTATACTTGTATACCATATAAGCTAAATAAAAAATATGTTTGCCTGTAATAAGTAGGTATTTTCGTACAAGGTCTAGAGGAATTGATCATTAATTCGATAAAATAGGTAACTAAAATATTTTGATTTATAATTCGTTATAAAATACAGGAATTTAATATTCTTATAAGATACTTAGTGCAATAGCTGATTCCTGGTCTGCCGACCACTCTGTGCTTTTTTGTCATAAAGTATTCCTAAGCTATTCCTGTTTATTCCTAAAATAAACTTGTATATAGTAAACCCACATCGTCTTCTTAATACATCGACCGTATAAAATTCAGTATTATAGTGCAATTTTATTGAATTGTGAAGCGTTTTTTTTTTCAAATTAGTCATATCGTGTTTGAGAAAATCATTGTCCATTAGCTGTTAGATCACAACAGATTCAAAATCACATATCTTGCGAAGTGAAAAGTTGGATTTAATCTGTTGACGTGCATCAAAAACGTCCACCCGATTGACGTAAAACATATCTGATCAATTACTATTAGTGGAACACTTTATATCTGTCGCTATGTCATGTCTTAATTTCAATTTTTATCTAGCCTTTTATAACAGTATAATGTGACTGAATTTTTGCGCAGGTACACAGTTTAAGTTGTGCCGACTACAGTTTTTATTTTTATTGTAGCGACAATAATATCAGACATAAATGTCTTACTTTAGCATGTTCTATACTTCTTGTTTTGTTATGCACGACGTCAGCACGTGTTCAGCAAATTGATGTGTATGGGAGGCACCCATTATACGTACATAGCTATTATTACTATTACTTCATTAACTGAACAGTCTGCTATAGACATCGACTACATAAGCAGATGTGACAGGCTTTGAACGGCTTTGAAACCGTTTTCAAATTTTAAGACTGTTATTAATAGTTAATAGTGAGCGATATACATTTCGATTTCATGATAAAATCAAGCAACACTGTAGTATTGACTAAAGTCGGGCACAGATTGAAAGATTATCTTAAAAACTCATAATATTAAACTAAATAAAATTTTAAATATAAAACCTAGAAACCTATGAACTGCATTGAGTTAACACGCATGACAAAAAATATGATTGAAAATGACACGTAAGTATCTATGAATTTTTGTTGCAAAATGTGTCCAGGAAACTTTACAAACTCGATACACAATTATGGTACGGTAATTAAATGTGTCTTATAATATACGAAGTGATGTCATTGTAATAAAATAAGAATTGAACAATATAAAATTCATATAACAATACGTCAGCGAAGCGTTATTTATATATAGAATATTTTATCGTTATTTGAGTTAATGTACTGACATAACTCAACTCAAATAAGGTTTTTGTTATATTGTGATAATTGTTGTTTCGGATAATTCTATTCGGAAGAAAGAGAACGCGCCTAAGACATCTGTGTTTTATCATTCAGGAAGAAGAACTAGTTACGTCTTTTTATTACTGACGCAAGAAATTTAGTCTCCCCATAAAATGTTTGTTGATGAGTAAACAATGGAGTTGGCATCTTGCCACCTGACGGCGATTAGCACAATATTAACGTACCCGTTGAGTAAGACAAGGTTAATGTGGAGGACACATCACTAATGTGTACAATTATAACAATTATCCTAGATCTTACTACGTAGTAGTTCTGTGATTCATATTAATCACTAGCTTTTGCCCTTGACTTCGCCCGTGCTCAGTATCCCATGGAAACCTTCGATATGTAGCCTATGTCTTTTTCGTGGTCTCCAAGACGGTCCATGCAAAATTTAAACTCGATTCGACTAACTGTTGAGGAAAACGACTAACTTTCAGCATTTCAAATAAACAATCGGGCATTATTTAATTTTTACGTAAGTACGAGTAGGATGTGTAGTTAAGACGTACATACAAAATAAATTACTTCATATTGGTGTATGTTAGGTAGAGGAAAAGGAACAAGGTTAGATAAGAGCACAGGAGATAGTGAGGAGGCCAGCTGTCTCTCAGTTGGACAGCGGTCTAGTTAGATAATGATGAACGCCTGAAAAGGCAAAGATATTGGTGCCCGTTGAGCTAATATACAGATTAATGTTTAATACATTTACAGGTACTTTACAGTACTTGCAATCCTGGCAAGAAATCTAGGTTCTTACTTATTTTTACTCCACATATTGGTTATACTGGTACGTATCTGTACGTATACTTGTACGGTTAAATGCTATTTTTCTACTAATGAAATACGAGTGGTTCTGTCTTATGTACGTAAATTTTCTCTGTGAAGACTCATTTTATGCACATCTTCAGTGATGAACATTGTTTTGTGAATATCGTGGAATTAAAATTCATAATTTGATTCTAAAATATGATATGACTGAAGTCTTTGATCAGCTGCGAATATATTCCATTAAGTTTGCTTTTAGCTGCGGAAAGATTAGATCATATTCTATCAGTTGCTAACAACAAGTACCTACAACAGTATTTAGGCCCTTAGCATTCGATCAATATTTTCTTGTTTTCGGTCACATTTTGTAAAATGAGATTAGACATTAAAATTTGACGTAACAAAGATCACATTCAAGCTATTATAAAAGGAATTAGAAAATATTCTGACATAGTTAAAGACAATTTTTTACAATCGGATAATATGAAATCTGAATGCTCGAATAGAGTTTAATTTTCAAGTGAATGTGTAATATGTAATTCACATAAGTGAATATTGAACACTTTTATTAATTCAAACAATTCATTATTACTAAAAGTCCTCTCGACTTGAGATTCTCCGGTAAATCTTAGGCATGTATAATGGAACAACAGTTGTAATCATTTAGCTTCCTCTATTACTTGAAATGGATAGATTGAGAAATATTTCTAACTAAAAAACTGTAAATCAAATAATATAAAAAAAAGCTTTTTTTAAAAACAAGCTTTTATGCAAGCCATGTACTAAAACGAATAAAATAAGTTTATATTGAATTATTTGTTCTCAAAAAGCTTGTCCCGCGAATTGTAAATATTTCGCGACAAACACTTTGAGAACAAATAATTCAATATAAACTTGTTTCATTCGTTTTAGTACATGGCTTTAATAAAGGCTTGTTTTTAAAAAAAACATTTTTTTATATTATTTTACTCTGGCTTAGAGACTATGAATTACGATCTTACTCTGTTCCGTTAAAATTTATTTAAAGACGATGACTGTGTATTGACAGAAACTGCGTAGGTAGGATGGTTATTAACCACCACCTCCATTGTGAAGGCGTGAAGATGAGTAATAAATCTCCATACTTTTTAGTACTTCAATGCGCTATGGTTTAAACGGATTTATATCTACATACGTTGATTCATTTTGGTGCATAATAATCTCCATACTATAGTACTTCAATGCGCTATGGTTTAAACGGATTTCTATCTACATACGTTGATTCATTTTGGTGCATAATAATCTCCATACTTATAGTACTTCAATGCGCTATGGTTTAAACGGATTTATATCTACATACGTTGATTCATTTTGGTGCATAATAATCTCCATACTATAGTACTTCAATGCGCTATGGTTTAAACGGATTTCTATCTACATACGTTGATTCATTTTGGTGCATAATAATCTCCATACTTATAGTACTTCAATGCGCTATGGTTTAAACGGATTTCTATCTACATACGTTGATTCATTTTGGTGCATAATAATCTCCATACTTATAGTACTTCAATGCGCTATGGTTTAAACGGATTTATATCTACATATATTGATTCGTTTTGGTGCATAATAATCATATCTTTCAGAAGACTGTGAAAGAGTACACAGTACATGGAAGAATCCTTCTGTATTATCAACTTATGTTAGGTTGTTCTGTTCTTTCCATTTTACTTTGTTCGTCAAGTTTGAAACGGATATTTATGATAGGAGAAAAACCATGAAATTTTTCTATATTGAAATTAAAGGTTACAATCACCTATCGTTTGAAGTTTTTTTTTACTGCTGTTAATTAGAAATTTCTATTTAAAACCGATCAGGGTGACTTGTTAAAGACAAAAATATTGAAATGTTAAGATTAGTTATGAAAATCGGCGGAGGTCATGCGCGATGGCCAAGCGGTCACGAGCACGAGCACACCGCTCTCCATGTGGTGGTTCTTTACCGTTGAATCACCATTTAATACCATTGTATGCAAACGGCTTAGCGTGACGTCGATACGTATGGCCACACGCTTCCACCGAATACGAACAATGGGTAGTTAAGACAAAAACTGTTAACAATTTGTTAGAAGTGTTGCAACTTGCAAGGCTCGCGTTGCTAAATATTTGAATACTATCTTGCAACTAGATTTTTTTTACCAGAATCATTCGATATAGGTTTATTTATTATATTGTTTGTATAGGATATATGGTGTATGGAAATGGGCTTGGTGTAGCATACAATTATTAAATCAGGAATACTCGTAAATGACTGTAAATGAATCTGAATTATGTACTTCATTCAATTAAATGGGGTTCTTCAAGAAAGCTGTGAATACATATTTGCAGGGTAGGCAGCACCACTGCAATCCGCCTGGTATTGCAGGCGTTGATAGGCGACGGTAACCACTTAAATATTGTTGTGAATGAAAAAATATCTATGGAATTTTAGTAAACAGATTTTGTTACTCTCCATAGATTCATACACCAAAAAATGTTATAATTTAATAATATGATAATATATATAAAACTGTTTACAATACCGACCATGATTTTTTCATGACACTTAATTAGAAAGGTTTGTTTAAGTTGAGCACAATATTTGCAGCGTTCCCATCATTGTTCCTTTTACAACAAAGAAATAATTTAATTGGCCGATTATTCTTAAGCAGAAGCAATTAATTTTATTTTTTCTGTGTATATTTTGACGATGCAAGAAATCTAGCCGCTCTTTTCGTTATAATACTGAGAAAAACCCGATACAGTGATGTTATCGCATTCTTTTAATTAGAGTTTCGTTGCTGGCTACGTTCCAGGATCTTGAGTTTAAACAGAGAATTTTCGACTTGCGACCTCCTTTGTTTAACTTTTAAAACAAATAGTTGTTAGTGAAAAACTTAAATAAATCCAGTTTAAATCCAACAAGTAGTTAAGTTTACGCCTAATCATATAGACTAGTATGGTACTCACGGAACATTATAATGTCTTTATATTATAATGTTCCGTGATGGGAGGTACTCATAACATTATGTAATTTTAGATTCCTAGCAATATAATCCGCCGATAAATAATATTAGCAATAACGTCAATATTACTGACTATATAATATAGTTAGAAAGTCAGTATAATTAGCAATAATATCATGTAAGACCTATTACTATCCTGGATAGTACAGGCTTAAACAACGCTGTTGAATGTGTGTCCATAAATTTTGAATCGTAGAATTCAATACCAATGGCGATTCAGGAGTTCAGTATTATCTATGCTCCATAATCAGTTTGTTACTTCTCTGTTGGATATATGTAGGCCTCTTTCAAGATCACATGTGTTACGAGTCACCGCAACTTACGGTTCTCCACTCATAGCCATTAGCCAGTCACTACAGACCACTTCCATCAAAAAGTTTAACGAAAGGTTTTACTTATATCATTAGTTTCAATATAAACTTTAAATTCAATATAAACAGATATTTTAATATAATTTAGGGTTCAGGTTTAGTATAAAAAAGGTATAGTTGTTTAGAGTTTTAAACAATCTCATGATATTATATTAGAAACAACTTTCAATACCTTCACATTTTTTTAGATAAGAACGTCGTTAAATAATGACACATAATCAAATAACTCCCTCCTTTTATAGCTTGTAATAATAATATATACTTAGTCGCTAATACTTATCACTTACTAACCTTGTCAGGACAAAGTGTGATAGAAAAAAATCATTTCTATTACAATGTTAACAGGCTTTCAAAATGGAACTATTAAAAGTATGTTCACCTGTGATTTATTTGTGTAAGTGTCACGGACAGCTATGTGGTCTAATTTCATTGCAGGCCGTAGAAGGAGCTCTATGCGTGTTGTTATATCGAATGTAGCAATAACATTACATACATTAATAATATTAAATTTTATTTATCGCTGATTTGTTGAATTATATAAACAATAGATCGATAAATGATTGAATTATTGTTATGTAATTTCTGTTGCTAGTAATTGATACCAACGAACTGATTTTAGTAGCTTATTTACTACTAGGTACAACTAGGTATTTACTACTAGGCCATCGATGATAGTATATCAAGGTTGATATCAAGGTAGGTGTAGATAGAAAATGTATAATAGTACTAGTTAGTAGTATTGTATACACTTTATGTTTGTCCTTAATAAAAAACATTATAATATGCCAACATAATGAATCTTGGTAATAACAAATAACACTATTAGGTGACTATTTTATCAGTTCTAGCTTCCCTGTTTCAGTTTTGCTAATTGTAATTAATTTGTAATAATATATTCTCATTAGTCAAGTTTATATATTAAGGAACCTTATTATAACACGTAACAGCCAAACATATAACTAATATTTAGGCATGTACGTATTATACTAAGTGACACGGAAACTTTCTGAGTTCTAACTCTTTAGTACTGTAATAATAAGGTTCGCAAAAAACAAGTCTGGATTGCTAATGACCGGTGGAGCAACTGTTTAATATTACGATACGTGTAATTTGATATAATTTAATGTTAAGTAATATTACTTAAGTAGTCGCATGCACCGTAAAATAATAATAGGAGGTAGAAAATTATCTACAACAAACTTTATATCTATAATATGGATAAAATACATAATTACACCCAACTTACATGTAATCGTTTATATGCAACTATTTTATATTTAATTGATACGGCAGTAAATGTTGAGAAACCTATAATACATATGGTAGATAAGAGCTCCTGAAAATTTAACCACATCGACGTTCTTAAATTATTGTAGATTTGCAAGCTTCTCAAAGGAGATATAATACACCCCAATACCTGAGTTTTATATATTTTAGTATGATAAATGTGTTAAAACGTGTTTAAATGTATTTTTAAATGTTTATTAATGAATTTGTTGTGAGTGACTTAACATTATATTTTTGTTGTTAACGGTATATCCATATTATTAAATAGACGCAAAAATTAGTATCAAACAATCTACAAAGCAACAAGAAAATCTGCAGCTTATAGATTAAGAGGAGAGATACAATGTGGGACGGCAGCGCCCCCATATTCATTGAAATAATTGAGTATCGTTACATCTTGTTGCACAGTCGCCTAGTGTGATTTATTGCCAATTGTTGACATCAACTCCATTGACACGCAACTTCCCTCGCCATAGTTATATTAGTGACCCTGTATGGGAGGTACTTTCTTCTGATTTCCACAATCAGCAACACAACTTGTCATATAGTATTTCTATTGTTGCATTTAGTTAGTGTAGTGTTTAAAAAGTGTACAGAAAATAATGTGAATGAGTCTTCAAAGGCAGAAGAGAAGTAAATTTAAGATGTGGAAGGCAATAATACACAGAAAGAGGAAATACAGCGAGGTTTTGCCATGTGATCGGGAATCTTACGCCGCCCTGGCGACGATGCAGGGTGGCAGTGCAGCGACGCTACCGCCATCTCTCGACGCATTACGAGCATGTGAGTATTATTGCTACTCGATACTAGGTGGCGCACCAATACAGATATTTTAGCACATTTGGTTTCGTAGTGGGTCCGAACTCCAAATCAGAATTTAGTTTCAGTCGTTCAACGTTAGTTTCAAAGTGCTCCAAAAAGGGAGAAAGTTCAAACTACAGAAATCGAAAATCATTTTTGAAGTTGGTTTCTTCCGTCTTCGTCTTCTGTTGTTCTTTTTTACGAACTCTTTTTACGAATAAACGACGTGCCTGTCATAGTTGTAATTGGACCCTGAATATATGTAAATGCATATCTACTAATCTTTAAAAAGTTGCCATTGTGTGTACCCTTGATGATAGTGCCAGTAAAGGTGGTCAATGTTCTGCCTTTGTGGGAAAATATGATTCATACCATTGTATTTATGATACCGACTGTAACTAAAGTTGCCGCCCTGTAAGTAAGGTTAATCTTCGTGACATTTTTGCCTACTTTACGTTCGTGACTCGCGCGGCATGACGGAGAACTACAATAGAGAGTGTCCCGACATCGTCAATGACATGAAATCATGATTATAATTTATTATTGGCTTATTTTCAAACCGGCAGCAAAAAATACTAAATGGACAGAAATTATGATCGACACAATAAACTTTTTTTGAATAACTAATTTTAAATTAGGTACTAAGAATGCTATCACCAAGAGGCCGGCGTCAAACTTCGCGGGACCCCTGTGTCCATGAACAACTCTTCGTTGTCACCAGAGAACCTAAATATAAATTTGCTGCCATGGATACTGTCCATTCAATATTTTCTACTGCTCATTTAATTATATCTCTTTATTATTGGTGATAATTTTATTGGTGCTTTTTTCATCCGAGCAATATGGAAGTGATTTTAGGAATAATTATTATTATCATAGATAGTTTTATATTTGTATTAGGCATATTTACTGCACTTTTGATGTCAATTTTTATCTGCACATCAAACAAATTATCACGCTCCAGAAATAAATATCAATAAAATTACTTTGGCATTTATTACATTATTTTACATGTAAACCGAGTAACAATACATGACTAACAAACTAATATTAAAATTTCATCAGAATTATACCATAAATGAATAATAATAAAACCTCAAAATTCTGCTTCAAGCCAACAGAAATGTTGTTACACCAAAAATATTCTACTCACTCTACAACATTTTTTTATCAAATTCTTAGCGCGTTCCACTATTGCTGTAGTATTGATTTTCACAAATGGTATAATAAAGAAACGGTGTCGTTGTTTCATTTCAAAACTTTTTTTTTTTTTTTTTTATTGACGAAGATGGCAGACGAGCATACAGTCCACCAGATGGTAAGTGGATACTGTAGCCCATAGACATCCGTGATACATGCCAACATTAGTCCAAAATGACAACGTTGGCACGCCTCCGGATGCGCTGCCTACCTTTGGATATAGGAATGGGTTTGGAGAAAGGGTTGGGGAAATGGGGAGGGATAGGATGGGAATGGGCTCTGGCACATCTCACTCACTACCGAAACACGTACGTACATTAGGGAAATAAGATAAAGTGGGAAATGTAGTACATTTCAAGGTAGTCTTCTGTGAGAGAGGGGTAACGTGGCCAGTCGAGTGCGCCCAGCGGCTGTTGGATTGCAGCGTGCACTCTCCCCCTCATGTGCCGACAAAAAACAGAATAGGTGCCTTATTCTAATTAATTTAAAGTAATGTTTTGTCTAAATAAAATAAAATTAGTGTTTCATTCCAACATTAAAAGTGTTCTTAACAAAATAGTTTTGTTTAATACTTTAGAGTAGATGATTTTTTTGGTGTGCATAGTTTGTTGTGCGGTTAGTACAGATGGAAAGACTTGTAAAGATGCTTCTCCCTACGTACCTGTATATTGTTAGGAACATTTTAATGTTGTCAAAAACAGTGAATATTTGGTATTGGTTTAAATATTAGGCCCTATAATATTGTCATTTTATTTGGAAAAAACATTTATTTTTGTATGTAAATTATATATTTAATTGATCGAAGTATTGTCCATTCTTTTCAATGCACTTTTGCCATTTTAATGGAAGTTGATTGATGCCTATGCTATAGAACTCCTGGGAAAGGGAACCGATAAACTCTGAAGGCGTTTTTCATTGTCTCATCTGAGTTGAATTTTTTCCCTTGTAAAAAGTTGTCCAAATTCCGATAAAAATGGAAATCTGTAGGGGCAAGGTCTGGTGAGTACGGTGGGGGACGGAGAGTTTTCAGTCGACGCTCCTGTAACTTTGAGACTGTCTGTCGTGCAGTTTGTGGGCGAGCTTTATCATGAAGAAGCAGTGGACTCGAGCGATTGAACAGACTCGGTTGTTTGATAGCGCGTTTGTCCATCATCTTTTGCAGTTCTTCACAGTACACATCTGCATTAATTGTTGTGCCAGATCTCAAGAAGTGGATAATACTGGCATAGGACTACCATACAGTCACCATCAGCTTCTTTTGGCTCAGTTTACGTTTGGGACATTGTTTCGCCGTGTCTCCTGGGTACAATCATTGTGATGAACGTTTACGATTACCATACAGGATCCACTTCTCATTACAAGTGATAATACGATTCAAAATTCCTTAATTTTTGTGCCGGTTTAGCAAAGTAAGGCAAGCATGGACGCATGGTTTGAGATGAATCCCGCTTCCACTTTGCTTTCAATTTGTCATTATCGACTTTAGTCTCAGGTCGTCCACGGGGCTTGTTCTTGAGGTCGAAATTTCCAGAACGGAAACGTTTGCGGTATTTGGTCCTTACACATCGTTGATTATGCGCGCCGTCTGTGCTGCGTTGCTGCCTCGACGATAATCATATTTAAAAATACAATTTTTTTTTTCAATTGTCGCAAACACAACGTACATGTATATCCATGTACGCACAAAGTCGTTTGACGGAAAAAGAAATGAATAACTGATTTTGAAAAATAATGTTTTTGCTTTAAATTTAAATTACTTTGAATTTGGAATTCCGAGCCAAACACAAGATAACTAAGTTCAAAGTTTTAACTATTAACAAACGGCAATTTCATAGGTAACAGGCCCTAATACTATCCTTGAATTATATATAAACCGGCTTTCTTACATATCATTAATTTATTGATAATAATAATATAACAAATTCTAAGACTTAAATGTAAACTATCTCCGGTAAAATATATGTATACTTACTCATATATGTATACTTACTCATCAACACTTATATTTTGTTAATAATAATATAGTTCTAGCATTATACGAAGGTACCTACTTGCATTTACATGCCTTTACATATCAGCAAGGACTATGTGCAAATGCATGTTACAGTAAGTAGCTTCAAACCTCGTTGTCCTCGAATTTATAATGGAACAAAGACTTATAGTTACATATATATTTTTCTCTTTGCACACCTTACGCGACGACAATTGTCTTTGTAACGCAAAAATCGTGAAAAGACTTGGCAGTCCTGTGTGGTAATACCTACTCCAATTGTGTAAGCAAAACAATAGGCCGCATCGCTACACAGGTCCGATACAACTCCTACCGATACAGCGAAACGTAGACAATATGCCTCCCACGACATAGTTTTCATGTCCTTACGTAAACCCACTAATTACGCGCATTTGCTTGTAACAAAGCCTTTAAAGAAAATATGCACAATGGGTAGTGTGGCAATTACTTAATATGACTTGTGTTGTTAAGTTTCTGTTTTATTAAATTATACATTATTATTGAAATGGCTTGTAGAAAAGGGAAATTAATCATCAATTTCCATTAATATAACCACAGTCACAATACACGTGTAAAATAAGGAAAGAAAATAATTAATGAACAGTGTACCGTATAGGTGATCCCTATCACGTAATAACATTATTTGAAAAGTATAACAGGTACTTACGTTAGTTTATATTGAATGGTTTAAGTAAATTAACAGAAACATGCAACCAGCGAGTACATTGTGTAATAAGCTTATTATTTGTACAACATTTAACATAATACAAGAAAAATGCATAAAATTCACTGACTGCTATCAATCGGTTCAATTATTATAATTGTTTACGATACTATTAATTATTTTTTCTAGACCGCACAACTCTTTTTTATTGCCCTGTATTTTCTTCCAATCTGTTAATAATAATACATGTAGCTCTATTTGCTTCCTGATTTTTCATACTATAAACTTTGCATGTAGTAAATTATAGTTACAGTTTTATACAAGTGCGTTATTCTGTAGCCATTGAGCTATTGGAAGGTCTAGTGTGTCTCTTATTCTAAATTGCAGTGTATGACCACGAGACACGCAACCAATAATAATTGGGAATCATAATGATGATTGGTGTTTGATGTAAATTTTCAATGTTTGTTTACTTAGGGGAATTTCAAAGAAAGTTATCTATTGCCAAGATCATGAGCTAATGCGGACACCACACAGCCAATTTATTTCTTAGGCTGTATCCAAACACTTTCCGAAGGCTAAAACCATGAATTTAGTTCATGATTGAGCTCACTGACATAAAAAAATGGAGTGAGTTTTACTGATTTATTGAGTTTTTACCAAATTTTCCATACGAATTTGCTAAGTAAAAAGCTCAAAAATTTGAATATTTTACAAAAAAAATATGTATCATTATACCTATGTTAATCAACTCACAATAAAAATGAATTTATGCGTCTGCTAAGTTCGTAGTTGAGCCAAAGGGGAACTTTTCAAAAGATCCCAAACAAAACAACGCGAAAATTAGAAAAAAAAATGTATAATCAATTCAAACATAATATAATCGATATGTTTTAAGGCACGTAATACTCTACAACTTATGCTAAACACATTTTTGGAAAACGTGCCAAAAATAACGAGAACCCCTTTTCAGATTGACTCCTGTCATTGGCCTTTTAGGGAGGTTATAAGTTTTATTTCTAAGGTTCATATTTAAAGAGTTTATTGGCACACATAGAGCGGGGTACTGTTTGTCTGTAAACATGCAGAATAAATATAGTTCACGCGAGTCCAAGTGGAGTTTGACCCAGATGCTGATCAGGCCATCGCCCGGCCCGCGTCCCGCCTCCCTTGGGACACATCACGCCTTCATTTGAAGTTCACGCATGCAAATATTAAAGTACTAATTAGGTACAAGTTGTGGTCTGGCGGTAATGTAATTAGAAGTTCATGGATTAATTGAAACCAGACACGGAGTTTAATTATTATTTATCGTTATATAATATATTATATTAATAGAAATAAATTTTTTTAATACAGAGTTAGTCAATTTATTTATGCTTTAGGAATTGTAGATAACTAACAATTTTGTGTAGCTTCTGTATAGTACCGGACAAAAATTGTAAAAATCAAATATATTCGTGGTAAAATTATACAAATTAATAAAATAAATCTCCATTTGTGCACTCACAAGTTACGTTTTTAAAACCAAATCGGGTTCATTAAGATTTGCATTTTATCTTACTATCTGGTTTCTTACGGAAAATCACCCGAAATTCGCGAGCCGTGTTGCGTCACGGACTATAAGTAATCCCTGCTTTTGTCTCCAATTGGTGGCAAATTATCGCAACCGCCATCTAAGAACCGGCGACATGTCGACGACGGCCGTTTGTAGCATCATTATAAGGTCATGGAGTTAAAATTTGTAGCCAGTAATCATATAGGCATTTTAATACTTATGTATGCATTTATGTATTTGTATTTGATTAAAGCTTTTGTTATTAAATCATTTTTAAAATTATCATTTAATTTTGCATAATGGCTTTAAAAATAAGCTTTCTACACAATGTTTTTTAATCAGTATTTTATATATATTTTGAATAAAGCGATACATTTTTTTGTTAAAAATTTGTTATTAAACTGTTTTGAAGATAATTAGAATTACTGAACATCTTAAAACAATTTTATATTTGGCATTACAACTTATACGGAGATCTAGAGTCAACAGAAATTACTTCAGAGAAACTGCTTTCCTTATTGGATGTGGAATGGAAAGATTCTACAGAAAAAACGTGAACGCTAGGAAGCCATTAATTACTGAATTCTATGGGTTTTTGTTCGTTACTCAAAGGTGCCTTACCTTAATACGGGGAAAAGATATTGTTATAGAAATGTTGCACTAATCGTAGTTTTTTATTATAATATGACTTCTCAAGAAATTAATTTAAAGATAGCTACTTAAACTTAAAATATTAAGTTGAAATAAGCTTTAACAGATTGCCCAAACCTAAACAATGCCAATTTTATAGGGCCATCAATTTGGTGAGGTCGTTCACTCAATGATGATGACTCTTTTGGCACCTTATTAAACTCCAGTACCAGAAACATGTAGACACAAAAAGTTTGTTTGCTTGCCATCTTTGGCATAATTTGTTGACAAGAAACACATTGTAACTCCATGTAGAGCTGCTACAGTTACATATAACTCATAAATTAGAATAAAAATGACATAATTCTAAATGCTTAGCTAACAATTAATAATGTTTTATATGGAATCTGTGAGGTTTATACTGCGGCTGAGGAGTACAACGATTTAATTAAACGTGCTATATCAATATATCATACAATATGAGTCACGACGTGAATCGATGTTATTAGTGTTATTATTATTACATTAATTTGCAAACATCGCATGAGTTGGTCCCTTGACTGAGTGCATATTTATATAAAGAAGATTGGTTTTATTATGTTTATTACAGATTATTTTTTAAGTTTATTTACTTTTTATTAAAATATCTTTTTGTTTTGTTACAGGTAAGTTGGTGATTAAACAAAACCCTTCAAGTTCTAAGTGAGGTAACATTAATGAAGTGGAAAAGTAAGCCCCATAATAAAGTTACACTTTCTTAATTACAAGGTATTATTTTTAATCGTCTCCATAACGATCGTACTCACACACAACTCACGCATGTGTTGCACAAATTTAGTTTGTGTGTTAATTCAGATTTTTTTATATCTCATTTCATCTGATGCGTATCTTCATCACAACGTTTTCCGTTGTCTTGCTCTGTTAATTCTTTTTTTACCACAGTAGTTAATGTTTATTACTGGTTACTTAGTATATTACTCATTTCGACGAGCGCTCAGTAAAATATTGAAACTAGAGAAACAATAGTTTTAAAATGTTAAATAATATTAAATACCTAATGGTAGATGTGCAAATATATTTTACGGAAATTTGATATTTTACATTAGTTGCCCGACGAATGGTATCGTGAATGAAAAGTAATGTAAGCGGAAAGTAAGTACAATTAGTAAGACAAGTAATTCTCCTATAAAGTAACCTATTAGCAGTTGATTTTTACTTAGTGGTCCTCTATTTATTAGTATCATTATATCTATGTATAGACACGAAAATACAATAAAGTTGTACTGCATGTAGTTTTTATCTCATTTTCGATAACTCATACCAAAATAGGATCAAACTCATCTTTGTTTAGGATTTTGTTTACTTTGTACTAATTATTTATTTATCAGCGCTTAAATGTTTGTTGACATGAACGGCTCTAATACCGTAATTCGCCTACCTGCCTGTTAAAGTGGAATCGGTTTGCACGGCAGTAATATTTGAATTAAAGACCTGTAAGTAAAGATAAATAGTACAATTGTTTATCCTTGTTAAAATTATCCGCCATTACTTCACAAAATCTCTGAAAGAACTATAACATTTCCTTGAATATGTTTTGTCTTTTTTGAATCAATTTTTTTGCAATATTCGTCTCTTTGCAGGATTTTATTTTGTTTCCTCATTTACAATCGGGTGCGTAGTTGCTTCATATATACGTCGTGTTTTTGTGTAATTAATTGAACTGCACGGCGCGTTGTATACGCTGGCCGCCGGATGCTGGCATTAACGTGGATGCTGTTAACGTAGCCACGGTAGCTAACTTCCATATAGACGCATTACACTGCACACACACGCATACTGCATGAATGCAGTACTAGGCAGTAGATGTAACCGTAATTACTCTTTTATCAATTTGTAATCAGTTTTCGCCAAATACCATATGTAAGAAATATATATCCAACTATTTCTCAAATTATGTAAAACGCCATTTATTTAAGATTTATTTTATAATAAAGAAAATCTTAGTTTTCCTGACATTTTTACATCAGAGTTCATTACGTTTTATTTTTGTAGTCAATACTGTAATTTACAGTTTATGATCTGGAAACATTACATCAGAGATTGCTGCAACACTCGTGTGCGAGGGAATTCAACGCGTTTTTTGTGTGTGTGATGCACATTTCACCCATTTATATAATGTTACCTTACTTGTTATTATATCTGTATTCTGCTCCCATGGATGCTGCGAACATAATGCACCGTTATGGTGCATCCGTTCACACCCGATTCGGTAGTCGTCGGGCTTGTTTATAAAGTTATTTTGAATTCGACGCCTTCACGCTTTCCAAGAAGGCCTGTGTTTGTATCTCATATATTCAACGTTTACTTAATTCGTAGATAATCTGGACCAATAGAATTACACTCTTTTAGAAAGCTATTTGCGTCTGACATTTAGGTGTTTAAAGTTCATTTATTTTCCAGCCGCTGCAGCCTAAAGGTACGAGAATAATTCTTGACGCACTAGATATTTCTAAGCGAATGTTTTATAGCCATCAACATTTTATTACTCAGGATTGTCTGCTACTTCATGGACGTATTACTAGCAAACAAAGAATTCTAAAAACCGAGAGTGTAAAACTTTCAATCGGGAACACGGCAGTTCCGTGTTGTGGTTATTTGGCCTGCTTTTAACAGTTCCGTGCCAAAAATATGATTCCCGCATTCGACGGCAATGCAGATGTGCCATTTTACACGTGTACAAATTTGGGGCAGACAAATGCTTTTTGTAAAGCCAAGTTTCATTAGAAAATTTATTTTTATTTTTTTAATGGTCAATAATCTGCTCTGTGAAAAGTTTTTATATCTTTTGTCCAATTATTTGAATATTGAAAGTGGTTTCGAATTAAACAATTAAAGATATGTGGAAATATTGTTGAGAAAGTATTTTTTGAGTGTAAAGTTAAATTTGAAAGGTACAAAGGCATGACAAATACAAACAAGGGCTACGAGCGAAATCACAATTAAATCAATTTGCGCTTACATACTGTACTTGTAGCAGTCTTGACACATTTAAGAGTACAATATAATATGAACTATGACCTTATCTGGCTCACAGTTTCTGTTTATATCATAACAAGATCTCTAGTCACCTTATCTTCGTCCTGGACCTGCCCACGTGTGCAGATGCCTCGCCACCACTCTCATGACTCAGACTCGTCTCGATATAGTGTCTCTTTTCTTATGTCTGTTTTTGCCTCCTCCGCAAAGATAAATTCTGTTTATGTTTTAATTATAGCTGAGAAAAGTTATGTTTACAGATTTCTTCCGGCGTTCGCTGCGATAAATCACGGTGTAGTCCCTAAAACAATTACTCTACGCCTGTTTCCCTTTTGCGTTTTATTTATTTAGATTTCATTATCGCGATTTAATGCCTTCTGTTTTCTCTATGTATAATTTAAAAGGAAATGACTGGTTTATGCTTGTTTGTTCAGTTTATCTATAAACCTGATTGCAGGTCTTCTTAATTTTAAGGATATACCCAAGAATGAGATAATTCTTCATCTGATGTTTGGAACTGTTTTTTTTATAAGTACTATGTTGAACATAAGAATATTGATTAAATAGTGTTATTCACTGTAGGAACAATATCGCAACAGTGCTGCTGAATAAAAAAGTCTGAGTCGTGTTGCACAATTACTATCGCACGTAGCAATATCGCTCGCACTGCTGCACTGGTATCAACACACATCAGTATTTACTTAGCCATGTGCCCTATCGTTTGTAGACAAAAACGAAAAGTTGCTGGCAATTTATTGTACAAACATAATATGAAACAAATGAAAATGAAGAAAAGTAAAGATATACAAAACGCAAGCTTTATCTCCTGCGGAGAGTTCTTCCAGCAGATCTGGGAAAGTGAAATATAGGTCAAGACAGAAAGGCAGGCGTAGTACTCGTACGTATGGAAAATTTGTATGTATAATAATTTAAGAATACAATAATATTAACAGAATGGATAAATATATATTTATATACATATACAATATATATGAACACTGAAACACATACACCTAAATAATAAATACTCTACATATTATATACTATTGTCTATTTAGGAAATTGACAAATAGTGCTCCTTTAATCGGTTTTTAAAAATAGTAAGGGAAGGCCAATCCGTGTCCTATGAGGGAGAGCATTCCATAAGCTTACGGCTTGAACCGAAAATGAATCGCCACAGCTAGGAAAATTGTGAGAAGGGATCTTTAACAGTGAGTAAGTTTGGGTTCTAAGGTAGTGAGAAATCTTGGAAAAATATACGAGAAACGGTCACGCAAGTAGGTAGGAGAAGAAGGTTTGTTAAAAACATTATAAAGGAGTGTGAGAATGTGACAATTCCAGTGAGAACGAACGGGTAACCACTGAAGCAAATTATCGTATGCATAAGCGTTTACCCTAGCAATAAAGCATAGAAAGTAACATGTGCCTTGTATAATGTGTCTTGTGATGTGTTTATCTCTCACTGCTCGTCCGCTCATACTTCAAGCATCAAGTAAAAGGTTTATCTGCAAAGATTAGTAATATTGAATCAACAATCTGCTTCTTGAAAATGGGGAGGAATCTACATCCACTCAAAGAATTATGGCTATAGTAATAAGATGAAGAAAAACCTTCGTCCAGATATCCAGCCATCCTTTCCAGCCGTTCTTTAAATTCACTCTTAAATTTCCAAACGGCGCATTCGGGGGCATACTAACGTTTGTCATTCTTGATTGAGGTTGTCATATATGGCGACTGTCCACGGACAATAGTTCAATTTATCACCAGGTGGACTGTTTGTTCGCCTGCCAACTTATTTGTATAAAAAAATGTTTAAATATCATTGCTCGCGCTACAGTATCAATCCACACATCGATATTTACATATACGAGTAAGTGCCGGCGCGCCGCTTCGTTATCCATATGTTCTATCGTTTAAACACAAGCAAAAGAAAGGTTGCTGTCAAATTATAGTACGCGCGTGCCCTCGTTTCGGCTATCAGTGTCAATTTATCCAAGTGAAGTTTCAATTAGTGTACGATACACACGATATATAGTTTACTTGCACGAGATATTATAACGTCTATCTATGTGAACGATGTTAATGGCAGGCATAAAAATTAAATAAAATTTAGTGATGCGCATGACAAAAAGTATTAAGGTCAATTTCGTTTGCGGATTTCAACAGAATTAAGACAAGATTAGTTCAACTGTGGTTTTATCTATTTAAGAACCTATATAGTTCGGTTAATAGCGTATATAAGACCAAGGAGTGGTTGGTTGAAAGGTTAGTCAATCTGTTAAAAATTAAGTGATCAGCTGAAAAATAATAAATATAATAAAAAAATAATCAGTTAATATTTGTCATGTAAGCGACGATTTTTAAGTAAATTACTTAAAATGAATTTCTATAAAGTCTAACTTTAAAAAAATATCAAAATAATTATAATATGGGCGTTTGCAATCTGTATAAATTAATAATACATTACGCAAGGTGTTGTATCTAGTAGTGACGATAACGCCTCGAAGTCCTGTCCAATGTGATAGTGCTTATCGTTCTGACCGTTTTTTCTATGAAGCCCCGTAGTACAGCCCGGCCCGGTGCACGGTGGCGTGGCGGACTGGATGGCGTCGCAAGCCTCATGCGGCGAGTTGGTAAACAGTTGTGAACAGCGCCTCGCGCGCGTCGTACGTTCACGTTGACGTAGAGAGTGTCGATCGAGGTGCGTTCAAAATACACACACAGCGCTGCACCGGTTGCGCTAGGTTCAGTGTTCAGTGGTCGTCACGCGCCACAATGCGCAGGAACTCCGCGGTTGACTCCGACTGATGCGTTCTGAACACACCATTGTGCATGTTTTGTGGAATCATTACGTGCTTTTGTCAAGTGTTACACGTCGTGGTTTTGTTTAGTGACTATTTTCGTTCTCATTCAGTTTGTGCTCAGTGATTTTCTACTGTATTTGTATGTACATGTGTAACGTTAAACTTATTCATTTATAATGACTCAATGCTCTGTCGCAGATTAGCGTCTTGTTTTTTTCTGAATATGAAGTTTGTAAACAAGTCTACGTGTGGTACATAACTGTTTTAAAGCATCAGATATATTTAGTATCTGAACTTTATAAAATTGACCTTCCAAAAAATAGATGAATAAACTTCAAAGAGATAACGTAGCGACCTACCTATTCAAATGTCATATTTCATAAAAAAAAATAAGGTCAGTCGATATTGGCAGTGGCCCTGTGGCCAGTGTTCTGTAATAATCGATTGATCAGTGAGTGTATTGATTGGCTCCGATGGCCCTGCAATCGCATCACACGTCGTTGACTCGCCACAGTGTGTAAGAAACCTAAATATAGCCGCCCTAGTGAGCGGCCACTTCGTCACCCCGGTCTTGACCACCTACGTACTTATTTATAATGTCTTATTAAGGCACATACAATGTGTTCTGCCTTTTTTCTTAAAACTCGTTCAGGTAACTAGTCCGTAAAGAAAGTAAGGTGAGGGCAAACGACGTTGTCCTTTACTTTCGAGCATTTTATATTTTTTAGGGTTTCGTATTCAAAGGGTCCCGACGCGAAGGGAAGCTATTGCAATTGCTTTTTAATTTGTCTGCTAGTTACTTAGTAACCAGTAAACTAGAGAAGATAGAGAGTTGGTTATAGTTTACGTGTATTATTTTAACCACAAATACCACAATCCTGCAAAATATTGGAATATCCGAATACTAAATTCTATTTTTTTAAATTGTGTCATCTAGTGTTGTATATGAAACATACTAAATGACACAATATTCTATAATAACATAGACGAAATAAATCATACATTGTCTTTAGATGAAAAGAAGTAGGAGATTTAATTAGTAGACCTTGACTCCACGGAGAGTGGGGACGAACACGAAAAAATTGGGTTTGAACGGAACCTTCAATGCTCGAGCCTGATTCTAATTCGTAAGAGTTTATTTCTTTTAAATGTGTCTAAATGGTGTATTTAAAGGTTATATTTCATGGTGTATTTGACAATCACTTGGTCTGAGCATGAAGTACCAACGTCACAACCTGAAACCGCTGATACTTCGTATAATCTCTGGCATCCTCTTACAAACATAAGCAGCACCTGTTAGCCGTATAAAGTATAATTGTACCTAGTTAATGTTAGATGTATAGACTGGTATATAACTTGCTGTATGTGGTTTCTCTTTCGAAAGTTGAACCAGTAGCTAACAGGGCAATATTATCAGCTGCATTAATTACCCACGTTACTGACGTGAAAACATGGTGTATGGAGTGTAACGACGTTATACAAAGTTCATTTAAAATTACGAATAAAAAATTGTATCTTTTTTAGCAGAGGGATATGATCAAAGGACGTTTTTTTTTTTCAATTAATTTTATAAATAACGAGGAGCACTCGTCTCAGTGGTCTTGTGATTGATCGGGATGACCGAATGACCAACACTTCGCGGTTCAATTGTCATTAACGAAAAGATGTTTGGACACGCACGGACGGCTATAGTATTGAACATTTTGACAATAATTTTCATGATTATTTACACAAATGTGAATTCCATTTAGTAATGGAGTATGATCACGAAACATTTATTTTTATGTACTTTTGATTTCATTCATTTGAGCTGTTTATAAATTCTAATGCAAGCAAATAATGTATGTGTTCGGTATCAAATTCCAATTTTAGAAAAAAATGCTCTATCGAAGCATCTGTCGCGCCGGGTGGTTTAAAATCACGTTGCACATGTCGTGCTTAAGGCATGTTGCAGGCCCAAGCCCGCATCCCGCTACCTGCTTCACGAGTCATTGTTATCCTGTTCCTTACTGGAACGACAAAAGGACCTGCCCACGCTTATTGTTCTACGGCTAACAAAAATACGCTTTGTGCGGCCTCAGTACCGCATTCGAGATAAGCATAGTTGTAGTATGTTTTAAATGTTAAAAATAAAATTATGAATTTCAGGCACCCGTGGAATTATCGTTACCTCCCTATTTAATAAGCATATCATTAGCATAGCATAAGCTTACCACCAACTGTTTATTCACTTGCTTAATCAAATTTCGAGTAAACGGTTGCAATTGCAGTGAATCAAATGAGTTTGTTGACACTCCATTGCAAAACTCCTCGACACAGTATCAGAATATTAAAAAAGTTGTCATACAATGCAGGTAAAGGATTCATAATGCGCTACTCGATTCTGTCGTATTTGTGAATCCTGCCACGTCTTTCACTCGTACTGTGCACCGTTGAATGCGAAGAGAATCTGATACCTGCCGTCCCCACATGAGCTGGAATTTTCATCGCCATTACTCAAACTCAATGCATGTACTGCTGATGATTACTAATCATTTGAAGATCTGCAATTCAAGACCATACATAAATTTACTTGAAGACTCGAGAATCTGATGATCAAAAGAATGCTGTAAGTGAACAAAATTCTTGAAGCGTAAACACAATAATAAAATATTTCTACTCCTATAAGGTCTATTAACGTTTTAATGATTCTCTCCTCTCACAGTAAGGTAAATCACATAGTATGTGTAAATCGTATCGGCATGCCTAGGTGACAGATAAGTGCGCTGTTATCGCCATCTGAATTCCCCGAGAGCCCGATAACGTGCCGTGAGAACACACATCGTGGGTATTAGACGGAGTTTTTTGAGGAACGTTCAGCATAACAAACATTGAGTCGAGTCGATGAAAGCTTTCTTTAAGCTCGAGAGCAGCATTTCAAGTACCCTGACGTATGATTGTTAGGTGAAACACAAAATAATTCTGAAATTTTAATAAGCGTGTTTCATTACTATTCATTAGTATTATTAATCTTACATAAAGGTATATTTTGAGTCTTTAGATTTAACGTACCTACTAAAAATTGAGTAGGTTCTTCCTTTAAGTGGACCCAGATGAAACTTGATCCTATTTACACGGCAGTCTTCTTTATAGTTGGAGTGTTAAATAGTCATCAAATGCCGTCAATTCGAAATGAATTAAATGAACCCACGGCAATATATGTAGACACAGTTACTGGGATCATGGCTATTATTATGACTAGGATAGCATTAGGATACGCAATAGGTGTTTAATAATACTATATATATATAACAAAATCGAGTCTGTACAGATTTATCACAATATGTATAAAAAATAATCGATAAAATGACTATGTACTTACGTGTACATGACAATGATATAATGAGTTTAAGAGGGGACGCCAGCAGAGTCTTCTCCATAGAAAATGTATTCCCTATTTTCTCCCTGAATTTGGGCATGTTACAGATATAAACCATGAGCATGTCCCTACGTTATGATTTTTTTGATTAGTTGTTTGTTAATAGAGTTAATCCTTCAACAAGGAAAAAAATGCCCCAATTAAACGCTGCAAAAAGGAAGCACAGTGTGCAAATTTAACAACTCTTATTCAAAAAAGCAAAACGTATCCACACAGAAACTATTCTTTACTGCAAATAAAAAAAAAATTATAATCGATTCGTTTTTGGAGAAGAAACGGGGAATACGACTCCTCCATTTTCTCGAATTATAGGTATTATCAGCTCGAAGTGCAACTGTCCCTTTCTGTTCTCAAAGACGTTGCATCTCTCGCCCCCGAGACAGCAATAGAAAGTAAAAATACCTATTTCTGAAATTCGCTTCAGCCATCTTAATGGTGCAACACAATACACACTTTGGTGAAATATCTGTTAGTTATTTCGCGATCTTTGAAATTGCTTAGATGTTTTTTCAGTATAACGCATAATTTTTCAAGCAATTAAATAAATATACTTCTTATGTTGCTTAGTGCAACAGTAACTAAGTGCAGTGCAGCCTGTCAAAGTAGCAGGTCACGTAACGGCATTTAAGGTGGCAATTTTCGCATCGTCCTGTAAACAGTCAAGTGGGCAGTCGACAGTGTCACCAGGCCATTGCCCTCAGTTCCGGAACCCACGATGTCGCCGGATATTGGCATGCAATCACGATACACCAGCCCTATTTTCAAACACGTCATATTATCCGAAATCGTTCAATTCTAACCCTTATAACTAGTCTATCAAGGTGTTCAAAAGGTTGGCCTGCTGCCCACCATATCCACAGTAAACGCATGCTGCTGCATAATATTAATGCATATTTGTATAGGCGATGGAACGTAGAAGCACAGTTTCCAGTGATGGCAGCGTTTAAGATAACCGTGTTTAAACAGTCTTTTTATCAACGTTTCAACCTAACCACTTTTTGCATTTAAACCTTCAAACGATAATAAAAACACTTAAAAAAAAATTGTTTACAATGAGTATTAGTATTTTTGTTTAAATATTGTGAAAATAGCAATGCGAAGCCGTTAGTTAAATAATTCCATCTGTAATGTAATGATTCCATTCGAATATTGTATATTGAAAATAGGAAATTGTGAAGTAAAACGAGTGTAAAAAATTAACACTTATAATTTATAATTACTCATATAAACCCAAAATGAACACAAGTATTAATTAAAGTTGATGTGATGTACGAGTAAGAGTTGACCACGTTTTCGATTCATAAGTGATTACACTTTACTGTGCCATAATATCGGTAGCACATCGAATAGATTGGCGGCGGGCTATCGTTCAATATTG
This sequence comes from Sesia apiformis, assembly GCA_914767545.1. Classification (NCBI taxonomy): domain Eukaryota; kingdom Metazoa; phylum Arthropoda; class Insecta; order Lepidoptera; family Sesiidae; genus Sesia; species Sesia apiformis. Next base: position 6,532,230 of record OU611950.1, on the reverse strand, counting down.
ATATTGCCCTTACCGCTAATGTCTATTGATAAACCTGCTCTTGGATAAGGGAAAGCACCTTATGATTTATAAACGCTTTCCAATACTGTGAAATAACCATTAAATTCTATCGATGTAAGAATTAGATACAACTTTATTGTATGTACTAAATTTTGAAATCATTACATTAAATTCCCAATAGAAAGATGTAGAGTAAGTCGTGCACATAATATTTATTTAATACATACTTTATGACCATTATTGTACATCTCTTACGGGTTTTTGCTTCGAACAAAAACTGCGTTCGGTATGCATGCAGCATGCCGATTGGTAGTTGCTCTATGTGTTTTCTATGAGGCACGCACACGGGTCGGTGCGACAGAGGCGCGGCGCAGTTGGTACTCGGCATGCGGCCACGCAACATCAATGCTCAGCCGCGTCGCGATATTTGTAGGCAGTAATTTTATAAACTTTGCATTATTTGTCTGGCCTATCAAGCCTGATTAGTTCCATAGAACTATTTTTTGACATCTCTCTTGCTGCTACAAATGGTCTGCTACCATAGTTGCGTCGAATATATGGATGCACCCAAAATCTCTTTCTTTGTCGTTTCAAATACGTGTAAATTACAATACTATCTTCATCACTAGAGTCACTAGACATGTTTCCTTTTCGATTTTCCGCCTTCTACTACGGCAATCTGACAAAAAATGGCGTCAGCATGCATATGCCGTGTGCGAGACTGGCCACTTGGCCAGTAATGAAACGGTTTGACATGTTCTAAATACGCACTGCGCCGAAGACATGCCGACCCGCGAGAGAGTGTCCGAAGATAATAATTAAAATGTATAGTAAGATAAAGTACTTCTTAACTTGCGTAGGGTTAGCGATAGATTTGTCGTTCGAACTAGTACTTATATTGAATCTTCTATTAACCTTGTTATATAATGATAGTACGAACCTTTAAGGCGCATATTACGGCGGGCCACACCGCAGCGCGTAACATAGCAAAAATCCTCCTAAATCATTTACATACATTTTATATAAACCATCGCACACTTCAGGCGGGCCGCATCGCGCCGCAGCGCAGCGCATCGACTGGTCGCTCGCCAGCCATATTTATCCGCCGATGTTATGCACTACCACGCGACCCGCCTCAATATGCGTTGAATGGGTGCAGTTAACGGACGTAATTTGACAGTTATTCGCTATGCCATGACATGAAGAATTGAATGTCAACAGCTAAGTGATTTAAAATATTGCGTTGAGTTGCGGTGCGACACGTCTATCACGCCACGTTGTCGCAGTTTTGCAGTGTAGCGCGACACGATTATAATGTGCGCGAGCCTTTGTTTATTACTCTAAAACAAGTCACGTCCGAAAAAGTAGGCTTATTATTTTTGAGCTTGAGTAAAAATAGTTTTAACATAATTTTTAGTCAAAAGTCATCATTTTCTACCGCTTTAAAACTTGTGGTCTTCTAAGTAAAATTTAAATCTAATACTAATGCCTGTATTGTAGCGATTAATCGACCGAAGAGCTGTAGGCTATTAAGTCCTGTTAAAGGGCAGTATATTGAGTAATAGGGAATTGATCTGAACAAGCGATCGTGCCATGTTTTGTACTAAATTCGTATTATGTTTAGAGATAGTCACGAATCGGGTCGTGTTTTATAGATTGCTTAATGTCGAACCGATTTTAAAAGATGGAGAAATACAGTTTTAATTACGGTGCAAATTACGGACAGTTCCCCTGGTGGTAAGTGGATACTGTCGCCCGTGGATATTCGCGATACATACCAACATCAGTCCAGAATGAGAAATGTTGGTACGCCCCCGGTTGGGTTGCCTACCTTCGGAGATTTATGAATGAATTTGGAAAAATGGGGAATAGGAAGATTATCAGGAGAAGTTTTCCTCATTCTATTGCACATCTTAAGCCTCCCATTAATGAATTAAGGAGTATCTTTTATTCGACTATTGTCTTCATTCGATGGGATAGCATGAGATGGGAAATGGGCTCTACCATATCTAATTCACTACCGAAACACGTATATTGGAGGCAATAGTATTAAGTATTGTATTTTGTATTAAGTTGGGTGTTGTGTTTCTTTGTGTTTTTTGTAAGCATTTATGTGTTCATTATGGTGGATATATGTAATTTTGCACGCCATTATTGGTAAATGTGTCGATCTGACTAGGTATTCACCATCTTTAGTAACGCACATTGCAAATAAACATATAGAAATGAAAAAAAATATGATAAGTAGTGGATGGGAAATGGTAGTGCATTTTATATTAGACTTCTGTGAAAGAAGGAAAACTGGGGCAGTCGGGCGCGCCCAGCAGTTGTGGGATCGCAGCGTGCATCCTCGCCCTCTCTAGTCTACATATACTCTCGATGTCTCGGTGTTACTTCTACGTCAATATTTTTGTCACATTTCGCTCAGTTTGTCGCTTCGTTAAAAGCTTAGACTAATGTCTTCAATTACAAATAGTTCCACCCCTTAACAAAATAAGTGCACACAACTTTAAAACATGCACATTTTTTGTGGTCAGTCGGTACATATTTATATTTGTAAAGATGTAGAAAGGAGAGTATTAAAAATATAATAATAATGCTTCATTAATTTTATTTATTATGTATGAATATATCATTATGTAAGATTTTGTAATTCATTGACACCTAAAATTTACTTTTAACTTTCACTGACGCACTTTCCTTTCCCTTTTCGTCGGATACTTAAAATAATCATAAAGTAAACACGCTACAACTTACGTTTGGAAACGCGTCGCATCTCTTATTTATTATACTTGTATTTTCTTACCTATCTAAGATAGGCTATCTTTCCAAACTAACTGCGTCGTCAAACAGAACTGCTGTGTATCAAACTATTGCAACGGCTTATTTAGACCCGTTGTTGAGCGCACATAGGAACATCTTAATTCAATTTTGTTAGAATTTAAATAACGCTACATTCAACATACAAAGACCTACAGACCACCCACACCCGAATAAACATTTGTTTTTAAACATTTGTTTACACCGCACTGCAGGCACGGGCTTAATCAACTGGACTAATCAGTCGTCAAATTATAATTAATGTGATCGGACTGTAAAGCTGTAAAGTCTGTAAAGCATTCACACGCATTGGCGACAATAAAGCACTCACCATCAGGTAGACTGCCGCTCTCCTTACCACCTATTTATTCGATATAGAAGAATAAGAGTATAAGAAACCATGACATTTTCTGCTCTCTGTTTAAATTAACTTTTTTGGTCTTGTTTCTTAATAGTCGTTTTTTACAGCTTAATTAACACCAGTGAAAAAGGTCTTGCAAGGTTGTCGACGTATCAACAACTCGATGGTGTTCTTACTGAGTATTGCCATTAGCATTGCTAGATAAAAACGATTGATTTACTATGTAAAAATAAATATGACTATTAGACAGACAAAAGAAAGAACATTTTTTATGACTGACATTAATAACGACACTAAATGTACCTATAGAGAATTTTAGATAAAAACGATTTTTTGTTTGCTGGTTTAGCCAATCAGTACCAACCAAGAATATTGTTTCTGTGGAGGATTTCATGGTGATTTTCAGTTCTAAGCAAATGTTATTGTTACTTAAGACATTATTAGACACATACTAGATATCTAATTGTATTGCCATGTGCAATCATAAGTTGACCAAGCAGCACAAATCTAAGCATATCCTGTGCATGATGTATGTACTTGACAATTACCAGACTGGTCTCACATTTTACGATAGCGTGTCCAACTTGCTGGACTACATAACTACTTCACGGAGAAACTAAAGCCTAGAAAAACGTTCTCGTACGCCCATCCGATTCAGAGAAAAATTTAATTGCTTATTTCCCATACTCGATGTACTAAAAGGCGTTAATATACGAACATGTATTTTGCATCCTCAATTATCGTATATTGGAGCAATGCTCCGCCATTCTTCAAGAGGTTACCACTTCCAGTTTTCTGTTTATTTCTCTACGCCAATATCCATTCCACTTTATGTTATTTATCATGGACCAAAAAAAAATGTTTTACTATAGGGGATTGAAAACTTCAAAATGTTCAGATGATTTTATTTTACTTGATTATTAGGTTTATTTTAGATAAATAATGGTCGATATGTGCTGACTAGTTTAAATGTGTACGTGATATGCATAAAAATTTTGAAACAATGAATTTGGCCCAGTGCACAGTGCCTCAACTTTCATATTGATATTAATTTTAACTGTGTTATTAATAAACTCCATGATATTAACAATGGTATAATACTCATGCGTAAACGGCAAATTGGTTTAAAATAAACGTAGGTCACACGTGTAAGTAGTCATGTGTCTACAAACACATGATTAAATGGTAAACCGTTTCAGGTGGGGACCTTCTCTTGGCATTTACCGCAGTATAGCTATTTGAAACATTGACATTTTGGGCAGTGCGAGCCATGTTCTTACATGTTTGTCTGACTTATCAGATACTGTGTTATCTCAACAATAAATCGAACCCTAATGTCCTACAATGCGTGAATGTATGTTGAGTATTCGTCTAGATGTTTATTAAAAATTTTGGAATATATATATATGTATATATAAAATTCTAAAGAATATGTAGAATGTAGAATGTAGAATATGTATATATAAAATTGAATCAGTTGTAGTTTTTGCATTCATCATATTAATATTTTTTTAAGTTTCCAAAAGGAACTACAAACGTTTTGGAAACTATATGTATTGGCTTTGCAAAGCGACCTTATGTGATCTTATGTTAAAAATTTCGTTGTTTCTAGATTCTTTTGTAAATAGAAACATGCACTAACATCTGATTTTTAATAAGCAAGCAACAAAAATATGTTATATTTTTAAAAGATTTCATTAAATTATTAAATATCTGAGAAATTAGAATCGACAATAACATCTCTCTTATATAGTATTAGGTCCTTACCTATTAAATTGCCGTTTTATATGGAAAAATTCAAATATATTTTTTATATGAAAATTACATATTTAATTAATCGAAGTATTTATTATCCGTTATGTTATTATCAATGCATTTTTACCATTTTAATGGAAGTTTTTGATTGATGCCTCTCCTGTAGAACTCCTGGGGACGGGAATCGATGAATTCTCTGAAGGCGTTTTTCACCGCCACATCATAGTTAAATTTTTTTACGCTGTAAAAAGTTATTATTCAAATTCTAAAAAGAAGCTCCTGTAACTTTGATACTGTCTGTGATGCAGTGTATGGACGAGCGGTATCACGGAGAAGCAGTGGACTAGAACGATTGACCAGACTTGGTTGTTTGACAGCCAGCTTGTCTATTATCATTTACATTTCTTCACAGTACACATCTGAATTAATTGTTGTGCTAGATCTCAAGAAGCTGTATTGGATAATACAGCTTGTCTGTATAGTCACCACGAACTTCTTTTAACTCAGTTTACGTTTGGGACATTGTTTGGCTGTGTCTTCTGGGTTCAACCATTGTGACTAACGTTTTCGATTATTATACAGGATCCACTTTTCATCACAAGTGACAATACGATTCAGAATCCCTTCATTTTTGTGCCGGTTCAGCATAATAAGGTAGGCTTCGATGTGTGTTTGCAGCTGACTTTCATTAAGCTCATACGGTACTCACTTTCTGAGCTTTTTCACTTTCCTGATTTGACGCAAATGAATCGATATCGTGTTGTAACTTACACCGAAGGCTGCCGCTAAGTCAGACATGGTTTGAGATGAATCCGCTTTCACTATTGCTATCAATTCCTCATTATAGACTTTAGTCTCCGGTGGTCTACGGGGCTTGTTCTTGAAGTCGAAATTTCCAGAACGGAAACGTTCAAATCAAAAACACGCTGTGCGTTAGTTTGCGGTGTTTGGTCCGCACATACCGGTGACATTGCGTGCTGTCTGTGCTGCATTGGTGCCACGACGGAACTCATATTTGAGAATAACTCGAATTTTTAATTTTTCCATGATCGCAAACACAACGTCATCTAATCAAAAAGTCATTTGACGGAAAGGCAAATGAATAACTGATTTTGAAAAATAATATCAAAGCTTAAATTGAAAGATAATATCAAAGCTTGACTTTGGAATTCCAAGCCAAACGCGAGATAACTTCAGTTCAAAGTGGCCACTATGAACAAACAGTAATTTCATAGGTAAGGTCATAATATAAAAATTGAACATTAATATACCTACGTATTTATATTACGTTCCACATTTTCAATATAATATTGTGTCAGTGTAAAGTTTGGTTTAGTTCGGTATGCAGCCGATCGGGATGGCTGCTGGCGTCAATCCAAACAACAGTTTATAGCTGACACTGTTTACCAAGGTGGTGCTTCTCAGTAAAATACAGTCCTACAAACTTATAAACGCGTACGGCGTAATACAGAACTAAATTGTTAGGCATTTGGTTCGGCTATCAAATACAGTTAGTTTTATGAATATAATAGTATAATTATTCTTTCTACCCTCAATTCTATTCTAGAGAATTGATAATGTACTGATGTACTAGTTGTGTGATTCACATTCTAATCAAATGAATATTTTACAGTAAAGAAAACTAACTCCAATTCTACAGAATAGTGACCTGCAAGTCACATGGTTTAGCCTGGAATGTTTAGGCTAGTGACGCTTTTACTATTCTTTTTTCCGGGGTACTCATAGCCAATAGTGGCGCCATCAGCTACATGCACGTGTAAGTTTGTCGGTCTATGCATCAGCAGTAAAATTACCAGTTTACAAGCTTTTATCTGCGCTGGGTCCTGCTTGTACCGGATGCGGAAACTGTAACTGCGAGCCATGAGAAATGGTCCGAAATAAATGTCAAATCGTTTTGTTGTATATCACTATAATGGCGTTTGGGGGTCAGTGATACTTTGATTTTATTTAAAGTGTTATTTGATAATGACAGATTTTGAACAGTTATTAATTTCTTCTTCATATGTGTTCATATTTCATGTGTTCAAGTTCATATTTTATAAGGACATCGATTCTCAGCATGTCATTTTCCATTTTTCTTTTGCCTGAAACAATTCTGGTTAAAATAATAAATTAGATTATTTTTCTGGTTTAGAATGAACCAGGAAAATATAAAATCGTACTATTGAACGCTACTATATATAACATAATAGCGTCGTTGTTTGGATAGTGAAATATGACTGTAATTTGATGTCGCTCGCCGCTATCTGACAGTATAAAATATAACTTTTTTTTGTCATTAAACGTACATTACTCCCATTAAAACTGAAATTATATATGAAAGTCGTTTTCGTCTCACTTAACATAAACACCAAGGTATAATTAAACATTATTCCTTACCAACAAGTATATTTCCATACTTTGCTCCGGTTCTGACAATCTACTGTTCTACTATCTTATGTCTTGTTAATGACACTGTAAGAATCAAAATTCTTTGTATCTGAATTAAGGATTCGACTTTTAACTGAATCTATGTCAGGCCAGTAAGTATTTACATTGTGTATGTAGGTGGAGTATGGAAGGCGTAGACTAACCTGCGTGCTTAATCTCGACTAGTGTCAGTGCTCACCCTGCGCTTAGTCTTAGTCCTACTTAGTCCCTATTTAATCCCTACTTAGTCCTTAGTTACTGAGCTACTTAGTCCCCCACTGCAGTAATTATTTTTATAGACTATATTCGTATCATTCTTTTTAAAAGGTATGAACTGTTTCTTTTGTAGATGGAGATTAAATATGTTGAATATTTGTTTACTCCTAGGTATGCTGAAACAACTCTAAAGTTTATATTTCTGTTTCTAGTCTCTCTATTTCTAAATTATTTAAATACTACATATACACATCTGCATTTCTACACTGATAATAAGAAAGAATTCCGTCAGAACTATTGATAACTTCATAGCAAAATTATCCACTCGAATGCCTATTTATTTCGGTAAATCAATAAATTTAACTCTACTTCAAATGGATAATGTTGTAGGTATCATTTGTTATTTCGTTAATTAATCAGTTTCACTTACATCAGTTACAAATGCAGTTATTCTCATTTAACAGCGCGCGCGTTGGCCGGTGCGCACCGTGCGCACGCGCCGCATGCTATTGGCATACTTCTCCTCAACGAAAGTTCGTTACTTATTCCACTTTTTACGTTTTCCTTGTCAGTAATCAATCGATTGATCCATTGTTCTATTAAACTGTTTTGGTAATTCTTACCATACGCAACAGTTTACCCAGATTTGCTTTGTCAATAGATTGTTGTTGTTTGCTGCCGATTATTGCTCACTTTTCGCAGCGTCGATTAACAATTGTAGTTAGAAATGTGGGTATAAAAGATGAAGGTTTAGTGAGAGAGTTGATGATGTGAGTTGTGTAGGCGAAGTTTAAAGTTAAGTACCTATCATTTATTGGAGATGAGTAATAATGGTGAAACAATAGTAACGAACTATTGAACCTTATAGAGAAACAAAGGATGATGTATTGACAGGATTGCTTCATAGTAAAATTATCGTTGAGTCTCTTTCAATACGGTACTTATTCAAATAGATAGATATGAACATAAATATTAAGAAAATCAAATACAATACTATGCATACAAAAAACAATAATATAAATTTTATTTATACAATACATTTTCTTGAAACTATCAGTTTGAGCAAAGGCTCTGAATAAAATACAGTTGACAATTGTTCAGAAACATACAAACGAAACGGGTAAATTATAACGGCATGTATACCTGTTCCATAGTTGTATACCCTGCTGTATGTTTCACATAAGTTCCAAGAGGATACATTATGTTAATAACCACATAACATTCAATAACAAGTAACAGTAACACAAGTAAATGTCAAATAACAATACATAATGTGAACATACTTGTCTGCTATTATAAATGTTCGGAACTATCATTTTAACCAATACAATTGTAAAGCCCAACTCACAAATATTTTTCTGCTGTCTAAAGATTATTTGGAGCCTCACTCGGCATTAGACGCCATTTTCTTGTGGAATAGAAGGGCTATACTCAAACGAAGGTTGCGCAAGAGTCGGCGTGCCAAGTTCATCCGCCTACAGCCGCCCAGGCTGCTCCTACGCACTACTGATAAGCTGCTCTAGCCAGTTGGGGACACTGATCTGAACAATCGATTTTATAGTTAAATATCAATACTATTACATTAAGTGATCATTAGATACAATATAAAATATAACATGGCAGAGTTATACCATCAGTATAACTCTGCTGCAGTCTGGCTTTTTAAGAGTAATAATGCAAAATAAATTTCGTATAAATAGCTGTCCATCTATACGTAATCTATTCATCCATAAATAGATAAAACTCTTTATTATATTGTATTGACACATTATGAGAAAAATAAGGAACAATGTATATATCAAAAATTTACGTATGTATTAGCTATATTTTTAAAAGTTACATCAATAACTCGATCCTAATCGATCGATTTAATTCGATCCTACGTCATATACGTTATTTCTATTCATAAAACCATAATTATGTAATAATTGTATCACATATTATATGTAAGCTATGCTCGTATGTTACTTATCGATTTTGATATATTATTTCTTAAGGTGACTAATTTGAAGTAGTTTTTTTATCTGATAAAATTAATTTATTGACTCGTTAAAAGCCGTTTGCCTCAATAGTGCCAATAATACAAAACAGAAAAATTGAAGCTCAAAGTTCATATAGTTTGATAAGTAACACGTAATTTAACAGTTACTTAAATAGTTCATAATAAATTAGCAACGTTACAATCGCTAAAACTATGTACGTGTATATTCTACTTATCTCAACAAACAGTCAACCCGTATCTAAAGGTATTTTCCTGAATGTACGTAAGACGAATAAAAACTAAGATTACCGATGTTCATCGCATTCAAGGTCAGCAACGCCTTCTCACTGAGCTACTGACATACCTTCGTTGCTAACACCCACTCTACAGTACCTAAGTGTAATTATTGTACTTGATAGTTGTTTAGTCACGTCTTTACTTAATTTGGCTATAGATTTGAACATAATGAGTTATTGTCGTGCTATAATGACTTCTTTTTACAGCATCATTGCTGATTTAATCTTTTTTGTTTTCTTAAGCATAACCCATTTTGGAATTACCCATTGTGTTGTGAGTAAATAGTGATTTATCTATAACATTTGTCACATCATTCACGACTTTAGAGGTTTGCGCGCATTTTTGTGTAATCTGATCTTTCCTCTTTTTGGAACTGTTATTTGTCGTGCATTATTAGATTATTACTGTATTCTCAATTTACTCGATTAAGGACTTTCCGCTTATAACTATAATATCTTCACAGAGATTCTTATATTATTACGGTGTGATGGATGACACATTATATGCGTGCCCTATTCAAGCGAACGAATTAACTTGATGGTCTTCGTCGTGAAATAAATATGGCTCTTTGTTACACTTTAAAGAATTGGCTCATATGACTATTCGTTGTTATATCTTATGGACCTTAGTGTAATATGTTATCGAAGAAACGTTTCACCTCTATATTTTTTTTGTTTAGACATTACAATTATAATTAAGAGAATTAAGACTTGTTAGACGCAAGAGTGATGTATTAATGTGAGTGAAGTCAAAAGAAATGTTTACAACGTTTTACAGTAATAAAGACTTTACAACGTAATTGTCGACTTCAGTGTGAAGCTACCATCTTGCGGTCGACATTCCAGCGGGTTTCTGTTTGCTCGTCTTGTCTAGCGGGCTTAAAATAATTACACAAGTGCGCTCGGCCATCCCTCGGGATCTATGGAGGTCGATGCGCCCGTACTTCCCTTTTGTCTACCTTCTACCTGATATTTTCCACGAGCATGACTGAGAATAAAAGTGATTGCCAACTTTTAACAGGTTTTCGAACTTGATTCTGTGATCAATGATTACGTCTGCAAACATAATCGCTTTCACTTTCAAGATATTTATTACGTAGATGATCAATCCAAAATAACAAGTTTTCAAGGGTTTTAAGATATTTAAGATGTTTGTAAACATCACAAAATTTCTAATCCACATATCTTTTATTATTTTAGATAATGTAGGTTTTAATGGCTCGAGTGTTATCTTGATTATTTGTCTTATCTTTTGTATTATCTTCTCTACCCTTCTTAGCTGTGCATTGTACGAGTAGTATGAAGAACCGCTGTCCCATCTGCGCCATGTTGATTATTGGAGCACGTTCGAATTTCAAACTGTGAATAGTAAATAAACGGTCCGTCATGGAGGGCGCAGTGCGTGCGCGCGCGCCGCTCTTGTTTCACTTCGCTCAGTGTGTTTGTGTCTCTGAATGAAGCCACTCACGCGGTTTTCCATCTACTTCACAATACGATATATCGTAATACAAAAGTAGAGACGCCTTATTTGTAAAAGGGAACTCTGTTTGGTCTCGTGACCGCTTCAGTCCCAATTCGAGGATATTCACCGTATTGTGTTTGTGTGAGTTCGCGGTTTCTCAATGTGTATATGACGTGTGAGCTTATTTTAGCGATCGTTCTATTTTTGTGATGGTGTTCTTGGTGTGAATAAGCAGCATTTATTATTATTACTGAGCATCGTGTTTTGACTTTTCTGACATTCATGTTTTGTGGCCTTTGTTTTGTACCTGATGTAAAATACTTTCCAAATGTTTTTTTATACAGAAATTTCGCGTAGGTTTTCTTCTCCACATCTTAACAAGTGCATCGATAATTTATACATGGATACATCTAATAAAGTAATAAACTATTAACAAAAAAGTAATAACTATTATAAAAAGGAGTTGGAAAGGGGATAAAAAATAAATGTAAAAGCAAGCGATTTATCGTTACTCAATTTCGAAAATTCCATTATATATTTGACTATAACATCAAGATTGTCCTGTTTTTAAAACGAGATGTGGTCAACCACAACAAAATGGCAATAAACTGAACTGATACGGCAGAAGACGCTCTCGTTTGATTCTTCCACAATAGTTTATGCGTTCACAAATAGAGGACAAAAGCAGACTATTTATTTAAGAATGACCAAGGGCGTAATGAGTAAGAATAGTCATGGAATAATGACATTAATTACTCTGTTAACCGAGCACTTGAGTCGTACATCGCTCTACTTGTCCCATTGGCCATATCCGTCGCAAATCGACCGCTTCCTCTGACCATCTTCGCGTTCAGACTTGCTATTATAATAAAACATGATTTATACCTGTCACGTCATTAGTTAACATGCCAGCGATTGTCGTCGCCGGATGTTTTATTTGCTTCCATCTATATGTAAAGAAACGACACCAATACAAAAAGAAAGCCTTTAGAGATATGTTGTAATCTATGCGCTCTATACTACGGTAGATTTACTTAAATCTCTTTGTATGCTTGTTCTTTTAGTATTAATTATTTATTAAATGAATACATACTTCCAAAGTAATCAATTTAAAATATTCTTATCGTGATTTCCAGCAAGGTCGATAATTGGAATTTTAAACTCGATATATAAGCATCAAGTAACAGTTGCCCTCGAATGAGTTATGAGTATGACTTATAACTTATGACATGAGTCAATTCCGTGGCTCGCGTGCTGATAATCTCCACTGGCTATTTGTTTCAGTGGCACGCGAGTCCTGGGGCACTGGACGGAGCTCTTTATCTTGGGAAAATATCGGTCTCGTGTATGAAAGAGTTGGGCGCGTGCCAGACTTGGCCTCATACACGTTTCCATTACAATCACGTTGCAGATTTGTTAACGTCTTAAAAGTTTTTCATTCACAAATTAAAACGAACTGATTTAATTGGAGATGACATAATATATAGAACTGGTCAACTATTTTATTAAGAACTATTATAAAATCTTTATGCGGAATAAAGTAAAATCTGCAACTGTAAATGAAATAAAGTAAGATTTATAACAATATTTTTATTAAAACAGGGTGAAATGGTTCCTGTTTGTCTTACAAATCGCAATAAATGTTTGTTTTTATTACTTCATAAACTTTAGTCATCGATTTCAGTTTATTATGGCTACTGTAGTCAGACTTCCTATTGTTCTGTCACGTGGAAACATGTTATTACAATGAGATATTAGGCCAGTTATATGTTCCGGATGGTGTGGCACCTTGAGACGGCCTTCAGAACAGTGGAAGTGAGCTCCCGGGCTAAGCCGCGCAAACGGTCACTAGCTCCTGGGATAACACCGGTCAGGCGGTCACGTACGTTGATTTATTTTCTCTATTGTAAATCCTGACTCATTGTGCCATTTAGATTATTTCTTACAAGTATTGTGTGCTGCACGCGAGTCTGTAACTATGTCGGTATTACATTAACATACATATAAAGCGTCGCATAATAATATCGTTTTTGTAATTACCAGTAAATTTATGGAATTTCAGTTTTTTATCTGCATTATATAACTAGTCAATTTAATTATCAGTATAAAATGATAATAATAAAACAAATATACATACAGATGTTAGTAAGCCCAAAAGAAACAATACAGAAAAACTTACGTCTAGTGTTAGTTTTAACACAGTGTCTCGGGAAAGGGGGCTGGCTCCAATCTATCAACGACTGCGTGTAGAATAAAATATTACATTAATTATTTTATTATTAGCATCCTGAAAAAATCATTTAAAACAATAACATTGGCTCACGTGCTTGGATTTATTTCACCTATTGTGAGTTCTGGCTCATTAAAGTCATTAATGTTACCGCTTAGATTATTTCTTACATTATATACATGCCGCACGCGAACCGCAAATATTCGGTATAGATAATCTACACCAAGAAAAATATTACTAATGACTACCAAGAAGAAATAAATAGCCTTTTTATAACAAATTGTGTTGTATTAATTATATTAACTGCAAATTATATTTAAGTAAAATATCAAATCATATTTTTGTATTCTTATTTTTCATTTAATATAGATACTCGTAGATTATATAGAATTAAGAGGTTAATCTACGTAGCGTTAACTACCCAGCGAGATTATAAAAGCTCTCATTGTAACATTTCGCAAAACTACTTCCCAAATAATTTTAACCGCACTGTGTGAATATATACATAAAAATAATGAAAGATTCGCAGTTTATTTCCGCAATTTTCAGCTGACATCTCGATGCGTGACTCCCGTTCCCACAATGAACTTTCCACTTAAACAATGGCTCGTAGATTTCACTCTTTTTGTCAACGCATCTACTAAGTGCAATCCGGTGTTAATTAAATTCTAAATGACTCTCGTAACTGTCTCTTCCTCGAATTAAGTAGGCATTATGCGAATTTCGCTTCTGTTATTGTTACGTAAAAACTTTATTGTGGTACCGATTCGTTTTAAATTCGATAAAAAATGTGTTTCAATAATACATACGGTTGTAGTAAATATAATGTTGCAAATTTTATTGCTTTCGCGTTTATTGTTTGTACTGTAGGAAGTAGTTTAGTTTACTATAATTGAGTCTAATTAAAATTTAGCTACGACAGTCGAGTAATACCTGATTTGGTAATCGTGTTAATGGTATTTTTTTACTTGTTTCAGTTATTTAGTGTCAGGGCTACGTACTTAGCTAACTTTGAGTTGCGTTGTTAATTACTGAACCACAACAGTTTTTACTACGAACGCTAAACTTAATAAAATACTAATAAAGAATTACTATTTCATATGTTACATGTGAAAAAGAGCGCAATATGCAAGCGCAATAGATATTATGGTCTTGGTATCTATAACGTGAACTTACTCGACTTTTAATGTTATTTAATAGTTTCTTTATTAATAGTTTCTCTTTAATTATATCTTACAAGTTATTCAGACGCGATTTTACAAGTTGGAATACAATGTAATTCATTTTTGAAAGGTATTATTATATTATCGTATTATTATCATCATAATAAAACAATAACAAACACAAGATTTTAAAATAACATATGAAAATATATTTTGATATTCTAAAATACGTCGTCGTTTATTTATTGCGTATTTAGAAACTTACAATCAGGGATAAACTGCCCCACAATTTCTAGTCAAATAAATTAACTATCATTAACGCTCATTCAGTTACAATAACACAGCTCTTCCTTGTGTAAATATAACCATATGGTCCATACAAATCTTAGGTTCATTTCGCCTTTGTCCACACTGCCCTAGATGTCGAAAAATAGCTCGTCAAATTTTAACAAGCTCAGCTACACAAAGCGCTTGTGCCGAGAAACGTCGGGCAGCCTTACGACACTTAAAACGTATGAACATAACTCATATGTCACGCTGAATAGGTCCGCGGCACTACCACGTATTGAGATGTGCGCCTTTGTTCGTCTGCTATTCATTAGCTGTGTCACATTGGTAGGCCCCATTCTTAGGGAGTGCATTGAACCCGCAATTGTTACCCAGCGTTTCCTTGCGGGCTCCTCATGTAACTAACGTGTTTTACGGGTTGCCGCCGAGTTTTTGGGACCCCATGTAGAATGCCGCAACCGCTCGGCTTACATTGTCTCAAGTAATGACAGGTCGCCGCGTTGTAGGAAGCTCTTTCTGTAATTAGGTGCAATACATTTCTTAAATCATATTCTATGAAAACTCACCGCTTTATCCATCCATCTCATGGGCCCGGAATATGTTTCTTAACTGTTATAATTGTCCTTCATTTCTACGCATGTCCATTAAATTTAACTCTTGATACACATAATATATTAAATTTATTACGTAAACTTCGAAATATCAATGTTCAAGACCACGCAGACTTGCTTACAAAACATAATCCGCTCAGCGGCACGCGTTTCATAAACAATGCTGTTTATTTACATATGGAGCATAAACGTCCAATGCAGTGTGTCATTGAATCTCTTCGATTACAGGTCCAAGATAAGAAAGATAAGAAATAAAAATGTGATTAAAATACAGTGTTATCAGTGAAGGCGTGTAGGACATACGTAAGAGAGTCATACACAATACTTGGAATTAAATGCATATCTGCAAAACGAGCTAGCATGCTGAATGACCAAAGTGAAAAAGTTGTAATATAGTGAAGCCATTGGGTATAAGAACGTTATTCCGACTCGCTGTTGAATATCGTTTTATGTTTACGTGTTTTACTGAATGAATGTGCAGTACGAAGTTTCGTGAATTGAATCAGTTGGAGAGCGGAGTCTATCTTAGTGCCGTGTGTCAGGACATGTGCCACAATGAGTACGGAGCGTCGCCTCTCTCGGAGCTTCCACTCGTGCCTCAAGGGCTCCTCGACGGAGGAGGCGGCGGACGAGGAAGAGAGCTGCTACCACTCGTTGGGAGGACGCCACTCCCTCAGTCGTCAACCTCAGGTGTACGTTGAAGACCTCTCTAACGTTTCACTAGCGGACTTTGAGCCTACTCAAGATGAAATAAACGGTTTGTATTGATTTAAATAATTGATTAACCCCTTAATGTTTTTGAGGAAAATCTGGTTCTTATATGACATCATGTCTCACATTATAAACAGTCTTAGTTGCATATTTTATCAAATTATTATTCATCACTAAATATAGTATGAGTATACCAGTTTGTATACCTTTGCAGTCAAGATGCATGATTGCATGTAGGTGTGAGACGTAGATAGACGTTACAGAGATTTGCCATCCTATGCATTTGTCTCTACCTGTTATCGGTCCAACGATGACCGCAACTACTGTGTCAAGTTACCATATCTGAATATTTTACTATAACATATACTATAACGTATTACCACATAGATTCAAAGAAAAATATACTTGTTAAGAAAATAATCGACCAAATATCATTGTGTTCGTTTCTGCAACTTCCTTGATTTGTTCTTGACATTGATGTAGTGTTTCTGTGTGCGTGACTCAACCAACAGCGGAAACATAACTCCTCCACTTTGTCGAATCTTTAGCAAAAGAATTGCGTGTCACTAATTATTCTCACCATGTCTGAGTTCGATTATTAAAAGCTTTAGTTTTACGCCACGTTTGGGGGTTAAGTCACTATCTTGCCATCAAAAATTTTTTTTATTATATGTAGGTATATCATTGCAAGTTTTTATAGATCTGTCAACAGCGTAATTTCTTATAGTGTACATATTTTAAAATATTCGGCTCGAGTCCGTTTGTCGGCGCACCTGTATCGCCATAGATGCGTAGACGCAACCGCCACCGCTCACATCCGCTTCCTTTATTGTTATCCCTTTCGCACTCAACCCTCTCGTTTCCAGGTATTATTTCCGTACCTTGTTATATTTTCTATAACTAAAATAATATCTTTTAATAATTACCTATAAATTACTTGTATTATGTATCTTCTTAGGTCTGGTATAGAGTTCAAGAGTAGACAAATGATGATAGAAATCAGAGATTCAATATTAGAAATATTACTGAGTGGAAGGGTAAAATATGTACGAAGAAGAAAAAGTACTATGGTCCATGTTGATATTGATTTTGTCGTCAGGTCTGAATGTATGACTAGACTGGTAGGTAATTAAGATAGTTTGCTAAATTGCTATCGTCCGTTCGAATGACGATATTATCAAGCCTGTATTCGTATATAATGGAGCAGCCTCCATCGGTATGCCATCTCATTTCTCGGGAGCTGGTTTTTGTGTGCACCATCCATTACCAACGGAAGCCGAGTGGTTTCTCTGTATATATAGATATACGACCTGCATTCTACATATAACATCTATCCTCTTGTTAACCAACTCGGAAAAAATTTGAGTGTGGCAGGAAGTAGGCAAAAGTGGTAAATTTTTGAGTAAATATGCTAGACACGTAGGTTCACATTCTCACCACTTTTTTAAGCAACGTCAAAAAACTCTCAAGACTGTTTCCTGTGGAACCTATTGGAACTCCTAGCAATTTCTTAGAAATGTTCCACTGCATAAGATATCGCACTAAAACATCAGAATCACAGATAACATAAAATGTAGAATTAGTATTTATTATACTGTGTTTGTGTTTGTAATAAGTCTATTCGAAGAGGTCGTTTAACTTTTAAATAATATTTAATTATATTATATCGCATCCCCCACTTGGTCGCTTCATGGTGAGGTCTCATCGAAATATGGCCTAATTTATTGTCTATAATTTTATTAAGAAGGCATACTTAATAAGATTTCTTGATATTTTAATAATATCTTCATATCATTTTTTCTTCATATATCATTTTTTTCTTTATTCATAGCCAATAACGTCACGTTGTCTCGGCAAGATATGTTTGGATCCATTTTGAGCGGCGTATTGTGTCCAATTATGAAGCAAATTGTGACAATTAAAAATGCTCAAACGAACTCGCTCAGTTCGCTCACACTCTATGAGATCATTCTGATCTCATCATAATATTGCAACTACTTGTTGTACTGTTTGCGATATAATTAGCGGAACTAAGGCTGTTTTTTGCTATTTTCATGAATATTTTATGGTCAGATTAAATTATTCCGTTAAATAAAGTACATGAAAAAGGTAGTTATTGACAAGTTCTTGACGTGATTTTCGATGTTCTACTCGGTTGTTAGTTTAAACTGCATGTGTTTCCTAGAAAATAATAATAATAAAACTATTAAAATACACTTTTCACGAACTCTATTTTCACAAATCCAGGGTAGAGTATTAACTTTTATCGTCTATACGTTGTAGTATCGGATGTTTTCTCCTCTGGCCCTGATAATTCGATCTGGCATGCTATCTGGCATAAATGATGTTTCTGACATCAACTTGCTGTATGTTTTCCCAAGCGTCCAGTACTGCATTTCGTAGCTGATTGAGTGTCTGTGGCGGGTTGAAGCTTGACTTTATCTTTCTTTTGAGCATGTCCCAGATGTGTTCTTTTGGATTTAAGTCCGGGCTACGAGCTGGCCACTGCAAGTTCTGAATGCCGACCTCTTGAAGGTACTCATTCACGCAACGTGCGAGGTGTGGGCGTGCATTATCGTGCATTAAAAGGAATTGGTCGTGTCCAGTGAACCCCGAATAAGGCATAACATGATCCTGAAGGATCTCCTCGATGTATCGAGTTGTAGTTAGCCGATTATTGACGATAACCAACTCCGTACGAGCGTCGGAATTTATTCCTCCCCAAACCATTATGGAACCTCCGTGAAAACTCACTGTTTGTGTGGTGGTAATGGGTAAAAACCGTTCTCGTCTTCTTCTCCAGACTCATTCCTGACTATCTGGAGCACGTGAAGCGATTCTACACTCATCTGTAAACAGAACTTTAGCCCATTGCTCGTGGGTCCAGTGTGCGTGGTTTCGTGCGAATCGAAGTCGAGCTACTCGGTGCTGTCTGAGAAGCTGTGGACCGCATGCTAGTCTCCTTGATTTAAAATACACTTCCTCCATGCGTCTTCTCACTGTACGTTCGCTAACATTCACGTATCTCGCGATTTGGAGCCGCTGGTGGATCTCAACAGCGGTGAGATGGCGGTTTCTCAAAATTTCTAGGGCAATAAATCGATCGTCCCGGGCTGATGTGCATCTTATGCCTCCACTGCCTGGTCTGCGGATGTAGTGGCCAGTCTCCTGGTATCGTTTCAGGGCGTACTGCATTGATGAACGTGGTACATTAAGCGCGATAACTACTTCACGTTGTGTCAGGCCCTGATCGATTAATGCTACGGCTTGTGCAACCTGAGCTGGTGTTATGAGCATTTTGTTTGGTTTTAAGGTACCTCTGATTATTGAATTTAAATTACAAAGTCACCAAAATGCAGTAATCTAACGGTACACTTTTCACAATACCAAATTTAAGTCGTCGCTCAAATTACCAAATTCAACTATAAGTTAAAGGAAATGTCACAGTACACTCAAATATAATGAATTACCTTCTTGAACTAAAGGTAAACATTTTTTCGACAGACCAGCATAACAAACATTCATTAGAAATCCTTAAAACTTTATTTATCGTGAGATAAGCGCTTGGCCAAGATTCAGTGCCGGTGAGTATATGTTATGGTCAAAGTTCGTTGTGCGGTCTCTTCGCGGAATTCCTAATCAGTTCTAGTATTGACCATTGGCTTTGACCAAACCCCGAAATAGATTTTAATTCCGACTTTTGACTGGTGTAATTTTGATTCATCATAGGAGTGACAAAACTGAGCGTCAAACCCTAAAATCAAAATAATCAATTTCGGCCCTTGACTAGTGAATCCTAGGTGTGACTGTAATGAAATAGTCAAAGCTCGCTTTGCGTGACGTTGTCATATGTATTCGGACCTGTCTGTAGGTAATATATGAGATTAAAATTACTGTGTAATTTTAAATGTCACAAATCGTCTACTTGCCAAAACGAATAATCGGTTTAAGTGTTATTTTTATTAAATAAATGCAAATAATTAACAAGAAATAATTATTTAAGTCTTTCCTACCCAGAAACGATTCGGCTTGTTTAGGAAACGATTTGGCTTGTTTAAGCGATCGCTTTGCTAAGCTTCGCGATTGCCTCAAACTACGTGGTTATTTTTTTTAAATAACGCGATATCCTTCCTACCCAGAAACAATTTGAAGATAATTGGTATGCTATTTATTTACTACTCATCTCAATATTTCTATTTAGTAACTTCTCAAGCGTACTGCATATTACTGCTCTTTTATTCATTTTACTGCCTAATCTGTTTTTCATACTGAGCGAAACTGACATAATTAATCAGTAATTATTGTTTTATTAACTAATCAACTAATACATGCACACCTAAGATTGACTAGTCAAACGACGAATTTATTTGTTTTAGTTTCTACCTTTGACTGGGTGGTTCAGTCTTTCCTAGGAGTGACCAAAAATATTTCAGTCAAAGTTAGAAATACAAAAATGCTTTGGGCTTTGACTAAGGCACCAATGTCACGTGCTATACGTTATACGATTAAATGTTAGCGAGCCGTAGTGACATAGATGTTTTCATCTCAAATGAGCGGGTTCTGAGCAGGTATGTTGTGGAATTCTTAGAGAAATCGTTATAATGAAAGTACAGTATAAAGAATGTACGCATTGGTTTTTTATAACTTAATGTACCTTCTGTTTTGTTTAAATAAATAAATAAGAGACCTCGTCAATCCTCAGGATTGACCAGTCAAATCTAGGAGCGATCAGGCGTCGTTCTTTGACTATATCATATATTAAAATGGTATAAATATGTCATAATTATTGTCCTGTTTTCCTCAAAGAATGAGTATATATACATATATATGTGTTAAATAAATATTTTTAGATCATAACACGCATTCTGTTGGTTTCGCTCTTAGTAGCGAGAACAATTTTCCGTACGTTGGCACTTTCAGACTTCAGTCTATTTATTTACAAATGATTAACAGTATCTAGCTGTTTTTCACTTCATTCATAATACGGTATCATAGTTTTACTCACGTACTCATATTTATTTAGAGAAAAACTATTGCATATAGTACAAATTAATTAATTGATTATGTTGAGGCATTCTCTACCCGCCAACTTTTGGTTTTAGCATAGAGCTTTGTACAAAGGTATAAATATTGATTTAAACGATAATTAGTTAATATTTCTATAGTGGATACATATTTTATTTATATATTTTATTGTACACACAAAACAATATTGGTATATAATTATGATTAAATGAGAGAAAATGTACAAAAGGTAAGCTTATAACTACATCATCATATGTTTTATACGCATTTAAGAAAATACAAGATATTAAAAACATTGCTAATACGTTAGTTTAATAATTACGCGTTCCCATGCAACATACTAGTAAGAGTCAGATTTGTCTATAGTTAAATACGTACAAATACTGTTAAAAGATATAACATCTATGAAAATGTATACAGTAATTGATTCCTGAATAATAAAAGCGACAACAGTAACCAGAACATAGTAGAAGTAGTAAAAAAGACCAATTTAAGACCATACCATAATATCAGCTTGTGGCCAGTCATTGCTACGGCCCTTTTCCAAGACATGTTACCTCGATCGTGCCTCCTCCTCCAGCTTAATTTTATAACCACGTAGCTTAATGAAGCTATGTCTCTCCAGTGCTTGTTAATTAGCCTCTCCCAAGACCCACCATCACATATGGTCTTCCGCTTTTCAACTCCAGGCATTACCGATAAACTTCTTCAAATTGTCCGTCCATCTGGTTAGATAGAGGGCGTTCCACACTACGCTTCCCAGTGCATGGTCTCTGTCAAGGACTCATTTTACCCCATCGGTTGTCGGTCTTGGGTCAGATAAGCAAAACTTTGTAACACTAGTATAAAATTATGAATGCTCGGCTATTTGTTATCGCACGTGAAAAAGTATGCCGCTTGCAGGAAATGATAGTTCGCATGTAAATTAGTACGCACGTTATACTGCCAGCTGGTTGAGGAAAACATTTAAATAATAATGTAAGTATGCTCTAGAAAAGTGTTATACGAGTATAGTAGTATAAAATGCTATATAAAATAACTGGTTTAACATGTGGAGTTCCTAAAAACTAAATAACAAATAAAATAAACTAAATTTGCGGTAGTACGTCAATTAGAAAATATAATAAAAACCTTACCTAATAACGTAATTTAATAAAAAGTTAAGAATATAATATAAAACTTACGGATGGTCTGATACGATATTAAGATTGTTATATAAATATTATATAATTCATTAGGCAGATATTATTACTTAAACGGTACTTAAATGGTACTTAAAATACAATTCTACATTTTGACTGCAGATAATGTATTTTAACATAGGTATCAATAATTTGATCTGTTTTATTTATGTAAATTTTATATTTGTTTCAGGTAAGTACGAGGAGGAAATAAGTCACCAAAAGCAATACTAAAATATACAGGTAGCGCCATCTATACTTAACGTTATGTACGAAAGTATTAGTTTACCTACTCGACGTCAGATGGCGCAGTGGGTAGCACTAAAATTTACTTAGTTACATAATTATTGTAGTATTGTAGTTTCTTAGGCGACTGTTATGTTATAAATTAATAACGGTGTACAGTAAGTAAAGTGGAGGAAAAGTGATTTCTACTGGTTGTGCGGATTGGTAGTGTCATGGGTTAGGAAGGATTTCTTTTACACTGAAAAGCATTAAAAATGTAAATTTCTCTTATTTACACCATATTGAGATGAAAATACTTACTTAATTAGAAATAATTAATTATCTTTGAATTTACAAATGTAGACTTCGAATAAACAATCGATCTAAAGTTAAAGTAGGTACACACGTACTCTATTGATAGTAATTCGATTATGAGAATATGGGTTATCTGTAGGTAGATGTTAAATACTATAAGACGATTTTAATGATAATTTTAATAAGATTATTTTGTTTTTATTTATTGGACTGATGTAGAAACACGTGATGTAAAGCGATCATGAAAATTATTATTCCATTTTAAATTAATATGTAATTATTAGTAATAATTCTTAAAATAAATGTATAATATCTGCATTACTTGACACCTACCTACAATAACAAAAACTAACTAGGTAATTCATCTTCTTACTGACGCAGTTTCAAAAAGAAAGTAACAAAGTAGCGTAACTCTACAAAACTCTTTAACTATATGAAAAAAATATGTAGATGGGTTATTTTTGCAGTCTGTTTGTAACTATTATACAATAGGTATTTCTTGTAGAAGATATTCGCATTTCGTAGCTTAATTTAAAATTTCGTAGAGGTTGACGTAGATCCCCTACAACTATCGTCCCATAAAATTTTCCCTGAAAATACAATGATTAATAGCATCAAAATATGCGTAGTCCTCGCGTAAGAACAATACCGTCAGGAACCAGTTTAGTAGGTTCATGACCGACGCGATCGCCTCTCGCATAATGCCAAGCCTTCGGATCGTGATTTATTTATGTACTTATGGCCCTCCCGCAAGCAAAAACTCGCGGAGAAGGAAACATGATTTGTGTTACCACCGTTTTAACTAGTTTTAACTTTGTGTACCAGCCTTTTTAATGTTTAATAGGGATCGTAGCGTAGCGAAGTACCTGGTCCGCCTCTAGCGGGAATGTAACAAAAAAAGTACTATCGCATAACGTAATGTGATTCAGGTTTTATCGTGAGTAACACTTAATAAATAATGTTTGTAAGACTGGTGTGCGCTTAAAACACACTGTTTGGTTTTCACTAAGTTACCGAATTTGTACGAATATATACAGAACTTTCGTAGGCAAGGCGTCTGTCTCTATTTATTACGTTATTTACAGATACGGTCATTGGACAATCATCTAATACAGAATTATGATCTTACTTCTTGGTGTACAATTAACATCTAGTTTGTACAGCGTTAATAATTCCTTAGTTCACAACTGCAACTGCACCAAAGAACTTACTGTTTAAACTTGCTATAGACAGAGGCACGACCGTTAAAAGTCTTATCTTCGCGAACTTTCAAATTCGTAAAAAAAGAAACAGTCCCCACAGTGTATAGGTTGTCCAACATGGTCTGCTGCTATGTCAGAAATTTTAGAATTGATGAAATAATTATGTTATTAATTATGTTAATTAGAACTACGAAATAGATATATATCAATGAATATAAAATAATTATATTGACTTCGAGTAAATATACCAACTTAGGATAATTTGATTACTAAGGATACAATGCGGTTTTGAACCGGTTTTAAAAGATAATGAATGAAGTATTTAAATATAAAATGAACTGGACCGATACATTGCGTTTGTATAGAAATAGTTAATAAAAGGAAAATAGCGATCTTATCGATTAAGCTCAGCAATTAAAAAATGCACTAAAATGGAAAACCACTTTCAAATCTTATTTCGACATTATCTCTCTCACCGACTGAATGTACAATTTTGATCAATATTGTCAATTATAAGCCTTTACCATTATTAAGTATGCTACATGTAGTATAATTTACACACTCCAAATTTTTTTTAAAATTAAATGTTATAACAATTTTATAAGTGAATTAGAAATTGAATAGAAACTACAAAAAAATTTCAGAAAATCTTTTTAAAGTAATGACTTGAGAAAAAGTAGTTACTTATTTATAAATACCAGGGTAAGTGTACGTGTATTACGAACGATGCTCGTAACTTACTTATATTAGTGTTCACTATTGTGCTCGTAGTGTTTACTTATATTCTTATCTTTTTATAAAATTTTGAGGTTTTTGAGGTAAGACTTTTGACGGTTACCGCTTGGACTAATAGAACACTCTTACGAAGATAACCGACTAGCAGCGGAGTTCGCCGAAGGCTTGAAAACATGGCGGCTGTGAACGCTTGGCGGCTTGTCAACAAAGTTACTGCGGCTGTCCTACTGTCCGCGCGCCTTCGCGTTTTGAATGAGCAAACATTTTAAATTAAATACTTGAGTTACATATAATTCGGACCCGCGAAAGTTTAGTGTGTGCAAAATATTTTACACAGTGTACAAAACAATCTAATTGTGGGTGAATAAAGTTTTTGTGAACTGTTGGATTTTTGTACATGACTGGTTTGCATTGTGTTGTTTTTATTTTTTGTTATGGAATATTATAATTTATTAATTAATGAGCATTATTATTGGATGTTGGAATGTTTAGTTATAAGCTCAAGCTCAATAGAGTTCACTATGATGTTTTTGTAGTATATTGGTAGAAGCATAAAAGATATCTTTCTCTGCAATGATAGTAAATACGAACACCATTGACAATTAATTTGTTAATTAATTATCTAAGTTATTAACCGTCTACAAATATTAATAATAATAGAACCAGTTTATATGGTAAAGCTCACGAAGTAATATTAAACATTTCTGTATTGCGTAAGGTGGTTTTGTGGGTTACTTTCACCATACGACAGTGTGACCACACACTATCGTAGGTGTGTAAACTAATCTGATTAACATATTCCTACTCAACGTTTCCTAGACAACGTTTCGTTCTTACTGTTCCAGTAGCACCTGGGGTGCAACCCCGGCATTCAAATGTATTCTGTTCAACCCTAAGCACCACTTGCACGTGCCAGTCACAACTTGTTGCTCAAGGCTTTGTCACGGAAACACAATAGCCCATATTTCTTAAAAATTGACGGGTGGAATATGAAGAAGAGATATTTTGTTATTGGTTTGTGACCAGTAAAAACTTTGTCTGCTCCCAGTGTGTGCTCTAACAGTGACACTAAAGTTAGATTTCATTCATTGTTGTGACTTAAACATAAATTAATAAAAAGTTACTACACAAACTCTACTACGAAAATTTTCAATATACTCGTAGACTACAATTTTCTTCTTTTAATTATTAATTACGGTTGTCCTAAAACTTGTCAAAAAAGTTTTCTATCGGCTTTTCTATGCGATTCAGAATTAACGTGAGATGATTTTCTTTTGCAAGACGCAAAGGAAATCCAATTTCAATTCAATTTCACATATCAACGCAGTACATCTGTGCATTACATATAAATCGTGTTTTATACATATAAATCAACTTATGAAGATATAGGTCAATACACTAGATATCTCCTCGGCGTCGGCGTACCTCAATAAAGATCCAACCTGTATGTCTGTTATAGGTCCCAGATGGTAAACATTCTGAGTGTTTATTTCTAGGCGAGTGGAATGCCGCATGAATTCCGAAACCCCCCCACCTTTTCCGGGGGGTATACCTCTCGGGTTGAGTGACAGACAGCCTATCCAGGAATGGGTGGGATTGCGTCAGCCTCAGGGACACATATTGCCGAACTATTGATGCTCATTGCTCATATCGATTTGCTGTGCTGAAACAATACCAGTATTTTTGTAGCAAATTTGGCAGAATTTGGAAATTCTATACACATACGTGGAACTTAGAATGTTTTGCTAAAATTTGAAAAAAAACTTGGGGTTCCAATTTTTTTATTAATTTTTTTCAAAGTACTTTCCACTTGCATCTATACAAAGTTTCATGCGTCTGAATCAATATTGAAAATATTTTTTCCACTCTTTCACAGCCACTTCGAAGCTCTCTGTCTTCAGGCGGCGAAAATTTCTTCCCTTTTAGTTGGGATTTAATTTCAGGAGATTAAAATGTCGCAAGGTGCCAAGTCGGGACTGTAAGGAGGACGGCCTAAAACTTTAACTGGGGTACTGTCCAAAAAGTTCCTTGTTTTAAGCGCTGAGTTAGCGGGCGCGTTGTTGTACCAATACCTAATGATGCCCGCATCTGCTGATATGTCGTTCGCTTGTCTGCTTTAATCGTGAGCCGCACAGTTTTGATGTTTTCCTCCGTCACAGCCGTTGCAGGACGGACGCCCTTCTCTAACATATATACTGAGGTGGGTACGGCCACGGTTAAATTCACTGAACCAGTGGGCCTTCGGGCTTCATCACTAAATGCTAACTTAACTCTTACATACTTTTGATTCTGGTTTAGACCGCAACGAAAGTCATAAAAAAACATTAAACGAAAATGTTCTCCTGTTAAATTGTTTTTTCCGCAAACACTTAATTTTCAAATTGCCACCAGAAATATAAAACAAATGACAGCTTTGAAAATTTTATGGCGTTTGACAAGTAAAGGGATCCATTTTCAAGTTTCAAATTTGTTTTTGTTTCTATCGTATTGTACAGTGGCCATTTCTAAGAACTTTTACTTTGACCTATCGTATGGTGCAGAAACGTGATCTTCTGACGGTAGGCCTAACCCATGCGTTTGAAGTTGCTCACCGAGCTATGGAGAAAGCTATGCTCGGAGTCCATGTACTTATCGATATTAAAATGAATATTTCTCTAGAGGTAGGTGAGCAATTAAATATGTTACTCCTTTAGCCGGCTAAGTTAAGTCTATTTCCAATAGCCACCACCATTGACAAAATTAGACTTGTCTTCAAAATATGATGACGCTGATGTTAGGAAGAGACATTCTTTCAAAAAGCAATTATGTATACAATACAGTAGCTACTCGATAAATCCGTATCGCTGCTTATTCGCAGTCCTTGGGCGTTAATCTTCTTACCGAGTTTACCAAGCTTTCAAAGTCTCCCGGGATAAAAGCGCTTTACGCTTTTGTCTTTGAATCTCGACTCTTGCTCGACAAATAGGAATTTGAGGAAGTGATTCCATCTTACTGTTTAGTTTCTTGTTTTATTGTGTCTTGTGTTATTTTCTAACCCTTTGAATAATTTCAAGGTTCAAGTTCCAAGTTTACAATTTCTCAACAAAATGCATATTGTTATAATTTAAATTAGTAACACTGAAGTATATTAAAATTGGTGAGCTGTTTAACAGGTTACATTGTAAGCTCAGTGTGGGCTGTCGCTATGACTAAAAAAAATGGTCGTAGGCGTGGCGGTCCTGTTTGCCTATGCACCCACGTTGGCTTTCTAAACAGACAGGAACGTTAACGACAATCTGTTATGATGAAAAAAAATAGTGCGCTCTCGTGAGTCATCGATTTAAGTCCCATCGAGGTCTGGGTCACATTCCTGTGTCGGCGACGACCAGCGCCAAACCGGACCTATGCAACTCGACGGGCCCCTACCACTTTTACAAAGCTTATCACTTACGTAACGTTTCCTATAACACTCTCCGATGTTATCAATAAATTCCATTAAAACGTAAGATTTTAAAACTTGTTTTAAACAAGTCGGAATTATTAAGAGCGTTTCATTTAGCCTTGATTCCCGACCAGGGAAGGGGAATGTTTTTTTATACGCCATCTGTCGTTGCAGGTGCCCTTTTACATACTAAGCAGGTGATTTGAATTCTCCTTTCTTACTCACTCTCGAAGTTTTATACGGTCGTTTAGTTGGTGAGAGAGTACAGTTGTTTGGCAGAGATTTGTTGTCGGTGTCCACCCGCATTCACATTTCCGTTCTCAATGCTGACAGATTACATTTTTATTTTTGTGGCGTAAAGTTCATACAAGCTCTACGAAAACTACAACTTTATTTTATTATTTATGTAACCATTGTTTGTATTAATTACTCTCAAACCCGAAATACTTTTAGTAAGGTTATATTTACATCACGTTGCTCGGACAAAATTTGGTAGCGTCTTGTATTATGTTTTAAAGCCACTTGGAATTTTTAAAGGAACTAATAAGAAAGCTATTTGAATTAGATTAATGATTCTCAAACAATAAAAATGACCGCCATTATTTACCGTTGTTTCACGTCATCAATCTAATCAATTTAGTCATGGCTTCACTGTAACTGTACTGGTTTGTGAATGTTAGAGATAAAGTTTGAGCTGTGGGTTGGTAGATGGGCTTGACCCGTACTAACTTTAGCTTTGCAATACAATAAAGTTTGCACCGTTGCACTGATTGATATGCTTGGGTTTTCGGCGTGTTGCGGACACCTTGCCACGACCATTTTAAAGAGTTTCATATGTATATAAAAATATATGGTTCAATAATCGCAATTTTTAGAGAAGTGTGAAAATTGTTTAAAACTCTGAAACTGGTCTAAAAATTATCATTGAATCGTGCATCTGGTACACCTGAACCGAGTTTCTTCCTATTTTTTAAATAAACCTTTTTTCAAGTAACTTCCTACACATTCAGCTTCCACCTCAACAATATGAAAAGTCTTGAGTGAAATATATTAATAAAACGTGTTTATATCCAGAAACATTTCAACATATTATTTTTAGATATAGGTAATTAATCGCAGGTATGTACAACACTCGAGCCCACTGGGAAGACGTGTAATTAATAGAAATCTCATACAGAAGCGGAAGAATATTACTTACTTAAAATATGTATATTAATTTAAATTCTAATTCTGCTTCAAATTTCTTTATTTGTTGCATACAAATAATAGTCAATAACAAAGTCAGTTACAAATACATAGCATCTAATATACAAAATACATAATAAAATCACTATTAAATAAATTATTAGCAACTCATATCAGTGGACTAATAATTAGCTAAATCAATATTTAAAAGCAGCAATGAAAAGCTCTTTTTAGTGAGAAACTCGTTTAAATTGTAATAATTATGTCTTGTCAGCTAATGGTTCCTTATCTACTACCTACAACTTCTCTCTCGATTTCCAAAGCAACTCACCCTTAAACTTAAATTACCCACAATTACTAGACAACAGCATTCTTAACATAGTTTGTGTTAACTGAGAAAAACCTTATATACATATATATTTTCTACTAAGAGTTCAATGTAGCCCTACAGGCCAGCGCCCTTACAAGTAACCGGAGGCACGATACGATCACCATTTTAAGTATTCACCGAACTTTTTATGAATCTTTCGTTTCTGCATACTATCTTTCAAATCATCACTTTGTTACCTTTTTTTAGGTTTTCGTGTCTTATGTCCAAAAACTTGAGAATGAATGATTTTCGTTAACATATAGAGTTAGTATCTCTTTTTCTCTCTTGCCAATGTTTGTAAGTAGTTTTTATTATTGAACTCGGGCTTTCTGCAATTGTAAGGTGGTAATCCATTCCTCTCCTCTTGGAATCCTCTCGTCTCCTCTCCATTCCTCTTGGCTAGGTCACTGAAATAATGATAACATTATGTAAAACATTGGCCAACCGTTCGCACAACTACATTTTTTTTGCTTTTTTATCATTACTTTAATGTTCTTATTCCATGCTCTGACTGAATGAACAGGTTTGTTTCACAATGTTGCATTTTCGGTTGGCGCCATCTAGTTGTCTATTGAATATGTTGATGATGAGCTGCAAATTAAACGAACGAGCTTTGTATTAGGTAGTGCTATAGGTGACATATCGAGGATTATTATTAAATGAAAAATTGTAAGAGAGGATACAGTTATATTGAATGAATATACGAATATACTGTTACAGAGTTTACACTCTATTAATAAAATGTGCATCGATGCATTTAGCATGTGAAGTATTAACCCATTGTCTGCATTTTACGCTTCATTTACCATCATTGTTTGTATTGTAACATCTGAGAGCGAAATATCTTAGGCGATAGAGCCATTACATAATATATTTTTAACATAGAATTCTTCGAAACTCATTTTCGCTTGGGGTGTATGTGCAATTCTATGCAAATACATGATTTTAAATTATTAATCTTTTATCCGATATTTCTTAAAAAAATTCATAATAAAAATAAAATCTTAATAAAAAATCATACGATTCGTACTACCATTTTTACACGAAAGTTAATCAAATTGTTGGACGTTGTGTGCGAAGGTTACGATTGACAGGAAGTCGGGTTATCTTATGTATATATATACCATTAAAACATCCTTTCGACGTTTACAACTCAATTTAATGTTTATGGTTATATCTATATCACAGTTATATACTAATAATAATTGCTGTATAAATGTCGCTAGTGGGATCGTTAATTGGAGGAAAATAATACTTAATAATGTATAATACATAAATATAATCTACTACCGTAACTGTTTGTAATATACATACTTACACATTATAATTTCGACTAGGATAAGTGGGATATGAAATACAGTTTTATATGTCTTCGTTACAATGAAGAAACAGATTAAACAAAAAGTATCTTGTCAGTTATTATTAATGTAATTATAAGTTTATAAAGTTTAGGTACTGTCGGAAGCGGTTTGAAGATTCTACTAGGGAGGTTGGCATAGTTGCCACAAAATTTCGAACGCTTTTGTCTGTGTTGTTCGACACCAACTCATAGATAGGTACATGTGAAAATCCAAAATTCAGAATTTCTTGTAATGCTCAGTGCGTGATATTATAATATTAATGAATCATAAAATTGTATAATTATTTGTATTTAGTTAATAAAATAGGAAAGGAAACATTATTATTCATTGTTCATTACTTCATTAGTTCTACGTTATTAAGCTCAAACTTAGAATGACTCATCCGATCTCACAGTGCGAATGTTTTCGCTGTGATCGGCACAGTTAAACGTTGATTCATCACGACTTCGACTCAACTTGCAGCCAGTTCCTAGTAATGATTAAGCTCGACCCGAATATTTTGTTAACTTTTTTGTTACAATTGAATAGGAATAGGTAAATATTATCCAATCAATTACATAAATACTATTCAAGCTACATAAATAAAATGCAGTGTAATTATATTTGCTCTAATGATACATCTACTCATTATGCGCGGTTAATGTGATAAGGTACCTATGGTGGCCGTGCATGCAAAATAATAACTATTATAATATCATTAAATAATTACTGCGCATAATTAAATAAAACCTACATTTAGGGCTTTTACGGGAGAAATTACATTACGATCTGAATTTTGTTATCCTTATTAAAAGCTTTTATCACGAATGCCTTTACGGTTTATTTGACACGTTTTAAGAAAAGTGCCTATGTGTATAATGCGTATATATCACACGTACTCGTATCATAATATTGACCTTTCAAAAGGCATTCCGCCTTTATTTAAATCAGTAGCATAAAGAGGTTTCACAGAGCCTGGTCCTGACCTTGCTTAGTGAACGTATCGGGGCTCTATCTAGGCTTGGGTGGCGTTAAGAGGCTCACGAGTTGTGTACACTAATTTATATTAATTCTATCACAATGTACGTACCTATATGTGATTGCTATATAATACCGCGAACCTTTATCCTATACCGGCGGGAGATTAACGTTATTATTAACACAAAAAACTTTTATGAAATATCTGTATTGAAAATCAAACTTTGAGTCATTGCAATTGCAATTACTCTTTCTCTCACCACCCAATCTCTTTCCGCGGGTGTCGTAAAAGGCGAGTAAGAAATAAATAACAAAGCTGCTACCGCAAGCGCTGAGGTAGCAGAGGAACTATACCACCACCTCTAAAAGATTGAACTCGTCAACTCTCATGCACCAGAGAATGTACGTGCGGAGACTCATTTCCAGCAGTAAATGTTAAAAGGACTGGTTACGGTTTTAATTCATGGGTTTTAAATAACCCTTTAATAATTTTTTTTAAACCAGTAAGCAATATTTATTACTTGCATCAGTGTATCTTGCTTGTCATCATTACATAAAAACAAGCGAATATCCAAAAGCTAACAGAAGCACATTAAAAAAGTTGGCGCACTGATATTCATCTACTCTAAAAGTTCTTTTGTTTAAACATTGGCCACGCAGCCTCTGTGCAGCGTAGAAAATCGTTATTGCACAATGTCAATGCGACACAATATTGATACTAACAGTAGCGAAACATCATATAAAACTCTGAGATGTGAGACTCACGCGCGCAAAGTCAACGCCCTACAGCCGTTTTCTGTTTTTTACTCGAGGCAAAACGAATAAGGTGTATTTTAACGACTGTATAAACTTTGCATACTGTTTGTGCTAACACTATGCCCACGTTTGCCTCTGAATAGCTTGAGACACGTTCCTTTGAGCGCGTTTTGTTTGCATCATTCCAAGTTCGTTCTCCGTTGTCACCTTTGATCTTTACTTGTCCGTCCATCTTCATCAGAATATTTTTATATAATATTTTAACAGTTCATCTTGTTATGCAACGGAGCTATCTTCGAAATTCGTGGTGACCTTATCATAAAGGGTAGAATATATAGGTCGTTCTATTTATATTTTAGGTTACGGAGAGAATTCCGATATATGAGCGACAAACATTTTCATACCTCTGTTAAGTATGCCAGACATATGTATGTGAAACGAAAACAGGATCAATTTCACTTTTGCAAGTCTGAATACTCTTGTGATCTTATGCTCAACATGGATAATGCTATCGTTACTTACCAAGCTTAAAACCGTTATTATCCTTAAGTATTCTCGTAGGTATTTATGACTGCGGGCACTGTAATTTCACTATGATATTATAGAGAACTACCAAAGCCTGTGTAAAGAATTATGTATTTTAGTCCATTTGCGTAGAAATAGTGAATATGCCTTCATCGGCTGTTTTACTTTGTTTTGCTGAAATCTTTATAGCTCGGTTTCTTTTCGGTTCGATGTTTTCACAACTGTTTCATATATAAAAATGTGTGAACCTCCAGCGCTTTATAAGTTACGCTTTTCAGGCCAAAAAGGTTAGGCGGACAGGAACTCCGACAAGGTGGTACAAGAATTAAGGTCACGATATCACGAATGGGAATCGAGAGAAACGCTAGGCTTAAAAGCCATCTATTCCGAATTCTTACTGTACACCGTTCATACTATTCATATTGAATATACTGAGCACACTGAACATACGTGTAATAAATTCAAAGCTCTTCGTCTATATAGACTTATATAGCATCTTATTGTAAGACGTTGTGCTCTTGATAGTTACGCCCGTTGCCCCCGTTCTGCCTCTCAGTAGCTGCCGGCTTGCTAACTAAGAGCTTTTATCGTGACCCTACCGTCTGCCCTATATCCCCGGGCATGATGACACGTACGAGTATCCCTTATTGATATTAGTCTAGCGGCCTTTCTCAGTCCCCGTTTTGGCAGCCGAACCCATTAAACTTTTGTGTGTCATACCTAAAAAGTTTGGACGTGATTAAACTTGTCCTATGTGATGAATGAAGGCTAGAAACAGACATGAGGATTCTTTTATTATATACTTTTTATAATTTCGGCTGAGAAACAAATTTTTAGGCGCTTCAATAGTACCACATCACTATAGTTTTTATTTTAGTCTATACTGTGTGCTTCAAATGACGATATTTCTATCAGTGGCCGTTTATGAACTTCCTTACAATCTCTTTTAGTTCTATTAATGATACTTTTATTAGTTTAGTTCCATTTTTTATATAGTCAGAGTTAATTAATGAAGACATCGGAAGTTCGTTCGACGAGTAATTATCTGGTACATTGCGTAAGTTTTTTTTCTCTTGGGTGCAATGAGCTGGAGTAATTTTAAGATGACAAAATTGAGTCGTACTTAACAGGACTGGTTTTTATACACTTTATTGTTATTGCATAAACGATATTCCACAGAGTTAAATCCAGAACGAGTATAACCCGATTGGCTTAAAGATAACAGGACCACAGTACACGTGTTTAAGTGTGTTATGAAATGCAGCGAAACAGTCTCTGGTTTAACGGGATCGGACACGGGAGCTTGCTTCGTTACTGATGCCAAGACTTGTAGTTCTTTAATTATAGTTGAGCTATGTCTGAGTCTTTGAATACCAAGTTAATTTGCAAAAGTCTGCGTGTATATTGAAAAACTTCTTAAAGATCAAGTTCAGTTTAATAGATGAATTAAGCCTAGATAACGGACCGGTCACCTTCGTAATCACATACACAACTGCTGTAACTCCAATGATTTTCTAACGGCACAGCTCTATAACTGGGTTCCGTGTTGCTAATATTCTTATCCCTCATAAATATGAGTAAATTGGAACTATAAAATCATATCGTTGGTAGTATCTACAAAGTTTCACCATTTTGAATAAACAATGTAGTAAATAGAAGTTTAATGATATAGAAGCGGTTAAAGGTTGATAGGCTGTTACGTAGCTAACTAAGAATTTCAGTGTTCTCCACCAATTTCTCCTTAGAGCGCAGTTCCCCATGTAATCACCTCATCTCGGTCCTTCGTAAATGTACGGGTCCGACACATTGACTACTTTGATCCCTTTCATCGGGCTCCGTTGATTGATGGTTTTACACGATCCCCTCGTTTGCTGAAGAAAGTGCGGGTATTAGGCGATAATTCGCTTTTGATGAGAGAGATGATTGTTGTTTATCGACACGATTAAACATTACGCAAGAAACAGTGTCCATAATGACATTAACTTGAGTTAAACCTCACCGTGTTAGCAAAAAAAGGCACGAGAAAACTCAGACATCCATATTTGGTCAGGTCGTGTACCGTCTAGTGTACATATAAACCTACATAACAGTTCGGGATCCGGTCGACAAACCCGTATCTATGGACAGAAATCTTACTCGCAAGCCTGCGGCTTAAGGAAGTCTTAGCGCATCCGTGCTGGCAGGCGCCTCTCGCTTATGTTCTTAGACAAGTTGAGCTATACATCTTCGTTACTGCCGCCTCCTTTACGAGGGTATTTATGGTTGGCTGAATTTGTTAAAGTTATTGATTTACTCCCAAAGTACTTCTCAAAATAAAACTATTTTAAGCCTTTAATGGAATATATTCGTTGGATAAGTTTAAACACAGAAATTCGCAACAATTGTTATATAACTGCCTGCAAGCAAATACGTAACTAATTTTTTCACACAAGTATCCAATGGATGTATCAATTTTGTATCACGGTATAAGTAATATAAAAATTAACATCCAGTAGAGATTTATGGACCGTAATTACGTATTTACTTCATAAAAATGCAATGAATGGCAACGCGTTCATATGCCGCATGTTATTTAACATTGAAGTATGAGGTGGAGGGTAGTGTCCTGACAAGGTATGGTCAAACTCGTTTTGTATTGCGTCCACACGCGTTTCCCTCCCTCTCTTTAGCATTTCTTCTGCTTATTCGGTCCGCTGCGTTCACGCACGTCTAGTTGACCTGACATTATTATATCGATTGTTCTTGTGCTGTTAAGCACATTATGCGACATTGTATGTGATTATGTAGAAATCCAGGCCATACATTTATAGGCCATATCGGCTAAAGAGAAATTAGAAAATATTTTTTTTTAATTTGGGATGATTATGTCTTCAAAACTACAGAATTTTAACAATAAAAATGCGTTATAATTTTTAAAAAATGGTGTAAATGAATGCTTGTTTGAATGATGAATCGTCAAAGTTACATCATTTAAACAACGTGATCTGCCCAAACGATGATTTATAGTTACATACGCACATATAACATTATTATATTATGTACTGTCATAAAATTATAATGTGCCGTAATTTTGCTACTGAATCTATTTTTTGCAACATGTTGATAAAAACTAAACGCAGAAATGACTATACGGTAACATAAACCTTGAATATAAGAATCAATAACGGGTATAATTAGAATTAAAATGTATTAATACAGTGTATTACCATCTGTCACTACAATCTGTAGTGAGAGACTGCAGGTATTTGCAGGTAGGTTAAAATACAATTACTGATATTTAATGCAACTAGCATAAGCATGCGGTTGCTTATGCTTATCATGCATACTTATCATGCGGTGTTCTTCTCTTTGTATTAGTATTTTCTCGGAAAATCGTTAGATTTGGTAACATTGTCTCATATTTTTTAAGTTACAGAACCGTATGATAAAAAATGCACTTAAATGTGCCGAAATCAACACTACACAAACCGTAAGAAAATCAGACTGTGTGACTGATTCGTAGCAAAATCGTTTCACGTTCTAATCTGAAAATGTAACGTTAGTTGCGTTCTAGGTTTTAAGAAATTATTATAAATAATAATTATTATAAGGCAGTGAGTGGCGCGGCTTTTATGTGATCTGTGGGTAAAAGTTTTTTTTACCTGTTGCTTATCAGAATTGTGGTTTCATGGTATTCGTTGCATTCGTCGGACATGCGGTTGGAATTACTTTGCGAAAGGCAAAGGAAACTTTCGCAACTATGCTTTAGTTTCAAGCCACGTCTGACCGGCGTGCCTCTAATCTTTGTTGGAGAAATGCCTACATTTTATATGATCGGCGTATATATAATGTAATTTAATCTCACTTGAATAGCACTTTGTTAACTTTAGTCATTGTGGAAAGTAATGGTTAACGAAACTACTTACATTCCACTTTGAAGCGTGACGTAATTTGTTGTAGGTAATTAGTTTAATCTTGTGTAATGTAAATGGTTTTATTTATCTATCATTGAAACTAACTGATCATTGAACGTCTATAATCTGCATCCTTTTCCGTTCTCGACGTTTCTTCTATGATAAAACTTGTTCTAATGAGGTGAGTGTGACTGCTACTGGATTGTCCAGTAAAAGTGACCTCTAATCGTTTAATAGTCGTTAAAGTTCAAAACTAATAAGTTAAACCCAAGCACAAAATTTAAAAGTTATCCACTCACAGTGAGCCATCTGTTGCCATGAATGAAATAATCATCTTAATGAATGTTAGTAAAAAAATTGCAAAATGTCTTGTGTCTATTACAATAACAGTATTAAATGTTGATAGCGGTAATTTATTTGGAAACAACAACCAAACAGTGTACAAGATACGAAGTAATAACGAAGTAACTAAGTAAATAATGGGGCAATAAATATTTGCTAAGGGTAAATGTAGAAAGAATATCGCGCAGCACTTATCATTCCTTTCCTCGAGTGACGAGAATATTGCGCAGATAATTCGCGAGACTGCGTGAGAAAAATATATTCCCGCCATATTGAGTTGTTTTATTTCGTGTCCATATTTCACTGAGCTCGTCAAATATATGAACAGGGAGGGATATAGCATATTCGCTAGGCATAATGTATATGTACAGAGTTATGCCTGATTGAATAGGGAGAGGTACGAGTACAATGTTGCTGATTGTTGATACACGCGTGTATTGAATGTTAATGTCATCATTTATGTGTATTATGCTTCGTAAAGTATATTATTTAATGTTACATACATTTTTCATATTCAGCTTAATTGACATGTCTACTGTGCACTCAGAACAATATTGCAATGGTTAGCAACTTTCTTTACACGGTTGAAGGGCTACTGCACAATTGCGAAGAGCCCTGTTATTCACAGTGTATAAATATATTATTTGTGTTATTGTATATTTGTAGATTTATTCAAGGGGATTAAAGAACATTCTTACTTAGTTATTTATTCCGCTGCACTGGCTCAGTGAATCAAAGTGGAGCGTGGTCTCCGCAACCAAAAGACATTACAACTTTTCATCCTGCATGAACTCCTTCAATCCAGGTGATCGGAGTTACCGCAGCTCCTTTTCGGTGTCGTCTTTCCAACGTTACTTGCGACAGTCGACCGGTCTACAAACCTCTGGTCATCCCTCGTACACTCGTTTCTGATTCTGTTCCATTCGTTCCACGCGCCAGCGGACTCAGGCAGATTTTGTTTTGCCTGTATCTATTTTACATTATTATATTTACCTATTCTTTTTTTTTTCCGGTACGAAATTACTTTCTATAAAATCTTTTCCAGGTTAACCTGTTACCGAGAACGTTCAGTTATATTATTGTACCTTTTAGTGAAGATGTACTATATATCTTTTTTATTTAATTATTTAAAACTAACCAGCCTTTTTTATAGACTCTCTGAATCATATTTGTCGTTAGCATTAAAATGAAAAAACCGAGTGAAATAATAGCTCTTACACAGAAAAAGTATAATCAAGCCTTTTGCAGATAGAGCTGCGCGGGCTCTGCGCTGCCTTGATTGTGATTGTACGCATTTAGTTACGCCACTGTCCACGGCAATCTCGCGCAACGCGACGCGACGCCTGGCTATACCGATAAATTATTCCCGTCTTTTCTCTTGTTTCAAAATAGAAACGAATTTTTTAAAGTTAATAAACTAACGATACAGTGTAGGATATGGTTTCTAAAACTACGACTTTTGTTTATCATTGGAACTATTAAAACTTTTCCGGAAATAACGTAACCTACTAGGTAGGAAATAGGTCCGGCAATAGTACGCTGCGTACGCCCATCCGGAGACGTCCCAACGTTTGTCACTCTAGACTGATTTTAATATGTATCGCGGATGAGTGTTTGCTTCGTCTGCCACTTCCTTTCCATAAAAAAAAATATTACCGAAAAACAAATAGCTTGTGACATGTGATTTATCGACATGTGGTCTGGATTATATCCAAATGTACGATTTTTCCTTAAACCAATACGTGAAGAATTGTTAAGAAAAACTACACTTCATGTTATGGTACGTTACAGAGGCGGCTTACGCTTTCCATTAAAATAACATCCTCGAGATGGATTATTGAATCTTCCATCTACAGTAAGGTTTATTTGGGGGATTTGGCTTGCTTATTTAGGCTCGGAATCTAATTCTGTATATTTCAGTCTAGGAACACAGTATCCCGGAGTGTTTGCTATCTGGCAATCGTTGACCCTACTACGTGCTGGTAAAATCTCATTTGTGCCGCAAGCTACAGTCGTGCACTCGATTGCAGTTTGAGATCTCATTCGTCGCTTTTTTATCACGACATTGGCCATTTTTGGGATTTTATATTTTTGGGTGCCTATTAATGATTCGTTTTCATTCAGGGACGATCTGCTGCGTACTTATGTACATTTTGAGTGCAGTTAAATAATTTGATGTAATATCGCTGGGATTATACTCAACGACATTGTTCTAATTTTGATTATATTGTTGATCTGTTTTACGGCCACCTGCAGCTTTATATCTAACGCATGTCTGCATTTATCCCCTAGTGAATTTAAACTTTAAGTGAATTAAAACTGCAATATTCTGATATAGGGTTGCAAGGTAATAACGTAGTAACATGACATGTTGCGGGCGCGTCTAGAGGTGCGCCTACTTTCATGTGACACAGTATTAGCAGCATGTCGCCATTCGTTACCTGGAACCGTCATTAGTAATTTAATAATAGTACCGCTTTCTAGGTTCCGAACCCACGAGAAAAACATAGCCTCTGTCTGATGTCACACAGTGATTACATCGCCTGTCCTTCAGTGAAAATCATATTCAATTGAAATTAAATTAAAGGGCGCTCATGACTTTTTTCAAGTCTTGCACTTGAATACAATAGTTTTTTTTCTAAAAATATACAAATAATTCTTTGTACGGTCAAAGTTGTGTGTACAGAACCAATGTTCCGTATCAAGATACTTGAATTCCACTCGTACTTGATCGCTTCTTTCTACAGAAATGTCGTTTCCAGTTTCAATTTATAAACGTTTATGCAAAACACGGGAACTTTAATTAAATTAACTGATTTCGAGCTAATTGCGGTGCTCGCGCGCCTCCGTGGCGACCTAGGGCGGCTCTAAATATATTCGCACGACACCCGCCACTCCCACAAACACAAACACATGTGTTCGCGATATTATTATTCACGTTTGGTTACAAGCTAACAAACTTTAACATTTTGATATTTTATGAGATTTTTTTTCAACAAATAGGTCATGTTCTATATTGCAAACAAAATATTTTCATATTTTGTCTGTAATTTAGAACAGTCTTTCGAAAAACTAACGTTCATACACATCCTATTTACAAACGCTGACATTTACATTTGTAATACGTAATAGTACGCAATTTTAGTCACTGTAGTCATGCAAATAGCCTCTTTCCCTTGATTGGATTTAACGATGTGATTGGTTACCACAGCATAATCTTATCGCACTTCGATAATGCAAAACTGTGCTTATTACGCCGATCAATAAGTATTGATGTATGAGTAAGTACTCGTACAAAGCTAGTACTTACCTAGAATAACAATTTAATAAAATGTTATCAATGTTATCTTTGTAGTAAAAACAATAAATACCTATACATAAACAATAGAATTTTCTGTGATTAATACAAATTTACATTTGATAAGAACAAAATTAAATATTTAGAGATGTTTTAAATATGCATAACGTGAAGCTTCTCTATAAACAGTCTGAAAGATTCACGTCAATCGCACAAGGGACAACACAAAATATTTTTAATTGAGGTCTGAAATTATGAGCAAGCGAACGAAAGATTTCCTTTTATGCTTCTTGTTAGCAGAGGATATGGGAACATATCCATTAATAGCTTTTACACTCCAACGTCATATTTTCTCTCTGTTAGGATAACTCATGTGATGTCCAGTGAACGTAACGGTGTGAATTGAACAATTTGTGTATAATTAACAATTGCAAAGTGTAAAATGAAGTCTGGAAAGAAACCCTTTGGCAGGAAATAACTCAAAGTGAAACTAATGGTCACAATGAGGCGGCGAGATGACATTGCAAAGACCAATGGGCCTTAACACGCCGTGAATCCGCCATCGCGCGATGATCACCATGTCGAGTGCACTCTCGCCGAGCGCCTCGGCCACCGGCGACGATCAGGAGCGTCGTCGCTCAGTATTCTATGTGCCATTATTCGAAAGCTTCGACAACTATTTACCATTGACGCCCGAAGAGAAGGAAGCTTTAATTTCGGGACAAAGCATAGACAGCTCCGCGAAACCTAAAAGAAGGACCGTATCAGACCGTGGAAGATTACAAATTCCGTCACGAGGTGACTCGTCTTTAACGGAAAGCGAGAGTGACATCAGCGTGTTCAGCCCAGAACGTCGATTTCGCCGACCTTTGTCGTCTACGGTGAGCTCCAATGAAGCGTTGACAAGAGTAGGCCACCGCGATTTGACCAGTCCAAGACTCGTCGCTGAAAGTGGTCTAATGAGAACATCAAAGACGAGATTAAGAACTACAACTTCTTGTGAACATCGTTACGATAGAATATTTTCTCCATTGGGAGGGTCGATTTCGGCAAATAAACTGAATAACTCTACTTCTAGTATTGGAAATAAGTTGGCGTCTAAAAATTCGATATTGAATTCCAATTTGTCTTTGATACCTGACTCGCCAAAACTCCTTTCGCCCGGCAAAGAAAAGTCCAAAACACTGCCGCAAAATGTCATTGTGCCATCGCCCATTAGAGGCTGCAATAGTTCTACGTCAATATTCAGAACGCCGAAGATAACTGTTACTCCTGATAGTCCAAACAAAAGTCCAGGTAAAATATCAGGGTTGAATTTCATTCGACGTTCGCGAAGTACAAAATTGTCGAGGAGTAATTCGTTGCTTCGGAGTGTAACGTCAAGACACATAGAGGAGGGTTTGGAAGAGCAAAGCGCTGTGGTCACTGACCTGACTGATGACTACGACAAATTCGTAGACGACAATGGTGGTGAAACAGAAGTGATAGGCGCTCTTATCAAGAAGCACGAAGCTCAGGTGGCGAACAGTCCGCTAAGTATCCGGCGCGGATATTTAGACGTTGACGACGATGTCGCCGTGCATTCCGGTAAGATATTAACAGTTTATCAATTTACAAGCATCTGCTTAAAGTACCATTTAATTACTGCTATTGCAACTATTACTTAAACTGATTAAACTTGTACTGGTGGTATCGTTTATTGAATTGAAATTAATTAGTTGGTTGTAGGTAATTTCATAATAAAAACACCGGTTGAACTGTTGTGCAAATGAAATATTGAACCGTGAGCCTTCTGACATTGATCGTTAAACTATAATCAAGCAAGGGCCTTTCTAAAACGTTTAGCAACCTTTACGATATCGTTTATAAATTTATAAAATCCATTAAATGGATATAAATTAATTCTAAATAATATTTAACACTGTTTATTACTGATATATAAATCATATTATTTTGTTTAATATAAATTGGTTTTAGAGACTGACAGGAAGACCTAGCATATATTATTTCGAAATGTTGGAATGTGAGCCGCGTAATAAATTTTGAAATGTACTATTTACTGGAAACTGAACGGTATAGGAATTACGTCTTGACGTTCTAAGAAAAGGTCCTATACGAGTACATGCGTCCAGACAACACTTATCGGGAATGACTCGTCAATTTCCCGGTAAATTGTATTCGAACTATACATTTTACTAAACAATGCCTTTAATTATACGGGAACAAGCAAATGGCAAGTCAGTCTACAAATGATAAGTCATGTAAATCGCCATTAAGAAGAGTGGAAGTCACGTTGTTATCTACTCGTATCCTTATAAAACACGGTCTAAGTCACAATAACTTTAAGATACACTACCTTTTGTGAAAGTATAGATCGAGCATGACTAACCAAAATACTGTGGGGCTATTTATCACGAGCAAACTGCAAAGATAGCTATGTCGTGAAAGAGGTCTAAAAGGTGTCCTATATCAGAAGTGTAAATTACCTCGTATGTATCCTACATGTGGGGGCAGTGAGGTTGATTGATTAAGCCTAATACTGCTGTACACAGACTCTTGTAATATTTTATTGCTTTCGACCTCTGTAAGCGTCTCTTATTTAATAATGAGTCTAAATCGGGTCTGAGCAAAAAGCTACAAAAAGTAATTTGACATTGTTTTGAGCACGTACGGCATTTTGTTTGAATGATTGAAATTATAAAACAGGCAAATCGTAGTAGATCGTTTTATCATAAGCAACTGTAATGACAAGTTTGTTTCATAGAATCAATTATTATCTTTTTTTTTTACATTGTTGTGAAAAAACAGAATACTGGTGAAATTAAACTTAAATTGTAGATGACATGTCGATACGAAGCACTACCCAATTCAAGAAAATTTTTTCAAGACACATGTGAATAAATATTACTAGTTACAGAATAATTTTATACGCATTATTATCGACGTATATATTATGTATTAATAATTATATTTGTATGTACCAATTTGTA
Organism: Sesia apiformis; assembly: GCA_914767545.1. Lineage (NCBI taxonomy): Eukaryota > Metazoa > Arthropoda > Insecta > Lepidoptera > Sesiidae > Sesia > Sesia apiformis. Next base: position 6,488,125 of record OU611950.1, on the reverse strand, counting down.
AATCCAGATTAGGAAACTCATGAACCTATTTTTACTACCGTTATCATTTATTATTAATTATTCGGTATGCGTCTTAATCGAACGTTGTAATTATGCCAATTGTATGTCTATTGTTTATTATTTTATGTCACAGTTGCCTGAAGTGACCGCCCTGTTAATCATGTCTTAGGCATCTATCTATTTAGTAAATATAGCAAGCTGTTTGAGACATCGATTGCACAATTTATCTTTCATAAGTATCTCTAATAAATAACAGATCGAAATGGACCGAAGATACGAGCATGCTAAAAATCTTGAGTCATCCGTTGGCATTCCCGAAGTACTCATAGTTGATATATGAATGTTACAATATAAAGATTTAAAATTCACAAACGGCTAGAACGAGGAAGACAGGATGCAATTTCAGATATAGTGATTGATTAAAAAATTGTTTACTTTTTGTTCACATTTAAAATTTTGTTCACTGATAGTCCTTTAATTAGTACAAAATCTTTTGATTGTTCATGAAAAAAATGAATATATACTTCCATTATGTGCATAATAATCAATCCTTGAACGATTTTCAACGCATCGAGATTTTAATAACAAAATTAAGTACAGTAAATAAAAAAATATAAAAATCGTTATCATATCGTCGCGTGGCACTTCCTCGTGGGCGCTTATCGCTCGCTTATCGAAGTGTGCATTAACGATTGCGGCAATGAGTCGTTGCGTTGTTGTCTCCTTCGCCCCTTTCAAAACAAAAGCCATTTGATACTCCTTACAAGCCAAACCCCGGCAGACAGTTTGATTACATTAACATTTTAATATTGAATGAGAATGACTCACATAGGCTTGCTAAACACAAGAAATTTACTACACTTTAGAATGTATGAAATATCGATGCAAAAGCCGGAGGGATAGACACTGATCTAAATACTTAAGTGTATCATTAAAGGTTATTATTAATTATTTCCTTTTGTTCGATTAGGTATATTAAGAACACTGTCTAAATAAATACCGAAGGGTATTGGGCATGTATGCAGCTGCAGTCTCTGGCATCGACGTTTACAGAAACGAGTTCAGTCTGTGTATACCATCAATTTTTAGTAGTCAACATTAATGAAATGCATCTAAGACTATATATAACTCAGAAGTCGAAAAGTTGATAATATTACTGGTCGTAAAACAGAGGCAATAACAGTAATGGGCCCGACAAAACATCTGTTGAATTCGCACGATGTGCCAGCGGTGTCGTTGACACTGCACGTGTTGCCTAATACACTTCCTTTAATAAATATTACTAGATATCAAATGTTTTGTTAACGTTTAAGTTGGTAAGATATTAGATAGTACTTATACCACCGCACGAAATACGAATATCATCATAATCAGGTATTGTGTGATACAAAGCAGAAATTCCCAATATTATTACTTTTTAGCATGCAAATTAGTATAGATAGAGAGACATTTCATAATAATTCAAGGTAGGTAATCAATAAAAAAAAAATGCAATTTTTTTGTTAATTAAAATGTATAAAGTTTTAAATTAGATATTTTGTTTTCTAGAAGCATACATTTATTATTCTAGTTTTAGGAGCGTTAGGAGCAGATTGCATAGGTTATAATTGGTTATATATTTGCATACATTCATATTGATAGCCGTGAAATACAATTGATTGGTGGAAAAACCCGTGTTCCTTGGAGTTTCAGCTCGCAGAAATCAGACGTTTATTGAATCAGTGTGTTTATTTCTGTCGAGTTACTAACGCGTGTTCGCTTTCCTTATACCTCTTTCGTATAGTTTTTACATTGATCGCTTCTTAGTTAAACATTTGTAATTATAAACGGTTCACATAACGTTCGATAACACATTTGTTTTTGACATCTATTGGTGGACACATGCGCGGCGGTCACGGGCGACGTGCGCGCAACTTCCGGCGGAAACCACGCCATACACACACAGCACTACTGTATGCGCTTGCACTGCCGACGGTGTCACATTACATACATATATCATGACAATGCATTAGTAACAAGACCTCGTTATAGAAATATGCATTGTTATTGTATGATTGTTCCAATCACGGTCATTTTCTAGCAAGGTTATTTGCAAATCAGTGTCAATTGGGCTACGAGCAAAGAAGTATAGATGTGCGGCTGTTCGCAGATGTTTTTCAAGTGTCTAAGTAAGCAAAAATAACATTTACATCGCGCAATAAAATAATGAAATATATGTAATTAATATTTTTGTTTTTTTTTTTGTTTACAGATACTTCATACGAGAAGGCATGTCGTCGCGGCTCCGCCCCCAGCACGCCGGTGCCGGGTGCGCAGGCGCAGCACAGCCCGTCCCGTCTCGCATCCTTCTTCTTCTCAAAGCGGTCGTTCAGAAGCAATCCCCTCAAAAGAACCAAGTCAGCGACTAAGTTGGAGAGGGAGCGAGCCCTGGCGGCTGTGCCCACGCACCCGGCGACTCACGCGCTGCGAACTTCAAGGTACTTCATAATTTCGACTTAATTCCATCATTATGAATGTCATTTTTGACCAGAAACTACTTTTTTATTTATTACATTTTATAACACACTGGAGTCGTGGAATAAAAAAATGTATTCTTTTAAAAATGTATAATTGTAGTTTGAACCTAATTGAACATTTGTGACATTACCTAAGAGACAAGGAACATTATTGTTGGTTCTTGTCTACCAAATATTGAGACTTTAGTCGAAAATTAAAAAATAACATTTATTTATTGCTTTGTCTTAAAAGTCGGGCGATAGAGCATGTTTCTTTTTTTTGTATACAAAAAAGTCGGCAGACGAGCATACAGTCCACCTGGTGGTAAATTGATACTGTGGACTCCTGTGGTCATGCCAACTTCAGTCCGGAATGACAAACGTTGGCACGCCCCCGGATGTGCTGTCTACCTTTTGAAATAAAGGAATGGATTTGGAGAAAGGATTGGCAAATTGGGGAGGGATGGAACAGAATGGGATGGGAATGGTCGTGAATTAGGTAAAGTTGTAATATACTTAAGTTATACTATAGTTCCAACTTTGACTTTTTAATGAATGAAGTTGCCAACCAGGTTTCGTTGATAAGAACGTATGATGTGTCATCTAGTCTCTTCACATATCGATGATAACTCTCCCCCACCTGCAAGGTCGTCCCCTAGTAGTCACGAGAGGATTTTCCGTTTCTTACGTTTTATGAAAACACCTCTAAAATGATTTTGGCTCGAGGTGTTTCGTAATTCAGACCATAATTTCTTTCTTCACTCTTAAGCAAATTCTTGCAGATTTTATTTTTATTTAATATTTTCTTGTGAAAAACATCAGGATTCAATATGACGAATTGTAGGGACGAAACTGGATGTAAGTAGTTTACATGGAAATGATGACGACGATGACTACATTCCCCAAAATATTGTGGCTGGCATTTTAACAAAAAGATGAAACACTAGCAAAGGGACCTTATTGTCGGTACGGGCTTGTTTATAGACTTTTAAAAAAATATTTCTTAATGTTTAAATAGGAATATATTCTAACTTAAAACTTTTTTTTTTCATTATTTTTGTAGACTGAATGAGGGATGTAAAGCCTTAAAATGCCACGATGGCGAAGCGAGTTGGCGAGTCCACTCTTTTAGAGGTGGTGTAGTACCTCAGCGCTGGTGGTAGTCGCCTTGTTATCCCTCAGTTGGCTATTAGGACGACACCCGCGGCCAGAGATGGACTGGCGTTATTCCACAGCTGGCCAACACCACATGTTTCAATATATATGATAAACTAGAATCGAAAAATGATCCCTATTCTCAGTTTATATTTCATTTTATGAAAGTCCTGTATTACATCCCCAAATAATAGCCTCCAGTAATCCTCATCTTGTAATCATGTGCCTATTGAAAAGGTTATAATTTGTAGACATAAGTAATAGGCAACGTAATAAACCATTTCGTGTCTGAAGTTATGGGGTTCAGCTTGAGACTATCATAAAGTAACTACTTACAATTCTACATTAGTAATACGTTCATAAAACAGTCATTAGAGATTTCAACGGATATATATATCGTAATTGTCTCCGTATATAAAATAAATGTATTCTAAATCAAAATCTGTCAGCCGACGGGTCCTATTAGCAGTAAATAACAATATACTCGTAGATAAAAGCAGAAAACAAAGCATAGGCATATAAAATGCATGTTGCTTTTTTGCGCGTTTAATTTAGCACACAGGTTTTTTGCTATAAAATAAGGTAAAAACGTTTTTGTGATCCGGTATTTATGTATAGAATTTACTATAACGTCAGCTTGTGTGTTGGATATGACCTGCGCTTCTTTTAATTTCAGTATTCTAAAGGATAGATATATAATATTAAATGAATTTAGCGTTAATCAGGATAATCGTGAACAGGGGCAAAATGAAACACGCTTTAGATATACGTATCTCCTTTTCTAATTAATACTATAAATGCAAATTAGATTTGTTTCTTTGTTACTTCAAAGCTTGGCGAATCGCTGTTTATGGCATTTGACATATGTAATGTAAATAATTCAAAGAACGTATTAACACATAATAGTTTTTAAATTCTAATTCCACGCGGGTGAAGTCGCGGATAATAAATAGTTTTACCATAAATTAAATTATATTTACACCTTGTACCCTGATTGACCATATTCTTATAAATGTGATTTCTTTAAAGTTAAAGATCTAACTATAGACACATGTAGATTGTAGACGTTGGGTGTACTTATCTGTAATCATTAACCAATTACCAGTATGTGAATCCGCTAAGGGATTTAAGGGTAATTACGGGTAAATTACCGGACGATAGTTACGTTATGAACTGTCAAGCGTATTTAGTGTCGTGCCGTGACAGCATTATGTCCTCCTAGGTGTTGTAATTTTATGTGTAGGAGTGTCGCCCCGCCCCGTCTGCCACAGTTATTTACTGAATGCTCTTTAATTACTTCCCTGCCAACGCAAACACGAAACAACTTCATCGGAACACCCCTGAATATAATTAAGATATAAAGTAAATATGGAACTTTGAACATCTCAAGTAAACAGAGCTGCGCAGAACTAGTTGCTGTTGTTAAATCAATTTACTGTCGTCTCGATAAGATGACACGTGTCGTTGAAAATAACAATAACTCATTTAAAAATTACATAATACGTTAAGGAATTGTGGCCAAAAGTATGAGGTTAAAATTTAAATATTAGAGACTGAGCATAATGTTTATAAATAATTTGTCTTTGTTTCAGATCTCATGAAAGTCTTCTATCAGCACATTCACCCGCCGTGTCTACTATGGACTTGGGACCACCTAATCAAGTAAGAAAATAATTTTATCTGCCAATATACGGAAGCTATTTATTTGTATTCTATTCGTTCATTAGTATTTTTAATTTAGTGCAATATTAAAACTAAATTTTGCCCTTTCTTTCTTCCCATTGCTTCCCGATGACAGTTGCAGGTACAAATCAAACAAAAATACATAGTTTATTCAGCTTAGCACTACTACGCTACTAATAATAAAATGCGTCCATCAAACTGTCTGTTAATCATAGGCAAGGTTTTGACTGAGCGAACGTTAATAACATTTGAGATTTTCGCGTTTCTCACACATACTTATCTACGGGTTTCAACTAAATATGAGCAAAAAAATATATAAATACGAGCAAACGTTTTATTTGAACTTACAGGAATGTCATACATTTATTTATGAAACGGAGATGATATAAACAGTAAGTACCATTGTTCTCGGCTATAAATTAGTAATATTAGGTATATTAGGTAATTATGTAATATTAGGTAATATTACCTATGAAATTGCTCTTTGTTCATAGTGGCCACTTTGAACGTAGTTATCTGAAGTCGGCTCGGAAATCCAAATTCAAATTAATTTCAGTAGTATTAATTTAAAGTTATGATATTCTTTTTCAAAATCAATTATTCATTTGTTTTTCCGTCGAACGACTTTTTGCTTAGATATCGTTGTGTTAGCGATCATGGAAACGATAAAAAATCACGTTAGATTCGAATATGAGTTGTGTCGTGGCATCAACGCAGCACTGACGGCACGCAATATTAACGATGTATACGGATTAAACATCGCAAACGAACACACGGTGTGTTTTTGGTTTGATCGTTTCCGTTCTGGAAATTTCGACTTCAAGAGCAAGCTCCGTGGACGACCGGAGACTAAAATCGATAATGACGAATTGAAAGCAATAATGGAAGCGAATTCGTCCCAAACCACGTCAGAATTCGCAACAGCCTTTGGCATAAGTGACAAAGCGATATTGATTCTTTTGCTTCAAATCGGGTAAGTGAAGAAGCTCAGAAAGTGGGTACCGTATGAACTTAATTAAATTCAGCAACAAACACGTGTCGACTCTTATCTTACTTTGCTGAACCGGCACAAAAATGAAGGGATTCTGAATTGTATTGTCATTTGTGATGAGAAGTGGATCCTGTATGATAATCGTACACGTTTGTCACAATGGTTGAACCTAGGAAACACAGCCAAGCAATGTCCCAAACTTACGTTTGGGGAATACTTACTTACTTACTGAATCAAAAGAAGTTCATGGTGACTGTATCGTGGTCGTGTGCCGGTATTATCCACTACAGCTTCTTAAGATCTGGCACAACAATTAATGCAGATGTGTGCTGTGAAGAACTGTAAACGATGATGGACAAGCTCGCTACAAACAACCGAGTTTGGTCAATCGCTCTAGTCCACTGCTTCTCCATGATAACGCTCATCCACACACTGCACGACAGATAGTCTCAACGTTACAGGAGCTTCGACTGGAAACTCCGTCGCCCACTGTCCCGCCTGACCTTGCCCTTACTAATTTCCATTTTTTTCTGAATTTGGATAACTTTTACACGGGAAAAAAACAATTGCGATGAGGTAGTGAAAAACGCCTTCAGAGAATTCATCGATTCCCGTCCCCAGGAGTACTATAGAAGGCACCAATCAACTTCCATTAAAATGCCAAAAGTGCATGGATAATAATGGACAATATTCTAATTAATTAAATATATAATTTCCGTATAAAAATATATATTAGAATTATTCCATATAAAACGACAATTTCATAGGTATGTTATTTTATGTTTACAGGTAGAAATTCGTTCGTTACACGCGTCGGTGCTGGGCAGGCCGCACTGCTTCGCCCTCAGTGCTGAGAACCGCGCGCCTCGATACTTTGCCTGCGCTTCACGGAAGGAGCGCGACCGCTGGATATACAGGTACTATTCCTTTTATCTTTAGTCGTAGTAGAAAGTGGTAGATTTCTTGAAAACCTTACGTGCTTTTGTTAGGATAGTAATTATTTCAATAGAACATCAGAAATTAGTGCCTAGACAGAAAATATATGAATTTCTTGGTGTCGAGAATACTTATAATTTTACAGTCGAGGTTAATTGAAGTTTATAGGTACTTGAATCCAAAACTTGAAGATTAAACCTGTATGTCAGATCCTGTATGACAATTGCTGTACGTTTAGCAACAGTGAACCAGAGATCTTGATTAGCGACACGTGTGCATGTACTTACAGCACCGTATACCCATCGGTACCTTAAAACGCTAGCATATAACCGCTCAAATTGAATGGTTTTGGGTACCTACACTAGCGTGTTTCTGACTGTACATCATCTAAAATACGTTGATCATTTCTATAGATAGTCAATATGGCTATTTCTTAAAGGTAGATACATAGCTGTAATTACCTATAATCTTAATTTTCGTTTTCGAACCTTTAATGATAATGATTTTTAGTTTTAACTTTCATTGTTAAATAATGCCACTTATAGTTTTCCTAACGTGAACTAAACTGAGGGATATTCTCAGTTTATATTCGCGCTACTAAGTTCAGCGTGGTTACAATGTTGACTTAATCTCGTAACATTTGTGTAGAGTAAATTGTCGCACATGCTTCGGAATGCGGAAGTTGTTACTATTTATTTGCTCGCCCATGTTCAAATAAAGATCTACATAATATCTGTATACTTTACCCAAAGCTCTCGCAACAATTCAACATTAAAAATATTTTAATATTTGAATATTCTTTAAATTTTCGCATGATTCTTACTTTTGCAAGGCGATTTGTTTTAATTTGAATAAAGATTGTAAACGCGGAAACTTTGGCTCTATATTCAGGCATGAAGCGTTTCAATCCTTATTAAAATCAAGACGATAAATAATTATTATGATGATTGTAATCTTAAATTATGCACGACGAACAAAAACATACCATTACCATCCTGCATTATTATCTTGTGGCGACGTGTATAAAATAAAACTTTGTCTGTTTAATATTGTACATAATTATTGCTAGAATTGACTGTCCAATGTTTATGCGTTTACTCTTACTGGTTCACCGGAATACATGTCCCTGTCACTATTCATCTCCATCGTTCTAATGATTTGATAAAGAAAAATCAGCAATGGATGGAAAGTAAATATGAATAATAATAATAATGTGCTGCTAATTATATATTTACGTATATTATGCACTTAATTTAGTACTGATAATACAATGCATCCATTTTTTAATTCTCTGTTCACCCCAAGGTTGACTGGTAGAGAACGCCATAAGGCCGCCTTTTATACAGTCCTTCCTCGCAACGAGACATGAGCGTTGCATCCGTGTGAGTGGGTGCCGAATTGTCCAATCCGATTGTCGAAATGGTTCGCACCGTACACTATCGGTGTGCACACACACAAATGCAAAGCTCATGTCTCGTTGATTTCACTGTACTTTTTGTCTGTGCAATTAAGTTTAAATAAATAATAATGTTTAAATAAATAATAAATAAATAATTGTTGTTTCAGCTTGCGGCAAGCGGCGCGACCGGACGAGATGCGCACGCGACGGTCCGAGCGAACAGTCAAGCTGTGGCTGCTGGAAGCGAAGGCTATACCGCCCAAGAAGCGGTACTACTGCGAGATATTGCTCGATGATACGCTTTATGCAAGGTATAAATTTAATAGTTGTCATTACTTTTAGTTGGTAAGTGGTTCACTACTCCCTTCCCCTAATCCGTATTGAGCCCTTGTGGTGGATTATGGCCCGAAAGCCTAAAACGTTGACTTTTGGACCAATGTCCAAATCCCTATAAGGCTATTTCTTGCCTATTGCCCACAGGGCAATCCCTATAACGTCCTACTACAGGGTACAAGCCTGCTCTTGTAATCACGAAAAGGCTTGTAATCACGAGAACTGTTTCTTACAAACACCACTAGTGGTGTCGGTCGTAACAAACAATTCCCAACGACTCCACCAGGGGTATTGTTAGTAGGTGTGGTTTGTAACAAACAACGCGGGTGGGTCTGTTAACCTGATGTTAGTCAAAGAATAAACTCGTAAATAAGTTTTTATTGCACTGTATAAAAATAAACTTATAGATAAGATTTTTTTATAGTATTGTATAAAATTAGATATTTACCTTTCATATTTTCCCAACATATAAAATTAGCTACCAGTGATTAGAAACGTCAAGTTTATAAAAAATAACGTCGTGTTAATCCGGTTGTTTTACTGGACTTTAAGTTTAGACATTTTTTATCGTCTTAATTTCCGGCTTAGCAAGGTTACAAATACATTCTTGCTAGTGTTTGGAATGAAAAAGGTGCAACATGATCAAGTAACTAAAAAAGTAATAAATCAAATAAATACTTGCCAATGGAAGTGGCCAATGGTCTCATTATATAAGATTTTAAACTTTTGTTATCGCGGTTGAACATAATAATTGTTATGTAAACGGCTCTTCAAAAGTATTCTCCACTGAACGCCATTACATACCGCGTTTGGTTCGAGGGGCTGTAGAAATGCTGAAGATTCAATCGCGAGGATGGATTTAAATTTTCACGTACATGGGAGCCAGTGATTGGTCTTTGCAAACCCAGACAAGCAAGTACGTTTTCAAATTCCCCCGTGTGTGGTGATAGTGTTAGTATAGTCTGCAGGGAACTTAATCAACAAAAATAAGTTTAGTGTGTCACACGCCACCTCAGTCTCGTCGCGACCACTGCACCAAAATATCGGCTATAGATAATAAATCGTTAGTAATCCGTTTACATAACAATTATGAATAGTCTCATTAGCCTATAATAGTCAATAGACTGTTCATCTGATAGGTGACTGATCGCCTGTTAATTCCTCTGTAGTTGCACTCCTCGACTTCTTGCCCGACTGCTTATTCCCTGAACCAAGGTGTGTGTGACCTGTTTGTGACTGGGATGGGTAGACTTGATCATCGTCATCGTCATGTGGTGCCATCTTCGAAATGAAGTTTCTCGTTCAGCTGGTGAAATATTCGTCTATCCTTGTTCAAATCCGAGCCATTCCTTAAGGTCGTTTCTACAGCTCCTGCTCTGGCGACCCTGTTGTCTTTTACCCTATAGGATCAACATTTGAAACTAGTACAAGTTTCCTCTTACAATATGACGAAAAACGCAACTTTACTTTTATGAACGGCAGACAACAGCTTTCGCCATCCTGCTCTCTCAAGAACCTTTCTATTCTCGAGAAAAACTTCTGTTAGAAGTAAAACTTCTCCAGGAGATAATATTTTCTTAGGTTTTCGCGATTACTATACATAGCAATTAAACAACTTTGAACGGTTTAAATCGCGTATATTTGACATTATTTATATCCCGACGTTTCGAACACTTTGCAGTGGACGTGGTCACGGGGTGACTAATTGATTTTATTTGTTCTCCACGATTCTCCAGGAGATTTTAAACATCTTCCTAAGCGTCCACATTTCAAAGGTTTGTATTCGCCTGGAGATATCCTTTTTGGGAGTCCAAGTTTCGCATCCATAAAGTAGGGTGGACCAAGCATAGCATGATGTGATGACTGTGACGAGTAGATTTGATGACTGGAATATAAAATAATAATTGAAATCAGAATGCGAGTAAATAATTTAATGTGTTAATATGTAAGACATTGTTATTTGTAACTTCTTGGTTGATAAATGTAATGTAATAAGAACTAAATAAATAAAATAAATATGGAAATAATAAATCTGGTTTATTATTTCTATCGATATAAACGGTTAAACACACTTTTCTATACTAACTCTGTTGTATGTGTTGGTTCCAGGTCGTCGTCTAAGCTGAAGACGGAGCTGTGCTTCTGGGGCGAGGTTTACGAGTTCAGCGGGCTGCCGGCCGTGCGCGCCATACACGTCAACGTATACCGCGAGCCCGAGCGGCGCGCGCGTAAGCGGGACAAACACGCCTTAGTTGGTCAGTTGTACTTATTTTTATACAGTATTTCTTACTCATCTATGTGACGCTTTTCATCACTCGTTTCAATCGTTCCTCTTTTATGGTAGATTTACAGACGGTAGATTTACTTTATTACAATATAAACAGAAAAAAAAACGTTTAAATTAAAAATATATATGCCACTAGTTCTATAAATGAATGCATTCTTGATATTAAAAACCGGTTCAATACGAGTAGGTATAATGCAGTTTTGAAACAACACTATTTCATTGCTCACTTATCGCTCTCGCAGGTTTGCTCTCGCATAAACAACTTGTAAATTTAACCAGAAGTCTGATTGTCCTTAACATAATCAAATTCTGGTTGGCACATACAAGTATTTTGGTTGAGATTTTTCTCAGTGCAGTAGTAGCCTTGTGTACATTACTAATCAAATATGTTCTTTTAATTTCTTCTTAAATTATTTATCTGTGACTCGAGTGTAAATACCTCTCGTTTGCAAATGCTACTATCGCGACTGCGATAAACTGTTTTTTCTGTATGAGGATTTTATATTTCTCAATATATCCGCTAGAGGCGCAGCATGTCAATAGTTTTTGAATGAAACGACATCTCGTTTTAAATAAGACCTCCCAGAGTACCCAACAGTAATGGGCGAGTTTGGGTTTAATTGAGTGGCAATTGAGGTTATTGAAAGTATTTTTTGATCTTTGGATTACACGAGAAAATAATGATTTCATACTGTAAGTTCCATTCAAATTTTATGAATCACCGGTGCACTGTATTTATTGCTATTATTACTGATGAGGTTATATTGGTGGTTGCCTTTCTCTTTGCGAGGGCCCAACTCCAAAACTCGACAAAAGGAATTAATTACTGATACAATACATAATACTTACTAATGACTTAAAAATAATTACTAAATCATAATACTACATAATAATTACTAAGACTGACTATTGTAAAAGCTCCGTTTTAAATAGTTGTCGTCATAATTATAATGAATATTTTTATAATATGATCTATTTAATATCCATCTAAATACATCAAAAAATATCCTCAAACAAAACTAACGTTATAATGTAAAACAAAGATTTGCTTACTTAATTTAGGTAATCGAATATTACTTTAATTACCTAATTTGATACCTTATAGTCATTGTTATTATACTCTTATTTCGTCACTCGACCTATGAACTATAATATTTTGTAACACGAGGAAACTGTACTGACCTATGTTTTGACTTCTATTATTCTAGTTATATTTGCTATATTTGTGCTGATTGTTTCTCTTGAAAATGTAGTAAATAAAAAGTAAATTAAAGTTATAAGCATCATTTTAATCGTTTTATAACGTAAAATCGATCCAAAGTGGCATTTAAGCCAAATGGCCTTTTAAACATTGGTATTATGGCTACCCCAAGCCCTGAGGAACGATGCTACTTATAAACATAACTCTAATATTCAGTGTAATAAGAGTGAAATTGCCAAACCGCTTGGCCAGCAGTGGACGTAAAAGAGACTGGTTGCTGTATTATGTGTACTTTCTGTGGCGACAAATAAATGTATTTTCGTTGTACATGCAGGCACAGTCCGTATCCCGGTCGACGACGTATCGTCTCGATACCTCAACGAGCGGTGGTACCCGGTGTCCGGCGGCGACAAGCCGCAGTCGCCCGGCGGCCGCGCGCCGCCCCACCCCGCGCCCGCGCTCCGCATCAAGTGCCGCTACCAGAGCGTCGACGTGCTGCCCATCGACTGCTACGCGAGGTTCCTCGACTACCTCAAGAAGAACTACAAGAGGCTCTGCGAGTACCTTGAGCCAGTTATAGGTGAGTTGTCTTCAATAAGCCACTATTAGGTATCTCAATTCCTTAATTAACGCCGTGCCAAATTATTTTGTCGCGTGCCATCAGTGGCTCGCGTGCCATCAATGTCTCGTGCCATCAATTGGTTCGCCATCGCTGCTTTAGACTATTACCATTCTAACCTCCACATGAGGAACTGGTAATATATTGATTCGGCATACTTTCAACTACTAGACGAGATTACCTGCCTATGCGGATTTAAATTATTTTCTTCATTTCGTTTCAAGCTGGAGCAATTTGCGAGATGATTTCCATTAACTTTTCTTAAACATACCCTTTTATCGTTCTAGGTGTAAAAGCAAAAGAAGACATTGGGTGCGCACTAGTTCTATGTATGGCGGGAGCGGGGCTCGCGCCGCGGTACCTCGCGGACGTGGTGGCGCTCGACGTGCGCCGCACCGGCGACCACTCGCTCACCTTCCGCGGCAACTCGCTCGCCACCAAGAGCATGGAGGCCTACCTCAAGCTGGTGGGCGACCAGTACCTGCAGGTGAGTCACGTTACAGTATTGTGATTCAGTAGTATTAAAATGTATGGGGCACCTTCTGAGCTGAGCCCCTCACGACAGACGCGCACGGCTAAGTCTGCTACTGTCGCAAGTTTCAGGGCGTCAGTGACGCGCGCGTCTGTCGCTACAGATGCAACCCACGGAAGCCGACCTAAACACTACTGTGGTTTGCGGAGTGATTGCTGATAGGGAATTCTTGAAATTAACTTTACACAGTTCAAAATAACCTTTTGGAAATTAGTTTGAATAGGTGTGAGAATCCGCGCACTAATATTAGCTATGTAGAAGCGGATGTCATAGAGAGTGCAGTAGACTATGTGGTACTCGGCATCGGTAATTGGAAACAAAATCTGTTTTCTTCATGTTTTCTCATAAATAAAGGGTCCAAGCGCCTTGTCGACGCTGATTCCATGTGTTAATCAGCATTTAATTTAATCGTTTTAAATAGTGTCTTCCTTGGTGTCATAAAAGTCTAATGCTTAAGAACTGGTCAGAGCCTAGAACCGTGTTTGGATAATTTCGGCGAAAATATAAATAATCTGAAAGCAATTATCTGAACCAAAAGAGTTCGCTACCTTTTTTATTGCAAAGGGACATAACAACATGCGATCATTAGCTTCAAAGGCTGAACATGAAGAACGGTATATTTTACGACTACCTTTCTCGACCCATTCGTTTATCGGTCGTGTAAAAAAGACGAAGCGAATATATCGATACAAAGGTAGCGCCTAATAAGGATATCGTTTCTTTATGTTGATAATAACTGCGTAGCTGTTAGCAACGTAACAAGGTTGTGTTATATTTTCTTACTATGAAACCGTGTTGTTATATTTTATTTTTTTATTAAATCATCGATATTTGAAAACGGCTTGCCACATTGATATGAAAACAAAATATCGGTTACAAAACCATTTGTATATAAAACCGATAACGTGCATCGCTAAATTCTCTAATGTGTTATGTTCAGGACACATTAGGCGAGGCGGTGTGCGCGGCGGCGGGGCCGAGCGCGGTGGAGTGCGAGGTGGACCCGCTGCGCGCGGGCAGCGGCGCCGCGCTGCGCCGGCAGCAGGCGGCGTTGCGGGACGCCGTCGCGCTCGCTTGGCGCGCCATCTCCGCGTCCGCGCCGCGCTTCCCGCCGCCTCTGAGAGACTGCTTTGCTACCTTCCGGGAGAGGTTAGTTGCTCCATTCACAATGTATTCGGGAGCTAAGTAAGCTCAGTATCTCGGGAGCTAAGTATCTTTCGTTAGAGGTGTATAGGTTCTTTCACAATGTATATGGAAACAAGGTGAGCTCAGGTGCTACCTTCCGTGTGAAGTGAGCTGACTCATCTACAATGTATTTGGAAACTAAGTGAGCTCGGTCGCTGCTTTCCGTGAGATGTGAGCCGGCTTATTTATAATGTACATTTTGGAAACGAAGTGGGCTCAGTCGTTACTTTCCGTGAGAGGTAAGCCTGTTCATTCACAAAGTATTTGGGAACGAGGTGAGTTCAGTCGCTACCTTCCGTGTTAAGTGAGCCGATTCATTCACAATATATAAATGGAAATTAGGTGAGCTCTGTGCCGGATTTAGGCGCAGGAAACTACGGGGTGGAGCTAGAAGGGGTAAGTAGCGACGTAGCCGTTACATAGACAGCTAGTAGCGTTGTATAATGCAGTTTTTTGTTGTATAATGCATCAGCTACCAGAGCTTAAGTGGTCACTACCGATCATTGACACCTACAACACCACGGGGCATGTGGGTGTGCTGCCGACCTTGCAGAAACTTTTCACAGCCCTTTTCAAGAGTCCCATGTCGTAACTAAGTAACCTTAGCTGGCAGTTCGTTGGATTCGCGCTATAAGTGTCTTGAAGACCGCACTGTACGCAGTAACTCGTTGCCAAAGATGTGAGGATGAACTATTCTTCGGTGACGAGAGGTGCGATAATAAAAATCCGAAATTTAGCAAATAGCAGAACTCAGCACCGGATTTAGACGCAGTAGAATGCGAAGTGGACCTAGTGGGCAGGAAGTGATTATATAGACAGCTAGTAAACCGGAACCAGCTCTGCTATCGTCCAAAGCTGGACATGGGGCCTCCTCAGCGCTTGTGTGAACGTGCCAACGTCGTTTTTGTTTGATCTTGGCAATTATCACACACGCTCAGGGTTACAATATTTGCTTATCTTCATAAAATACCTATGCTAGTAGACATATTCAACCAGATACGTCTTCACAAACGACAAATACATACTACTGGATTTTTTTCCTGTCACAGACCTACTTGTTCCTGTTTTTTAAACTATTCTAATTTGTATTGCAGGTTGAGTTCGATGGGACGGGAAGATATATCAGACAATTTGATCAGTGCATCGATTTTCCTTCGTTTCCTCTGTCCAGCCATTCTGTCGCCCAGTCTCTTTGGAATTACACACGGTGCAGTAACTTTACATTACCTCTATTTAAAATATTTAAAAGTGAAGAATACATGTCTCTTTCTTATGATTGAAAGAGATCCATGTCTCTTTTTTGTTCGACCTCTACTCTTTCAATCGTGTATGGAGTACGTGTATGTTTAAATGGAAATTGTTGACCTTTTTAATAAGTGCATGAAATGAGAATATTTAATTACAATTAGTATCGAGACTGTAGCCAAGATTTGTAATTATGGTTCCTTATTCATAATTTTGTTAGGCTAAAGGTAAAGTATCGTATCACTGCGATTATGGCTAATTTATATAACCTCTTTTCTTAGACTATGGTTTGCTGCCAATGTCTATGGCCTGTAAGTTTCGCAGGATAGTCCTAGTACCCAACGAATACTTGGATCTCTTTCAGTTTTAGTACGTAAGCGCAATACATATGTATCTTACGTATACAATACATATGTATCTGCCACATGTCTGAATAAAAACTGCAGGTTTTGTAATCCTTTAGTCCCAAATTGAACATTGTGTTTGTTGAGCCTGCAGTGCCCCAGTGACAGTGCAAATGTCCTTCCCACTGAGAGCGACTAACTCAAAGGATAATTTCCGCTTGTATCTCTTTATCACCCTTTTCAATGAATCTTAGATTCATGCACACATTGCATGGTAAGGGTCTCAGGGGCCTGGCGTTTTTTATATGTTAAATTTTTATTTATACTTTCATTTCATTATTCAGAGTACCCGAACGAACGTTCCGCCCGCAACCTCACGCTAGTAGCTAAGACCCTGCAGACGCTGGCCAACTTCACGCGCTTCCAGGGCAAGGAGGCTTTTATGGAGTTCCTCAACGACTTCCTTGAACAGGAGGCGCCTAATATGAAGGCTTTCCTTAGAGCTATTTCGGTGAGTCAGATGATATTTTCTTAAGCAATGTTACAAATTTTATATATTTCGAATACAGACATTTAAAGAAAAAATTCTAACTATAGTTAATAGAATTTTAGTACTAAGAAATATTTTCTATATAATACAAATGTTAAAAGTACTTATGGTCGTTCGAGAGGAAACAAAATGATAGTATTTAAAGTTTTGAAGCGGCTGAAACAATTTTTTTGTTGTGTTATTCAGTTAAAACTAATAGATACTAGTTAAAATTAAGAATACCTGTGTGCTCGATACACGCCGACTAAATTATTTATTCTTTTCTTTTTGATGTGAAATTATTATTTTTATATTAATTAAAATCGTATGCTAAATCAAACGAAACATTTAATAAAACATTATAAACCAAATAGTCAACTAATAACGGTCTATGCGCAAAATGTATTACTTGCAAAATATCCACGTGGCACAAATTGTCCAGTTCGCGGAATGTACCATTTGTATAGTGTACCACGGTTATGGTACGGTTATGGTTATGGTACCAGTTATGGTACATTCCGCGAACTGGACATTCCGTGAACTGGACATTTTGCATCATGTGAACCCTAATAACGTCAAGAAATTTACCCTCTATGTCTTTCTAACCTTATCCCCTGATCAACCAGTCGCGTCCACAAGAATACCAGCACCAAACCCAACAGCAGCAGCAAGACGGCAGCAAGCGCAACTCTTCAGCGTCTGTGTCCTCAACCGCGGGCTCGGAGGGCTCGCGGGAGGTCACCGTGGAGGTGGACCCCGAATGGGCGCCGCACGTCGATCTCGGGAAGCAGCTAGCCACATTACACGGATTGCTGGTTGATAGTCTCCCCAAACTGCCTCCAGGCAAGATGCAGGTATGTTCTTTTACGTCAAAAAAGGTATTTTGGTCGTAGGTTGTTGATAATTGCCAAGGTCATAAAAAGTTATAGTTGAAGCTGACCTAGAACGAATGCCTTATATCGACCTGATTGAAAAAAAAAGGCGTTACTGGTTGATAACCTCTCCAAACGGCCTCCAGGCAGGATGCAGGTACGGTATTTTATGTTAAAAAATAGCTATAAAGGAGTTTTAATCATAGGTTGGTAATAATTACCGAGATTATGAGAAGTTACGGTTAAAGCTGCCCCAGAGTGGAGGCCCCATGTCGGCCTCGGGGACCGGCTTTCGAACTTATACAAGTTATCCTTGGGTGATATAATCATTCCAAAGTGAATTCATCTACAATGCGAGTTCATTGTCCCAAAGCAAGGTTTTGGAAATTTACAAAAGTAACTAGGGTCACAGAAATTTTGACCAACCGATTAGCCTAATTTGTAGTGCTCCACTTGCTGTGCAAATGTTCCGGGTTCGTTTTCCGGTCGGACAATAAAAACATTAAAGACAAAATTTGAGTGGTGTGTTTATCTTTGTATGTATCTCTAGACCCATGACATGACACAGGGAATTTTATGTGTGGACCATTGAGAGTTGCGTTATTTTTTGTATATTATAACAACTGATAATAATCTTTAGAGGATTAAATTGTAAATAAATATATTTTTTTATTTTCAGGAGTTGGATCCGTTGTCTGACATATTGGACGAACTTAGCAAGAGGTTAGTGAGCAACGACACCGGGCCCGCGCCACAAGTGACTGACAATATATTTAGGTTCGTATTATTTCGTGCCAAGTGTAACGACGTTCTTCAGTTAAATAACTTCAGTATATTTATAATAGTTATTCAACTGTAACGAAGTTCTTTCTTTAAACTTTATTTTAAGTATTTATATATGTTTATTCACTGTAACTTAATTTCTTACAGTATATAACTTCAAGATGGTTACAGAAATTTATAAAAAGAACCTGTAGTTGTTTTATTGTTTATAAATAAAAGAAAGAGACCCTGTTAAGATTGAAGTATTTATTATCTTGGTTGTTATTTGTTGTACTGTTCCAAATGTTAATTAAATTTACAATAGGTGTACTTAAGGGTAATTCTAAAACTAAGATAAATCTTTACTTATTACAACATTAGCCCACCCTTAGGCATCCTTAAAGAAATATCAATCTCAACGGTAAAGATCAGGGGTGTTTGTTCGGTTCGGTGGTGAAAATATAACTCTCTTTAAAACGGTAAACTCAAACATAAAAAAACGACTTCAAGAATTACTATCACGGTTCTCGTGGTCAAATCTTCAATACGAGGAAACGCCTACAGCATTAGTAAGGTGAAAGGGTACCTGTGATCCGACGTTACCGAGGGTGGTCCACCAACGGTTCCTTCCCGGGTCCAACCCGTCGTTACCCACCTCCTGACACTGTGCTGAGGAGTCTCGCTCAATCAGAGGGAAATCTTTGATCTCCTTTAAATCCAATTATTTAAATCCCAGCATAAATCTTGAAATCTTCATGTAAATCTAGTCATTGAAATCCTTATCGATAAACTCTTGAAAAGTTTATAAAAGTTTAAGTGTATCAAAATTACATTAAATCAAATCTCCATAAAAGTTTATCTATCAATGTGAAGAAATCTATAAATGTCTTCTATAAAAGTGAAGTTTATAAAATGTGTAAATGTCAAAGTGCCCGCATCTGAAAAGAATACGATATTTTTTAGAATTCAATCTATCGAAGAGGGTAGGAACGATCCCTATGACAAATTTCAAACGAAAAGGAAAATTATCTTACAATGACGTGTAGCTCATTTATTCTGGGCCCTCGTCACCTGCATCCCGACCCTGCCTCAACTTAGGGTGTTTGCTGAAATAAAAAAATGCATCATGAAAACACGCGTTCGTTTGTGACGCGTTGAAAATCAAATCAGAAAATCCGAACAACGTCGACTAAATCTCTTACCTCATGTCTATCATGTGGAATCTTGTTGAGATTCCTCCGGCATCGCTGGATTCAACTATTCCAATCAAATATATTTATCTTACACCCATCTTGGTGACTGCCAAAAACGAAAGTGCCGTCCTTCCGTCCTACCTTTACATTTCTCTGTTCCGTTCTGAAACCCGAAATCGAGACTGCGACGATTCAAACAAAAGGACACCTTTCAAATATTTTTTTAAACACTTGTTTACACAAGAGGAATAATCCCTGAAGGATATTATTTGTTATTTAAATATAAACGAAATCCTAACTTTTCCATAAATCGATCCATTTTAGTTTCTGAACTGAAACTCGCATCGATATAACACCAATTAGTTCAACGTAAGTATAGTAGCCGGCAAACTTCTTGAGCATTAGTTGGCGTAGTGGGGGAATGTTCGCGCATTGTACACTTACGTGCAAAAAAAGTATTTACTCTTATTTAATTGTACTCTCATAATAATTAGGGTATTAAAAAGCTTATACATATTTATTTATATATTTATTAGAAAATCAACTTAAAATACGGGATAATAATTGTAAAAATTTAATCTTGGGGTAAAATAGATATTCCTTCCATTAGGTCAAAACTAGAGCTGGTGCCAGGTCTTGGTTCAGTTGAAGCGTAGCTGGTACTAATCATTGCTTCTTCGTTATCATGTTCTTGATCATCATTATCACTGTTATCATCATCCGAGTCGCTATCATCATCAGCAAAAATAACAAACTCGTCAGTGACTAAATCTACCACGTGATCACTTTTTATATACTCTGTCTCAATTTCTTTGACCTTTTGACATAATTTTACCCATTCGCTAGCGCTCATCATCGCAACCTTTTCCTTTACGAGCTCTATTACTTTGCCAGTATTCCAGCTGACATTTTTGCTACCGACATACCCTTTAATAGCTGCCCAAGCCATCTCAATGGGGTTGAGATCTGGATGGTATGGAGGTAAGCGAAGCACTGAGTGGTTGTGGTCTGATAAAATTTTATCAATGCTGTATGTTTTGTATTGTTCCTTATGTGCTTTTATCAAGTTAAACAGCTGGGGTTTCAACATATTTTCATTGTATTGAATGCCCTTTTCTTGTAACCATTTCTCCATAAATGCTTTTTTA
The DNA here is from genome assembly GCA_914767545.1 of Sesia apiformis. Lineage (NCBI taxonomy): Eukaryota > Metazoa > Arthropoda > Insecta > Lepidoptera > Sesiidae > Sesia > Sesia apiformis. The sequence continues at coordinate 6,467,216 of OU611950.1, read as the reverse complement.
GAATTAGTAGTCGGCGCGGGATCAGACTGTTTGTTGTGATATGATGCATTATCAACTACTACAACGGAATTCGGTGGCAGATTTGGTAGCAATTGACGACGCAGCCATTTTTCGTAGTTTACAAAGTTCATGTTGTCGTGGTAGTCACCAGATTTTGCGCCAGCTTTAAACAAAAGAAGGGCATTGGGAACAAATCCAGCTTCGGAGCCAGCGTGAACGATTACTACACGCTGCCCTTTTGAAATTGGTCTTTTTAAACCCCTAGTTGACCCATCTGACCACGAGTTACCACTGGCATGTGATGAGTCGACATAGGACTCATCGGTGTATACTATCGGTCTTCCTTCTTGCCTATATTTAATTATTTTTTGGAGATATTCGATCCGTAGTAATCGAATGTTGCTTTTTTCAATTAGCAGCTTTCGATTATTTTCTGTTTTTTTCCACCTGAAGCCTAACTCTTTCAAAATTCGTCGTAAACTTCGTTCCGAGCCATTAAAATTTATATCTTCTTTTAATTTTTTACGAAGCCTTTCTACGGTAGGGAGTTCATTATTTGTATTATGGTAATTATGAATACATCTTTTTATAACAGATTGGTCGAAACTATCAATTTCGGTGACTTTCTTTTTCCCAGATCTTTTCTTACCCGGAGTCCGGAACACGGTGAGCAAGCCGGAGCCCTTAGCTTCGTTAATAATTCGCCTAACAGTACTGACAGATGTTTTTGTTGCCTCCGAAGTCTCTTTCACCGTTTCAATATCATTCTTGCCCGGTTTCTTCATGAAGCAATATACATCGTAGACCATTTTTCTGGCTTGTCTTTTTAATACTACGCTAGTTTGTCGTGGCATAGTGTATTTTTTATAAAACAATCAACAAAAACTCAACAAATCACAATAACAACAAAGTCAAGAAACAATTATAACAAAAAACGTCAACAAACAATAACGAAGGACTTTTTCACTCCACGCAAGTGTATTCGGGAGCAAGCGGAATGTGGACGCGGTGCGGGAGGCAAGGGTCGACTGATCTACCAATAACGCGCTCGATACGATACTCCCCCGCCATCGCGCCCCGCACTCACCACCAAAGAGACCTAAAATTTGGTTCTGCGCAGTCAAGGTCCTTTGCTCAAGAAGTTTGCCGGCTACTATACCAATAGGTGGCGTTAGTAGTACTAAGAACCACTAATGCCAAAACGATTCAACAGATGTCCTAGATGTTTTTAAAACTTGATAAGAGAAAATAGTTTTTACAAAAACGCAACGTTACACAAGACTTTTATTTTTACTTTCATAAATAATAAACACAACACACTAATTGGTAACGATGCAAATATCATAGCTATTTGGTATTTTTCCAGGTTCAATGACCCAACATGCAGTACACCAACGAAACAAAACAACGCTGAAGTCACGACCAATGGCCCAGTAAACACCTTTGCGCACAGTTCGCCTATTATGAACAAAAACGGAGTTCAATTCAATATCAGCCCATCAAAGTCCAACGCTGACGAATCAAAGTACAAAGGATCTTATGTATCTGTGTCTAAATCGCCCAGTTTTAATCTACGCTCAGCAACTCTACCAAGAAATGGGTATGGCTCAAGTCCAGTAAACCAGAACGTGAACCCTGACAGATACAGCTCGCAATACAACAATCAGGAGCATTGTGTAAACCTGAAGGTCGTTCAGATTGGCTTCGGCTCTGATCAGTATCCCAAAGGCATCGTCAGCAATGGCATCAATGAAAGCCTGGAAAGAAGGTTCCAGGATAGATACAAGCCGAACAACAATTATAACCAACAGCCTCACTTCCACAATTCCAATTACAACAACACTGAACGATCTCCGAGCAGCGACAGCATCAACCACAACTACTGCCCGAACGATATGCAAAACCTCATGAGGGACACCGCCACGTTGGATGAGCTCTCAGATCTACTCAAATATGCAGATGATTCGGACATCGTTGAAGACAAACTCATCATGAACAAGAAGAATTTGACGCAATCACAGTCGAACAACAACAACATCGTGAACGGAAATAAAACTAATTACACCAATAATGGTTCAAATGTGTCAATAAGCGGCCTCTCAAACGTCGCAAGCTCCGGATACCAAAGCATCGCCACATACAGCCAAAGTTCTAGTCCCATCGAAAACACAACGCACCATCACCAGCCGTTTGAAAACGGCGGCCAACCGATGAGCCGCTACTCGCAGCTAAACTACCAAAAACAGAAAGACAGGCAGTATTACGAAAGCAAAAATGAGAAATTTTATCCAAAGAGTCCGGTGCAACAGAAGATCGAATACGATATTCAAAAGTACGGTATACAAAACTTTACTACGGCGGACAACGCACAGACCAATTCGAACAACAACGCGAAGGTACCACTGGTGTTTACAAATCCAGTTTATAATATGGAGGACAATCGACAGTCTCCGGAGAAAAAGAAGAACAATGAAAATAGAAACTCAAATCGATGTCCGTGTGGCTCGTCCAGTTCATCAATTGATGAGGAGGGACTGAGCACAGACAACGTAGAGACAAATTCCGAAGAGGGGTCCACCAATTTCAACGAAGACAGTAGAAAATGTAACCAACAGAATCGCAACAATACCCACCGAAAACTCACTAGAGATAATTATGAAGACGTATACCAGAGCAGTAATCATAGTCACTCCCCAAAAATAAGAGACGATGAGTCGTCAAGCAATTCGCCGAGTCTGCGCAAGAGCAGTAAAACGCGAATGCCCAGAACCAACCCTATGCTCTCCTACTCTACAAATCAAAACCAGCTCAATCTGAAACATTTCGGCCAAAGAGGTGACTCGCTATACGAGAGCAAACCTCACCACATCTCGACAGACTCTGGCTACCCGATGAGCAGGTCTGACTCGAACGTCGAAGAAGTTAACAAGGAGATGTACCGGTTACAAATCTCGCGAAGTCAGAAAACGCTGTGCAATATGGAGAACTCGAAGGCTCCGTTTGAAAAGTACATTACAACAGAGATGAAGCCAGAGACAAATTATCCGCTGGACCGGATGTACTCTGGAGCGAAGGTGTCAAGTAGTCGGTTAAATGAGGATCTGGAGAGGCATCAGGATTACTACGGGGTGCGGGAAAGAAGGGATTCTCCTTCTCGAGGCGTGTTCAATAGGGAGTCTCAGTCGAGTGAGGCGAGCGAGCGCGCGCCGGCGAGGGCAGAGCGTGAATTGACGACGGGCCGAGAAAAGCTTCAGCGGCGCCTCAGCCTGGAGTCCGCGAGGGAACTGACGGACAGTTCGGATGAAATGGAGGACACGTTATATAGTACAACGGGACGGCGACGCGTCTCCAAGCACCACAGGACCATTGAACAGGTTCGTATTTTAAAATATTTCGAGTACTTGTCCAATTTGATACCTCTTTTTTTATTTTATGTTTTCTCAGCATTTTTAACATTCCACTGCAGGGCATAGGCCTCAAATAAATCACTAGGGGATCCGGTATGGACAGTGAAATAGGATGAAGAAAACTCATTGCTACCCCTTATAAGTATAAGTATACATTGGCCACACAAGGCACAGTAAGGAAGAGAAAAAGATGTTTGAAAGAATTACAGAAAATATACATATAATCACAAAGATTACCAACAATATTAAAAGATTCCATGAGCGATAGTACCCCGTCGAAAGATTCTCCAGCTCTGCATAATGCTGATTGCCTGAGACAACACTCGGCTGGAGCTCCGGTGATGCGTGATTGCATCCCATTTATCCAATTATTTTCGAAATCTATTTCAAAATCTCACATCTGAAGACGTAACAATATTCATCTTTCTTGACTGATGTTTACATGTAACGCGGAAGTCCAATGGACGACATCCACTTATCACTACGTGGATTGCTCATATTTTACTACCTTTTTTCAATAAAGGAAAATTTACAACATTTCATCCAATCTTATTAAATTTAATTGAATTCAATTCTATCCTGTTCCACTCCATCCCATCCAATGCAATAGACTGTACAGCGAACCCTAATCTCACCTCATCTCATATTCTACGAGCGTATATCTGACAACAGCTAAGGGTGACAGTATCCATTAACTACCAGGTGAACTGTTCTGTCACTTCCTTCCTGGCTGCCTTGTCACTTTTCTATACTAATAAAGTGCTTCCGTCAGGTGTTACACCGTCTCTCTCTCTCTTTCATTTGGTTAATTCTGTCGAGAAACGTATTAGTGTTTTAGATTCTTTTTAATACTATTTCTTTGTATAATTAATTGCAGTACGAACGTGAGATCGAGAGGCTAAAATGTTCAGTGGAGATACTTCGCGGTCGCCTTGGCCCGGCGGAGCCCGGCCAGGACCACACTGACGCCAAGATGAAGGCCATCATTTCCAGGTAGGTGTTATACTCGTATACTGAGAGGTCGTATACCGCGTATACTGAGAGGTCGTATACCGCGTATACTGAGAGGTCGTATACCGCGTATACTGAGAAGTCAGAAACTACTTTATTCCACTATACTCTTGATCCTCCAAGAAGGATTGGAAAGTAAAGTAATGCTTCAAGAAAAATAAGTCTTGGCGACTTTTAAATCTCATCACATTTGTCGGCCGAACATTCGCGAGGATTGGCAACATTTTACAGAAATGTGTTTGTTGGGATTCCCTTCTTTCTCAACCCTTTCTCCAAATCCATTCCCAAGTCTCCAAAAGTAGACAAGAATGCGTTCCAAATCCGAGAATCCCAGAAGTTTCAACGTATCAACGTTTTTCATTCTGAATTGATGTTGGGATGTATCGCGGATGCCCATGGACGACAGTATTAATTTACCACTAAGTGGTCTGGGCTGTCTGATTGTCCGTATCAGCCTATAACGTCCCGCTGTTGGGCACAGGCCTCCCCTATTAAGTCACTATGGTATTTCGGGCCATGATCAAGCACGCATATTAAGTGCGTATTGTTGGATACATACATGCTCTACATTTTATTTGTTTAGGTTTTCTCACGACGTTTTCAAGACAAGACAGTTCATCTGGTGGTAAATATATAGATACTGTCGCCAATCGACATCGACGTTACATGGCAACATCAGTCAAGGATGGCAAATGTTGTCACGTCCTCGGATGTGACGCCTACTTTCGGAGATTTAGAAAAGGATTTCCAACAAGTATTTATTTATTTACCCTTTATTTTAAATTATTACAAAAGGCGGACTTAAACAGCGTTATCTCTCAGTCAACTTTTGTGCTATCCAAGACATGAAGTCTTGGGTAAAATATAAGAGATGAGGTGAGATTAGGTCTCACAGTGCTCTTCATTTGCAGGTTAATCTGCGTAGAAGAAGAACTAAGGCGGGAGCAGCGCAAGATGGCGGCGGCTTTATCCCACAAGCAACGAGTCATTGAGGCTCAAGAGCACCGCATCGCAGCACTGGACGAGGCCAACACCCGACTGCTCTCGGCACTAGTGCATCTGCAGCAACGAGCGCCCCCTCCCCCGCACCCCACCGCACACAATACCGCACACACCTCACCGCACTCGCAACACTCACATCAGGAACTACAAATTTGAAAAAAAGAAAGTTCAAATTCAAAAATAGAACCATGACACGAACCATGAACCATTAAAAATAGACACGTTTGAAATGCGAATTGAATCTTTCGAGTGAAGTTGGATTAACCAATTAAAGAGGTCCTGTGTCAACACTTGCTTCAGGAATTACAAATTTGAAAAAAGAAAGTTAAACAGATTCAAATTAAAAAATAGAACCATGACATCACAATAGACACATTTGAAATAGGAATTGAGTCTTTCAAGCGGAGTTGGATTAACCATATACCAACGAGCCCCCCCCCCCCCCCCGCATCACACCCCTCGTAACACTCCCACCGGGAACTACAAGTGTATAAGAACTGATCCAAATTCAAAAATAGAACCATGACATTGTAATAGACACGTTTGAAAATGGAATGAAGAATTGATTCTTTCGAACGGAGTTGGACGAACCAATATAGGTACTTCCTAGTATCCAATTCCGAATCATTTTACCATTTCAATAATTATGTCGTAGCGAATACAATTACAAAATTACAATAATTTTGATTAAACCCCTCACGGCTGTTAAAAAACTATAATTAACTTTGAAAAGGTTAAAATAAAAACCATTCAGCAGTCTTGTTGACACTCTGCAATAGTTTAATGCAACCCATCAGCGTCGTCGCGCGTAACGAAGACCTTTCGCCATAAATAGCCTCGATGGGCTCATCAAATAGCCTCGGTTAGTTCAGTTCCGTTCGAAATATTCAATGTATTCTTTTGAGGTTAAAAACTGTTTATATACTGTTACTTGCTATAGTTTTCAGGTACAAAAGAGTGATGTTTGTAATCTTAGGTGTTATCTATCAATCTTTTAAAATTTGCAATGAAATTATGATATTGTTGAGAAACCAGAGCTAAAATGTGTAAAATATTACGGTTAAAACGTTTTTGGTGCATATCTTTTGTGACAAAAATATATTCTTCAATAAAAGGGGTTTTGTAAAAAAATATTGTGTGTACAAGTCTTCTTACATTTATGTATTTATACATTCATATAAAACATATTTTTAAAGCGAGAAGATTGAAATGATTTTTTTAACGAGATTTGTTCGATATTAAATTAGGGTAATAAATATAAGCGTAGAGGCCTTCCTGTATTGTCTGTCAGTTTGAGTCAATCTCAGTAATTTTCGGGCACAAATCATTTTACGGTCAGTTTTCATGTAACGATTTTTACCCGTGCCTAGTTAGTTAATACGTCAGTAAATATTTCGCATTTAAATTCTTATTCTAATTTTATTATTTCGCACAATTATCTTATTAGCACCGATATAATTCCATTATCGCCACGTTTCTATATTCCAATTCAAATTTTACTATATCGTAGTCAAACACGAACTTATTTTATTGTTAATTAAATTAATACTTATTTCGAGAAAAATATCACATCGAAAATAGTCGACCACACAATATAAGAAAAAAAAATGTTTTTGTAAATACATTTTTACAAAATTTCTTTTCGAAGGGGATTTTAATAATTTTATCTTTTCATATTTTTAACAAATACCGTTAAGTTCGAAAATATTTGTAAAGATTACATCAATAATGTGGTCGATTGTAAATCTATCTGTTGGTATAGTTTGTACATGACAACACTTTGTTTTGCCATTTAAATATCATTAATTTTGTTAAACGTTGTTTCCTTAGGTTTAATGAATGAGATGCTTTAAATTATCTTTACATTTCGTTATATAACAGTATTCGTATTAATTGAACTGGTTACAATGTCGCCTCAGTCCATCGTGCAGCGTCCATCGTGGACGGTCCATGTGTTTGTTTTGTTTTCTGTAACGTTGATACCAAAGACAATTGAATCCCTAGAGTAGTAGAGATCCCTAGAGGTGGTGGTCGAACCACGCACCGTTATGATCATAGACATAGTTACAATAAACCTTCATAGATTTATAATAATAATAAGACTTGTATAATATATTAATAAGCTATTTTGAAATGAATATCGTAAGAAAGAAATATTATTTTTAATACCTATTAAAGTATTAAAGTGCGGATTCATAGTATTTCGAAGTTTTGTACATTTAGATTTGTCTAACTAAATGAATTTGTTGTTCAAATCGAAATCATTTAATTTTAAAATGATTTTTGAGTTGCAACTGAAACAATCGACAGCTTAGTTGTTTTACAGTGAAAAATTAATTTAAGCCGTAACTTTATGTAAATATACCTGAGTCGGTATATTATTATGACTTGTAATAATATTAAATTATGGATTATAAAATACGACTTTTTTTTTCTTTTCCAATAATTTCGCTGACTTCAATTGTCAGATTTCTCGTGAATCCATTCAAATTAATTACAAAATTAATTTTCGTAATTGTATGAGCGTCCGCACACTAATAGTGTTATACTATTAGTGCGCGGACGCTCATACAAACGCTGACACCTGAGTTACGCCATTAAATGACCGATAGAAGGAATAGTTGCCCAGAAAGTGTAATGTATGCGGCCAGTGGTCCCAGTTTTGGCCAAGTACGGGGGGGTCCTTAACTTTTATTTTCATAACTAACTAAACAAAGGCTTTTAGTGCGAAATTCGAGAAGGTATGTTGAGTTTTGGTTTGATTTAGTGTAATACTGATAGTTTATTAAAATTCAAAGATTTTTCTGTGTGTGATGTTTGTGATAATCAAATAAAAGATAAAAGCGTAGGACTGCGTTTTTCGTGTGCTTCCAAGGAATCCGCTTCTGTCTTCAGTAAACCTACTATCGCTTTACTGAGCTACTCCTAACTTACTTCGACGGGACTGAACATTGACAGGATACGGTTAGACTTTCAAATTGTTTATTACGAAGAAAATCGGCAGAGTGTGTTAATTGCACCATTGCCACGTGTGAAAAGAAAGAACTAATTGAAAAACAGATTTGTTCTACAATGTTGTATTTGTGGTTGACGTCACTTAACCGCCTATAAAATACTTATGTCGATAATGTGCTGCAAAGGAGTTCGTATTTCTTCGAGCGTTCGATTGGTCAGTGCCTACTATGCAACCAGCCTTTTCAGTATACACTGCTGGACATGGGCTTTCTCAAGACAATGTGCATGAGGGATGTATGGCCTTAAAACGCCACGCCGGCCAAGCCGGTTGGCGAGTCTACTCTTTTAGAGGTGGTCTAGTTCCCCAGGACTTGTGGTAGCGGCTTTGTTATCCATTACTCGCCACGACACGACACACACGAGAACATATAAGATGGTGGTGTTCGATAGCGAGCCGACACCACACGACATACAAGTAATTACATAATTATAGACTATTACGTATGAAGAGTCCTTTATTTAAAAGATATGTTAGTTTATTCTATGAAACATCATATAATGTTCGCCAAACAGATAGGCACTGGTACATTTAGTAATATGTTAGCTATACATTCTCAAATCTACATATGTTGGATATATTAGTTAACTTTCAATCTCGATACCTGCCGGCAAACAAATGTATCGCTTCTTAATTATAAGGGTTTTGCGTTCCATACATTCCCTCGAACTGTACGGATGCATCAACTGTAAATCATCCAAACGTCCGAACAAGTAACAAAAGTATATTTCTCGAAACCTTTTGTCCGGAAATTGCGCCTGGCACATCAGCGGCCATATCAAATTAATAATGTTGGCCTGCGATCTGAAGAACCGCACTTTGTAATTGTGAGCAAATATTCGAAACTTGTCATTTAAACTAAGTTTCTGCAACCATGTAGTATGTCCTGAATAAATTGGATCCTTGGGCGGATATACGTATCCAAACCCCTTCAATGTGAGAGCATTTAACATTTGCAAGTATGCATTACTTCTGCGAAGCATTTTAGCTTTCATCCTTGAGCTAAAGGGACCGTGAATACGGTATCGCATCCACTCGGTTAGCTCGGGTACTAAGTGTATATCTGGCAGACGTGCCGCCAAGTTCCCACGCCGCATATGTCGAAGCGCGCATCTTAAATAGTCTAAAGGCGTTGGTTTGTTGCCTAGACAAGTCGTTGATGATTTCTTTTTCTTTTTCTTTTTGTCTTTCTTATCTTTAGAACCATCGTCGACGCGAAGCATGCTGTCTGTTTCCCAAATTCGTTTGAATTCTTTACCAATATGTAGACTCTTAGAATCCAAGTCGTAAATTGTGCTGTATTTGAATTGATAAGGTCCTTTAAGAGTGGCTCTTTCAAAATATGGTAGTTCTCCGGAACCAAATGTACCTTCGTTACCGTAGTCAAAATTATGACCACACTTACATTTACTCGATTTTATGTATTTGAATATAGCATCATTGTATTTCTTTACGCAATCGCAGTGATTAGGTTTCAGGGGCGGCGACTTCCGACGGAAACCACAATGTACATTAATAAATTCACCATTCTCATATTTGTATCCTCCATGTATGAGTTCACCTTCGGCGGGCAATATGCACACGTTGCCAAGGATATATGTCGTCTTTCCGTTAACGGTATAAACCCCGTTGATTGTATATTGTGCATTCTCTAAACCTGTACACGGCGCTACTAGTTTTCTTCGACGCCTTCTTTTTTTGGTCGAAGAGAAGCTCATGCCATACTGTTTTTTGTCTTCTGTTTGTGCAATCGTTCTCATCCTGCGCTGACTCGAGCAAATTATCGATTTCTTAGCAATGTCAACAGCGGACACATGCGGTTCTATACGCATGACGTTAGCTAATTCGTCACAGAATTTCCATGGAAGTCTTTTCTTCGGAGGAGGAGGAGGCGGAGGTAGCGATGGAGGTGGCTTCTGTATCAGCGGTTCATCCTCGAATGGTTCATTAAGATCATCTAAATTCGGCAAAGGCGCAGGGGGCGAACGTTTAGATCGTTGTGGTTGGTACAAAGCTGCAACCATCTTTTGGAGGTAGGGAGATTTTAATGGGGGCTTAGATTTTGGTTTCGGTTTCGGTTTTTCGACTTTTGTTACCTCGTCTGCTTGAAATCTCTTTTTAAGTGACTGTATCAAGTTGTCCAAACCAAGATAAAGTATGGCCGACATTATCAAACGAGCATTAAGATTATAAGAAGAACGTTTAAGGTCAAACGAATGGTCGTATTTTAGCAAAAATAAATGTGCGAGCATTGCTTTAGTGTCGGTGTGACCAACCACGACACACTCCATAAGATCTATATTATTGGGCTGAGGATATACACCCAGACATTTTATTACTTTTGCGGTACGTACGGGACGCTGTTCAATTAAATCCTGGTATATGGAAAATTCTAGAGAATCTAGCGCTTGCCGCTGCGGAACACTAAGCACTTGATACCATCTTGGCCCAATTGAATTTCTTATGCTCTTCAATAGTAGTTTTACTTTACGTTTTCTTAAGTCTTTCAAATCTTCCATAAAGATTTGCCTCTGGTGCGTTTGCCGCTTGTACACGAGCTGCAGGCGTCGGTGAGTGCGCTCCTCGACGCTCGTCTCTGGGCCATACTTCTCATACACCATATTTCCACGTTATTCAATGGTCAACAACAATTAAATTTGTTAATAACACTGTAATTTGATTGCGAACAATTTCAGACCGTGCCGTTTTATTAGTAAGTACTGCAATTTTGAAAATAAAGAAATTGCTTAAGATTGGATCGTGTCAAATCATAACAAAATAAAATGTCAGTAATGTTTTTATTTTCTATTAAAAGTCACAAACGTCAAAACATATTTAAATAATATATAACCAAAGAAATTGCTATACAATGTTTTATGTATAAACATAGTTTAATCCTAGACCACAGATATACAACAAAACGCATAATGTCAATTCTGTACTTCAACGATAGTTCCTCCTTGAATGAATTGTAAACTTTTATGATAATGATATTTTCTTTTTTTTTATTTTGGAATGGTTAAATTCTTGCGGCCTTAATGGCACATCAAGAGTCACCGGACATTTTTGGTTTGGAGCGAGCGCAGAAGGTGCTCAACCATAACAAAAAGTGTGTGCAGCAACGAGCCTAAGGGCTCCCCTGCCAGTACACCGGTGGATGAAATGGACCTCGGCTTATTGGTTTGGGGGGGTAACGCGGGATCGCGAGTCGGTGAGAAGTGCCCAGGCACGTGCCGATACCTGGTACAAGTGTTGGCTGAAGACAGGTGTGTGTTCACTGTGTGGTTGGTGTTCACGTCCTCGTCTCCGCCGGCGGGGACGGTGTATATTGAGTGTAATGTAAGAACCTCATTAGCAGCAGTAATCGGGTCGTCGGCGTCGTCTAAAACGTGCCGAGGGTGCTATTCCTATTGGGGACATAAGTTAGGATGGCATTTACTAGGGAGTTGGGATTGTGAGAGACTCTGTCGTAGTAGCGTCGGGCGGAGTCTGTCACGTATTTGACGATGCAGGAAAGTTCCAAGTCCTTGTGGAAGTCGACATTGCAAAAGTACCGTGCGGCGTCCACGGCCTTACGCATGAATCTAATTTGGAGGGTTTGGAGTATTTTAACGTTGGAGGGGGCTACGTGTGCAAAGACTACGCTAGCGAAGGTCTAGGGTGACTCCAAGATATTTGTAGTTGTAGGACAGTTATAGACTAATAATGAATATAAAGATGAGTTGTAAATCCATCGTCTGTGTATCCGTTTTACAAAAATTTATGCTAAGATCGTGGCACCATCTGTCGCCGAGTAGGGAAACTTCAACTGAACTAAGTGCGAACTAATGTACTGACGAAAATGAATATGTATTGATGTTCCTCCATTAGTTCACTTGCCATTGTCCATTATTTAGCCGCGCAACATGACACGTCCACTTAGTGACTCCAAACAACACGCAACATTGAAAATATTGAAATAATAATTATTTTATGTAAAATCACACTCCGTAGAGTTCCAATCATCTAATGGGTGTGTAACTAATAATTTCCTAAAGTCTGAAACAATGAACTACATTTATAATTTTCAATTAATTGCATAATAGTATAAATTAATTGCAATAAATAATTGCATGCAATAAGTTAATTGCATAAAAGATGTTACGAATCTTTTAGCTTTTGCTTTTAACTTTCATATTTTAATGTTTTTACGATATTTTTTAAGCATACTTGCAAAATAAATACAAAGCATAAAAAAGTAAAATATTACTTATTAAATATAAAATATAAGTAACATTTTATGTCAGGATATGTGTTAGTTCCATAAAGTACAAACATTTCTAGTAGTAATTAAGTTCTATGTACTCTTATACTTAAAAATTGTTATTGAGAAAAATAAGTTAGTAATTGAATTCAAATGTTTTATTTATTATTAAATCTATTATTATTACCGACGACAATGGTAGTTATTATTATTAAAATTTTGCCTTTTTCATTTGTTTATATGAAAATATATATTAACAGGATCTTTAATAAATATAACAGTTGGTAGGTGCTGCACACTTCGACTGACGTTGCTAGTGTAACTCTTACAATTTTTTTCAGGGGATTTAATGAGTAAGGTGAGTAATGAGTAAATAATTCATATTTTACTCATGTGGTCTGGGTATTATGGAAGTAAACCGTATCATCATAGTTGTTCCTATGATTTCGTGTAATATATCGTAGATATGTACGTCGATTTATTTTTATATAATTGAAGGAAATAATTTGATTTGTATATAAACAAAAACACATGAAATTTTTGTTCATTTAAACTATTAAATGAACAAAAATATCATGTTCTTTTGTTTACCTACTTTCAATGGTAGGTAACTTGAATCACTTTTTCTCTTATTAAAATAAACTGAGTTAGAATTTCCACAACAACCAGAGTGCTATATAAATCCTAAATCTTTTTAACTTTCAATTATTCTATTTAACTTTCAATTGTAGATCATAAGACTGTAGTTTAAGCAAGTAATTGCTTTAAAATATTGTATGATAAAGTTGCAACTGTATTGACACAAGGTCTGTGTATTGCATTATTGTGTTTATAACATAATTATGCAAAGTATAATTACCGTAATTAACTGAAAACTGGTATCGGATAACCTCTGGGGTGATTGATTGATATTTATTTGCAACAATAAGAATTTTTAAGTTTTTGCTATCAGAATAATATTTACATAACAACAAATAAGGTTATTGATCTGAAGCATTTTTTTTTAAATATAATGCGTCGTTTTTTTAATTAAAAATCACGTCAAATACAGTATGACCTTGTTCATATGCAGTATAAAGATAAAACATATTCCCTGTCCGTTAAGGACGATGTAAATTTTCTTGAAAGTGTTAAAACAATATTGAAAAATCATGTCTCTTTACAGAAAAATTCATCCATCTTCTCTTAATATTCGTGTACAAGTTTAAAAGAAAAAGTACAATAAATACATGTCATAATGATTGTTTTCAACGTATTACAATTTCATGTAATAAAACTAAAATATATTATTCAATAACATTTATAAACGTTTTATAAATATTGAAACGTTGAAAATAATCATCATTATTTCTAATTATTTTATATTCATTTCTAAACTTAAACATGAGTTTTATAAAGAGAGTGTGAGTTACTCTGCAGATAACGTATTTTAATCGTATACAATAGTGTTATAAATAATACAAGCATACCCCAGTGACGTCATTGGATAACTATAAATGTACATGTATAATTCTTTAAATAGCGGTCTTTGGCCACAATGGCGAAAACCTCGTAAGCGAGAGGTCGGAGGGCGACGCGACGTGGGTCGGTGCGATCAGCTGGCGGTAACTCGGCCGGTCGTAGACCCAGGCAGCGGGTTAACGCCCCATCAGGTCATCCATCACCTGAATAATTCCTCACCTCATTCATACACACCAACGAATTCATCTCAATATTTATCACCACTCCGGAAACCAACACTTGTGTTCAATGTTTCACTGATACATAGAGTGGTAAATCGCTCGTGAATGAACTTTAATCTATTCTGTATTTATACAATACGGAATTAAATTATTGACGTAAATTCGATAACACCGTGCATTCTGTAGAATTTTAGAGTTATGGACATAAATAGAAACATTTTGTCTAAATTTTCATATTATATCAAAACTGTCATAACAGTCAGTCTACACTACAGAGACTTGAGTCTCTGTTGACTCAGTAGTGTAGTAATCGGAGCTATATGTAGGTATAGCATATCGTGAATTCTAATTATTTGCACCAAGCGTGAAGTACATAGACTGGTTTTTAATTATACATTAACATATACTTAGCTTGACAAATATTAATACTACCGAATGCATGTACTCGTCATCAATGTCATCAAGCTCTTCCATAATTAGTCAATAAAAATAAGCATTTTACATTCACTTCTAAACTTAAACTTGAATTTTAGAAAGAGAGTGTGAGCTGCTCTGCAGATACCGTATTCTATTCTATTTCTCTGACATATGTCACTCACTACCGAAACGCGTATGTACATTGGGGAATTTGTTAAAGTGGGAAATGCAGTGCGTTTTATAGTAGTCTTCTGTGAGATAATACAGGTATATAGATTATTATAGATAACACTTTATAGATAATCCAGGCAAACCCCAGTGACGCCACCGGATCAATATAAATGTACATGTAGATTCAAATCGCCGCAATCAGTAAGAAAGTAAGTAGGTACATAACTAAAATCACTATAATGTATGACAGAGTATAAAAATTCAGTTACGTTAAATATTCTATGTATGACAAAGATACTACAAATTCTTTAATTAAGGTTCTTATGAGTCATTGATTAAATTATGGCCTCTGTGATCTTGACACGGGTCGAGCTATTGCTAGTCATACACAACTCGTGACACCACTGACCGGACCATAACTTTTTCAATGAGGACTAATACAATTCTAATACAACATTTTACATACAACATACATTAGACATTTTCTAATACAACAATCCAGTGGTAAATACGACTTAATTTGTATAAGGAAGTTTCACTGAACAGGTTTCACAGGTTCACTGAACCTTTCCCGAATCCTGACACTCTCTTGATTCTTGTCTAATTACCGTACCGTAATCAACCCTTATATCGCCCACTGCTGGGCATGGGCCTGCTCATTCACTTTGCTTTGTCCATGAAGGATAATGAAAATGAAGCCCGATAATTAAAGCTACACTGGTCAAGCGCGTAGGCGAGCCCACTCTTTTAGAAGTAGTGTAGTTCCTCAGGGCTTGTCTTAACCACTTTGTTATTTGTTTGTTTTTATTCTTTAGACGCCTTTTACAACACCCACGAATTGAGATGGGATTAGGTTAGTGCTAAAGCCAACCGGCATCACACGGCTAGATTCTAAGTACTCAGATATCAAAACTTTTCCAATCTTTTTTTATAAAAAAATCAATTTTTATGCATTTTTGTATACAAATTTGCTAAATACACACTAAGCCCGAAAAATTTTCATTTTTACAGAAAAGTACCTAACGTTACGAGTACGTTACGTTACGATATATACGAATACTACGAGTATATCATTTAATTTAATTACAACCATGATCAAAATTCATAGTTTCAGTCTTCGGGAACGTTTCGATTACACTCTGTATATATCTATACGTATATTGGTTGTTTATAACCTAGGCTGGGTTCACTAAATGTCGTGTCGTGGTAAACACAGCTCGGTGTTCGCTTTCCACGTGGCAGGAAATATTTGCAGCCACTTTCACTCCATTCAAGATCTCAGCCGCTCGTTCCGCCTAGCGCTGCGCCCGCGCCGTCTAGACAATAACACGACTCCATTGTCTGCGGTCTAACTTCGCGATTATGTTTTGATGATTGTTTATTGGCTGAGATCTGAGCACGAGATAAACAGGACTAAACGCGGAAGTAGAAATCATCCATTTGCGTTTTATTAAACCATCTTTCTTTTATAGCTAGAAAGTGACGAGCAAACAGTTTACCTGGTGGTAAGTATAAGCCATGGCGACATCCACGATACATGCCAATATCAGTCCAGAATGACAAATATTGGCATGTCTTCGGATGCGATGTCTAACTTTGGAGATTGGGAATTTGGAGATTTAGGAATGAATTTGAAGAAAGATTTGGGCAGCAGCGACCTCTTCTATCGAAACTTTCATTTCTTAAGCATAAATTACCTTATAAAACACTTAGACTTCATTATTTGGCCTATTTCTTTCTTTCTTTATTCAAATTCATTTTGCTTTATTTTACTGCAACACACACTATATAGGTTAAAATGGTAAATGCTGTATATTAATCGTAGTTTTGTTTGAGTGTTATTATTATTAATAGGTAGATATAATTAAAGTCCATTAAGATATTATCAAAACATTAGTGCACTTTTTAAGGGCGATTTCAGGCGCCATTTCTCCGGCGGGGTCTTTGACCGAACTCTTATCTCGCGTGCGTGTGTGGTTGCACGTGTCGCGCGCGCGCGTGTGCGTACTGCGCCTGCGTCTCTTATGTTATGTACGAGTACATGATGTATTGTAAGCTGCACATTATTATGCAATGCTCACGAAGCGGATAAGCCGCATTATCGGAAAACGCATCGAAACTGCATATTTATATTTCAAGGATATTTAGAATACAAACTGTTTTCGTATAATTGATGATACGAATATTACTATGTTGCTATTTGTTATCTAAAACTGTAGCCCGGTTTCGGACGTTGACATCTTGATTTCTGGAGAAACTCGTGCTGCTTGTAACACAGATTAGATAATAATGTCGTTTTACCTATTTCATTATTATAATGTATTAAATGAAGTACTTTTTTATTATATAGATGTGGTAGATACATTGGTTCAAAAGTCACACATGTTTAGATTAAATATGTCTGGTTGATTTGTTACCAGCCTCTTAAACGTCCTTTTAAACGTTAAAGCAGGGAACAGGCTTCCTATAGTGAGTCACCAGGAGGTTTCGGCCACCACGCGGGCCCAGTGAGGATTAGTGGATACACATTTAATTATCGTATTTACTTCAATATGCGTCACTGGTACTCAACATAGTTTTAACTGTTATTCCATTTACCGCGCCCAAAGGTTGACTGGGAGATCAATATCAAATCCACTTCATATCACTTTGTGCAATAAAGAATCTACATATATGTATAATATTAGTATAATGTTTAGTGTTATAATCAGTGCAGTGTCAATATGTATCAGTGTTGTTTGAAATAAAGGAAATTAATTATTATAATTAAGTAAACGTGTCCGTTCATAAAATATTTTAAAAAAAATAAGAAATCGTTGCTGGGCACTCTATGAATGATATGATTTGATATGATGATTTTTTTTTTATGTCAGGAAAGACAACCAAGGAAAACCCTCCATGGACACCTGGGAAGGGGACCCAGGTAGTGCCGGACTCCTACCGGCTAAAAAACCTTGAGTTGTCTTAACATCGTGTAGGTCTAAATTCTTGTGGCCCTGGTGGCCTTTCAAGAGTCACCGGTCGTGAATTGATATGATGATGTGATATGATACACTCTATGACCAAAACAATATATTTTACAACTTTTCACATGGAATCAGCTGAATGAGATTTGTGGGATGGGATTGAGCGAGATGCGATGTAATTGGGATGGAATAGGGTAGGGGTATAATTCATTATCCATATAAATGCTGCTAGTAAATAAATATAAATAAATAAATAACACCATACTGAATGGCTCACACTAGAGAGTTCCTGGGTCGTGGATCCCGAGACACACAGAAACACAAATATGTATATAATAAGTAGAAAATAAACATACATATTTGGAAATCAGGTATCACCCGAGCATGTCCACATGCACAGACTATTATCTAAACGTGTCTAAACTTAGGTGACATTCTGAGCAATCACTTCACTCAATCTCAAACACTGTGGCAGAAGCAGGTGGCAGATTTCCGACCCGTTACATGTAAACTGAGAATGTAAGAGCAGATGACAAGTCCGTATCCTTTGACAAATGGTCCCTACAAAGGGAGGAGGGCGATGCCCAAATAATGGGTGAACAACCTCTTAATGCTTGGAGGAGACATTTATTTTTACCATACAGTGTATCTATAGTTGCTCTTGAACACTTCTGTTGAATTAAGACGGATTTAATCAATGTATGTTATAAAAGGAAGTGGTTGCTTTGGAGACAGGAATATTGGTCAATTAGTTATTAAAACGCCAAGCCAATAAAGCTCTTATTGACATAGGTTTTAGGTAATACAAAACATATTAAAATTTTCCTATCAGAAAATACAATTTATTTATAGTATATTTGATTGTACACATAAAACAATACATGATTATATAAGAGTTGTAAGAGTAAATGTACAAAGAGCAAGCTCGTTTCCTGGAGATCTCTTCCAGGAGACCCGTGGAATAGAGACTGATCGAAACAGAATATTTTTTGTTTCGATCTATGTTATAAGGAAGTTATATCATCTATGTTATATCATAGTATAGCTATGTTATAAGGAAGATAGTATAAGGGTGTTATAATAAGATGATCTAACAATGCGAAATCGATTTTTTGATTGGCTGACGACGTCACTAATTGGTTTTTAAATATTATATAATTGTAAGTTTCATCTTCAAATGTATTTGTATAAAAGGTAACGTTTGTCTATCTATCTGTCTGTCTGTTTGTTCGCGCTAACCTCAAGATCTAATGGGCCGGTTTTGTAGTGGTTTTCATTGTTGAATAGTGTATATATCCACGAAACTTATAGTATACTTTGTAGCAAAATTGGTTCAGTTTTGTCTGTCACGCCAAAGGACATCACGGCTGTGTATCAAGACAAGATGACATCAACATGATTTCAGGCACGTATGGTATAATAAAGTCCTTTGACGATCTATTAACCAAACTGGTGATGCCTCTGAATCCTAATGTAGGCCATTGAGTGTGGCGTTATTTATTTCATTTATTTAGCAAAACCAATTTCAAAATTGAGTTTCAAATAGGCAAAGCCACGGGCTAGCTCTTAATTTGCATAAAATAACTCACTGGTATGTTGCTTTCTGATTACTAAGATTGTTACAGTCATACTACGAGTAGGTACGTGTACCGAAGGGAATCCTAAAGGGATTAATATATTTAGAAGGTATGAGCGTAATGAATTTGTCAAAGTAATTAAGAACAAATGTGCATCACGCCGTTCAGGGACCTTCGTTCTAATACAATACATCTTTACAAGTTTGTTGTGGAACTGTACTGTCCTATACTACAGGAGGAAATTATCTATAGGTACATATACCTAATAACATCGTAACAATAATAATGCCGTACATATAATAATGCCGTTTATGTACAACAAATATTTTTGAAAAAATAATAATAATTGTACTGTATGGCACTATGAATGTTACAGACCCCAAAAAAACAATTTGTAGAATTTTGTCTGTTTGAACGCGCATCAGGCAGAAACTACTGGATGGATTTTAATAGAACTTGGCATAATTACAGTTTACATATCTACAGTTTACGGTTAACATTTAGATCCTAAATGTTAACCAGATACATTTTTTATCTAGATTCATTATAGAGTTCCCAAGGGAATCAAGCTATACATCTGCGCGCACGTAGTCGCGGGCACGGCTAGTTAAAAATAAAAATAAACTCATGTCTACGACCTGGCTTGTTTCCTTGTCTGCGCGTTAGTGTTGTTGAGAAGCTATATATTTCCGTCAATCGACGTACGAACGAAAATACCGAGCCGTTATCAGTATCGGCTAATTATAGCAGGCTAAGAACCTCGGCTGCCCGAGTCAAGGGTACGTTCACTCCCTCCCAAGTTCAAAGGTCACGCAGGTCACGAGTGAAACAGAATCATTCGCGACCGGAACCTACGAAGTGTGCAATATTGTCTATTGTTAGTATTGTTACATCCCGATATGGAAACAATTAATTGGCGCACTCGACTTTCCAATAACAATGAATGCAAGTTTACAATAAATACTACATTGCATTGAGACTGTCGATATCAGTTTATAACATATCACTGTATAGCACAGACATCACGGGGCGTTTCGGGCCACCATCCATTATGTGGGCCCAGTACGGATTACATATGTCCCAGTTTTTTTGCTCGTAATTTACAAAACAATAATAATTAATTATACAATTCGTACATACAGAAACTCAGTGTTTCAATCCGGGGTTCGAACTCACAATATCATAAGTGCAAATCGAGATTAGATATCACTAGGCGTTCAACGGTCGCCATTGTTGGATGTTTATTAATGAAATGTGTTTAAAAGTTGTAATTTATCTCTTGTTATAATAGAATGACTATAATAATACAGGAAATCTATAACATATATATGTCGCTAAGTAACAGAAAATGTATCAATTTGACAATGTTTTTCCGGTTCCATATCTCGGCGTATGAATGCAGATGCATATGTGTAAGTGAGTGCGTGCATTGGCGAGCGCAGTGAATGCGTGTGTGCGTGCAGGATCGCATTACAGCTGAAACTCGGGGCGCCTGCCGAAAACTGCGGTCAACGACCCGGTCAGGAGCGCGGCCGTAGAGCGCGATCAAACACGCTCGACACTGTAGTCGCAACGTTATTTCCTTTCAGTATACATATAATTTATGTTATAGAACTGACATACTACAACATTAAATTATATGTCTAATATACATCTCCATTACACTTACTTAGATACATAAATTGAGTACAATATATGAAACTTGGGCACACTATCAAAGTAATATCGCTATAGAACAATGAAAATAGTGTGAAATTTAACATATGTATAAATAAAATGATATAGTGTTAGGGCCTTACCTATGAAATTGCCATTTATTCATAGTAGGCACTTTGAACTTAGTTATCTTGCGTTTGGCTTGGAATTCCAAATTCAAATTAATTTCAATTTAAAGCTACGACGTTTTGCGAAGATATAGTTCTGTTTGTGACCACGGAAAAGTTAAAAATTAGCGTTATTTTCGAATATGAGTTCCGTCGTGGCAGCGACGCAGCAGAGACGACACGCAATATTAACGATGTTTACAAGCCCCAGGGACGACCAGAAACTAAAGTCGATAATGACGAATTGAAAGCAATAGTGGAAGCGGATTCATCTCAAACCACGTCTGAGTAAGTGATAAAACTATATTGATTCATTTGTGTCAAATCGGGAATGTGAAGAAGCTCGGAAAGTGGG
This sequence comes from Sesia apiformis, assembly GCA_914767545.1. NCBI lineage: Eukaryota > Metazoa > Arthropoda > Insecta > Lepidoptera > Sesiidae > Sesia > Sesia apiformis. Next base: position 6,445,549 of record OU611950.1, on the reverse strand, counting down.
TACCGTATCAGCTTAATGAAAGTTAGCTGCAAACACGCGTAGAAGAGTGCCTTTCTTTGCTGAATCGACACAAAATTGAAGGAATTCTGAATCGTATTGTCACTTGTGATGAGAAGTGGATCCCGTATAATAATCGTAAACGTTCGTCATAATAGTGAAACCTGGGAGACGCAGCCAAACAATGTAAATAGAGTAATAAAACAAACTAGAGTAAATAAAACAGAACTAGAGTAAATAGAGTCAAAAGAAGTTCATATTGACTGTATGGTGGTCCTGTGCCGGTATTATCCACTACAATTTTTTGAGATCTGGTTATAAATGTAAAAGAACTGTAAACGATGATAGACAAGCTCGCTATGAAACAAACGAGTCTGGTCATTCGTTCTAGTCCACTGCGTATCTATGATAACGCTTATCCACACACTGCACGACAGATAGTCTCAACGTTACAGGAGCTTCGACTTGAAACTCCGTCGCCCACTGTATTCGCCTGACCTTGCCCTTACTAATTTCCATTTTTTTCTGAATTTGGACAACTTTTTACACGGGATAAATACAACTGCGATGACGTAGTAAAAAACGCCTTCAGAGAATTCATCGATTCCCGTCCCCGGGAGGTCTATAGCAGAAACATTAATCAATATCCGTTAAATTGGCAACAGTGAATTGATAATGATGGACAATACTTCGATTAATTAAATATGTATATAATTTTCATTAAAAAAAATACTTGAATTTTTCCAAATAAAAAGGCAGTTTCATAGGTAAGGACCTAATAAATATGTTTGTCTACCAGTTGTGATTTATTTATGTTAACAATTTTAATTGCTTTTTGTAAGTGTCAAGATCGTTAGAGTGCGCTACAATGCTCGGTGATATATTTGGTGACATTGAACCGAGTCCATTGCCAACGACCTCGCTCCTCGGGGAAGCTCGGCGCGGCTTGCGTAATCGCTCCTGCGTACAGAGTCGCGACCCCACGCACACTATGAACATCCCGTACACACGCATGTTATGCACACAGGCCCTTGTCTGTGATAATCACCGATCAATAATCCGTCAAAAACGTTATTAAGGAGCAGACGACACGAGGTTCTTAGCGTATAATGTTTATCGAATGTTTTATTTATTTTTAATTGTGCTCTACATAGTTTCTATATGAAACTGATTGATTATGATTAAACATATTTTTTGTATTAATTAATGTCGCTATTTTGAATTATATGACAGTGATCTCAAATATTGATAATATTGAAATAATATTGATCAATATGCATTATATTACATTCTTAACATTTAGTAAATAAATAAGCATAGGTACTAGTTTCGAAGAAATAATAAAGCCGCTATTGTAAAATGATTAATAATAAGAAAGTATTTAGTGTAACGAAACTGAAAGGTAAAACAAATTGAGGGCAAAATTTTCTTTATTTTTTTATATTTCAATAATATATCATTGTTTATCATTTATTATATTATAACCGATCTAGAATATAAAGAGATAGGGATATCTTATGTAAGCTTCATTTAAATATTACTATATCATATTCATAACATACCGTCAGCCTGTGCCTTTCCACTGCTCGATATATGCCTCTTACTCTGACAACCTATTTTCCACGTCGTTTGTTTTTTATTTTCTCGTGTAATTTTTTCATCTATGTTGCGTAACACTCTTCAGTTATTGTCTGTCCTTTAGTTAAATAATCAATCATAATGATACCTTCCGCATCCCAGAAGATCGAGGCCATTGTCTTGCCAGCGGACGCAAAGACCTTGAATCTCTTGACTGGCGGGGAGGAAGATCTTTTCCACACCTTACTTTGGTTCTTCGTCTCCGGGTCAAAATGGTGAACCCACGTTTCATCAACGGTCACGAAACGTAGTCGAAAAGATACTGGCTCTCGGTCAATAATTGCCAAATTTTGCTTTGAAATGTCTACTCTTGCTTTCTTTTGTGCGTCTGTTAACATTCGAGGAACTCAACGCGCGGCCACCTTTTTCAATTTTAAGGTATGAGTTAAAATGAACTGAATCATCCCGATCGAAAACTTCATATTCTCAGCTAAATGACGAATAGTCACACGTCGATCTGTCATAACAATTTCTTCAATTTTTTTAACGTTGTCTTCAGTAGCAGCGGTTGTTGGGCGCCCAGAGCGAGTCTCGTCGTTACAGACTGTTCTGCGCATTTAAATTCCGCGCACCAGTATGCTACTGTAGGATAAGACGGAGCATTGTCTCCCAAAGTAGACTGCAATTCTTTAAATACACATTTCGTAGAAAAAATATTCAGGCAGAAATATTTAATAACCGCACGAACTTCGATTTTCTCCATTTTGCACACTAATAAAATTCCCGCTAAATGTAAACAACGAAAAAAAATATTGGTGACAGTTTTTTATTTTAATTCTTTTGGCACTGGCTACTACTGAATTTGAAATTCGAATGAAATAGAATGCATTCCTATAACTTAATGTAAAGTATCCGATTCCAGAAACTTATTGATCAACCTAGTACTGTAGTAATTTTTACAATTGGCGGCGTAGCAATCTTAGGGCAATACGATGCAGTGCTCTAAAGCTTAGGAAGCTTAATGAGGGGGAGAGTGCACGCTGCAATCCAACAGCCGCTGGACGCACTCGACTGGCCACGTTACCCCTCTCTCACAGAAGACTACCCACTTTAGAAGATACATTTCCCACTTTATCTTATTTCCCTAATGTACGTACGTGTTTCGGTAGTGAGTGAGATGTGCCAGAGTCCATTCCCATCCTATCCCTCCCCATTTCCCCAACCCTTTCTCCAAATGCATTTCTATGTCCAAAGGTAGGCAGCGCATCCGGGGGCGTGCCAACGTTTGTCATTTTGGACTAATGTTGGCATGTATCACGGATGTCTATGGGCTACAGTATCCACTTACCATCAGGTGGACTGTATGCTCGTCTACCACCTTCGTCCATAAAAAAAAAAAAAAGCTGTTAGCCTCCTACCTTGAAGCTCCTTTCCAATGACGTAACTAAATAGCCAGACTCCAAAATGTATCAATATCGTTCTTTGACGATCTAAAATCACACTGCGTCTCTTTTTGTATTATAAAGATAAATAAGATGCATATTTAGATTGCTTAAGAGAGAATTTCGAATGTTTTGTAAATGTAGTCTTAAATTATAATTGGTTAAGAGCTCAATTATTTTTTCACTGGGGCCTTGACCATACTTCGCATAGAAATGTTAGATACATACTCGTTCGTTGCATACGTACATATTTAGAATGATAAATATGTAAATCTGAAATTAACAATATATCCATATTCTGTGAACCTATCGAAGATTTATTTAGAAGCGATAACATCCTAGATACCAGTGCGGGGTGAACGCCCTGTGAACCCGAAACGTCCGGAAATTGAAACTGCAAGGTAATTCCGAATTTACAAACAAGCTTGTAACGGTAATCTGACAACAAAGGCAATTAAACTGTACTGTACTATTCTGGAGTCTCTGCTCTGTTATGGGTTCAATCCATTGTCTGTGGATCGTTTTATTTTCACCCGATTCGTTTCAAAAAATGAAAGAATGTAAGTGGATGTCTTTTTTGTCATTAGCTGAAAAGTTTTTAGGAAACAATCAATAATTTAGAATATTGTACAAGAAACTCGTTTTAGTCTCGTTATAAAAACTCTTATATAAAGTTATAAGCTCTTATTCTCAATTTTACATTAGGTACGTGATTTTTACAGTACCAATTTATAAAATATGACGTCTTAAAGGAGATGGAATATAATCGGCTATTTACGTCGCTGCCATTCATCATCACGTGACGCCTCCTCCGTTAAATAATAGAGTTATATAATATAGAGAACCGGAAATAGAAGATCATGACTGATAATCTCGTTCTCATTCACGATATGTCATATATTATATCGCACATTGTTCCAAAACAGTAAACTGGAAAATTAAATTGGAAGTTTTTCTAAATGTACCTTTTCTTCTTTATTTTTCATTTCGCCAAGAAACTTTGGCAATGTAGTGTAGTTTTTCTAAACAACAACAAGCATGCTGTTTCAAGGTCTTGCCACGCGCCCTCAGCTGCCCTCGCGGTGTGCTCGCCTAACCCGCGACCACTTTCACTATCGATGGAACTACTCGCTGTGTAACAGTCGCATCACAGTTTAGAATGTCGGCGAAACTTGAGCCGCGGATCGCGATATCGTCCCATCGTCAGCTGTTTGCAATTTTTCATGGGTGTCCGATTTCTGGAATGAGGGAGGTCTGGGGATAGTACTTAATACCATCTTTGTTATTCCATTTTTATAGAATCTTTGTATATTGAACGACGAAAACTTGAAAATGCATTTTGAAAAAGTATGCAGTAATTTAAAGGAACAGGGTCATTGACATTTTTGTTTTAGTTCGATGATTCTACAAGAGATTACTTTGGAGGCGGACAGTGAACGCGAGTGAATAAGCCGGTGGTTGTTGGTATGTACACTCGCGGCAGGGTTGCGTGAGAGAGCAGTGGTGGTGTTGCGGGTCCGCTTCCCGAAGGGTCCCGGAGGAGCGATCCCGCGGGGCGGCGCGGCACTGTGCCGGTCAGTCACCGCTCCGCCGGCGTGCCGCACGCTCGCTGCTACTACTTAGTCGTTCCACGCGCTATTGTTCCGGCACCTCCTGTGTTTATCTGCCGCCCTGGTACGCATGGCACGTCGATGTATGAACTCGTGACGTGATTTTCAGACCAGTCGGTGTCTTTGAAATTTCAGTGGATTGTGACCGTTTTATGTGCATGACAGTGGAGAGTGACTTGCGAGGAAGGATTGTTATTGCAAAGGATTCTGGTGATGCTGGAGAGGATATTACTGCAATTAAAATTAAAGGTCTCGATGCGCTCTCTTCATTCTTAAAAAAATCTTTTTAGTTATTTTTTAGTTTTGGTTTACCAACTGTAAAAAATATTAAGTGATCGCTTATATTTTAGAATTAATTATACGTACAATTGGTTTATATTTTCTATAAATCAAAATCTAGTTCCAACAGGCCTGTAACGGCCTTTCGTGACTCATTCTGAAAGTTGAGAAACTGATTTCCTTCGTGATTCACAAATGTAATAGTGACTACAATATATTTTTAATTACCGTAGCTATAGCGAAAGTGTTTAAATTTAATTTTGTTTCTTTCCTTTGACAATAAAAAATACATTTCCTTAAAACGATATCCAAAGAGCACGAAAATTAACGAAACTGCAGAGAGCGAAATAAGGAATATCGTAACTGCATATCGTCAATAATTTGGCAATATACGAAACAAATTATATACAGGCTTAAATCGAAACCTTAGGTCTGAGTATGCAGGAACTGATTACCTCATTTGTAATATTAATACAGTTTGAGTAATAGTTAAAATTAATTTTATAGGTACTAATTAAATTAAGTAAACGTATTTCAATTGCATGCTCTGTGTCGGAAACATCCATCGTTCATATCCGCCACTTGCAAATTCAATGTAAATTAAAATCAAAGTGAAAGCATAACTTTATAAAATCAGGAAATGATCCCAGACGCTCGACTTATTTTGATTTAACAAGATCAGTTACATTCATACGTCACTCATAACTGTAAGTTAAACATGAATAATTAATTAGAAAGTTATATAAATTAATTATGATGCTATGTTACCTACAATACACGATTCCAGTAATTTTTTTAGCGTAGATAAAGTCGATGTAGTAAAATATGTGGTGGGTACAAAGATTCTATGTTATTATATCTTTTGCTGAATTAGAAAGGTGAAATGTATGTGTTGTTCCGCAGTTGCGAGACCGCCTTGCCTTCGCTCCCAACCAGTAGACATGAAGGAAAAAGGCTGAACGCATCACACGTGGCCTAAAAATAAAAATGTAAGTAATTAGTCATAAAGCTTACATTATAAATTAATATAGGAATACAATAAGTTATTTGGGCATCTCATACTGCAATATTGTCTCATTTATACAAATTATTCATCTCACACTATTCTTGAGGCTTTAGACTTAACAGTAGTCAAAGTTTAGTCATTAATAACTCAATCTGAAATATCAATTTGAAATAGAATGTAATGTTTTTTTTTTCAGAAGTTTAAACCACATGTAATTAGATAGAAAGTATTACTAATGTAATAAATTGGAAACTATATAAAACAATAATAATATAGCTCAACCAATAATACATAAGACAGCAATAGAACAATAATAGGTAAATAGCTGTAGGAATAGTTACAAGGGTAGTAGTGTTAATATATGTGTAAATGCAGTATAGCCTGAGTCATAGTTTTTCATTTATAGAAATATGAGTCAGTTTCCAATAGAAAAGTGTAAAACCCAGGTTTTCGTAAATGTTTCGCATTTAGGTGATGCGTGTGTTGAGTTCCGCCCGCCCTATTGACTGCGATGTCCGCCCGCCGCGCGGTCACACACAGGCCGTTACCCTGCCACACGCTGCTGATTAATTAATGACACTATTTTGACTGAATGGGCATTAAGTTGGCACTCACTTACCATTTCATAAAAATAAAGTTGAACCTTGAACATTAAATATGTTCACGGTTCAACTTTTTATTTTTATTTCTTTCTTACTCTTAATTTCATAACCTTTATAAAAATTCCAAAAATCATTCCGACATCAATACATACGAACTATATGTCCGTTGGATGGAGTTCGTAAAACTTTATAACATTTTTATAAACACTTTTTCTGACTCTTACAAAAAATACTGTAACCTTCCTCCCGACTGGCACGTGCCGTTCGTTGTTTTCATTTTAAAAGACAAGACTTTTTAACTTTCATTATAGACTCTTTATTTATATCTTTCTTTTATTAGTATCTATCTACATATGGATGTAAAATAATTGTCCATTGAACTTTTGATAGAGACTATTAGGACGTTTTATAATGTAAATTTCACTTTCTACATAATAGAACTTAGTAAGTGCTGGTTAACCTTTGACATCTTTTGTTCAGAGTTCAGTTGACATCTTTAGTTTTAAGTATCAATATATTTAATAAGATCACTAATTAAACAAGAATAATAATATGTACTCCGCTTTCACAACCAGATAAATAAGAGGATTTTTTGTTGTACTTTTTGTAACCAGTTATTAAACAAGAATAATTTTGTCGTTTTCATAACAAATAACAAAACTGTAATAACAATATTTTTTACTCTTTATTAATCAAGATAAACGTGGGCCACAATAATCCGTCCGTAGCAAAAGTGCTGGATATTTTACTAAAGGAAACAAAGATTCACTACACAACGACTACCAAGAGAAAAGATTAAAATTACCAAAACATTGATATCGTAATTAATTCAGCAGCAAATTAATAAAAAAATTAACAAGATGTTTGTACTATTGGCTACTGCTTCGAATTTATTGCTCCTTTTATATTTTGAAAATTTTTATTCATTGGGAACTATGAGTATATGTTTTTTTCTTGCGAAAAAGTATTTATTGTTGTTTTATATTTGTGTTACTCCTCGTTTTTTAATTTGATTTGGTATTTAGAAACTATAATTTGTGTCGTGTATGTATTACGCCAATTAAATATGTAATCATTTATGTACCTTCAAGTTTTCATTTTGTTTGTTATTTATAGCTTATCTTGTTAAATAACTACTTACGGAGAAGAGGATAAATATTTTTAATATAGTAGTTCGTGTAATAAAGTTATGAAAACGACAAAATTATTCTAGTTTAATAACTGGTTACAAAAAAATTGTGAAAAAAAATTGGTTGTGAAAGTGGAGTAAATATTATTGTTTAATAACTCGTTATGAAACAGAAAAAAAACATGTTTTTTAGGTTTGGATAATTCAAAATGGCGGATTTATTATAGTAGGAAATCTTCATAATTTAGAAACCTATTCATGTGAGGCAGGGCCGTCTTAAGTCTATTCTGCGCCGGGGTGCGGGAGTGTATCCTAAGACAGTCAAACATCCTATTGTGTATCCTATGACAGTCAAATATCCTATTGTGTATCCTATGACAGTCAAATATCCTATTGTGTATCCTATGACAGTCAAATATCCTATTGTGTAATTGTTTACTATAGCGTTATATTTTTTCATTACCTTTAAAAGGTGAGCGCCCGGGGTGCACCGCACCCCTTGCACCCCCTGGTAAAGACGGCCCTGATGTGAGGCATAGTTGAAAATGCCTTGACGAGAGCATTTCAACATCAAATGGCGTCATCAAAGGAATATTGAAATTATTTTATTTTTACACACAAAAACAACACAGAAAAACGCGTACAGATAAAAGATGACCATCTAACCCAAGCAATTATACAATTTAAAACTACAATGTATTGTATAAAACTACAATACTACAATTAAAACTACAATACAGTGAAGGAACAAAAATACAATTGAAATTGCAACTAATAAAATTTTAAAATGATGTTTCTGCACACCACAGTTCAATAAAGTGCATTAGAAGTTGTTGATGGAAATTGATCCTAGAGAGTTAAGAACGAGTTATATCATACAAAAAATGTATATGTAATGAAGCCACTGAGGATTTATATATGTAATAAATATAAATCATAGGCGCAGTCTTTATTCTTTATTTGAACAATTTGCACAATGTGAGTACAAGAGGTGTTATTGGTACATTCGATCGTCACATTACCATACATGACATGCAAATATTTAATATTATCGTACATATTATTAATTATCTAATAAAAGATTGCAATGATCTAACTGTCAGTGTCATCCCATGAACTTTAAATAAAATAGGACAGTACAAAATTAAATTAAAAAAAAAAAGATTTAATCAAAATTACATTGACGTAAAAAATATGAATGTCAATGATTAAGAATTAAATAATCAAATATTAATAAAAATGACGATAAATTAAGAAATATCATCAGTTTTGTTAAACAATATCATACATCACCATAATATTAAATGATATTACAATGTCAAATAAACATAAAAATGTCAAACTAACATAATGTCCGTTTTCCACCCACGCTTTGATAGACTAAGAACTCTGTAACTGAATAAAAGTTTCTTACCAGAAACCACTTTCTAGGGACATTTAGTTGTTAAACGGCAGAGACTTTGTTGATGGTGGAAACGCATTATGCGTAACAATTCTTCTGGAATAACATTGTTTTTGGCACTCTTATTAATACTAATCTATCTTGATTTCTTAGTGTCATACGTTCTCCAATTACGCTACCAAGTGTGTTGAATTGATGTTTATTTGATTGTAAAAATTTGAAGATTACATAAATATATATACAAGGAAGAGTTAGCACTTTTAATTCTTGGAACACTGGTTTGCATGATTCAAAAGTGGTACCACCATAAAGGTGTGGTGGCAGAATTTTTTTCTGTACTATAAATGCTTTGTTAGTCACAAGAATCACCCCATATTATAAGACCGTAATTAAGAACCGACGCTACAATACCGTGGTATGCTGTAAGTCTTGTTTTCAAGGAAGCTCAGGGTGCGCAGTGCATGACCGAGGTGTGTTGCTTTTCATCTAGGCTGCTAATTATTTTATTTACAAAACTAAAGCAAGCGTGTGTTATGAACTTATTAACTTGAAAACCGTATTTTTCTTGTTTTATTAAATTGAAATTTGTTGCAAATTCCGTTAGTTGTTTGTGCATGGTCGGGACTGTATGGCGGATGACCCATCATCGCTACATTTACAGTACTCAAAAATTGCTTCGGTTATCTAGCGGAGTGAACTGGGGCATTGTCGTGATAAAGGCATTGTCGTGTCTGTTTCGTGGGCGTCGTTCTTTGATTTTTTCCAAAACAGAAGCCAAACAGCCGTTCACATACCAGTCCACATTTACTGTTCTTTTATTTTCTAAAGTTTAGTAGCAAAGTGGCCCGATCTGCCAAAGAATGAGGCAATCATCTTCTTTTCGCACTCCGTCCTTTCTTCACTTTCGTCGGGAACGTCGGGGAAAGACCCACTGCGTAGATTGCCTCTTAATTTCAAGCTCATAGCAGTAAATCCAGCTTTCGTCACCTGTAACTATATGAAAAACAGCATTTGGTTAACCGTTGTCGAATTTTTCAAGCTTTTGGAGACACCATTCCACGCGGCAGTGATTTTGAGCTTCGCTCAAATTGTGAGGGATCCATCTAGCACAAACTTCCTTACCCTTAGGTGATCGTTTGAAAATTTTTGAACTTCACTGCCAATAACCATACCAATAACCAATGATGCCCGTATCTGCTGATACGTCGTTCGTCTGCTTCAATCATGAGTCGCACAGTTTTGATGTTTTCTTCAGTTACCGTCGTCGCAGAGGACGGCGTCACAATTTGACATACACGACATGCAATTCTCTAACATCCTCACTGAGATAGATACGACCACGTTTAAATTCACCGAATCAATTATAAACAGTGGCACCGGAGGAGGCTTCATCACTAAATGCTGACTTAAGTCTTTCATAACTTTGTTTCTGGTTTAGACTGTAACGAAAGGCATAAAAAATCATTGAACAAAAATGTTCTCTTATTGAATTCATTTTCCGCAATCACTTAGTTTTCAAATTTCCGCCAGAAATAAGAAACAAATGACAGCTTTGAAAATTTAATGGCGTTTGACAACTAAAGAGTTCTATTTTCAAATACATATGAAGATATATGCATACCTATTTAAACTGCTCTTCAAATTTCTATAAAAATAATATTAATTGACTAATCGTATCGCTAGTTGTGTCAGATACATATATATAATAATAATAAATATATCATTCGTATAGTAAGCACGCGCTACACAATATAATTTGTCCAATCTATGTTTCGAATCATTGGGAATATCCTCACTCACGGTTTCTGACGTTTACACTCCTATCAAGTTTCGAATATATTGGTAGTGAAGTGAAAACAAATTAGTATATACTTCATGTAAAACAGTGACGTTGGCGCGGTTGTGTTTCCGCTTTATCGATGGAGTATCGATACCTTTGAAACAAGTACCATTTAAATTTTAAAAATGTACATTTGAATATATTATATAATTCATTGGATATAATATACAATTTGACGCAGGATTTTTAACTGATTCACATGACTTAATATTGATACTTATGTTTGGGTATATTATGTATATTATAGTGTATGGGATCCTACAGAATTTACTACAGATATATAGGGTACAATTATGCTTATGTATATGTAGGGACAGCAGTAAGCAGTGAGTTTATTGTCGGTGCACTGGGATAAAACAGTAAGTCCCTAGCATTCCTCTACCGGAATGGTCAAATTAATAAAGTATCACTTGTCTGTACACATATTTGGTTTCCTTTACATTATCTCAAAGGAACCAACACATACAATTCTTTGACTTAGACTGCTAACTTGTTAAAATTTAAAGTATAGCAAAACTTAAACTTGTTATTGAAATTTTAATAAGAAAATTTAAGAGTACACAGCTCACACTTGACCGTTGTTTTTTATTGATAAAATTTGAAACGGCTTTCAAACACTGTCATGGTAAATTGATTTAACTTTACAAGTGTGCGTGAGCGCTCGATTACTGTGTGCGAAGCGTCAAATTTGACAGCACCACGCGCCGCTCGACCTAGGAAGGGACAGTTAAGGACCGTATAGATACGCCAATAGACAGAATATGTTTTAGAGTAGTTACATGTGTTCACAATATCGATTTGAGAATACATGTGCACTATGACTATACGCTGTGACTGTACGCGATAGTTAAAACTAAACGTTCTAAAGAAAATGATTCCGCGAAACGCAAACTGCACTCGCGGTAGCACGCGATTTTGGTCTATTACATAATGAGTTAAGGAGCACAATCGCACATGATGCGCCGGCGGCGTATTGTTGCGGGAATAATGCAATAGGTAGTAGTTTACGAGGTCTTTCACCGGGAACATTATATAGGTCATTTAGATTAACAACGCTCCCCGCGCCCACTTGCAGCCACGCGCAATTTGAGTTTTTTACGCATGTTTAAAATATATAGAATTTCCATATGTATTGTATAGGCCATTGGAACATTCGAACGAATACTAAATTCTTTGCTGCTCATTATCCATTTAGTCAATAGGCGACTAGGTGGCGCAAATCGCAAATACAACATTGTAGAACAAACATTCAGTTGAAGCAACGAAATAAACGTTAAAAACTCACCATATTAACTTGTTTATGACTGCTAAAAGCTTATAATCATACGAACGATCGCCTAATTAATAATTTGGGTTCAATGCATTCATCAAAACGAAATAATAAATAAATAAAATTATAAAATATACCTACATAAATTTTAAAGATAAAAAATATTTTATATAGAAAATAGTAGCCCCCGTGTTACGTCGTTTCATATTAAGTATATATATATCGGCAATTAAATGCATTATAATTTATTTATAATGCAATGATTTTTATGATTTATAATATAATTTATTATAATATAATTCATAATCTACACTGCATATTATAATGAAAGTTGGTCGATCAGAGTTCCTTGATAAATCCGGGGTGGTCGATGTTAAAATGAAAGTCATGTCATAGTCATAGACGTTAGAATAGTATTCCTTTGTCTATGATCATTATTGATCATAGTAGCGATTTTTAATCTATACCTTTATACTTGTATGTAGACTTATCTACCTAGGGTCTTTCCTTTTTAATTTAAATAAAGGAAACCTAATTGGCAAAAGTAAAGAATATTTATATAACACAATTATATTTGTTTCTAGAAATTTCTATTCGCACTGGCCTACAAAATAGTCATAGCTAAATACTAGGTTGTTGATTTCCTTAACGTTAGTTAAGGGTCTCAGGCGACCCCAATACCATAACTAACCATTGTTGCTGTTTCTTATCGTGTAATAAGTGTGGTGCCACATATGCAACTAATTTACGGTTTCCATGCCCTACATCACCGGTAATAATTTTCCATTTCTCTTTGATATGGTATTGTCGAGTTATTTATACCCTTTATTGTGGAGACTAAGCTCGTTTTGTTGTTGAATAAATAATCGACAAACATCTTTTTTAGATACATATACTTTCTTGTGATTTTGAGGTGTGAATTTGTTTAATTTCTATATAGACTTATTAGTTTACTCATAAGAATTAAAAATATAACAAAGTAGCTTACTCTACAATATATACTCACAAATAAAGCCAATGAGAAATTTAATTTAATGTAAATATAAATAGTTAGGAATTAAATTGAAGTATCCGTATAAATACGTACAAGTAAGCTTCCGCTTTTCAGTTATAAATAAATAATAACCTTTCATAAATAATAAACGTATAAACTGATTGGTATATAAAAAATAAGTAGTTAAAATAAGAATTGTTTTTAGAAAAAATGCACCGTAAAAAATATCGGTGGCCGATAGGAAATAAATTGTTGAAATCTTGGTCGGAATTTAATTTAATTGAAAACTATCCTTGTAGCAATCTAGCTCATGTCGTTCGGTGACAGAAAGGATTTATTGTGGAAACAGTGACGGTTCACGAGCCTCCAGACTAGGCCCGGCCCACATTCGGGAGGTCGCCGCCCGATTGTGAACTCTGCACTCCGGTCGATTTCAGCCGCCCTGGTGTATTTCGTAATGGATCCTTGTTCCGCAAGACACGTTCGTTAGAGATTTTTATTTGCTTAAAAATTGTAAGAATTTGTAATTGCACTTATTTGTTTATTGCACATTGTATTACGTTTTCAAATACGAGATTTAAAAAATTAAGTACTTGATAGTGTTGATCAATAATTTTGAAACCTTATTCCTTATATTCCATACGAAGGTAGTTCTCCGGTACATATCAAAAAGTTTTAAATTAAATTTTATTTTGATTGGATGTTTAAGGAATTAACTTTACCTTTTAGGAGATGGTGATATTGCCAAAATTTCGGTATAGTAAGAATATTCAACCCCGTTGCTGTTCGACGGATCTCCAAACGCCTCGTGCGGTTCTACGCCAGGGGTCAATGTTCGTCAACCGTATATAGGTCAACCGAAGGCGCCTCTCCGTCTATATTATGTCAGCCTGGTACCTTTACTTGGCTTTATACGCGAATTTGGCTTTAAAACTTCGCTCAAACTCTATTCAAAAACGGGACAATTTGGCTGTTATTGTTTTGCAACTTTTACCGTGAACTGCATAGGTCATCCTAACCGGTTATTTCGGTATAGTGAATGATTTATAAAATCCACGCACATGTAACGGAAGGGGTTACTTACAAGTATAGATAGAACAACGGTCGCCTCGCTGAATCAAAATCAGAGGGCTTAGAAAGCTAGACCGTTGATCTTTGTTATTGTAATCCGATATTTGACATTTTGCGAATTCACAATAGGTTTTGACAATGGTCAACGAACCCACAAGTATTATGTTTGGGTTTATTTCAATCTGGTCACAACCTAGTTAGAAAATACTCGTTTTAGAGTATTTAGAAGTTGCCACGCATCGTGAAGAACTTCGTTTGTTGGTTAACTGCATTATTGCATGGCCGCACGATAATGTCGGGTGAGGCGAAGTATCATGATGAAGCGTTAGATGCTTTCCAGTTTGGTAGGGTTATAATGATGCTTAGAGTGGTGGGCTGCTGCGCGCGGGCAAAAGGGAAAGTGTTCGGAGCTTCCTGCTCGCACGCGGAAGCGTTTGTACGTAACTGCATTTCGCGAGGCGTGCGCAGCGCAGCTATCACCCGCTGCACTTGCAACATCGCTCACTGGCTTTGAATGCAAATGTTACCATTATAGCTTTTGCTATACTAGCAGCAGATTGTACTTTCTAAATAAGAATTATATTTTTTTAGAAGATTCCTTTATTTGTTTTTACCTACACTTTACAATGAAATCCATTGATATTAAATGTATATTGGTATCACTATCAACCCATGAAATCTGTTCATGAAGATCATTGTAAGTGGCAAATTGCAAGGCTTATATCATTGCTGTAATATAAGCCATTGCTTATATCACCTGAATTTTTTGAAAAACATGTCCTTCTGCAAGATTTTTAAAGTTTATCCTAAACATAATAATTTTATGTAACTAACGATTTTATTAGTAACTGGCATTTTTTATTTATTTTATATACCCGATATATCGGTCCAGTTACATGAAGCGTGGTTGCGGTGAGACTGTGGTAGTGGGCGAAGGTGCTATTGACAAACAAATCAGTCTACCCTGTCTTGTTCGTTTTTGATTCCATGTCCTCAACTAATGAGGTCACTAATGAGGTCCTCAACTGCTGCCATAAACGCATTCCGAGCGTCCTTAGGGCTGTTGAAAAGATTGCCACGGAGTCCAAGCTTCACTTTTGGAACGAGAAAGAAGTTGCATGGAGCTAAATCAGGGCTATAAGGAGGGTGGCTCAATTCTTGGATCTCTGTGGTCTTCAAAAACTCTTATGTAAGTTTTGCTTTGTGATATGATGCATTGTCATGATGCTAGAAAAGCCCTCCCGAACCTGTTTTAGGACGTTTTTGATTTAACACATCGAATACAGTTGATAAACATACTTCACTGTATCATTGGGCATTAACAGTTTTTTTGAGCGTCTAAAGAAATTGTTGCTAAATGGCAACCCGCAGGAATGTTGCCACCATCTTTTTGCCCACACTGCGCAAACTTTTTGACCTGGGAGGCTCCTCGTCTGGTAACACCCAAAACCGTTAATTGCCTCTTAGATAGTGGGTCATACTGATAGATCCAATCTCCGGTAATCATATTAAATATATTCCGTTACTCTCCATTTTTCGAATTTTACAATCATTTCCCTGCACCATGTCACGCGAGCTTGTTTTTGTTCAGCAGTTAGTAAATGAGGAACCCATCGCGAACAAAGCTTCTTGACTTGATGGTGTTGGTGTAAAATTTCATGAATGACCGGCGGTGAAATCTTAAGAGTCTCCTCAATCTGTTTGTAGGTAGTTTTTCACTCTTCGTGCAACATTTTCTTTACCGCCTCAATGTTTTCATTTGTTACAGTAGTCGCAAGACGGCCACTTCTCTCATCATCTTTTAAGGAAAATTTTCCTTGTTTAAACTGACAAAACCATCTAAAAATTATTGCACGGAACGGTGCGAGCTCCCCAAAAGCTGATACCAATCTATCTTTACATTCACTCTCATTTAAACCAACTTTAAAATCGTATAACATTAGTGAACGAGAATGTTCTCATTCGAATTCCATTGTTGCATAGAAAAGCGCGCCAAATGCAATAAAAAAGTGAATACAACATATTTTTTTTGCGTTTTGACCTATGATGATGTTTTAAAAACGGTACAGCTCAAATAAGTTGCCTTTCTGAAATTACAGTATCTCAAAATTTATCTAGTCACCGTATGTAATTTCCTTCCTGGACAGTCTCGATATTTTCTTTCACCAAGACATACCCACTGTTCGCTTTATTTAAACCCTATTTATTTCTTTTTTCTCTATTTTAGCTGATTTGTCTAAAAATTGAAATTTTAAACACAATTCGCAATTTGATAATCAAGTACTTAATATAACGTATTTGATAATCAAGTACTTAATATAACGTATTTAATAATCAAGTACTTAATAAGTATTTAATATGACGTAATCACATTAAATTCAGTAAGTGAGCATTAAATACCAGTAAAAAATTAAATAAAATTTATTTAATAGAATTACAGTTTCATCATGAAGTCTTGTCAACAAGCGGGCAATAGCAATATAACTAGATTCAAGAAAGTTGCGCCGTGCGTAGATATCTATGGCTTTTTTATCACTAATTGTAAGTTGAATTGGACTTGTTATAAAAATATATCAATCCACTTGTCAAAGAGAGCGCAAAACCATTCTAGTTCTTATTACTAGCCCATTGAAAAGCTTTGATCGTACTATGTTTCCAAATTAAATTATTTTATTATACAAAAACAAAGAAACGTCAGATGTCACAATCATAGTACAGCATAGAATATTTTGTATAGCATAACATACTATAAACAAAACATTATTTTTTCTTGATATCTCTCTCAGGCAAAATTTTAACACTTTTCATGTATTTATTTTCTTTGCAAACTCTTTGCGATTGCCATCAAATCTGAGTAATTATAATGATCATTGTAATTTATCTGTATTTAACATCACTCTAGTTAATGGTCATTTGACATTTTTTTAGAACATATCACAGGAAAGAGAAAACTGTCTATTTATAATAAATACATTTAAAAAAGTGCACACTAGAAAAAGTCAAGCATCGATTTTCTTCAAGTTTGACATAAGAAAGAATATTTATAAGAATTAGAGAGTTAGGAACATGCATTGATGGATTTCCTGGCACAGGAGAAGAAAATTACCGTAGTATTTCTACACTGCCCACTAGAGAGTAACATCCACCTTTCTCGTAAAAAACAGAATTTTAAAATAATTTTAAGGTCAACAGAACTAAGGACCAACGACTTACGGTCATTGTCTTATCTATCAGTCAATCGCGGTCGACCTCGGTCAGTCGTCCGTTGGGATTTTATTTTTGAAAGAGAATGAAAGTCCTTTGTTTATTAAGTAAAAAATACCAGATTGGAATACTTGTATCCGACTAGATGTGAGATAAGAAGAAATGTGTCAATAGACATAAAGATCATTGTCATTAGTCGTGTTTATTAACCTCGATTGACAATTTCCCGCGGTATTATATTTAAAGTAAATTGGAAGTCTTAATACATGTATCGTGTACTAGCAGTGCCTGCGACTTCGTGCGCAGAGACGATAGAGTATGTATATGTAGCATGATTCCCATGGGAACTTTATAATTGATCTGGATAAAAAATATTCTTAATGTTAACCCGGATTATAAGTTGCAACCATGGAAAGTTTTATTAAAATCTATCCAGTAGTTTTTGCGGGATACGCGTTCAGACAGACAGACAGTCAAAAATTCTAAAGTTGTAGTTTTGGGCTCTGTATCAGTCGTACTTTTTAAAAAGGCATTTTAAAATGTACAGACACGGCTGTGTTACAATTTTATTGTATGTGTAGATATAGAAGTTAGTTTGCCCAATAGGGTCACTGTTACAAGAGGGAGCAATTTAAGGTCAAAGGTCATATAGCTCGATAGGATACGAAATAGGAAAAGATACAGTACATTAAAACACTCGTATCTCGCAGACAGTGAGATGAGAAAAATATGTAAGGTCAACAGAGATATAAAACGACGAGTTGAGGTCATTGTCATCGGTTGCTTGCCGTCAACCTCGGTAGTTCGCCTGCCGTGGTTTTACTTTCGTCAGCGCGCCGTCATGCACTCTCACCGCGGCGGAAACAACCCGTCATCAAGTCATCATAGATAACGGTGATCATTTGTTTCGCTTTGACGCGTGTAATGTTGTGTATTGTAGTGCTCGCCTATACAATGCACTCGATTATTTTAATGTTATGTGTAACACAGACAATATTAACGAATTAGTCCCTACATTCGTCTAAATAGGTTCTAGAAGCAATTCTTGTTATTCAGTTAGAATGACGCTATTTTCGTTTCTCTGGCATTATTTCCTTTTTTTAACGTTCTTTTTTCCTTTCAATTGTTTTTAGTAGCTCAGAATTATTATACTAATAACATATTATAATATCATATACTTACGGGGTATGACTCTAAGAGTCTAGACTGAGTCTCAACATATACAGAATGAGACTAAGATATAGATGTATATATATTATAAGAGCCAATATATTTGACTATATTACATATTATTATTAAGTTATTTATTATTATATGTATTTATTATACTATATTTATTATCGATATTGTCGATAAGTATAATAATATATTGAACATGATCCATCTGTGGATTTCGGTCCTTTTGCACTACCTATATCCCTTTTAATTTTCTCTATCCTAAGGTTGCCTGGAGGAGATCGCCTCAGCGATAAGGTCGCCTATTGTATTCTGTCATTTATTATTTGTGCACATGTAATAACTATTTGTATGGAATAAAGAGTATTTATTATTATTATTGTATTACACATTTATTCTCCGTTTGTGTACTTATTATTAACATTGTTTGCTGAAAGTCATACATAGTACAAAAGTGGAAAATGCATTTTCTTTAGAAACACAACGGCAGTTACGTTATATGCCACTGAATGGATAGCCACCAAATTAACGAAAACTGATACAAAATGGTCTCTATCGCACTCTCTCACATGGCTAGAGTCAATTTTGCGTTTTTTTCTAACAACTATTATTATTTCAGTGACACGTCCTGTGTTGATTGATCCTTCGCTTATCTATAATAGGTATCTACACGTTTTATTTAAAGTGGTCAATGCTTAGCAATAAATTAGAGACTCAAATTTTACTCAAACTTTAATCAAATTTTACTCAAACTTGTATAAATAACACGGGCACTTTCATAACAATTAACTTTTGAAAACAGTGAAAGTAACCGATTAATTAATTGGCTTATCTTATTCCTTGGTGATTTATTTAGCGAGCGGTCGATGTGAACTCTGCCTAAGCCGTGCGCACCGCAGCGTGGCTCTTCCGCGTTCAGGCTGCACTTTCTCCGCGTCCGTTGCAAGCGTTCAGAGCTGTGTTGCAAAAGGAAATCCCGACTACGTAACGATCGGGAGATTGCAATTAATATTAATAGAAATTGCTACGGATGTTTATATATGCCTGTTTTGTTTTTTGTTTGAAACAAACCAACTCACTTTGTTAACGAAATATTCCCGTGAAACTAAGGCTATGCATCTAAAATTACCGTTGACCCTTTTTTCGACCCCCCGACCTCGAAATGTTCCCCCTTACCCTTCTTTTTCGAAACACTTGAGAAATCTTGAGTCATTCAATGATAACAATATATAGGGTTCATTATATTAAATTGTGATCTTTTAACATTCAGAAAAGTGTTGATTAATGTTATCATTGATTTTATAATTCTGGGTGAAAAACACGTTTTTATTTCCAGGCTGATATAATTCAAACACAACCTCTTTCATCGTATAAGGTGCAATCAGTTTGCTTTGGAACCCTCCACACGAATTGCTTTTTATAGCGATACAGGCCTCGCCTGACACAGTAAAGGCGATTAGGTCTATCCATGGTCTACCATATTAATACTTACCAGAGGACGACACTGTGACTTAAGGTAACATTTTTCTTTAAAGAGTCGTTGTTTTTATTATGGTAAAACGAACTCTTATTTTTACGAAAACAATAAATAAAAAAAGATAATATTTCCGCTAATAAAGTATGCCTAAAAATAATTTTCCGGTGTAAAACGCTTCCATAGTATGTTTACGTTCGTAGATTAGTAACAAAAAAAAATCGCAATATAATGTAAATTATGAAAACCATAACATTAGAAAATGAATACAATTAATTAAGATACATATATTACATTATGCAATTTTAATTAAGATAAAATTAAGGGCAATTAATTTGCGAGATTCTATGTATTTTGGCGGATGTTTTACGTCACTTTCTAGTAGCGCCCGCTCATGACATAAAATTTCCTGGTAGCAAACTGGTAGCATTCTATGAAGCGCTTTGCTATGAAAAAACCCTCAGTCACACATAGCGTCAAAGTCAAATAAATAAAATGTTTTAATGGGATTAAAATGTCAGAAATCGTTACTTGTGTAACAATCATTGAAGTATCCTATTTCATGAAACTTCACGACTCGTAATAGAAATGTTAAGGTCAATACTTTTTTATCTTTACTTAAAAATTAAAAAGTATCGATTTGTATTTTGTATTATTGATCGGAAGTACGGGCGGGTAGAAATATCAATATAATATGGTAACACTAGACCCTCTGAACTCATTAAAACTGCGATTTGTTGTACTACAATAAATAAATTATAAGTAATAAATAAATTGGCTAAATAACACTCCAGAACAGATTGTTAAACAATACTAGTCGAATGAGAAATTAGTTTTGTTTGTATTGAGGGAATACTAAGCTAAACATTTTTGAGTTTTTCCTGTTTTTCCTAATGTGTAGAAACAGCATCGCGTGTGGAAAAGCGCTGAGGTATCGGGAATCATGGCCTCATTACGGTCCCGAGAGGGGGGTTACACAGGGATTACCCGGTAAGCCATCCCCGAGATCCGGCTAAAAGGAGCTTTGCGCTGGCGTCGTTTGGTTCTGGTTGTTGCTTTAAAATGCATTGCGTGTCGCGCTGTACAGCTTGCCATGCATTTCTGTTTCCTATCCCGTATTGCAGTTGCAATCACTACGTCCCAGAATAAAGAAGAGAACTTTCTTGAATTTCGTAATGAGGAAGTAAATATTGGTAATACAGCATGATGGCCTGCGCCTTTTTGAATATAGAATATGGGTTTGCGCCAAGGCTCACTACAGCTACATCACTCGGTTTTCCATTCTTCTCATCGAACCAATGTCAGCCACCTTCTTTTACTTAACAACAAACGATGCAAATTATCATCAGTCATCATCTTCATTATCTTAAGTCTTAAGAATGAGTTCATGGTCCATGTCTGTCTTGAGAATAGATCGTGCGCGTCGGCATAATCACAAACGCTACAACATACTAGTTTTGTATTCTGTGCTTAATCATTATTATTTAATTGCAAATATAGTTGTGCGAGATGTGTTTGATTGTCATTCGGGAGTGAATAGTTGTCATTGTCTTATACTGAAATAACTATTTATTAGAGGTCCACACGTCGCATCAATTTCTTACTCGATACCGACTAAGTACATTAAGCATAAGCCCTTGCTTATCGAAGTACTAAAATACGTATCGATTTTATCGTCCTAGATGCATTTGTTCGTAATAGACAGACGAGAACTAAGAACGAAACCGAGGAAGTTGGAGATCGAAGTTTCACCATAAGGATTCATTGACAAGAAGTTCATATATTCATCAGTACGAAACCCTAAAAAGAAAAAAAATATATAAGTCATACTCGTGTAACTTTTTTTTTAATTAAATAGGGCCGCTAAAAAAATGTAACCGCTTAACTGTTAATATTTCTAACGTTAAGGTACCTTCATAAATTCTAAAAAAGAAAACATTTAGGTCATATTTTCGTAAAACGCTTGTATTGTATTGTGTATTGATAAATACAGAGACACGTGTAACAATCGGGACAGTGGTGGCGGTGGTGGCGGTGGAGGCAGTGGAGGCGGCTCCACAAAGTGAGTAGCCTCTTGACCGATTTAAGCGAACCCGAGCTCCGTTGCTTTTCACTTTACACGAAAAATATTACTAGGCTAATGATGACAGGCTTCGCCGAAATTTCATATTTTTCTTTGAAATACAAGTATTATCTTCTTTAATGGCGTTTCAATCATAAGTAAATGATCGTAGTATTCATAGATAATACATATCGCAAGCTCTTTAGATGCTTACACTAAATTAGCTTAATTATGTACCAAAACTATAAGCTTCTTATTTTATGTTGGCCTTATAGGACCAGTAATATACAAAAATATCAATTTTAAGATTAAAGGTATAAAGCTTGATAGGTAAGCCATGTGCAATGCAATCAGCCCTTTTAGTATCCACTGTAGGACATGGGCCTCATCATGCACATTGTGTTGCGCATGGCCTTAAAACGCCACGCTCGCCAAACGGGTTGGCTCCACTTTTTCAAAAGTGGTGTAGTTCCTGAGCGCTTGTGGTAGCGGTTTTGTTCTCCCTTAGTCGCCTCTTGCGACACCAGCGGGGACGAGATGCGGTGGTGGTATTCTATAGTCGGCCGACACCACACGGCACAATCAATTATAATCAATTATATCATAAATAAATATTAATTATCTAATATTTTTTTAACCTATAAACCTATTGATCTTTGAAACTAAATTCTTCTCTTTTGTATTAATGGCCCTGTTGGGCTATGTCGCGCTAGATAGTCCAGTAACTTTATACATCACAGCATGCGTCAAATCCGGTAGTTCTGATTTTTTGCAGACTTGTTTATGATGTTGGCCTAATGAATAATCCAAGTTTGTGACCTCGAGCGCCGAACGCAACTTTGTCAAAAATCGAAAAAACCGCGAAAAAATGTATTTTTTTTCAAATTTTGGCGATTATAACCCTAAAGGACTAGTTTTTGAAAGAATTTTCTTAGGACGTTTTTAAAGTAGACTAAATTTGCTACAATATGATACTAGATTTGTCTCTGTAGACAAAATAGTTTCCGAGATTAAGGCTTTCAAAGTTTATAATTTTTTTCGAACTTCGCAATTTTTTGCAATTCTGTCGTTCTGAATGAATTTTGACCCTGATTATACTATCGAAGCCCTGTACTTTTATGATGGGATGTTAAAAAAGAAAGTGACAAGTGTGCACGATGATGTTTAAGCTAAGCTACGAATAATGAAGTAAAAAAGATAAGTACAACAAAAGTTAATAAGTTTATTTGTTAGGAAATTGAGTAATATTCAAAATCAAAAAATTATATTAATTTAGCCGTCTTGGAAGGTCCCGGTTGAGGTTCGTCCGTATCTGGATCGACGTATTGGGATGGCATATCCCCATCAGGGGATGGTGATGAATCGTCGACGTGTTGTGCCCACAAGTCATCCTCCATTTCGACATCGGACAGATCGTCGCCTTCTGGGATATCTACTGCAACATCAGGTTTATTGTCACAAGAGGCCCCGCTGCAGTGCGTGGAGACTGATGAGCATTTTAATCCTGCCTTCATGCAGCTGCACGCGTTCCCACAACCCTTCGTGCAGCGGCAAGAAATCATCCGCAAGAGGTGTTGTGGGGCTGCATCTCTGGTCATCATTTTGGGTTTGAGGCCTTGTGGCGTGGATATCCACCCCCAGGAGAGAGGGTTCAGTGTGACTCCCAACCACGCCTGTACCTGTAAGAAGATTGTACATGAGAATAGAAAAATGATGAATGATATGTAACTGATGTAAGGACAAATTTTTACCTGATGGTATATCCGCAAGGAGTGAAATCGAGCAGAGTCTCGTGTAGGAGGTAACCTGGCTAGATTGAAGCTGGTTTTCGTCGCAGCCCTGACGAATAGTTGGTACCGCAGCTCGTCAAGGTTATGGGTGTTGGGGTTGCCTCCGTATAGAGCAATTATGACTCCCTCTCCTGCTGCTGCTATCTCGTCAGGTGTAGAGTTGGTGTCGAGAAAAATAGCAGCTTGCTTTTCAACGTCCGGATTTGTTTCGACTATGGACATCATTTGCTTCTTCCCTAAGCCAAAGAAGCAGGATGTCGAGTCACAACCACTAAAGGCATGGATGAAGAGGAAAAACTCTGGTTGCAAAGAGGATTTTGAAGAAGCGATGCTGGAATACATGACATCTGATGCTTTGCCTCTTCCACATTTATTGTAAAAAATTTCACGTTGGTTTGAGATCGCAGTAAGGATGATCAGCAAGTCAATGTCCTCACCAACGACTACCACTATATCATAGGTAGAGGCAGCAGTTACAGCTGTAGTGATGATGAGCCTATCAGCATCTTCCTCTGCTTGGAGTACTTGAATGTTGTGATTTCCAATTTTTGTTGTCAGCAGCTTTATGAAACGAATCTTGTTTTTGTCATTTGACAAGAATTTCTGTTGAGGAACCTGTGCCATGGTTTTCTCATCAACGATTATCTCTCGCGATGAGTGTAACTTGGCTCTTCGAAGACGCTCAGAGCTCTTTGTGTTTTTCTGTACAGCATCTATGGGGTAACCATCGAAAACTACTGCCACGTTTGAGCCATAGTGATGAGTAATGTACTGTATGTATCTGTCAACTATCGCACCAAATGATGAGCTTCGAGGCCACACAACTTTGTGAAGTAGATGCCCTCCATCCACTACTACAAACTTCGTTAACACTTGCTTCTCATTTAAGGTTACAGGTTGAAATACTGAATACAAGGTGGATTTTGTGCCCTTTCTCATTCCCTCTTCAGAGAACAATGACATTTAGATTGGTGACAGTTCGTAAGTGAAGAACTCTCGCAATTCTTCATCCGATTGTTTTAAGACACACAACCTGTGAAACAGTGTTAGAGGATCAACAGTTACCTGTTTATTGCCAACAGTAATAGTTCGTACAGCTGAAGAAAGGGACACCACATTGTTTTTACGTTTGAATTTCACTTCCTGGAAGTTCTGGTCAACCATCTTTAGCATCGATTCTCTCCCAATCTCTAGAGCCATGTGGCTGTTGACACTAGATTCTCCAACCAGGCCACTGCTGATGGACATAATGAAATCTGTTGTAAGGAATGGAGGGTGCTATGCAAACCATCTACAGAGTTTTTCAGTATCTGATTCATCTCTGGTGACACGAGATGGTCGCATGTCAACATGTTGTTCAGTTGTTGCAGTGGTAACCTCGCAGTATGTTTCCACTTCATGGCAGATATTATGTAGATACACCATGCCTAATGTCCATCGAGAGAGTACACTGTCAGTCATACCACGTCCTCGGGTGAGCCCTCCATAGCTTTTCATAGATTTCATCAGTACTTGCTCAATGGTCATATCTGACCATATACCCGACCAAAATTTAGTTAGTGCGCCGGATACTTCACCAAAGTATCCCTTGAAAAACTTGAAAAATGATAAACTTTGAAAGCCTTAATCTCGGAAACTATTTTGTCTACAGAGACAAATCTAGTATCATATTGTAGAAAATTTAGTCTACTTTAAAAACGTCCTAAGAATTTTTTTTCAAAAACTAGTCCTTTAGGGTTATAATCGCCAAAATTTAAAAAAAAAAACATTTTTTCGCGGTTTTTTCGATTTTTGACAAAGTTGCGTTCGGCGCTCGAGGTCACAAACTTGGATTATTCACTAGGCCAACATCATAAACAAGTCTGCAAAAAATCAGAACTACCGGATTTGACGCATACTACCCCATACTTTCAGACGACAAAGTTACTGCCCCATACTTTCAGACGACAAAGTTACTGGACTAAGATTGATTTCTAAGATTAAATTAAAAAAAAAAAATATGTTGACTCCCACTGCAAGTGAGAAACACATATTTCATATTTCAAGCTATCAAACAGAATTAGCGTTTAAGTTTAATTCCACGGTCCCATTCGTTCATAAGATTTATTATACTTTATTTTAATATAACTAAGCATGACAAACAACTTTGGAACCCAGAAATAAGGAACCACAAACAACCTTTTCCAGGTTTTCCAGGGAGCTGTGCAAATCGTTTCTAATTTCAAAATTATTATACGCAGTTATTACACGTGAGTACCTAAATAACCAGGAACATTTATGTCCCTGAATGAGCATATTTTAGTATCTGTTGCGTAGGTGCGACGGCGTGTGTAGACGTGTACGAGACGGTGACGTCACGGGCGCGTCGTTGCCCGCGGGTTCAACGCCTCACGGGCCGGCCAGGTGCGTTCAACACACGCCTTTTTTTCTATTCTTTCTCATTTTTCATACTATTGCCGTTTCCTGAAAACGATGTAGGTGACGCGAGTGGGTGACACGGGGCAATGTAGTTGCCTCGTGGCCGGTTATCGACATGTCGATGCTCCGCACTGTTTGTTTAATGAGATATAGCTACTATGGAATTTTTTTTCTTATATTATGTGATAAATGTGTAAAAATACATTCTACGTAATAAAATAACATATTATATCAAAATTTATGAGGGAAGTGTGAAGGTACTCAACTAATTAATTAATTATAAATAGACAGTGAAACGTCAACAAGTTCCACAGAAAAAATATATCCCAATTTTAACTATTGTTTTATTATACGTGTACCAGGTACCTATCATTCATTATAAGTATGTACACTTCTTGTACCTCGATGTCTCTGTATAATATGTCGGTTAAAATGTTTTCAGAAAAGGAGATACATTTTGATTTAAAATCATAGATATTTCACATAAAGCCTTTTTAAATATTTGTTCAATACAAACAAACAAAATTATTGTTCGAGTAAATTAGATTATATGCATTTTGAAACGTAGTTAATATTAAATTATACGTTTATTGGACTCAGTATTTACTTCATTTCTATAAATAAATTTAAACGGTTCAAACAAACAATCAGAACAATGCCCATTAAAATCTGATTTGAATAATAGTATGGAAAACATTACGGTATGTAGCGCCACTACGCTTCTCCTCATAAACGTCCGCTAGAGCGAGACAGACATACAATTGTCCGCTCCGCACAGCTGTGCTAAGGACGGTCGTTGCCCCTCGCACGGCCGCGAGTGAACCTCGAATATCGTGCGCGATTTATTTAAGTTTGTGTTTCCCACTGCTCTTCGATACTGGTACATACATCTCTCCAGATTAATTCCATCGGCCGTTCTGTATTCCGCGATTGGTGCCTGATTGATATTGATTTAATTGCTGATTTTATCTACAATTTAAGGTAGGTAGATAAGGTAGATACTTTTTGTACTCTTTTCTACAGTTAGGTACATACACTAACTCATTTTTGAACTGTTATTTGAACATGGAATAATTTCAACAGTAATATCGTAACATGCAATTGCATCATGTTGCAGTTATGAATGAAATAATCAAATACTGGATCACTAGTTGATAGCATTTATTTAAAATCAGGTCATTCAAATTAACTCGTTGCGTACCAACATGTTGGATTTTATGTACTATCTATTTATTAATAATTTGGTTCTTTTATTAATTATATTTTACCGTAACCATAACTAGCCCTTACCGTAACATGGACACGGGCCTCCTCGTGTACATGAGAGATGTATGGCCTTAAAACTGCACACTCTGGCCAAGCGGGTTGGCGAGTTCACTCTTAGTTAGTGGTGTAGTTCCCCAGGTCTTGTGGTAGCGGCTTTGTTATCCCTTATTACCCCCCCCCCCTCCCTTGTACGACATCCACAGGAAGAAATGGAATGGTGCTATTCTAAAGCCGACCTTCTGTGTTAATTGATAAGAGTTGAATCTTTTTTTGCAAACATAATTGTTGAGTTTTTATTAATCAGTATTAATTTTTATTAAATTTTTCGTGCATGTTTGCTAAAAGCCACAGAATGAATGATATTTTTAAAAATAAATACGTAACATTTTATGTCCATAAACTTAGAATCATGAGTATCATATCATTCATGTTCGGTCTTTGAGAATAGGTATCCCTGACCCATAGGTACTACCTACTATATTTATATATTTTATTATTTTGATGAAATTAAACGTATACATGTACGTATATATACACACACTCAATTGTTTTTAGAATTGCCTACTGCCCATTTTGTGTAGGTATATTTATACATTTCTTATCAGGTTCAACCCCTTCCGCAAAAATCAGTTATCACTGTATCACTTATCGTAATTTACATATTAGCGTTGTGTTTTGTAACATTAACATCCTTCTATTTAAATTGAATATTCCTACAAGATAATTATTCACTCACATGCGTAAGCAAGCTAACAGATAATTTTAATGTGTTATGGATCATTAACGTAATTAATTAGATAATAGTTAACGGCAAAACATAAAATTGATTTTGCCCGATGAAATTTTTAGTTTTATTTTGAAAATAACCATGACAATTAAACAATTGTAGGTAACATGATTGTAGGTATCTTTTTTCGTATTTAGGACTATTTATCCCTTAAGAATTTTAGTTCAAAAAATTATTTGTAATTTTAAACACCATTGAAATCAATCAAACCATTGAAAGTATTAAAATCATTTCTATTGTCATTTAAACAGGTTGGTAAATAAGTTGAATTCGTAATATTTATTGAATTATTGTATCTAAAACTAATAAACACATGACGCATGACTATTGGCTATCGGCTATTACATGCATATTATCATAAAACAATGTGAACCTCACGATATTCAGTCATGTCAGGGCATTGACCTGGCATTGAAATCTACTGACATACGTCGGCGATGACGTCATGTCAATAATTTCCTGCCGCATTCAACTAAATCAATAAGCGCCCAATTCCGATGACCATCTTGTTTATGGTAACAACCCCCAATACATACGAGCGTCAAAATATTATTGTGTGAGAAACAAAATAGTTCTCAACTTCTCCGTTTTATGGTCCATATAAAGCCTATACAAATTGTCGCGATAGAAACAATTATAGCGGCACTCCGCGGGGATATCGATACGGACGCCAATATTTTTTTTAAAGAGGCGCGGTTTCATCAAGATTTCTAATAGACGATGAAAGCGATGCATTGGCGCCTGTAAAGTCATTATGTGGCCATCAACTTCAACTAGAAAAGAGATTGAGGCGTGTCTAGGTATTGCAATACCACAAAGCGGGCTCCCGCATGATTTGAGTGTCTGCAGCATCCCGCACAACTATGCAGATCCGCGGGGAAAAAATAGCGCGGGAAATTGTCTGCGCAAAGGATAGCTGTTATTAAAGGTGACAACAAAAATGTGGAAACTGAACTGAAACTAGTACAAGCTGAAGCTAGTACACGCAGCGTAGAAGATAACTAAGATTTTTTGCAAATCAATTTAATATTAAGAAAAGAGAGACTACAAACAGACAGAGCCTAGAAAAGAAAAAGAGAAAGAAGGAAGCAACTGCCTATGAATGTGAAGGATTGAGAGGACAATGGGCTGTAATAGAAAAAAGGGCATAAGTGCATTTAGACGAAGTTCGAGAAATGTGCAAAAAAAATTAGTCATTGTTTATTCCCTTTATTTTTATTTTCAAATATACTAAGTTTCTTTATACTAATATACTAAGTTTCTTTATACTAATATACTAAGTTTCTTTATACTAATATACTAAATTTCTTTATACTAATATAGTATGTTTCAAAGTTACTCATGCCTTTTCTTCTTAGAGCGGCTGAATACTTATCTTTGATTTATGACTGCAATGCAATCAGCCCTTTCTGAATCCCCTCCTGGAAATGGGCCTTCTCATGCACATTGTCTTAAAACTATGATTTATGAGTACTTACTGACAATTAAACCAACAAGCGCATAGGCACAAATGACCTTCTCGGCCGCTGGATATACAGTTCTTTAATATATATATTATATACAATTCAAATTAGGTTGATGGACGAATCAATCGATTATATTCATTTTTTAAAAAGCAGGAGTGATTATTGATTCAATATTCAATACATTTTTTTTAAATAAGTGTGTTAATTATATTACAACTCAATGTGGTCTATAATTATTGTATGAAAATTTATGACACTGCTAAGATATCTTACATACAAACGCAACATTACAAACATTTATAAATTTCTTTAAATTGAAACATCGGTTTACCATAATTTTGTTGATCGATGCGTACAAACTAATGTGATTTATTATTGTATTAATAACATTGCTTAGATATCGCATACAAAATGATGAAATTCTATGTAAACTATGACTGATTAAGTGACTGATTACCTACCATTACGTGATTTACGTGATTAAGTTTAATTTAGATACAGCACTAAATAATATACATTGAAAAGTTTATTTGCATACAGTTATTTTAGTGTAATATAATAATTTCTATTGTAAATCGGGTCCGAATTAAAGGTTAAATAATTAAAGGTTTTTCTTTACCTAAAGTGTGTACAAAACGCGAAAGTTTAGAAAGTTGTAAATAAGAGATGTTGATTTACTCGAATTAGTCATAGTATTTCATTCAAATTATTTACTGTTATTTTGTTAACGGAAATACTGTTGTCGATATTTATTCAAAGAATTAAACAGTTTACAATTTATTTTTTATTGTAAAGCACAAAATTCTAAAAGCCTATGCGGAGCCCCGCGGGATTAATTCCAATCCCGCAAATTTACTGCGGTATTGAAAATCACCACAACCTCAAAATCACCACAAATGAATATTTCGCGACAAGCTTTTTGAGAACAATTAATTCAATATAAACTTATTTTATTCGTTTTAATACATTGCATAAAACAAGCTTGCATAAAAGCTTGTTTTTAAAAAACGTTTTTTTTTAATTCTTTTTTTGTTTAGTGGCTTCCACTATTTTCAATCTTTGGCAATCGTGTTTGAATATCGAGCTTCTTCTTTATCAGTTTCTCAGGTTTTTTTGAGCATAAAATAAGGACTATTGCTTTGAAGATACTATACATAGCAGTAGCGCATAACATCCTACAGCGACCATTCTCGAGCATACTGGTTTCCTCGCGATGTTTTCTTTTACCGCCGAGCTACTCATAATTTTAAAAATTCTTAATTAAGCAGAAACTGAGTAGTACAGGTCGTGGATTTAAACTTACGATACGATAGATGCAATAGATTTGCCAACTGCGGTGAACCACAGAGATATGTTTTTTCTAAAATTTCTATTTGATTTTCTATTTGATGGCAAGTTTTCGTGGTATAGGTATTTGATACAGTATTCTCGATTATGTAGCATATCGATAATGTCACCGTTCATCAAACGTGCATCAAACGAGTACTTACTTCGCCCCAAAGTCTACAAGGAAAAAGCCAATGTACTCGTAGACTTCACCCTCGCTTCCGTAAATACGGTGTCTAGTGCTGTACTGTTTCAAAGACCCCTCCTCACGCCCTCAGGATGTGGGACGCGCTTACTTTCAGGTCCTTACTTGTAAGTACAATTAACGCACTTGAACTCTCGAGGTATTCCCTCTATAAAATTTGGTCATACAATTGGTCATCTAATTTGGTTAAGCAATTTTGTTCTCTTTTTTTCCATGTAGTATTAAAAAAATGTATTGGTTGACTTATTGAATTATCTCCTACTCAAATAGTCACGAAATCAGTAGTATATTAGATACCTTTACATATACAAATCCCTGACATAGCGTTCAAAGGATTATTAATCTTTTTTTTTCATAATTTTTAGATGACTTGTAGATGAGTCTATATTAGCAACTCTATAGAGTTAATATCTACATAAAGTGTCATTGTATTAATATCGTTTAAATTTGTTCTGCAGTCGATGCAACAAAGAAAACTTAGAATTTCTATTGACCTTTTTTGTTTTGTTTTGCAATTCCGCTCTTTAATTAATATACTTATAAATATAAACAAACCATTGTCATTTTCCATTAAAGTAAACAGTCTGATCGTTCGGTTATCGCGTACATGTGTAACCGCACGACACGGTGTCGGCCGAGGCGAGGTCCAGGAGTCATTGTCACGAAGCTTGTATACAATGCACACTGACGATTGTGTCGCCCGTGTTTACGAACCTTATCAATAACATTGCTGAGACAGTGCTACAGTAAAAGATAAGCTATTGCTATATCTGCTAGATAATACTTGAGGGCGTTTGATTTTGATTCTTGTAGAATAAACAGTAAGAATAATAAAACAACTTACATAATTAGAAACAAGCCACACTTAATGGTTACTAGTCCCTATGTCGTGAGTCCAAAAACGTACTCATACTAACGCATCTATTCGTTTCAATCAACATAAACAAATCTTTGTCCAACGGGTTTGTACCCAGGACCTTTTGTATAGCAGGCAGGAGCATTATCAACTGGACGAGTAAAGAATAAAATATAAGTCTGTAAAAACTAGTCTATAATGTTTCGTTATCACTGTTTCATAAAGAAAATAAAAATAAAGATATTTCAATTTTACCTGAGAGATTATATATCTTATAGTGTAGCGTCAGCACGCGAGCGGGTTCAAGTTCGGCCGAGCGACAATGAACTTGGCCGGCCATGACTCATGCATGCCACTGCCATCAACGGTTACGAAACCATAACATGCCACATCTGCGCGAATACACCTAACAGTACTACTTAGAATATTATCTGCAGTAGCAAGCTCGAGTTTTGACGATGACTTCACTAAAGAGTAACACGATTTTCTCTCCGATTCACTTAACCAGATCGTGCCATCTCCAGCTTACAGTACACAGACACCGTCCCCGCCGGCGGAGACGTGGACGTCCCCCTCGTTACACCGTTAACACACACCGGCCCTCAGCCAACACTTTTACTAGGTATCAGCACGTGCCTGGGCGCTTCTCGCCGACTCGCGAACCCGCGGTATTCCTTCCGCTGGTTTACCGGCGGGGGAGCCCTTAGGCTCGTTGCAACACACACTTTGTTCCTGGCTGAGCGCCTTCTGCGCTCGCCCCACATCAAACACGACCGGTGACTCTTGAAAGGCCACTAGGGCCACAAGAATTTTGACATTCACGATGTTAAGACAAATCAAGGTTTTTTAGCCGGTAAGAGTCCGGCACTACCTGGGCCCCATTCCCAGGTGTCCCTGAGGATTTTCCTTCATTGTCTTTCCTAACAAAAAAAAAAGCCATCTCCAGCTCGGTGTGCCTCTACATCAATATCCGTCCCGTGGCACCCCTCGGGGCTCAGCTACAATTTTCGTCCAATTTTCCGGTTGTATGCGGCAGAGGTGTAAAGACAGCCCAGTCTCATGGTTACTATTGTTTCATTTCTTTCCTGAAATTCAATATGGATTGTATCAACAAATAACTGTATTGAAATATTATGACCTTTTATTAGCATGTGGGAACATGTGGCGTTAGCAAGTTTTTATAATAGCATCACTTTTCCCGTGGTTATCGTAAAATGCGACTAAGGGATAACGAGACAGCATACAACAAGGCCAGAGGAACTACACCACCCATGCAAGAGGGGACTCGCCAACTCGCCTGGCCAGCGTGGCGTTTTAAGGCCATACATTACAACGCATAGGCCATGCACAGTACAATGTGCATGAGAAGATCCGTGTTCAGCAATGGATGCTAAAAGGCTAGTTGCTGTTACGGTTATAAGCATGTTAAAAGCACTACGAAGAAGTTTGATTCAAATCAATTTAATATTATCAAGTTTTTTTGTACGGATTGTCAACAAAATTTCCAGAACAAAAGCAAAGGAGAAACTGAGCGATTAACTTATTCTTTATTACTTTTAGTCATAGCCCTGATATTGGGCATGTAGTAACATCATTATTGTGATTTAACCTTGTACGATCAAGGTTGTCCCGAAGTTATCTAAAATTCAGTATCCATGTAAATGCAACTTACATGCACTCGTGCAAGAACCCGTTGTATAGGGATTTGCATAAATTTTGCACTTTCGTGACGTCGCGCATAAATGCCAAGGTTACACGAAACACTGTCCATACAGTCAGCTTCAGCTTCCGGTCACATGAGACGATGTTTGGGAAATTGCAGTAACTTTTGTCACATCAAAACACTAAAATTTAAAAAAGTAATTTTTTTAAGAAGTTATATAACTTATGATTTTGCTCATATTGTCAACTTACAATTTATAAATAATAGATAGAAAAGACGATGGGAAAAAAATATTTATTGTGATCTATCATAGTCTTTATAAGCAATTGTAACCACTAAAGCAATGTTTTTTTTTACTAACAATATGAAAGAGATTTTAACAAATAAAATATAAAAATAGAAGAATGGTATGTTTAATATTAAAAGCCTTAATATTAAACTGCCTTAATATTAAAAGACCAACGCAAAAGCTTTCATATGAGGTATATCTGAAATGTGTTGGTACATGTTGATTTTTTTTGAGATAATTTTATCTAATATTTTACTAATTTTCATCTAATATACGGAAATGTCAAGTAGACTGTTAGGTAAAGCGTATCTTGTGATGTCATGATGCGTTTCAGTAATTTAATATATTATAGTTTATACAGTCACGACGGCTCTGTGTAAATATACAAAAAATGTATGCGTCACTGCACGCGATAAATAAGCTATATATGGTAAAACCGCTTTGTTGTATTGTTTGTACAGTAAACCTGCGAATTTAAAGATTTTCGTGAAAATACTTTATGGCCACATCTGACCATATAGACAAATTGTTTTATTGTGTACTAACGTACGTTATTTATTATAAGGTAAACGATTTATGTTTTCATTCATTGGATTTTATTCCCAATAAATAAAACATTTATCAATTAATCAATGAATTAAACATTAATTAATATCCAAGTACAGTATAAATACACCGAAACATCGCGTATAAATTTATTTATTAAAACCATATTAATAAAACAAAATACTTTACAAAAAATTAATCTTTATGAATTAATTTAAAATTAATTACAATAATTAATTACAAGTATTACAATAATTAATTGTATATTCTTAAAATTATTTTGAACTTAAAATGCCTATCAAATTGTGAGCAACTGTACTAAAGTTACTTACACAAGAATAGAATAAATACATCGTCCTCGTATAATTCGGTAGTAAGCGAATCACGACCTTGAAACTTTGTCTCAATTGTGTACATTATGTAAAAATATTTCGTATTTTCTGATAAGAAAATGAGTCATGTGTAATAAGTTAAGATCTTATTTAAAAATCGTTAGTAAAATTAATTAATTAATTATCAATAATGAACTGCGAGATATTCTATGATCCTAATTTGTATTCTATTTACAAAATGTAATTCAAACATATTATCGTCACAAACAACCGGAGTGGGACGTTTTACATTGAATACCGCGAACCTATTAAAAGCAGTCCAAAAAGCAGAGGGAACGGCTGCCATCAAAAATAAAAATCTTATAAGTGGCCATTATTCGGATATCGCTTACACAGTCTACGGAGTGCCGAATCCGAACCGAGGACTCCCGAAGATTCTCGAAGAAATGCCAAGCAAGCGCTTTCCGTGGAACGCGGAAAACATCAGCACATGTTGAAAATACGAGTGGGCATTGACCCCGAACCGCGTGGGCCGCTGAAGCTACAGCTGTTGCTGAATCTAGCGCGGCGCATCTCGCGATGCGTTTTATTTGTGTGCCGCCGCATATTGGGTATGTACAACGTTGTATCTGCTAGATCGAAGACTGTAAAATATGGATCCCATGTATGTTATGTGGGCACGGTAAATGGCAGCCGCATATCAATAGAAAGTAAACAATATTAACTAGTGTTTTTCACTCTGCTGGTCCACTATCTCGTATTGGACCTTTAACTGTATCATATACATAATGTATTCATAGTTGTTCAATGATTACATAAAAAAATGTCTAGCAGGCGTTCCAGGCAATCACATGATCATGAAAATGTATGAGTATGGCTTAGGAAATTTCTGTTGTATTAACTTTTCATGAATTCTATAACTGTACGACACAGACAACGATATTCATTCAGTACCCAGCTGTTAATAGCGATACGTCTGCTCATAAATAAAAATAATTCGTTAACTATATTTGGTTCATAATTACTGGTCCCACAATACCTTTAAGGATTAAAAGAACAATAATCTCTTTATTATCATACTGGAGCACAAACAACTCTCAATATAAAGGCGAAAGAAATACTTCATAGATTTTTAAAATCTATTTTCTGGCAATCTTCGGTACTTCTTTTTTCAAACGGGAAACAAACGATCGCACACGTAACGCGCATCTTGTCGTACGTACGAGTAGGGCATGTAGAATTAGAGCGCTACGAAAGTGCTACGACGTTTCTAATTAATAAAAAAAATGGAATACGAGTAGCGCTCAAGTAGGTGCTCCACAGGATTGTAGCGGGTTTACCACCGCTCACACTTTTCGTAACAACCCCGAAAAAGGCCACAAATATTCATCTGTAATCAGAGTTGCTGATCACATATAACTTATATAACCTTATCTGCAGTTATGAATAAGATATTGTAAATCATGACATTAGTTAGTTGGTCATGTTTATCTACGAGTATAGATAACGTTAATCTATCATGTATACATTTGTACACAAGAAATAGAAGATTATAGCTGCTTATTTTTTTTTAAGACGTTCGCCCGTGTGTGTGTGTGTAGTCTCTGTTTAGAAATTAGAAGATATATTCATGTCATTTCATTCATTTATATATCAGTTCATGTGTCATTTTATTGTTCATTTTATAGTTTTATGGCCGAATAACAATCACAATAAAACCTTATTGCTGCTTGTCAATGAAGTGAAGTTAGTCACATAAGATAGTACAGTCTATCCAGTTAGTTCTGTTCTATGTTTTCCACTACAACTATCCCTTTCTTCATTAAAACTTATGAGCAGGTATAACATCTATAATAAAATCGTAACAAAGCCGTGTCTGTACATGAAATATAATATTTTATGAATAATATCGTTGCAGTCGTACTCTGTGAACGATACATAAGTCAAAATAGCTACTTTTAGAATTTTTGTTTGAATTTTTTTAGAATTACTGTCTGTCTGTCTGAAGGCGCATCACGGAAAAACTACTAGACAGAATTTAATGAAATTTGGCACTTACTTACGCCAAATTCTTACGACCTGGGTTAACATTTAAGGTACATTTTATCTCGATCCGTTAAAGAGTTCCCATGGGAATTACTGAAGTTCACGCGAACGAAGTCGCTGGCACCGCTAGTTAACAATATGACGTCTCATTATCCGAAACAAGTAAAGTTTTGGTGAGAAAGTGGAAAACCAATTCGAAATCTCTGAGAAGGACATTGTTACATCTAATCGTGTGCTGGAGATTTATTAAACGAAATTTAAAGTCAATTAAAGTTAACGTCGGCCTAAACGAAGCGTCGGACGTCACACTCTGACAAATATATTAATACGACTGCGTAAAAAGTAAAAGAGAAATCTTTCAGTTCGTAAAAAGTCTCTTATTCAGAATACGAACATTTTTATGCTCAGAAAATACATTTATTTTAATCATTTTGTGTCTTAAAACACAAAAAATATTCGTTAAAAATTTTGAAAATACGAATTATAGGAAGTCTTCTTCTAGAAACCTTCTTTATAGAAAGTCAAAGAATTTTTTCATTTCTATAATCGACTCTATCATTGATTTGTTGATATTGTATGTATTTTTTATCTGTCTGCCATAAAACTAGATGTTTTAAATATCAATTTTATCATAAAGAGGAATTTAAGAAGGCAACACTCATTGACTTCCCAGTATTCCACTCACTTTTCAAAGTTATTCATTGAAATAATAGAACCAATCCATACAATAAAACGCTTACAAAATAATTGAAAGGTATCTATCTATCTACACACATGTAGAAAATAATATTTTATCTGTTCAAAGATATGCAGAAGTGAAACAAAATCAAGAGTGTAATGATGACACTACGGCGATACATGGGTGCAGATAGAGCCTGTGACGGTGATACAGTGATCCCATATCTACAGAGATACAGGTGTATGCTGACGGCAATCATCAACAATCACATCCATCTGCCTGTTTATATAATGCGAGGCCTTTGTAAACGGCGTTTTAAACAAATGAAAATATAATATAACTCCTTAGCATATGATGTTTGTATCCGCTACTTTTGAATCGTAAAAACTTCAGCGTTAGTGAAAGCGTCACTAACGCTTTGCAAACCGTTATGGAATATTGGAACTCAAGACATCATATTTTACTTCCATTAGTCTCTATAACCGAAGGGCTGCTTTTTTACTTATTACTTTCTTAACTCTGAAAGTATTTTCATGTTAGCTATCTAACCTTCGTGTAACCAGCGCTAAAAGATTCGTATGGTTATTTATAATTAAAAAATAAATTACCCTCAGTCAAAGCACAGATTAGATTAATATGAAGAAACTCTAAACAGACTTAAATTCTAAATACAAGTAGACGTGAATCAATAGGCATTTCTTAAGTCAGTTTACATTTTCAGTACTTTTTAAATGTATTTGAAGAAGAGAAATGTTGCAGAAAGATGAATCCGTAGGTATGTTTGAATTTATTAGGCACAGAAAAACCACTTTATCAGTTTTATTTATTGTTATAAACATCCATAGATTGTTTAGTTAAAGACTTTTTTTTGTATATTTCTTATTACAATATCTTTCTTATTCTCTCTCTATCTCTCTTCGTCAAGATTATGTAATGCGATACATGTTACCGTGATAAGGGAAACGTAGCAAGTAATTAGATAAAAACAATCAATTTGCTAATGTTAGTAATTAAAATTCAAATATTTTCTTTACCGGGAGCAACATTATAAGCTGACCAATTCTCACAATTGCATCATAAATGTTCCGTTAAGCGTAAGCTTTTTATTGTAAGCCGTAAAACAATTCGCGGCTTCAGTCGTATTGTTATATTTAATTTACGAACATCACTTTTATATTACTCGACGAAAGATCATGACCATCTTTAAATCGTCCTCTCTCGTCACAAGTAATTTTAAATTAAAAGGATGCGTAAGTGCATCCCAAATGCTCACTTAGTCACTTCGTTAATTTCGGGAGATGCGCGGTTGCTTCTTTTAGGTTTTTAATCGACGTTCAATTCCGGTGGGCATGCCTTCGCGGCTAATTCGGTATGAATTTAGAATGATTTGTGTCGTCCTTAATTCATTAGTGTCTGATTGTACTTATTGCTGTCACGCGAGCTCGGCCATTCATTTTCATTCATTCTGTAACTTTTGTGTTTCACGAATAAAAATCATACGTTTATGAGATGACCTTATAAAATATTCAACTATCTCAACATTTGTCGTGTGTTTGTCTAAAACTTGTTAAGTACACAAGTAAATATTGTGATTAATTTCTAATTCCGAAATTAGAAAGAATTTGTCATTATTCAGATAAAGCAGATATTATTCTGATCAGTCCTATCTACACGTATAAAGTATAGTTCCCTGTAGATTCAAGAGGCATTTCCAATTCATGATTCATTTAGATACGAATTCATAGAATTTTGAGTTGTACAAAGTATCAAAAGTACCATTTTGATATCCATCCACGTACACATAACACTTAATAGTATATTTTATCCCATCAACCGACTGCCAACTGGCATCCAAAATTAAATGGACCGAAAATGTTCTTTATATAGGTACTTAAGTCTACCTCGCCGTGTTCTTCAGGAAATGCACTCTGAGTCACAGACGTGAACGAGACTGATTTGTAAATAAATACGAGAAAGTATACGAGAAGTATCTGCTGTTTAACGCGTATTTCAAGTAATGTTTCATGAATTAATTCCTATGCGATGCAAATACAAAATAATTGCCCCGAAAATTAGTTTCAAGAAGAAAATGACAGAGATTATGGGCTTATACGGATTCTGTAGTACGTCGGAAAAGGAACAGTTGAGGTCATTGCACCGTGCGTTGAGTCAATGTCAGTGAGCTACAACGAGGCGTTGGGTCCAAAATTCCGCAAGAAACAAGGGTGCTACTCACTGGTACGGGGTAGCAGGGTGCAACTGTCGCAGGGTAACGACCGGGCTGGGGTCGTCGGCCGGCGCCACGCGGCCGCACGACCGGGCCATCCGATTGATTGGAGCGGGACAGAGCTATTTCTCCACACCCTCACGAATCAACTACCCCCGCGCTTAATGGGGGAAATAGTACTTTGTTTCGTAATATATAAGGTGTAATTCGGTTTGGTGGTTTAATCGGCGATAGCGCTTTTTGCTGCCAGTAAGGCTTTCAGCTAACGCACACAGCGGCGTTAAGGGAAGTAGTTTTGCTTAATATTGATTTTTCCGCGGGCCTTGTGCCCGCGTGGCGGTTGCGTGTGTGCGTGCAATGTGCGTGCATGTGTGCGTGTACATCTATTTTGGGTGAGCACGTGGTCGTAGTTGTTGCTTGTTGATGTGTATTTTTTTATTTTTTATGGCGTCTCGAGTAATTGCATTACATCATTGTTTGCAGGTAATCCCTTTGAGCTTAACTTCAATACGAATGTTATCTGCTTGTGAATAATTGCATTTTATTGATATACGAATTATTTAATACAGTAGTACAGTCAGTGGTACATGCATGCAGTCATAAACAATGGGGTAACGTACCACAATGCTTTTTGTGTTCTAATTTTGTTTTTATTGTCTCCTTGGTTATTTTTTAATCTGTGAACAAAGTCCTTTAATCTCGCGATTTCCTGCACCCTCTTAAAGCATCTCGTAATATCTAGCGAAGGCACGGTGCTTAAAATTTCATTCTTATTGGATTCAATGTACAATCTCACACTGTTGTTTATGCACAAAGTAATTGAAAATCGGTAGTACTGTTCTGTAAATTCATTCAGTTCTGAATTCTCTAGGTGACAGCACGGAGAGCGTTATTCAATATGTCCAATGACAATAGAGTCGAGATTGGCGCGTTGATATAGTCACAAGCGAGCGGTGTGAGTATGCTATCGTTGAACAGAATAAATTTTACGCTAATAAACCCTGTATGACATCAAGATAGCCTAACAACAAAAGTGGTGATAGCCTAAGGGTATTTATCGACTCTCATTCGTGAGGTCGTAGGTTCTACTTAAGTACGAATTTTTCAAAAAATATCACTAGCTTGCATTTTCCGGAATTAAAAGAAAAGTGGACCGTGTGTATACACCAATTCGCACTGAGCCCGTGTGGTGGATTATGGCCGGAAAACTTCCTGATGTTTTACTAGAAGAAGCCCGTGTCACAGGAACAAATACAACGAGAATAAATTAATAAAACTTGTTTATTGTTATGCCTGCACCCACCCAGTGAAATGTTAAAAAGGTTGAGAAAAAAAAATACAACTAGGATTCAAACTAAGAAAAGTGTATCAAATTAACTACAGTAATTATTTATTAGAGAACTTACTTAACTCTATCTGAACTACTCTTTATTTTACTAGCCATACTACATAATTTTAGTTGACAGGTCTATTAATAACTTACACCGTACAATTGATACGTAAGTATTATATAATGATCGCGAGTTTGTTTACGTATTAGCTTACGGTTTGTTAATTTCCACACTAGGCATGGTTTAGTTCCTTTTTATACGTAATATTTATTTATTTTTAATTTCCTAATTATATTATAGCCATCTACAATTTGCTGTAAAAAACTGACAGCTTTTTTTCTTAACGAAAGGACGAATGCGAAAAATGTGTAACATCCACCAGCAAGCATAAAAATAGTGACAATCGTATAAGCAATTGTAACTGCCAAAGCGAAGGGGTTTTTAACTAAAAATATATGGACAAGATTTAAAAGAAATAAAAGATATGAATAGAGAAGCGGTTTATAATGTCTCGCCCACGGTTTAGACAGTTATTGTCTGGAATTAGCAAATCTATGAAATAATGTATCGGTGCATGTTGATATTTTCAGGACACTTTTACTCGTAGTTCTTTGTGAAATAAAACTATATTCTATTCACAGACGCATGAGACAAAAGATAAATAAAAATTTAATAGAAATCACTTTTGTTTTATTTAAATTAGAACCTAGACAGAGCCTTTGTTCTTGTTTAAGTTCTATCTGACATATAAACATGCAAACTTGACCCCGCGAAAATTTTAGTGATAAAAATTATAAAATCTTTATTGTTAACAGATTTTTGTTGACATACAACATGATATGAAACCCTACCTCCTTCCCCAATAGGAATTAAGTTTTAGCTTTTTAATTTACCTTTCGTCTCATGCTACAATTAATGTGGTTTGGGTATTTTGGGTAATTAATGTGGGTATGCTTTACATCCTTCTTGATTACGAAATTGGAATGAATTTGTCATTATTCGGATAAACAGCGCAGTTTTTAAACTATCAAAAACTTACAGTAAATAAGTTTCAAAGTACCTAATAATAATATAATTATCTTCTCAGTGTAATTAGATGGGTATATGTGTACATACCGACCTGGATTCAGAACGTTACTGTTTATTCGATTTTTTTTATAATAATGATTCTTGTAGACATTACATAAAATACATTTATGTAATAATACTCATCGTTTTCCCAACTCTCAAGGTTCAGTGAACAGAAGACGACGTCGGCACAAACTTCTTTCTATACACCACTTTAAGGGATATGTTATTAGATATACAATGTACACGTCTAAATATAGTTATCGGTAGCACACAGAGCTGGTTCTCAGGACTCACGCACACAACCACACAACCTTACCCTTGATTTTGCCAGCTCAAGGTCTCTACCCTCCGAGGACACGTACTCACACCCCAACGATCCCGTATAAGTCTATCTCCCTCTCAACTGCGGACAATGCCGAATTTCTCCGACCAGGAGCCGGGGTCGACGACCGAGGCGACATACGTATTGGTAAATAAACATTGATGTACTTAGATTACATAATGTACATCTATCGAATGTTTTGATTCGGGCGTGCATAGTAGTATATTCGGCTTGATACCTCGCGGCTCTTGTTGCCCCATTGTAATCGATTTTTGGGAAAA
The DNA here is from genome assembly GCA_914767545.1 of Sesia apiformis. Taxonomy (NCBI): domain Eukaryota; kingdom Metazoa; phylum Arthropoda; class Insecta; order Lepidoptera; family Sesiidae; genus Sesia; species Sesia apiformis. The sequence goes on along the minus strand of OU611950.1, from coordinate 6,402,512 downwards.
TATTTCTATAATAGTTTTTTCTTTGATGTTTGTTTGCACCATCGAGCGTATCGACCTTCATTTCTCTTGAACCTCGTATAAAGATAAAAATGTAATTGATGCAGGCTGGGGCGCTGGTTAGTTTGTAAAAACGAAACCACTTTCAGATTTAAACACTTACTTAAATCTGGAAGAGGACTGTATTTTTGTAATTAAAGGATTATATAAAGCGATGGTAAAGCACATCGTAGCTAGTTCTCATAGACAAGAAAAAGAAATAAGGTAGGCCAGCATTAAAATTCACTACAAAGGCAAAGTCTTAGCAACTAAACCAACAATATGTACAAGATGCAGTCTTCTACAGTAATAATGACTGAAACTTATTTGCCTTGTGTTTCACAATGTGAACTAACATCTAACATTATAAGGAAATGACATTCAAAAGAATTCAAAAGGAATGACATTCATTTGTTCTTAAAATAATTATCAGATTATTTTATAAAGACTGTAATCTGTTATTACATTATAGTTCGATGGATCTTCAGCTTTTAAAAAGGTTTACTCATTGAAAAACTTATAGGTACTTGGCCTTCTTTATTACTCAGGGACAGTTTGAAACAAGTGTTCCTATTTTAAACTTCTTCAGAGAACATTTCTCATTTAGAACTTATAACATTGCTTATTCTTAATAAATTCCAGTTTATTAATTGTAAAGTATATTTTATTCAGTTTTGTAGCTGTTTTTCATTGTCTTATACAACGTACTAAAAATGATCAGCATTTTTCAGCAGGATCTCAGCAGGACATCAGCAGGATTCTTTGCAAATGAAAATCACCGGCATTCACACAACCAGACAGACCTACGTCTGTCACATTTCTACAGACTTATACAGAATGCTACAGACATTTCTTTTCATATTTTGCAGTGATATTCTCATATATACAGTGAGCGTTTGATATTTGTAATTCTACAGAGACGAGATATCACTCGCAGCGTTATGATTTTTCATCATGTGAAATAAAACTATACTCTATTCACAGACGCATGAGACAAAAGATAAATAAAAATTTAATAGAAATCGGAAATTAAGCGGACAATTAATTTAAAATACTAGGTGCTATTATGTCTTATAGGTATATATGATTGAAGCTAGAGTACCTACACTATTAACCGTCATGTTATAACTTTTTCGTAGACGGACGCAATCACCTCTCCTAAACTGAAAATTACCTGTCATGTAAATATTTCTTTTCATAGCGTTGTGAAAGCAGTTATTTATATGGAGATTGATTCACAAAAGCGGTGATTTAAAAATGTCTTAAAAATAAATTAGTTTAACTACAAATCAATCTGTACGAAAATGCCTGCGATCAAAATCATAGAAATCACGAATTAGAAAAAATCCAAATATACATAGAACACGACATATATACATGACATCATTATTCTATAGTGCGATTACAGTCGAAGATAGCTACCGCTCTCTACTACATCCCCATCTACAATATTCTCAAGTTTATACTTATTTAATTTTCTAGCGAATTTGTTTATTCTCTTCCTTAATCTTTCTTTCTTTTTGTTAAGCCATAAAAAATATCAATTTCAGGAATAATCGTTAGAGTACCGCGTTAAAGCTCCCAGCAACCTACATTTATGTTGAAATCGCAGTTGCAACCTATAAACACCACAACCGATGAAATTTCATTTAAACCGCAACATAACAGTATAAGTTGAAAATGAATAACAAAAATTCATTATTGCACAATACCGAACGAAATGGAGTCTCGGGACGGCATCCCCGCGCGGAGCATTTGATTACGTGAAGGTGGTTATTGCCTGTGCATCGGGGTAGGGGGTGTCCCGACCTACCCTCCAGAACCTACGCCAACGCTGCAGCGATGCACCCTCATCTAGATATCTAGATATCTAGATATCTGAGTCTGGACACTACACTCGCACAGAACGCACACACCCGCGAGTTTGTATGTGTGTCTATGTCCGTGCCTGTGTGAATGCGTTGACATTGCATGTATTATGTTTGGAAGTTCGTTCTTTATTTACGTCGCAGCAATTATTAATGTGCACCAATCGGTTTATTGTTAACAGAAGGGAATGAAAGTAAGTAGTTAAGTTGACAAAATGCGCAATGATTTTCCGTTGATTCGTCCTAACGCTGAAAGTCATTTTCCTCAAGAATGACCGAGTGCGAAAAAGCATCCAAAATTATCAAAATTTGGTTTTCTGTACGCTGTTGAAAAGGTCTCGTTTTCGATCACTTCCCGGTTGATCATTCATCTGTTGAATGATGAATGTTTGTTCTGGTGGAGCATTCGTCTTTGTATGTCTCTGGACTCACGACACAGGTAATCTTAGTGTTAAACTAAGATTATCTTTAAAAAAATTAAACTGTAATATTTTTCTTAACTTTCTGCCCTGAGATATTGTACTTGTATCAACCTATACCGTCCCACTGCAGGGCACAGCCCTCCCCTAGTAAATTACTGGGGGGTATCGGGACGTAATCCACCACGCGGGCCCAATGCGGATTGGTAGATCATATACTCCATATTTTTTAAATTTCTGGTACAACGATTTTATAGTATGCACTACGCAATGATAATAATTAGAGAAACACGTGACACTGTGTCTCTCTGTGCTCGTATATCAATTTTTTTCTTTTCTTTTTTGTTGTATTGTAACGATTCCTCTCGATTATTTTCCTTTTCTTGAAGAGGGTTCAGTGTTCCAACAATACGATACTTTACATCCAATAATGGAGCAATTGATTTTAACTATTCTTTAGACAACAGCGTCTGTAGTAATTATTCTTAAACTTATATAACGCTTTCCCAATACAAACTCTTACAGTGAAGTTCGAAGTGTAGAAGAGCTTAGCTCTCTACTGATATATATAGCTATGATACGTAAATTTATTTAACCTATCAAGTTGGTATGACCTCTGACCTTCAATAGCCGTATTGAGCCAAGCCGCGCTATTTAGAATACATTAGTAGTTTCTAAAATTTCCAATCTATCCATAATTTTCCCTCTTATGTTTCAAACAGATTTGACACACACGACAAACGAAGTGAATGACCTCCCGAAATACACGTACATAGTAAAGCAAACAAACCGATATGAAAATATGTTTCAGTGTGCATGTACAGGACCTACCCCAACAGATGCGAGTGCTTGTGCACCAAGAGCTCTATGCCTGTGTGCCTAGACCGAATGCACTAGATACAGTACGCACACATAGCCGGCAATATTTACGCGAAGTTCAATTACTCTGTTGAGGGTGGGATGAGATTCGCTATGTTTTATACGTGGTTAGTGCATTTATGACAATCCTGAGTGGCTTTAATGTGTCATAGTTTATGTTTATTTCCGTTTGAACGGTGTTTCTCTTTTACTACATGCAGCAGTCCAATCGAATCCTGTTAAACAGTTGGGGTCTACAGAGAACCACGTAACACATTTTGATAATTTGTTACTAGGAGTGAGATTACTAGGAAGTATTATTATATGTATAAATATAGGACGCTACTTCACTAAAGACGTGGAGTAATTAATTTTAATATAGACAGTATACAATAAGGATACCTCGTGACGCCTGCGAATAAGGCATCACGAGGTCGGTAGCTTAGCCGCATCCCCCTTGATGTTAGGTGTCCATTACTGGTGATAAGCACTCACCACCATATCCGTCTGCTCCTATACATGGAAGCTTAGACGTAATGGAAATTGCAAACAAATTACAGTCACAAACAAATAAGAGGCGGGATAGTAACAGCTGAGCTTGAGAGTGAAGAGTAGTCCTGCAGCGCAGTGCATATAAGCATTTAAGCTTTTAACTAACTAATACTTAGAACAATCGAGACTGCTCTGTGTGTCACTAGCGGTGCCCACGTTAGACGTTAGACTATACCCGCGATAACTTTATAATTGATATTAATAAAAAATAATCTGAATGTTAAAATCCGTCTAGTGGTATTTGCGTGATGCGAGTTCTCAGACAGACGGACGGGCAGACAGAATTCCAAAAGTTGTTGTTTTGGGAGCTGTATCATTCGTAATTTACACTGAAACGACTTTTTAAATCTTAAATGTACACACATAGCTTTTTTACTGTATTATATGTGTAAAAGATGTAAATTGAAGCCTTGCTATTGTTACAGCTGCCATTTCTATTTCTTCTAGCCGACAATCACTGTGGCTGACATTATATTAATACTGTTTCTATTTTCCACCGAAAAATTTCACTGATGCAATATCAAGACTATTAATTAGAATGCAATCTATTATCATGCAATTTAATTAGAAGCAGAAATAATGCCGTTATGCGTAAGATGATGCGTATGAAACACATGGTTCTAATAAAATATTGGCGGTACTATTTCAGCTCTTTGATTTGCGTACCCGCTTATCTGTTTGTATATTTTGAAGATTTTTGATTTACATTATTTAAAAGTGAAGTAAATATAATTAAAAAATAACACTACTTATAGTTTGTTCAGAACTTTATTAATGATTTTTTTTTCGCAGTTGAGAGCCGTTCTGTAAGGTTTTCTATGAAAAAGACCAACTCAACTCAATTGCTCCACCAGTTACATCAAATCTTATCTAGTAGTATTTCTGTAAAAAAATCATATTACGTTTTATAATCATACGGTGCCATCAGACGAATTGAAGAAGGTCGCCGGTAGTGGCGGGATGAGGAGAGCTGAAGACCGTGTGTGGTGGCGGTCCTTAGGAGAGGCTATATCCAACAGTGGAGAGACACAGGCTGATGGTATGGTATGGTACCATCAGCCAGTGTCTCTCTACAGCTAGATGTAGGTAAACCACCGCCGCCAGACACGGTATTCTGCTCTTCTCATCCAGCCACTACCGGCCACCTTCTTGAAATCGTCAGTCTTGAATCGTAATGGCATACGGGTACCATTCTCATTGCATGCATGTTGTTGCATTTTATAAATACATTTTGCACTCTGAAATCCCACAGGAGCTGAGCGCACTCGACTGGCCGAGTTATCCCTCTCTCACAGAAGACTACTGTAAAATATACTGCATTCCCATCGTTATTTTGTTATCCCAATGTACGTACGGGTTTCAGTAGTGAGTGAGATATGCCGGAGCCCCATCGTAACCTATCCTTCATCGTTTTCCCAACACGTTCTCTAAATCCATACCTAAATCTCCAAAGTTATGCAAGCGCATCCGGTGGCATGCCATCGTTTGTCGTTCTGGACTGACATTGACATGTATTGTGCATGTCCATGGGCGGTAGTATCCACTTACCACTAGGTGAACTGTCTGCTCGTCCGCTACCTTCTTTCTATAAAAAAAAATATACGACGAAATAAAACGGAAAAAGAAATTAGACTAGATATTGAAACTTTGTTGAAAATTCACATTAGGTACATTAGTCACAGGTTTTTATCACCCTTCAGCTCGTGATAATGGAAAAGCAAATAGTTAAGTAGAAACATAGTGATACCGGTCGGGGTTCGAAATCAAAACCCCACGAATGTTTAATGGGGAACATGCCATCACCCCCTAAGACTATGCTGTCATCGCTCTATATATAAATATCATCTCTATCATCGTGATGTTTAATTAGACGTTAAACTATACTAACAGAATATTTTAATGAAGAATAATGGCAAAATTTATTTATTATTCGTATCCATTTTAAGCTCACATCTTGCATAATGGCAGAATAATGGAAACTATCGGGTATCCGAATTAAAAAAAAATCGGATTTTATTACAATAATTTTATTCATTGCTGTTAGGGACGTAATTTAAATGACAGCGACGCGAATTTTGATAATGTCTTGCTGTTTGCATTTGATTAGACAGCTTTTTCGTTCGTTCTTCACGACAGTAAAGTTGCAATTATTCCCTATTATTTTTCTTTGCTTTCAATTAGTAATAAATTTCTTAGAAAGTTCATTAAAACAACATATCCGTAACCGAAACCATACCGAAATAATTTCATTTCCGTGTCTGTAACCGAAACCCTACACTACAAACCTAAAACCTTACCCTAAAGGACTACATATAATATATCCGTATCCGGATCCGAAATGTCATATCCCTAACAACCCTAATTTGTATAATATCAAAACTTTGCAGTCATTATGAATTGCGACATCTAGCGGCTGGTGGCTGGAACCTATATCATTCAGTATTTTGTTGACAGATGGCGATAAAAGGTTTAATGGACATGTACACCAAAATTTACACTATATCAACATTGTTATCTTTTATGATAATAAATTATTTAATAAAATAATCGTTTACTATTGTAATCATATTAACTAATTAAGACCATTTGTATTTTCTTAGAAGTATTAAGCATACCTCTTTAATTTCCAAGAATTGTTTGTTTCTTTCGTCATCATACTGAATCATCATATACAATAATTTTATTAGAATTTATGTGATGTGGATAGGTATATTATTCACCGTTCTCAATATTAATGGCCCATGTGGAGATGTTCGAGCTAGAAGCAATATGTATATGATTTAGTGTGGGGACTGTGACCTAAAATATCTATCTAGGTACTTTGTGCACGTGTTATATTCTCGTCAAGAATAACCTTTCATTTTAGACTTTGATTTACTATTAATTAAAACTTAAAGTTCTTAGCACTTAAGTGAATAATTTTATGGATCGTTTCGCGGTGGATTGATTACAAATAGATGATAATTACTCACTGTATTGTAGCATCTGTACTATTAGTCGCGATAACCTCCGTTCGCTTAAAATTTTACCTATGAAGGATTGGAGATTTAGAAAGGAGAGACGGCGATGCTGCATCCCGCTATCTACTGGGCGTGTCTCACAGAACATTAAATTCATCAACTTTAATATATATGTATATATATATCAAATCTCTCAACGAAAAGTGTCATGAACTATCAGGAAATCTCCAGTGTTTCAGGATTGCGTAAGAATTATCACAGCATGTCTTTCCGGACCATTTTCGGCTCGTAAGCGGGATGAGATGATATAGAATTGGATAATGATGCTCCATATTCCCCATATTTCTTTAATCCTATTTTCAAATCCCTATTTCTAAATCCCCAAGGGTTAAACACCGCATCTGCGGACGAGCTAACAATCGTCATTTTTGACTGATGTTGGGATATTATTCGATCGCAGATATATTTACTTTTATATAAAAAAAGAAAATATTGGCATATATTATACAATCCATATAGTTGTGAACTGCAATCCATATCCTAACAAAGATATTTGTAGAACAAAAAAACACGAAAAGATCGTGGTTTTTTGTATGACCTTTTTGAGCCGCGCGTTCTCCTATGTTTGTTTACACGCACATTACAATAAATTACAAATGATATCCCAGTTTATTATAAAGTGATATTTAAGTTAAAACATTGTAATGTTAACATTCGTAATATAATAAACATTTTAGAACTCTAAAGAAACGAGACCGCAGAAAATTCCTTACTGCAAAAGGTAACATACTTTGTGCTTGCTGTGTTTAATGTCAATTACCTGTAACCTGTATTAAATACTTTAAAATATGAAACTATCAACCTAAACCTAATAGAAATGTCAAACACCCATACGTCCATATTTCGAACTCATTACGTACCGCAACATGCTCCTACGTATTTGTTATAGCTATTAAAATTGAAAGGATTCTTAGAACGTCGTATCCTACAATTGCGTGTTAAGAAGCATCGCGTTCTCGAGATGATGACTAATTATTTTTGGGCACATTGCCAGTCTGAAATGTGTATATAGGACGCCTGACGTCCCCTTTGCTTCAAACAAAACCATTCTCAAAGGTTAAGTCGTATAACTTGTTATAGTGATCATTATAAATGGTAACGACGACGAATTGTCCAAATGGCGCCTTAAAGGCAAATAATGATAAAATAAGTGTTGTCATACGATGCACATAGATGCAATATGTAGGCTTATGCAATTAGCTTATTTGCCTACCGTACTTAATAAAGTTTTAATTGGAAAATTGCATGCCTGACTTGGCAAATGGCAACACCGAGATGTTTATACAATAGTTTGAAACGTAAGTGTGATACAATGATCATAGTACAACTTTGCTTGGCGTTAAGTCTCCCGTACCGCGTCTCACGAAGTTAATAAACAACTATTATATACTATGAAGACGTTATTGGCGACTCTGTGGACACACTTAAGAAAAAGATACGTGTTTTTTGTTATAATAAGACCTAATTAGTTTATGTATATTCATTAACTTTTGAATTTGTCATTGTAATAATATAGTATAGTAGGTATAATCAATGCATACGGAGTCCACTTATTATGTCGTGCATTTAGTTAAGATTCCTTGTACACACATTATTATTACTGAAGAAAGTATTAATGTAGCCATTGCTTGTGGAGAAAATAATAAAAATACAATGTCTCAACAATGAATACTGAAAACGCTTATATACGTCGGTACAGTTTATATGCGATTGTATATGCTAAACTGACATCATGCTTTTCCTTTTTCTCTTATTATAACGATACGTTGATGTAACTGTTGGAACTCTGTAGCATCTTTATAATATACTTTCTGTAGAGTCGATCGTTGCGTCGAGTCGTCTATGTGGTCAAGGTCTCTGCGTTGGCGTCTATAACTCGCAATGTTGTATTTTTTTATTGAAACCAACTTAACAGATATAAAACAAACCTTTAATAAATAAGTAACAAGTAGAATAAAAGTCGAAATAGGAAGTTTTCAGCCTTGAAAGAGTTCGGCGACCTCCTTCGACTTTAATACATTTTTAGTTTTCGGAGGAGAGTAATATTTCTTCAAAGGACTTATACATTACTGAATTGTAATTTCAGCGCTTGAAAGTTCCTTCGTAAAATGCTATCACGTTTCTGGATCGCGAGGTATGGAAAACTAAGCGATCTATCAAGATAACCCAATTTCCATGGGAAGTGTGTACAAGGAACACACATTCAAAATTTTGAACTAATGATGAAACGTTGAAAATGACGAAACCCTGCAGATAGTTTGATATGCAATAACTCTTTGTAACAGACATAGAAAAGTTTTTACAAAGCAATTTGTAATGTAATGATTACTTAATCCATCCGACTCAGCGATGCGCAGATTCAGCTAACGTGCCCGTTTTATTTGAAATGTAATGTGTCAATATAATTGCGCGCAATACGCTGATCCAGCGCGATGTAACAATTCGGCAATGAGTTATCGAGGGCACTCGGGTTCACGCGGAGTTCTAGGACAGTCTGTCGCAATCTGCAAGTTCGGCGGACGCCGGTTATCGTTGCTATCCGCATCAAGTGCGCGGTATACGCCGCTCACCCAATTACAGCCGATACACAGTAACCTCCTTACCGTACGCTGGCACATGACGAATCACCTCCTTCCTACATAAAAAGTTTTTAAAACTAATTACAATACACACAGTTGTACGCAAGTAGGTTTGTGTCAATGTAAAAGTTGAAACAAAATACACAATAGTTAAATGAATTTCCTTTTAATACATAGTGTAAAGGAAATTCTCTTCTTTGTAGGAGGAGACTGCATGCTGCATTTCCACAACCGCTGGGCGCACTCGACTGGCCACGTCACCCCTCTCTCACAGAAGACTACTTTGAAATGCATTGTATTTCCTACTTTATCGTATTTCCCGAATGTACGTACTTGTTTCGGTAGTGAGTGAGACATGCCAGAGCCCATTCACATCCCATCCTATCTTATCCCTCCTCATTTCCCCAACCATTTCTCCCAATCCATTCCTTAATCTGCAAAGGTAAGCAGCGCATCCGGGGCCGTACCAATGTTCGTCATTCTGGACTGATGTTAGCATGTATCGCGGATGTCTATGGACGACAGTATCCACTTACCATCAGGTGGACTGTAAAGAATTCAAGAAGAAATTCAAGATTACTTACATCAATCAATACTTTTTTAAAAGCTATTTCGTGGAACGTAAACCCCAAAAATAACATTTTTGGGGCGTAAAACACATCGAGTTTTATAATACTCATAACGGAATTTGGCGTTTAGATTGTTAAAGCTCACAGAAAGACAAACATTATTCACCTATACAATTTATTAATACCTATAAAAACTAGAGTTATATGAATAATAGTATTTTTTTCGTTTTTGATTCTCCTGGAAAGTAACATTTTGGTTTTTACGCCAATTGAATCAATTATCTGTATTAATATGACGCTATGAACTTAATTTAACTCTTTTTATTAACACCAGTAGTTGCAGTACATGTCTAATAGAAATAGAAAAGTTATTTATGTGTGCGACATATGCACTTGTAGTTGTAATGTGTGCAATAAATACTTCGTGTATGCCCTCTCTTTCCTTCTCGACATTTCACTGATAGCTATGGCCTTGTCTAGTCGCATCTAATGCTGGCATTAGTCTGTTTACATTGTTACGCTACTTGTTAAAGTTACTAGCACGAGTACTGGCGTTTAAGAAAATAAGTAGGTCTGTTTTATGCTAATTATTATTTGAATGGTAAAAATGTGTATATACTGACTTAACTTAGTGATTAATTTAAATATTGTAAGCCTTATATCTATTACAATTAATAAAAACACACTTGTACATGTTTAAACAGATGATGTGCCCCAATAATAATTTTACGGTCGTTGACTTATGCGGAAATAATACATTTATAAGAACCAAACTAATGTTGCTTTTTCTGTTTCAGGTAAGTCTTTCCTTTTACATTTGGGACGGGCTTTTCAGAGGTTAGTATTTGCCAATTCAACTTAATCTTAACCTATCAAGCTGTTTCTGATCTTCAATTATTCCCTTTTGCATCAGTGGACCGGTTCGGCCAACCTATGCTTAACTGATCAAAGTTCATAGATGGCATATGGTAGTGTTGGCTATTAAAAATACAAAGATTACAATGATCTGTCGGCATTGATGTCGATAATAATTAAGTATGTATAGTAGACACATCATTATTTTTGTTGCAGATATATTCTTTATGCCTACTGAAAAAAGTTAAGAACTATCTTGCTGAAACTGAATATATACGCTAAGAATCGCGTGTTCTTATAAAAAGTGTGTCACACTACATTTTACAGAAGTCACGCGTCTAATCAACTTGTACAAGTGCACTAGCTCAGCAAACGTGCCTAATGTCCCTGTAGCGAGTGTTGACTGAGCCGGAGTGTTGACCGGTATGTAGGTTACACTGCGCGAACCGTCGAGCGCCCTGCGCCTCCTCCCCCCGCGCGCCTCGCCTGCCTCCTGCACCACGCAACTACCTCTATGATCTGTGCACTTTTCAACACGAAATGTCAAATACACTTTTCAGTGGAAATACTGAAACATGTGCAAATGTGAATTTAAAAGCAACTATGTTAATGACTACTTGTTTTTCTAACTAAAATACTTCATTAAGCTATTCCAAATTGTATATGTTCAATGTTCATGTTCATGTATTGTATTGTAAATTCCTTAGACCAATACTTCACTATTAATTTATGAAAATTGCCGTATGGTACAACAAATATTTGGTTTATTTTGAAATGGTAAAATGCATCAATGCAGGCATTTGTAGGTTAGGTTAGTGGCAACTGGGAGCTTATACGAGTAACTAGTTGGGCTAAGTGATAGAGCGTCAATGTGCCACCGAGCAACTCCATTATTGGGCGTGGACTATAGGTTGTACATTATATTTATATCAACCGCCACCACCGTGGTCACTGGGGCAAGTTCGCTCGCTTCTTATAAACTGGCAATAAAAATCGGACAAGTTCGAGCTCGAGACCGTGGCCTGTTCAACCGTGTTCAAACGCTCCATATTTCCAAATCCAAACTCAAAAACAAATGCTGTATTAGTAGGGCGATTTACTAGGTTTACTGCCAATCAAATAATAAAATTTCTTGTTATTCAGGTGATATTTTTCATATTTATTATCCTTCTACTTTTATTATCGTTATGTACTTGATAACAAAGCGGTAACGATAACAAAGTGACCATCAAATTAGGAGATCGACAACCGGCCATGACTCTGTTTATGACACACATTGACATAGATAACTATCTAGCAGACTAAAAAATGAAGGTTTTTAGTGATAAGATGGCACCAAATGTAAACAAAGAAATTGCAAATATGTATATGACGTGCGCGCGTGTGCGTGTGTCCTATATTTCAAATATGAAGCGAAATACCTGCAGTTTGAATGCGTTTTAGTGAAAGTGCGTTTAGTGCAATAGCCAAGGTTCCAGCACCTGCATTCACTGCGCTGATAAGGCGTGCCATTCAGTGTCCTGCGCTAGGTTTATGCCCCGGGCCCGTCTAATCACACAAATCTTAGACTCGATGAATAAAGACGTCAAACAAACCGGTGAGGTCAGGCAGTGGAATATGTAACTGCGTCTAACTTACAAAAATCACATAAATACACTAAATTAGTTTTAGAAAATTTCGTCTATGCAGGAAAAACTGCAAATAAAGCTAGTAAAAGTTTTTATAGTATCCACATTAATCAACAATTAATCGAAAGTGTTTGTTTGTTTGTCTGTCTGTTTGCTACGTTTTCATGATTAAACTACACAACCGATTTCAATGAAATTAGATGAGAGGTAGCTTGAAATCCGGAGAAGGCCAAAATGTACTTTTTGTTCTGGAAAATTGGTTTGTTTTTAAAGGGGAGCCAAACACTTTTAAAACAAAATCAACGCGGGCGAAGCCGCTGACAAAAGCTACCTATACCATAAAGTGTACTGACATAAGTCTTTCTTAAACGTTTTATGGTTGATTTTTAAGGAAATACTACTACTACGTTGGCTCATCGACCCGACGTGGAATTTAGCTTCCGACACCAAGAGAAACCATCTTTTTCTGTCCTGCGAAGCTTCATGCCAACCGGCTATGTGGAGCTCCCGCGGGTCCCTCTGCGCTACGTTTCTCCAGCGGTGCTTGGTGCTTAGGACATATTGTTTTTTATGTTAATAGAGGCAGACGGGCAAGCGGCCCACATGATGGTAAGTGGCTACCGCCGCCCATGGACACTCTGCTACGCTGAGTAATTGCAAACCGTCTATGAGAGTGGGATCGTCGACAATTCGTATAGCGCGTCGTTGGATAGAGTCAAATAGATCCAACGGATACTTCGGTGGAGATGTACTAATATACTACAATATATGTTATAACGTATATATAACGGATACTAATATCTCTGGAGATGTGAGTACTTCAGATAGAGGTCGGACCTGTGCTTTGAAGAGCTGAGGTGAAGTATCACCTCAGCACCGAGCTACCACCGAGCTTTCTGGAGGCCATTTTGACCGTGTTTTCCAGATGACTCCTAATTCGACTGTGTTAGAAATGACGACACCAAGAATCTCGATACTCTCCAAGATCTTAAAGGGTATTCTCCGAAAGCGAGGCGCTACGACAAAATGGGGCTTTTTAGCGGTGAAGACGCATGACGGTCATCGACCGTCATTTGGTTTTCGAAATTTGGTTGTCCCTCATAGACTTGCGTATAGAGTATAGTCGACGCAGCGCGATCTGCCCCATGCTCTCTACGTGATCGAGCCAACAGAGTCTGGCCGCTTTAATCTCGCCGATGACATTCGGCTCGGACACCAGCTCTTCCAACTCCTGTTGCTCCTTACTCTCGAAGTACCATCTTCTCTCCTTATCGGTCCCAAAATTCTCCAGATTTTTCTTTTTGTTGCTAGATGTTTCCTTTCTTATTTCTGCGTCAAAGTACATGTCTTGCATCCATACACTAAGATTGGTCTAATTATTGACAGTTTTATATATACGAATCTTAGTGTTCCTTCTTAATAACCTGGACGTTAGTGCCTTGTGTAGAATTTCTTCTTCTCAGTTATAGTTCTCAGTTATACCAACACGGTATCAGTTATAGTGCAGCCTAGATATTTAAATTTTGCCACTCCTTTGTAGATATTGTCTCCAACATTAAGATATCTTCGGCTTTCTCAGACGTTTCTGTAATTTTAATTGATTAATTCTGATTAATTCTTAGACCCACGTTTCTTGCTTCCATTTCCAAGGCTTTTGCTGATTTCTTTACTTCTATCTCACTCTGTCCAATCAATGCTAATTCATCACCTTATGCTGTCCATTCAATGGTACCACACTATTATTTTAAGGAAATAAGGATTAGTTCATTATAGTATTTAATTGTAAAGATTAAACAAATGTTTAAGTTGTAAACTCAATTAAATTGAGAAACCCAGCACATTTGGTAAGCAGCCAAATACGGCGAGACGTAAGTTATTCGGGCAATTTACAAAACAGTGCGCTATAATCTCTCCTCATTATACTACAAATTACTGCTATGAAGTGAAAACAATGAGTTGCTTTCTAAAGTGTAAGCGAATGTAGTTCGGTTGCGTTCAAGTTACGTTGGAGCTCGGTCGCGGATCATAGATCATCCCACAATGAATAGCGGATGTTTCGCAATATTAACCAACCAGTGGAGTTCATGTGCGTTGCCTGACACCACTAGCTGAGTGCCGTGGAATATTAATTGCGATTAGCATGACTGAGTCACCACCGAATTGTCCTACTACAAGTCCAGAATTTGCCAAAAGAAATGTTAATCGATTAGCGGCTCGAATTAGGTATGTAAGTATTAACAATGTTTTATTATAGATTCGTATTTTTTACTTATTCATACCATATCAGACCAAATCATCAGCACGTGTTTCTCCATCGTCGAATATATGGTACATATTCCAAGGCCCATCGCTAAGCACGACTTTCTGCTCCTTTCATCCAGTCATTACAGGCAATATTTTTTAAGGCCCTGCGATAAAAAAAAGATTTTAGTTAACTAACATATAGACAGTTTTAATGCATATGAAGTGTAAGTATAATTAGTTTTCTTTTAACATCCTAATATATGTTACAGAATAAAATTAAATGTACTTTGCATAACCTAAAATCTACGTGCTATCAGCATCTTCCTTTTGAATTGATTGGATCTGTAGTAGCTACCATCGAACGGCTTTATGATTGGACCGTTCGAATATTACGCACGCTGTAATTGGTCGGTTTAAATTTGTTACTCGTTGGACAATTCTCATTGCGTTGTAAGGCCACGGATGAGGTCGGGTCGCAGACCTTAATGCATGCTACATTCACTAGGTAACTGTGATAACTCCTAATGAAACAAGTAGGGGTTATTAGACAACGTACTCCGCCGAGTATCGTTCCGAGCGTAACAATTTCTTTGTTCATAATTATATTTTTTAATGCTTTTTTTGTAGTAATATACCTACTATGATAAATATATATTACCGTAGTTCAGCCCTTTTGGAATCCACTGTTGAACATGGGCCTCCTCATGCACACCGTTTTGTCCATTAGAGATATATTGGCCTTAAAACGCCACGCTCTGACCAAGCCGCCAACCTGTTTGTTTTAGATAGAGCATCTTCTCCACACCACAAATCTCTTTTCGAGCACTACAAGCATTCATACCCTTGTCGAATACAAAAATGTAAAACATATCTAATTTTCTCCCATTTAACTTCCATATTAAAATTGTTAAAAAATATGAACAGATAAAATTTTTAACTTCTTATTTCAAATTGCCGCCATTGCAAAAAAGTCCGCTGTCAAAAGGTATATCATTTTCCCGCCAGTGATCAGTGTTGCTAGAAATATATCACGCTAAAGTCATACGTTCAAAAAGACCGCGAACTTTTACGACTACGTATTATTATGATGCCAACTTTTTGGTTCTCATGTTTTCATTTTTATGAATCATTATGTAAGCAATCACAAAGCATTCGATCGGAATGATATTTTCAAATACTCGTATCTTAATTACAGTCTCCTGTCTGTCATAATCTCAAAATTTCGGTAAAGCTGCGACCGCGACCGCGCGTGTGAACGGACATAAACATTTTTTTAGCTGTTTAATAATTTGTTTTTAACTCGTAACACTTTAGTCGACACAGTTTCGTCAGGAAGAGAATCTGATATTTAAGTCCATCACAAGCGACATAGATCTTGAACCTCGCTTCTGAGAATCATTTTTTTGCTGGCACCGCGCGCGTCCGGAGTCTAAAGGACCGTTTGGTGCAAATGCAACGGAAATACTGATGAGTGATGACATTATTTTATGATCTGTATATAATTTAGTATATAATAAATAAAGTAACAGATCTTTTATATTCAAGGTATACCTGCTATCCGAATCAGTTCCGATCTTGTGTTTCGGTACATCCATAGAAACCTAAAAGCCCCGACTTATTTAAGAAATCTCAAATTAATAGAATACTAATAAGTACTACTATAAAATTAATCAATACAAACGTTTTCGATACTATTATATTATATTTTTTAGCATAATTAATAATTACCTTATTGCTTTCAGAATCGTTAGGTAAGTTGAAATTTTGAGCGTCTATGGAAGTACAGCCCTTAAGTATGACTCACGCGTTTACATTCGACTCCGCTTGCTCCGCTTATATCTTCCATCACGTGATCCTGTATGACACCAGTCTAGTTTCACCTCGTACAATATCGCTATAATAATAACGCTAGTTTCTGTTTCGCGTGGGTCCATACAAATATATGTACAAAGACGAACACATAACTCAGACCTGAACTATCATTTATCTTTAAACAAATGAATGTCCAAACTATGAAATTGTGAAATCCAAATTGAGAAGTCGAACCGGGACATCACAAAAAGTAGCAGCAATACTAAGTGCGATAATTGGTAGCCAATATTATTATTAACTTTCGTTATTTCCATTCTATTTTTCTTTAAGTTATTCGACTCCTCTCGGTCCGCTGTTAGTGTTCGTTTCCGCCTATAACTTGGGCCGCGTGACCGCGGTCGGCGGCCGGCCTAGTTTCGCGCTAGGAATAGGCGCCGCCCCCGCCGCGCGCCCTGGACCAGCCAGTACCCGCTCGTTAGAGACACATGGACGCGGTTCATGGTTGTACACACAATTACTTATACCTACACCCACTTAAACCATAAACTATAAAGTTTAATCATCCTGAAGTGCACACAAGTCCTTTTAAACATTAATGCTTTTAAACTTTTTATTTTTTCTAAGTTAAAGTTTAAATAAGACTCGCAATTAAGCGGGAGCTTAAATTAAAAATGGTTAAAATAACTTTAAACGATTAAGGAACTGTATTTAAATACATACTAATCGGTAAAGTAAATTTTGATATTTTTACTTTCCTTCCGAAAAAAAAAGAACAAACTAATGTGTAAAACTCATAAGAACTCATGACTCCATAAGTCCTATATCCAAAGGTTCAATTTTGTTAGGGTTTTTGAAAGGTTTCAATATAATTAATTTAATACAGTTAAGTCCTGGAGGTTTTTGCAGTAGCAAAAATGTAAAAATCTGATCGTGGTTTATAAAATGAAAAAAAATCGGGGTCGTACAGTGGTTTGAATAACACAGGTAAAAGAAATTATTCAAAATTAAGAATAATTACAGAATAATACTAAAGTGTAGCGATCAAAACAACAAAAAGTACCTCGAACTGTACGAATAATCGGATGTTCGAATAAATACTCGTGTAATACTAGTTCATTTGTCACTCTCATTATTAAATAAGGCCCTAGATAATACCTCAAATACCAAATTGTTGAACAAATCTGTCCCTTCAATAAATCAGCGATTATGAATGTTAAAGTCGTAAAAATAACTTGTTCAACAGCGTAAAAATGAAATCATGTGAATGTTCTGTTAGGAAATGTTTTATACTACTCGGTGATAATTATATGACACATCGTAGATATCGATCACCTATTTATTATCAGCATTCAAACATTTCAGTACATAAAATGTGTATTGAGTGCTAACCGCCATACCATGTCTGCATATGTCTCTCCACTGCTGGGTATAGGCGTCTCTCAAGGCTCGCCACCACAAACGATCATTAACTCTTCTCTTCTTTAATCAACTTCTTCAAGTCATCGGTCCACCTGGCCGGAGGACGTACCGCACTGAACTTCCCGGTGCGTGGTCCCTATTCGAAGTTATCGTTTCTGCGGCAAATATGACCTGTCCAGGTCTAAGTGCAAATAAAAATAATCTGTCAGTTATTGTCACATATCAGCGCTATTCCTAACATTCTCATCCAGCTGCGCTCACCGGAAGATCGTGTGTGATGGCATGTGTATTAATACCACATAAGTATTAGGAGAGGCCCATCTATATCCAAAAATTGAGATCCACAAGCTAATGTTACGATAAAGTATGGCTTTATAGAAGGAATTGTAAACAGACAGACAAATTCACCTCTATTCCTATATCATAGAAAATTGCTATTTATAATTGGCCAGGATGATATCAAATTTTATCATGTTCGAAAATAAAACAACAATAATGTGCTATAATTTATAAAGTACCTAATCTGTTTACCTAATTAAATAAAATAACGATAAGTGAATTCGATATATGCATTTGCAAGTCAAATATGTATATAAATTACACCCAATTGATGAAATCAGTAATTAAATGATAAGAAATAATCTCGACTTGCATTTGGCAATATTTATTAATCAATTTTGAACTGACAATTAAGTGCATACTGTTACGTAGTGGCAACCCCTATGTTACGTAGTGGCAACCCTTATTTCTGTAATAGTTATAAGTAAAGTAAATACGTTTAGTTAATAGTACATTAGTACATAATTAGTAAATGAGTTGTTCCTTATCATTCCTACACACCGACCCTATATATATACCCGTTCCCCAAAAACTGGCACATTCAATCCAGCATCCTCCTACATTCCACATATTGCTTTTCAGTTTTCAAAACAAGTTTTCATCCTACCGACTGCGCCAAATTTGTTACGTGGTAGTGATGAAAACTTGCTTTTTAAAAACAGCACACTATTTATTTACTTCTTAATATTAATTTACAGCAATATGTGGAATGTAGGAGGATGCTGGATCGAATGTGCCGGTTTTTGGGGAACGGGTATATATATATAGGGTCCATTAAGCCATGATATAGGGTCCATCTATTAAGCCACAAAATGTACAATACGGAATTTTTATAATAATCAAACAAAAGTTCAACTTTACTTCTCGAGTTCCCGCCAAAAAGTCCCGAAAAATACGTTATAATTTCTGTATATTACGTGTACCATAAGCTTCTAATTTATATTACTTTAACATTTTCTATATATACTCTTAATATGTATCTATACATTGAAATTCTTCCAACTTCTATTTTTTCAACTGTTACAGCTTGGATATATCTATTTTATTTTACTTACGCATACATTAGTGTTTTCAAATGCCTTCGTCCTCTTGGAATCAGATATATGTAGTTGGATAGTTCTTCTAGATATTTTCGAATATTCGGATAAAAGTTACATTGCTATATGTATAAATGTATGTGAATGCCAATTGTATTCGAAAAAATCTATCCATTTGTCACCCACAGTCTAATTTGTTATACTTATTTTTTAATAAATATTCGTAGTTTTGGCATTGGAGAAAATACATTTTACATGGAATGATTGTATGTAGTTATCATTTTACCTGGAATATTGTTACATTAAATAATAATCTCGAGTTACAATTCCGCAATATTTTCATTACTGATATAATTCTGATTAAATACCTTATACTCTTACAATACCTAGTGAAAATGGCTACAAAACTGTTCCAGTAAATAGATCATGAGATAAGCATTAACAGACAGATTATCATAGACACGTTTTTAGAGCAGAGGTTCAAATAAGGAAAGGAGAAAAATACGCCTAAAATAATTTCTAATTGACCCATGTGTATCAGGAAATTAATTATCTACCCTACGAGTAACATTCATTACTCAAGGGAATGTTCAACAGGGGATTGTGACTCGATTTACTTTCGTGATTATAAAATAATTGGTGTATTGAAGTGGAACGTAATACCTTATAATAACACAGTCTGAAAAAAAGCGTAGTTTTTTTTTAATGGATGAAAGTGGCAGACGAGCATACAGTCCACCTGATGGTAAGTGGATACTGTAGCCCATAGACATCCGTGATACATGTCAACATTAGTCCAAAATGACAAACGTTTGCACGCCCCCGGATGCGCTGCCTACCTTTGGAGATATAGGAATGGACTGGGAG
This sequence comes from Sesia apiformis, assembly GCA_914767545.1. NCBI lineage: Eukaryota > Metazoa > Arthropoda > Insecta > Lepidoptera > Sesiidae > Sesia > Sesia apiformis. The sequence continues at coordinate 6,382,410 of OU611950.1, read as the reverse complement.
AAAGGGTTGGAAAAATGGGGAGGGATAGGATGGGAATGGGCTCTGGCACATCTCACTCACTACCGAAACACGTACGTACATTAGGGAAATAAGATAAAGTGGGAAATGGGATTTCAAGGTAGTCTTCTGTGAGAAGGGGTAACGTGGCCAGTCGAGATGAAGATACAAATTTACTTCATCATTCCTTTCTCTTGACAATAAGACAGTTTTGTCTATAAGAAATATGTCAGGTTATAGTATATTTAGTCAGATATAAAACAAAACCAACTCATCGCTTCCCGCGGGTGTCGTATCCACGGGAAGCGATGAGTTAGTTTTGTTAATGCTACTAAAGAATAATGAAGTGGCTACTAAAAGCCCTGAGGAACTACACCACCTCTAAAAGAGTAGATTTGCTAACCCGTTTGGCCAGGAGCGTGGCGTTTTAGGACTTTACATCCCTCATGCACAGGACAATGTACAGGAGCAGGTCTATGTCCAACAGCGGATACTGAAAGGGCTGGTTGCAAGAACAAAATGTCGGCCCTGCACTAATGCATCAAATGGCGACCAATGCATGTGAACACAGCGCGGGCGCAGTCCTTCGATTATATTCGCCTATGTGTGAGTCCTGTTACTATTTTCGCTTTGTCTGTCTGCTGCGCGTAGATCTGATGTACGTTACGTACACGACAGTTGTAAATCATTGCTCATATACACAAAAAAATGTTTGCAATTTTCTTACGGTCGTATGTGTTGGTAGCATACGTTTGAGAGCTCTAAGTAGCTACAGGCAATGCGGATCAAATAGTCAAAGCAATCAGAATCAAAGAAAATGTAAAAGAAAAGGTGCTGGAAATCATTTTAATTTACAATGAAAATATAAATAATGTTCTAAATTTATACCTTATTGGTTTTTTTTTCTTTATGAAAAAAGGCGGCAGACGAGCATACAGTCCACCTGATGGTAAGTGGATACTGTCGTTCATGGACATTCGCAATATATGCCAAAATCAGTCCAGAATGACAAATCTTGGCATGCCCCCGGATGCGCTGCCTACCTTTGGAGATATAGGAATGGATTTGGAAAATGGAGAGGAATAGGGATAGGATGGGAATGGGCTCTAGCATATTGCGCAGAATGTAATTTAGTACTAACACTCATTGTTTTAACTTGACCATAAGGTATGGTTGGTGGATAATATAAAAAGTAATATTAAGTTCAGCAGTTTGTAGTAGATGCTTACCTAGTGACTCGTGTAAACAACATTAATGGCATCACAAAGTTATTTTAGAGGCAAAATTAACTTATTTATGCTTGAGTTTTAACTTTTGCATAAATAAGTTAATTTTAACGCACGTTAGGTACAATTGTACCTATATTTTGTATATATATTTTTTTGTATCAAAATTATTGAAAATTTGTAAGAGAATTGACCATACCACTTCTCAGCTGAGAAGTACAGCAGCAGTGTACTTCTCAGTACACAGCGTAAAAAAACATCAAATTAACGCCACTTTGACGTGCAATAAACTGAATTATACACAGATTTTGTGATTTACTATAATATCTGGAATTAGCAACAACATCACGTAATTATAACCGAGACTTTAATCTTACTATTTTTTAATTTATTGGTGTTGAACGAAACGCAAAACAAAAAAATGATAAATGTCATTGCAATGACCTACTTATTCTTTTTCTCTGTCGTTTTTGACTTGTCAGTGTCTAAATACAAACGAAGAATACACACGAAGAAGCATCCCAACAGTTGTAGTTTTAGTTTTTTCCTTCTGTGCCAGTAAATATAGCTTTATCTTATTATTTTCAAACAATTGGTATAAAAGTATTTAATTGTTTTAACTCTTTTATCTTCAAAAAATAATGTTAAAATCTGTGGATCGATGTTAAAGAACATTTATAAATGTTTAATTCTGTAATCATTTTCGAAAGTGCGAAGTCACGAAAGCTCCAGTAGGAAAGTACTTTCGAGGCTCGAAAACATTCAATATAATAAATACCTCTATAGTTGCCATGCCAATCCTAAAGCAAATGGAAACATAATCTCGAGGGGCTACGTGATCACAACACTCGATGGCGGCCCCATCTAACCTAGTTTCCACCGCTTATGGATCAATCCATGGGGTGACCCGTGAAAACTCATCTATAGGGATAGATAGATATCTATCTTTTACTCGTGTAGCGCGTGAACTTCGACCTGTGTTTTGGAGGTCATTAACATTTGGGCGGGCGGGTCGCGGAACTGGGTCAAGTCGGCTGCATCGTTGTTATGGCAACGCCGCCCCAGACGAGCTGCTTAGATAAGCTTGTTTATATTATTTTGTTTATCTATAGAATTGTTTCCTTTCTGACAGAATCTGTTACACGCCTCCCAAATAGTAGAGGAGTATATGCATGTGTGTGTAATTTTTCTATAGTATGCACAAGCGGTCATAAATAAACTACGCGCCGCAGACTCGAGACAGACAGCTATTGTATAGAGAAATACGTCGTGTGAGAGTATTATTCAAAACAGTGGTTGCCAAATTTCTCGCCTCGGTACCCGAGAGCTACCCCGGCGTACTCAAAACCTTTGGCTAAGCAAAGGGTACGGAACAATCAACGCAACCAAAGGCAGGGGCCGGACGCAAACGTTGCGACTACGATAACTACAGACTCCAATTATACATATTAGGAGCAATAGAATGCCATATATACTATGTTAAATTTGTCATAATTTTAAATCATAATTATTCCTAGTGACATAACGAGGTACCTTTAATACGCAAATAAATCCGTTTAACTAGGATCAATGTCAAAAGCAGTATTATTTTTTTCAAATTAGTGAGATTTTGCTTCGTAATTATTTCTACATATTTATTGCTTGATGTAATCAATGTTAGGTACACGAGGATGTTGACGTTTCCAAATCCTTTTCCTAAAACTTCTATCTTATTTTGTGTTTGTTCTGATCTTATTCTAGTTGATGAAGATGTTGCTATAATTAGTGATAAAATCTCGGTCATCCTAAATGATAATTAACCTTCTAAGATACTAAAGTTTGTAGGGCATCTTTATACCATTTTAATGCTATATTATTTTAATGCCGCCGTTCGAATTATAATTAAACAAATTAGGTATTTGACCTAATTTGTTACACTTACACTGATTTTCACATTGATTGCATGTATGTAGTAACACCTAGTATATACGATATGCGGGGAATACTTAATACGATGTAATCATGGGTACACATCACGGCCGAAAGTAATACACATCGACTATTATCAGCTAGCTCGGTTTTGTAGCGCGTCTTCTCTGTCGTAACGGCACACGACAGAGACGACGCTCCACAAAACCAAAGCTAGCCGATAGTCTCTTTCTAAAGGCCGGTGTGTATTACTTTCGGCCGGGAAGTGTACTAACATTTTGCTTTTAAGTATAAATTAAAACGAGATGTGATAAAATCTAATCATAAAAATAACGAAAATAAATTGATTGTTAATAATATGTCGCATGTTTATAGCTTTCCCGGTGGCATGTACATGCGCGTGTTTGCGTCACAAGCGCGCTCTAAGGGACCTGAAAATAGGTCAAAGGGGGGCCGAGCCACTGTCACTGTCATACTCTATATGCTACGTTATACATTTACAAGCGCAAACATTCGACATGTGCAGGTACTACTTGTGACCTTCGGATTTTCGAGAGGCTCAGGCCTGAATGACTCGCGCTCAATGGTTTCCACTTTTATGGTTTCCAGGAGGTTTCGTTGCGCAACACAACCTTTGCCTACGTAATGAGACGTAAATTTAAATTGTGCTCGTGGCTTTTTTATACTCTGCTCGTATTTGCTCATAGAACGTTACTTTTTGCATCTTCATTAAATCAAAACGATATAAATATATCGTAGATTAGTTGGAAACTGGATATACGGAGCATTTAACGGAGTAATTATTTATTTTTAATATTTAAAGATAAGTAACATTCATTACAAATGAATTTCATCAATTCGGACATTCAGCGGACGTTGGTTCCTTGCTACACGGATTAAATTTGCGTTATTAAAGTGTTTACATAAAATATAGTACATTTAATTAAGTACCTAGTAAATATTATAAATTATACAATACTAGTATTTAAGTATTATATTGATGTTTATAAATAGTTTATTAATAAGAAAAAATAATGAATTAAAATCGTCATCTTTTGAACATCAGAAATAATTTCGATTAAAATATTTTTATTCTATATTTTGTATTTTAATGGGATATTTGACACTTCTACAATATCATTTTTTGTGGATTATTTGACAATTAGAAATTAAAATAAATTTACATTAAAAATAATATTCGAAAATCATTATTAAATTAGCTAGATATGAGGTTGAGAATATTTGAAATGAGGACGTGGTGGGTAGATATTACTATCTCTGTCACTCATGCTCGGTTATAAAGGTATTTTAGATGACGTCATTGTTCTATATTGCAGCTGTTCTTTTCTAACTTGAGGGTACTGAGCAGTCCGTTTTAATAAATATTGCAATATATTTTTATTTCTAATTCACGGATCGATCTTTAGACTACGTACCTCCAATTACTTAACTATACAGATGTGTAATATATTTTATATAGTCAAATACGCAATTATAAATCATTTGTGTGATCTACTATTCAATGTCATATAATAATAATAGTATTTTAATGGGATATTTAATTAACGAAATAAACCACCACGGCTTTAGCAAACTGTTCATTACTGAAATGAAGAATGTATTCGTAATACGGAGTAATTTGAACATAATCTATTTTGACTTGTGCTAGAGCTGGCCTTAATTACTACCTTCTATCCCACGAAGCAAACATATGTTTGTCTCGTAATACCACGTATTTTAAATGGAGTAAGTCAAAAATATTTAAATGCTTGTCGCATAAATGACGACTGATTAGTCCATTTGGTGGTGTTTTTGCCTGCTGTGAGAAAACTCTCGGGATGGATTCCTAGTTGGTAAACATTTGCATAAAAACAAATTTTTGTTTATATCTATAGTTTGTGTACCTCTTTGGACCCACTACTGGGATAGAGGGAATACTAGGGTGGGTCGTTGAGTATGACGCTAAATATATAAAGAAGTTTTTTTATTCTTTGCTTTCCGTAAATTATTAACTAAAAAAAGGATGTTGAAATAATTTTGGATTTTTTCACCTTGTATTAGATTGCATATCACGCAAACAGCAAAAGGAAACCAGGATTAGTTGTGTATTTATTTTATACTTTAAAAAATCCTTGAAATATTGTTTGAAATATCTGAGAGGTCGTGATAAGACTTTATACCACTTTACTTCCTGTAAAGTTATTGAAATGAAAAATGTAAATTAGGTTTTGTATCGTGGTTTCACACCAAAAGTTAAGGAAAAAATATTAACCTTTAACAGTCATTCTCACCTTATTATAAATATGGGTTTTTAAGGTCAACATTAACAAGGTGTAGGTACATATACGTTCGTTTATGTTATTTTTTTCAATTCAATAAATATACAATGCATATGTACATAATTCCCAGCTAATGTTTACTTTCTAGCTCAAATACTTGTATTATTCATGAGGGTCATTTTGGCTCTGATCATCACGTTGTTTGTAAGGTTATTTCTATTAAATTTTAAATGTCAAGTAGCATAATGGGAGTTGAAGATAAAATTCGTAGGGCCCCTGACATTGGGCTCTGGCCTCACAGCGTGTTTTGGCAGTTGCCTTGGCATTGCAACATGGCCACACTTAAGAGCCTGTACTCCAAAGGTACAGAACAATTAACCAGCTACGCCCGTCCTTTACCTTCGCACTTTAACGAATTTTGCCCTATTGTTTATATTCACTACGCCTATTAAAAATATCGAATGTATTTAGATTTTAATTATAGAACTTGGCGCGGTTTGCTCTTTTTGTTCCAAATTAAAGGTCGCGTTTAAAATAATAGCAAACTGCTAAATGGTTCACTAAATAGAAGAAACAATAAACATCTCTTCAATATCATGTTTTTGTTTATTGTTTTATTTATTATTAGCGGTGTCTGCGACTTCGTTTGCGTGAACTTGTGATTCGATAAAAATCCATAAAATTATCCATTTATTCAGATAAAAAGTACCCTAAATGTTAACCCGTAACTATAAGCTACATAAGCCATAATAACCATACCAAGTTTTATTAAAATCCACCCAGTAGTTTTTATGTGATGCACGTTCAGAAAACATTTTAAAAATGGCTTTTGGGTACTGTATCATTCGTAGAGTACAAACCAACGATTTTTTTCCAAAAATATTTCATGTACAATCACGGCTCTGTTAGGATTTTATTATATGTAGGTATAGATTTAAAAAATAAATGTACAGACATTAGATTTAAAAAATCAAATATTAAGTTTCAGTGTATAGAAATAATCAAATTGATATTCCACTTGATTTATTTCTTTTACTATAAGTTTTACAAACTCGTAAAATTTCACAAAACTATTCGGTTATTCTGTTTCCTGCAAAACAGAGAATTTTATGTTTTTAGATCTATCTGTTAAAGTGCCGCGGATGAAGTGAAGTTTTGTTAATAACGTTTCGTTTCGATGAAATACTAAAACTGTAATAATATATAGAGATACCTCTGCATAAATTTACAAAGATCTGTGTTTACAAATTACAAAATTCAACCGTAGCAAACATATTAGATCTATGTTCAACAAATATTATGAGCGCCATCTAGTGACAATGGAGACTGAATATGGGATGTCAGAATCAGCATTGTACCAAACCAATTTTCATTAACCAGTGTCATTTAAGTTTCAGTTTCTTTTTCATGAAAAAAATTGGAACTACATCATTTCAATATAATTTTAATCATCTATAAGGTTTAGTCATATAAGACTACAATTAAACATATTTTATCTTAACAAGTATAGATTCTACAGTTGTAGAATTCTGCCTGTTTAGCTATTGGGAATGTTCCTATGAAGTACGAGAGGCACAGCGTACTGGGCGCGCCCGGCTGGCTGGCCGCTCTCACAGAAGACTGGCCGTGAAATCTAGAACGCGTTTCGTGTGTGAGATATATTTCACATCCCATGACAATCCCACCTAGTGAGGAATACAATGGTCTCTTACCTCTTTATATTCTTTATTCCCCATCCAATCCCATCGAGTGGGAAGTATAATGGTATAAGAGAAGTCTCTCTTGCCATCTCATCCCCCAAGGAAGAATAGCAAGTATAATTGGAAAAGGAAATCATACTGAGGAAAAGCAATGAGGAATCATCTTTTTCCCAATCATTCTCAAACAAAATCCAAATCCACCTTTAAATCTCTATATCTATATATAACAGCGGCATCGGCACGCCCACGAATGCAACATCTATATGTCGCATTCGTGGGCGTGCCTATGTTAGTCATTCCTGACTGATTTTGGCATGTGACGGATGCTTATGGGTGACAGTATCACCAGTATCTATTTATTATCTGCTATATATACAAGTGGATTGTCTGTCACCTTCTTCTGTGAGCGTGGGCTAACTCTGATAGGTGGGCTAGTCTTCTGCCCTGTGGGATAGAAACATCGCCTCTCCATACAAGTTTTATAAATGTGCAAAATTCGTTTTTCTACTGCCTGACGTCTTTTGTTATTTCCAAGCACGAATGTGTTAATATTAAAGTCCATTTGTTCTTTAGTGGCACATTGATAACTGGTTTCTAATTTTCTTAAACAAAACACGAAGGTTACATTACAAACTGAAGCCACGCCCATGGTATTTATTAAACACGACCCCACCATCTAACTATTGATTACCATCAACTCTAAATGTCAAATGTAACGCACTTCACAGCGGAAGCTCAGCGAGGTGGTACTTTAAAGTGGATTTCTGAGGACTAAAGATAGGAGGTTTCTAGGGTCCTTCAGATGCATTTCAGCTGTTATTTGATAGAAGTGGACAGAAAATTAGCAATTCAAAATGGAGTTTTGCTGGCGGATGCACCGGGCGTCAGTGGCTTAGCGGCGCTTGCGCGGCGCCCTAGTTAACAGCCCGAGGTCACGGGTTCGTTCCCCGATCCGTATTGATCGCTTCGTCGAGGCCGGAAGTGGGACTCCGGTGCAGCGGACATCGATAGTGCTGATAACACCCCCTTAAACGATTGGAGATAAATTAGTCGATGTACACGTTTCTTAAGCCTTGCCTTATCAGTTTGAAGGGACTGTGACTTGAAACCTGACCTGAGTTAGCTAGGAGTTGCTGCTTTAAATATTTATTTATTATTTTGAATGGGGGAAAATAACACCATAAAATGAAATATTTAAGTGCGAAATTTGAATAATGTAAACGAGCTACACTTGACATTGACACAAACTTGTACTAGACTCAATTAAAAGAAGGAAAATTATTCGAGCTGGTAGACCTTGAAGCTTTGAACATAACGTCCTTAGCGCACCACTATGCAGTGAATTTAGTTCATATTTTTATGAAACGATATAAAATAACAATGTGACGTATGTTACATAAAGAGTAAGATTGTTGTGAACTTTTGAACATGAAGGAACTAAGTAGGGTATTGAGTTATGGGCAAATTATGAAACTAGAAGAGTTACCTAAGAATATAAAATAAATACCATGTGACTTTTTAATTGAAAAAAAAAAACATTGAAGAAATTTGAAATGAAAGAAATTGAAGAATTTAGAAATTGAAAACCTAAGTTTCGGGAAAATCGAATTAAAGATTTCGATTAGAAAGTCGATATTGAAAATGTCAGAGAATTTCGCTTTTAGTAGTAAGGCATATTATAATGTTGAAAGATACTAGAATTCAACGCTCCTTATTTGGAGCTCGCCGGCATTTTATACTTTTTTACTTAACTTTAGTGTCTAGAATTTTATGGGTTAAAAACAACTTACGGAAAAGTTTGCGGTATGGAATTTTAAAAAACAGTCCACAGATCATCGTTTGAAATTTTATAAATATACATATATCATTTTATACCAATTTTTACAAAAATATGAGAATCTTGAAAATTGGAATCCCTTTTTGCTCTATTTTTGCCCGGAAGCCCATATTTAGTCATATTGTCTTGAATATGACTAATATAACTATGAATTAATTTTACAAAGAATCTTGGAACCACTTAATTTGATATAAATATTCTGAAGTAAATAAAGAATAATTACATTTAAAAAATTAAATAACATAAAAATAGAATGCAAAAATGAAAAATGTTCTTATAAATTATGTAGTGCTAAATTAAATTGTTATGTTGTGCTAAAACAGCGATTTCAATATAAATATTAATTCGTATATAAAATTGTATAAAAATTTATCTATATATAATTTTTCAAGCTTTACTTTTAATTAATATTTATTTTATAAAAATTATAACTTCTCTAAACATACTGTTTACACGATTTTATTAATAATGTCATATCAAATTCAGTGATGAACACAAAAAAAATAGTTCAAACAAAATTTATTAGCATAAATAAACCGCTTACAAGTCAGTTTATCAGTAGGGGTGTTATCGGCCCGCTATGTACCCCGGAGGTGGGTCAATGACGTTCGTTCACCCGCTGCAACCCGCACGTGTTGGCCTCGCACCTCACCCCCGCGCGCCCGCACCCCATCCCTGGCAAGAATGAAGATCGTTACCAACCTAACTCAATTACTTATTTCATAATGCATTAGACACTACTATCTAGTCTAGTCTTGAAGTCTTGTCGGTAATTTAGGAGTTTAATAGTACGTACTCAGGTGCTGAACAAGTTTGCCGGTAGTATAGTAGATGCATGAGAAGAAACGAAGATCGTGTGTGATAGCGAGCCTCGGGAGAGGCCTATATCCATATATCCAGTAGTAGAGGGACAGGTTGTTAATATTGTATGGTATACAGGCTGAATCCAAATCTTTTTCGATGCCTGAAACTATGGAAAAGCTGAGAAAATTCGATATAGGATATCCCTAAAAATAGCTGGAAAAATAGTTTGATACGCTTGAATTCAATATTGGGCTAATTTTATGATACTTTTGTGAACTATCAATCTAAAATTGTTGTATTGTATTCAACGTAGAACAACATCTACAATTATATTAGAATGTAGAATTGTAGAGCGCATTACAAAATATCACTTATCGAATCCTATTTATGTCCTATCCTCGCTAATCTATTTCTATAAGAAGGGTGCCCTATTTGTAAAAAATTAAACCCTATTTGTGAGAAAGGACCATATATAGATTCTCAGATTTTGACATTATATTAAAAGATGACGTAATATTTTTATTGCCTTATCTTAAAAATAAGATGTTTGCGCATATTTCTATATGAAGAAAATCTTGAAACAACGCAATTTTAAAAATCTTAATCAAGTCCAATAAGTCCGTACCAATAATAAAGTCTCTGTGCTCTGATAATGTCACGTATAAAACTTTATGCGGGCATTGCGCTTGCAACTGAAGCCAATATGAAGTATAAAAAAGTTGCAGATTGATTTGCAGATGTTCCCTAAAAGGTATAAATATTCTTAAGGAATTTCACAAGTGTCATACAAGTTTACAATTGTAAACATTGTATGGTACGCCATACAATGTTTACAATTATGAAAGGAAAAATCATACAAAAATAATTGATTAAAAAGGGCAACTTTAGGTATATATTTAGAAGAACTTGCGCCTCCTATAGATTTTTTATCTTTGGGTATGGGAACGCTTTTCCTTGAAATATTTTAGCTTCAAATCTGTATAAAGTTTCATGAAACAATAACAAAGAATATTAATGCTATTAGAGAGAATAAATACACGATTGTGAAAACAGTACTAGTTTTATATGTTTTTTAAAATATATTCGTATATCTTTAAATAAAATACATACTTTTAGGTGCATTGCCACGGTTTTTCACAAACATTTTTATTAAACTTTCCCTAAAATTAAAGGTACTTGGCATGCTGTAAGTAAATTACCTTATTTAATTCTCAATTGTAACGTGTAAAAATCGCACTTCAGTCACTTTAACATCAGGTACGTGAATGGGGAAGTATAATTATTAATACTGATATTAATTAATACTATAAGAATACTATATTTAATACTCATATCATATGTACGCGTATATTTCTATTAATGTTTAAATTTTTCATTGTAAAAGGAACATCAAAAACCCCCGATCCATTACATTACAGCAAAGTAATTAAATTCATATTTCCTTATTATTTTTTATTATCAGTTTAAAGAGAAAGTTTGTTATTTTTCTTCAAATGCCTACGTGACGATAGGCAGGCACACGCAGGGGTGGAGTCCCTGAAAATGTATCATACATAGATATTTATATTTTCATGATACCGCGTATAATTATGTTCGCCGCCAGTTTGGTAGAGCCTAGCCACAAGGACCAATGTGTACAGCGTTTTCAATATACAGGTATTTTTAACATATATGCTGAAAATATTTTATATTATAAATCGGGTCTAAACGAGTAAAACTAAAATACAAAACGGGAAAGTTTAAAAAGTTATACAAACTGAAAATGTCGTATACATATTTTATTTTTAGCAATAAACTTTACATACGTTTTTCTTATATGTAGGCATTAGGCATTCATGTTTCTTATGTATAGGCATATAGGAGCAGTGATAGCCTTGGGGTATCTATACTCGACGCACATTCGTGTGATCCTGAGTTCAAATCCTTGGCTCCACTGAGCTTCTACTTAAGTACGATTTTTTTAAAATTGTCACTAGCTCGGCGATGAGGGATAACATCGTGACGAAATCCTCATACTCCAGAAATAAAAAATATCTGGAGTAGTATGTGATCCTCCAATCCACACTGGACCCGAGTGGTGGATTACGGCCCGAAACCCCCCAGTGATTTACTAGGGGAGGCATATGCCCTTCAGTGGAAGGTTATAGACTGATACAAGTACAGAGCATTAGTATAATTATTTATAATTTTAATATTATATTATTATTGTTGCAAAAATTTGAAAAAATAAACTAATATACGAATAAATATTATATTAAGAAAATTTTACATGAATTCAAAAGTAGTGTTGCAATAATATTGCTTAAGAACTTCAAGAGTAAAAAACGATGATATCTAAATTCCTAGCCTTGACACGTCTAAAACAGATTATTGTTATTACTTGTATTAAACGCATTTGCTGCGTAAACAACCCAGTAAATTGTTTCTCTGGCGAATGGCAATCAAGTGTCCTCATCCCTTTCCAGTGCAGGTCACTCCTCACGTCACATCTGACATCTTTCTCGTATCCATGGTTTCATACTCTCTCTTGCTCTCTTGTACTGGCTATTTTATACCAAATAGCACCATATGTGACGAGGCAAGAGACCCGATGGTATGTCTCTAATTCAGTAGAGTATGGCACGGCACGGCTTCGAGTGTGGGATGCTACTTACGTGGACATTCTCGCTTCTTCCTCCTCCGATAAGCGTAAAGTCCATAAATATGACTGCAAGGACAGTTATATCAATTAAATAAATATAGACTAGTTATATTAATATTTAAGCGTCTGTCTGTTTGTTCACGCTAATCTCGGGATCTATTGAGGTAGATTTGTTATAGTTTTTACTGTTTTATCCGGTATTTATCCTGAAACGTCATTGAGTAAATATATGCAATGGGCAAAATGGAAATTTAAAACCGTAACATATATTTATTAAGTGACAAAATTATATATGTTTGAAAGAGTTTTCGATAATAAAGAAGTAAAGGCCTTTAGTAAACGCACAATTGTCCACTCTTCTCATCCAGCCACTACCAACTTTCACGCTTCATCTGACCAGAGGGCGGCTTCCCATGCCTTTTGGTACGTGATCTACGTGTCACGTATAATATAAATTTTGTTGAAAAATTGTCACTGAGAATATTGGTGGTGAGCGATAGTTATTTACAAGGAAGCATATATTTAAAGAATTGGTAGTAAGCAAGCCTATCTGGCCAGATGGACCGACGACCACTTGAAGAATTTCGCTGGTAGTGGCGGCATGAGAAGTGTTTTCAATTGTTTATGATGGCGAGCCTTGAGAGAGGCCTATATCCAGCAGTAGAGAGACACACTGATGGAATGAAATGGAATAGTAATCAAAGGATTTCAACAATATTCCCTACAGGCATAATTTCATTTTGTGGTCATATACAAGTAGATATTACTGTTTATATAAAATCTAGATGAAAACGTTTAGCGTCTTTGTGTTCTAACATAATAAGGCTCTCATTTATCAATTTCATTTTTTAAATAAAGTTCAGTGCCCTAAGTGAGCGTTTAGGAAATCGGGTTAAAATCCTTTTGATGTTCATTCTGAATCCTGAAATCCTTACTATCCCTACCCGACCTAAAATTGACGTGCTTTGGTAGATTTACAAGCTAAAGGTTCTCTACGAATTCATTATCTATAAGTAGCTACACCAAATTAAATTATAGCTATCACTATTTTTCTACTTTAAAATGACTGGATTACACATGAATATATTTTATTTGTTATAGCTATTAAAAATTTCCAGAGACGAGGCACAAATTTGTGCCTGATGTAATTTGATTTTTTGAGCTTCTAAACTATTGTCGAATTCGTTTGTTTTATCATTCTTATGTCCGATTGACAGTTTAAACCCGCTTTCCAGTATTAAAGTGATTCGCGACACAACTGCTCATGACAAAGACTGTTCACATATCTGTAGATATGTGTTAAAAATTGTCATAGAAATTGACAGTTGTCTTGATGCGCGTCTTTATATTCCGTGTCCATTACGTGGATATATGTGTATTCCCGGTAGGAAATTATTCTGAATAAATATCATTGATGATATAGTTTATATCCCTCAACAGGGCACAAGCCTCTCCTTTCAATCAGTGCTGATTGGGGGCTATTAAAAATACCTCAGATTATTTATATTCTTCGGCATGCTGGTTTTCCGCCATGTTTCTCTTCACCGCTAAACCAGTCATAATTGAAAGATCTGTACTTAAATAAGTACTGTACTTAAACTCAGTGCTGCGGGCCAGAGTTCGAATGTATACCCTTACGAATGTGTATTGAGGGCTATCCCTCATCTATATGCATCTATAGGCATCTATATGCCCCTTGGCTAGGGAATGCAAATAATTTCTAGAAATATCTAGAATAGTATAATGTGTTTATACATACTATTTTAGTATACCTATTGATGTTGTTCTGCGTATCAGTATTGATTATTGTGCAGTCGAGCACTATATATATACGTATTACTGACGTTTTCAATGCCATATTCCCGGAGATCTCTATATTTATCAGTCTGAACGAGGATCGGAGCGGTGTGGGGTGAGGGGCGCTGCGCGGAGGGGCGGCGGCGGGTGCCATAGCGCACAGGTACTAGGTGGGTCAATGACGTTCGTTCACCCACTGCAGGCTGCGCGCACCCTGAAACTAGGGCGCTCCACTGTGTAGCACCCTTGACTACGCTGTTTATGTAAGCTAGCTTTATGATGTCGGACCTACTCGTATTTTTTGTTGCGTATTTAACTTATTGGTTTTCAAGCCTAATAGATAATCTCATTCAATATCAATGAAAAGAAACTATTAATCTTACTGTCTCTCTTTTAATCTCTCTTTTTTGGCATTGTATTTTGTACCTACTTCATCAGTGAGTCAAACTGACTCACTGACCCCGTTGAAGCACTTTTATTGGTAATTGGAGAACGATGAATCAATTTTGATGAAACGCATTCCATAATCATAACATAATACGTAGATATGCGAAATCTAAATTATAAGGTTTTTATATAATCATTAGTATTATTATATATTAGTAAAAGAATTATAAACAGACCTAAACTGAGAAGATTTTATAGTGTTATAATATCCCATGCTGCTTTAGAGGGTAGGGGGGGGTCTATCTCTTTCGTCAATAAATAAATAATGTACTGATTGCTGATGGACTGATGCGGTGAAGCTTCATGTTAATAGTACATACTTACGACTAAATTTTAAACCCCTTATCTCCTTGTTTACGATCGTTAATATATTTTCAAATCATAATTTGAAATATGTACTGACATAATTGTTTATTTTGTTTAACGAGTACTGATCGATAGTAGTAAACATGTATCGATATCAACTTGACCTTGAGTACTTAGCTTTGTATGTAAATACTGTTATAACGATGTAATTACCGACGTAATTTGTTACTGTCACGTTATTTATACACTTTTCTAGTGGTGTTAAAAACAGATATCATAAGTATATTTATATTTTATCCGTTGGTCATATATTGTTTAATATCACATGTTCATGTGAAGCAAATTTTAAGGGATTAATTAATCTAACGAAATTCCTAAACGTGAATCAATCAATATTTTATATATAGATATAAAAACATATCGTCAACTGACATTCATGATAAACTCGTTGCATCGACTAGTACTCCAAGTACTTACAAGTACATCAGTACTGGAGCCTTCGCCCATGTAAAAGTAGATAGAATGTCTAAGTCAGCCAGGCCAGTAGGAGCCAAGGCTACGTTGCGATGCATCTCCATCTAAATTACGACTTTATTTCGTAGACCTGTGAGTGGATAATGGACTGTCGCATCTCTTCAATGACGTTCGTTGACTCGAGCGTTCGATGCCGGCGTAGCGCTGTTTTCCTTCTCCGTTTTCATGCATTGATATTAGAAACTATTGAAGCTGTATCTGCCATAATATTGCATTTGCATTTTCTATTAAATTATGAGACGTTGAGAGTATTTGGTTTACCTTATACATTACACTTGCACCAACATTTACTGATTTGTTGTTAGGCATTAATACAGATTGATTTCAATCAAAATTACACTATACTTTAATGTCGAACAAATTCAACTTTAAGAACAAAATAAATATTATACAATATTTTTTGATATTATAATACATATATACCTAGTTTAATTTCATAAAATAATTATATAATATAATAAGGGTAGAAGTCTACATAATTTATCCTGTCAGAATAATCCTTTTAATTTTTTTATCTGGGATATACCTATGGTAGTTTCGGTTACGTTTATGGATCTCCATAACATCTCTAGCTCCTATTAAGGAGTGATGTTTGAGCCGAGTTACGAGATAGCAGGCCGGTGCCTTCGGGTCTGACATAATATGGATAATAGGGATTATTGTATTCAACTGATATATTTATTAGACACAATGAATTAATTAAATAATTTTACCTAAGACGATAAGTAAATTAAACGATCATAATTTCGGCGCGATTCTGCGATCGATCTGTCGTGTTGAAACAGTTATTTTAAACGGCAGAAGGTTCGTTTCATTCGGCATCTTGCAAGTACAGCACCACCTCCGCGTGATCCCCACCACCTCCCGCTCTTCTTCGCTGTCACTCGTGATAGAGGAAATTGTGTGGAACGTCATAGGTCTCTAATAATTGGTCGGTGTGTATGTACGTGAGGTGGCGCGGAGCTTGTGACCCAATTTCGTAGCTGCTGGTTTCAGCAGCGGCAGTGGACGCCGCGGGGGGCGTGAAGCGTGCGGGCGGCGGGCGCGTGTCAATGCCGTTCGTTGACTCCAAGCAGCGGCATCGACGCGGCCTCCGCCTTACATAACCACCGACAATGAGCGCTCAGCGAATGCATGTGATGTACTCAACCGCGCTATTAGGTGCGTGGAGAACTTGTGTTCTAATCCAGTGAATTGTCTGGCATAGTCTACATGAGAAATCATGTCTCATTCCATGACATGGAACCGTTCTCTTTTCTAGTATTATCTATTGATCATATTCAACTAACCGATAGATCGTGTCATATCGAAACGCAACTAGTTTATTAACGAACTATTATGCTATATAATTCGCTGAAACGGATATTATGTGTACTGATCATAATTATTGTCATTTAGAGGCCATTCAATAAGACGGCGGTGTGTGAATGAAGAGGATATTATGAAAGTGTTACCGGCGCGGCGGCTCCAGCGGGGGCGCAACAATGGCTGCGTAAGGGCGGGCGGCGCTAACCGACTCGAAGTGACAAATTCACTGCCTAGGGGGGAGGCGCGACGAGGAGCGGCGCGCAGGGTAGCGTGGACGGAGTCGCGCGCGAGCGTTAGCGAGCCGAGTGCAGCGCGCCGCAGCCTCACGCAAACAAAACTTTAGTTACTAACCTACTTCCGTGCGGGCGCCAACCGCGAGCGCGACTCCCGCTCTATCACACGCTCGCCCGCCTTGTATCACTGGCACTCCACCAGTCGTACTAGGCACCACCACATTGTGACAACATACGTTATTTATGACACGTTTCAGTGATGAACTGCTTCATGGAAACTAGTAAATAGAACTATTTATAGCTATACATGTTCCGGCTGCAACTGTTGCTTTTGAATGGACGCAAACACGATAAATCTGAACGGAGGACAAGGGCAATTGCACAAAATGTTATATGGTGAGAATGAAATTGATGCTGTGTTCAGCTTTTATGTTTTTTTTTTCACGTTGGCATGCACTTGCAGTCTCGACGTTTCATTCATTCGTTGTTTATTATTAGACGGCCACGCACACACCGCACGTAGACACGCAACACGTGTTAATGAAATAAAAAAATAACTATGTACTTTTGTACGATTGAGGAATGACAATTAGTCTTGAAAAGTACGTACTTTAATATTTTAACGCGTGTCTATCTTATCTGTCTAGTATCTAGACTAAAAGACTAAAACTAAATGACCACAATGTTGTATGAGATTATTTGGGATCTATAATGAATATTGAGGTTTTAAGAATATAAATGAATAAATACTTAACTGAACAATCTAAAAATGGTAAAAATAGACGTTGACAAAGATAGTCTATCATCTCACGTAGACAGCGCATGTTACGTTGCATTCAAGTATCCTCTATCAATTGTTATTTGTTTATTTATTTATTGCACAAGTAATTTGTACAAATGCCATATGGCTTAAGTTATATTGAATCTATTTCTATTTCTTATTTCTCAGCATCCTCCTTATAAAATAAATAATACCTACTAGTATAGTAGGCTGTATTTCGCTGTATTTACTTATTAATGCCAAATTTATCGAAAATATGACACCGCTATGACAGCTGCTACTAAGTAAACGCTTAATGTAAACACTATATGTGAATATGCTCATATTTGTAACTTCAAACCTTTTTAAACTTTATTCTAGGATAAAATCAATTCAATTAATTATGACAGAAGTCATGACGTTTTGTTAAATCAGCGGCCATGTTGAATTTGTTTTCAACCGCAGCTAGTGTCGCCCTCTATCGGTGTGCGACATCTAAATATTCTGTTGACAAACGGAATTTTCAAGATTATTTTAGAATTGTTGCCTATAAATACATTGAAGATATAAATGTCCTGAAGAAAAAACACATTTAAAAAAGACATATTTAGTTGATTGTAGAAGTCCGTTAAGATATTATATAGACATCCGTTTATTTTATTAAGTGCTTAACGATAAAATTGACTGCTGTACTAAAATGTAACTAAATGTTGAAACATACAATATTCTTTGATTGTTTTCAATAAGAGGTCACGTTTTCACGGGTTCAAACTGAAATCCATATATATTCAGATTTTTTAATATTCTGAGTTCATGAATAAGGTTTTATTAACTCACGAGTTGAGTTTTGGCGACCACTCTAGCTCAGCGAGAACATACCGTGAGAAAACTCGCCAATCCAAAAATTAAAAATATATATATATTTGGGACATGAGTAATATCTACCGATTAGCACCGGACACGTGTAGTGAATTATGGCCAGAAACGCCCTTGTCATTGTAAGGGAAATCCTGTCTTGCAGTGGGACGTTATATGCGGGTATCAGGGGACATTTTGGCTCTATTTACCAATTGATTCTCTAAAATATCCGATTCGATCAATAGAAAAATTTTTGATTTTTTTATTGTATTACAAAAAATGTCCCTTTCGTATCATTTATATAATTAAAAATGCGATTGATGTGATTGTAAGCGGTCGCCGTCACACCACAGGATCCTATTCACAGCTCTCATGAAAAACTCGTGTGGTAGCTCAGTAGGAAAACCTCAATTGGCAGTTCATTCCACAACTATTTATAAATTAGTTTATAACTATTTCACAGGTCTAGCGAAATAATTTTGAAATATTCTCTATTCCTACTACTCCGAATTCAAAAGGGCCAATAGCAGGCGCTTGAAAGGTAGATATTGCTATTTTCCATACGTTTAAAAAAATGTTTACACAAAAGTTGTAAAACCTCAAGACATCCAATAACAAATCTTTTGTATATATAAGTGATACATTTAGGGATTTTTCGACAAATTTACCTACTCCTTCGCAATTTGGGACTACTGTGCCAATGTGGCCCATCTACGAACTTAACCGGGATGTTCCTAACATTACTTTGTGTCAAATTTTATTTCAATAGGTTATGCAGTTAATTCAATAGGTCAATAGTCCACAAATTTCGTTACGTTATACATGTACCTATAGTTATATAAACTTCGAAACTGATTGGTGTTTCGGATTCAACCTTAGTTGAGATGAGGTGAAATTTTATTATATTATTTCATTTTCTGCAATATTTTTTCTAAATCTCACTGAAATCGTATCCTGCGTTTTTGCCCTAAATAATATTAATGCTTGCATAGGCGCTGCGCTTCATGGAGGCGCCGCTCGTATATATTATCTTAATTGACGTACATTTAATTTTGTAAGTCCATTACAAATAGGTAACACAGTACAAACTGTGATAATTGAATGATAGTTTCTCAGAATTACATTTATTTATATAATTAACTAAAAGTAACTGTGACCTACACACCGCGACGGGCTGAAATGTACATTTTAGAACCCGCGCTGCCAAATCAGCGAATTATTTTTAATCATATAACCTAAACTGTCTTGATGATCTCACGGTTATATTTTAACCGTCACCAACACATGATTGCTAACCACACTGCTACGAGCTCACATTGAAAACGCTACATGAGTCTAGGGACTGCGTAAATGTGCGTGTGGCTAATATGCGTAGATGTCAATGTGTGCGTTGATTGAAATGTTGCGCTTGTGTTGGATTTTGACGAAAACGCGCACACGGGTTGGTGTGGGCTCTAGAAACTAGGTCGGTTCAGTGACCCATATGTTTATCTAACGATTGTGCGTCGGGCGCGCGGACGCGAACGCGCCCGTAGCGCGCTGCCTTATCATTATCACCGTGTTCGCATTTTCGTTTAGATTATCTCTCGGGCAACCTGTCTCTTGTGCTATTCTAGTCGATAAGCAAGCGTGCCTTTTAGTCATTGTTTTGGCCATAAAGTCCGTGTTAGCAAGTCTTTATTCCGCTTTGGAGACATGTTTGTCTTCGGGGGGCCACTGGTGAGTCCATTCGGTGGGTCGTCAAAAACAAAGCGCTTATTTTCAAGTTCCATCACTTTATTTATAGACATTGTTACGTCGTATTGCTAGAATCTCTATGAAATTAAAGTGCAAGCGCGAACGCATAAAATGGCAGTTATGCAATATGAAACAAAATTAACACATTCGACACATAGCAGACATCTAATGTACTTGACTTGCAATGTGGTGTCAGCCGACTTTAAAATAACACCACCTCATCTCTCTCAGTGGGTGTAGTAAAATGCGTTTTAGGGATAACATAGACACTACCACAAGCCCTGTGGATTTACTCCACCTCTAAAAGAGTGCATTTACCAATCCGCTTGGCTGGCGTGGCGTTTTAATTCCATACATCCCTCATACACAAGACAATGTGACAAAGGAGGCCCACGTCCAGCAGTGGACAATAAGAGGGCATAGGGACGGGCGACGACGGTACTCGTCTTCCTGCGACGCATGATGAACTGGTTATAAGATAAACTCTGTCAGATCTAGAAATAACGGTATTACATCGATTCCTGTGTTTCTTTCTTCAAAGACTTAATCCAATGTCTAATTTATTTGTAAAAAAAGAGTTCTATTATCAATAATTCTGCACAAATTTCTGCACGAAATCACCGAATAAATATTGTTAATAATTTTGTGAATGTGACTTTTAATCAAAGAAAACATATATCTATTGCGAAATTAAAACATTTACCATATATGATCAAATAACAATCTTAAGCCGTTAACGACCACTTTAGATAAGCTTTTCATGTTTGTTAAGCCAAGCTAGCTTTCTCTGGTGTAAATAATGATTTGAGTTTTGAGACGCAAGATTGATATATTTACGGATAAGATACGAATGTTTGCAATAGCAGTGATGCATTACCAACGTATATATAGATACCTACTTATTTGCTATCAATTTAGTAAAGTCAGTGTCATCTGTCAATTAACTTTAAACCTTACGCCGACTGGTTAAGGTATGTCAGTTTGTAAAAATAAATCGAATAGCTGTGACTATAGACATGTATTCGCATTACCGCTCGCTTGCCAAGGACGGTGAAAGTTGAGAGAAAGGATGTGCAACTGTGACGTCACACAGCTCGTAACCACTATATTAAAAAGGACTATTGTAATACATTTATATTACATTTCAGAGACTTATACCCAACGGATACTTTAGCCGTAACATTCAGCGGCATGGAATCTAAACAATTAGTAATTAGAGATCATCACCTTCGATTGCTGGAAGCGACTATCGCCCTTCATTTTCGTTAGCGCCTTCTACACTTTACCTTAACGAAGGTGAACGTTGAATTCGAACCAACTGATTTTAACTTACATATTTGCTTCATTCATACTTATAGATGTAGCAATTAGAGCGAGCGGGATGCATTGAGTGGTTAGAAGTTAGATTAACACGCGCTAAGCTTAAGGTCACTTGGACAAAACGTAGATGCGTCAACGAACGCTAGCAAGGTAACGCATTGTCACTAGGAATGTATTATTGTGATACTAAGTATGACTGCGTAGTGTAGGTGCGTAGACGCCGTTGACAAATACATTTATTCATAAACGTTACGGATACATAAATGTAACGGATTTGTGTTATGGATTTTTTTTGTTCTAAATTGTAAATATAGGTACCTACCTATATTCAATATTGCACATTGGTCCTTAAATATTTTTCGAGCATTTCTTTATAAAACTGATTTTATTGAAACTGGTAATTTTTCGATCATTGTAACATTAAGTTACTACTCAAATAAGCAAATCGATTTTTTTAAAAAAACGTCTTAGTAGTCATAGTAGTAGTAGCTCAAATACAAAAAAAAAATGGGTGTATGTATACCATATAATGATTTCAAGTGAAATCTCACTCCAAAATTATTATCACAAGAATAGAATTTATCATAGTTTCTATAGCTAGCATGATAAGATACATCGAGCGCAACTTGTTTATCACTTGTTGCGATACAGATTATGTAAGGAGAACTGGTGCAAAGATGCATAATTCTAGGAATACTATGGTGATTCACACATCCGTTTGCAAGAGCTTCAAAACAAGCTGGGTAAATATAAATATATTAATGTTCGTTGTACTGTGCGTTAAAAATAACTACTTTGTCTGTTTTATAAAGTACCTACTACTATGCCTATAGTATAAATGTTCTAAATATAATCGATTTGCATTAGTAATACTAATAATCTAATAATAATAATCTAATCTATGATATTGGTTGGTTGGTTTATTATTCTACATATATAATATATGCTGTGATGAAAATCACTGTGAAATTAATTTATTAGTTTTGAAATAAAATGCTAATATTACAGAAAATTATCATTTTATTATCTCATGTTAGAAGTTATAAATAATTTCTAATTGCTAAAACTCTTTAGGCTTCCAGTTTGAGATTTCTACTGATTCGTTCATATTATATTAACTCATAATATGAATCATACTACATAATGTTCATACTACACTCCACTATACGTTCATATTATAATAGGATGTACTACCCACACGATAAAATATTACTTAGTTACTTATATTACTAACTTTTATAATAATAACGTAGACTATATATATATTTAAGTATATAAAGTTTGTACAAATTCATTTGGGATGACTTTCCGTCTCAATTTCTAGTACACGATTGACACTACAGTTTTATGTGGGTTATGTACAACAGTGTGGGTTTTATGTACCCACCAAGAAGCATCTAATGCAGTATTGTGTTTAACATATAGACTATTGTGATTCATTAAGATCACCAATTTAATGGACTGTAGCAACTTCAAAGACTCGCTGTGTTCAGAATCATCAAACGCAAAATCTTCAGGTACGCAAAATCGTCATTCTGAAGGCAATAACAAGACAATGACCGTTTTGAAAAGTATATATTTATGTATACTTCTCTTACAAGGTCGCAATATATTCTCGGTATACAAAAATTATATATATATATATATAAATATATTACACTGCTCGTTTGAATTGAAAGAAAAAATCTAAGTCAGTGCAAATTACGAGTAGTATTGGCAACAGGTCAACTTTAGATACCCCTGACCCGCGGGCACCCGTGTGGATTTGGATATTCCGCAACGCTTTTAAGATTGGGTTTTAATGATAAAATATTAGTTTGTTGCTAAATGTTTTCGTAAAAAAGTAGTCTAACTTAGTGCTCACTAGTGTGTAGTAATTTTTGTACATATGACAAAAACGGAATCTTTGTGTTTTGTACAAATATTACATTATCACCGCATTGTAGTTGCCGCCGCACACTGTCCGATGGCATTAAAGAAAAGTTTTATAAACAAATATTGTGTTAAACTTCCCTTTTACTGTATTTCCATTATTTTTAATGAAGTTAAAGGTTTAGACTGATGCACGGGCGATACTTCGCGTTGAGGCTTTTCTGAAACTTATTTTGGTAAGATAACGTACTTATGATAACGTATGTTATACGATGTTTCACATTAATACCATGACTGCTATACTAACATATTTGTATTATGAGTATAATGGGGCAGTGTGATCAATTGATCACTAAAAGTACACGGGTACGTGTGTATGGGCTCTTAAACCAAACAACCGTATATACTTGAAACATAATCAGCTACGCACTTAGTACGCATTAATTTATTACATCGTTCATTGTTTAACGGCGCACAGCGAACGTATCGTTATTTTGGTTTATGTTTTATGAGAATATAGGCCAAGTATCTACTAGCTGGTTAGAACCTAAGCGCATGAGTTATGCGCATTTTAAAGGCTGAGGCCTTATATACCTTCACGTACTACGATCGCAAATATTTTGAATGTTTTTTTTTTAAATAGCCTGTTTGGGAGGGGTGGGTTGCACACTGCAACAACACAGCCGCTTGGCGCCCTCGACTGGTCACGTTACCCCTCTCTCACTGAAGACTAAAATGAAATGTACTTCACTTTCCTCAATGTAAGTACGTGTTTCATTAGTGAGTAAGATATGCCAGAGGCCATTTTATCCATCCCATCCTATCCCTTTCCATTTTTCCCAACTCTTCCTCCAACTCCATTCCTATCTTTAAATGTAGGTAGGGCATCCGGGGGCGTTCCTATGTTTCTCATTCTGTACTGGTGTTGGCATGACCATGAGCGGCAGTATCCACTTACCACCATTTGGACGGTCTGCTCGTCTACCGCCTTCTGTCCATAAAAAAATTTCTTCCAAGCCCTTCTGTCTGAATCCACCTTCGGCCATCCTTCATAGAGAGTATCGAGGTCGTCTCGGCACCTTCGCCTAGGTCTTCCTCGGCATCTGAGTTTATCCAGTTGAGAGAACTATTGAGAAGCTAATCTTACTCATCTGTCTAGATGCATATCTAGACAGATGTCCTGCGCAAAGGGATACTGTATAAAAATAAATAACATTGCACTTTGTCCATTCATCAACAACACGTATCTGTAATATCTCCTGCAGAGATGCAAACAAAATGATCTGAATCTTGTTGCTAACGGGCCAATGAGTTCTTATTCTTATATTCGTACTTAAGTGTTTTATAGGGGGGGGGGGGGGGGGGGAAAGGAGCATTTTTTTTTTGGATAAAGCGCAATTTTCGGATTTTTATTATTTTTAGTGGGAAAAAGCCTAAGGGTTAATAAATACTTATTATTTATTCTTGACTCATAGTGATTTTACTTGACTTGACCTAGTGATTTTTTTCCCAAATTAGAATGTCTTAATCTCTACAATAGGTACGTAGGTAATTCTTCGAAATCTCGCAAAGAAATATGTACGTACATATCAGCATTATGCTAAGCTATCGTTAATATCCTTAGAGAAATATAACTGTAGACTGTTATTTATTACAATGTTTGAAGCAATGGCAGGTCTGCTTTATCTACTCTTACGGGGACCATTTAATTTTATGCGTTCTTTGGGGCTAGAAGTTGCACGCAGTTTTCCAATGTGTGGCTTCTCCAATATTATGTATTTAGGTTACTTACAATTCTAAATAAAACTCGTATACGAAGCTTAGTGCTTAATGTAAAGTAGCTACGCGTACTTTACTAAACCTTTTATAATTTTGAAATAATTTAGCTAAAATTTCATATACTGTTATATGATATTATGGACTAAAATATATATAGAAAGAAGGCGGCAGATGAACAGTGTCCCCGTGGTGGTCAGTGGATACTGTCGCCCATCGACATCTGCAGTACATGGAGTATCAGTCGAGGATGATTAAAGTTGATATGAGCCGGGTACATGTCAACGTGAGTCATTCCATTGAACTACTTTTGGATATTAGAACTTTTGAAGTTTACGAGTGGAATTGAAAAAAGAATTTGAAAGAATGGCGAATAGCTTTCATCTGTATATCATTTCTAAATAGGTCAAAATGTTAAAATATACAAATTTTAATAAATTTAGAATTTGCATTTATTGATGAAGAGCAAAATAATAATTGATGAATCCAATTAATAATATCTAATTTAAATTCCATTTCCACAGGTGATTTGTGTAATAACGTCTTCAAATATGAAATTAATTGTTCATATAAAGACTTGCTAACATATATAGTGATTTAAATCAAGGGACAATTGATATTGATACATATAATAAGTTTGTGATATTGGATAATAATAAGTTCATAATTAATAACACTTGTATTATTCAATATGTATTCACCTACCGACAGTGCCCGCGACTTCATTCGCGTGAACTTTGGGATAAAAATCACCATAAATGTTAACCATGAGCTTTCTCAACCAATTTTCTCATTTATAAAATTTAGTTATGATTACGATTTCAAACAATTACAACTATACAGTTTTCTCACATATTAAATTATTTAAGATTACGATTTCAAACAATTACAACTGTATATGAATATTTTTGTTAGTATAAAAAATGTTTTGAATATCGAACAAGAGATTGGGCTATGATAGTATTCAACAAAGGAGTATCTATTGTAACTGTATCCGCGCGTGTACAACCTCTTGGCGAATGCTAATATAATAAAAGTCACAGAAAATCCGTACAGATGTAAATTAATACACTGTTTGTACAGGCAGCAACAAATCCACATATACCCTTAGTACAATATCGGTATAATGTTGACTAATTACAAGTAGTGACAATTTCTACGGCACACTACATACATATACTCGTATTTTTTCACAACACAGTATTTTATTTACCTTCACTGAACCGTTTATAAATAACTTCATGACAGAATGACAATAATACTGTTGAAAATTAATGACTTTCCGATAAAATAGTAGAATTAACATTAATTAAATCGACATATGAATGGTATATCTTTATCCTAAGTATTGATTCTGAATCAATCACGTGATGTCAGCGGATATTGTAGGCGATCTACCGCCCACGAATATATTGTATCAATTTATATCCTTCTGTCAATGAACCTAATTTTTTAATCCGAGATTACTTAGTGAAATGCAAAGAAGATAAAAACATCATTTGATTTCGCAAGTTAACCCCACACATATACGAGTATGTCGAACTGCATCTAGAAGTTCGAAATTACATTATGAAATTTTTGCTTTATACATCTTAACCGTAAACCATATTCAGCCCTAATGTCGTCCACTGCTGGTACACTGGCTTCCTCGTGCAAGGGCATGAGGGATGTATTGCCTTTAAACGCCACCCTGGCCAAGCGGGATGGCGAGGCCGGTCTTTTAGATCCCTCAGTCCCTTTACACTCCCAGGAAGAGATGGGGTGGTGTTGAAGCCGGTCAACACCGCACGGCCAGTTATTTATACAAATTTATCTATTAAACAGTCTTAAACGCCAGTCAGCTCGTGAATATGGTTGGTGTAACCCAGTCAAAATGTTGAGTAAAATAAGATGAATAAACATACGTTATACATAAAGTAAACAGAAATTAAAAGATACGTTGAAGCCGAAATGTATTGAATACAAATATTTTATTTTACAATTTGAACCCTTATAAAAATATTCTTTACTAATGCTTTACTAATGCGAATTTGGGAAAATTCATATTTATTTATTGGCCCCGTATCTCCCCATGAAGTCTGTGGCCCTCTAGTGGGATATTAGAGGCTGATATCGAATTAGAAAATATATTTATGTAATAAAGTACAAAATACATACGATTACATTTATCAAAACTTAAAAAAACTTTAAAATTTTCTTTGCTACTGTAAAATTTATGAAATGAATACAAAAAATCGTTCATGTATGACGTATACGATTAAACACAGTACAAAGTACAAGTAAACACTGTTATTAGTATTCAAGAGACAGAAACCTTGTCGTCAAATCTAGATCGATGCTTTATTTCCTGTTTATTTCGATATAACACTTCCGTATTTAAACTTCTTATCAAACTAAATGCGTTCTTATTTTACTCGTACATGTTCATGTTTTAGATTGTCCGAAATTTCATTCATTTCAATTACTACTAGACCGAGGCGTTTGTAACCTAGCTGAATAAATTCAAGCCTGTCCGTTAAATATTAAATACTTGTAGTGACCCGTGGTTAGTATCTTTATAATCAAGACAAAACTGGTAACGAGAAACTGGTAACGAGTTATTTAGTCATAACATTTGTCAGTACTGTTTCCCACGCAAGCTCCGCGGGTAGGTAGCGGCGCGAGTGGCGGCCTTGCTTGCTGAACCTTTGCCGACAATGCTAACTTAGAGTCATGGACTCAAGCCTCTATTGTAATCTAATAATGTTGTAGATCTGACACGTTTTTCGAGTCTCGTAGTTCCCTTTCCATGGATTCCTTTTGGTTCCCGATGACTAACTATTGTAATGCGGTGGTAACTGTTGTATTTCTTTTCATAACATTATTAAAATTTTAATAAAATATCTAAATATGATGATATCGTTTATCATACGTAATAACTGAATTGTTATAGATGTTATTACAATTCAATTATTACGTATAATATATCTATTATATTCTAACTACTTGTATTATCGCATAATATCGAGAAATACATTAAAGAACAAAACTAGTTTGTTTATAGGAAGATCGAGTCAATAAACTTTTATTAAAATGGGATGCAATTTTTCAGTGTCAGATAAGGTGAACGATCTTGAAATAAAATCTAACTCAAAGCAAAGACGTTCTTATGGAAAGTGAACGTAGCTATGCATACTATAAATAGCTACTGACCTTTCGCTCGTTGGATGCGTCAGCCAAAGTTACGTGATGTAACCGTACACACACAGTGACACACATAGACACGGTGCCAGTTCGTTACATGTCGCTGCGTCGGTGTTAGTGTGCTCATGTAAGCACCAGCACGATCAGCAATCGAAAGAGAAAGTGGTTGAGGTCTCAATGGGCCTGACCGCTACTCGGAATAGTGATGTACTTAGATTTGTTGTGGATATCGATACGTACTTGACGTACTACACATTTTCTTTTTAAAATTACCATCACTTTCATGATTTTCTATAATTTTTGTTATATTATAACATGATTTCAGTAACATATAACATACATGTTTACGAACAGAATTTATTTTGGATAAATATTTACAGAATTCATAGTTAGTGTACGTAGATGGTAGACTTCGAGTGTGGTACAACTCGGGGACTGCCATAACGTTATAATAATTTATACTCTCACCTATTTATGAAGCAAATTAATACACTACTATGTACCCACATATAATTTACACTACTTAACATTATTTTCTATATCTTTCTACGTACTCTATTTTCTACTTTCTACTCTCTACGTGGTGCGACTATAGCGATCTAATCCTACAGGGAGAACGCACCCACAGCTTACTGCCTTTTTTTACAAATTTCAATTCATCATTTACGTAAATATGTTTCTGGATTATCATATTAATTTTATCGACTATCGATATCCCGTCATCGATATTGCGAGCACATCTTTACGATGTCCGATCGTAGCGGCTCCGTCCTACGGGAAGTACCGCTAGGTAACTCACGACTTACACCCGGTACCGTTGTATCGTACCGTTCGATACGTGCGCCCGCGCAGCCTACCACGGTGATTACTCTCGCTTTCTACACAAAGGCTTTCAATCTCTTTCTTTCAATGTTACTGTCACTATCCATTGTCAGGAGAATTGATAGCCGTGAACTTTCTTCACATGTTCAAGCATTCAGGTATTTTCTGTAATGTGTTTGTACTCATGTGTTTATTATGTACGTCGATATATTAAGCTTTTTATTTATTTCACCGTATATCTATTCATTGTTTTGGAAACTTCCACGTATACCTATATTTTAAAATTTGTCTACCTAACATAGGTTTATTATAACTTTTGCAATTATTGTTAACGCAATAATAAAGAAACCGAGCTAAATCAAGGTCGAGCGTATGAACGCTCAATCAAAGATGAACGTATTGTTAAAAAGTCATTCACGTAGATTTGACTAACAGCTTAGCGAAAGAAATTGTACCTGTCTACAATTTTAATGTCCTTATAATAAATACTTCAACCGTTACAAAATAAATTTTATTGATTATATTCACTAGTATTCGGAACGTTGAATGTTTTCTTTTCTAAAATCTGCTATATTGCTATCTGCTATATAAAACTATACAAAAACCCTTTGAAAGAAAAATTCTTCACATTATAGCTCATAGTTCTGAGTTTTATCAAAATAAAAACACAGATGTTGAGATTATAAAGAGAAACTTCATTTATTTTATGAAAATAACATAGTCCCACATAAAACGATGTCATGTTTTCTAACAAACCGTCCGAGCCCGCGTCAATCAAAGTCAGAGAACTAAAACAGAAGATAAAATCGTGAAGCAACCACGAATAACTTTTAAAACCTTGACCACGAGTGGCTGACATTAAATCGCACGCCTTTCACGGCCCAGTCAAGTGGCCGTTGTATAACACACTTTCCATTTCTTTGGCACCAGACTCCTTAAAGTTAAAGATACCACTATAATAATATATTGTCAGTCTATATGTTAGGAGGAGGTAATCCGTGTAATGTAATGCAATGCAGGCAGCCCTTGCAGTATCCGCTGCAGGACACGGGCCTCGTCATGCACATTGCCTTCTGCATGAGGGATGTAAGGTTTTGAAATGCCACGCTGGCCAATCGGGTTGGCGAGTGCCGTGCGGTGTCGGCCGGCTATGGAAGAGCACTACCCTATCTCTTCTCGTGGGTGCAGTAAAAGACGACTAAGGTATAACGAAGCGGCTGCCACAAGCCCCGAGCCACATCGGCACCGGCTCTAAAAGAATCTCTGAATCTATTTCAATTATAACAATTATTATCCTAACCTCACCATCTCGGTTGTGAAGAAAAACATTATGAGAAACACCAGCCTAATTAATAATGAGAAATTATTAAACGAGCAGCACAATAATAGTGAATGAGCAGCAATCGATCTCTGATGACAATAAAGAAATGGAAGTCTCACGAAGCGGTACTCTGTCGATTTGGCGACTACTTTCTTACTAATTTAAAGTTATTTACTTCAATTATTAAAAAGTAGGTTACTTTATTCGTCATGGTTTAGTATTAATATTAAGTGTATAGTTATTTTTTGCTGTTCATGTAAATACCAGCCATAAATAATTATAAGCACCTATTTATATTTTTTTATTAGTCCGGCAATAAACAAATTGTTCACAAATTGTTTAAGTTATTTTAGAATGCACTTTTAGAGTTATTTTTAAAATGCTCAAAGTTATATAAAGTCTTATATTATAACAGATATTAAAGCTAGTACTCGTCAGTTTGTATAAAAAACGTTTTGTTAAAGAAACTTTTATTAAAACACATTAAAAACAAGATATAGATATTTCGTAAATCATAGAAGAATGTTACATCCAGCAAAAGCCAGAAGCCACTGTGTTAACGACTTTAGTCTCTGAACATTATAATAATTGGCATCTAGATATATATTTGATCGAAAGTAAATTATATTCGTGTCTTTATTCGTGTTCGTCGTCGTTACGAAACGCGGACTCGAGTTAAGGTCGCCGATGTGTGGCAATTTTCCCATTTCGAAGAGAACTCAAACCTTGACCTAGGAATTACATTTCGTTTCGTCACCGACGTTTTGTTCGATACGCCTTGCTTACGGTATATTTGTGGCATGTATTATAAACAAGTGTTAGTAATGGTTTTGTTTATCGCGGGCATTTTCCTTGTTAGATTTTGAAGCGAGTTATTTTTATTATTTATAAAAACATTAATTGATGTAATAACTTTACAAATAAAGTAATAATGCCTAATGTTACACGTAATATTGACAGTTTTTTACGCAGAATTAAGCCAAATAGTTAGGTAACGGTCCGCTAGGTGGCGCACGCACGTAGCGGAGGGGCGCTCGCGCATGTTGCGCCATGGCGGGCTTTACGCAACCCGGCCGTTCACCCCGGAAGGCGTTTTCCTCAGTGTTTCTTTAACAGTATGTTACTGTGGCGCGATCGCGTGACTAGGTTGCGTGTTGAATACACGGACTCCTATTTGCACCCTTTGGTGGCGGATCTGAACCACTCAGAGCACATACCTGGTTACTTTATTGCATGAGACCGATATGTTGCAGTAGATGCACTTATGCTTGCTTTTAAAGAATCCAACACAGTAATTAACTTGTTATAAAATGGGTACATAAAAACACACCTGCTACCTACCTATTGCATCACCACGAAAGTTATTACCAAGTTAAAAAAATGCTAAAAGGAAATATTATTAAATTAAATATAATTACTCTTCCTGAAAAGACGTTTATGAACGCACCGTTTTGTCATAAGTGTTTTCACGCAGCGATTTATTTTCATCCGCCTTGTTTACAGAGATATTTGTGTGTGTCGACATTTGTGACTAAGTGACCGACTTATTATCTTAAAATGCTTTATAATTTATATTCGCACTTTCAGAGAAATTATGTCTAAACATTTTTCTTCGATTTTTGTAATAATTCTCCATGGAACTCGAAATGTTGTCTTTTGTTTCAAACGCGTGTTAGATCAAGTAATAATTACAAAATAAATTCTAATAAAAAATTATTCACATGGAGGATCCTACATGACGACGCCTCACGAGAGCAGGCCTTATGCTGGTGGTAAACAAATTTCATCACAGCTACAACCGCTTGCAACATTCTCTCTGAAATAGATGCGAGCAGTAAATAGGGAAACTGAAACATAACATTTTCCGTTCATTCTGAACGACGCAACAAATATTTTGTGTGGCGGAGCTGGGTTAACGGTCCTATGAGGAAATTCGTTTTAGTGGGGAAGTTTCGTAACCGTGTGCAATCTGCTTGCGATCGGAGTCAAGTGTAAAAATATAAACAATGCTGTTTACGATCCAATCTACTATTCTTTTGTCATGTTTTTCCACACAACGTGGAAAATTGTAGCAGTATTCATTTAGTAATGATAACAATGTTATTTTTGGTACATCAAAAGGTATGAATGAAATGTTCATAATCCTTAGTGCAGGTAGTGAATCGAAAAAGAAAAGAAACTTGTTACAATTGAAAAATTTCAAAGCAAAGAAAAGGAAATGTGAAATGGAAATTTGAGAAGAATGGAATTTGAAAACACTTAGCATTATTGTTACACACATAAATTATAATCAAATGATTATGTAATTAATTTGTACATTAATTAAACAATGTTAGCAATTTAGTAGATATGAAAACTTCATACTGAATCTGAATTAGAATAAGTGATTAAATTAATTTATTACTTATATTATTATATACTTATTCATACACGTATATACGTATGTCATACAATATATGTATACATTATACGTATATATACATGTATACCTATGTATACATTAATACGTGGCACAAAACGTGAACTACGTAAACGGTGAATGTCATGTACCTGTCACCTCCGTTCCTTTCTACAAGGAAGGAAGGGTCTCGTATGTGATTTAGCTGTCAAAGTCCGACATTTGCATAACTGACATTGCCGCCCGCGGGCCTCTTACGTAAAGATGCACCAGCTTCTTACGAAAGTGTACGTCGGCCCCCGCGAGACTCGTTAAGGGGAATCATACCATGTAATTTGTAAAAATTAATTAATTACTTCCAATAAAAGACGCACACACACATCGCTTAAATTTGTTTCGTTCCTAAATAAGAACTCTTTAGGGGCTTTATTTTTTGTACTTCATACGTGAATTTGTAACTTTCTTCTCGTGTTTATTGCAAATATTTGTTGCAAAAGATATGTAACATAATCAAATATTTATAGGTACGTATTGTACATTTACTGAGTAGGTGTGTTCATTCGGGCAATGATTTTGATGATGTATTGTATATTGTCTTGCTAGCGTTTTTATTGCAACTGCATATTGTATTTGTTTACTTTCTCTTACACTTTTTTTACGTACTAAAATGTTGCTTATTTTCCTTATATTTCTTAGCATTTACTAAACTAACCAGACAAACATAAATCAAATGGTCCAGAGACTTCTAGAAATAATTTTTTATAGATATCATGTTTTCACAGTTTAATTATGTTTACTCTTTTTTTAATCTACTTTATCGCCACATATCCAATCGTAACCTAAACTTAACATTTTCTACGCAAAAAGAAATCAACGTAGATAAAAATATTACATTTTTTTTATTAGTCTATGTTTTTGTCCCACTGTTGAGCAATGGCCTCCTCTCTTTTATGCCAAACCGTTCTGCTTAACGCCACGCTCCGCCAAATAATAATTATAGTAATTCAATAGATAATTTAGATAAAGGATACTTATTGCCGTCTATTCTGCCCCGCTAAGAAGAAAGGCCATTAGTAACATTTTTAACGAATGTATAAGTAACATTATATTCGGAAATCAAAAATAGTCAAAGAAAATAAACAATGGTTATTGATTTATGTT
The DNA here is from genome assembly GCA_914767545.1 of Sesia apiformis. Lineage (NCBI taxonomy): Eukaryota > Metazoa > Arthropoda > Insecta > Lepidoptera > Sesiidae > Sesia > Sesia apiformis. Next base: position 6,348,185 of record OU611950.1, on the reverse strand, counting down.
TTATCCAAAATTCCAAGTTTCTTCAGCTTCATTTTAAATTAATGAATATTTCACCCCTTTTTTCCCATTTTTCTCGAATATCAATCAAAATGCACCTGTGCCTTTTTTTTCCAAGGAGGGCAGTATTGCTACATGTTGTCGTGCCATCAAAATTCCTTACAGTTGTCCGCAATTGATTGAACGTATAACGCACCAACTGAATCGTAAATAGTTTCGCTTTAAATAACTCCGCTTTAAATGTCTATTATATGCAACAGAGAGGGAACATAGTCTAGACGCAGATTATTTTGCGAAACACTTTACTCTTGACGTATGGATGTGTAAGATCTAAGTAACAATTGCTTAGAAGGTAATTTTGTATTATATGCTGGCAGTCACTTTTCCTTTGTTCCCGTCGACTTTAGTGTATATGTTGATTAGATGTTTTTATCCCATCCTATCTCAAGCCATCCGATCATATCCTATTCTTCCTCAATCTCATTCCATGAAATTCCATTTCATCCTATCCTATCCCATCCCGTCTCTTCCCATAATCGAATCCCATTTCTTCTAAATTCCAAATTTAATACATCTAATAAATTTTGCGTATTGCGAGTACAGACAGATAGACAAAAAATTAAAATTACTGTTAGGACTTTGCATAGTTCTTAATATGTAATGCAATTACTCTTAGAAACGTGTACAGGCCGGGTTTTGTTACTATTTTATTATATGTATGGATATATGACAACTATATGTCGACAGAATTTCCTAAAATAAAATCAATTCAATTAAGTAGTAGCAATTGACTATAAACGCTTTACTACCCATAATAAATATTTAATATGTAGTCTTAATTGATTTTTAGATATTAAAACGTTTTAATACTCAATAAACCAACCTTAGCGATTATGATCGAATTCCTAATACAAGCTTGGATTAAAAAGTTGCGAATTACAAATGTTATTGTTATACCACGCTCAACGCATTGCGTATTCCGGAAAATATTTACTCTGTTGCAATGGTAAAACAAATTGTCAACTAATACAGTATCTAAGACGAAAAATAGTAGTAACCAATCTTCACATAGCTGACAATAATGCGTGCTGTTTACTGAACATTCGCCTTTAGAAGTTATGAGGGAACGTTAAACGCAAACGTTAAATCGCAAGCAACGATCTATAATATCTCACCCAGTACAGGCATATATTAGGTAGTCGGATAAATTAGTGGCCTTCTTATAGTAAAAATAATAAAGACTTTTTTGTATTAAAAAAATGTTTATTGAACGGAATATTGTACATTTAATTCGACTATCTTTCGCGATTTTTCTGGCAGCTGTAAAATTTTTGGGGTTTCTGAACGAAAAACTGACTTAAATGGTTGTTCAGGCTTCTCTTGAATGTATTTTTACTCCATTTAAAGAATTTTGTAAAGAACTGTATAAATGATAATCCGAAGATGGACTGTATGGAGAGTGCATTAAACTTCCCAGCCAAGGTACATCAATTTTTGTTTAGCCGTCAAAGATGTATGCTCATGTATGCAAGTCAAAGTTCGACCGAGCATTGTCGTGATGAAAAACTACACCTTTTATATTCATTAATTCTGGGCGTGTTTCTTCAAGTGCTTGATTTAATTTTACTAATTGCTGACAGTAGACATCAGAATTAATCGTTTGGCCGTAGTACACAATGCGTTTCCAGTCCCACCATACACATAACATGACTTTGTTCGGAGTGAGGCCTAGCTTTGGCACTGTTTGTGATGGTTCACCTCGCTTAGACCAAGATCATTTTCGAAAATTGTTATCGTAGGTAGGTGATCCACTTCTCATCGCCTGTTACCAGTCTCTTCAGAAATGGATCGATTTCATTTCGAATGTATCGATGCTAAGCTCTTCCGCAATTTGATGACTGCTTATGTGTCGATCTGCTTCAATTTTTTCAATGATAACATCAACATTTACCTTAATAGGACGACCACAATGAGTAACATCATTCACATCAAAATTACCCGACCTGAATCCACTGAACCATTCTTTTGCAGTAGTTTTAGGTAAAGCATCTTCTCCACACCACAAATCTCTTTTCGAGCACTAGAAGCATTCATACCCTTGTCGAAAACAAAAATGTAAAACATATCTAATTTTCCCCTTTTTAACTTCCATTTTAAAATTGTTAAAAAATATGAACAGATAAAACTTTTAACTTCTTATTTCAATTTGCCGTCATTGCAAAAAGTCAGCTGTCAAACGGTATATCACTTTCCCGCCAGTGATCAGTGTTGCCACAAATATAGGACGCTAAAGTCATACGTTCAAAAAGGCTGCGAATTATTCCGACCCTTGTGATTATAAAAAAGCTTTCGGGCTATAATTAACTACGCGGCCCAGTGCGATGTTTTTTTATTTTTTGTGCTTGTGAATTTCCTTGGGATATTTTCCTTCATCGCCAAAGTAACAATTTCAAAAACCATCAGTAATCAAGTAGAAACTCGGTGGTACGAGCTGAGGTTTGATCTTACGACTTCACGAATGCTTAACTTAGCTTAGCTTAACTATGACCAGCTCCATACGTGCGAAAATGGATGATTAGGTATATATTAATGATATTAGCTATGACTATGGACTTGTGGTGTCGGTTGGCTTTAGCATAGCGCCATCCCAGTTCCCGCGGGTGTCGTGTCGTGTCGTGTCGTGGCGACTAAGGGATAAGAAAGTCGCTACCACAAGCCCTGAGGAACTACACCGGCTCTAAAAGAGTAGACTCGCCGACCCGCTTTGCCAGCGTGGCGTTTTAAATGCACACATCCCTCACGCACAAGACAAAATACACGAAGATACACGAAGAAGCCCATGTCCAGCAGTGATGAAAATAAGGACTGGTTACGGATTTTAGCTATATAATCTGATCGTGAAGGCGTTCATGTGCGGTCACCAATTGCAATCGTATCTTATTGTTCAATTATACGCTAATTTCTGAAGGGGAGAGTGCACGCTGCAATTCAACAGCCGCTGGGCGCGCTCTACTGGCCACGTTACCTATCTCTCACAGCAGACTATCTTGAAATGTACTACATTTCCCACTTCATCTTATTTCCCTAATGTACGTACGTGTTTCGGTAGTGAGTGAGATGTGCCAGAGCCCATTCCCATCCTATCCTTCCCCATTTTCCCAACCCTTTCTTCAAATCCATTTCTATATCGCCAAAGATGGGCAGTGCATCCGGGGTCATGCCAACGTTTGTCATTTTGTACTAATGTTGGCATGTATCGCGGATGTCTATGAGCGACAGTATCCACTTACCATCAGGTGGACTGTATGCTAGTTTGCCGCCTTCGACCATAAATATATATATATATTTAACAACAACTTAACGATAAACACAGTTACACTATTAAGTAGTTGCAAAGGGTTGGCCGTCTCTGTCTGCCATTTCTTGTCCAAAAATATGTATATTTATATATCAGTTCGTTTACTGCAATAATTCTATACTGCGCTACTAATAACTGCTAAAAGCTCGTTGCACAAATACAAATTGAAATGTGATTTAGAGATGATCACAGCCAACATCTAGCGTATTGTCCGCTGTTACCCAACCGAGGCAAGTGCTAATGTATTAAAACATCTCTTTAATATAGCCGTCCCAGATAAACAGGAGTAAAGAACTTTTACGTAACCACCGTTACGTAGTGGTGAGAGGCAATGTCAGCTGCGACTCGCCATTATTATGACAAGTAAACAATTTTCGATGCACACACACACGCATAGCCTTTGCTTTACTTTTATTATCAATAAATTTATGGAATCCAATTATATTCAGTCCTACAGTGGAGCGTTATGTTAACGTTCTACTGTAAGATACTGTATGTTTCCCCTGTTATCACGAAGGGATTTCTATAATTCACCAAATGAGCGATGGATTTTAAATTTATCTCAAACTACATTTTTTTTACTTTCTTTTATATGGACACGTGGCCAGCGTGGCGTTTTAAGACCATTCATCCCTCAAGGGACCATGTCCAGCAGTGTATACTGAAATGGGTGATTGCATTGCATTGCGTATGCGCATAGCACATGCGATTTCTTCTTTTGTAGGAAGCCTACATTTGAGAGATACAATTCGTTTTCAAATAAGCAAGCAAAATCTACTTTGCATTTCCTACTTTATCATATTTCCGCAATGTACGTACGTGTTTCGGTAGTGAGTGAGATATGCCAGAGCCCATTCCAATCCTATCCTATCCCTCCTCATTTTCTCAACCCTTTTTCCCAATCCATTTCTAAAAGTGGGCTACGCATCCGGGGCGTGCCAACGTTTGTCATTCTGAACTGATGTTGACATGTATCGCGGATGTCTATGGAGTACAGTATCCACTTACAATCAGGTGGACTGCATGCTCATTTGCAGCCTTTTTCTATAAAAAAAACTTATTTGTATTACTCGTATTACATAAGTAGAGTACGATACATATTAAATAGAATTAGTGATAAATATATTTTTGAAATAATTTTTTATAACTCTTTAATATTAATATATGTCACAAATTCATAGTTTAGTACAGTTTAAGCTTTCATTTCTAATTATTATTATATCACTTCAGTATGTCATGAATAGTTTGTTTATTTTCATATAACAACAAGCACTTGCGTGATCAAAACGTATTCAACGTCATTTGTGACAATCTACCAAGGTTCTTCAAGAGAGCTGTGAATAGGATTTTGCAAGGTCGTCGGCGCGCCCGCATACTCCCTGGTGTTGCAGATGTCCATGGGCAGCGGTAACACTTACCATCACGTGGGACCGCTTACTCGTCCGCCCACTAGTCTATAAAAAAAAAACTAACCTAAAAACATTTACAATTTTCGATACTCTCTTATGATTAATAAGATACTAATTTATTGAATTTGATTGTAAAATTAACTGTTTAACTCTGATAGCGATTTAAGTATTCCGTTTATGATCATGATGAAATATGTACTTAACTTGATTTTGTAATATAAATAAGACACAGATAATGTCGTTCAAGAAATGGTGCATTTCGAAATAAATATGTAGCAACCTACGAGTATGAAAGAGGCGGGAACTGAGTAGCAGTGCTACGAAAGCTTTTAATGTGCTACGAATGAAAATGTCAGGACGTAACAGCACTGCGTGTACCCGCAGAACGTCCTGAATAATTTAAGTTTAGCGTAGATATTTGTGCCAATTGGTAAGCTCTATTTGTCTGCTGTTATGAGATGCATGTCTCTACTAGCCAACTTATGCCAACTTTACTTAAGCCAACTTTATGCCAACATCATAACAAACATTTTCAAATATCATCAAAAAGGGTATCCAATGACAGGTTAATGGGAGAGGATTTCAGACAAAATGTGTAAAGTACAATATAACTCACAAGTTACAGGATGTTACAGTAAGACGATGCTGTCCAGTCCATAACCAAATTGTATGAATTTGTGTGTATGTGTGTAAAATAAAATAGTTCATTTTATAAAATGTTATTTAATGGCACTAAATTTCTACATCGCGATGTTAAGATTATTCTACTGCCTACTTAATAATGTTTTTGTTATATGATGGTTGGACTTTTTTTAATATGTTTTTTTCTTAATTACTTGTAGCATTATAACTATTGTTAAATAATTGCTTCTGGAAGAAAGAGTGACGGTCAGGCCGTTTTTTCAATAGATTCCATCAATACATTTCGATATCTATTAGACATATGTCTGTACTTGACGAAAGATAGAGCAAAATAACTTACATTACTGCATTGCATAATGTACCTTCGAGAAGTAACGTCTGATCTATCTATGGAAGATATATGTAAGTATGCTATTTACTACATACGCTGCGGATCAAGGTTCTTCTAATGTCTTTAATTCGTCTTTGTTTCGCTGCCGTCCGTACAACTACAGTGTATGTGCCAAAAAAAGGTCAATGAACAGCCTCGACGTTTCTACAACCGCATCTGTACACCGCAAAGGTGCTAATCGCATTCCGTGCTGTTTTAATTGCATTATTATTCCGGTTGGATAAGGTTCAAATTACGATTCGATGACTGTGAATAGAAGACCTTCTAGTCCGTCTGTTGAACTATGATGTGCACAGTAACCTTTGCAGTAAGTCTCACGGTTAGGTTAATGAATATTAGACTTAAACTCGTGATTTGATGATTCGAATTTAGTTGGCAGACGGCGGTTATACTGTCTTTTTGAGTTTGGTTACGGGTTGGCAGTGACGGCCAAAATGTTATTTTGTTTATCGTTCGCGCGCGTTCTTGACAGCGAAAAAGTGAAAACGGCTGCGGTGGTTGGGCGTTGTGAAACTAGGTGCCGCCGCGAGGCCTCTCGTCTATGGTGCGTACGCGCACCGGCAGCTGATGCCGGTCACACCGCGTCGACACACGCTGGTTATGATGTAACACGAAACGTATTATGCACTTGTTTATAAACCTACCTCACGTTATATGTACCGTTAATTAGGTACTTTACGGGTGTTCAGAGTCCGCTCCCTTTAAAAACAATACGAAATTTGAACGTAACATTACGGAAACTTTAATCTAATTGTAATATATCTAGCATTCGTTAGTGAGCATTATAGAGTTTCAAATATATGGAACATCGGTCCAATATTAATAAACAGATTCATTACACACACACACACACACACTTGCTGTATAATATTTGTGGTGTCCATAATTTTGTACACGATGATGGCGATGAATGTCACTGATATTATTATTGTTTGGTCAGTATTCCAAATATTAATTTCGTCTTTCAATTTTTATATACCTAAGATACTTGTAAAAAATAAACGTCACTTATTGAAAGCTATAAAATTATACAGTTACATTTATATCACTTTAGCCCTCTCCATAAATGACGAATACAAAATGCAGTATGTATAAAAACAAAAGCAAAACTAAGTTTGTATAGAATATATTCATAAACAAATACTACATAGGCGTCACGTGTACATTCGGTCTCCCACGGTCATCAAATGACTACTCTGAATAAGGATAGAGGCGTTGAAATGTAGTTTATGTAGACTCATTACCGTGATCGCTTTGTCAGGCTGTTTACGTGGCTGAGGTCGTTCACACTATTATCGTGCAATTCGGCAAGAATTCAATTGCCAAGCGAGCGTCGCACCGAGATACGGGGTTATGGAACTAATCAAAACAATACGTAATTGCAATCGGTCAGGTATGCTCCTAGTGATAAATAACCGTGAAGTGCAAATTTTAAGTACATTCAGACAGTTATGTCTTATTTTCTAGTGGGATTTATTTTATTTTGGTTTCTGATGTGTGTTGGTGGTGTGCATATACTCAACGACATAGGTATCTAATGTAATACATGTATGTACTTAATGGTTTTTACATACCTAAGTAATGTAATTATTTTTATTGAATTATTCATTTGAGCCACCGAAAACATATCGTTTTCGGTGGCTCAAATGAACCATTAGATATGTTAAACTTGGTGCTAAAAACAAAATAAGTTGATTCTTCGATGATACATAATTATTATTATTATAGTTACATAATCATAACAAATTTTAAGATTATCGCGTTTTACACAAATTGCAAAAAACGTTTCTTAAAACACATATTTTTACTTGTTTTATTTCATTTGAGCGATGTTTTCGCTGGGTTATACCTATCATGGCCGCGAGCATAGTGAGCTCGTGACCACGGCTGGTACAAACCAGCCGAAATAGTGACAAAATTAAACCGGTAAACATATTATGTATTAAATACCCATCTAATATATATTTTTCAATAGACTGATCTATCGATCTATTGTTACATACATAATTTTTAATAGACTTTGGTGTTACGTACATATATACAAAATGTATTTCTAATATTATAAGCAATGTTTGTTACAGCAAGCTGTATATTTCATCAACTGATTTACTTTAATATCTTCTTATCATACAATGACTTTTTGTGGTTTTCGTTGATTGTTACATGATTGTTGGTTACGTTAGTCTGAGGCGTGTGAAAACACTTTATCAACACAATGTCGGTCCATCGATATGGCCCCACAGTAACTGATAAACAGTCTCCACGCTATGGGAACATTTACCGAATATATATATCGTTTATTCAGCAAAAGAATTGCGACATCTTTTTGTGTACAGAGCGATACATGCAACAAAGAACGCTCTATTTCTGTATCCAAAAAAACTGTGTCACGATATTGATACCGGCTTTTCTGTAAATATTTATTATGTGTCATGATATGGAAAGAATACTTGAAATATTTACTTTCTCTCGCTTTTGTAGACGTTGCTTATTGTTTATGAAACGTACCCAGTAAGGCCTGTGATTAATTTTTATTTTTTGCCTAATTTATAGTATATAATGCCAGAACGAGTAAAAAATTTAATCGTATTATTTTACCTAAGGATAGCTTACAACACAGCTGAAAACATAGGATTATTTTTATCGCAAGTCAGAGGTTCTGATGAGATCCAGGTAAACAAAACTTTGTCCACGTGGATGTAGCTGCGGGCAAAGACCTAACAACCTAAATTTCAACTAAAGCTTTTGGACTTACTTTCTGTTCACGCCTGTCTGAAGGCTTGATCTAAATCATGCTATAAAAACAGCCTAGCTTTGTCTGTAATAAAATCAATATTCCAGTCAAGGGAGATTATTATAAGGTATATGTTTACATATGACATTTCTCGTCTACGAGTATATCCATCTCCATATACATGGATCTATATATCCGTCTATATACAATATATCTGTAAAGTCGTACCTATCCTATAGTACCTATAGCAATATCTATGGCTCATCTGTCAACGTTTTCTCATATTTACTATGTACGTTAGTGTCACTGAAAGTTCAAAATTGTGAATCTCAAAATTGAAATCAGATATTAAGATGGAAGTTATTTTATTGTTTTTCAAAGTATTCTCCACGACAGTCGATATAATTTTTCTTGTGATGAAACCATTCAGCCCACGCTTCTTTAGGCACCTTTTCAACAGCCGATTGGAAGGCCGTTACTGCCTCTTATGCATTCATAAAACGTATTTCTTTAAGTTCATCCTTAATTTTAGGGAATAAATAAAAATCACAGAGTGCAAGGTTGGGACTGTATGGCGGATGACCCACTCTATATTTACAGTACTCAAAAATTGCTTCGGTTGTCTGGCGGAGTAAACTGGGGCATTGTCGTGATGGAGGATCATTCTGCTTCGTAGGCGCTGTTCTTTGACGTTTTCCAAAAGAGAAGGCAAGCAGTTGTTCACATACCAGTACTCAGTTACTGTTCTTTTATATTCTAAAGTTATAGTATCAAAGTGGCCCGATCTGCCAAAGAAGGAGGCAAGCTTCTTCTTTTCAGCACTCCGACCTTTCTTCGCTTTCGTCGGCAACTCTTCGAAAGGAAAGACCCACTGCGCAGATTGCCTCTTAGTTTCAGGCTCCAGGCTTCAGCAGTAGATCCAGCTTTCATCACCTGTTACTATATCAAAAACAGCAGTTGATTGACCATTGTGGATTCTTTCACGCATTTGAAGATACCATTTCACTCGGCAGTGTTTTTAAGCTTTGTTCAAATTGTGATGAATCCATCTAGCACAAAGCTTCCTTACCCGTAAGTGATCGTGTAAAATAGTTTGAACTTGACTCATACTTCATATGAGATGGGTACAACCACGTTTAAATTCATTGAACCAGTTATAAATAGTGGCTCTGGATGGGGCTTCATCACTAAATGCTAACTTAAGTCTGTCATAACTTTGTTTCCGGTTTAGGCCGCAATGAACATCATAACAAAATCAATAAACGAAAATGTTTTGTTGTCATTAATGATGTAAATTCATTTTTCCACAAACACTTAATTTTCAAATTGCCACCAGAAATGAAAAACAAATTGCAGCTTTGAAAATTTAATATCGTTTGACAAGTAATTTTTTACGAATCACTCGTTTAAATTATCACTAGTTCGCTAGTGTAGGACAATATCGTGAGGAAACTCATATGCTCCGCATTTGACTCTAGTGGTGGATTATAGCCCGAAACTGTAGTGATTTATTTGGGAAGACCTGTATCCTGAAATTAGTCGCTGCAGGCTGGCATCGGTCTATGGATACTTTATACCCGGTGCCTTTCCATTGTTAAATGAGAAGCCGTTAGTATTCAAGTAGTAGTGGATGGTTGCTGCTTCGTGAGTTAGCCTGTCAGTACTGTTAGTACTAGTCCAGCAAGGTTCCGTGCTGTCCTCAAAGTTGTTTCTACTACATATCAACGACATGCGGCATTCGTTGCTATGCGGATGCTATCATCCGTACTATTACTGGTACTATTACTGGGGACACTTAATACAGAGACCGTGTAAACATTAACCCTTTTTAAAGCTTCATACCACCATCTCTCATTGTTCTCATTCAACAGTTCATAAATTTACCTTATAATTTACCCAGTGATGTAAAGAAACTAAAAAAAATATTTAACATTTTTACAGTACGTTCACATATTTTTTCCAAGAAAAATATGACAGGAGATAAATATTGCAATGACTTCCTGTTTTTGTGCACCCCAAATGGGGTTATGCGGTCCGCTTTCACCTATTCTTCAGATAGGCCACCCATATATAGTGTGTTGCGTCAATATTTCGAGTGGTCGTGTTTTTGTACAGGGAATAGTTAACCCAGTTTCAACCGTTCCTGGCTAAATATACACGTGTTACCTGACTGCCGCGGCCGGCGTGCCTGCCTCCCGACACCAATACACAGGATGTCAATATTAGAGTCATTGCTCATCTATTATAGAGGTGATAGCCTAGGAGTATCTATCGACTCACATTATTCTGATGGTGAGTTCAAATCCTCTGTCCGTACCACTGAGCTTCTACCTAACTATAGTTTTTTTTTCAAATGTCACTTGCTCGGCGACGGAAAAAAACATCGCGAGGAAACCGATAACTCAAGAAATTTAAAAAATCTGAAGTATGTACGAGTATATTCGCCAATCCGGACTGTGTCTGCGTGGTGGATTATGGCCCGAAACTCCCCAGTGATTTACTGTGGCCTGCAGTGAGACGTTATAGGTGAATATTATGTACATATTATAGACTCATATGTCTATCGGTACTTACAGTGCACTAAATAAACACAGCAATTGGTAATTGTATAGTGTAGAAATTTACTTTTCCACGTATGAAACAATTAATGAAGAGAAATAATGTTATACGTCATTCTCTAACAATGACGCTCATGAAATACCTGCCCATAAGATACTTTTACATAAGATATTGATTTTTTTTTATATAGACTAGTGGGCGGACGAGCAAGCGGTCCCACGTGATGGTAAGTGTTACCGCCGCCCATGGACACCTGCAACACCAGGGGGTATGCGGGCGCACCGCCGACCTTGCAAAATCCTATTCACAGCTCTCTTGAAGAACCCCATATCGTAGCTTAATGGAAAGACCTCTTGAGGCAGTTCGATCCACAGCCTACGGGTTTGCGGTATAAAATAATTTTTGGACCGAACAGTACGCAACACCTCCGTATCTAGGAAATGCGGATGGACCGCACTTCTGTGACGGGAGATGCGGTTATAGAAACCCGAGGTGGGAATTATATTGAACAATTCTTCAGAGCATTCCCCATTGTACAGGCGGTAGAACACACAGAGAGATGCAACGTCTCCGAACGCTGAGGGGTTCTAAACTGCCCGTGAGAGTGGGATCGTTGACAATACGAACAGCACGTCGTTGGATAGAGTCAAATGGGTCTAATTGGTATTTCGGTGCGCCGGCCCAGAGATGTGAGCAATACTCCATATGGGGCCTCACCTGAGCTTTGTAAAGCATTAGGAGTTGCCCAGGGGTGAAGTACCGCTTCGCTCTGTTCCGCACACCGAGCTTTTTGGAGGCCATTTTGGCCTTATTTTCCAGATGACCCCTAAATTCGACTTTGCTGGAAATGTCGACACCAAGGATCCCAATACTCTCCGAGATCTTAAGAGGTATGCTCTGAAAGCGAGGTGCTACAACAAAAGGGGTTTTTTTAGCGGTGAATGTACAGACTTGCGTCTTACTGGGGTTGAAATCCACTAGGTTCAGAGAACCTCAAATCGAGACTAGATCTAAAGAGTCTTCGATTCCAGACACAAGCCTGGCGCGACTCTCTTTCACGTCGACCCGAGGGATGTTTGCGTGGCCCCTGTACAAGGCGTCTCCAGTATTGTCATCTGCATAGCAACGTATGTCACCAATTTGCAACAGGTCGTTGATATGCAGAAGGAACAGAGTTGGGGACAGCACGGAGCCTTGCGAGACGCCAGCGTTAATAACATGGTGTCTGAGCAGCTACCATCGATAACGACTCTGATACTCCGTACAGTCAGGAAACTGGCAACCCATTCGCATAATCCCTCGGGTATCCCGAAGGATGGTAACTTGGAAAGCAGCGATTTGTGCCATACCCGGTCAAAAGCTTTCGCAATATCTAGGCCGCAGTGGTGGGAGTGACGACTGACAGAAGTTACCTTCAGCAGCCTTGGCGAGCGACCAGAAAGCTCGACTTCCAGAACGATAGCTAGCTAGTCGATCGCCAATTCTGCGGATGTGCTCATTCCTTGCTCTGACAATGATCTTCTTACTGCACCTCGAGGCAGCGTTAAATTTCTTCCTCAAGTCGGTGGTGTTTGGATCTTCGGACACCTGCGCTTTGGCCCAGGACCTGTATGCAGCCCATTTATTACGACGGGCCTCTCTGCAGGACTGATTAAACCAAGATTGGCTCCGTCCGCCTATTGATTGAGGACTTTTTGGCGCAAACTTGAGAATTGTAGTTGAGTTTTGTTTGATTATTCTAAAAATTGTATATTAGCCGTTTTGTGGTTTAGTAGTGATAGTTTATTAAACTTCAAAGTGTTTTTCGTGCGAGGTGTTTGTGATAATCAAATAAAAGCGTAGTACTGCGTTTTTCATGTGGTTCCAAGGAGTCCTTTTCTGTCCTCGGTAAACCTACCATTTCTTTACTGAGCGACTACTGACTTCCTTCCACGGGACCGGACATTGAAAGGATACATTGTAGACTTTGAAATTGTTTATTCCAAAAAAACTTGACACTGGCAGAATGTGCTAATTGCACCATTGCCATATATGAAGAAAAAGAAATATGTTGACTCCACTGACTGGTTTCATATCTCATATAGCTCCATATCTCTAATAGAACCAAAAAAAACTGTGGCCTAACGGACATGTTAGGATTTTATTGCTCTTATGAAGATCTTATGTTTTTGTCGGTACTTTTGTTTATTAAATTATTCATATAATTGTGAAAGTCTAATTTGCACACCGACCGTGTATCGACACCTCATTGTTCGAAACACAATGAATCACAGGCATAATCCAGATATGAATAGCGGTCGATGCGAATGAACTCTGTTTTAATGTAATCCAACACCTAAGTGTGCCATCGTCCAGGCTAACCTTTCAGACATAAAGAGGCGGACGGTTAAACTAGGCTATGTTATTGTAGTTGATTAAACTTTAATTTGCTACCATTTGATGTCTATTGAACAAGTACATATTTGTACACATGTGTAATATGCATTTCTTTGGTATATTGAAGATTTTATGATATTAATATTAAAAATATTGCAGTTTTTATCCGCTAAAGAGGCAATGAATGTCATAATTGGGAAACATTATATAGTTAGATGTGAAGCAAATGCATTCTAGATATAATCTGTATATCTTTCATATACAGATTATAAGTGATATTTTCGTTACAGTATTACGTTAGAATATTATTATTGCGTGACTGTTAAAGCATTCAATGTTAACTGTGCGAGAAAAAAGGTCTGGTAAAGTGTAGATGAGTCGCCGTGCAGTAATGAAGCATCGCGCGTGCGCGTGCCGCTGACCTACTTATACTCTGGCGACGAGCACAGCTCGCATCAGACCACACACGCTACACGCATCGCCATTATTGCAACTCATCCTAATACTGAAACATCACCTATAACTTTTCTAACGAAATCCCTTTTGTTGGTTCAATGACCCCGCTATCGAAATCCGCACACACACATTCGCGTCCTCAACAGAACGGCCAGATAAAAAAAAATGAAACAAAAAACAATCGTGTAACGGTGAATGAGTACCAGAGAGAGATAACTATATTTCGGCAGTGCACTCGTCGACTATAAGGTCGGCTACGAAAAACACTGACGCAATTTTTACAGCGTACGTAATTGAGCACTGACGGAGTGAGCGGTGTGTGCGTGCGCGCCGAGAGCGACGCCCGCGTCCGCCGAAACGGAGGCGGAATATTTAGGTGAAAGTGTTTCGAATTTCGACATGACGACATTCGCGCGCAGTCGTTATCGTGACTTTGCCGAATCTACAGGTTCGAAGAGTGTGCAGACGCCAACTGCACCCGCACTACCCTAGTGTGTTTGTTCCGCAGGAAGTGCACCGGACTCTGCATGCTGAACGTGTCAAGTGTTTGCGTTGAAAAACTATGCTGAGAGTTGGTGTGTCAAAAAATTTTCGGAGACGTAAATTAAAAAGGTGATCGGTGAATCTTGAACAACGTGGAACTTAATGTGATGTGCGAGCTGGAGTTGTAGTCAAGCTGTCGGAGGGCGACAAGCTGGGGCCCGACGAGGCGCTAGACGCCTCCGCGCACGCGCAACAACTGCAGACGATGACCTCCACGATGGGTAAATACAAAACTTATTTCCCACAAAACATTTTTAATCACAATAATTTGGATTAAGATAAATAATAACATTTCCATTAATAACTCCCATTTTATATTTCACAGAAATAAAACACTGATCAAATCATCTAATTCCAAACGGTAATGTCGATAACCACTTTTTTAACTATTTTCATAAATTCAGCGACTCAGTTCGTTACTGCTACAAATATCTCAGAGCTCGTAGCGCACGTCGTAGCAAATCAGCTACGCCCTGCGCTACGAGCCTGCGTCCGAATGTATATATTTTCCTTAGTATAAGTAATATTATTTTTTTATAAGAAAGTACCATGTTAAAGCGTATAATTTTTAAATCTTTGTATACAGTTACAGAAATTTTGAAAATAGTACCTTTGTTAAATAAATAAAAAGTTACCAGTAAATACCAATCTAAGAAATATGCAAAATGGCAAACATAATTTTTAAGTATAAATTATTTCTATTATTCCACAGATAGTGCTTAACAGCCTTAACATCGCAATTAATGGTAATTAGCAAATAACAGAGTTTAAAATTAAAATCAATCTTTGTCAAGGATTTGTTTCATTTGACTTGTAATGTACCCTAAAGCCGTTATTAAAAGTATAATAACGGCTTTAGGGTACATTACAAGTCAGACAAGCAATTAACTAATATATCTATTAATATACTAATCTAGGTTCAATTGTGGCAATTATAAACATGCTTTAAAAATTCGTATATTTTACTATTAATTGAAGTTTTTTTTTTCATAAGTTTTAAAATCACCAGATTTTTAAGGATATATATACTTTAGAACAGTTTCTGATGCTTGAAAGTCACAACTATAGCACTCACACAAACCATAGTCTTATATTTGCATAATTTATTTCATAGATTTGAACCCACGTTCAAGTTATCCTTCAAAATGAGTCTAAAATAAGTGAGAGATTAATGCATAAGGATATAAACATTAAACAGCATTCCCTGTTACGAACATTTATAGCGAGAATATAATAGAACTATATATCTGTAATATCTAGGAAATATCCAAAATCTATACTATTTCTTATTTGAGAAATGATAAAAAGTAAATAACAACTAAATAAATAACATTAAGGCTAAATAAAGAACATTAGCCACACAATAATCCAAAAATATGTTATAAGTAAAAAGAGTTAATGTTACAGCAAATATAAATAATATAACGGTGAGGTTTGTTATGTATGGAGTCACAATGTTTACCTAAACTTCATACAGCGTGTGTACAAGACCTTATGTTACTAAAACATAGTGCATAGCATCGGTTCTCAAATCAAACACTGAATCGATTAAATGTTTTGACATAGAATTAGTTCAATGTCTTATTGTGCAAACATCTAATTCTAATAAAAATTCAAAAGTAAATCTGTGCGTTGTTGCAAAACAAAGGCAACACCGCTCGACGTTAACCGTGACATTCCCAAATCATCTCGTGGATCACGATCGTGACTGCATAACCGTTTATGACCGGGCAAACTTTTACTTTCATTGCAATATGGCCACCCTTTGTCTATGGTCTATGACTATGGGGTCGATGACCGCCCGCCATTTTGACGTTGCCGAAATAAGTTTTTTACGCTCACTTTCCAATACAGTGAAAGCGAAAAGGTAATGTCACTGCTTCCTTTCAATGCATTGTAGTGGGAGGATGCCAACGAGTTTAAATAATAATAGGCGTATTAGTGTGGCCGTTAGAAAACACATTGTTCGCCATTTTGAATGCCTAGATTGGAGCCCGTGCCTATTATAGTAGACCGACATTGTGTCCGCAATGTATTTGATTTTAATTTGCTATAACATATAAAGGTATCTCTTCAACGACATTTGTAGCAGTTTTATCAACAGATGCAATCAAAATTCTTCTATTTTCTTAATTTACACAAACTTCTGTTTATATTTAACCACTTCTCTTCAGTGGCATTTTTTTACTATTAGCTATTTAACATTACCCATTCAAATAAAGTATTTATACATAAGGCTATCCTTGACGCGTCACATTGAGAGCTTTGACAGATGATTTAAATCATGCACAACATTCGTGCTAATCTTTTTCGTCTCTACGTATATGCATCTAAGGATAACAAGATTTTAACGCTCGCAAACACGGAAGAGCATTTATTCAAGACGATCGTTAAAACAAAATAATTCTGCCAGCCGTCACTCAAAAAATCATGCACAAAAAGCCCTGCTTATAATATTTTATAATATTTAAATTTGATCGAATAGGAAGTAGTTAGATCGGAAGTGGCTAAGTTTAAAAATGAAACGTTTGAGTGTTGTGCGCACGCGCAACGTGAATGTCGACGAGAAATGTCAAGGCGCAGCGGCGGAGGCCACGAGAGGGGCCTCTGAACTGCGTCGAAATTATGCTCAAGATTCGGTAAATCGTGACCGAAGTCGGAGCTGATGCAGTCAACAATGTTCATTTTAAATATTTAAGCACAGCTATAATATACTGCGTTGAAGTCTTTTATAGGACCGATGACGCTTTTGTGAAAGTGTTGTTAATTACAAATTTATTAATCAATTTTCACGATTATTTTCACATTTATATAAATAAATATATTACGAGTATAAAATATGCAACAATTCTATGATTAGTATTGAAAATCCCAAGCAATTGTTTTTTGATCACGCATCATTCAATAGCTTTATACAAAAGTAAGTAAAGTTGATATAAAGTTTTCAATCGTTCCAATGCTGTAATATTCAACAGCACATTGATGCTGTTCATGTCCAACAAAGGCATCTATCTACGTGCGGATAAACAAAGGTGGGCAGGCGGCAGGTCGTTACCGCCGAATCGGGCGGGCGGCCTCGCTGCCGACACTGACATTGCGACCGGAACAGCGCGGCCACTTCCTGACCACCGCTACTGACCGGTTCACACTTGCGAAACTAGACATTATTCCTTTTAACATCTTTAATTAGGCAAATTATTTACATGGTCAGATTTGGCTGTCAGGCACTGACATTGCATCTAAATAGTACAACGCAACAATTTCCTTACTACACTACTGATCGATATAGACTTGCAAAACTATACATTCCCTCATCAGCCCGTTTGTTATCTACTGCTGGACATGGACCTCCTGATGCACATTAATTTGTGCATGGGGAATGTATAGCCTTAAGAACCTGAGCTGGCCTAGCGAGTTGGCAAGTTCACTCTTTTAGGGGGTGGTGTAGTTCCTTAGGACTTCTGATTGTTTGTTGCTTGCTATCTCAATCTTGCTATCTATGCTTGCTTTGTCTGGTTGCTTTGTTATCTCTCGGTCGCTTTTTACGAACCCACGGGAAGAGATGGAGTGATGCTATTCGAAAACCGGCCGACACAAAACGGCGGAATTAAAACAAACTAAATACATATATAATAAAATATTGCATTTTACAACAGTTTAGCATAGCTTTCATATTTCCAATAATGGTGATATGTGACGCTGACATTGCAATCTGCACCATATATCACACCCTGAACCACGGTACTGAATAGTTCAAACGTGTAAAATTAATCATTATTATTTCACAACATAAGGTAGGTGTCCGGCGCACGGTCGCGGGTCGCCGCAATCAGGCGAGCAATAGCTCGAAAAGAGTTGTATGGAGTCACTTGAAAGTATTCACACGGTGTCGCTATTTCGTTCGCGATTAGCTGACACTGACCACTGACACGGTTTTATCAGGGGATCGCGCAACCATTCATATGATTGACGCATAATCATTTAAATATTATTATTTGCAAAGATAACATATTATTATTTGCCCATAATATTTTCTTTTCATGTAGATAACACTAGGGTTGGTGATAGCGGTGGTACTTAGAAGCCCAAAATTAACCAATGGTATTAATATTTGTATAATTCAAATTTTATAACTATTGTCTTACTATGGTATCAGTATCCCCTACTATTGATTTGGATTTATTAGGTTTACCGGGCTTTTGGGCTTCTATGAAAGTATCTCCACTCTGGTTGGTACCGGAACTGTGCTGTTGCTATAAACCAGACTACATTATTCAGGAGTATACACTACTTCTTAATATCCGTAATTAGGAAGATTAATTTAGTCCGCTGTATTCTTTTCGAGAGCTATGTCATTATTTTATTAAATTAACATAATAATATATGACACTGTCACTTCAACCGGAACAGCGTGTCCATTTCCTGACTGCTAACCGGATCCGACTTGTGAAACTAGACATTATTAGTATTAATTAGGTGAATTATTATTAATATTTTTACCGATGACTTTAAACTCCTTGCTTAAAACAAAATTTTTGAAAAGGGGAAAACGATGCTGAATTCCGTAGCTCACTGGGTGCACCCTACTAGCCGAGTTATCACTCTGTTACAGAAGACTGCCAAGGAACTAACGTTTATTCGCACAAATCATGGAAGATATTGACCTGTTTTTTTACGATTGTTAGTTACATAGGATGCGATGTATTTAGTATTCTAAATATTGGTAGTTTAGTAAATGTGGCATTTTTTGTAAAACAAAGTAATTGAAGTAAAATTTAACTAACGAAATCGCAGGAGAAGTCGAAAATAATGTTTTTATAAACAAGAAGACAAAATCTTTAAAAACAATGAATCAGTTTTGAAAATTCAAACATTGCCAGAAACACTTTTCTTTTACATTAGCATTGCACACTTCATAGTTTCAATATTTCCTATTAAAATCCGACTTGGTCTATACAAAAAGAGCACACAAATAGAACCGACAAAACCTAAAATGGTACATAATTTATGTGATTACAACTACTTATACAGACGCCATTATTTACCTAATAAACCTGTGTTACATAGGTAGGTAGTAGTCAGGGGACACTGTACAGTAAACGGCCGAAAGTAATACACATCGACTATGATCGTCGTCTCTGTCGTGTGCCGTTACGACAGAGACGACGCTCTACAAAACCGAAGCTAGCCGATCATAGTCGATGTGTATTACTTTCGTCCGAGAAGTGTACTCATTTACGTAGTACTAGTAACATTTCAAAGCAATTTGGATATTTAATCACCCTATTATTACTCGTAATAATGACACTGTACCTTAAATTAATTATATTATATAGCTTATTCGACAATTAAAGAAGAAAACAAACCTATTTAAAATTAAACATACAATTAAACAAACGACAATTAAACATATTTGACTCATGAAAAAGTATATGGTTATATTGTATTAATAGTGTAATCTTTTTCTAATAACTAATTTTTCTAGCCGACTTTTAATAAGATTTTTACCTCTGTCATTTATTAAGATATTTTAATTTCACGAATTATAGATTTTAGAGCTTGAATAAGTTTTTATGTAACATCAAATACCCCATTTACCGTATTTTGGGTCATTAAAATATGAGCCTAATTTTTAAAAACAGCTTTGTTGTTGGTTTTTAAAATATATGTTCAAAACAGTTTTAATTTTTTTGAATAAATATTCACGTTTTGTTATGAACTTGATAGTTTAATTTCATTGTTGGTAAACAGTTATGTCGATTTCAACTACGCTGTACTCGTAATTTTTTTTATTATATGTAATTGTTTTAAGGCATATATGCTTATTACAATAAATTCTATATTAATTTTTCTGAATTCCTGTTTAATAATGAAGGGCGTGATAGTCAGATAAGGTCATATTAATTACTAATTAAACCAAACGGAACAAGTTTAATTGGAAGTATACATCTGTATGCATTAACACTAATATTAATGTCATTAAAGAATACTAGAAGTTAAGTTATTTTGGTACCAAAACTTAGAATTATTTAGAATCATTTAGAATTTATTATCCGTCAACATGCCGTCAACATATTGGTATTCCTGTACATCTGTCAATAGGCTGATGTTTAAAGATTGCTTATTTATTACTCTCTGTTGTCGCCGCGTTCTCAGACTATACAAATCGTATCTATCATTTCTTTGTTGAAGACATTGCTGACGAAACCTCTAAGTGTTAACCTCTAAATTTAAAGTCAGTAAACTCGTCTACAATAATGAATAAAATCACCTTCGAAACTGTCCGAAAAACATTTCCTGCATGTAACAGTCGCGGCGTTATTATTGACTGTTTGTTTGTAATTATGCATATATTTAACTCCAAACTGCATGACGCAATGTCCAAAATTAGCTAATGCAACCTTGTTTTATGACTAATATTGTAAAATTGTGTTTTGCACTTTTCTAAGATAACAAAAAATACGTTATGGTTTTATTATTTTTTTAAATATTTGTTTGAATTGCTTATATCAATCAATCAATTATGAAACTCACAATCATTTTTGAAATGAATTAGGCAAATAATTAACTTGGTGTTATCGTTATTAACTAAGTGATGTATTATTATAAATTATTCAAATTACTACATACATTTCTCCATTATCCCATTATATAATAATATCATAATTTAATAGGATAATATATTTAGTAGTAGATTTTGGTTCATTATCATTTGGAGTACGTTTAACAAAAACACTAAAAAGTAATTATATTATTTCTTGGAGATATATCTTCAATAACTGATATAGGAATTTAGAACTTAGAAAGAGCTTTTCAGAACTGAAAAGCTCTTGCTAGGTTTTAAATGCTATAAACTGTGAAAAATTTAAAAAGACCTTATTTTCACGACATCTCAATGAATGATGAATGACTTCGATGAATGATGAACGAAGGTTCTAGATTCGTATTTCAGTTACTGAAGATATATCCCCAAGAATAAAATAGAATACCTTTTAGTATTTTTGATAAATCTAAAACATTATCTTACTGTAAAGACACTAATTTCCTTATAACATAATATTGTGAAGCTTAAGATCTGACGAGAAGTTTATTAAAAATATCTAAAACTAAATAAATTTTCAATTTTAATTTACCGGTATTCGTATAAATATGACAAAACAAAAAAAGAAGGATCCAGTCGCTAACAATAACAATCGCTGAAGGTAAACACCAATGAATCTGTCGATCAAAATTCCCACTAATATTGACAAACCCACATTGTTTATACATAGATCGCCAGCATTAAACCAGCTTGCAGATGCTGTTCTAATTTTGTGCATTCAATGTATCATGGGTAATGCACAGTGAACGTAAGTTATTGATATGTGTAGGCACGCCTCTGACCGTGCCGAAGGTTGCAGGAACTTCCGAGTAGCACGATGTACCACGTTTACTATTAGGAAAAAATAATTCACGTGGTTCCTTGAGTGTATGGGAAACGTGTTTTACAGAAATCAATTTTACGAGGAAATACTGAATTGCAATAAAATAAAATTGTAACACTTTATAATTTATTTTTTACAGCGGAAGCTGTTAAATTATTATCTAATAAAATCCACTTCATGCTGCAAACTCTTCTCGACTCATAGTAGTTTTATCGGCAAATAAAATGACAATTGGTAGTTGGCATACATTCTAAATGAGAGTGAGTACAACGACCAATTTATAAATCGACCAACAAAACTATCAAAAGGACTTCGCAGATCAAATTCTGGTTTCTAGTTACTAATAAAAAAAGTTTCCAGTGATGAGTTTTATCTCAGCGGCGGGTTTAGGGAGCAGGTATCGGTTAGTGCCTTCTTAGTGTCATTTAGGAAAAAAAAATAATTTTGAGTACATTGTCATTTCAAGTCCGTTATCTTGACAACTAATAACTGATTTTGAGAATATATACACTAATTTCTTCTAAATAATATTGATGTATTAGATCCAATAGTTCCCAGGTTCAACTGAATTTCAAATAATGATTTTTATTGAAGCTTGTCACTGAAACACATATGCACGTACTTTACTAAATAATAATAGGTATAATTTGTAAATCATAATAAAATACACAACAATCCTTAGTTAATACTAAGGTTGACTGGAAGAGATTCCTTCTAGGAATAAGTCCACCTTTGTAGTAATAACACTATTCTTATAGTGTTGTTCTTCAGTACCTGATATTATCTATACTAATATAATAAAGAGGTAAAATTGTGTGTTTGTTTGTGTGTATGTTGGGGATAATCTCTGGAACTACTAAACCGATTTCAGAATTTCCTTCACAAATAGGAAACTACATTATTCGTGTCTAATATAGGCTATATTTTATTTTGAAATTTTTGAAAAAAAAATGCTTATAAACCGAAGCGAAGCGAGGACGAGTCGCTAGTATACAATAAAGTAGAGTACAATACAATAAATAAAGAGCTACAACTGCAATCCTTTATAAACTATATAGCGTACAAAAATAACGTTTCATCCAGAAATCAAGCCCGGAAACTTTCGCTCGCAGCAGACATGCTAACAACTGTTCTCATTAAATGGGTCAACAGGCGTACCACCCACCTGCAGTGTGCAGGGCTGGCGATACCGACGTATAATTTTATTTTAACAGTATTTCGCATATTTTGAAACATTAATACTCGCACATTTGTATAAAAGACGGACATTGTTACAATAATTAGAAATACGACATTTTGCTACTTTAATTCCTCCCTCTTACTACAAAAAACACACGCAACGATAATGTACAACGCTTGTATAACAGGCCCGCCACCAATCAGATTCGTTAGAAGTTTCTTTAAACAATGTTTTAAAGCGTGGTTTATCTTTTGTTAAAGGGGGCTTATGGTAAAAGGCATAAACTCGCTTGCATTAAAATTAAAGTTAAATGTTATATACTTCTATCTAATCTTACTGACTTGTATCGTATTATGTAGGTATAATATAAATAGATATTGCTACCTACACAAGAAAAGGTGGTAGGTTATGGCTATAATCGAAAATGACATGCTAACACACTGACACACTATATACTGTAATTTGAATTAAATAAAACCGAAAGTGAATACTAACATTTTAATCTAACAAACACCGTGAGTACCCCTGCTGCTCGTGGACCGCCGCCTGTTTGCACGTAACTTGTCAAATCTAATAAAAAGCCAACACAAAATTATAAACGTGAACGTGCAACGGTCAGACTCCGACCCTGGTTGGGGACGTCACACACGCCACTTCCGCGTGATGTTGCCTCAACCAGCTTCAGTCTTATCGAAGTCTTTTGTCCCTTGATCCATTAGTCAATGTCTCGGATTGCATTAAGCTAGTGGTGTTGTGAGATATAAATAAAGTGGTTGTTTTTGATTATTATCCAGTTACCTATCAAGCTATATGAACTTTGACTGTCCATTGTTCTCTTTTGCATTATCGCCCTCCGGCGGACAAGTCTTGCTCCATGAATTGTTTCTTTACATTAATACTCCAATGATGGATTCTCATGAAGTCTTTACGAATACGAAAATTGTGGCGCAAGTCTCAAAGATTGAGCAAATCATTGTTTTCGCTATCGTACATTATAAATTTTATTAACCAAAATAGACCTCAGTTCACCAAAACTAGATCTTAAAAACGGTACATAAACTTCGTACGGAAGTCTAAATAGTCCTCGACCTCGAGCGTGCGAAAAAATCTTTCGGCGACGCTCTTGTCCAACACTTGCGAATTATTTCATTGCTTTATTTATATGGCACTATCAAGGTCTTTGACTCAATTCAGTTTATTTTGGACGCGCTAGAGTTCGTTTATCTTTGTTGTTGACAAAAATTGGGAGCGTTGCACCTATCTTTTATTAGTGTTTTCAACGTCGTGGATAGATAATTTAATTTTACAGGACTAGAATTAAATCCGAGATAGAATGTGATTGTTCCGTTTGAGTAAATACTCAAATACAAAGTAATACAAAGATTTGTAAATACAAATACAAAGTACTTTGTAAATACAAAGATTGACTGGTTTGTTAATTTGTTCATGTTACTAGTTCACCAATTCGCATTTGGGTCTGTGTGGTAACCCGAATCGAGTTTCTAATTAAAAGAGGAGGTCTATGACACGGATAGTATACATACACGGTATATACTACTTACATAACATATAGCACTACATAGCATATCAATGTGTGCGTAGGGCTCATCGACAGATCTACCGTACACGCCGCTAGAGGGCAATTCGGTTCCGCTCGAGGATCATATCAAAGACGTCTAAATTATTGTTTTGAACTTTTCTTTGATACTTTCTTTCAGATCGTATTCTGCGTCAATGCTGTACCATGGGGCTAACATATGTGCAGTCCGTTAGATATGCGATAGTGATTCAACTGATCATTATCTCAATAAGTGACTTTTGGCGATAAGTGACTTACCGCTGCATCGCAGTCTTTTAAGATGTACGACCCACACCAAGAGGCTTCGAATGTTTTGCGAATATTTAGTATGGGCATTGCGAACGAAATTCACTACCTGAGAAGGATTTATTCTCGTCCAATACCGACTGAAGTCTGCAGCGTATAATGGCCTTAATTGCTTTGAAACAAAGTCGTGTTCCAAAAATAGTTAGCCATTATTTAAGTGAAAGTATGCGTTGTGTAACCATGACGTACTACGCGTATGAGTCAAGACTCTTATCACAACGGCATTGTACTCGTATTTTTTACGCCATTTTCAGTTTTACGTCAATAGACAAAACTCACAATAACGTGCTTATGTACTTGACATAAATCGAATTAATTGTATGCACAGACTTATTTTTATTTATTTTTTTGCAATAAAAGTGACTTTGTCCTCAATTTCTATAAGATGACAATCGTTATTTAAGTAGGCACTTAGGAAGTGTCAAATTATTATTTGACTACTATTGTACTACGATAAAACAGAAAATTATTCTTGTATTTAATAAATAATCAAAAATTAAATAATAAACCTATTTATACAAAAAATATTAACAAGTAATGTAACACTTACAAATACAAAACATGCATATACATCATGCTACGTATACTTACTATGACTGTCATCTTTAAGGTGCGGAAGTATAACTTACAAGATTAAGGCCAGCTGGACCCCAAAACATCCCACACATACAAGCAAATAAAAGGACGAGGAGGCGTGGGAATTTAAATAAGATGTGACGTCATTAAAAATCACCGAGCGTATAAATCGTAATAAATTCTAAAAATAAAATTAATATTTAAGCAACGAATAAAGTTAGTTTTTTATGCATTGAATAACAGAAACTTTGATTGAATCAGTAAAGTAATTTCATTATCTGCATACTACGTCATTAAGCAACATAGTTATGTATACTACTATATAGTACTTACTATATATATATAGAGTAGTAGAATTTCCAGTACGTTATCAAACTCATAAAATTTTGTTACGTAGATGAATGAGAATAGCACAAGAATCACGATTGAAATAAAACATGGATGCAAAAGTGAAACACTGTAGTCATATTCACACGGCGGCATGGCTCGAACTGGCATTGAACTTTAATTGTGAAATAAGAGACTATATATTCGTCATTTTGTAACTACATATGTACGATAAATCAATCTCAGGCACTTACAATGTAGACACGTGGCCGGCTGTGTCGGTGAAATATAGTGTGTAGAACTAAAATATTAAAATCTATTGATATAAAATTGAAATACACGTGAGATTTTACTTATGAAATTATTAATTTACTTATATTTATACCTTATATTGTATATTTATACGTACCGAGAAACGTAACGTGGGACGCCCGCCGCCCGGCCAGGTTTTTTTTTTTTATAGAGAAGAGGGCGGACGAGCAAGTTCTCACGTGATGGTAAGTGTTACCGCCGCCCATGGACACCTGCAACACCAGGGGGTATGCGGGCGCTCCGCCGACCTTGCAAATTCCTATTCACAGCTTTCTTGAAGAACCCCATGTCGTAGTTTAATGGGAAGACCTCTTGAGGCAGTTCGTTCCACAGCCTACGGGTTCGCGATATAAAATACTTGAACAAAGTCGCCGGTAGTGGCTAAATGAGAACAGCTGAAGACCGTGTGTGATGGTGGTCCTTAGAAGAGGCCTATATGCAACAGTGGAGAGACATAGGCTCATGGTATGGTATGGTATAATGTATAACTTATACTGTATTTAGTTTATACATAGATTCCTACTTTATGGGAATCCGCTTTTATGGGCGTGTTTCATCATTTTCCAGTATTTTTATCCTTATCTGAATATAGATATATGATTCATAAGGTTTGGTGATTCATGTGTGAAATAAAGACCTAATTTATTGAGCAGGAATATTTTCGAGACGAGTTTGAAAAGCCTTCCTTCGATTTTTTAATAATTGATTTTTAATATAAATATTTGCAT
Organism: Sesia apiformis; assembly: GCA_914767545.1. Classification (NCBI taxonomy): domain Eukaryota; kingdom Metazoa; phylum Arthropoda; class Insecta; order Lepidoptera; family Sesiidae; genus Sesia; species Sesia apiformis. The sequence continues at coordinate 6,321,288 of OU611950.1, read as the reverse complement.
AATAGTATTAATACGTCAATACATTTTCCAAATATTCGTAGAATTACCATTAGTATAGTTGTATAAAACGTTAATAAATAACCAAATCTTTTTTATTGTCCACAGGAATAATGACACTCAGCCGCGGCCCGTGTGACCTCGACAACATGAGTCTGTTCCAAGACCTCAAACTAAAGAGGCGGAAAGTTGACTCCCGATGTAGTAGTGATGGTAAGTTTACATATCAATTAGTAGGTAGAATCATCACATATTGCAAATTTTAATGTGTAGTTTGATTAATTTAGTAATCGGTATAGGGATTGAATAATGTTCACATAATTATCAACTTAAAAGACGACACGGTCGGCTTTGCAAATTCAAATTTAACTGTCGGCCAACCAGAAATTCGCAGTTCGTGATTATTGGTCTAATAAATATTAATATTAGGTCTCCTGCAATCGATATATACTTGTACTTAGTCTGGCCATAAATATCGTTACAATAAAGAAGAAAGAATATACTTGAATTTGGAATGTGTCATTCTCACGTGAAAAAGAAATGATTTTGTCATATTGGCGCCAATCATTAATAAATATTGTACTAATATTAAAATGGAGTGGGGTGATAACGAAAATCGTATTGCTGTAATTGTATTACATATAGAAGGCATGGAGCCAAATGCAATTTTTAAAACTCTCCACCCGCTTTGTATTAGCCAAATGTTTGTGTACCGGGTGTACCGGGCTATTGTTAGGTACATTGAAACGTCCTCTGTTTGTGACAACCTGGCCGTCCACGCACTATTCGTACTAAACAGGCGATTAAAGCTGTGAAGGAGAGAATACCGAAGAAATGCAAAAGCAAAAGATTTTATCCAGAGAGATGAATATAGCATCCAGAACCATGTCACGTATTTTAAAAGATGTTTTAAGACCTGCTGCTTACAAAAGACATACTGGTCATTTCTTAACTGATAATTAAAAGAAAAATAAAGTTGACAAATCAAAACAATTTCTTCGGTGGCATAGGGAACTCACAGACAAATCTCGTTTACGGACGAAAAAATATTCACCATTGAGGAACATTTTAACAAGCGGAATGATCGAGTTTATGCTCATAACTCTAGAGAATATGCTCAATTGCAACGTGCAACGTGCATAGGGTGCAACGTGGCCATTATCCGGAGCTGGTGCTTCAGTTGTGGTTTCTTGGGGTATTGGCTATCGAGGAGTGATTGAACCATATTTTTGTGAAAAAGGTATTAAAACGTCGATTCAAGTGTATAAAGATACGATTCTTGAGAAGGTCGTAAAGACTCTTAACAATACCCTGTTCTATAACCAAGAATGGTCCTTTCAACAAGACTCAGCACCAGGTCATAAGGCCAGCTCATCACAGGCGTGGCTAGAAACGAATATTGCCGACTTTATTGGAGCTGAAGACTGGCCGTCATCTAGTTCCGAGCTTAATCCTCTCGATTATGATTTATGGTTTGTTTTAGAAAGCATAGCATGCTTTAATCCCTAAAACATTCCATAAGGGTTGCCAATTTTCCCATGGATAGGGTGCGTGTTTCAATCGAAAACTGGCCACAACATTACAAAGATTGTATAAAAGCAAATGGTCATAATTTCGAATAAATGTTATATTTTTAAAATGCTTACCGATTTATTTCTTAAATAACACAAATTCTTCTACTAAAAGGATAATATACAAATAAAAATATCAATGTTTTCTTTGTAACAATCTTTATGGCTAGACTTTTTTTGTACCAAAAAGGTAATTGAAACAAGTTCCTGTAATTGAACAAGATCCGGCTTATCGTGTTACGAGTTACATGGGAGTCTACGACGACATAGATCCTGCGTAGCTTCTTCGTAGAACATCGAAAAAAAAAATTTTCATATTATATATAACTTTTACATACTCTTTATCACCCTCAGAAATTCCATAAATAATATCAAAAATTAATGTCCTGTTTTTATGAAAATAAATCATTTATATAAAGTTACGAGTAGTTACGTAATTAATATATTGATACTACTTTATAGGTAGATACACTTTATTGTACACCAAAAACATATAGAGTAATACAAAGTACAAATTGTTAGAAGTAGGCGGCCTTACCATTAATGTGATTTCTTCCAATCAACCTTTAGGTGGTGAAGAAAAGTCAGAAGACGAAATAGAGGTAGATGATGCAATAAGGAAATAATGTCTGTATATACATTTATAGATACATACATACAGAAATATATAGATACCTACAGGCATTAATATATACATGCATCAATACATATTATTACATACATACATATATATAGATATATGGTATACATACAGAAAGGTAAAGGAAAATAATTTGGGCGGCTTAATCTGCGAGGTAGTGTTCATTCACGAGTCTTTTGAAACTAGCCAGAGATTAACCGCGCTTTATAGTAAAAGGTAATGCTTAAGTTATAGTTAAAGGTAAGGTTTATTATATTGTTAAAGTAATTGATTTTCATTTTATGTGTTGTGTATTTTATGCAATGTTCTATTTTGGACAAAGGAAGCAGAGCACCCACTTAGGACTACATTTGTTCATATGTATACTAATTAAACATACGGCGAACTATAGGAAAATAATATCTAACATTATTTATGATCCGAAACTTCCTCACGTTTAACTATGGTTTGACTTAATTTAGTTTATCAATAGTCTTTTTTTTGTTTTCTTCCGTTATAATAAAACCAAAGAAATCAAAAATAGATTCACCATGCTACCCTTTAATATTAACACAGTGCATAGTTTAATCTGTGACTCTGTGTAAAACTCTGTGACATTTTAATCTGGATACACGACAGTGTATGACAATTATGACAGTTATGACAATAACAACATAGATTTCGAGTTTTATCACATAGGGACATACAACTTCTCTAGATTGTACGGACGAGTATATTGTAAACCTGTGTATTGACGTAGTTATCTCTAAATTCATTAGTGTATAGTAAATAGTGAAGCGTGTTCTGTCTAAGGTCAGTACGGTGTTGTTATTCCGGTTGAGATGTCCCGTGCGATTGCCACTCGGATCACGGAACAGCTATCACTTTCGACGGCACTACTCGCTTCGTTACTTGTAATTTCATTTTCATTCAGACATTTAACTTTTATTTACTTTTATTATTATTTTTATTTTATTTTAGTGCTCGCGATTTCGTATGCATAGACATCAGAGTATGTTTGGATAGCTTGATTCTCGTGGGAATTGATCTGGAGAAAAAGTGCCCTAAGTGTTGACCCTACACATAAGTTATAATTATGGCAAGTTTCATTAAAATCCGTCCAGTAATTTTAGCGTGATACGGGTTCAGACAGCCAGACAAAAATTGTAAAAATTGTTCTTTTGGGCTCTGTAGTATTCGCACTTTAGACCGCAACGAGTTTTATCAAACAATATTCATGTACAGACACGGCTCGGTTACGATTTTGTTATATGTATAGAAGATAGTTACGATTCTATTTTATGTATAGATGTTACTGTTTTTTGACAGTACAAAGTTAATTGATCAAGTCAAGACTCAGTTTATCAATAGGATCGTGAATTGTGTCAATATTATTGCCATTACTACCTGTTATTCAATACGAAATATGTAAACAAATTAGCTATTTGATAATCGTAGTCATCGAACTCTTGAATAATATCCGCGGGACAACATAACACGGCGTCGGAGCAGACAGGTTTTGAGACATGCCGTAACTTTCACTTACTAAAAAAATCTTCCAAAACGAAATCCGGTTCAACAAGTCTTTTACTTTAACCGCAATGTCGTGCAGATTATGAATAGCCGTAATAATCTATATAATACGGCTACATTTTAATGCGGCAGACAGCTAATATTTTTAATAAATCGTCTACTCACTTTCATCTGTCGAGATCATATCAATTGTTAACGTTTATCGAGGAGTTTAAAAGTGAAATGCTTTGCTGATAATGGTGTTAATCCGGAAGAAATAAAAATTTGTATATTGTATTTTCCCTGTTTTCTATATTGTTTGATTTAATTTGTACTCACGTTTATTTTATTTTCGGATTATTTTATTTCCTGAGATGTTTATTTTTACTTTTATCTACTCTCACCGTACGCTAATGTGGGCAAGGCCGTAGGCTGTTTTTAGTTACGTAATTGTGACGCAGCAATTAAATTAACAGTGATAAAGAAAGTTTACGTAAATTGTGAGGTGAAAGCAATAAGCGGTTGTGCTGTAATTATTGGCATTGTGGCCTCTTGAATAAGTCATGAGAGAAAGATGTGTTCACTGTCATACAACGTAACTTTTGCCCGAGGCCATCAACGGTTAAAATATTATGTGACGGAAAATAAGTGAATACTTTCTTTGTCAGTTTCACGAAAAGATTTAAGCGGTGTCTGACTTAAAAGGTGATAAGTGTAGTGAAATCAAAAAACGGAAATTGCAGAAAACAGAGTGAATCAGAGCGAATTAATTGCAGTAAAAAAATTTATGATGGCGCCAGTCGGAAGGGGGATTTCGATATTTTCCATGTTTTAGAAAAAAAGTATTTAAACAAGTTGTAGAGCTTGACGAAACCTATCTAACTATTATATATATATGTAGGTCGTATGTATAGACATCTAATTTTCTTTTTTGGTTTGAAAGTTTAGGTCATAATTTTGGAACGACTGAATCGATTTGTCTGTTTGAACCGATGAATTGTTTGATGATGACATCGAACTACCTAAGATGCATATATAGACCCAAGCTACGTTTCTGATAAAATTCATTTCAATTCGTTAAAAAACGAGCTCTACAGCTCTTCTACAAATTTCGTTATATTCCATATATTTCTTTGAAATGTTTTTATTAGGAAAATATATTCCTTAGATTTTTATGTATTTTTTTTTAAATAACACCTTACAGGGCACTGGTCTTTTGCAGTTACGAAGACAGCGTAGTGATATAAATCACTAGTAAATGAATTGTTTTTGATAAAGTGAGATAAGATAGCAAAGATCAGTTCATGGAAAGATGTTAATGAAGCTGTTCCTTACATGACGTCATAGCGTGTCGCGCCGCCGCCTCGAATTTTTTTTGCAATGAAAATTATACAAAAATAGAACAATAGAGGTCACTCGTTCGCAATATCAGTAATTCAGAGAATCATTTAAATTTAGATAACAGTTTCGTGTGTTTACGTTGTTCGTTTACACGCGACGTACTCGTCACGGGGGTGTGACGCGCCGCGTGACGCTGACGCGTGATTACAGTCGGGCGTCACTGTGACGCGCCCCAGTTTCTGACATGCAACGTATTGCATTCGGTAACGAGATAAACATATAGGATTATTCACCGATTCACTTTTGCGGCATCCGAAGTTAACCTAAAATTTGAATCATCTCAATAAAAAATTAAAAGAAAAGTCTCAGTCGTATTTTTTTTCATCCTGTTGCCTGAACTACAAACGTGTATAATTAATGATAAACGAATTTACTTCTGAAAAGTAGTAAACTAGTAATAGTTTACAAGTCGATGTACTAAACATCGAAGGCCTTGCGATAACGAATAGCTTATGGCAGGTAAATAAAGTATGTTAACTATTCAATATGGTATTAACATGAATAGTTGCAATTGTATTTGTTGTTAAGTATATTTTACTTGAATGAGGTTTACTTATAATATCTAGACGTCACCTTAGGCCCATATAAATCCTTGTTCTCCTGATTCTATATACGAGCTAGGGCGGTTCATCTGAACTAGAAATGATTAGATATAGAGTGGTGTGGGACGAACGCAGCGACACGTGGCAGGCGCTGATTGGGGGGATCATTCAGGGGTATGGGGTGTGACCCACTTTTCCGCGTGTCGGTGACCGCGTGCGACCTTCGCTTGCATCGATCGAAAAAACTATAACGAGTGGCCGCCAGAAATAGACGAGTTGCAACTTGCGTAACCATCTTTATTGTTGTCTGCCGCCCCGTGAGCTGGAGGCTTTTTCATGCTAATTGTATAATATGAAATGCAGCACAGAGAGATAAATGATGTAGGTATTTTAGCATTTTCTTTGCACATGATAGTTAGAATAACATTGCGATCTGTCAGTTATATGTACGAAAAGTTCCTAATGTATTGCAAATGTGCGCTATCTAAGTACTTCTTACATAACGAGCAGTGAACTAAACGGGACATAAATATCTAAACGACTAGCAAGCCTACCTAGAACCTCTAGCGTATTGCATCACGCGGCTAGAAAGATCGGTCCCCACCAGTGATGTGGTAAAGGACGCCGAGTGAAATAGAGTTCGTCCTCGAAGCGAGAGCGGTGCACACGCTGCACTAGTCATTGTGCGGTTGCAGTTCGCACGCACGGCCGTTGAAGTGACCTAATAGTGGCTGGAGGGAGGGACCGGGAAGCGCGCTGCGGGGAGCGGGGCGCGGCCGCCGCTCGTGCGGTAGGTCGGGCTCACTGCGCGCGCCCGCGGTACACCGTCGCGCCGCCGCCGTCCGTGGAAAACTTTCTTCGCGACTTTTCCCCGCGAAAACAAAACTGCGCAAAATTTGCGCTCGCGCTTCCACGCTTATCCTCCACCAATTAAACAAATGACGTCACTTAACAATCCACACACAGCCACCAATTTTTTTAATATCAATCTATGATTCATACCAAGACAAATTGTATTGTGAACAATTATGTGGTTAGAAATAACATTATTTCGGATATATTGAACTACTAACAGTGATTTGCAATGTAAGCGGCGTCCCGTCAGTGGGTAAACACTACGCCTATGGATTTAGTAATAAAAAGTCGGTAATGTTTACTATTTATTAGATAAGTGTCTCATATGGTGTTTGTGTTATTGTGATCACAATTAAACTCGTTAGCGTAATAATAACCAATATCAGTAGGCCAATTTAAAACAATTACACGTTTCGATGCTTATTTTCTGCCGCAATTAATAATAAATATTGTAAATAGAATATATTGGTATCGGCTTTGTTGCATTTATTATTTTACTATTACTTTTGCTATAATGTCCTCAATATTACTGAGAGTGGGCATAAAGTCCTTTGTGATGTTGGTGCATCGCCGCGCAACGCTTCCGGGAGCGGCATCTGCGCTCACGCCGCTTTCACTTTCTCCTCGCACGGCGCGCCACATCTCGCACCCATTGCCATTCATTGCTACGCTTCCTATATTAATTTTCTATTACTGTTCCTGGTCGTTATGTAAAAACATACTTCTGACTTCGTCCAAATTTAAATCTCGAGCAAATGTCTTGTTTTAGATAAAATGAAATTATTATAATTACAACTAGTAGATTAATTTCATGTTGCCAAGGCATAACGGCGCTCACATCGTGACGCAACCGGCTAATCTAGTCGGCGGCGTCGGGAAGTGCAGTGTCGCGTCCCTGCGTCGCGCCCCGCGCGCTCTAGCTGCGATCATTGCGGTCGTTGACATTTCACCTAGTTTCTATTTCTCGCCTCTAAAAAGTCCGTGGTGCTCTTTTCCTTTTGCGTAAATACAGGAGATTGTCTATCGCTTTCGTTGACCGCACCGCGCTTGTTCACAGGCGAGTCGGCCGCCGACACCAGTACGTCGTCGCCGGACCCGGGCCCGCCGTCGCCGCGCATGGCCGAGGCCGGGTGCAGCACGCCGCCGCACCCGCCGCCTGTGTTCGATGGCGGCGGTTCGCCTTCACCGTCGCTTGCGGCCTGCCATCCCACCGTCATCCGCTCTGCGCCACCTTACTCTGTCATCAAGTTTGAAGGAACTCCGGCCTCCGTTAAAGCAGAGAGCTCTCCTGCCAGCAGCAAACATGATTCTTCGCCAATACCTCCCGTAAAAATGGAGGGTCCACCACATGAATCACCCCACCATTATAGGCCACGTGCTTCCGCCCCACCGCCACCGGGTGCACACGCTGCTTTAGCTCCAGGAACCTGGCCACCGGCAGCTTGCATAAATGGTGTCAAACCAGAGCTTATAGGCGGCCATTTCCCACCACAATCACTCGAACCTAAAACAGGAGCGCGAGGACAGACACAATGGCGAGGTGCGCCTGCAGTCATTATGGGCGAATCTGGCGGTGTTCGGACAATGTTCTGGACGTTGCCGGCTCCAACTGCTAGCGGAGAACCCTCAGCCGGTGCATCCCACACACAAACTCCTCCGACCCCAGATCCAGCAACGTGTAGTGAGGAATCTGCTGCAAGGCTACTTCTCAATTTAGGTGGCGAGTTAAGACGACCGAGAGGACCTCCTTTAAATATGGAATTATTATGGGCAGGGGACGTATCTCAGTTACCCGCGCACCAGCAGCTGCACGCGTTAAACTTAAGCGCCGCAGCTGGCAGTGTTGCAGGTGCCTCGGGAGTGGCAGGAGCAAGCTCGATGTCGCTTCCACGGCCAGAACTACGCGCCTACGCACCAGAGGCAGAACGCGACGAAGACGAACAACCAATGATATGCATGATTTGTGAAGACAAGGCAACGGGGCTACACTATGGCATTATTACGTGTGAAGGTTGCAAAGGGTTTTTCAAGCGAACTGTTCAAAATCGGCGAGTTTACACATGTGTCGCCGATGGTGGCTGTGAAATAACAAAAGCTCAACGGAATAGATGCCAGTATTGCCGGTTTAAAAAATGTATCGAGCAAGGAATGGTATTACAAGGTGTGTATGTACTCTGTATGTAAAATTAAGGAACTATTTTTATCCTATTATTTATTATTTTCTATGTTCTTTATATGGCATTTTATTTATTTATTTTCAATTCTAGTACTTTTGTTCCAATATCACATGTTGCTGCCGAACTGTGAATACAGTTTCTTGTCGTATAAGCTCTTATTCCTTACGGTCTCCAATTTAGTATTATTTACTCTATTATCAATAATTAGATCCATCGGCATAATGGACATGAACCTTGATCATAACTACGTGAAGAGCAACGTGAACCTTGATGGACGGTTCATGGCTCTCTCATTATGGTAGGAATTGCTAGATAGGTAGGTAAGTCGTTTCTGTATGCGTTACATGGCATTTGGCTCAGCTATCCGCAATTTAGTGTTGGGTTTTTATTGGTATATGTTTTCACTATATTTTAATGTGTTTTTTAAGATTTTATACATATAATGCATATATTTTAATCAATTTTTCGCCCTTTCTTAATAGAGCTAAAATAAAATACTTAAATAGAGCTAAAATAGCTAAAATAGAGCCTTTCCTCTATATTCGTGTTGTCCGAAGGAAAATTCCTACTGCAATTAATTTATATTTTTTGAAAATCTAGCGGTACGAGAAGACCGTATGCCGGGCGGACGTAACAGCGGCGCCGTCTACAATCTATACAAGGTGAAATACAAGAAACACAAGAAGGCAAATAAGGCAGCGACAACAACGAGCCGGCCTTCCCCACCAGAAAAACCTAAAGACCCGTTACCACCATTACCACCGCATCTCGTCAACGGCACCATACTCAAAACTGCACTCACGAATCCCAGTGAGGTAAGAAAACCATTGTTTACACGTAAATTAATTAAATAGTCACTAAATTTGAAGTAAGTATACCAGTAAGTGTAGCTATTCAAAAACAAACATTTTGTTCAGGTCGTTCACCTAAGAGCACGGCTCGAAAGCGCAGTTTCATCATCGCGTGATCGTGCTGTTCCATTAGAAAGGGCGCTCCACATGATCCGAGCACTAATAGACTGCGACGCCATGGAGGACATCGCCACCGTCCGGCATTTGCCCGATCTACTTCACGACACGTCGGAGATAGGTGACAAACTCTGCAAAATTGGGGACTCGATCGTTCACAAAATGGTTGCGTGGACGAAGAAGTTACCCTTTATCATGGAGATACCAATGGAAATTCATTCGAAACTCCTCATGGAGAAGTGGCACGAGATCTCAGTACTGACGACGGCGGCATACCAAGCGATGCACGGGAAGCATGCCCACGCGCCGCCTTCTTCAGACCATGAACATGACTTTATGCAAGAAGTAAGTTGATATGATATATTGCAGCTTAGGCGTTCGTATCAAATTTGCTTATGCTAGTCTCGACTCCCCTCACTTCCTTGATGTCAAACATTTGTAAAGTATGACTTAACTCTAAAAATTGTATTAAAGTGAGAGATTTTAAGTAGAATTTAAAAATAATTTCACCTAACATTAGTACAAAAGGTGCAACTGTCGCATGTTACATGTAGGTATGTATGTACTATTACACTCATCTCGGTAACAAGATCTGGTATTCGCGCACCGGGTCACTTTCGCTCCAGAGACTTCCGCCGCATGCGCCGGAGTGCAGTTACGTGATCTGCATCGGCGCTTGCGCAACCGCGATAGAAAGTCTACGCCTTTGGCAAAGAACTAGCTGCACTCGACCGTTCGTACAACAGTTGCATACCACGCTTTATTACTGATAAATGTATCAGACGCATAGAAATTGACGCTTTATTTATTCTTACTTAATATTACGATTTATGATGACATTTAAGATTGTAAAATAATGCGAATCGTCTACCAATGGATTGAACTAATGGAAACGCGTAACTTAAGGTATTGTGTGATCAATTTCATAGTTTATATTTTTTTATTAAACGTACTAATCACATTGGCATACATCACAATACTTACTTAAATCGTCGAAATTTTGCGAATTATATAACATAGCCAAGTACTTACGTCCGATCACGACCACGGTTTGCGTATTGCATAAATTAATGAACGTTACGTGGATATAATGTCGGTAGTTACATATAAGGAATTTTTCATTGTCTAGAGCATTTCCTCTCTTTATCACACTCCGTTGCACATTACGTAAAATCGCGAATCACGTTCATTTACTGTTTGTAAACTAAAAAGACGTTTGGATATTTGGCTTCTTATTATTATGATAAAATACATAAAAATCCCCCTATGAATGTCAGTGAAGTATTTAATAAGCAAGCGATCAATATTTGTCTCGATCTCTAGAAACACGAGTCTCTAGAAGTCTCGCCACATGAGTTAGAAAAAAAAGTTAATTAGTTAAACTACTATAATTTTGCAAAAATATATAAATCTCGTTCATATAGGATTTGAAAATACTGATAGCATATTTCAAAGTTCAATAGATAGCATACACGATATGTATGCTATTGAACGCTTTTCTCCAATTAGTAGTTAATCTAAGCTTCTCTCGTAGGTGAACGCGAACCTGCGGACGCTTCAGAACTGCCTAACGTCGTTGATGGGAAGACCAATCACGCTGGAACAGCTGAGACTGGACGTCGGGCTGGTGGTGGAGAAGATGACGCAAATAACTTGTGTTTTCCGCCGGATCCAGCTGCGGATGGAGGAGTACGTGTGTCTCAAGGTCTACATACTGCTTAATCAGGGTGAGTTTAACAATTTTATTTATTTGTCACGAACTCTCTTTAAATACTGCCTGTCTCGAATTCATGATTACTTTCTCTGACTATTCTTCCGTTCTTTAGAATAATTATTAATCGTTAAACTCCATTGCTCTCGGCCGAAATAGTTAATACATATTTAGTTCCTATATATAAATTGTCACATTAAATTACAGTGCCAACATAAATAGGCCATGAATTAACCTTTGTACACATAACATTATCATTTACCGTTTCTTTATAAATAGTTTGTCCCTCCCTATTAGAATGAAACATTTTTTATTGCGAAATTTCTTACATTCCATAAAGTTATTGTGCTACTTTATATACTACTAGCTGCACCCGGCAGACCTTGTCTTGCCTGTATATATTTAATTACCTCTGTATATAAAATTACAAATTATTCTGTTTTGCCGTCGATATGATTTATACGATCGGTTGAACGGTATAGAAGTTGACGTGCTGCAGCGCTATCTAGTGGCGAGTTACAACAAAGTGGATAGCATATAAACCTTCTTGATGAAAAAATACATATATGTACGAACTTTCATGGTGATCGGTCAAACGGTGTCGAAGTTTATTAATCTCAGACAGATATACCAACATCTATTTTGATATACATATACTCGTATATGTCAGATTTTGAAACTTGTGTTCATGTATTTTGTTACATTACAAGTTGCAAGATAAAAGATTGGCAATTTTGTGGAGTTATGCATTCGCGACTCGCATGGTGGACGGTTTGAAATCCACGTTTGAAATGATCTTAATACTCATCCTACTACAAACTATAACTTGAGTAAACGAAACTAAATTAGTTAAAGTGTTAATTAGTAATTACAATAATGTGTTAATATAAAATTTGACTGAGATTAGTTTTTACTGACAACTGCAAAAAAATATACTAAACGAATCTGTTACAATTCGGGGTCAGAAAATAAATAAACGTAGAAACGAGAACAGTTTGACGTCAATTAAACAGTCCAACAATGAGTTAAAATTGTGTTAATTGTTACTGGATAACCTTTCACAAGTTATTAAGGTCGCTAGTTATTTAGGCTGTGTAGATACTGAATCTAAACATTTCCTTGTTTTCGAAAGCGAAACATTACCTTAGAAAGCTTACTTTCGATTTGAATAAACAGTGCATTCAATGCGTTCATCCAGAAAAGAACCGTCCGAAATATCTAATAATTTTCTTTAACAACTCTTTGTTTCTTTTTCTTTGATGATATTAAATCCATATTGAACTAAATCCTTATTTTGAATGTAATAATAGTGAACAGTATGGAATTTGTGGAATTTTCCGCATCTCCACTTCGCCTTCCATTGATTTCTTTTTCACTAAGTGTTTGTCTTTACTCTTTAATTAAGAAAAGACAGACTAATTAAGTAACTAAACAAAAATTATATGTCCACTGTTACATTCTATTTTTAATTATGAAATTTGTGAGTGTAATGATTAATACTAAAACGTTCTAAATTTTATTTAAAACTGGAATGACTACTGCGCAGTAAAATCAATGCAATGCAATCAGTCCTTTCAGTATCCATTTCTAGACATGGGTCTCCTCATGCACATTGTCTTGTACATGAGTATTGTAAGGCCTTAAAAACGCCATGCCGGCCAAGCGGATTGGCGAGGCCACTCTTTCAGAGGCAGTGTGTGCCTCAGCACTTGCTGTAGGGCTTTGTTATTCTTCAGTCGCCTCTTACGACACCCGCGGGAAGAGCTGGGGTGGTGCCATTCTATAGCAAATATCAATACTCACTAAAAATCAATACTCACTCATATCTCCGTCGATCACAGTACAACTTGAATGTCACTATACAAAGTGGATGATCTGTGTATTACTACAGTGTGTTATGAACGAGGGGAGGTCCAAAACTTTCCGGCCTGATAAAGAAAAAGGACACTCAAGTTCATGAAACTATTTTTATTTTTCAACATAGTTTCCGTCTATTTGAACACATTTTTCGGATAGTTTTGTTTAGCATTTTTATCCCAGTATAAAAATAGTCCGAAGTTTTGTCGTCAAAGTGAACAAAAACCGCAGCGGTCACTTCAGCATCAGTGGAAAATATTCTACCCCTTAAGTCCGCCTTGAGTTTTGAGAGCAAATAGTAATCACTGGGAGCCAAGTCAGGCCTATAGGGTGGGTGGCGAATTTCCGTGAAGCCACACTTTGAAACAGCAGCTTTCGCAACTGCGGCGGAGTAGACTGGTGCATTGTCATGGAGAAACCGCACAACTTTGCTTAGTTTTCTACGACGTTTCTGCTTGATTACTTCTCGTGACTACTTTATAAGGTCAGCATAATAGCTTCCAGTCACCATAGTATTGTGTTCTTTTATGTCTATAAGCAATATTCCTTGACAATCCCAGAATATCTAAGCCATAATTTTTTTGGTGGACTGAGTCACCTTTGCGTTTCTAGGCGGTGCTTCACCAGAACGACGCCACTCCATCAACTCCATTTTGGAAAGGGGATCATAGTAAACATCCACAGTTTCATCCCCAGTAACAATTGACTCCAAAAAATCGTTTCAGTTTCTCTGAAAAGCCTCCAAAAGTTCCTTAGAGCAAGCTACTCGTTCAGTTCGCTGCACACTTGAGAAGTTTCGGCACCCACCTCGCACTAACTTTATTCATATGAAGATGTTCTTGAAGAATCCTAAGGACTGTAGTTTTTGATGTCCTTGTTGTTATTTCTTTCGTCTTTAGCCGTCGGTCGATCAGAACTTCTTCTTCCACTTGATGTTGTTTGGAGTGAGTACCTCAACATGTCGACCGGAGCGAGGTTCGTTGTCGATGGACTCTCATCCGAAACGAAAGCGGTGACACCAATCTTTGACGATGGAAAATGATGAAGAAGAATCCTCCTGGATAATGTGATCCAACCTTTGATTGATATCGGTCGGGCTAACAACTTCCTTTGTAAGGAACTTAATCACGGAACAATATTCCTGTTGTTCTAAGACACGAATGAGCACGATAAATGGCATTTACAATGACATATAATTTGCTTTTTTTTATACAATACATTTGGAAATATGTCAGGCCATAAACTTTTGGACCTCACTGGTACATATGCATATATATACTAATATACAGAATAATATATATAAGTAGGGTAGTTATATAAAGGTCGTTAGTACTTTTTCAACTACCTGTCGATAATCCGATGATGATGATAATACCTATCGATTTTAGTCCAAGTGGAATTCAGACAAAATGTAGTTCTATATGTTATTCTTTCTGCTGTAGGTATTTTTGAAGCAAACAAACGAATCTTCCCTTATAATATTATATTAGTATTAATACAGTTATTAATACAGTTAGCACAGTATAGTCAAGTATTAAGGAAAATTACTGATGTGACTGCATTAGAAGAGCGAACGATCAATTCATATATTCTATTGCGGCTATCAATACAAATGGAGGTATTAAATCATACATGTGAAAACATACAAACAGATGATATTATGGTATCGACGAACGGCTAGGGTTGCCAAATGAAAAAAATAAGAAGGATATTGGTTGGAGTATGGTTTTTTATGCCTGAAAAAAAGAGAACTTTTTATAAAATGGAAGGACTATAAAATAAAACATTAAAACTTATTTTTAATGTTTACTGTTTAATGTTTTGTACCTTAAGTATTTGTCGGACCTTCTTATTTTCTTTAAAAGTTCTTCATTTTTTAATAACAAATAATAAAAATCTTCAGAACAGATGTTTTTCAAGGATATTGCGTAAGTATAAGCGCTCGTACCTACCGACTCAATACTGAGCCTGTTCCTCTCTTTCGTCCATTGGGAGTTGATTAGTGAGAATATCCTCTCCACATTGGCGTTGTGCGCGCTTACACAAAAATAAAACTGGCATGTTTTCAATAATTCCGATCAATATTTATATTTTTAGAACTATTTTTAGAAATATTCGATATTTTTAGAACATTTAAAGTATAATTTCCACTGCTCCAGCATTTTCTTATCAAAAAAATTTTCGTCGCCATTTATCACAAAGCAGTTGCTTTACTTTCAATGGCATGAATTGATCTTCGCTTCAGCTTCGTAACATTCGAAGACTTGATTGTAACATATTTGTGATTTATAAAACTGAAATATTTTCTTCTTCCACCTTCGCCAGATTTGCTTGAAAGAGACATGGGGGAAAATAAATAAGATTCTGATTCGGACCTTACGAAAAATAACTTAAAAATTCAAGGTGCCTGACTTTGTGATAAAAAGCATTCTTTTGGATTTAAAAAAAGGAGGACTTTAGGCAGGCAGAGTAAGGCAGGAGGACGATAATTGAAAAAGAAGGACATGTTCTCCTTTAGGATACCATCTGGCAACCCTACGAGCGACCAAAAGTGCGCGTGACCTTGTACTGAAAAAAAGTCGGAATATTTCCACGAGAACCCACTTTGGGAGTCCTCGACCGTTCTTGTTAATTGTTTATAGAGTTAGATTGCGTGTTCGTATATTTATTGAGATTTAAAATATATCCTCTAAATATTTTATTTTACATGAATACAACTACCAATAGCGGTTACACAGATTGGTTAGCAAGAGGCAACTGAAGAGAACAGGGGCGTACGGTGCCGCTTAGCCTCTACTGCTCAGTTAACAATACACTGGGTCTCTAGCATTCGACACCGTGTCAACACTGTGTCCCTTACACCCACTATAATTGAGTTATTGACGTGTCTGAGGGTGCATCGGCCGTCGACATATAGGTCAGTTACGTTACGCAATCTAGGCAGCCTATACTGTGACTGTGACGTTGGGCCTGACTCATTTATTACCTACCAACACCGTCGGTTTTTCCCCGCCAGCGTCAAATTACATAGAAACTGTAATGTTTTTGACCCTAATGTAACTTCACTTTCATTGTAAGAACGTTATCTAAGTATGTAACGTATGTTACGTACTCAGTATCATTACCACAATATTAATGTATATTGTCACAAATCAACGGAGGCAATAATACATCCTTTGTATTAAACAGATATAGCCTTGTATTGTATATTATATATAGTATTATATTATTCTTGTGATCGGAGAGGTTCGTTCGACCGGTACCACTCACAGAGTTTCTACTTTAGTACGGATTTTTCAATTATCACTTGCTCGGCTCTGAAAGAAAATATGGTGTAGAAACCCGTTTGTATCATTCATCAATGTAGATTGGTGAATTGGGCCAGCGTATATTATGGCCCGATAACTTCTCGTCTGTGCCTTGTAGTGGGACATAGGCTGATCGATCTTTTGTAATAATATTCAACGAAATACTTTTTTAAGGTTTTTTAAATCAATATTAGAAATATAACATTATATTAAAATATTCATACCCTATCGGGCCCAATCATTGATATTAGGACAAATAGAACACGCCGGGCCTATAAAAGATATGATGAGACGCCAATATCAACCGCAAAGTGCACTGGTTATTATTATTTTGATTTATGGTACATGTAACCCAGTTGCAACGAGAGACTCACTTGCGAAACCGATTAGAACGACGCACTGATAATAATTTCACTTTAAGATAGAATTAGTTAGAACCGAAATGAAAGCTGCTTGGAGATCGTGTACTGAATTACCCGAATAATAATAATTAATACGCACAGTAACCGTAGAGCGAGCGCGCTGTAGCTCTTATAGCTGTTCTGCTGTTATGTATACAGTGGACAATGAGTTTACCCTTTGGGAGTTTTAAAAAGGAGTAAGTACTATTTTTATAGAGCTTGTATTTAAAAAAGTAGAAAATGCTAAAAAATACTGAATTGGCAGCAAATCATGATCGGCGAAAAGAATATCATTACCAAGCCAACGCAGTCCAGCTTCGCGGAATTCTACCATCCTACCATCTACCATTTTCTACCATTCTATCGGAAGCTACCATCCCCACACACCTTTAAATTTATGTATTTATCTATATACTTTATTATACACACAAATGATAAAAATAGTTACAAAAGAAAATACATACAATATATTAGGAGATTTCTACCAGCAAATTTGCTACATTGTACTTACCTATACAAGGTAAAATAAGAAATACCCGTGTCTTCTTAACACTGAATATCATTAAAACAAACAACTTTTGTTGTACGATTTTCTTCTGAACTTGATATTTTCTTAAAGAAAAATTTTTTTTTTCATCGGCTTTAATTAACAAGGTAATTAAATTTAGTAATTTCGACTGAAAAATCAAGGCTAAGCAGGCAAAACCGATGGAAAATGTTAGTAAGTAATATAATAATAAGTTAGAGCAATAAAAATGCATGTGTACGTCCACTATTATTACTTTAGCAATGACAACATTTAATGTTATAACAATATATGTATATGTATGTCAATATTCTCTCTGTACGTACTCGTAGGTATTATTTTTTAACAGTGTGGTTTGACAAATTAGTCGATCGTATCAAAGAATGATCTCGAACTATTGGAAAAATAATCACTCTAACTAAACAGATTTTAATGTTCCAGTTTAAACTGTTGATTGAGCAATATGTGTCTCAGATTGTTGTGTAACTTTATAACTGTACTCGTAACTGTCTTATAGTAGTAAATACTGAAAGTAACACTTTAAACATGTTTTTAAATGAAATGTTTACAATTATAATCATTAGATACTAGTTTTTATCCGCGACTTGGCTATCTAATCTATGTTGCATCTGAGATCTTAACAAATAGATATAATTAATGATCATGTGTAATCAATTTTAATTTGGAATAGCTTTTAAAATGTAGACTTATCAGTTTACATTTTAATAATTGATCTGTTTATTTTAAGCAGTATTATTTTATTATACTGCCAGTAACTGTAGTGCACACTATAGCTATACTCTGTGTAGTAAGTATATAGATACAGTGAGAAATGAGTTTACTCTTTAGGCGTTTTAAAAGGACGTATATATTAATGTACGTATATATTAATGTTTTCAATTTTAGTATTAATTAAAAATAAACTCACACGAGCACATTTATAATATAATTCAATATAAATACATTACAGACCCGTAAATCTCATTAATGAAAATAAATTATATATAAGGAAATCGTAAGGGAATCGTATTTATTGCGACCCTGACGCCATCAAATGCAAGGGGGTGGGGGACTTTATTATGGCGACCCTTTGTATTATTCCTTCATTGTGGGTAGGGAAACTATGGCATCCTGCGTTATCGTACGTTTGTAAGTAGGTCACCCGCACAGAGACGCCATGTTTGAAAATTATTTTCACCGCGCACGCGCTTAGTTGCTGTTTATCAAACTATGAAAGTACTAATGTTATGTTAACTATTTGAAATAGAAATCTTTAATATATATGTATTATTTATAGGAGAATTTCCTATGTTGTTTTCTATTCATGTCGATTATTTTCAGTTGTAATATGATAAATTAATAAATTGCGTCAAGTACAATGTACTTACTAATTAATATACATTATGTAATGAAAATATTTACCTTAGTAAGCAAGTATGTTGTTTAGACCCGCCAACAGCGCATAGGCTATTTACACTACGAATATTAGTCTCTTTAACACCAATATGTACATACACCAATTAGTCTATTTGTGAGCAGGTTTTATCATTTAACAGTGTTAAGAGAAACAACACCGGAACAATTATGGAAATCTCTCGTGATCTGGATCAATTGATAAAATTAAATACATACGAATATCTGAAGAATATTTTTTATAACAATTACGTAGTTTGTAATACCTGCAGGATCTTGTAAATTATGATGTAAAATTTCTATCTTAAAATTTTTAATTTCAACTAAGTATCTGTTTTTCACTGCTCGACTCTTCTAGGTTTATAAAGAATAATGCCACTCTTTTGCAAGTAAAATTTTACTATGAATTTCACAATTGCCCCTTTTTTTAATCGGCCCAATAGCTCTGAAAATACAGTGGGTTTTGTAAGTCAAGGTGACCTTTAATGATTTCCGGGCGACGAAATTTGAGTGCGCGAAGCCGCGGGCAACATATAGTTCCTCATAAAACTGGATGTGTTGCAATTTAGCTCATTAAATAAAACATTAACGCCTTTTACTTATCTGGCTGTCGTAAATCAGCCCTTTAATTGCCCTTCGTCTAAGTCTCATAAAACTAAACAAGCTCGAGAAATACAAGCATTGATCAATATCAACCATTCACTGAATGAAATGGACGCACGAATTGACTTCAAATTGATACAGTGCTGAAGATAACCTACTTACTCAAATTGAATCAGCCTATCAACTAGTGGACATATACATAACAATATTGGTTAGTATACGATGCATGTAGCAGTCGCGGTAAATATATATAAATTTGTTTTAACCTATTTTAGAAATATATTTATATTGTATTCAATAAAATAAAATAAAATAAATTTTATAAAATAATTGTATGAGGAGGCCTATTTATTATTATTAAAGATACTTCATAGTGACGACCAGCTAATTTACAAATTCCATGAATTGAAAGCATTCTAAACCTATTTTCCAAACCCTTTAAAATATGCTAAATCTTCAACAGAATAAATGTCCTATATAAATGGTGAAAACTTGAATAATTTAATTTAATAAAAAGAACTGTGAAATGATAATGAATGAACTATGAAGATAAACGAAGGACCAAACATACATTTCTGTCAGCTACTAGTAGTAATCTTAAAGTTTCCATTCCATTTGGCCGAAAAATGTACCATGCTGAATTTCCCTCTATGCAATATATGAAGGTATATCCACCGTGTATCCTTAAATCCACCATAAATCCCTCTATGGTATATCTCTGTATACCGTCTATGGAGGTCCATACGAGGACCTATTTTCTTCATTCGAGGACGATACAAGACGTTTGTACAATTGCATCAGTCGTAATAACAAAATTCTCAGTACATCGGCACAGTCAGCACTGTCTTCGAAAAACCGTATTAAGTAGGCTATCTATTCTTCAAGAAAAAGACCTTCAAGGAAATACTAATAGAAAGTTCAATTAGTCTGTTATCTCTAAGTTTAGCGTTAGGCGGGTCTGTGGTGAAAAGGAAAGCGTTTACGCAATCGTTTTGCGCTTGAGTTGCACGAGTCGCTACACACGTGTGTGTTTGTGAGTGTAACTAACGTGTGCAGTAAAATATATACTAAAATGTATCTAATTTTAGTTATTCGAAAAGTTACAAATACCATCAACTAATTAGGGAATACAATAAAGATAAGCTACGTTTTCATGCGCGCTAGCTAGTATAGCGTACAACGTTTTAATATTATTATTATGACGAATAATAATCTACACAAGTGTACGCGTAGCGGAGTACGGTTAACGGTTTTCTTTATAATGCGTAGATTAATTCTTACTGTACTAGTGATTTTTATTTGATAAAATGAAATGATGAGCAAGAAGTATTTATTTTGGATAACAATAAACGAAATTATATTGTCTTCTTTTTATTCGAAAGAAAAAGTTCTTCATTGCCGAACAATCGATATCGCACATAATAATGGAGAAATTAAAACTAAACAAGTCACCTTCTCAAGTCTGTAATAAATTCCTTTAAATCTCACTTTTCTTAGAACTAATTAGAGCATTATTTCCTTACCTAACACGTATTATTATTTACTATTATACTTAATAGTGCAGCGTATAAAATAGCTTTGTTACGTCAGTTAACGGGACAGCATTTCACTCTCGGGGCGGAAAGCGCGACGCGGAAGGCGCACTTTCTCTTTTGCGCTGTGAAAAAAGCGCAGATTTTACCGGCGCGGTACCGCTGCGCGCTGCGTCGTTGAACCGAGTTTACGTAATAGTGCAGTGCGCACAACTTTATGATCAGAAAAAATAATCGAGAGTATTGAGGTCTTCCAATAACAACAACATTGGAGATAAGTTTGCCTTTTGTACATCTTTTCTTTTATTCCTTTTTACATATTTATGTCATGATGTGTGCAGTGTGAATAATATATTATTAAATTTATTTACAATTATTATTTATTTAAAATAAATATGTAAATCATATTTGTTACTAACTGTCATAGAGAGGAACTTTGATACTTCTAAGGGTACTAGAAAATATGTATTTAAATTTGTGTTGAGTGTTTGGCCGCATTAAAGGAACTTTGCGCTAAAGTAATAAAAATATAGACATGTTTTTATACGTGTACAAACAAGCGCTAATAACTCCGGAAAATACACCTCATTAAGCGTCATAATAACGCTCACGATAATGCTCATGAAATTCATAATAATCATTCAAATTATACACACCCGTAAACGACACACAAAATAGCCGTGCGTATTATTTCATGGAAGAGCGCGCGCACGTGAGTGAGACAGCAACAGTAAGTGAGGACGCGAGCGAGCTCGAGCGGAGGTCAACGGCTAGCCGCGGTCGTTGCCCCGCTATCGGAGTGACCTACTGAGCGCGTGACGTCATCACCGCACCGCGCGCTCGCTCGATACAAATGGCATTGGTTTACCGTTGCATTATGCTGCCATCTAGTGGCGAGTAGATCACGACTAGTAACCATTATCCACAAAATACTAACTTCATAAGGACAAAATTGAGCAGTATAAGAAACAAATCTCAGAAATAACTTCGAAATCCTTATTGCCATTACAACAAAATCGCGAACATAACGGTATTTGTTTTCGCAAAAAATCTCGAAACTAATAGAGAAAGTTTAAAAGCGCATTTTATTAACCTTTGACATTTTCTCGCAGCTCCAGTGTTTTCTCATTGGCTTATCCTTGACTTATTGTTATTTCCTTTTACAGAAGTGGAGCTGGAGAGCATTCAGGAGCGCTACGTGCAGGTTCTGCGAAGCTACCTGGAGCACGCCGCACCTCACCATCCAGGAAGGTTGCAGGAACTCTTTGCTAGGATTCCTGAGGTAAATAAAGATTTGCATACTTTTTTGATTATTTTCATATAATTTTAAGTACATATTTACACAGCATCATAAGGTAAATCTTGTAACTTGACAAATGCTTCTATTAAAATATGGCAAAACTCGGGAGTTCCTAAGGTATCCTTATAGTTCAACAGATATTGCACCGATAATACAAAATAATCTAAACTTTAAAACCCCACAATAACGCATTATAAAAATTACTTCAATACAAGGCTTTTTAAGATTATAATATAATAGAATTCTTATATTGTAAGTTCTGTTCATAGAATATCAGTGAAATTGTATCGAGTAGTTGATATGCGAAACTTATATTTTAATCATACGAGGCCACAAATTTCATGAACATTTTTACAGATTCAAGCAGCAGCCAACCTATTATTGGAGAGCAAGATGTTCTACGTACCCTTCGTGCTGAACTCGGCGGAGGTCAGATAGTATATGGCCCAGCAGGGCGTCTAGTTCTCGATGTACGAGCGGCAGACCCCTAGCTCGCACCCTGGCCGCACCCTTGTCTTATGAACGGTCACCGCACACCAACACCAACATGTGTTCAATGCACCACCGGTCCAGCACAAGAGTTCGTACAAATGTTCCTGGTCGACGCCGAGTGAAGTCACTCGCGTCACTGCGAGTTTCGCCTCGGCTGCAGTGACAGTGCATGGACAGAGAAGCTAGTTTCGTAAGACAAACTTTTGCAAGTGATAATGATAAGTGCGAGTACAGTGCGGTATGTTTTGATACCTTTGTTAAGTCGAGTGTGTATTGGTTTATTGTTTAGTAGAGGAAATAAAACGTCCCAATTTACAGACTGATTTAATATTAAATAGTTATTAGGTACCAGGGACTTGAATGCGTGTTTTATACTTGGTAGTGTATACTACATAGTGTTAATTAAATAGATTAAATATATGACGATAATAATAAAATTTGTCAGTCGGAGTATCGCATAATATATTATTTCTGTAAATATAGAAAGTAATTTACACTATAGCTAATTAAGGCGTTGTTTTAGACAGAATTGTTTCTTGTAATGAAAAAATTGCTGTTTTAGTTTGCATTTTGTATCGTCTAGGATTAACCAGTAGATTAATAACTGAGTGTGTAATATCGAGGATTTTAAATTAATTTTATATGAATTGTTCGTACATGATGTAAGTAGCACTAAGTACCTACTCTCAGTGTTTACCAAGACTGCTTGTATACAACTTTACTGTTTACAACTAACCTATATCGGTGCGGCTCGCGCCCGGCTCTTTTAGTCACAACTTTTGCATTTTTATTGCCAATAT
Source organism: Sesia apiformis (assembly GCA_914767545.1). Classification (NCBI taxonomy): domain Eukaryota; kingdom Metazoa; phylum Arthropoda; class Insecta; order Lepidoptera; family Sesiidae; genus Sesia; species Sesia apiformis. The sequence goes on along the minus strand of OU611950.1, from coordinate 6,297,703 downwards.
TTCGCATGTATTAAAACTGTACGTTGTGTTCTTATTACTTCACTTCACCTTATTCTGGTCTACCTATATTTAAGCAACTATTAGTACACGAATGTAAGTATCAGGTGTGTTGGTGGCCCGTCGTCTATTGTTGCATTTCTACGCTAATCAAGTTATCTTTACGTGGCCACAGCCGCTAATAAAGATGTATCTATCGTTCTTAGACTGCTTCCTTTGATGTGTTCAATGTAATTATGCTCAATCTCATAATTTTCTTATTTCACACAAACTTAATTTAATAATAACATTTAAATATTTCATCTTCGACAACTATGATTCCCAGGACTTAAAATTGATTTATCTGTGTTATTATTTATGAGATCCAGTGAATTGTTATTTTATCATCCGCGTACACCTCTTGCATTCCTATAATTGTTCAGAAGCATCTCCTTATTGTAAATTGTAAAAACAAAACTTTTGCAACATTCATTGATAATTTGTAATTCATAAGTTTTCTATCTGTCGACTTGTTGTTGTCGCGACTAAATTAACATTTTCATCGACATCATCGTCCATAGCATCACCATCTCATACATTATGTAGGCATAAATATCAATCAATTCAAATGCAGTAAATACTTTCATATTTTATTTTTTTACATTAAATTTATATTCACCTTCATTACAAACATAACAGTCATGCGCCTCCGTTTTTCCTTAATTCAAAAAATAGGGTCATATAATTTACTTGAACTTATTAAATTAATATAACAAAAATAACAAAAAAAATCTAAAAAATTTCAAGACATTTTTACAAGTATTCTTAGTATTTGCTACAACTGCCTATGACAACACTGTCAACAATCACTGCCTTTTGTTTTGTAAAGTTATTTGCCGTTATTGTTAAATAACTAACTATCGTATTAATCGTTAATGTTATAAATATGTATAGGAAACGTTCCAGCAACGGTGAACAGTTACCATTAGGAATAGGGAGGGCGATGTACGCCTTTTTAATTAAGTAGTTACAACCAAAAAGTTCGATCTAGGGACTAAGGTTCTAGTTAATTAAATCATTTATGTATATGCCTTAGCATTGTCACAGTTGATGTCGATGTAGCGGCAAGATAAATATTAGCTCCACCTAATTAAAATATGCAACAATAAAATAATATAACAATGTACCGCAGTAAATCACTCTCTGTTTTTTTTTGACTTTGCATAATTTCGATTACGAACATTAGAGCCTTTTTGCCAACACGAGTACGTAACTGTTGTTCCTTGCTGCGAAAACTTACGCAGATGATCCGAGGAAGTGATTAGGAAAGCAGATGGTAAATGTACGGAAAAAATCGGTGCATAATTTAGCTGAGCAGTCGTTTATTATAAAGAATCTTGTAAAGAGGATCCTGTTACCTGCATGAGCGACACACATCCGTTCCTCATCGTGTTACCATTAGATAAGTATTAGCAATTATTAATTGTGTTTTGTACATTGTAATTAGTTCAAATAAAACCAGTTACAATACTGCCATCAAATGCCTAAATAATTTCAAACTATTTGTTATACTTTGTGTATATTTTAATTTAGCTAATGAGATGAAATTATTAGTTAATTGTGATAAGATAATTAAAACAGTGATAGCACATCAATTTATGCGGCAAGTTCCAGTCCAAGGGGCGTGCATCACGCGTTCGACTTTAGTTCGGTCTCACTAACTAAACTGTAGTGCCACGTCTTAGGCGTAGACGGGCGCTACGCAATAATTGGGTAACTATATTTATTTATTAATTTTCTATCTAACTTAATTATAATTAATTAGTTTATATAAAACACCATCAGAACGACGGTGTTAAATCTAAAGTCTGAGGTAAAGATGCCTTTATAGATTTTTAAACGTGTAATGACGGAAATCGTAAATATAACTATGTAGTCGCGAATCGTGCATCGTTTAACTAATGTGTAAATGATAACGTGTATGTAAGTAATATTGACACTTATTTTGTTAGTAGCGAAGCATATTGTTAAGGCGAAACTAACGGCAGTGTATCAAATGGGAATTAGATTTGTAAGAATGTTATTGGCGTTGTACAAAGAATAGTATTGATAGTAATAAACAATGAAATTGGCGCATTACTGGCGAGTACCTAATTAGCATAGTACACGGAAAGCCCCCGGAGGCTATACATTCATAATGTATGTAAATACAAATAAATACTTCCAGGCTTAGGATGGCCACTCGCTTTTCGTTGCTCATCTAAATTCTTTGCTGGACTATAATAGGGCTTCTCTCGCCTCTGTATCTTGTTGTTAAAGTAGTCAACATCGAAATTATGAATATTCGCATACAAAATCGACTGAAATTGAAACAGACTTAATAACCGTTTTTAATTATTTGCTTCTGCTTGCTGTTTTGATCGGTTTTATATGTTCACATAACTTAGAAGCGTCTCGGTAAAGGGCGTTAGCTCCGAACGCGAACTACCGGCTGTGGACTCACTTGTGTTCACAAAATATTTCTATATATAATTCTATCTATACAACACAATAAAATCAATTAAGTTCATAAAATATCTCATGGACGAATTATTACTGATTCGGTAAAAAATGTCCAGTAATTAAGACGATTTCACAGAAATTCCCATAATTTTTTTTTCTAAACGTAATGTTTTATTTTGACCAATTTTTGTCCAAATCTTAGTCTTAGCTAAATCTATCCAGCTAAGGTATCTAAGTCTTAGCACTAATATTATGTGAGACTTTTTTGACAAGTTTGTTATTAAACACAAGTAAATCTGAAGTCGGTCAGTAGATAATATTGTGAAAATCTTTTGACTGATATATTGTAACGTAAACATAATGTTAATATATTTATAAGAATATAACAAAAACTTAATGCATTTCACATTTTCTCTGCAGTCCATAACGGACTAAATTAATTACATACCTACTAAGATATTGCGACAAGATATTTTCACATTCTTAGTATAAGGTTTGTTGTGTAAAATAATGTTTCGTGTATTTCGGGTAAAAAAAGGGTTGAAATTGTGTACATTAGACATTGTAATAAAATAGTTATGAAAATAGATCGAGTCTAAAACAGTAAGAGAATATATATTTGAAACCGTTGACGAGTGTTTGTTGTATATATCTGTAATTACATGTCACAGATGGATATAAGTACATTATAGATATCTATTCTTCGAGTTACACGTCATATTTTGTTCGAAACAATAATCGATTTCTGTTACGTATTATAAATAGACATAAACAAACACGTTTCGCTTTTCTTACTAATTTTACGAATTAGAAAATATGTAATTCATTCTATCCACCTCTTTTATATTTAAATAGGATACGTCATTGCCACATACAAGTGCCTCCTAAAGGATCTATAGCGTCACTTTGCCATAAGTAGCGGAAGAAGTTTTCAATTGAATTGTTCAAAGTGGTTGAGTGTGTTTTATTCTCACGTATTTAGTTGGGTTCGCTCAATATCAAGACTTATCGCTTTCAGTACTAGCATATTATGGATGTTCGCTTTAAGTATTATCGATACCTTAGGGTTCTGTGTTACGTGTAGCAAATCACATTAGTTTGTTGATTGCTGTACTGTTCTCGAAGGGATTACGGCTGTTGTTATTATCCGACCAAGATAAATCTGTACCTATTCTAAAGACAGTCTGTTGTCTTTAGTGTCTTTGCGTCTCGTTCGAGTGGTGCGCCCGGTGTTAGTCAATCGAATGTGTACTGGTTTGCCAAGAGAAGTTACCTAAAGTTGTGTTTAGTTAGCGTTGCATAACGTGTTTGTACTTTAATTTGTTTTTTAGTTGTACCTTGGAAATCAATGGTTAATAATTTAAGAAAATAAAATGTATGTGAAATAATTATAATATTCTTTTTATTTGCGCTCCTTATACTTAGTTAATCGGACGTTTTTAGAGAAGAGCTACAAAGGCAACGGTTTCGTAGCACTCGTAGCAGCTACGAGTGCGCGCTGCTCCGACGCCCAAAGCTGCTACGACGATAATGTAATGAAGTTACGTGCCACTTAAATATTATTTTTAAACTTAAAAAAAAAACTTAAAAACTGAAAAGTAAGTCTCTAAAAGTTCCGCAAAAAGATAGCTTATTTTCTTATTATTCTTCTTTTTACGGAACATTTAGAGATCTTAAAAACTGGTTGAAACGGTTACTACACTAAAGATAAATCAGGTTGAACAAATTTTTCATAAATTATAAAATCATTTTAGTAGAACTTATTAATTGGATATATTCCACGTTCATCAAATTCCACTTTTGCCAGATATTAATTTTCTTCCACATTCGCCAGAACCTAGACATATTTTTGAAAATCTGGCAAGGAAAATACAATTCAAGGAAAATAAATAAAATATAAAAAAAGGTTAATTATTTTAATTAGACATACATCAACTGTTAATTATCAGGTAAATACATGTAAATACATTTTAATTGGCCAGTGAATCGAGGAAGTACTTGATGTTGATACTCTTACATGCTATGGGAATTATGAATGGGAAAAAAAAGAGTCTGGCTAAAGTGGGATTTTATTTTTCTCATATCTGGTGAATATGGAATTCTGACAAAAGTGGAATCTGGTGAACGTGGAATAAATCATCAATTGATATCAGAATATTCAAATACTATTTCTAAAACTTTGGTTAGATAATATTGCCATCTAGTGCCAAGTAGAGGGATAACAATTGCAGTCGGCGCCATCTATCCACAAATATTAAAAATATACATTAAACATAATGTATAGATTTGTACTATCATAGTAGGTATCAAGTTTATAAATTATTTTAAGGGCCTTCTTCGCAGAATTGGTAAAAACAGCGTCTAGTGTTGTCCCTTTTTTATGTAGTAAATCAAGTTATTTCATAAAATAAAAAATATAATTTCTAGTTATGAAGTTTATCTACACCTGTAGAAAATTTCACTGCTGTATATGTAATAGTTTGTTGGTAATTTAATGACGAAGTACCCCTTTGCGCGCAAAAAGGGCTTGCTCAATTTGAGCGTTTCATGTATATTTTAATGAAAAAACGATTAATCAATTATAATTTTAACAGACCAAAGAATGTATGTTCAGAATTTATTCATAAACAAAGTCACCGTTTTTGAGTAATGAACACTCAAACTTTCGGATTTTTTTCTCATAGATTTCTCATACTAATTAGTATGAAGCGAAAACACCCGGTAACAACTACATATTTAGTCAGTTCGAGAGCCTGTGACCGACATTCGCTAAGGCGCAATCAAAGAGAGACTACGTCGCTCTGAGTGATTTTTGCGCCGATAAATATACGCGTAAATTATACGTGTACGTATACAAAAATTTGTGCACAGTGGGCTGTTGACTATTTTGGATCGGGTAAGTATCTGTACCTACATTTTTGTGTTTTTACTCGATATATTGTTTGTGCCTTAAGTGGTGTCCAGGGTCTGATGATGGAGCCGGAAGGTGGCCATAGGAACTCCTCAACTATACAACATAAACCCGTCGCGTTTGGGCTCGTTGCATTTGTCTTGACAAGTACTATAACCCTAGGTGGTCTCCAGGGTCTGATGATGGAGACGGAAGGTGGCCATAGGAACTCCTCAACTACACAACATAAACCCGTCGCGTTTGGGCTCGTTGCATTTGTCTTGACAAGTACTGTAACCCTAGATGGTCTCCAGGGTCTGATGATGGAGCCGGAAGGTGGCCATAGGAACTCCTCAACTACACAACATAAACCCGTCGCGTTTGGGCTCGTTGCATTTGTCTTGACAAGTACTGTAACCCTAGATGGTCTCCAGGGTCTGATGATAGAGCCGGAAGGTGGCCATAGGAACTCCTCAACTATACAACATACACTCGTCGCGTTTGGGCTCGTTGCATTTGTCTTGACAAGTACTATAACCCTAGGTGATCTCCAGGGTCTGATGATGGAGCCGGAAGGTGGCCATAGGAACTCCTCAACTACACAACATAAACCCGTCGCGTTTGGGCTCGTTGAATTTGTCTTCAATTATTTATTGTCTGATTGATTTTATTGCAGGTAATTATGGGTAAAAGAAAAAGAAATGAAGAATATAATGCCCGGAGAAAAGGCGTCCAAAGTAAAAGAAAGAAGAAAAGGTATGAATGAACCATACCTACATTTCAATTAATATGTTGAAAATGAAAACTTAAGCATAGTAATTTATTTACAGAGTTGCCTTGTCTGAAATTCAAAATTGCCAAAACGAGACCCAAAGTGATGTGGAACCGGAACCTGAAAACTTAGGCAACGTGAGTACTTATTGAGTTTGTGTTAAAGGTTTAATTGGTACCTATTTTCTCCCGAAAGATTTGTAGACGCGTATTATTTTGCAGAATGACATACGTTCTGCCAATTCTTGGCCTCTTCGCCTTTCTTCAGAGCACACAGAAGACGAACGCGAACCAGTGATCGGCCGTCGATTGGTAGACGTAGATCATTTTTGGGCTCAGATGAAAGATATAAGTAATCACGGGGTGCGGTTTGGCTGTAATCTCAGCTGTTTGAAGATTATATCTGAATGTCGAAAGGGACTGGACTCAAAACTTTCATTTAAATGCAGAATGTGTGCTAGTACGTTTTCTAACGGCGCGGCTATAGTAATGTAAGTCGATTGTTTAAAATTAGAAACATAATATTGTGAATCTGAGCGCAAAATCTATATATATTATGTTTTTATCAAAATTAATGTATCTTTTTTTCTTTGTTTGTTTGTTTTTTTATGTACATATTATTTAGCAAAACAATTTTTTATGTATTTGCTAAATGTACCTCTGTAAAATAATTATCACAAACCTATATGAAAATAAGATTTTTTAATAAAAAATACATTTTGTTTAAACTACAATTACAAAATACTAATCACTGTATTTCAGTATCAAACATGTATTTAGAGATAATAATATCGTTCACAATTGGTGTCGCGGAACCACTGGGCAACCTAAAGATGTGTGTGTGAGCGCGCAGACGCTGTGTGCGTAGCGTTAAAAACCTAAAGTCGACACTATCCGTTCGCTTATACGACCCTTAATATGCAAAAATTAAATTTCTTAGCTCTGAATCACAAGTAATTAGTCAATTTATTTGGCAACATTTTTCTTTCACGTTCCTCTTCACGTCTCTCCAATACGTTCTTTGGCTTTTTGACAGGAACTCGAGAAATGAATATGACTTTATGTTTATTAAATTTCAAAGTGTTTCTCATGCATGATGTTTGTGATAATAAAATAACAGCGTAGGACTACATTTTTCATGTGCTTCCAAGGACTCATCCTATGTCATCCATCAGTAACCCTACGATCGTTTTAATCATAAATTTAATTACTTTTAATTAAAAAAAAATACAATTTATTGTGCTATTAATATTCTATTCTTAATTTATAAATCCGCAGAGTTAATAAATAAGTGTAACTATTCTAATTATTTTAAATTCACTTTTTACAAGTTATTTATTAATATTTAGACTTATCTCTAAGTTCTTAGGAGCGACTCCTAACTTACTTCGACGGGCCTGAACATTGATAGGATAGGTTACTTTTACTTTGAAATTGTTTATTACGAAGAAAACTTTACACTGGCAGAATGAGCTACCTGCATCATTGCCATATATGAAAAAAAAAATTTTACACTGGCAGAATGAGCTAACTGCATCATTGCTATATATGAAAAAAAAAAACCCTGGTTCTCTGCTGTCAAAAATTTGCTTCCGCCACATGTCAAGTCGGGCTTTGTAAGATATTTACTGGGAATTTCTCAAAAAATATACATTAAAAATGGTAAGATATGTCCTAAATATGTTTCTGATAATTACTTCAACAATAAATCCTGCATTAACCGCACAAAAATGATTACTAGAAGATAATCATCAGGTGTGTATTTGCTGATGTTATTCATATTATTCTGTTTTAGAAACCTCTTATGCTGCAAGGGCACGAACGTGCCATTACACAGATTAAGTATAACCGTGAAGGTGACTTATTGTTCTCTGTTGCAAAAGATTCCAAGCCAAATGTCTGGTGGTCGTTAAACGGCGAACGTCTTGGGACTTTTAATGGACATGGTGGCGTCGTTTGGTGCCTCGATGTTGATTGGCAAACCATCAACCTCATTTCAGGCGGTGGCGATAGCTCTTGCAGGTTGGTTCCTTTGATTTTTGCAAAATTTTAAAGTCTAGAGTAAAGATTAAATAAATATATATATATCAATTTTCATTTTATTTTGTAACGTTAGATCACACCGTAGGGGTTCTCATATAGTCTGACTAGTTCGGACAATGCTATAGGGCCAAGTGAAATGACCACTGCTGTGCTCACCAGCTGCCATGTGATATGTGGAGTGCAGTAGGCACACCCTAATAGACAAGGAGGACAATGCATTCAACATTTGGAATATATTAGATATTTTGGAGATAAAAGAATAAACTTATTACTTAGTAGTTAATTAACCTCCGATACACCCGAGCACGATATGCGGAGCATGTTATCTTGCACTCATTTGGGGCTTCCTTTGTGTGCCGGAGCATCAGAATAGTTTATACAATTACTTTTGAAATAATAGCTTTGTTCGCGGTAAGGATTCAGAACTGATTCTGGACTAGTACTGAACTAATTTGGAATCATAGTAGAGCGCATGCTCGGTTATAAACCGATTCGTGATTTTTATTTCTGCGAACAATTTCGGAACCAAACTGCGTACGATCTACTGTCATCGGCAGTGTTACCAACTCTCAAAAATATTTATCCCTAAAGCTTAAGTCAAAAACCCCCAAAATCGCCCCAATTACTTAGAAATGCCCCTAAAAATATATATATAATAAAAGAAAAAATATAAATTACAAAAATGCAATGAAATTTCTTTACCTTTTAAATCTGGATCTGTTTCCCAAATCTACGTGTACTTCTGACTATACATTTTTTTATTATTTTTAGTTTCTTTAGGCATCATTAACAAATTGCTTGTCGGCACAGCAGTACAACAACAAAATCGAATTAAACAAGTAAACAATAATCAACGTACATATGTATTTCCAGTAAGCATAGGCACAATAACCACCAGTCACCACAGAGTAGTTGTAATATATTTGTACTAGATGTCGTTAAGTCGCTAGGTCAACAAATAAATATGATTAGCTAATTATAGTTTGGATTGTCCCAGGGCCTATACTTTCACATAATATATGAAAAATATATATTCAAAAAAATATATGAAGAGTCAAAAAATCCCTAAAAATACCCCTAAAAATATAAAACCCCTAAAAAAAACCCATCCCACTTATTTACCCCCTAAATTTGGGGGGAAAACCCCTAAGTTGGCAAGTATTTAAGTGGACCCACCAAAACACATTACTCTTATTAGAGTATTATATAAACTTATTTATATACTAACCATACAAACAAAACTAACCATATTTTATTTAACCCTTAATAAATTAATAAATTTTATATATTATTTAACTATTTAACCAGTTTATTAGTTTCTAACCAACTGAATATAGCCGCAGCATGTATGTCAAATGTCGTTAGGTAAAAACTGCGCATGTCTGGAACTACGATTCTTGCCAAAGTTATAGATAGATAATTTAATAAAGATGTCTTTAAAACAAATTTCGTTCAAAACGGTCCAGTGGTTTCAGTACAACTTGGTATTTTCGATATGGTATGTAAGTAGTTGGGTAAATGGGGTTGCTAGATATGACTGATCATTTTCATTTTTTTTTGTTTCTAGCTTATTGCGAAATATTATTTCACAATCGTATTCTCCGAAGTATTTAGATGCGTTTTGATACGTCATGCAAGTCATTTATGAAATTTTAGTCATGTTGACCTTTGACCTTCATTGAGGTCAGATGCTGATTATAGTGAAATTTAGTGGTTAAAAAGCTGCTAAAGTAGTATTTAACCCAAAATTAAAAAAACTGGATTTTTTTTTTTCAAAATTTTGATTTTTTTTGAGTGATGGAGTTCGAAATTTGCAAATTTTGTAAAAAACCCGCCTAGATAATTTAATTCTATGAATTTTAAAAAAAAAATCATCCAAATCGGTCCAGTAGTTTTTGAGTAATTGGAAAAAAGCTTTTGCCCAGTTGGGAGGGCTGTCCCCATGAAGGGAGGTGGTATTTCAAAAAACTAAGAGAAATTGTTTTTCTTATTTATTCTTGCCTATTGTTTAACGAATATAAGAATCAGATCTGAAACCAACCTTTATTTTATTTACATATCTCTTAAATTCACGCTCCAAACTGAATGTTTCAGATGAGTTTGAAACAATTTTGAGAGGGTTTTGGGGAAGCTATGTATTATCCTCAATGTGAAGTACCGATATAAATCTGTAGAAGATTCACTGTAAATTTTTCATGGAAGATGGAGCAGATGCAAATGGGAACATATGGTCCATCACTTTCTTCTTTCTCTGGTCTTCATCCTTTCCATACTTTCTTTCCTAATCGTAATTCCGTTCTCCATGGCTTGGTGGAACTATGGGAAAAGGTTGGGTCCATGGGCATTTTGGTTAAGCACAGAAACCTATACTTTGTGTCAGAAATCTATACTACGGCTCGGAAACCTATACCATAGATTGTTCCGTTGTACCTTTTAAGTTTATAGTGATTGTGAACTAATAGTGACATAACTTAAACCTAATCTGTCATTTTTGTTTAAGACTAGAATCTGTCTGAGCCCAGTATGGAATGATGGATACACATTTAGTTGATTTTTTTATTATTGAAGTTGCAAATTTTCTGACTAGGTTACTTCACCCACAAGCTAGTTATAATTTAAAAAATCCATACTTCGGTAGAAACTCAATTTGGATTTGAACTCACAACTTCATTAACGTGAGTCGAGAGTAGATACCTCGTGGCTATCACTGTTTTTATAAACTTTTATGACTATATTTTTTTATTGTAGGTTATGGGACCTGGAAACCGGTAAAAATATTGCAACAGTTAAGACAAACTCATCAGTGAGGACGTGTAACTTTAGCTACAGTGCATACCAGGCTGCATACACAACTGACAAAGCTATGGGCCATCCTTGTGAGGTGTGTCCTTTTTTTGTCCTTTTAACATCCATCTGTAACCTTATTAAAATGTCTTATTAACTTGACCTGTAACTTTATTACTGTCATTACTGTGATGACAATGTTCAGCAGTGAGGTACTAACTACCACATCGATAATTTGTCTGTTATATAAAAAATTGTCTTGTTTTGTCTTGAATCTACCATATATTGTTAAGAGCATCAGGTTTTGTAATGATCTGAGTAAAAATTTTATGATTTCACCATTGTTGCCAGGTCTTTGTCATTGACACAAGGACAGTGGACGAATCTGTCTCCAACCAAGCGCCGATTCTCAAGTGGGAAGTCACCGACACTAAGGTGACATCCATGGTGTGGGGCAATCTGGATGAAACTATAATTACTGGTCATGAGGGTGGTGATCTTATACAGTGGGACCTAAGGGTTAGTAATCCAATTTTTACTATATTCCATCCCACCTAATGCCATAGAGAGTATAAAGGGATAATTAAATATTTTAACCCAGTACATTCTTCACTCTGTTCCATTCTCACTGCTTCCATGTCCTCATTTCTAACCTATCTATTCTAGTTACTAGTTATTTATTTATTTAATCCACCAATTTGATTCCACTTTTTAAAGAAAAAATGACCATATCACCACCCATATTGTGCTCTTATAGGACACAAATTTGTCTTTCATTTGATGATATTGCACAATATCATCAAATATCATAATACCATTGCTCAGACATGGTAATGTTATTGCAGACTTTTCTAATGTTTCTAATATCATTGCAGACTGGCAAAAAGGTGCATTCAATCAAAGAACACACCCACCAAATCAACGACATGCAACTGTCCCGTGACGGCACCATGTTCATCACCGCCTCCAAGGATCAGACTGCCAAGCTTTTCGACACCAACTCCTTAGAACTCCTCAAGGAGTACAAAACTGAGCGTCCAGTCAACTCCGCGGCACTCAGTCCAATCCTTGACCACGTCGTCTTAGGTGGTGGTCAAGATGCCATGGAAGTGACAACAACTTCAACGAGACAAGGCAAATTCGATGCTCGCTTCTTCCACTTAGTTTTCGAAGAGGAGTTTGGACGCATCAAGGGTCATTTTGGACCAATCAACAGCTTGTCTTTCCATCCAGATGGCAAGAGTTACGCTTCAGGCGGAGAAGACGGTTACGTTAGGGTACAAAGTTTTGATCAGTCCTACTTTGACTACACATTTGATTACAATAGGGAATGAAGAAGATGATTGTTAGTGCATAAAATTACTGAAACATATTGTATATTCATATAAAACTGTCACACAGATGGGGTGTTTTATTGTTCACTCTGCTTTATTCCTCTCTTTTATAGAAAGATGGCAGACACTTCATTTAGTGGTAAATGGATGCTATCGACAATGGACATAAGCGATACGTTGGTGCACGCCGTTTGCCTTTTGCGAGGAGTGAATTTTAAAAAATGGTTAGGGAAATCTGGATGAGTTTTCCTTAATCCATTAAATTTCCCAACTCTTCCTGTAACATCTTCCCTTTTAGAACGAGATTTTAGTCTTGTATAACGAGACAGTATCTTATAGTGCAACCTGCCACGTGTACATAGCATGCACACGTACATACTGGCTAGGGTATCTCTAAAGTCAAAGCAACCTAACCACAGTAGTGACCTCATTGCTATGTACACGCGGTAGATTGTACTATGAGAGACGTTCTACCAGATTTCAATGGGACGTGGATGAAGCTCTAAGAGAGAACAAGTAGTGCTGTAAAATAGAGCACTGCTGCGTCAGGCCGTCAGCCCCAAAATAGATTCGTGCTTAAGGCCATGGCTGCCTCCTAGTACTCACGCAATGTCAACCTTCACAAGGACTTTGAACTTCCCTTCATCGTCAAATACGTGAATAACTCCGCCCGACGCTACTACGACAGTCCCTCTCCATCCCAACTCCCTAGTAGTTGCCAGCCTAACTTATTGTCCGCAATAGGAATGCCCCTTACTGTTACCGCCGTCATCCTCGGCACGTCCTAGACGACCCAATTACTGCTGCCAATACCGTTTCTCTTCGTGCATTTCATGTGGATTCTCCGTGTGCCCCAGAAACGCAAATTTTGTTTATTGACATAACCACTTAAATGGAAATGGGCTTCGTCGCTCATTATGATTTTGGATACGAAATCATTCTCTTGCACCAGGTTTAACAGAGCATGGGAGTAAGTTAACCTCACTTGACGGTGAGCAGGCAGCAATTGGTGAACGGTTTGCACTTTGTAAGGAAACATCTTCAGGTCTTTCACCAAAATTCGACGCAACGAACGTCTGCTGATGCCAAATCGTATGCATCGTTGTCTCGTCGATGTTTGTGGACTCTCTCGGACGTCCTCGGCCACAGCAGCGATATTCTCCGTCGAACGAGCAATACGGGGCCGGCGACTTCTTCCGACATCTCTAGTGGACCCAGTTTGCACGAGAAGCTCAGCCAAACGCTTAATTGTTCACGCACATGGTGTAGGACGACGACGAAATTCACGCTGCGTTAAAACAACAGACCGGATATTGGTCAAATGAGCAGTAACAATAATTCCGCGTTCTTCAGGCGTGTATTGCTCCATTGCTTGTTGTTAACTAACTCTCTATCTGTCTACAACATAAATGTCAAAGCACAATGACATTTGACGCCATTTGCAAAAATTATGGCACTACTTTTGCCCCACCTGTTATCGTGCTATCGCACGATGCTGCTATTGTGTGAATGTGCTATCGTAGGCCCCTCTAAAGCTAGTGAAGGGAAGGTGTGATTAAAAAAAACTATATTTAAATATGCAACAATTTATTAAAAATTGCATTGCCTAAAATTACACTTGGGGAATACTTTTTATCACTTTTCCTTAAAATATAACTTAAAGGAAGTATGGTGTAGTGTGTTGAGGTGGTACTTCTCTCTCGCTGTCTGGCACTGCTTGGAATAGTTTAGCGGTTCTGTCGGTGACGGTCTTGAATTCCATTACGGAGGCGACGTTACCGCATCGATAGCAATAGTTGGGCGCTGACCATATTGTAACTAGTCGCTTGTCAAACATGTATTTGTACCCTGTAAAAAATGTTTTTTGTTGAAGAATGTGGCTTAGAGTCGGACGACTACATAGTATAGTTCTTGCAGTTCACGAGCGTCCGTCAACCTTGTGGATGAATGTTCGTAAATGTGAAAAGTAACTTTCGCATCAATGTATTTAAAGATTTATTGTGAAGAATATAAAGTCTCTTTTTAAGCGTAGTTACTGCCAGTGATTGGAATAGGTAGGGCTAATTTACCTGAAGTTGTCGAGAAGGTGTAATAGAGTTGTTAAAATCACGAAACGTATTTATTTACATAGTTTTATCGAATCCCGTGATCGTGGAAATAGTCATACTATAAGTAGTATACTAAGGTAATAATAGTGTACAGGGAATAGTGTACTAAGGTACACATGAAATTACGCACATTATTGGATTTTCTAGCAATTCCAATACCACAAAAATATTTTTAAAGGCAAATCTAAGACGGAAGCCGAAGTCATGTTGCTTTGATTCGATTGAAAATGAGATTCGGTACCTATTGGAAGGTTGTGGGTCACTCTGATTATAAATTTTGAGTTGAATTTTTTAACCGATACCACCTTCCAAAGACTAGGGACTGCTAACTGCGGGAACGGTTGAAGCTAGATGGCCGGTGTTTAAACAAATATTGTAGAGATCCTAGGCCCGTTCTCAATATTCATGCACTCATCAATTCTCATGCACAACACTGTATGTAGAACAATATAATACCATTCCTTTCTAATCTTTACGTGTATTATATCTGTATATCTATTAGGTTAGTTAAATTGTATAGTTATTAATTAAAATGTTTAATTAATTATAAAAAAATATGATCTCGTTTTTGTATCAATAGTTTTATTAAAAAAGCAAGGTGGCAATAGAGATAAAGATAGATTGGGAATTACTGGTTTATACAAACAAATTAATGGACATGTTTATACATAATATATTAAACTTTTGACCATAACACCCGCAATAATAAGATTCATTTTTAAGTGGAAAATGTGTCATGCAAAAAAGACCTTACATGGTTTGCAACAAATCCCTAAATACACTGCTGCAATAGTATTTTTTTGCATATATGGACATTTACCATAGGTAATATAGAGGCACGTTCATGAATTGAAAGTACTACAACAAGGCAATACAATACCTTCATTAACAAGTTGATGCGCCCGGCATATTAACGTTAAATTATTGTAATTCATGAACAACTCTGTCACATATCTGCCGAACAGCCACCCCGCTCCACGTGGACTAACAGACCTGAGAAACAAATTTAGAAATACGAGTACTCTTCAATGAACAACCCAAAAATATTACAGTAAATAAATACAAAATATTTAAAATAATACAGCTTCATAAATGAAGCTGTATGTCGCAAGATTTTTTAATTCGAAAAAGCGTCCATTTAAAAACAGTACATTCCTTTAAAAAATCTGAGTGGTCCCATTAAAGGTCGATTTACATCTGCAAACACCACAGCAAACCAATGGCATACCAATCTGCAAACAGCAGAAACATACTAGCACAGACACCAAAAAATTATTACATACATTTTCTATAATCATATTCATATTTATCGTAAGTATGATGAGACCACACAGACAGACTGGCATCGGCCAGCATTTCTTTTGACTGTGTGCGGCGGGCGGCTGTATGTGCCTGTGCAGTTAGTATGAACCAATCAATGGACATATATAGACATGAATATGGGCAGACAGCGCAAGATGAATCATGAAAAGTTTACAAATAGCTGATATGGACTAAAGTTTCTTTATGATTTAATTGATCATAGGTACAGTGATAAAATAACCAACAAAAAGATAAAGCATGGTAAGAAACAGCAAGAATATTCCATGTATATAAGCCTGTGCCGTGTCTGCCATGTTACATGCTGGCAGATGTGAATCAAACTTAAATAGGTCGGAATTACGTAGCTTTGTATTATATTACAAGCCTTACCAAGTGCTAACATCAGCAGGGTCTGACCAGAGGAGATCACAGAAGGCACCTTTATGTGGTATTTGCTGGTTTCTGTCGATGCAGCGTATCTGATCTAACATTGATATGTCTGGTGAGAGACCACCGTGGACACATAGGACGGTTTCGTCTATTAACTAAAAATAAATCAATTTCAATGTGAGCTTTGAATTATTTTGAATAAAATTCAATCAATATTGATAACTCAGAAATTTATCAAGATATTTTGATTTCACTTGATTTTGATTTGTAATTTGATTGCTTACATAAGTTACAAAATTTATTTTCTAATAAATAGTTAATTATCTGATATAATAATCGGTTATCAATGAAATATTTATTTACAAAATGAGAATTAAGGGAACAAATTTGAACATATCTCGAAATGATTTATAAATCATACAAGATTGTACAATGCCAATATTGGCTGAAGAAAGAGCTAAAAAAGCTGAACCTTTTAGCATAATTAACTCATTTTTAGGAAAACTGTCAGTTATGGTTGTTTAAAAATTGTTGGTGATACTCTATCATTAGTTCCGTTTTGGACAAAATTTTAGTTATCATTACCATCAGCCTATGTTTTTCCACTGCAGGACCATACACCTGCTGCTGCCACCATACACAATCTTTTCATCCAACCACCACCAGCGAATTTCTTTAAGTTGTCGGTACCTCTGGTCAGAGGGCATCATACACTCTACTTTTAGTGCACATAATAAATTACTGTTTTATTGTACTTACAGCTGCAACAGTTAGGAGGTCAAAAACTCTACAGCAGTCTTTCCATGCATTTGCATTTCCATACTTATTGAGACATTCATCATAAAATCCATACACTTTTGTTATTATGCATGTTTCATGGTTACCTCGAAGCAAGATTATCCTGAAATTTAAGCACAATTTCTTTTAAGATTACATATAAAAAGAAACAGCATTTGGAAAAGTTTAATACAGGCATCTAATGGGATACTGCAGTCATCTGGGGTATGCAATACCAGAGAACTAATACACTCACTGGCACGGAATCTTGGCCAAGCGCTAATCTCGCGATAAATAAAGTTTTAAGTATTTCTAATGAATGTTTGTTATGACGGTATGTTGAAAAAATGTTTACCTTTAGTTCAAGAGGGTAATTCATTATGTTTGAGTGTACTGTGCCATTTCTTCTTTTAGTTGAATTTGGTAATTTGAAGGACAAAGTTGAAGTCTTAAATTTGGTATTGTGAAAAGTGTACTCTTAAATTACTGCATTTTCATGATTTTGTAATTTAAATTCAATATTAAGAGGTACCTTAAAACCAAACAAAGTGTCCATAACACCAGCTCAGGTTGCACAAGCCATAGCATTAATCGATCAGGGCCTGACACAACTGAAGTAGCTATCACGCTTAATGTACCACGTTCATCAATGCAGTACACACTGAACCAATACCAGGAAACTGGCCACTACATCCGCAGACCAGGCAGTGAAGGCATAAGATGCACATCAGTCCAGGACGATTGATTTATTGCCTTGGAAATTTTGAGAAACCGCCATCTTGCCGCTGCTGAGATCCGTCAGCGGCTCCAAATCGCGATATGCGTGAATGTTAGGGAACGTACAGTAAGAAGACGCATGGAGGAAGTGTATTTTATATCAAGGAAACCAACACGCCGTCCACAGCTTCTCAGACAGCACTGAGTAGCTCGACTTCTGTTCGCATGAGACCAATGAGCAATGGGCTAAAATTCTGTTTACAGATAAGAGTTTACATGCTCCAGATGGTCGGGAACGAGTCTGCAGAAGAAGAGGAGAACGGTTTTTACCCATTACCACCACACAAACAGTGAGTTTTCACAGAGGTTCCATAATGGTTTGTGGAGGAATAAATCGCGACGCTCTGCTCTACGGAGTTGGTTATCGTCGATAATCAGCTAACTGCAACTCGATACATCGAGGAGATCCTTCAGGATCATATTATGTCTTATTCGGGGTTCACTGGACATGACCAATTCCGTTTAATGCACGATAATGCACGCCCACACGTCGCACGTTGCGTGAGTGAATACCTTCAAGAGGTCGGCATTCAGAACTTGCAGTGGCCAGCTCGTAGCCCAGACTTAAATCCAATAGAATACATCTGGGATATACTCAAAAGAAAGATAAAGTCAAGCTCCGACCCGCCACAGACACTCAATCAGCTACGAAATGCAGTACTGGACGCTTGGGAAAACATACCGCAAGTTGATATCAGAAACATCATTCAAAGCATGCCAGATCGAATGCAGGCGGTTATCAGGGCTAGAGGAGGAAACACCCGATACTACAAACAACATATAGACAATAAAGAAAATTAGCAAACTTCATTTTCTTATAAAAGTCTTAAATAAACTTTAAATTTGTATGGTAATCTTTCAAAAAGGTTATAACAAAAACGGACAGTAGCACGATCGAGTCTTGCCTCAATTTTAAACAGGGAACCCTTTTACTTTTTTATAGAATTTCTTTTTACCCACGGCTGAATGGAAATATTTTGTAAAATAGTTATGTTTCTTATTGCTTATATGATGTTTCTATAATTTCAAATCTACTAACTTTCACTGAATGTGACTGAGGCTTCTTTACAGTCTATCTAGGAGTTCAACGTGCTCATTTCTGAAGGGTACATATAGTAGCATCATCTCTCTTCGGTAATCTGGCTGCAACTTTCTGAGTCTTTTTGGCTGAGTTCTCGTGACCCGATTGTGATAAATTTTGGCACAATCGATTCTTCTTGCCTCGTTTAGTACTCACAATTGTTATTCGAGGCGATGATGACGTCACCCCACTTGTATTGGTTTGCGTTCTAAATTTTCATCGCAGAAAGCAACTTCGGAGGGCTGGTTGCTGGGTTCTCTAGGCGGATTGCAATGATTTTTGACTTAAATGATTTTTGACTTAATCGATGCCTCTTAGCCTGTTCTCTGTTTTTAGCTTTATTTGCTTCGATTTTTGATGCATCCCTCTCAGTATTCTTCGATTATGGCTATTTTCAAAACTTCAACGGCTCATAGTTTCCAATGTTCACGAGTTTAAATTTATTATATCAATAGATTAACTATTTAATGCACTTTAGCAAGTTAGCAAAGCTTTAGCAAATTAGCCGCAAGTTAGCCGCGTTTGCAATTTTGTTCATGATTTTTTTACTAAAAAGTCACTTGTATGCGATGCCTAATAACTTGTGACGTCACTACCGGATACGAATTCAATTGTTCTTTGTGTGATTGCACAACTCTCCTCTAGCGATAGACACTTCTTGCGCGGTGCTCGGCCCGCAGGCATCTGAAAGGGACGCGGTCAAATGTGCTTATTATTTGGTGTCAGTTTACGTCAGAGCGACCCGGTCACAGACTGAGCGTGGAAGACAGGGTTCCCTGTCAAAAATAAAAGCTACACATTCGAGTCCACCTACACTTAATTTATTGAAGAAAATTTATTTAATGCTACAGCAAAAATCACACATGGCCAACTTTCCACAGTGGTGCCGTGGCCAACTTTCCGTGCCGTGAGTGTATATATTTAAAATTCATTACACAAGTTGTTGTACAAACGGCGGACTTAATGCTACATGGATTTTCTACCAGCCAACCACCAGGTCAAAGAGAAATAGGAATGTGGGTACAATTTAGTTCTCTGACATTTAGTATCATACCAATACCGGACATGTGATTCTAACTAGAGAACTGATTTATTCAAATGAGTAATAGTAATACAGTGTAGTTCAGAATCAAATTTTATTTGAAAAGCTTACCTGTCAGGATACCTAGCTTTTAGTGCCATGAGCAATGTTAAGGTTTCTAAGCTGTAGTAACCTCGGTCTACATAGTCACCCATGAATATGTACTTTGTATGAGGCACCTGACCTCCTATGTGGAATAATTCTTCTAAATCATAAAACTGTAAAAAATAAACTACTTAAAAATATATTATACATGTAGCTGAACACCTATGACATGGAAAATCGTTCCTATTGGAAGAAATAACCTACAATTCCTTAGTGATATTTTTTAATGGATTCTTTGAATTGTCAATGTATTATTTTGATATTATCTTGATAAAATTGTGTATACCTGGCCGTGAATGTCTCCGCAAACAGTCACAGGCGTCTGGACCGGTTGAACGTTAGGTTCCTCGAGCAACAAATCGCTGACAATATTGCACAACTCCCGTAAATCATCCTCTGGTAGGTATTTGCATCTCTTTGCAATGTCTATCCACTTATCCACGTCCGTCATTTTTAATTATCAGTAAAATGCGTTAAAACCACCTCAAGAAGGGAACACAAGTGATAAATGACAACAATTTGACAGTTGACAACTGATATCCACAAAATTGACAGCTGAGCATTTTAAAGAATATTTTATTCGTTTACTGCGTCTGAGTTTAATGCAGATATTAAATATCGGCTCATATTATTACTTGATATTATTAGATAATATGGATAATACATGTGTAAATAATTTTTCAATTGATTTAATTAATGTCGCGAGTGATTAAGCGATGGAGGTTTAAATTGAGGAAGCGATTTAAATTGAAGTAAAAACTGTCTCGATCATAGTTCCACTCATTTCTGCCTGAAGCAGATGAAGAAAACTCCTACCCATACCAGATTAGATAACAGATAGCGTATCATCTATTTTTTACAGAATAGAAGGCAGATGAACGGGTAAACCACACACTTACCTACCATAAATATAAGATCTGTGATCACATGATGGTAAGTGGTCACCGCCGCCTATGGGGCATGACATCACCACGGGGCATATGGGTGCGCTGCCGTTCTGATGTATATTAAACCACCTAAAAGCTCTGGCTTTTAGATAAATAAAAAATCAGATAAAAAGATGGAATATAAAAATGCTGTCAACTTTCCACCTATTCGCAGTCCAGTTATCTTTTTCAGCACTTGAAGATTGGGTATTTTTTTATTCATCTATAGAACACTCAATGTCATGTGACATTGTTACGTCACATGTGTCATTTATTATCGTTGATTATGAATAAGTAAAGTTTTTAAAAGTTTATTAAATATTATTAGAATCAATATTCTAAATTCAAACTACACATGAATTATGAATCAAATCACACAAGTGTGATTTTAATCAACAAAGTGTGACAATGAAATCCAATAAGACTGCTTATAGTCTGAGACACGGATGTTGTGGTCTGAGCGAAGTCTAGGAATAGGAACGCGCATGTGCACTTCCGAACAAAATTGTTGTTACAAATAATAATTAATATTTATTATTACAATTATTCATATTATTTGTAATATTCATTTTATTATACTATTAGCTTCTGGCTGCGGCGTCGTTTGTGAGGAATTTTTGTATTTGGCGGAATATTTCAAAGAAATTGAATTAGTTTTTTTTTATTATGGATATTAATTTAATAATTTTAAAAATAAATTAAATATATGTTATGTATATGATAAAGAATATTAATTAATTACTTTAACATGAAACGATGCGAGCATACAATATAAATAATCGGGTAATGTCAACGTTATAGAATAAAGATAGAAATGATGTAATCATGTGTCAATCGCTATCTTTGGCTAATGCAGCGGTTCTCAACTTTTTTGGCGACGGAACCCTTTTGAACCATTAAATATTTTACGGAGCCCTAAACAAGCAAAACTTGCTTTTATTGTTATTCTTTAATGAAAATCATACAAAAATAGGTACATTACGTAAATTGATAAAAAAAAATCCATTTAATAGGAGGTAAGAAGTTTTTTTTTGACCAACTGCTTAATGTCAGGCTTGATAGAAGAGAGTAGACGCATATCATGTTCAGCATCCAGTCTATTGCGGTATTTTGTCTTTGTAGCTGCATATGCTGAGAATTCCGTTTCACAGAAGTACGTTGTTGGGAACGGGAGAAGAACAGTCAGAGCTTTTGTGACAAGCTGTGGATATTCATCATGAACCCTGCACCAAAAATCATCAAGCGACATTGTTTTTAACAATGATTCCAT
This sequence comes from Sesia apiformis, assembly GCA_914767545.1. NCBI lineage: Eukaryota > Metazoa > Arthropoda > Insecta > Lepidoptera > Sesiidae > Sesia > Sesia apiformis. The sequence continues at coordinate 6,275,586 of OU611950.1, read as the reverse complement.
GCTTGAATCTGATGTCATGTCTAAAAAAGGATTCATAGGTTTCGTTTGACATACTTTCTGGCTTCTGCAAATTCGGCATGAAAGGCTTCTGAACCCATGAATTATATTTCAGTTTTGTATTCTGCTCTTCAGGAAAATACGTCACAAAAGATGCGCGCATATCATGGAGACATTGGACCAATTCTTCAAATATTTCATTTGGTAATTCTGCTGTCTCGCCAACGAACTCACTTAGTGTTAAAAAGCTTTCTAATTCTCTTTTGCCAACGCAAACAATCCAAAAATCAAATTTTATTTTAAAGCGATTATTTTGTTATTAGCATTGAAAACTGTTGTCTATTTTCCTTGTAAAGATAGATTTAATTCATTATTTTTTCCAAATATATCTGCCAAAAAAGCTAGTCTGAACAATCAAGTCACATCGCTCAAACGGTCTTTTAAGTTAAAAGAAATGTCAGTAAAAAAAGCTTGTAATTCAGCTCTTAGTTCGAATAATCTTGTTAAGGTCTTACCCCGAGATAACCATCTAACCTCAGTGCGGAGCAGTAGTGTTTTGTCTGCTCCCATAATCTTCACACAATATTGAAAACAATCGGGACTGAAGAGGGCGTGATTTGACGTAATTCATTATTTTTACTGCTTCATCAAGAACTAATTTTAGATTTGGCGGCATCATCTTTATCGCGAGTGCTTGTCTATGCAGGATACAAAGGCTGGAACTAAAGTCGTCGCCACCACTGAAGTCCGATAGACGCGGCGCTCAAATCGCGTAATGAAATGTTGCCAGCAAGACGGGCAATAATTTACCCCTTCTAAAAGGCAACCTATTCTAATAAATAAATTAATAAAATCAATCGTAAAATCGTATGATAAAATTAAAGCAATCAATAAATTGCTAATTCATTCACATTGTAAAACTAGTTTCACGTTTCACATTGTTAATTTAGGATAACAAGCAAAGATAGATAATAGGGGTTTTAATAGGCATAAAAATAAAATAATTATCATATTGCACTAATTTAATTTTTATTAGATACAGGCCATCTTGGTGAAGCTACAGCTGTCAAATTTGACAGGAATACTTATTTAGTGTTGACATTTAACCATGGAACACTACACGATTCAACAACGCGTTGAAATTGTTAAAATTTATTATCAAAATCAGTGCTCTGTTCGCCTAACGTTCCGTGCGCTGCGTCCAATTTATGGTCTTCGTGGCCGTCCTACAGAGTCCATAATCCGTCGTTTAATCCATAAATTTGAGACGGCCGCTATACACTGTCAAAGTTCGAGCGCCCCTATTGGAAAACCCTTTACATTTGGATTAAATTGAAAAATTAGGTAATTGGTAATTATGGTCATCATGATTTAATTCTTTTATACCAGACATATGACAATCGCTATCACTTGTATCCAGAAATTCACTATCATGATCAGATTCAGTGTCGCTATCACTCGCTGTTGATATTATGAATCTCTCCATTTCCACATCTATGAGTTCATCATTTTTGAAGTATTCTGCTTCAATATTTTCCATATGCTTGCATTGAATACGCCAGTCTTCTGCTGTGATGCTTGCAAAAGCTGCTTGTGTTAACTCTATTAATTGTTTTGGGTCTTGAGCAACATTTTTTTCGGCAACGCGTCTTTTGGTAAGACTCCAAATTTTTTCAATTGGATTCAAATCGCAATGATATGGAGGTAATCCCACCACTTCGTGATTATGTTGCCTTAACAATTCATCAAGTGCATAAACTGGCAGCTCTTTGTTTTTTTTTTATTATTCCGTATATATATAAAGCTCGATTACCACTCACTGACTGACTGACTCACTGACATAATTATGTCGTATAAAACTGGTTTTGTCCAGCTCTCTTTAAAGAAAAAAATTTTTTCTCTCAACCATTCTTGCATTTTCGATTTAAGGTTGGACATTGTTGGAGGTTTATTAATCTGCGTGGAGGGATAAGGTGCATTATCCATCACCACCAAAGATTTTTCAGGAAGATTTGGTACTACCTTTTCCGTCATCCATTTCAAAAAGTTTGTGGCATTCATATCATCGTGATAATCTGCAGATTGAGATTGTGATCTGAAAATCAACAATGCATTCTGCACAAATCCATTTTCTGATCCAGCATATGCAATAATGAACCGTTTTCCAGCTGATTCCGAGACCAATAGTCCATTTTCGTCTGCGCTTTGCCAACAACTCTTCCCATGATAAGTAGGATGAATGTAGGTTTCATCTAAATACATCACAGGTCTCCTGTCAATTAATCTATTTCTCTTTATTCTTTCAATATATCTGGCACGTTAAGCGGTAATATCATAGCGTTCCATCAAAACTTTGCGTTTAGACTGACAGCGTTTGAATCGGAAGCCTAACTTTTTTAATATTCTTCGTAGCGTTGTATTTGTTGTAAATATCGTTGTAAATAATTTCCACGGCGCTATTCAATCCACCGGGCTCGTAGAGTGGCGGAGCCGGAACTATCTGCTGGGTTGAGGGGATCACGTGAATAAAAGGTCTTGTGTTGATTTTCTTAATTGGCTTTAGGGCTTGCGGTGGTGTTCGAGACGGTGCTGACTTTGCTTCATATAGAAGACGTCCGTAGACGTAGTGGATTTCCCTTAATTTCCTTCCTTAGAAGACGTCTGATGACGTATTGGATTTCCCTTGCTTCTTTTAGAAGACGTCTGGTGACGTATTTGGAACCGTTGTTCCTACCTTATGAGACGTCTGATGACGTATTTGATCTTTGCCGTTTTTGTCGTTATTTTCCATTTTTTCCTATCCGCTTATTAGGGTTACGGCGTTACCGTAAGGAGAGCCGTTGGCGGTTTTTTCCGTTAAGCCGTTAATGACCGTTATCCCGTCTCTCTTCACCACCCCTCCCCCTTCAACCGTCTTTATTTATTTTTCCTATTATTATTTTACACATATTATTTACATTGTTACATATTTTATTTACAATTTTACAGTATATTACTGCCACTTTTAAAAGATCTGCCAACTTTCGCGGGTTTTCTTACAACCTTATTTGTTTATACAATACTGGATATTTCCATATCTAAATGATAAGGAAATGTTGGCAGAGCTTTCCTGTAGCAAGTACATCTCCATGTGATATTCAGGGGAATAAAAAACCGGCGAGGAAAATGCTTTAATGTTTACATATGTTACATTACATGTTCGCCGGATCCTGCTACAGGCTTTTATATAATTACTTAATTATACATTTTTTCCCATTGTTCTGTTCTTTACTTTGATTTTATACATTATTAACTTTGTAGACATAATTGGCAGAACAATGGGTACTTATTCTTATTAACTTACTTACTAAGTTAATATTTACTGTTTAATAGTATACAATGTTAATATTTACTCTTAATTAATAGCTTATTCTAAGTTTGTATCAAAAGGAATACTAAAGAGATAATGACAATAAAGAAAGTATAACGAAAACAATAACAAAGAAATAATATTGAAATAATACAAAATAGAATAAGTACAAAAATGACACATTTTTTCATTGGCTATCGGGTGCAAAATGCTTCAGTAAAAGATAGCTATTTGCACAACCTAGATTGCTACTTTACTGACGACGTTTGCCTGGAAATTAGGGGGCGTGGCCTAATTTCGTGATGTCGTTTAAGTGCATTGTTAACAATCTCCCCCTCGTGCGAATCTAGCACCTTACTAAGGAACAATGCACTTTTCTTTATTCAATATTACTAGACGTGAAGATGGTCGTCTCATCACGCCTGCTGTGGTTTTTACATCCACTATTCTGACCTTACCATCTTTCCCGGGTAGCACCCGCACGACCTCTCCCCGTGGCCATGTGCAACGAGGTAGTGTGTGATCAACGATGAGTACGATATCGCCTATTGCTGGATTAACGTAGTCTTGTTGCCTATTATCACGTCGTGGTAGTAGTGATGGTAAGTACTTTTTCACCCATCTGGCCCAAAAGTGGTCGGCAAGACGTTGCACCGTTTTCCAGGTGGTTTTTCCCACTAATTCATTATCATTGAATTTCCCCGGTGACGTCATACCGCTGGATCGCCCAATTAGGAAGTGATTGGGTGTCAGTGCTTCTTCGTTGTCGTCGAGATTTACAGGTGTTAGTGGTCTGGAATTGACTATGTGTTCAGCTTCCAGGATCAGTGTGTGGAGTACCTCCTCTCTGGGCGCGCGTTCTCTTAGAGTCGCCGACAGCGCGTTTTTAACTGATCTCACTAACCTTTCCCATGTTCCGCCCATGTGGGGCGCGCCTGGTGGGATGAACTTCCATTGTATGTCTCTTTGCTGAGATTCCTTTATTATTGCACTTTGGCTTTCTTTCCATGCTTCTGTCAGTTCCTTATTTGCGCCGACAAAGTTAGTGCCGTTGTCGCTGTACATGACAGAAGGTTTTCCTCTTCGAGCTATTAGTCTTCTTAATGCTAATATCATGGAATCTGCAGAGAGCGAAGCGGCGAGTTCTAGATGTACCGCTCGCGTGGTCATACATGTGAACAGTACGCCCCATCTTTTCTCATGGCGTCTGCCTATTGTTATATTCATAGGCCCAAAATAATCCACCCCCGTACATGTGAACGGTGGCTGATGGTGTGTCAATCTTTCCTTTGGCAGACCGCCCTGTGGTGCTTTCCTAGGTAATTGTTTGTTTACTTTGCACCACTGACATTCGTTATGAATCTTTCTTACGGTATTTCGAAGTGAGACAATGTAGTATCTTTGTCTTAGTTCGTTCATTACCGACGAATCGTTCCCATGATTGAACTTTTCGTGTTCGCGTTTTACAATTAAGCGAACTACTGGGTGTTTGCCATCTAGGATTATGGGCGTGTTGTAGTCGCTTGATAGGCTGTTGTCTGCCTGCAATCTGCCATTTAATCTTATGATGTTATTCGAGTCCAGAACAATGCACAGTCGACGAAGCCGAGAGCTCTTTTCAATTGGCTTTTCTGTTAGAAGACGATTTATTTCCTTACCGAAACTTTCCTTCTGTATTTGCTTAATCCATAGTTCTTCCGCTTGACGAATTAAATTCGGAGAAAGCGATGTAAGACACAAGTTAGACGATTTTTCGTAAGGCTTAATTTTGCTGGTTGACGGATTATTTTTATAACGCCTGGTCATACCTTTATAGCAAAATGTTGCATTTATACGAGTGCTTACGAAATTTTTAAATTTTTCTACAGCTTGCATGACTCTTGCCGTGGCTCGTAGTAGTCGAGTCCATGACGAAAATCTTTCAGGTTTAGGCAGAGATGGTGACTGGACTGGTTGGAGTGTTGCAACGGTTTTGCTCTTTTCTTCTCCCGTGTTTGTATTTGACAGGCGTTTCTTTTCTGTTGGCCATGACTCGGGTGAATCGTATAAGAATGACGGACCCTTATACCAACGATGGTCTTTGTCGAAGTCACTGGGTACTTGACGTGTGGCATCATCTGCTACGAACAGTTCTTTCATTGTGTCGCCCGTTTTCTTTTCCTGTGTCATGTAATTAATGAAGTTCACGGGTTTGGATGTGCTCGTTGTGCGTCCATGCATTACCCACCCTAGTTGTGTGAGTGAGGCGACCGGTAAGTTGGTTCCTCTAGACTTTATGTCTCGTGAAACTATGAGATGCCAATTGTCCTGGCCGATGAGTACTGTCGGCTGGACTTGTTCGTAGACAATTTGATCTTCAATTTCTTTTAAGTGTGAGCAGCCCTTCAATATTTCTTTGTTTACTGACTGCGAGGTTAAGTGCAGTTCTTTGATTGTCTGTGCACGTATTGTTTCTATGTTCCTTGCGAACTTTCCTTTCACACTTAATTTTATTTTGCGTGAGTTTGCGTCGTACATCTTGTTTCCTCCGACGCTTTCTATGGACAATCTTTCCTTGGGGCCTGTGGCTCCAATTGATTGCGCAATCTCTTCTTCTATCAGAGTGATAGTTGAGCCCTCGTCTAACAAGGCATGTGCACTTCTCGTTCCTTTTGGTCCATACAACTCAATCGGAATTATCTTTAGGTAAGCCCTTTGAGAGGTACTTACCGCGTTTGTGATGGCTGTTTTGACCGAAGGTTCAGTATCCTGTTTTTCACTCGCTTTCTGATAGTCATGATGCAACAATCTATGGTGTTTTAATTTACATTTGCCTACGCCACATGGGCTGGTACGGCAACTATCCCTTGCGTGTGTGCCCCGCAAACACGTGAAGCACACTCTAAACTTTTTGGCCATTGTCCATCTTTGACTTATGCCAAGCTGCTTGAATTTATCGCAACTCGGCAAACTGTGTTTTTCTTTACACAACGCACATTTGTTGTATTTCATTGGTTCGCTACTTGATGAACCTCTAGAACTGTGCCTTTCACCGTTCTCCCCCTCGGTTGCGGATCGTACCGTGTGTATTATTTTCTTTTTTCTCTCGAACGCTCGCACTTTATTTTCCGTGGGGACATGTTCCGTTGCGTAGATTATACTATATTGGTCGGCCATTTTATTCAAATATGCGGATATGATACATAGCTCCGGTTCGTTTCCCGAATACTTGTACCTATATTCCATCCACTTATATTTTACTATAGTATTCATTTTACTCACGATTTGCTTCGACATTTCTGGTGAGTGCAAAAAGTGAGGTTTATTTAATGCCCTAATGGTAGCTATACAGTTTGATATCTTGCTAGCAAACATGTATATATCCCGACCGTTTTCTCCCATTCTGGGTAATCTTTTAACATTTTCTAATTCATTGAGCACCAGTACGTCTGCTCTTCCGAACCTCCTTTCAAGGGATTCGATTATGACGTCGGTAGTCGTATGCGTGTATAGCAATGACTTGACCGCTTCTCTGGCGTTTCCTCTCAACGCTCTTCTGATCCTGGCTACATTCTGTACCTGGCTAAAATATTCCCGTGTGTCGCGGAAATATGTTACGAATGATATCCATTCGTTAGGGTCGCCGTCAAATATCGGCAGCTCCTGCAGATATTTCGGGGGATCCTTTCTTTCTTCATTCTTACTTACCTGTTTGATGGCCTGCATTAGGGCGCTGGCCAACGTCGTAGTTTCGGTGTGACGTGATACTTCAGGTTCTTTCATTACTTTTTCTGTAACTTCTTTGTTATCCTCTGGCGGTTCCAAATGCTGTGCCGTATTTTGGGATTGTAACCAATTATCGACTCGAGCGACGCTCTCGGCCGGCTCCTCCTCCACGTCGGATGCCTCTTCTTCTGAGTCGAGGCGGGCTAACTCTAATTTAGTCCTTGCCAACGCAGCGGCGGCCTCTGCCTTCTTCAATTCTTGTTGGTGTAGCTCCATCTGTGCCTTTAACTCGGCACGTTTTTTACCAGTTGAGCGTGTTGAGCGTGTCGATCGTCCTCCGGTAGACCTTGTATCAACCAAGGTATCACCTGAGCCTAATTGCGTTCTCTCCGTCGTCTGTGCATCATTCTGTTCCTTCCCGTTCTGTTCGGGAACATCATTCCTTTGGACTGTTTCTATGGACGTATCTGTCCCTTTGCTCCACGTATTTGTGGATCCGGACGTTCCAGCGGTTGACTCCGATGTCGTTGCGCCCTTTGTTGCGCATTTCATTGCTGCAGCCGCTGTCCGGGTTGTTCTCTTTGTTTCGTCCATTTCGATGCCCCCTAATTCCCTACGTTCCTAACGGTCCCTAGCTGTCCCTAGCGGTCCCTAGCTGTCCCTAGCTGTCCCTAGCGGTCCCTAGCTGTCCCTAGCGGTCCCTAGCTGTCCCTAACGTAACCCTCGTGTAAAGGTTTTACACGAGAACGGGATTGCAAGGATTGGACTCGTTTAGGATGGGTGGGAAAGAGCCTATCTCTCGTCAATGAGAGGTACCCGCGAGAGCTAAGATGGAGTGTCTTATTCTCGACGTACGGTGGCCTCCTCTCACGGACGGGATAGTTACGCCCGAGTACGCACTTTGTTAACACCGCTAGGATCGGTACGTACCGGTATGCGTTTCCCTCTCACGTGGCAGCGAGAGGGTTCGACGACTTGTTTCTTCTTTTGGTGCCTCAAGCCCAAGACACCAGTGTTGCAGTCGCCTCTCTGCGCACCACCGAAGTTGCTTCCTGATGATGTGACGTGGTCCTCTTCTACGTGGTAGCTCCGGGCCGGTAACAGACGAACCCTTGTGGATCCTGCGATGAGAGACAGTATTACGTAAGCTGTCTCAACATCCGCCGGTCGAAGGACCATAAATTGTTGTAAATATCGTTGTAAATAATTTCCGCGGCGCTATTCAATCCACCGGGCTCGTAGAGTGGCGGAGCCGGAACTATCTGCTGGGTTGAGGGGATCACGTGAATAAAAGGTCTTGTGTTGATTTTCTTAATTGGCTTTAGGGCTTGCGGTGGTGTTCGAGACGGTGTTGACTTTGCTTCATATAGAAGACGTCCGTAGACGTAGTGGATTTCCCTTAATTTCCTTCCTTAGAAGACGTCTGATGACGTATTGGATTTCCCTTGCTTCTTTTAGAAGACGTCTGGTGACGTATTTGGAACCGTTGTTCCTACCTTATGAGACGTCTGATGACGTATTTGATCTTTGCCGTTTTTGTCGTTATTTTCCACAACAACCGGGTCCTCCGCACTCTTGCGCGCTTTCAGCGCGCGAGCGCAGGTACGAGTGTGAGGAACCCCTCGTACTCGGGCGTCATCTCAGGGGGCAACAGCTCCCCTGGTCGTTGGTTGCTGACCTGTGTCAACTTATGTTGGCCTTGATATTGGACTAGATTATGTTGGTGATTGCAGGAGCTCGCGAGGCAGCGGACGTCGGTCCGGCGGCCGCGAGTGCAGAGGCGCTAAATTTCTTAGGTGAGTGTGTGGTCCATTATCGGCGCGGTTGTAAAGGCTCCGCGCCAATTGGACCACGAATTCTTCTATCGAAGGCATCTGCACGTCGCGGGCGATGACGTCATTGCGTACGTAACGCCCCGCTCCTACGATTATACGCAGAGCAACGTTCTGCTGGACCTGCAGCCGTTTGCGCTGTGTTTGGGAACACAGCGCGTACCATGCTGGCGCAGCATATGTGAGACGCGAGCGGACGTAGGCTTTATAGATCCTCAGTCGCGTTCGGAGAGGCAGTCGTGATGCCAACACAGGTCTCAGAGTCGCTCGTGCAGCCTTCGCCTGGCGGACCATTTGGTCCACCTGCGGAATCATGCGCAGCGAGCGATCAATGTGGCATCCGAGGTAACGGACAGAGGACTCCCATCCTACGTCCTGACCTCGGAACTTGAGCGGTGGCGGCATGGTACGCTTTAGGCCGGTAAGCAGGGCGGCCGTCTTCGAAACGTTGACGGCCATTCTCCACTTATCCAGCCAGTCAGGCAGCAGGTCCAGGACACGTTGCATTTTATTGGCAGCAATATTAGCTCTGCGTGAAGATGTAAAGAATGCGCTGTCATCGGCGTATAATGCCAAGACAGCGTCTTCCTCCCACTCCTGCAGCTGGGCATGTAGAGTGGGGATGTCGTTAGCGAACGCCGCATATAGACACGGCGAAAGGCAACTCCCTTGTGGTACTCCTGCAGTAATGGGGCGTGGCTGGGAAGCCACGTCCTCGACCGAGACGTAGAAACTTCGACCCTCGAGGAAGGACGCTACTATCCGCACAATTGCAGGCGGCGTCCTGGTATCCAAAAGTTTGAAGAGCAACCCCTCGTGCCATACACGATCAAAGGCCTTCTCAATGTCTAAGAAGACTCCAACCGTGTATCGGCCCCGGTTGTTCTCTGATGCCAGGTGATGTAGGACACGCGTAAGCTGGAGCGTTGTGGAGTGGTTTCTGCGAAATCCAAATTGCTCCGCCCTGATTGGGAGATGCGGACGGAGACGTCGCAGCAACAAACGCTCGAACAGCTTAGCAATGTGGGATAGCAGAGTTATGGGACGGTAGCTCGAGGGCTGACGGCGGTCTTTTCCCGGTTTCGGGAGGACTATGACTTTACCCAGCTTCCACGATGCAGGGAAATAGCCAGTGCGGAGGATCCCATTGAACAGTCTGGTCAATGCTACCAGACCCTTCTTAGGCAGCTGCATTAGCGCCATCGTTGAGATGTCATCTGGACCCGGCGCCTTTCGCCTATGCAGGCGAGCAACTGCCTTGCGCAGCTCTGACGGGGAGATAAAGTCATCTCCCCGGAGCGGAGGCGCCGGAACACACAGGAATTCTCTAACGCGGCGTTCGACTTGCCTATGGAAATCGGCGGCGGCGTCTGCGGCAGAGTGAGGAGTAAACTGTTCCTCCATGTGGTTGGCAAGAATTTCAGCCCGGTCCATGGCAGCGTAACAACGTTTACCCGCGCTGTTGAGCAGCGGGTAAACGGGGGCTGGAACTTTAGTCAGCTGTCGATTGAGGCGGTATAGGCTGACATCGTCTTCTGCCGCCCGGTCTATGATATCATTCCAGGCGGTACCACGGAACGCCTTAACCGCATTCGACAGCTGCTCCGTCAGGCTGTTGAGTTCACGCTTAACCCGCGGACAGCGAGAGCGCGCCCAGAGCTTTCGTAGTGCGCGTTTGCGGCGTAAGTCGGCACACAAGTGTGGCGGCAATTCCTCTCGGCGGTAGGTCGCAGAGGATTTTGTTGTAGCTGCGGCCTTCGCGGCTTGGATTCTTGTAGTGATATAGGACGCAGCTGTTTCCACCTCCTCCGGCGTGGAGAGAGTACCGCGGAGGGAAAGATCGGATAGCGCCCCACTATAGGTGCGCCAGTGCGTTTTATCTCTGGGTGCCCTTGCGGCTGTAAAATCCGCCGCGAGGCCAAGCGTGATTAGAATGGGCAAATGTTGCGTATCCAAATCATATAGTACGTCGACATGGACCGGACAGTGGAGGGCCTGACATAAGGCCACATCCAGGACGTCCGGGGAATACCGTGGGTTGGCGGGCACATGGGTGGGCGCATCCGGGCCCACCACCTCGTACCCTTGGTTTTCGGAATCCTCGATGAGCCACCTTCCCGCGGGGTTAATCACACGGGAACCCCAAGCCGGGTGTTTGGCATTAAGGTCCCCTGCCACGAGTGTAGGCGTGCTTCCATCGAGTATTTTTCGGATGTCCTGTTTGTGGAATGGTGATCCGGGGGGTCGGTATGCGGCAAACAAACGGAGTTCCGCGCCGGCGGCATTCACTCGGACCCCTATGGAGCGAGTAGAGGTGAATGGCGGCAGGTCCAACTCTTCGTGTATTAGGTCTCTCCTCACGAGGGCAGCGGTGCCTCTGTATGGCACTCCCTCGGGTGATACCTCGTCGCGTCGATACACGAAGAAGTTGGGTAGACGGAGGTCACGTTGAGGCGACAATTTGGTCTCGCCCAGTAGAACAACATGGATGTCCTGCGACTGGACGAGAGTTCTCAGATGGTGGAGATGTCCCCTGACACCCCCCGGATTCCAATATATAATTCTAAGGTTGCCTCTGCTGGCCATTATAAAATGGTGTCAGTTGTGCCAATCCACGCGCTGCTGCCGTGGCCAAATCGGCGCCGGAGCATGCGGCCAGGAAGAATTCCGCCAAGGCACCGATCAACATATTGATCGGCTCCCCGTTCGGCTCCCCTGTTGGTAGGACAACTCTCTGTTGTCCGGCTGCTGGAATTGGGATCGTAGGCCTGTACCCGGCTTGTGGCGCGGGAGTGGGCGTAGGAACTAACGTCGCAGCAATAGCTGATTCCGGTGCGTTCACTACTGCCCATGTTGGCACCTGCACTGGCGCTACTGGAGCCCGAGACGCCGGCCCCGGTGCAGGCTGTGGCGTGGAGGTGGTTGGGGCAGTAGCCGCTTTGTGTTTGCGGCCACCCCGTTTCCTTCTCTTGCGTTGCAATGGAGCGCCCCTTTCAGTTGGCTCATTCGCAGGTGCAGCTAACGTAGCCGCACCCGGGACAGTGGCCACATAGACCGGTTGCGCAGGATGCTGTAGTACCGCACGTCCCACACGCTGGGAGGCTGGTTGGTTGGTAGGTAGGGGTGCATGTGTTTGGGTACCCATTTTGCGGGCCACGCGGCGAAATACCGCACAGCGACGGTCATTTGCCGCGTGATCCTTCGCGCAATTTGCACAGGTTGCCGGCTGGTCTCTTGGCCGCGGGCATTCTGCTGCTGGGTGCTCCCCCGCGCAGCGAACACATTTTTGTGGTCGGTAGCAATTATACGAGGCGTGGCCGAAGGCCTGGCACCGATGACATTGTGCGGGCCCCCCGCGACCTCTCCACGCCTCGATAGTTATTCCCGGCATAAACAGGAGCTCATCGATCGCATACAGGCGAGAGAGCTCCTGTGGCGTCAGATGGTCCAGCTGCACGTGGAACATGCAACCCGGTCGTCCACGACGTGGTGGAAGGGCGCGTACATGCCGAACCGTATATCCGCGCAGTTCTAGCGCCTCCCTGATTTCTTCAGGGGGAGTATCATGAGGTAGTCCTCTCAAAGCCACTTTAGTTGGCAGTTCTTCTGCTGGCGCATAGCAGTACCAGGACAATGCAGGCTCCTTCTCACCAAGCTCCATGAGGTAGGCCTGCACTGTCCGATATTCTTCAGGTGTTCGCGAGATAAAGCGGACACCTGATCCAAAGGGCCTCGCATTGGGGGGGTGTCCCAGTTTATTTTTAATAGCAGCAAAGTGGCGCGTCCAATTGGGCAGCCGCTCCACCACTATCGGCGGATAGCTGCGTGCTTGTGCTTGTTGAGCTGTGGACGCGGTCTCGGGCACATCCTCGCCGCTGGCTGTCTCTTGGACAACGGTTGCGCGAGGTTTTATTGAGGGTGGTGGAGATGAAGCCACGGCGGCAGCATAGGATGGTTGTGATTGTCCATCCGGTGAAACTTCGATTTCGGGTGGATTTGGCCCCAGCGTGGCGTAGCTAGTGCTATCCAATCCACGGGGGCCAGCGGGTTCCTCCTCCATAACCGATGAGGGGGACGATGTTGGTGCCCCTAAAGGCAATGAGGTGTGAGAAGGAGCGATAACTTCTACTTCCCTCTCAGTGGACTCAGGTCGCCTCCTAGGGGGGCGCTGAGGAAGTGGTGCCGCGCCAGAGATGGTAATACGCGGGCGTGGTACTTGCGATTCCAGTGAGGTTCTGGGTGCTGGGGAAGGGGGGGAGTCTGCGCTGCAGCACAGTCTCTTCTCGTCCCCTTCTTCCTCTTCTCCGGATTCCGGCGTAGGGGGGCGGCGTAACTTGGCCGCGGCTCGCCCTGTCTTTCGTCGCACGGTTTCCCCCGAAAACGGAGGCTCAGTTCCGTCTGAGGGAGTACCGGAGGCGGCGGATGCGGACGGTGTTGGGCGCGCGTCAGTTGACCCGCGCGGGCCCAGTTCGTTGGGATCTACTTGGCGGATCTGATGAGGTGCGAAGAGATCGCGGGCCACAACTGTCCGCGGCGCTGATGCTCCTCTTCTTCGATTCGCCTTTTCACGGACTAGGGGTCGCCCCCTGTCCGCCATTGTCTTCTTTGGCCCGACTTTGATTGAGGGGAACTACTGTATACACTCCCGGCGTGGGCAACCCATCGGGCTAATCCCCGTGAAACACGCCGCGTACGAATGAACAGTGGTACCGAAATGCGGGAGCAGAAGCCTCGACGCAACGGGCGTACTGCGTGGAACCTTTATAAGTAAAGGATAAGCAGTGCGCAGAAAACTCGACTTAAAAGTTGGGCTTGGTATAGATCGATTCACGTAACTTTACCGATGGCTATACCGGTAGCTGTTGCGTTATTTTCCATTTTTTCCTATCCGCTTATTAGGGTTACGGCGTTACCGTAAGGAGAGCCGTTGGCGGTTTTTTCCGTTAAGCCGTTAATGACCGTTATCCCGTCTCTCTTCACCACCCCTCCCCCTTCAACCGTCTTTATTTATTTTTCCTATTATTATTTTACACATATTATTTACATTGTTACATATTTTATTTACAATTTTACAGTATATTACTGCCACTTTTAAAAGATCTGCCAACTTTCGCGGGTTTTCTTACAACCTTATTTGTTTATACAATACTGGATATTTCCATATCTAAATGATAAGGAAATGTTGGCAGAGCTTTCCTGTAGCAAGTACATCTCCATGTGATATTCAGGGGAATAAAAAACCGGCGAGGAAAATGCTTTAATGTTTACATATGTTACATTACATGTTCGCCGGATCCTGCTACAGGCTTTTATATAATTACTTAATTATACATTTTTTCCCATTGTTCTGTTCTTTACTTTGATTTTATACATTATTAACTTTGTAGACATAATTGGCAGAACAATGGGTACTTATTCTTATTAACTTACTTACTAAGTTAATATTTACTGTTTAATAGTATACAATGTTAATATTTACTCTTAATTAATAGCTTATTCTAAGTTTGTATCAAAAGGAATACTAAAGAGATAATGACAATAAAGAAAGTATAACGAAAACAATAACAAAGAAATAATATTGAAATAATACAAAATAGAATAAGTACAAAAATGACACATTTTTTCATTGGCTATCGGGTGCAAAATGCTTCAGTAAAAGATAGCTATTTGCACAACCTAGATTGCTACTTTACTGACGACGTTTGCCTGGAAATTAGGGGGCGTGGCCTAATTTCGTGATGTCGTTTAAGTGCATTGTTAACAGTATTACTGCCTTGAAAATTGATATCTTGTTTTAGTTCCAAACGCACTTTGTTTACCGTTGGTATTTCTTTCTTCACTACATAGAAAAAGTGGATTTTTTGACGTATAGCACATAAATCGAAATCATCCAAATTAATCCAATTTCCAGGTGGTTTTCCAGGGGTGACAATTTTCTTTAACGTGCTTGCCGCTACTTTTCCTTCTTTAGTAATTCGCGAAACCGTTTTCACGGAAACACCTGAAATAAACAAATATATTATTTTCTGTTAATTAATCCATTATGATATTTCTATGTTCAATCATAAGTTTGCATAAAATACAATGAACTATATCGTCCATTAGACAAAGTTAGGCCTTTTTTTGAGTAATAGTTTTTATCCGACTAATAATATTTTACCCATTTATTAGGCAAACACTTAAACTCTGGCATCCCTAAAATTTACCTGTCATGGCAGCGACTCGCATTTGTACATTATTTAACGGGATTAATACTCCTTTATTCTTCTGCTCCAATTCACAAAATTCCTTCACTTTAAAGATCATTTCCCGGGCTGCACTTTTTACAACTTTACGCGACATGATCAATTTAATTTCAAGAAAATCCACGAACGATATTCCCCACGCACACTCCTGACAAACTACAAGATGGCGGAGTTGTCAAATTTAGTTCCAATTTTTCTCGCAAGACTTCAGTGCTGGCGAGGACTCTACAGTTTGGCGCTTTACTTTTTATTCGTGATACCGCTCCTGCTGTTTTAGCTGTCATTGCTTTGGCCCCATCTGTACAAATATCGATTTAATCATTCCAATCGATATGGTTTATTTTACAAAAAAATGTTAATCGTGTTAAAAATTTCTTCTCCGGTAGTGTTAGTTGGCAGCGATTCGCACATAAGCAAGTCTTCTTCGAGTGAATGTTTATATGGATATCGCACCAGCAAGATGGCCAGTCCAGTAACATCAGTCGACTCATCCATTTGCAAGACGAATATGTTGTGTTGAAGGCGACCAACAAGTTCTTGTTTGATGTAGCTTGCGAGATCCTTAATTTGACGCGAAACAGTACCGTTAGAAAGCGGCACTGTAGAAAGATGCTTTGCAGATTTTTCATCGAGCATACATTGTATTACGTCTGCCACACGTGGTTTTATTAAATTCTTAGCGATAGTATCCGCTTCTCCTGCTTGTACAATGCGATAGCTGACCAAATACGATGCCTCCGTGCCTTTTTCATTCAAAGTTTGGGTCGCCATACGTCATAGTTTTTTGACATCTTAATAATTGTGTCAGTTTGATTTAAATTAGTTTGTATTTTCTGATAGGTCGTGAGTAGGGAATGCAATCTCGAGCTATTTTTCGAGATTCAATCTCGTGGACAGACACTGTCCTTCTTAAAATCTCGTTGAAAATCTCAATCGACACGGTCTAGATCTCGAACGAGGTTTCAAGACAGCGCGTGCGAATCATTCGTGTTGATCGGTGCGCGGTAGTGCGCCAACTTGGCCAACCGGCCACGGCGCAGGCGCGACGCGGGATCTGGGCCGGATCGCGGCGGTGGTGGTCGACACGGTACACCCAGCGAGTGAAGTTTTTCTTTATTTACCTATTAGCATGGTACAATAATACAGGTATGGCATTCCCAAACACAAAGATCACGTGGGAGACACAAGCCTACGTCATCTCCCCTATGAACGGTTCCCAAATTTAGTTTGGGGAAAGTAGATCTAGTAAAAAACATTTTTTCGGGATATAATTTAGTTAACCAATGTTCTATTCCAGGATCCACACAATGTATACATAAACCAAAGGTCACCCGTTATTAAGCTGTTTGGCAATGGTAGCAAACATACACACAAACACAGGCACAGACACATACAAACTTTCGTATATATAATATCAATCGGATACCTACTCAGCGCTTTTGCCTGCAGCACCGCAAGCGTTGATGGATTATCGTGACAAAAACCATCCTATGTCCATGACCTGTTGTTTTAAGCTACTGAAGCTATCCAGTAAATTTTTATTCATTTAATCGGTTCAGTAGCAGTCTATTCGTGAGAAAATAATTGCAAAATAGACAGACCCACTTTTGCATTCTTAATTAATATTAATAAAGATTGTAGGGTTTACATATTAGTAGAGATTCTAGGGTTTAGTACATAAAACAAGTTGACTGTCGAAGCTTTTATTGTAATATTCAATACAGAGTGTTTGATACTTTATATAATTTTCTTTCGTACTTTTTTTGTTGTTGATTGCATACGATATTTCTATTTAACTCTCTCAGTCGTATGTAGGTTCTTGTTCTTACTAAGCAAAGTATTACAGAGTACTCTATTTGGGGGTACTTCGGGTAACGATCCTTGACATCATTGTGCACTATGTCAGTCAGGCGTTTGAAAATGAATTGATCTGTGGACAGCGATTTCCCATGAAATTTCTCAAACTCAGTTTCCATTATTTGAGCAACGCTTATGAGCTCTTGACATTGATAAATCAGCTTTCCCTTGATATAAAGTTTATCCACTCACAGGAACCACTTTCAGGATTTAGAGCACGGGTTTGGTTTCCAAGATGTGGGTACTTTCCTAAATATCTCGAAGCAACATAGCCGGCAATGTATTTAAGGCCCTGTTCCTTGACTTCATTACTAGCCACCTCCGTTTCAAAATCATTCAATAATTTCTTTTCTTCGTCAGTTGGCATATACATGGAAAAGTCGCAATTATTAGAAAAGTTTGTCTCTGCTTCCAACACGTCACTTTGTAATAAGGATATTAGTCGGTATGTATATAAATAGGTGTATAAAGGTCTCTGTAATAAGGATATATATTAGTTGGTCGAGCATTTAAATACATTCGCTGAATGCTTTCCTAGGATGTACCATTTCAGCCGATGTTTGAAAGAAAGCGCTGTGGGGTGGTCATGTGTTGCACCCATACCTCTTATGTATGAGAAGAAATTCTCCAAAACGTCTTGGTTAAATCGAGACGTTAATATGTACTCCAAATTAAGGTTCGCTCTTCCTTTTAAATCTTCAAACAAGTTGACAAGAGACTTGTTTGAAATTAAAATGCCTCTTTGAAATGGAGTCATATTGTTTTTTTTTTTACCTGTTTTTATGTTTTGCATCAAGTAATTCATTTTGTCTAGAATCAAATTTTGTGCATCCAATTTAAGGCCGTATGCATTTTTGTTGCCTTCAAATTTCATTCGAGCATTATAAACATCGAACCAGTTATTAAACACTTTGAAAATGTAAGACAGCTCTAACCAGTTCCCGTCTGGCAAAAAATCTTTTATGCCGCACCATTCAATTGCTTGAGCTACTGTATTTGAGAATAGTTGGGCAGCTGGGCGTACTTTTTGCCTTTGCGAACCTTCAACATTGAGATGATATGACGTTATTTTGTGAGCCAATTTGAGATCGTTCTGAGACAAAAACAGTATTTTTTCTATGGTCTTCTTTGTCAATACATTGTTGTTGTATACAAAGCCATGGTCTATAAAATGATTTCTCGCCAGTTTTAGTAGATGAGGGACGTCATAAAAAAAGAAGACTTTCAAATTGCTGTCACCAGGATGATTAAAATAAGTCTGTTGGTCATTTTCAACGCCAACATTTAATGACCTGATCAATCCCTGGTTCCCAGGCCCCATATCGCACGTTACTGAAACCACTGTAAGACCAGCCTTATACATTTTTTTAATTATGTCAAATAATATATTTTTGGTCATCTTTTGGTCACATTTAAAATATATAGGCTGCTTCCATTTCCCGCAAAGACCACGGGCCATTACACATTAACAGTTGTTATATGGTCCGACTTTTTGTTTATATTTCTGATCTATTTCAATTTTATTTGAGAGATAAATCTCATCAAAAGCCAACGTTACAAGTTTTTCCAGGGCGTTAAAACTCTTGGCTTTGAATTTCATCAAAGTAAGAACGTTTTCTAATAGCCCTTCCTTAATCTCAAACTTGCACGCCCATTTGCGGAGTGTAGAAAAAGCCGGCAAAGGAATTCCAACGGTGGCTCTCAAGTGACGATAGCCCTTTGGACTTATACTTCTTAACGAAATAGCTGCAGCAATATCTTCCGCGGACCATCTCACACGACGCTTATTAGGCTTCATGAGGCAACGGATTTCACCGGAGGCCAAATTTTTTTTAAATTATTTTTTAAAACATGAAAATCATTGGCAGTCTTTTGTAATTGCTTATGTTCATCCAGAGGAATCGTGATATTTTCGTCACTGAAACACACACATATATACATATATATATAATATATATAATAGAAAATTTGAATTTTACGTGACTGAAATAGAATAAGATACATTCATAAGAAAATAGTTTAAATTAAGTTACGATAAAAAGAAATGTTAATGTAGGTACCTTTTCTCAACGACCTTTGAGGAGTCCGAAATCTCATTAGCTGGTGTTGTGTTACATTCATCAGGAAAACACTTTTTATTGCCTGAAGTACCTGTTGTTTCACTGGTTATTTCTATTGACGTACTAGGCATATTTTGTGTGTCTATATCATCAATCTGTAGTGTAGGTAATGCGCCTGGTTTTTATATATTATCAATCAGTATTGAATGTAATGCGTCTGGTTTGTCTATATTATCAATCTGTAGTGTAAGTGATAAATCTGGCTTTAATTTTCTAACTTTTCTTGGCGATTCCTTTAAGAAAATGTACTGCAGCGGCTTGATATAGTCAGAAGATAAAAAATGGTTTAGACATACTCTCCCTAAAAAATAAAATAATTATAAAAAAATAAAAAATATTGAATAAGAAACAAACAAATATTTATGGCAACTTGACAGCTGAACAGCTGGCCAACTCGAATTTAGCTTTTAATCTGCCAATTTTGAAGGGTTACATTTGACAGGAGTTGAGCCCAAAGATATAAGTTCACCATAGTGAAAGATCGCAGAATCGCAATTTCTGATCAAACCTTGTTAATCGATAGAGGACTTCAATATCAATAAAAAATGTTCTATACCCTAATCGAAACCAGTTATACTTTAAACACATAATAAAATTTCCATACATACCATTTTTAGTAGTAGTTTTAGGTCCGCAATAGCGAAGCCATTCTTTGGCTACAGATTCTTTTGAGGGAAATGAAAATAACCTTATTGTACCGCCTTTTACACTTCTACTCTTACAGTTTCGAATAGAACAACCGACCATTTTAAGATTGTGATCAAAGAAACGAGAATTTAATTGTTAGCCGACCATAAAAGTTTGGGAAACACTGTGTACAAGTGCATAAGCAAGAGCGGAATATGTAATTCAAACACGTTAGACGAAGATGACGATACACGACAAAATGGGGGAACCTCGATGAAACAGCTGTTTCCTGTGCTACCAATAGCGTGAAATCATAACTCCCCGACCTCCTTATATTTCCTGTGCATATCCGATAAAACTGAGGTTTTGATTGAAATAAATACGTTAATCGTTTTAAATTGAATCGTTTCGTTTGATTGAACAAACAAAATGACAATTGAAATGCTTTGTTTATTTTATTTAATAGAGTAATAATAACAGATTTTTTTCAAATTTCCTTGTTTAGTTGCAATAAATTGGCAACTGGATAGTGACGTAAACAAGTGTCACTCGCGAAATGCGAGACCTTGTTTTTTGGATCATGCCTATTAGTTTTTGACAGCGCGATAATGTAGATAATTGATTCCGTTATACTATTTCCATTTCTTTATTTTCTCGATGACAGCTCACACACAGTGGTCGATATAACTTTGTTCTAGCGTCAACGCCTAAAACTCCGAACAAAAATTAGGCACCAAGACGTCATATTTCATTAACAAGGTCACGTCAGCCAGAAAGCAATTTTAGGGATGTAGTTAGTCGATCGACTGTGTTTTTATTATAATAACTTGGAAATGTTACAATCAAAATCGACTACTAGAACATACGATTTTTTTTAATCATTACATTACTGGCGGTTTTTATTACTATTAAATTAGTTTTCATTTATTGTAATGAAAATACAGTCATCTTGTTTCATAATTCCACATAAAATCATGATATATATATATATATCATGACCTATCGATAAACGTAACACGATAACAGATCCAATATTTTTTTACAAAATGTAAGAAACTAAACTACTGCCGGATACTTTTGTACAAATTTATTAACTAATATTATATTTCATTACAAGATGTTACACGTGTTAATTCTTGATTGATAATGCCAACTTCTTTAAAATTTTCGAAGCTGTTGTAAAATAAGTAGGTATAGGTAGGTACTCGACAATGAAACGAAATAATTATAATGACAGGTAATCTTTATTTATTTATTTTAATCAAAATCTGATGAATCGTCACTGTCACTCGATGAGCTCTCCCCAACATTTATTATAAGTTCCTGTACTTCTATATTATCGAATGCCACATGAATTTCCCAATCCGACGCTATAATGTTTTGGGTTCTTCTCACAATTTTTTCCCAGTTTTCGGCAGTTACTTCTGCACATGCATTTTTTTAATAAATCTAACATCTTGTTTGCCGTAAAAGGGGGATGGGTATTGTTTCGAGCGGCGTGTCCTTTGATTTGTGCCCATATTAGTTCTATAGCATTGTACTGGCAATGATACGGCGCAAGTCGAAGAACCCAATGACCACATTCGGCAGCTATTTCGTCGATAACATATCTTTTAGGGAGGCTTTTTTTCGATTTTATAATATTCACTAATTGTACTTTTAATAAAGTATTATCCACATTTTCGCCATGACGTTGGAGCCAGTCAATTATCTCTTGTTTTTTATTGGCCTGCGTCGGCATTTTATCAATTTGTCTGGAGTGATATGTAGCGTTGTCCATAATAATTATCGACGGTTCTTCCAGAGATTGCACCATTTAAATTTTAGTGATAGGTAGATAAATAGGTGTGAAATGCAGTTTTCTTTCTATGGGTAAAAAATAAGATAAATATACTCAAGAAACTTTATTTAACGTGAAAACAAACATGCAAGTACATTTTTTAAATGAACTACATAATTATTTATTAATATTACGTGGTGCCGTTGATATGCTGCTGTGGATGGGTTAAAAACAATTGTGATTAGATGCTAACGCTAATTCGGTGTTAAAAGCACACCAAATAACGGATAATTGGGACGGATCCACTGTTTCTATGTAAAAATGCATTAGCAAGCACTATACTCGTGTGGCTAAAAAATATTAAAAAAAAAAATATATATTTTCGGCTACAAGAACAACAGAATATTATGTTTTAGCAGTTATGATTTATGCGTAATACTAGACTTAAAACTAACTCCGTTCTTTTCTAAACCGTTTTAATGTTATGGTGTCAAAAGAAAACTTTACCTCCATATCGTTATAATATCACTACAATTTGGAGTCGCAAAGGCATCACTAAATCACAGAACGCTGTTTTTGAGATACAATGACTAGCCATCAAGTAAAACAGAATTATTTAGGATACCAAAACCGTTGGTAGCAATAACTGGATAAAAATCTTGTTACACTTAAAGCAGTCAAGTAAAAACAGCTATTATGACACCGCTATGTTAAAAACATAAATAAATATTCCTGCCCAACGTAATACTAAAGAATGATCAAACTTAAAATTATTTTTAATAACAAGTAAATATCAAAAGCGACATGCCCTTTTGGGTTTGCAAAATCGAAATATTTTCAACATTATCAGTTATAAAAATACTTAAACCCGAGAGAGTACCAAGTGATCACAGATTTCGAAAACTCCGTTCATATTAGTAGTAACATTACCAATACATCCGGATTCACCTATTACTAAGTAGCATTAAAAATGATTTATGCTCGTTACAATCGTTACAATGATGTTACAAATGCCGATATAGCCGAATACACACTGCTGAATTTTGTGAGCAAGATTCTATAATTTAATGTTACATAATTGATTTATTTTTTATTATCGGCAAATATGTAACGACACGTTCACCAGCCAGTACTTGCGACTAAAATTACAAAATGCATTATTGCTTTGGCAATTACAAGTTTAACTGTTGCACACAACCTGTCACTGATCTCTGTACATTAAAATAATAAATAAAAATATTTCATAAATTCTTCAACTAGAGAACTCGTAGTACTGGCGTGGGAACATCGTGAGGGTGAAATTACAGTTGGTGTACGAAATATTAATCTTCTATAGATTTTGAAATAAAAGAGATATCCCTCCTGTCGCCACCCCCACTGGTTATTTGTTACTAATGAACACAGCATTGGTTACAAGCGAGTGCCAGGTGCCAAATTTTTGAATAACCAAAAAAGACCCTGTTACGTAAACGGTTTTAAGCTACACTTACTCAGCTTAATACTTACCTAAAGACAACACGCTTCATACTTACGTTATAAATATACCCACTTACTAATAAAACTGTAATGTAATAATATAAAATGTAATAATACTCTTTTTCTGTTAAAACATTGTCAAAGGACTACAAAACTTAATCAGATTCTTCAAGCGTGTAATAATGTTATTTATTAGTAAGAGGGTATTTAGTTAATAATAAAGAAGTGATATCGCACGTTAGATCAGTGAACGAGTAAAAGATGGAAATTCACTTTAATATTATAAACGTTTTCGTTCGTTTAACAACTGATCTCTTTGTTTTGAGTTGACATCTGTAAAGTTCATCCTCATTTTTCCACTTATTGTCCGCAGATCGTAAACAAAATATAATTATGCAAAATCACGGAACTTAGTTGTTGATCCTTTTTACGATAAATTGTTTGAACTCAAACTAACCCATTTAATATTATCTGTCAGATTGACCGAGTCGTTTTTTAATTCAAATACTAAACTCTTTGGGCTATAGAAAACTCGTTCTTATGGTTTTATTGTTTCATAGAACGAATGAACTTTGGAAGAGTCAACGGTTAAATTCCGTGATTCTTTGAGAAAATAACATTTAAAAAACTACAAATATTTTTTTTTTAAAAACATAAATCGCCATCGTAATGTACACAGAGATCGTAATTTCGTATATAAGGTATTTTGATAATTATCTCCTATTATGGAAATACAAGCATTCTATAAAATAATTCAGATACCTACACCAAAACATGCATACATAGAACATTATGATTTCTAAATAGCCTTTCAAAATACGAAGTTTAAAATGGAGGTCGGGATTTCGGAACACATTTGTATTAGGCATTATAAAAACCAATCATTGCAATATTCGACGTATAGTATGAGAAGTTCGTTTCGGCCGAATAACGAAATTCGTATGAATTGACAATTTTACGAGTTACCGCATATGGACGTTTAAAAATGCATAGTGTGGCGAACACAGTACTAACCAGATGCATTTCTTACATTACATACATATTTAAAAATGATCGATAAATAATTAGTAATTTATTTTTTTATATATCCCTACTGACAAATGAATTTGAATTTTTAAAAGTAACAATCTACAAGTGTTCTTACGTCACAGCAATAAATCAAACTAACAAAAGCGCGCAGTACCTACGCGCTGCAACATCCGATTGTTGTATCGATTTAAACAATAGCGCGGTTTACGTTACTGTGCCTTTAGATTTCTGAAGTATTGTGAAAATTAGCGTTCCCGTTTTCGCTAAATATAATGAAAGAGCGAAAGTTTGTTTTGCAATGACTTGTCTCTGGGAGCGAGAGTAATAATATACATAAATCTGTTTAGCCTCAACATTCCCTGTGTTAGCTATAACACTATTCGTTTTTAAGTTTAAATAGAATATGGGTATAATTGTTTTATTTTAATACACGTTTATTTTATTTATTAAAGGTCGGGTGACCTTTAATAAATAAACGTGCATAACATACCTCATACAAATATTTTATATATAATGTTTTTTACACAAAGTTACCTATTTGAGTGACAAAATCTGTCTATATTTTTTCTGTTCGCTTCGCAAGAATTCTCACTGCAGACACATTTAAACGTCCTTACGCGGAAATCTTTACGGCCTCTAGTTAGACGGCCAAGTGGCTTGTTTCCATCTACATAATAATTTTTTTTACAAGGTTACATTCACCACACTAAATTTTTGCACTGATAGTCTATTGCGTGGTTATCGATTTAGATATAACTGAGCGTGACGCAAAAAAATTGAGTGTGACCTTGATAATGTCTTTAGAAATCCAATCAATGTTTTTTATGATTCTTATAGCATATGGCTAACCAGTTTTTTTTTTGGAGATAATATTAACACATTTACAGATATAGTTAAAATGTTATCAAAGCCTGGTCAAAATGTATGGCCTAAACCTTTTGTGATTGAGATAAGCCTCTTGTCCGTCTGAGGGAGTCGATTTGTCGCTGGATCATTTGAACTGTCCCAGGGTGAACGCGTCTATTATCTTTGGAACGTGTTCGTCGATGCCAATTATATCGAGTACGCCCTCGTGCGAACCATCGGTGCTGGCTGCACGATGCGACGCCAGCGACATAGTGATTAGCCTACAAACAAGAGTTTTCCTTATTATACACAATAGATAAATATGCAACGTAACACAAAAGTATAAAACATTACACCTAAGGCGGTCTTATCGCTAACAGCGATCTCTTCCAAACAATCAAAGGATTAGAATTGTTGAGAAATAATGAGGTTATGTAGAATTTCATAATACAGTCACTAATGTTACTTTGTTAATACTTACTTAGATTCCGGCTGCCTCATCTCCTGGCAGTATTTCAATAAAATGGGAACAGGCCAGCGGTCTGTATGTTCCTTAGTAAGGAACTAGAGTGGGTCATACTATCCCCCTGTCTAACGAGCTCGGTCGGATGATGATTTACCTCATATATTACAGTACGCTCACGAGTTCATAACAATTGTAAGGAATGCGGTAGTGCTGCGATCTAATTACTAATGGTAATATCGATAATGACCAATTAATTATCGATAATTGTATGAGTGATGATTATGTAGATAATATGATTTTGAGTTTATTTATTACAATTAACTAGTTACTTTATATTTAAATGTTATGATGGTTTAGGTGATTAAAAAAGTTATGTTATAAATTTATCAAGCAATTATTACATAATTAAAACAAGGCAATAAAATTTAGTTAGTCTTAAATTTAGATGCCAATTCACCCTTACAAAAAAACGACAAAACTGGACACCAGTAATTTGCGTTGTCGAGAAGCGCAAAAAGACAGCACTCGAGAAATGACGAGCGCATATACTGTACATAATAGTCACTAGTCACTTTGTTCATACTTACTTAGTTTTTGGCAGTCTCATCTCCTGGCGGTACTTCAACAAGGCGCGCGTGGGGCAGCGGTCTGGGTAGTCCTTGTTAGGGGGCGGGGGTGGGCCGTAGCGCCCTCCCGGCCCGCGGCCGGCCCGGGCCATGTAGTCGAGCTCCATGTAACGGGACTGACGGTCGATCATGTTGATGAACACGTCATACTTCTTCCTGTTGGCCGTTGCGTATATAAAGGCAGCATCGAGTTGCACACGGCCGAGGTTCGGGTTTTGCTGTTAATTATGCACACATTTTTAAATAATTCAGAAATGTATGAACGAATATTCTGGGAAATTTGTGTGAACGAATATTACTATGAATAGGTATTAAATAAATTGTTTATTTTTTTTGGAGGGGGAGGGTGCATCTGCACGCTGCAACCCGACAGCTGCTAGGCTGGCCTCGTTGCCTCTCTATCACAGAAGGCTACTTTGAAATGTACTGCATTTCCCACTTTACCCTATTCCCTAATGAACGGATGTACGTGTTTTGGTAGTGACTGAGATACGCCAGAGCCCATTCCCATCCCATCCTATCCCTCCCCAATTTCCTAACCCTTTCTCCAAATCCATTCATATATCTTCAAAGGCAGGCAGCATATCCGGGTGCGTGCCAACGTTTGTCATTTTGAACTGAAGTTGGCATGTATCGCGGGTGTAGCCGGGCAACAGTATCCATTTATCACAAGGTGGATTATATGCTCGTCTGCCGCCTTCCTCCTATAAAAAGAAATATAAATAATCTTTAGCGTTCAAAAGACAATTCACAAGAATACCTAGGCTGTTCCGTAAAATGTTAGTGAAACCCAAAAATAATGTGTGTAAAAAAATATTTACAGTTTTTCAAAATACTCCAGTGTATAGATACACTTGTTCATTCGACTGATCCAGCTTTCTAAACACTTTGAAAAAGATTCTTATGAAAGGTCGAAAAAGAGTCGCCTAAATTCATCGACAGCTCATCCGAAGTTTTAAATTTTCGTCCACGTAGCATTTATTTTATGGTGGGAAATAAAAAAAAAAAAGTCGCACGGGGCCAAATCTGGGCTGTAGGGTGAATGGGGTAACAATTGAATGTCCGTAGTGGGTAAAAAGTCGATGGTTCTAGCGGTCATGTGAGTAGGACTATTGTCTTGGTGAAAAAGAATGCCACGAGCGCCGCTCCTTGGGCGGTCGTCATTCAACTCCTTTAAGGCTTGGGGCAGGCAATCTTCGCAATACTATTCACTATTAACCGTTTTACGATCTAGTGGAATTATCCCTACTGAAACACTACGTCGGAGAAAAACCGTAATCATTTTTTTTATTTATACTCCGGCCGCCAACAACTGGTGAGTAAATAGTCCTCTTCGAACACTCATTGTGTGGATTGTTGCTTTGTAAACGGTTCGTAGCTGTAGATCCAAGATTTATCAGTAATTAAGATGTACAATACTTGTTGCGAACTCCCTCCATTGAACTTTTCCAGTATAAACTTGCACCAATCTACTGCTTGTTAATTGCTGCAAACTCATCTGTGAGAGAATGAGGTATGCATCGCTAGCCAACCTTCCTGACTTTAAGATGTTCATGCAGGATAGTGGAAACATTCCGTGATCCAATTTCAGTTCAGCCTGAATCTCTCGATGTGTAATGTTCCGAATCCTTTATTAAGCACTCCACCCTGATGACGTTTTCGTGTCTAACCGCAGTCGGCGGTCGTCCCGACCTAGGATCGTCTTCGAGGCTTTCCCCGCCACTTTTAAATTCACGGTAACAACAGGCCACGGTTGTTAACGAAGAGGCAGATTCACCAAAAGCAGTTTGTAAATTTTCGTAAGATTCCTTAAACGTTAAACCTTGTTTATAGTCATAGAAAATCATTGCATGAAATGCTTCACGCGACACTTCATTGTTGCAATCAATTACTGACTGACTTCTCGTCGTAAAATAATAATAAAAAACCAAAACTAAATGAAGGTGGCCAGTGATTTTTACCATAGAGACATTGAAATTACCCTCCAATCTGTTATAAATATAGGACAAATTGATTGATAGTAACAAATTAGCTAAAAACTTTCGGAACAGCCCACGTATGCCGATTGCTGTCTAGAAAAATGTGCCAAGGTTTATAAATCCATACGACGAAACTAGTCTCTAATTTTGAGAACAGCATCGGCTGATAGTGACCATGCGGGAAAAGCAACTATCAGGAAAAGGAAAAGCAAAAGCAAAAATCTACTTAAGTTACGAATGTAACTTTATAAAAGACAGTAATAACTCCGCTGATCCTTAACGATAAACCCTGAACACAAATTCGGCCTCCTCCAGTGTGCTATATTTTCACTCGAAAAATTATTATTATATTTCTGTATCTTAGAAAAGTACATATATGCTGAAGTTACCGAATTTGATTTTAAACGTCTGCTGATCCCTAAGGATATTTACCCTGAAAACAAACTCTGCCTCTTCCAGCGTGCTGAAGTTCCGCTCGATGCTGATGCAGTCCACGCCTTGTTCAGTGAACACCGCCAACGTCACTTCGTTCTCTTTCTCGCGCTTCAATATATGCAGAGCGATGGTTAACGCTGCACACGGAATATACAAATAAAACATATAAATAATATTGCCCCTTTATTAATATAAATAATAGAGTATGTAGTCCGTGTAAGCCATTATTAAATTACTGCTCTTAAAATGGACAGTACTTTACATCTCTTTTTTCATTATCAGGGATGATAAGGCACTTATTATCAGGTGTTTTACTTCCCATATTTTGAAGTTAAAATCAGTTTTCCAATAAGATGAACTTAACAAAATAAGTTGTACAGTTGAAGGAAATAATCGTAGAGCCCTGAGCGGATTACTGAATTATTGTAAATTTCTACTCCATGGAGTGGGGTGTTATGGAGAACATCTTTACAAATGTAAAAAAAACTTATTAACTTAAAAAAAATTTAACATAAAAAACTTTATGGAAAACTCTTTAGTTTTGGCGACCTAATAAATCTTTTCTAAATCGTCCCTCGTCCCCTCCCTCCTAATCTCGTTTATATAAATTGATATAAAAATCTTTCATTTATATGCAAGAGAAACACAATTGCGGCAAGGCAAAAATATTAATCAATCAACATGGTATAAAAGCAAAATTGTAGGCAATCGATGTTTTAAATTGTTTATGGCAATCAAACTTCCCCGACTTTGCAGGTTAGGCAGTGAAATCCATGACTTGATTTTCCATGACTTTCTAAAGTGTGGACACCCTGCCTATCCTTTATTCTTATTTTTAACACGTACGACTGAGACGTGATATCTGAATTATGTTGTCGATGTTTGTTTAATACTGCCAAATTAAAAATAAAGGAGTAACTTAACAATTAAATATTTATATATCTTTTATATACCTATTATAATCATTTATGTTTTATATGACTATTGTCAATTTTATGAGTAATTTGCTCGAAATAAACAATTATTATTAGTAAATATTGTGACTGTACACAGAAAATGGGCTATTGGTTGATCATAAAAACTGTTATAAGTCTTACCAGCATGTCCCGGCGTAACTTTATTCTGGTAGAAGCATTCAGCCACGAGCCTCTTCTTGCCTTTCTTCACGTTGTTGTCGGCGGTATCGCCATCCGCTTTAGTGCACTTCACACTTTTCTTGCCCCTTTTCGTAGTCGTTAGCAATGGTGACACTTTGGAGAAATGACGACCTGGAATTTCAGTTATCTAAATAACAAGAATGCGAGTTTCCTTACAATTTTTTCCCAAACCGCCAAGCAAGTGACAAATTTTAGATATCCGTACTTAAGTAGAAACTTAATTATAGTATCCAGTGTATAGAAACTTAGGGCTGAGGATTTCAACTCACGATTATACGAATATGAGTCGGGTATAGATACCCTAAGGCTATCACCGCATGCCCCAGAAATAATAAAAAAATCTGGAGTACTAGCAATCTCTGGGCCCTCGTGGTGCATTACGGCCCGAAACCCCCCAGTGATTTACTAGTGGAGGCCTGTGCCCTACAGTGGGACGTTATAGGGTGATACAAGTAATTAACAAGCAGGTTTTAAAAAGAGGAAATCTATAGCGAGCTTATTTAATGTGTATGAATTTAGTGAAATTACGTCATAACAAACATGATGGATATTAATTGAATCTTCCGGGTTACTTGGCCGAGGTCTTCTGGAATCTCTTCTCTTTCTTCCAAACGTTTCGTCAACAACTGCGGTTGACATCTTCAGTGGCGACTGCGTTCACTACACTACACTCCACTATAAACATGATGGATTTTTATTTAGTGAAACGAATTTTTTTTATGGCAAGGTGGCAACCCTGCAGATAGTCCACCTGGTGGCTAGTGGATGCTGTGGCCCTGCGACACCCGCGAAACATGCCAACATCAGTCCACAATGACAAACATTGGCACGTCCCCTGAGACGCCGTTTACCTTTGTAAATTTAAAGTTAAGAAGAATGATTAATAGGAAATATAAAAGGACGAGGGGTTTACTTTATCGCATCGCCCATTCCTCCTTGGGGGAGGAGGGAGTGCTGTAAAGGGATTCCTTTACATTATTATACTCTACTCAATGGCACCGGAGGGGATGGGGATGAGATAAGGTGGAGGAAATATAATGAATGAGAGACGTCTCCTATTCCATTTATACTCCTCGTTCAATAGGATGGGGTGGGAATCGGCTCCGATATATCTCAATTACTCTCAAAACTCATACACTTGGACACATAGTCCTGTAAGATAGGGTTAAATCAGTCAGTCGAATAACATGACCACAGGTTTATGCGATTAACTTTCCTCTAAAAATACTGGATGTACTCTATCTATAAATCTGTTTCAAAAAGTAATTGATTCTAAAAAAAATTAGCTTAAAAACAATACATTTAGACTACAGATGACACATCAGAAGAGATAAAAAGATTTCTTTTACGTATATTTCAGCTCTTTACCTTTGAACATATGGTGTCTCATGTCCATAGTGATCATGTACCGGCGGCCAGTGGGCTTCGTGTTCAGCCATGTTTGGTCCAGAAGCTTCGTCAAGGCACCCAGGACTACAGGGTTTGGCGGGAAGTCGATGCCTGGAAAAAGACAAATAAATATATTTTTTATAGAACGATGGCGGCAGATGTGCATACAGTTTATTTGGTGGTAAGTGGATACTGTCGCCCGTGGACATGCGCGGTACATGCCAACTTCTGTCCAGAATGACAAACGTTAGTACGCCCCTGGACGATTTGCCTACCTTTGGAGATTTAAAAACGGATTTGGCGAAAGGGTTGGAAAAATGAGAAGAGATTGGATAGGATGGGATGGGAATAGGCTCTGGCATATCTCACTCACTACCGAAACACGTACGTACATTGGGGAATAAGATAAAATGGGAAATGCAGTACATTTCAAGGTAGTCTTCTGTGAGAGGGGCCAGTTTAGTGCGCCCAGGGGCTTTTGGATGGCAGCGTGCACCTTCACCCTCCAAATTAAATGGTTTATTGGCACACATAAAGAGAACACACGTAAACCTGTTAGGAATTGAGTTAGCGCTGATTTTCAGCACAACCCCTTGATGTAGAATTTCTTTCTACTCAACTATTATTAAACTAATTACGTTTCTGTACCCTTCTCTTTGTAACATTCAATTTTGGACATATTTACTGTTTTTGCTGTTTGTAAACCGTTTAGTGTGGCTGCGATTTCGTGCGCGTGTGACATTGGAGTGGTTAGCTCGATTCCAGCAGGAACTTTATAATTGACCTAAATGGCCCAAATGTTAACTTGGCATATAAGCTATAACTATGTCAAATTTCATTACAATCCGTTTAGTGGGTTTTACGTGATGCTCGTTCAAACAGACAGATAAAATTTTAAAAAATCGTTGTTATGGTCTCTGTATCCACCCGTACTTTAGACTGCATTGACTTTTTCAAAAAAAATAATTGCACCCATTACTTTGTTACAATTTTATTATATGTATATATAGTTTTGAAAGTAAATAAATATGAAAATAATGCCGAAATAAATGGTGTACATAGGGACATAGGTGTACATAGGTGTAAGTGGGGAGGATGTAGTAAAGGCTTCCAACCAAGCTTGGAAATTTATTTCACTGTCGAAATATAAGAGACCTGCAGGCCAGGGAAAATTTTTTGGTGACCTAGTATGAAACTTTCGGGAAACATTCGTTGCAATAAAATATGATTTATCAGGATATTGTTTTTTTTAAAAATCAGCCGTTTTGAAGTTATTAATTTTTTTCGAAAAACTGACCTTCGGCAGTTGTCTACGCATATCTCCGAAACTATCCAACCGATTTGAGTGAATTTTTTTTTTAAACGGCTTAAAATAACATATTCTAAATGGCTTGTTGACCGATTTCGGCTAGCTTATCAAAATTTTGAAAAAATCGATTTTACAAAAAAATTGCAAAAACTGGTAAATTATGAGTGTCAGCGTCCTGCCTAAGGCTTAAAAAGAGTTTAGAAGCAAATCATGACCCATGAAATTTTTTTTGAAAAAGTTTGAAAAAGAACCAGTTTTTGCAATTTTTTTGTAAAATCGATTTTTTCAAAATTTTGATAAGCTAGCCGAAATCGGTCAACAAGCCATTTAGAATATGTTATTTTAAGCCGTTTAAAAAAAAAATTCACTCAAATCGGTTGGATAGTTTCGGAGATATGCGTAGACAACTGCCGAAGGTCAGTTTTTCGAAAAAAATTAATAACTTCAAAACGGCTGATGTTTAAAAAAAACAATATCCTGATAAATCATATTTTATTGCAACGAATGTTTCCCGAAAGTTTCATACTAGGTCACCAAAAAATTTTCCCTGGCCTGCAGGTCTCTTATATTTCGACAGTTCAGTCACAAATACATTTTTTAAAAAACAAGATAAACAAGTTGAACCATATTAAAACAAGCCTTGAACAACATTGTTCTTCAAAAAGCAGCAAATTTTATAAAACGGGAATACCTATTTACTCTTCCTGATAGATAGCAGAGAGCAAGCAGATCACAAAGATATCTATCTATATTATTTCAATAAGGTACAAACTTTTCATATTAGTTTGTTTTTATTATAAATAGATAAATATCTTTATTGTAAACTAAAACAAAATAAGAAAATGACAAACGATATAAAATAAAGACATATATAATGCACAAAAGGCGGTCTTATCGATAAAACTGATCTCGGCCAGACAACCTTTGCATAGAGAGGAAGTAAATTATAATACCAAGGAAGACGAAAATCCTTGCGCATTGATAGTTCTTTCTTAATAGAGTAATTTCATCACGTCTCTAAAACCAATGAAATATCAGCGTGTAGAACTATGTAGATATAAACAAACCAAGATTTTTCATCTCCTTCGGGTGCCTCCAGGTGTCTCCCTCGGGCAGCTTCCACATGTTGGTTTTATTATCGAAGATCTGACGGTCGCGGCGGCGTTGCTCCTTTACGATGAGCACTTTCCATTTCGGTGCTTTCGTTGGTCTGTATAAAAAAATATAGTATAACTAGCTTTTGCCCGCGACTTCGTTCGCGTGGTCTACATAAATAGTAGCCTATGTGTTAATTTCAATTACACTCTATCTGCCAATCTATCTATCTATATTACAATGTATCTATCTATATTACAATCAATGTATCTATCGGTTCAGCCGTTTCGACGTGAGTGAGTAATAAACATTCAAACTTTCGCGTTAATAATATTAGTGGGATAAATAATTGGGCATGTGGCGGCATGTGGCCCAGGTTTAGAGTAAATAGCAAAACTCCATCCGTTCCCGTAGATGTCGTTAAACACGATTAAGAGATGATGTCGAGGTTGTGACCTATATTGTGGAAAGTTGAAAGAGTTGATTATTTTTATATTTCAGTGATTTTATAATTGTCTCGTATCTGCTAATGTTTTTGTTAGTATGAAATGATTGATCGTTAAGAATGCACCCGGTTCGTTCGGTATCTGAAAATGCATTGTGTTGTTTACGTTGTTTGTTTTGTTATTGTGTCCCGTGGGTGCACCCGGCACGTTCTACATTCGAAATTGCACTGATGTGACGGATGCGCCCGCGGTGTATCTAGCCCCGCGCCGCATACATCACGAAGTGGTGTTCGGAAACCGTACAGATGACAAAGTCGTTATCACAAACTCTGAGGAACACAATCTCTAAAAGTGGACTCGCCAACCCGCTTGGTCAGTGTGTCGTTTAAAGGCCATACATAATTATTTAAGTTATATAATTAAAACAAATGTTAATGTTATATAATTAACTATAAATGTTGCACATCGCCAGATGCGGCGCCAACTGCTGGAGGAGTGTTTGGGAAGAATAGGGATTACTTCAGTATAACGATTGCTCTCATTGCTTTACATATTTTACTTAAATTTAAATAGTTGGTAGACTGTACCGTATTTTTTTTATAGAAATAAGGCGGTAGACGAGCATACAGTCCACCTGATGGTAAGTGGAAACTGTAACCCATGGACATCCGCGATACATGCCAACATTAGTCTAGAATGACAAACGTTTGCACGCCCGCGGATGCGCGCTGCCCACTTTTGCAGATTAAGGAACGGATTGGGGGGACGGGATGGGAAAATGGGGAGGGACAGGATAGGATGGGATGGGAATGGGCTCTGGCATATCTCACTCACTACCGAAACACGTACGTACATTATTTCTCTATAATATTGCATGCAGTGACAATCTATAATTAGAGGAACAACTACAAATCAAATCACTTATTTGCAATGCGAGTAGTAATAGATGGTAATTACACGCAACAGCTCCTCACATTTGCTAGAATTGGTGTGCAAAAATAAATATAAAATTATTTTAAAAAATTAGTCAATTATTTCCATTAAAATAAATAAGATATCAGTTTTACAATCTGTTAACGACGACACATAAAGTTAACGACCATGTAAATAGGGCTAGGGTAGTTAGTTTCGCTTCTAGGAATAAGTTGTTTTTAAATATGTAAAATGTCTATTATGTTACGTCTATTGTGTAATATCTGTTGTATAATGTGTTATGTGTCATTAAAATATTCCCTAGTGTGTCTTTTACTTCCTATTAGGATAATTGTTGGTGTATAGTGTAAGTAGGGCATACTAGGGATAAGTTGTGTAATGTAAATGGACGCTATGACGTCCGGAGAACAACTAAGTGACCCGCCACCTGGCAGGCGAATATTTATAGTCCTGAAGCGGGGGACGGGGTAACGTAAATATGTCGCGCAGCCGCGCACCCCGTTCCACTCGCAACCGAACGTCATAGCGTCAAGATCCTATTAGATCTACCTTTAGATAATAGTTTACAAATAGATTCTAAGTAGATTTAAGACGATTATATGTAAAATTCTAGTAAGGAAAACAAATGATCCCTCGCGGGTAGCGGGACGGGTACACAAGTAAACAAGTGGTGGGGGAAGCCCAAATGGAATAAAAGACGGATCATTTTGGGCTTCCCGGCATTCCATCCAGCGGCTCCACTCCGAACACAACAAAGAAGACAAGTACCTCTGCGCTACCCCGGCTCTATGTGAAGAATAAGAACAAAAGGCGTTTTAATCAAGATAAACCTATTATACAGTCCACAACCCCCCGGCGATCCACGTTGATTGGCTAGGGCATTCCGAACATTCAATGGTCCTTCTAAGGATCTGGATTTAAGAACGTCGCGGTCGTCAATACAATCAATTGATAATAATTAACTACATATTAAATGTCAATTTAATACATATTTATTTACAATGTAATTTAAACTGTTAGCTTTTATATAGCTATATGTTTTGTTGCTTCTGTCGATTGCCCTAAATAAATATATAAATAACCAGATAAGGAATTTTCCTCATCGAATTACCCTCTCTCCATTCTGTCAACGGGGCAAAAATGAAATAGAAAGTTCCCTTTATCTTATTTCCTATAGCTTCATAAGATCCCATACATTTTTAAAAATATTTATTTTGGATAGATTATTAAAATCCACCAGTACTATCTTGACCAAGATTAAATGTGAGATAAATAAGTTATCAGAAATGGCCAACAGATCACTACTGCAGATAGTATAAGCATTAATTCTCATGATGAACTAACAGCTTTGTTACCAGCCTTAAGAAGAATAATTTACCTAGATTTCTTCTTATAGTTGCATATGGTGATGTAGACAGCCAGTGGCGTGACATTGGACCTCTTGATGACGTCAGCATTATTCAGCAAGGAAATGAGGATGCCAGTGGTAGTGCTTTCGTTGGAGAGGAAGCCCATATTATGGATACGCTGAATGTTATACAGCAACTGTTCTAGAGTAAATTGTGGAAGTATCGCGTTCCATACCTGGCAATTAATGTTCACATGGAAATCATTTTAAGGTGTATGGTAGAATATCTAAAATTATGCCATATAACGTGTCAATGAAATAATGCAAAAGCTGTAACTAGGCTGTTCATTATTGAGAGTAGAAGCCATTTCACCAGTTTTAAGAATAATTTATTTTTCATAACACTTAATTTCTAGTATATTTTTCATATCACTACAGGTCATTAGCCTGTACTGAGGTAATGAGTGCTACTAACGTTTTAGATAGAATAATAAAACTACATGTTACAAACATGTAAAGTTTTATTATTATTTATTCTATTATTATTATTTTTATTATTTTTATTATTATTGTTTACATTTATTTTCTAAAATAATTTAATTTTTCGCTAGAACGATTTTTCTATTTTAAATTAGTTGACGTGTTTCAAGCTTTTGCGTTAGTTTAGTGACACGTTGTATAGAGAAAGTATGGTAGAAGTTACAATTTACTTTACTTTACAAAAATTGCAAAAATAAAAGATTATTGATGTGTGTATTTATTAATTAATAATTTTAAAACTAGAGATTTAGAAGGTAGTGAATAT
This sequence comes from Sesia apiformis, assembly GCA_914767545.1. Classification (NCBI taxonomy): domain Eukaryota; kingdom Metazoa; phylum Arthropoda; class Insecta; order Lepidoptera; family Sesiidae; genus Sesia; species Sesia apiformis. The sequence goes on along the minus strand of OU611950.1, from coordinate 6,238,735 downwards.
GTATATAATGGTCTTTTATTACCATTTTAGGGATTGTCGCTGTACAGGTATTACCCAGTTTAGGGTTCAAGTATTAAAGTATTAATAATAAAGTGTTATTATTGTTATACCTTCAGAACACATTTTACTATCTATATAATATTGACAGTCGAGTAAATTATCAAGAGGTTTAGAAGGTAGTGAATTATGATGACTTTCAACACTTTTTTAACGATTATCCTTTTTGCCTTCACGGTTTTTACCCAATTTGGGGTACGAGGTACAACTGTTATTGTTACACCTCCAGAAAATAAATAATGAATCCATGTGTTTAATAACGATAGTCAACTAAATAATTGTGTTCATAAACAATATACATACATCTTGTGACGTAAGCAGATGTCCTGGAAGATGTTCAAGCGTGAATCGATTTTGAGAGGCGATTGTAGCCGCCGCGACCGGGTCTTCGCAATGGCGCAAATCGTCTGCTTTCTGAATGTAGTCTAATACATCCTTGGTCTCCTCTGCGTTTTTAATCATCTGTTTAGTGCGCTTGAGGCCGTAGAGAATGTACTTGACAACGGCGTCGCGTGCTATTATAGAAAATATCTTGTTGTAAATGTAATGCATATAAAAATATTATTAAGGTTCATTAATTTCTTTTAGAGCCTTAAAAAGAAGATGAAAGATTGTTAGAATGTTTGGATTGACAATATCTAAAACTAAGTATTCACAATTTAGAACAATAAATATGAATTGAAACTTCAGGGTTACTTGGCCGAGGTCTTCTGGAATTTCTTCTCTTTCTTCCAAACGTTTCGTCAACAACTGCAGTTGACATCTTCAATGGCGACTGCGTTCACTTTCGGAGAGATGTTATCTCTTCGGCTTCTCGAGCGCAACTGACTCGACGACTGTGGCGCACCGGTATTTATAGTGGGCGAGGGTAGTTGTGATTTTGTGTGTACCGACGCATCGATATTTATAGTGGGCGAGGGTAGTAGTGATTGTGTGTGTACCGAGTCTGTTTTTGTCCCCCCCCTCTCGTCTCTCAGCTAAGATATATTAATCAGCTTCGACGTGGTGTCTCTGTTCACAATGGTCCCAGTGAAGGAGACAATAGAAAGATTACGGCAGGACTTCCCCAAGGATATAGTGTCTCTTTATGAATACGTATTAACCACCACTTACTTCCAAGTGAACAATAATTTCTACGAGCAGGTTGACGGTGTAGCGATGGGCAGTCCATTGAGTCCTGTGGTAGCCAACTACTACATGGAGTCATTCGAAGAGACTGCACTGGAAACAGCACTACAAAAACCATCGTGCTGGTTCCGATATGTGGATGACACCTTGTGATCTGGAGTCATGGGGAGGAAGAGCTCGAACTCTTCCATTCGAACATCCATCCAAGAATCCAATTCACCATGGAAAAAGAAAGCAATGGGAAGCTTCCGTTTTTGGATGTACTGGTAAACAGAAATGGAGATGGCAGTCTGGGACATCAAGTTTATCGCAAGTCCACCCACACCGACAGATATCTACATAAAGATTCCAATCATCATCCTAAACAAAAGAGAGTAATGATGAAGACGCTGATGGACCGAGCGAAACGAATCTGCGAATCGATATATCTACAATCGGAAGTGATACATTTAAACCAAGCCTTTCAAAGCAACGGATACACAGTCCGAAATCAAGAGGGTGAAAAAACCAAAAAGAGGAGCCAAAAAAGCTGACAATATCGACACCAACCCAGAGAGAAGCAGGGCGTTCTTACCTTACTTAAAAGGCGTAACAGATCGCATCAGCAAGATCTTACAAAAGAAAAACGTGAAGACCATTTTCAAGCCTACGAGCCAACTCAGAAATATCATCAGATCAGTCAAAGATCCCAGAGATCCGTTGTCCTCGACTGGAGTATATAAAATACCATGCTCCAATGGGTCAGTGTATATTGGCACTACAAAACGGAGTGTCAATACCCGCATTAAAGAACATAAAGGCAATTGTCGAAGAGGAGAGACTGAGAAGTCGGCCGTAGCTAAACATGCCTTGTCGGATGGGGACCACGAAATCTGCTTCAGGGTCACAAAGATTTTGTCAACCGGGAATCATTATTATTCCCGTCTCAATAGGGAAGCTATTGAAATCTACAAGCATCCCAACAATTATAATAAAAAAGAAGAGAATCTAAGACTCCGTAATATCTGGTATCCAGCACTCCGAAGACATCAAGTTCACGGGGAAGAGAGACACACAATCACAACTACCCTCGCCCACTATAAATATCGATGCGTCGGTACACACACAATCACAACTACCCTCGCCCACTATAAATACCGGTGCGCCACAGTCGTCGAGTCAGTTGCGCTCGAGAAGCCGAAGAGATAACATCTCTCCGAAAGTAAACGCAGTAGCCACTGAAGATGTCAACCGCAGTTGCTGACGAAACGTTTGGAATAAAGAGAAGAGATTCCAGAAGACCTCGGCCAAGTAGCCCGGAAGATTCAATTAATATGGACACCGGCCGAGAAAGCCTAACACTCCACTATAATAAATATGAAATTGATTTGCAGATGCGTATTTATTGTTGGAATGACAATTAAGAACTTTTACCGAGGATAGCCTACAAAATAGGATAGGATAAAATTTGATTTTGATTTTTTATTAATTCTACTCATTTTTAAATATAATTTTATATTGTGTAACAAAACAATAAAGATGCGTTTTAAATTTATTATAAGCAACATTCGGGAAAATGCGTCACCACTTCTCGTCGCCTATACCACATTGATTGAAGACAAATGTCTTCAATCAATGCGTCTTGCCCTTAATGACTTATGATGTCGAAACGTTGTCTCTGACGGTAGGCCTGATTCACAAGTTGAAAGTCGCTCATCGAGCGACGGAAAGAGCTATACTCGGAGTTTCTTTGCGGAACAAAATCCGTAACGTGGAAATTTGACGAAGAACTAAAGTTGCCGACATAACTCAAAAAAATCCGCAAGCTGAAGTGACAGTGAGCAGGCCATATATGCCGCAGAACCGATGGAGGAAGCGAATGCTCGAATGGAGACCACGTACCAGGGAACGTAGCGTGAGACGCCATCCGGTCAGGTGGACTGATGGTAATTTTATACTAAAATAATATGCATTAGAATGCTAATTTTCCTTGTAGAACATAAATAAACCACGTTTTAGGATTCACTAAATTGTGTTATTGCTAATAATTATTTTTCATAACAATGTTCAATTCATAAGAATGTACAAGTGTGAGAGAGTCTGATTATTACAATATGGTCTTGAGTCAGTCGTTGCTCAAGAAGATTAATAGATCTTATCAAATTAATTCACAATTTTATTTCATTCACCTGTTTTGTATCTTTTGTCTTGTGGTATCTGTTGAGACGTTTAGGTGGAAAGTTAATCAAGACAAAGGCTTGGCCAGTGGCCAAGAATTTCATGAACTTCTTGACTGCACTTGTAGGAAAAGTTATAAAACTTACCATGATCAGTTTCTTCAATCTTCAAGTGACACTTCAGTATGAGGTTCTTGTGGGTGCGACCATAACGTGATCTCACTCTAGTTACCTCCTTGGCAAGTTGCATGGGCTGTTTGTTTTTATACCAAGCTTTTACAGTCTTACACCAACCTTTGCCATTGCCTGATAATCAAATACAATTAAAACGATTTTGAGAAAATTTGAATTTGAATGGATTTGAAAATTGGGGACTAGAACAAGCGGGTAGGTACCTTTTTTATTGATGCTGTTAATCAGTTTGAATTGAAAATGTATAAAAAAAAAATTCAAAAACAGTGTTAAAAATTGAAGAAAAACTTGAGATTCAAAGAAATAAAAATGAAACAAATTTAATATTAATTGGAATTAATCATTATTTTTTCTCTAAATATCGTGATATGGTTCATGGTAATATAAAATCGATTTTACCAGTAGGAGTTACCACAGTAGTAATTGTATAATAGGCTTCTGAGATGATACCCAAAGAAATTGAGTTGAGTTTGTAAATTGAGTTTGAGTATTGAGTTTTGTGAATAAAATATAAAAGAAACGTGTAAATAAATATGTACCTAAATGTTATTTTATTAGAACAGAAATCATTGAAATATTAATTGTGACATTATCTGAAAAAAGGGGACCTAGGTCTTTTGTTTTAGTTTAAAAGAAGTACCTACTTTGAGGTAGGCAGAGCATCCAAAGGTGTTGCCAATTTTTGTCATTCTGGATTGATGTTGGCATGTATCTCAAATGTCGCAGGGCGATAGTATCCACTTACCACCGGGTGGACTATGTGCTCGTCTGCCGCCTTCTTTGTATAAAAAACAAACCTAGTTAAATCTTTAAAAAAAAATGTTTGTTCTGTTTTGTCTTAATAATTGTAATAATTGTCTTATTGTTTTGTTAGAGCAAGTTTCTATTAAAAGAGAATTTAATATGATAAAATTATAAACTAGAAAATCTTAGCCAGTCATAATAGGATGTCATAATAGTCATAACAGGTGGATAGGATAGAATGTGGCCCATATCCTATTTCTGAGATCAAAGAATTCCATTATTAGTGTTTTACTTAATTTAAAAACTAACTAACAAAGTGGCGAATACCCAGTTTTGGTATAAAAAATGTTTATTAAAGGAAGTTAAACTATTATTATTTAATTTAGCTAGAAGCAGTTTCTTATAACAAGGTTTCTTATGGGTAACAAGATTCGACTGTATTTAATTTTAGTTTTAAATACCGAGGACTCTACGGTTTTCGTGGCAGGGCGATTTAAAGTCGGATTTTTATAATTAGAATTTGTCTGCCGTCGCCCCTCTAGATTGCTTTAACGCCCCCTAATTTTCTCTGAGCCTTGTACTGCCGCCCTGAAAGCCTCCAGCGCCCACAAGGAGGCGCTATCGCCCAATTTGAGAAAGATGGTACTAGACATTGCCCTTTTCAAAAATATAGCCTTACGTCTAAACTCGATAGAAACCCTATGCGAGTTAGACTCCGACCACCGTCCCGTAGTAATGAAATTAGGGCGGCAGACCGACCCACCTCTCCGAAACAAGACTATTATTAACTGGAGCAAGCTTGAGGAAGCCCTTAAGGCTTCTAGCTCCCCCCACCTAGACTCTATTCCAAACGACCTGAACAGTGCGGATGACACAAACACGGCAGTCTCTAGACTCGGTAGCCACCTTAAGGATATAACCCAAAGCTCCTCTAGGCGGGTCCCAGCGGCGAATGATCGTCGATGGGAGTTACCCGAGGACACAGGGGAACTGATAAGAGCCAAGAACGCAGCCATCCGTGCTTACGACTCTTTCTCATGTGAAGAGAATAGGCGCAGGATGCGAGCTTTACAGAGGGACGTAAAGAATCGCATCGCTGAATTCAAAAACAAGAGTTGGAACGATCTGTTGTCAGAGATCTCGCCATCAAACACAGCCTACTAGCGGCTGGCGCAATCTATGAAAGCAGATAATACTACCTCCACGGCCCAACTCACTAGACCGAACGGCCCTCCCGCATTTGACCATGTTGAGGAGACTGAATGCCTGGCCGACAGCCTAGAAGCCTAATGCTCCCCTAGTCGTCAACCGGTCGACGCGTTCCACGTCGATTTGGTTGATAGAGAGGTGTGGCGTCCATCCCCCATTAGACTCCTTTCTACCGGTTACGGTAACTGAAGTTCAGGACATGAACTCTGAGCCACATCGACTCAAAAGGCCTACTTATCGATGAACAGTTCAGCTTTAGAGCCAATCACTCTTGTGTACAACAGGTGCACCGAATAATGGAGCATATCCTCAAAGGTCTCAACCAAAAGAGATCCTACAAGATACTAGCTGTCTTCTTCCACGTAGCGAAGGCCTTTGATAAGGTCTGACACAATGGTTTAATTTATAAACTGTACTAACTCGAGGTACCAATCTCACCTTTCGCTACAAAGTTGAAGGCACTCTGTCCAGCTCTCGCCCAATCAGAGCTGTAGTCCCTCGAGGCTCAGTTCTCTATTAGCACCGACGCTCTATTCCCCCTACACCAATGACATCCCCCACTCCCCTGGAATAGAGCTTGCCCTCTTTACGGGTGACAGAATCCTCTACGCCTCCAACGCGCAGTCACCGGCCTAGGCTAGTGGCTTGTACGGTGGAGGATTGAGGTCAACCCCGAGAAAAGTGCAACCATGTGCTTCCCTTTTCCCATGGGCGGCAATCGTAGCTCTAGGCCTCGTCTTTCCCCTCCCGATATCCCTTTTCAGTCAAACTATCCCTTGGGCTAGGAAGACCAAATATTTTGGAGTCACCCTAGACCATCGGCTGCTCTTCCGAGAACACATAAAAACTGTCTGAAACCGAGCCGCTTTTGTACTCAGTCGCCTCAACCCTCTCATAGGCGGGAGAAGTAAAATGTCGCTTAGTAAAATGTGTACCTACCTATAACTAATTATGGCTATTATATCCTGGCAATATAATTGCTGATCTAGTGTCCCATGTAATGTTACTTTGATGAAGATTATACTTACAAGTGAGCTATTATACATAAAGATATATAAAGCTATATATATAACGATTATACTTGTAAGTAAAAAAGTCATAAATAAATGTTGAGAATTTCACATTTTTCACACATATTTATCTTCTAAATGGGTCTTAACATGTTTGTTGGTGTAACAGAGCTGAAAAGTCGAGTAAAATAAAAAAATAAACATATAGGAGTAAACATGTATAAAAATAAACATATAGGAGTAAACATGTATAAAAATAAACATAGTGAGTATGTTAAGATCCATTAAATAGATAAATATCAATAAGTTCATAGCAAGGATAAGGTCCCTTTGCCTAGACCAGTGATTCCCAGATTTACTTCGATCATAGACCCCTTAACATAACAAAAACTTAACTATGAACCCCCAAGTGAATTAACTTTTATGATATAATAAAACCTACTAAAAATACTTCATTCTGTCCTCTCTGATGAGACAATTGCAGGTAGGTAGGTAAATGAATTAAGTACACATTTTTAATTTTTAAAAGAATGTATATTCATTTTAGGACAAGAAAAGAAAAACTGCAATTGTGTTTGAAAATATTCATAAGTATGTACTTAATACTTAAATAATTTTAGTGAGAAGGATGAATCTGATGGGATGATATCAGTTTGTTTGTATTTGGCTCCATTTTTGTCAATAACATTCGTAAGTTGCCACAATCAGTAATTTGTAGTCGGTTTTATTTCTTCATAATAAGGTTTGTCACTGCACTAAATGCACGTTCTACCAAATATGATGACAGGAAAGCAATCAACAACTTTTGTACAAGAGCCCATAATGCGGGGTACAGAATGGGAACCTGCCTTTGTAACCAAAATTGGTGGAATCCTTCTTCAAACTTTGGTTTTAGCTCCTCATTTGTGGATATTTCAATAAGTTGCTCTTGTATAGATATTGGCGCATCTGAGACTTCGATCCTATCCGAATAAGGGTCCAATACCCAATTGTGTATGTTAATGTGAAGAAAGTCATGAAATTTTATTATTTGGTGCAGGAATTACATATAAATGAGGAATAATGATATTAGATTTATAGAGACAATATTTGAGTAAAAATATTGGAACTCAATGAAATAATTATAAAGAAATTCATAAATAACGGAGGTTAATGAAACTATGCATGATCGATTTCGTTCGCGCCGCATGGTCACGCGGGAAACGTCGCTTTTTAAATTTTTGTAATTTTTTATTTATGAAAACTTTCGATTTTCTTCACGCACCCCCAAAATATTTTTTACTTACCACGACCCCTTGGATCATCACATAGACCCCCAGGGGTCCGTATGGACCACTTTGGGAATGACTGGCCTAGACAATCTCACAATCAGTATTTACTCAATCTTAATACCATTCTCAATAGCTACAAATAATGTTACAATGCTCAGATAATGTAGCAGTTAATTATATTAAAAACATTAGATTTTTTAAATCTACCTGTTTTAAAAACTCTTGTAAATTTGTTGAAAAGCATCATTTCTTCAGAAGTGTTGCAAATGTCAATGGCGGCTTTGTAGGCAGCCTCCTTCACATTTGTGTTACCCAGTAGGATGCACTTAGTCAGTGCAAATGCAATTGTGTCAAATCGAGTATACCAATCATCTTTGTAGGCCTAAGAGTAGAAAATAATTGTTAATAGAATAATAGAATTGTAAAAGTAATGACAAAAGTGAACCCATTTGTAGATTTGTTAGAGCAGGTTCCCACTATGTCAGACCCAACATATTTATTGTTATTGAGTTGTCAGAGAGTCCTATTAATATCAGCACGTTGCAATATCAAATTATTAGTGAATGAGGCATCTAACATTTTATCAATAATGTCTGTACAACATAGTGGGAACCCACTCTTACTTAAAAACTCCTTAGAAATTAATTAATCTTGTTAGAGTTGCAAAACATATCAATAATTGCATTATACCTAGCTGTATTTTATTTGAATTCTAAATTAAGATGTAAAAATGTTAATAAAAAATTGTTCAGTTGAAAAAGGAAGAAATGTTTATTAGGTCAATGAAATGTTCAACAAAAACCCTTTTCCTATTAAAACACAATTATTAAAAAATTAAAATAAATACTGATATTAAACTTTTGCATTTTGTATACATTTTATATTTTAAATTGGGTCTGAATGCCTTTATTTCCATTGACGTTTTGGCAGGAGTTACATCCATCAGCCTGGTCACGAGTTGACTGAAGAGGTGGGTAGTCCAGGATGGGAGCTGTGAGCAGTTTCATCAACTACCCATATTTGATCTCAAATGTGAATTCAGAAAGGCTGCGACACACTAAACTAGCAATATCAGCAGACATAACAGTAAATTGCAAGGTTTAAATTTGTTAATCATTGGATTCCACATTGACAACAATTTATATTGATCTTCCTGATTGAAATTGTTATATTTATTAATTTCAGTCAGTCCCTTGACAAACAATCCTGGGATAATAGTGACATTCTGTGAAGGGGATTTTAGGAGTCCAGAAGAAGAAAGCTGTAAGAAACTGCGAAACTAGTAAATCAGCAATAGCCGAGCACATTCTCAACACTGGAATTAATCACTGAATAGAACCCTGCAGAACTCCGAAAATTCTCTGCAGCAAACATCACTATTATGCAAGGATTGTATCTGAAGCAATTGAAATTAAGAAATATAAAAAATTTCAATCGGGAAGATGGATATAAACTGTTGTTGACAAGGAATCCAGTGATTAACAAATTGAAACCTTGCAATTTACCGTTGAATATGTGCGCGGACATTGTTGGTGTAGTGCAACACATTAAGAAGCCTTTCCGAATGTAAAGATCAAATGTGGGTAGTTGATGAAACTGCTTGCAGCTCCCATCCTGGCCTACCCGCCTCTTCAGTCATTTCATGACCACGGCTGGTGTAACCCATGCTAAAACTCTTCCATGCCAAGAAAACAATTAAAAAGAAAGTGTTTTGAAACTAGTTGGGACTAAGAATATGAGTCCGGGAGAAATGTCCATATTTTTTTTACTACAAATCCCAAAATTACGCTACTTAACCCTGACCACTGGTAATAACATTGTATAATCGTTACTCAGTAACAGCCAGTACCAAATATGTACATATGTTTTGTAACAACACCTTCATGAATAGTATAAATTAAAAAAAAATGTCTACCTTAACAATGGTGTTTATAAGGTCAATTTCACTTCCTACACCATTTTGTAAAACTTCATTTATCACTTGCAGTTTATCCTGTTTATAATAATTATGGGAAGTCCAACATCCAGGGAAGTATCCCGGTAACTCATATCCAGTGTGGATGAATCTCAGCAAACGGTTTTTCAATATTGGATTAAGGGGAACGGGTGTTGGCGCAGGTTCACCCATTTTTGCTCTAAAACTAATAATATCCTACTAGTTGACTATGCAATATCTTGTTTGTATAAATATCAACATGCAGGATGTAACAATAACTACGGGAGTTTATCATCAACCAGCAATCACACGACGTCGCTCACCAACTGTAAAGAACATAATCTATATTAAAGGTGAATGAACCAGAAAACTATTAATTTTTTGTAGGTAATCGAGCGAAACATGTGCTACAATAAATTGAGGATGTGGCCAGAAAAAATGAACAATGGAGGTTGAACTTAGAATTGAAACGAATTAGGTAAATATACTAAACCAATATACGAGACAGCACACTAAAACATATGAAACTGTAGTTTAATAGTAATATACAACGATAATAGACAAATAATAAGAAATAACTAAAAATTACAAATATGGGTGATCAATCACGTCGTTTTGTAATCTTGCTTGACAGTTTAAATTTAGTGTTGCTCGTTTTTAAATCGAAATTTTTTCAAGGAACCAATAGTATAGTACAGCTATACTCTAAGTGTGTTCCGCGGAACCCTAGGGTTCCGTGATACCTCTGTCGGGGTTCCGCAAGAATTTAGAAATAAAAAAATCAAAACACCTCTCTCTGGTCGCTCCGCGGCTGTGCGGACTCCGCGGCCGCGCGGAGACAAAACGCTATGAATGTTATTTATTTATTTATTTGTATTTGTATAAGCTTGTGTTACATTAGCTGGTACAATATCTCATAAGTTTGGTCTCAACAATTTTATACTTGTACAACGCGTTCGCTCTAAGTTTGCCGGTCTGTGGAATGCGCGTACCCTCCCCCACGTGACAACAAAACTTATAATGTGTCATAGTTTTACCCAAATATCTAACGTACACAATTTTTATTGTTACAATTAAATAAAAAATTTCGAACGTCATACACTCATACCTATCGCCAGCGGCAAACTTAAAACGAGCGGGTAGTATACTTGTAAGCGCTCAGTCTCTTTGATAAAAGCCGCCTCTGAATTAGACGCTATAGTTGTCAACTAGCGACTTTCGTCTCTAACTTCAAAGGATAAAGTCGATATTGTTTACAACGCTATTTTTAAATTTCTGTTTTTATTTTTGCTTTTTGTTTATCAAAGGTGCCGACTCGAGTATTTTCGAGAATATTTGAGATCGAGTCTAGGACTAAGTATAAAAGCGGCGATCGCGCGTTGGCGTCGTCAGTTGATGATTAGCGTTCGGAGCGATAAGTTACTACCTACTTACAAGCTCGCTAGCGAGAAACTAGTGTTCATTGTTTTACTGCCTGCTGTATTCTGTTGTCTCAGTTTTATACATTTCTTCCCTGTAGGTTCTAAATTTAGTCTCTTATACGCAGTAACGATTGTGCATTATTTAAACCCCACTATCCTGACTTGTAACATTATAAATAAAGAAGAATGGAACGTTGGCTTAAAGGTGTTAAACGTGTTCCAACAACATCTTCTAATGACGCTGAATGTTCAAAAGCAATGCGCGCGGAGAATTTAGCAATCACCGATCCAGAAGATGATGCCACGAGTGCCACGACGTCAAGCTCGACGGTTTCAAAGACGAAAAAAAGGAAGTATGATGAATCTTATATCAGTTTCGGATTTGTTGATTCCAACGGCTCACCTCTCTGCATGCTCTGTAGTAAACTGCTTCCTAATAGTTCCATGGCACCTGCCAAATTGCGTCGACATTTAGAAACCGTACACCCCGAGACTAAAGACAAGAATAAAGAATTTTTTGTTCGCAAAAAAGATCAGTTATTAGAAAGTCAAAAAAATATGATGCATGTAACACAAACTACCAACGAAAAGGCCACGGAGGCATCATACTTAGTTAGCTATCGCATTGCACAAGCAGGTGAAGCGCACACTATCGCTGAGAAATTAATAAAACCATGTGTATTAGACATAACAAAATGTATGCTTGATGAAAAATCTGCAAAGCATCTTTCTACTGTTCCGCTATCAAACGATACTGTTTCACGACGAATCCATGATCTGGCAAGCTACGTCAAACAAGAACTAGTTACACGTCTACAAAATACACGATTCGCTTTGCAAATGGACGAGTCGACTGATGTCGCTGGTTTGGCTATCCTGCTGGTTATTGTGAGATATCCATATAAAAGTTCTTTTGAAGAAGACATGCTTATGTGTTCATCGCTGCTTACAAACACTACCGGGGAAGAAATTTTTAATAAAATAAATATATTTTTTGAAGAACATAATCTCAGTTGGAACAATTGCATTGACATTTGTACAGATGGGGCCAAGGCGATGACAGGTAAAACAGCAGGAGCAGTGTCACGAATGAAAAATAAAGCGCCTAATTGTAGTTCCAGTCATTGTATTCTGCATAGACAAGCACTTGCGATGAAGCAAATGCCGTCTAATCTAAAATTAGTTATGGATGAAGCGGTAAAAATAATTAATTTTATCAAATCACGACCACTACAATCCCGATTGTTCTCATTATTGTGTGAAGATTATGGCAGCAAACATAAAACACTGCTGCTCCATACAGAAGTGCGATGGCTGTCTCGGGGAAAAACTTTAACAAGGCTATTTGAACTTAGAGCCGAGTTACAAATGTTTCTTTCAGCAGATACTTCTTTTAATTTGAAGGACCGTTTGTATGATAAAACTTGGTTGTTCCGATTGTCTTTTATGGCGGATATCTTTCAAAAACTTAACGAATTAAATTTATCGTTGCAAGGTAAACAGACAACAGTGTTTCAGGCCTATAATAAAATAACTGCTTTTAAAAGAAAATTAGATTTTTGGATCATTTGCATTGGTAAGAAAGAAATAGAAAGTTTTACGTTACTCAGTGAGTTTGTTAGCGAAAACGACTCAGAAATGTTTGAAGATAATGTGTTTGAAGAATTGGTCCAATATCTCAGTTCGATGCGCGCATCTTTTGAAAAGTATTTTCCCGAAGAACACAATACAAAAATTAAAGTGAACTCCTGGATTCATAATCCTTTTTTACCCAACTTGGAAAAGCCTGAAAACATGTCAAATGAGATATATGAATCTCTTTTAGAAATGTCATCAGACACAAGTATGGAGTCATTGTTCAAAACGACGCCTCTTAATGATTTTTGGTGCAGAATCCAAGATGAATATGCAATGCTTGGCCAAATGGCTCTGGATATTCTTCTCCCGTTCCCAACTACATATTTGTGCGAAACAGGATTCTCTACCTACGCAGCCACGAAAACAAAATATCGCAATAGACTGGACGCCGAAGCTGATATGAGACTCCAACTTTCTTCCATCAAACCTGATATCAAGCAATTGATGAAAAATAAAAAACAGTTTCATACCTCCCACTAGTTAGATTTTTTCTTTTTTAATGTTTTCTATTATTGTCCTTACCAAGTGGTGAAGTAAATAATAATTAGTAACTGATACATTGTACTTTTATTATGCTGATTAATATAGAATACACTTATAAAAATAATTGTTTTATTGTAGGGTTCCATCAAGTATTTTGCTTCCCAAAAGGGTTCCGTCATTTAAAAAGTTTGAGAACCACTGGTATAGTAGAAAGAAATAGAAAATAGTACAAATTAAAATGAATTCCTACTAGTATAAACTGAGGCAGCTCTAAATCGTGGTAATTAGAAACAGGGGTCTATATTCACGACATACATTGGTTGATAACTCAAGATATATACATTTTTAAATAAGTTTTAGCATGTTGTATAGAATGTCGTTTCTATCTATAACAATTACGAAGTCTCTTTTGACAGATGTCAAATAATAGGGTACTAGTGAAGTACCATTGTCTAACGACATCGATTTTCGATTACTATTACGAACAAATTTAAATCGAGACAGAATCTAAACTATTAAAGACAAAACCTTTATAATCAAGTTTTTAATTTTAATTAGATACAGTATGATATTTTATCAGCAAATGATTTATTAGTCATCGCTATTCAAAAGCGTTACTTCATTATCGCCATCGTCGTCGTACTCATCTTCGTCTGTGGAATCTGCTGTATTAATTATAATTTGAAGTTTATCTATAAAGTTATCGATGTGCACATCTCTGTTCCAATCAGACGAACTAAGATTTTTTGTTCTTAAAACAACACTTTCCTAATTTGCAGTTGTAACACTATCGCAAGCTTCTTGCAACAACGACAGCATTTTGTTAGCCGTAAAAGGTTGGATCGTATTTTTACGAGCTGCATATCCTGAAACAAATGTTTGCATGTTAAAATAGGAACTTAGCACAATTATAAGTAAAGACTCAAAATAAATATGATTAATTGTACCTTTAATTTGCGTCCAAATCAATTCTATGGCATTGTATTGGCAGTGGTTAGATGGAAGCCGCAGTACATTCTGTCCGGCTTCTTTTGCCATTTCGTCCAACACATACGTTGGTCTGGCTGGTTTATTATTAGCAACCAAATACTGAAGCACACATTTTAACATTGACATGTCAGCAGCAATATTATTGTCATTCAACCATTTCATATGCGCCATTTTGTACTTGTTTGACGTTGGAGGCTTATTTAATTGTACCGAATGTTATGGCGCATTGTCCATAATTATAGTTGATGGCTCCGTCAAAAAGGTATAAACTAACAAGTTGGCTAACAAGATACAAAACCATTCTTTAAATTTAACAAAATTCATATCTTTGTAATAGTCTCCGGTTCTCTTAGATTTAAATGCCAAAAGGCAGTTCGAAACAAATCCCTTCATGGTGGCAAATCAAAGGCGTGTGTCCAGTACAATCGTTTATTAGAGACTGGCGCACAGCTGCAAGTGCACGCACACATACGTAATACATAACACCTCCACTCTTATTTACTTATAATATAAAATAAAATTACCAATAAAATATGATTAAAAGAAAAGTTACTAAACTAAAACTTAATCTATTTCGAAACCATACCGCCTGGGTGGTTTACGGTCCCTAACCGTGGGCCCACAGTTCTCTACAGCGGGCTCTGTGTTTGCCGACACATTGGGTATAGATATGGGTACTGGTGAAGAATTACTTGGCGACGGTACAGGCGACCGTTGCGTCTCTCGTATCGGTGAACCACTCTGCGGTTTACTCTCCCCCGAACTGTCCGCACTCTGTTCTGTTTTCTCGCCTATAGCTATGGGAGATGTCAGAGATTTACGCTTTTCTACCGATTGTTTACTGAGGACAATATTTGGTGCTAATAACGTAGTGCTACTATTTTCTTTGTTGCTAATGACCCTCTGTTTTAGCTGATCCACGTGTCTGTGACTTTCGGTTCCAAAAACAGATTTTACTACGTAATTAGTGTTACCTAGCTGTTCCTTGATCGTCCCCGCTATCCACTTATCCGAACCCCTATAATCGCGATACCACACCAGAGCGCCCGGCTCGAAACGCCGTCGCGCCCCGCCCGCGGCTACCTCACTACGCTCCTGTCGAGTGACTACGCGAGATTCCCTTTCAGGTTTTAAATTATCCAACCTCATACGCAGGCTGCGACCCTGTAATATTTTAGATGGACTATCGCCGGTAGTAGCATGTTCGGTATTTCTATAGGCTAGTAAGAATCGACTTAATGCTATGTCTACCTCTAATTTCTGTTTTAACGCCTTATTAATAACACGTTTACATATTTTGACAGCATTTTCAGCCGCTCCGTTAGAAGCCGGATGATAAGGGGCTGTAAAAATATGTTCTATGCCATTACGGTTTAGGAAAGTTTGAAATTCCCCACTCGCGAATGGTGGGCCATTGTCACTGACCGTTTGCTTGGGAAGGCCAAATTTAGCCCACAGGTCCCTAAGTACCGTGATAACAGCCTGTGCCGTAGTTCGTTGCATTTTAATCGCTTCTATCCATTTAGAACATGAATCTACAATTACTAAATATGTTAAACCGTGAATAGGTCCTAAAAAATCTAAATGTAGCCTGGACCATGGTCGAGAGGGCCAGTGCCACGAGCACGGCGCGTGGCCTGGCGGCGCGTCGGCCACGGCGGCGCATATGGGGCACGCGCGGCACTCTGCTTCCACGGCCTCGTCGATCCCTGGCCACCATACGTAGCTACGTGCCAGCGACTTGGTTTTAAATATTCCCATATGTGGGTCATGCAGTTCGGAGATCACCTTTGATCTGCACGAAGAAGGTATAACTACACGATGACCCCACATAACACAACCTAGCTCATCGTACAATTCATTTTTCCTATTATGATATGGTTTTAGCTGTTTAATTTCGATCTCGGCCGGCCAACCGTCTACTATATAACTTAATACGCGACTCAATATTGGGTCAGCACGAGTTTCTTTTTTAAGAATATTGTAATCAAGCAATAGTGCATCTGTTGCAAAATGTAAATAAGTTTGTTCAGGTAAGTCCACCTCTTCCGATGTTACGTCATTTTTTTGTAACTCGATCAAACGTGAAAGGACATCTGCAGTATTCTGGTGAGTTTTAACATACTCGATTGTAAAATCATATGCTGATAATTTAATTGCCCAGCGTTGCAGACGACTTGTTGTCGCACTCGGAATACCCATATTCGGCCCAAATATACTAACTAGAGGTTTATGGTCGGTACGAAGAATGAACTTTCTACCGTATAAGTACTGGTGGAACTTTCCTACAGCAAAAACGATTGCCAAAGCTTCTTTATGTATTTGGCTGTAGTGTAACTCGTGCGTAGTGAGCGATCGCGACGCGTATGCAACGACTCGCTCGCCGTGGCCTCCGGCGGCGGCGCCGGCCGCGCGCTGCGCCAGCACCGCGCCTATCCCCCGCGCACTGGCGTCGACCGTCAACACCGTCTCTTGTTCCATATCGAAGTGCACGAGTGTTTTCGTACTACATAGTAATCCTTTCACTCTAATAAAGGCGGCGTTTTGTTCAGCACCCCATTTCCAATGTTTACCTTTCTTTAACAGTTCATAAAGAGGTGCTAAATAGGAACTCAAATCTTTAATAAACTTTCCATAGAAATTTACCATTCCTAAAAATGACTTTAATTCACTAACATTATTCGGGTGGGTCATAGTCCTAATAGCCTGTACTTTTTCGGGATCCACTCGAACACCGTTTTCATTAATAATGAATCCTAAATATTTTACTTCTTTCGCTAAAAATTCACACTTGCTCTTTTTAATTTTCAAACCATTCTTTTCTAAAATTTCCAATACGTCTTTAATTGTCTTTAGATGACTAGCTAAATCTTTATTTTTAATTAAAATGTCATCATAGAAAATAACTACGTCGGGCATATTTTTAAACAAATTTATCATTAATTTTTGAAAGATTCCCGGGCTCGACGACAAACCGTAAACAAGTCGTGAATATTTAAATAACCCCCTGTGCGTATTAATAACCGTATATTGTCGCGAGCGTTCTGATAAAACCACCTGATTGTACGCCTGGGATAAATCCAGCTTCGTAAAAAAATTATTTCCACTAAGGTTACTAAACAAATCTTCCATTTTTGGAACCGGAAATCTATCGATAGCTAATACTCGATTGAGGGTTATCTTATAGTCGGCACATATTCTCAAACCTCCGTCGGCTTTACGCACCACAACCAGAGGCGTGGCCCAGTCGGAGTGGTCCACCGGCTCGATGACGCCGGCGCGCAGCATGGCGTCCAGCTCGGCGTCCACGCGCTCGCGCAGCGCGTAGGGTAGCGGTCGCGCGCGGCAGTATACGGGCGCGGCGCCCTCGCGTACACACAACTCGGCTTCGCCTCCCATATATCTACCCAATGTGCCATCAAACAGTGGTTCATGACTAGAAACAATGTTCTTAATTAACACATCTTTTCGCTGCACCGATTTGTTTTCTCCCATGTGGTTACTATGTGAGATAACTTTCGCTACTTTAATAGGTATATTTAACTCGGCTAACCATTGCCGCCCCAACAAGTTGGTAGTTCCTTTATCTATCACATACAGATCTAATGTTTTAATAATACCATTATAATTGACCACAGTTTCGATAAAACCTAATGGTTGGATACTGGAGCCGTCATAAAACTTTAAATTCAAATGGCAATTATTCAAGGGTAAATTACTAAACAGTTCCTCATAAACCTTTTTACTAATGCACGATAAGGCGGATCCAGTATCCACTTCCATAGTAAGTAAACAATTCTCTATCCTAAGCGCTATACCCACCGGTTTATAATCTCTCAAAGACATCTGATACATAAGTTCCACTTCACTGTCTTCCAATTCCTCCGTGTAATAATCGGCGGCGGAGCCCCGCTCGTCGACTTCGTTTTGCTGCTCCAACGAGTATACAGGGGCCCGGTCCCGGCCCCAGCCGCGCCGCGCAGCGCGCTGCCCGCGCTGGCCTCCGCGCCACGTGCCTCGCCGGCCGCCGCCGGCGCCGCCCGCGACGCAGGTCGACGCGCGGCTACCGCGCGCCCGCGCCGTATCATGCTCGTAATGATTACTGGCAGAACCCGCCAGTCCAGACCGTCTCCTATGTTTTGGACACATCCTCCTCAAGTGACCGATTTGATGGCATCCACTGCACACGTACTCTTTATATGAGCAACCATCCGCTTGATGTTTGTTGTCCCCACACCTGGGACATTCGCCGGTATACATTTTGTAAACATCTTCGGTTAACTTGTCACTGCCGCGCTCCACGGTGTTCGCGTCCCGCTCTGCGGCCTCTAATGATAAAGCCAATGTAATGGCTCGTTGATATCCTAAATTTTCTTCCGCAAATAATCTTTGTCTGATAATATCGCTTTTTAGACCACAGACCAGTTGATCGCGAATATTCTCGTCAAACGTTGTTTTGAAATCGCAGTATTTCGACAATTTTTTTAACTCCGTAACGTAGTCACTTATAGATTCATTGTTAAGCTGCCTACGCTGGCGAAACTTGTACCTTTCTGCTAATGCTGTAGGTTTCGGCTGCAGGTGGGTAGTGAGAAGAGCCACGGCTTGTTTGTAGTTTAATAACGAGGGTTTTGTAGGACTCGCCAATGTAGATAACAGTTCGTACGCTTCCTCACCCATTACGGAAATTAATGTAGGTAGTTTCATATCGTCCGACACTTTATTCACCAAAAAGTACATTTCTAATCTTTCGATATAACCCGTCCAATTTCCTGTTTTGATTACAAATTCTCGCACTTTCCCAATTGACATCTTGCATAAGTAATATAACGTATAGTTTTACGTAAAACCGGCTTTTTAAACTTATTATTTTATCACTCGTCGCCACTGGCAAATCAAAGGCGTGTGTCCAGTACAATCGTTTATTAGAGACTGGCGCACAGCTGCAAGTGCACGCACACATACGTAATACATAACACATGGAACCCGCATGACAAATAATTAATCTTTCCCCTTTGCCAGTAGGTACTTTTGTGGAGGAATGAGGTGTGTCATCTGTCCATATCTGGCTAACTGTATGATTGGCATTTAGCCATGTCTCATCTAAAAAGATGACATTATTCCAATCAGTAATTACCTTGGCCGATTGTAGAAAATTGCATCTAGCTAATGTTGTCTCCGCGTTCCATCATAATTCTTTGCCTTTTGACACATTTTTTGTATGCAAATCCAATTTTCTTTATAACCCTCCACAAAGAAGTTCTACTGCCACTAAACAGTCCGGATTCTCTTAAAGTATTCGACAATTTGTCGAGCATTGGCAATTCGTTCCTGCTATAGTAGCCGTAAATGTGATTTCTTATGGCGTCGGTATCAAAATTGTCGATTTGTGACTAATTATAGACCTTCTTACTTTTTTTTAAGTGGCGATTTTAATTTATTGTCTTCCGTCTTATCTTTCCCATGCTTTTCCTTGCTTATCCGGAAAACAGCTTTTCTACTGATACCGAGAGCTTCAGCTACTCGGTTAGTCACTTGTGAAAGTGGCAAGAGTGGACTACCATTCTGAAATTCCCATTCAAAGTATTCTTGTAGGCGTACCACAAAGTCACGTACTTGACTGCGCAAGACGGTTTTTTTAGTGGTCTCGGCCATTGCAGTGTTTATAAAAATAAACAAAACCAAAGAAATAACTTACGAATAAACTTAATGAATAAAGAAATAACAACTTAATAACAACAAAGAAATTACAGACAGTAACAACTAACAACAACTACTTAACAAAAATATAACAAAAACTCAACAAAAAATCAACCAAACTGAACACACGTAACGTATACAAGGCTTCTACACACGTACTAAACAGATAAAAAAATGGCGGATCGTGAACGCGAGGTGGACACGAAGACATAGACACACTCGCGTAAAGACCCGGAACCAGGTCTTTTCGATTCGCGAGTGAGTTACCGATTAAACTATAAAATCGCTTCCGTTTTCCGATTCTTTGAGTCACGTCACTATGTTTAAAAGTAAAAAATATACCATAGTACGTAAACGCGGGCTTGCGGTGAAATAGTAATTTAATTTTAGTTTTATTTATTTTGAGCACGATATCTTGAAAAAAAAAACGTTGGTTGTGTTTGAGAATGAATTGTTTATTATTTTGGATTGATTGAGATTTCATCAAATGGTGATTTACTGCCATAAACAGAGACTGTTTATTTATTCAATTTATATGAAACGTGGAGAGTTACGTTCTCAGCGAATGTTAAAAGTGTCAAAAGGGACTTCGTAATTGGAATAACGTGTAACTTTGGATTTACCATAAACAACGTACTTAATTAAATATTTCAGTAGCTACTCCATATATTCAAATTAATTACAGCATTAAAGTGATTTCGCGATATTTGAATATATTCGATATTCAGTTGGAGGGATAATGCACTATAGGGATTGCTAAAAATAGGAAATAAGGATTATCCTTCGTGAAACAATAGGGCAAAAAAAAGTATGGGGTTAGAGACTGGCTCTGGCAATTGTCAGAGTGTCTCACTGTTAACTCACTGTTAACATCTAAATAACACAAAACATAATACATTTGATTTCGTCTTCTTTGAGAGTGTGTTATTTTTTATCGAGTAGAATTTATGATGTCTTTGTCTACTAACTTTAATTCGAACAAAAAATATTGTCAAACTGACTGACTGAGAGCTTTCTGTTTTTTTCTTCATAAACGACAATGACGCAATTACCACATTCTACCAATGACATGTTTTTTTTTTCGTAACAAAGAATTTCAAAGTCTCAAACATATCATATCAATGTCTAGTCCCGTCGAAGTAAGTTAAGAGTCGCTCAGTAAAACGATAGTAGGTTTACTGAAGTCGGAAGAGAGAGGACATCTTGAAAGCACACTAAAAACTCAGTCCCACGCATCAAATAAAAATTTGATTATCACAAACACCACGCACGAATAATACTTTGAAGTTTAATAACCTATCACTACTAAACTACAAAACGCCTAATATAATAGGAGTTACAGTATGAAATTGCCGTTTTATAGTAATAGATACTTTGAATTGACATAAAACCTCCATTGTGTGAGATTTTCGAGTGAAACTTTTTTCACATGATACCTATGAGGTTCTTGTTTTAAAAAATGTGCAACATTCGATTTTCGACTTTCAATTGTTTTTTTTATTCAGCTTAGACGGGAAAGATGGATACTTCGAAAATCCGAGTAATCTTTGAATACGAGTTTCGACGCGGAACTAACGCGGCAGAAACGGCTCGCAATACTGAATGGCTTAATTCTCGTGGCCCTAATGGTCTTTCAAGAGTCACAGGATATATATAGTTTGGGGCGAGCGCAGAAGGCGCTCAGTCAGGAGCAAAGAGTGTGTGCAGCAACTAGCCTAAAGGCTTTCCCGCCGGTAGATCGGCGGAAGGAATGGATCTCTGCTTAGGGCGTTGTTTTGGGAGGGTACCGCGGAATCGTGAGTTGGTGAGAAACGCGCAGGTACGTGCCGATACCTGGTAAAAGTGTTGACTGAAGGACTGATATTCACGGTGTAGTGAGGGTGACGTCCTCGACTCCGCCGGCAGGGACGGTGTATATGTGTAGTCTGTGAGTGTAGTGTTAGAACCGCATTAGCAGTAGTAATTGAGTCGTCGGTGCCGCCTAAGACGTGCCGAGGATGACGACGGCAACGGGGAGGATCATTTCTGTCATGGAGATAGGCTGTCAACTACTAGGGGGTTGGAATCATGAGGGATTCTGTCGTAGTAGTAGTATTTTTCTGTCGGCAGTAAACTTACTATCGCTTTACTGAACTACTTCTGTATTACTACGATGGGACCGTATATTGACAGAATACGTTTCAGACTTTGAAATTATTTAATATGTAAAAATTTCAACACTGGCAGAATGTGCTATTACACCATTGCCATATATGAAAAAACACATTGTTCTTAATTTTTATTTCATTCTAACTTGTAATAAAATTTTATTAACTTGAATTAAATCCACACTTTCTAATGTTTAATTGATTTTTTATTTATATGAATAACAGCGATACATCGGGCCATATTATATATCAATCTGCAGCAGACCTACATGAGTTTGGATGTGGAAGAAGTTAACGAAACACAACAGCTAATGCAGAATGAACATGATGAAGAGGAGCAGAAAGTCTCGCAAACAGCAACGTCCCCTGTTACTAGCAACAAAATGTCAAGTGGAGCACCCAGCCAGACTTCGAAAAATCCCGGACCAGTGTTCACAAGCACTGGAAATAACAGTGTAAACGAATCGACAAAAGTGTCCTATGTTAATGAAAGGCGGTTTCATCGAGACTTAATGAGATCTAATTATAATAATAGACCTAAACACATTCCTAAAGAAACTCCAGATGTTAAGCATATGGAAAAAGCGCTTTTAGAATTGCTCGATGACTTTCATACAGGCAAGTTAAGTGCCTTTGGCTCAGGATGCAGTATGGAGCAGATGATTAATATCAGGGATCAGCAGGAACATTTGGCAAGATTACATTTTCGTCTTTGTGCTGATGTAGAAAAGCCTACAGATGATAGTTTTGATGATACTGCCTCGAGAGACAAAATGGCACAGTTGGTGCAGAGTTTAGAACAATTGTCTACATCAATAGAGCATTTGCATTCAAATGATTGTACACATGATAGTACTAGCGATAAACCTAAAGAGTAAATAATATGAATCAACTCAAAAGGGCCACACACTCAAAAAGACCAAAATTTTTACTCAAAATGACAGAGTAGAACTTCATTAGTGTGCTAGTACTTTTTGTGTCACTTCAAACTTGGGTTATGCTGGTTAATGCTTAACATCAGAACTTATCTACATATATCCACATGTAATGAGAAAAGTGATTCACCAGATCTACCATGTGGAATGGTATATCCTGTAAAGTACATGGAATTAATATTTATATTTGTAAATTTAAAAGGCTATTTGATTTAAATGTCATTTTGGTACATTTTATTATACACACATTATTTTGTTTAATTAATATATATTATTTTGTTTTTATAAGACAATCTTAAAGTGATGGATATAATAAGGTCATACAAAACTATTATATCTTACAGAAAATTACCATGTTTTTCTTATTACATTAAAAATAAATAATTCTTGAATAATTTCTTCAAATGTGTATAGTGTGTTACATAGTTGGTACATACCCACTAACAGAAGCGTTCCTCCTGACACTACTACCAGCTTAACCTGTCCCTCAATAAGAATGCATCTCCCAGTTACTGTACTGTGACCCAATTACTGCTGCCAGTGCCGTTCTTACACTGCACTCATAGGCTACACACACCTTGTCCTGCTCTCCGCTGGCGGGACGCCCTCGCTATACCGTGAACACGCTGATCTTCAGCCAACACTTTTACCAGGTATCTGCATGTGTCTGGGCTCTTCTCACTGACTCGCGATCCCGCTGCACCCTCCCAAAGCAACGTCCTAAACCAAGGTCCATTCCCCGGTCTACTGGTGGGGGAGCCCTTAGCCTCGTTGCTGCACACACTTTTTGCTCCTGGATGACTGCCTTCTACGTTCACCCTAAATCATACATGTCTGGGGACTCTTGAAAGACCATGAATTACGCCATTCCGAAAAAAAAAAGAACAAGCTGATGTCGTCAATGGGCAAACACCTGACCAAGTGTGGATAGTGTTATGCACATATGAGTAAAATTAGTCTCCAATTAATTTAATTTAATGAAATAAAATAATAAATATATGCAATTGTTAGTTAGATGAAATAGTTTTAGTGTACTGATTGACATATTAAATATTTTACACTATTAATTTTGTAGGACCTTATATATTGTGAAATTAATAAATATGGTGTTTAAGTCTAACTGACCATATTTTTTACTTGAAATTATTTCTGATTTTTAGTAATGACATAATTAAACAAATTTTGGTAATGTCATTTTGTAAAGATCACCAGTCATGTTTTATTAGATTATATTTTTGTTTTATGAGGATTTTAATTTAAAATATCGTTTTGCAAATTATAAGAAACATATAATTTAATGTGTGTTTACTGAACTTTTCCTATTTAGTTATCTCTATAGAAAGTTATCTACCACTGCAATTACCTAGGTACTGTATATTATATTCAACATTTATTTCAATGAATTGATTGCGGATGGCAGTAACATTAGAGTAGGATGCTACCTTAATGCGTTCTGATAAACAACCTTAGTTACGCTGACGATATGGTGTTGCTGAGCCCCTCGGTGCTGGTAAAGATATGCTGGCACACATGACCTAAAATATAATATTAAGAAGTCCGAAGTAATGATTATTAAAAAACAAAAAAGGTCCCTAAAATACATTATCGGTATATTTTGGGTTATAATTTTTAAAATATGTACCTTGAATTCTATATATGTATTCAAAGTTGTAATTTTGTATTAATATGGGTCGTACCTGTCGCAAAATTATAATAATATCTCAATGGTTCCAAACTCCTCGTAGTGTTAAAATTTAAATACTTAGGTCATGCTGTCATGGATACATTAAGGCATGATGATCTCGATAGGCAGTGTGCACGGAACAATATGCTGGCTGCGATTCGCTCACTGCTCGAAGGACGCTAAATTGACGCTGTTCAAAACTCATTGCCAGGCGTTCTACACCAGTCACCTATGGTACTCATTCAAGCAACTCTCATACAATACGCCTTTATGGGCATCCCAGGGTTGCCGTGGAGTTGTTAAGCGTCTGACATGTTTGCAGAACACAAAGTTAATGATTTAATGTTCTAGAGCAGTGCTTCCCAACCTTTTTTCGTTCCCGTACCCCTTAATAAAACTTTTAATTTATGAGTACCCCTCCCCTGATAACTCCATACCTACTCCTAAAAATGTCAAAGAATTACAAAGAATCCTTTGCGTACAGTAGCCGCTTAGACAGGCGGTATACAAACGAATGTACTGTATTTTACCAACCCAACGCTCATAGTCTAGCACCTTAGTAAGTTATGTTTCATTTTAAACTACATATTGTAGACATCATACAGTATAATAATGTTTATATAAGTTAACTGTTTTAACTTCTCAGTATTTCCGCCATTACCAATATAATTTTCACGTACCCCAGGTTGGGAATCGCTGTTCTAGAGGTTAAGGGCCTCCTTCGAGCGAAGAGCTACTGCATCTCAGAATATAATCATAGATACTATACAAGGGATGTTATATTTATTTTTAATTGATAGGGATGTTTCTACAAACGTTCACATATTATAATTTTCATTTTTTTAAATATGTACCTAGAATTTTATATATCAATTCAAAGTTGTAATTTTATATTAATAAGGGTCTCGTACCTGACGCAAAAAATAATAATATTTATAACTTGCAAGTCAAATAAAATATTTGTTTATTCTGTACTAATTTTTTTATTGTTATAAAATTATAATAACCTTAACAAGATGATAACACAAATCATTCATTGGCCTGCAGTATTTCCCGTCATAAATTAATTAATCTCTAGACACAGATAAGTGTTAGTGTTACCCAGTATCTAAACAAACGCATTTTAAATTTAAACATTACTGTCTTTGAACAATTTTTTTACCGATTACTTGGTTTAAAGCAGAGATAATTGGATTTAACTTTTCAAATCAAATTCAACATATAAAGTGCCACATTTAGTTCCTGTTCTCATTACATATTTTTGCAGCTATGTGCAAAATGTACTAGTTAACTTATGCAGTACCAGAATATTCACAATGGTATATATAAATCACATCATAAATAATCAGGTACCACTTACTGGAATTAAAAACATACAGAAGACATACCTAATTTGCAATTGTTGGAATGAAATCCTATCTATATCAGCTGCCCATAAACATCTGTAGGACTGAAATCTGTCTTCTGTAATTAGCTATACATAATATAATAATAGTGAAAAGACAATGTTATATACTAAAAAAATCTTAACTATTATCAGTACTATAGTAAGCACTAGAGGCAAAACTGCACTCTTATTTAACTCTTAGTAGGTACAAACTAATCTTAAATTGTTTCTCTGTTGCCCTCTTTGATTACTGTCTATTACATACATAGTCACTAATTAATAATCGCATCACTCACAGATTCAAATAAAAAGAATTGCTGGAAATTACAATCATCATTAATAACCAAAAATTAAAGATATGTGATATATATAAATATTTTCATTCACAAAAAAATTTGGTGATATCCACCTCCAGCACCTTTAAGTGGCTTCCTACAATTTGGACATTTTTTACCATTATTCTTTATTGCTGCTTTTATACATTCCATACAGAATAAGTGACCACATACTGTTGATGCTATTGCTTTATTAGACAAATTGTCCATACAAATAGGACAGTCCCCAATACTTCTTACTTGTTGTTGTTGTGGTGATTGTGTCCTGTTATTTGTAAAATTTATTTGTCTTATAGAGGGCACAATATCTTGTTCAACTATAATAACAGAGTCATTTCCTGTTGATGTTACATTACTACTTATTGCTACTGGAATCGTTGTTGGTGACTGAATCATATTAAAGTTGAATCTCAATGCAGAATTTGATTGATCCAATCTATTGTTTGATAATAAATGTAAATTTGCACTGGTCGTGGGAATATTATCATTTTTACCAAAATAACCATTAAAAAAGCTCTTTACTATTCCAAATAAAGTTTTATCATTATTGTCCTCTGTTGTACTAGACAATCTTTCAGCATTGTTTGATATACTGTGTTTATTAACTGTTGGGTTATTGAATCTGGCATTTTCAATATTTGTTTTCACTTGTGTGTTTCTAATATTGTTTGCACTTGTGTTGGGTACAACATTAGTTACAGTATCAAGGTCAATAACTGACTTTCGGTACTTTTCAATTAAAGCTTGATTTTCTGCTAGCACACTATCTACATCAATTACTTCACATTCACTATCATGACTGCTACTACAATTGATTGTGCTGTATAAATCATTATTGTTGTCGTAAGAGTTCAAATCCACTATCTCACAGTTATCAGCTGTGTGACTGTCATCATCGACATCAACAATTGCAATAGCATCGTGCAATATCTTTTTAACACAGGTCAAATAATCAGTCTTGTTCCTTGGTTGTATTATTTCAATTCCATCTTCTCTATTCTTGTTTGATGGGGATTCTGGTAATATGCTTTCATTTGGTGTTTCTTCTTCTAATAAGCAAATACTCTGAGTATGTTTTAATGCAGCCTCATCATTTTCTGTGATGGTTAATGAAGATTCATCTAAAACAGTATTTTCGGGTCTTTCTCCTAATAAGTTATTGTTCTGTGTTTTATAATTTGAAGTAGTATCCTCTAATAAGCTTTCATGTAACAGCTGATCATTTTTAAGAAAAGTTTCATTATCTTTAGATGTACTAGGTAATGGTGAGAAAGATGGTGTCCTTTTATTTGATAGGGAATTAAGATTATAATCATATGAAATAGTTGAAGTACTATCATTACTGCCATCACTAAGGGGTTCACGATCTGCAGACTCCTTCAAATGTGTATCAATTTCATCACTATGAGCATTAAATGTAGATTTTGGAACATTCAGTTTTGTACCCCTTTTCCTTTTCTTAGGGCGTAAACACTGTTCATCATTAGAATTATTGCTAATACTATAATCATCATGGCCCTTACAAAAACATGTATTGAGTTTTTGTGGAACTTGTAGGTAGTCGTTGCAACCTACAATATATGAGATACCACTTTTTTTCGGTCTTTTCACTGGTATAACAGGTTGAGCAGGTTCACAAGGCTCATTTATAAGATCTATAATCTCTTCTGGTGTATTTGTTAACAAATCAAGTATTTTGTTTTCTATTTTGCGATCAGTCTGTGGTGAAATTACAGTATCCAATAGAGATACCATTTGTTCTGGTGTTGCCGGCCTCTCTGGATGGCAAACTTTAGTACTTGATGCTGCTTCCTTATCATCTTCTGAATCATCAAACATCTTTTCTAACTCGGCCAAGGATGGCAAAGGTTTGCGATTTACACATACTTTAGAATTTGAATCCTTTGTACGATCACTCAATAGACACTGTCTTCTAGATGAACGTGTTATTTTCTTTACTTGCAATTTAGAAATCCATTGCTTTGATTTTTCAATAGAGTCTTCGGAAAGTTGTTTCTTTGCTATTTTCTTTCCGCTGGGACCGTAATATTCTTTGGATTCTTCATATGATAATACCCGTTTACGATTAGGTATAGGTATATTATTCTCGGAGTTCGGCATTTTTGCTGCCATATAGTAAAAAATATTTTATAAAAGTAAAAGATGTTATTTTACCGTTTTACTTCAGTTCATTTTTCAGTTTTATTTTTTGCATTTGCAGTAAATTTCTAAAAACTGAATTGTATTAGTTGACATTCGTAAAGACAATAGATATTACACCCAGTGTTACCAACTCTCAAAAATATTTATCCCTAAAGCTTAAGTCAAAAACCCTCAAAATCGCCCCAATTACTTAGAAATCCCCCTAAAAAAATATATAATAAAAGAAAAAATATAAATTACAAAAATGCAATGAAATTTCTTTACCTTTTAAATCTGGATCTGTTTCCCAAATCTACGTGTACTTCTGACTGTACATTTTTTTATTTTTAGTTTCTTTAGGCATCATTAACAAATTACTTGTCGGCACAGCAGTACAACAACAAAATCGAATTAAACAAGTAAACAATAAATAATCAACGTACATACGAGTATGTACGAGTATTTCTAGTAAGCATAGGCACAATAACCACCAGTCACCACAGAGTAGTTGTAATATATTTGTACTAGATGTCGTTAAGTCGCTAGGTCAACAAATAAATATGATTAGCTATTATAGTTTGTATTGTCCCAGGGCCTATACTTTCACATAATATATGAAAAATATATATTCAAAAAAATATATGAAGAGTCAAAAAATCCCTAAAAAAACCCATCCCACTTATTTAGCCCCTAAATTTGGGGGGAAAACCCCTAAGTTGGCAACCGTGATTACACCATCGTGCTCGTGACATTACAGGCGCAAATTTTTTTTAAATATATTTGGACACTGGTATTATGGCGATGGTCCACATACTTACGAAATAATAAAACAATCTTATTTAAAACATCATTGTCCAGTCCCGTCGAAGTGAGTCGCTCAATAAAGTGATAAAGCTCAGTAAAGGTTTATTAGGGACAGAAATGGACTTCTTGGAAGAACACAAAAAATGCATTCTCATGCTTTTAGTTAATTATCATTATCACAAATATCTCAGGCGGTTAATTTAGGTTTCGTTCTAAAATATACGAAAATCACGAACTAAATGATCTAAATATCTAAATATTTTTTTGACAATATAAATATTTTTTTATTTTATTTTTTCCCCGATTGAGAGCCGGATTTAATTTAGAAAAGAATAAAGTCCTTGGTTTTCCGGCTGTGTGACATTTATCAGTTTATCACAAACATTATGCACTATGAAATTTAATAAGCTGTGGCATAAGCATGGCCTGTCCTGTCTCTCGAGTGCGGGCGTTTTTCACGTCATGCTTCATCTATTTTACTCTTTGATATATCTAAAATATTTTAATCAATATTTTTCACGAAATTTACAAATGAATGAATAAAATTGTAGACTCTAGCTAAACAATTCTTCGTCTCCTTTTTACTTAGTTAAATCTTAATTTATTATCTTTATATCTAATGTTACCTTGATTTCAAAGATCAAGACTAAAGAGTTTAATGTCTTTTTTATTATGAAAGTGGCATTTATACCTACGTAAGGTTTAAGTTTTAATGAATAAAAATCGCTATTTACTGTTATTATTCATACCTAGGCCATAAATTAAATAATTCCAGTCGAAAAGTTCGAATACTCCTAGTTATTTTTGAATTATAAAAGTTTTATTAATTTATACCGTTATTTATTCATTAATATAAACATATTTCTTTGAGAATTTTAATGTTCGTAATTACATTACGTTGTTTTATAACATTTATCAGTACTTACCTACTAAATCACCGTTAAATATTTAAAAAGATGATATGATAAATTGATAAAAAAATGATATAATATATCAAATATTATATAATATATCGAATAATATCAAATAAGCCGATTTTTTAAATTTTATTATAAAAAAAATCTGACCATCACATATTATATTTATCGATAACATTACTGGATAAAGTTACTGAGTAAACGATAAATTTACTGAGTAGCGGTCGTGTGACAGCCGGAAATTTCGAGAAAAAAGTCAACCGAGAAAAAGTTCGTTGGAAAGTCAACCTTAATAACACATTAATAAAATTGGCATCTGATGGTATTAAGAGGCGTATTACAAAATAGAGTTCTGAAAGATTAGGCATATTCAAACCCGGCGACACTACGCTCAAGGTCACGCGTTCAACTCGCCGTGCTATAGTTAAAATAAACAATGTTGATACTTTTTCCTATATTGAATTCTTTTTTACAAAGATAGATGTAGATCTATCTTTGTAAAAAAGAATTCAATACTTCTACTTACTACTACTACTTCTACTTACTACTACTACTTCTACTTACTACTACTACTTCTACTTACTACTACTACTTCTACTTCTACTTCTACAATTACTTCTACAATTACTTGTAGAAGTAATTGTTTAGTATGTTTGGAATTGGCGCGAGCATCTTTGCATACCCGCATACATTCATTATTTGAAGCAACATTTTTTTTGTCCCCGCCATATTGAAGGCGGTTTGAGAATTTGATATTTTTAGTAGTAACACGCGCTCGGCGGCGAGCACAGTTAAATTGAGATAAATTCACACCGCGGCCTAGGACAGTCGATATTTGTTATTCGCGCCTAGTAATAGGTCTTGACCGCGGATATCCTGTGCCACGCGAGTGTTTTGGTTGGATTTGCTGTGATTGTGCTTATTGGAAGTGATATCTCGAGGTGATTTGCTGCCGTGTGTGAGTTGCCGAACGATAGCGGCCACCGGCTCACCACAGGACGAGACTTGGATTACTACACAAATATTTATTGGGAATGTATGTATATATTCAATCACACTAAGATAGGTCACGTCTAGTAGGGACTAGCGTAGGAACACTTTCCAGATTTGTGCGTGGGCAAAGCCACCTTGGGGTAAGTGAGGCCTGTATATCTTATTATTGTGCTTACCCACCATCTTGGTGGAGATATAGTAAGTTTATTACATTTGGGCCCGAGTGCACATTCCTCGGGCTGCTTTCGCGTAACGCGAGGCAGGTGGTTGATAACGCTATCAACCATTGTTTTGTCATTATTCATCAACTTGATAATTGTAACTTCCCGTGTTAAGGGCCTTGCGTATATCGGGTCCACGCTCCTGCTACATCGTAAACATCTGGTAGCAGAGCGTGGTTTGATACCGTTACATGATATTGATGATATTGATAATACCGTTAGGTAGTTAATATTGATGACCTTTTGTCTTATTTGTATATTGGTAATTTGGCTTAAATATTTGGTTTTTGATTTTTATTTTACGTTCACGGCTTGAAGGCTAGGCCCTACGTATAATTTGTATTCTGAAGATATTTTGAATCCACGCGTGCGACGTTTAGTAGCTGGCTAATTACCCACACGCGTTAATAATTTTTTGGATATAACGCTTCACGTTTTTTTTGATAGCTGGACATTGTGGTTTTATTGAGTCCACGCTCGTGTACATTTTTGGTTGCGTTTATTTTAATTTGATAATTTGATAATTTAATTTGTTTTTTTTTGTTGTTGTTTTGTCAGGTAATCTTAATTAATATTTTGGACGGTTATACCTTCTTGAAGACACATACGCACCCCTTTTGTTTTTTATTGTGCCTCCACTGCATTTTTTGTTTTTTTTATTTTGTTATTTTTTTGTTATTGTTGTTTTTTTTTTACTTTTATTTTTGTTTTTATTTTTGGTTTTTGTTTTGTATTGCGTGCGTCCTGAGGTGTAGACATGTCTGTCAAGGTGACCTTTTCCACACATCAGTCCGCAATGACTGCGCAGCTGAGATGGTTTTCTTCTGCGGTTGCAATGGTCAACCGCCCGGACCGGAAGCAAGCCTTACTCGCCCGGGCGAGTGAAATGCCAGCCCGTTTGGTGGCGTTAGATAGGAGTTATGCTGAGGGCTTGACATTTATGGCGAATTTGGAAACGCCTGTACCGGACGAGCAGAAGCAGCATTATGAAGCGGACTTTGGCCAGATTTACGATTTTGTGGACGCAATTAATGAGGCGGTCACCCACATCTCAGCTCCCTCTGGTGGGGATTCACTTGTTGCACCCCACGCCTTGTTGGGTCGTCTCCCCACGCTCAACCTTCCCACCTTTGACGGTGATTTGGACCAGTGGTTGAGCTACTATGGGATGTTCAACAGTTTGGTGGACTCCCATACCGACCTGTCAGCTGCTCAAAAAATGGCGTACCTGTTGGCCTCCTTACAGGGAGAGGCTCTAGGCCTGGTACAGCACCTGAAGGTCGATGACAGCACCTACTCGACAGCCATGGATTTGTTGAAGCGCCGTTACCACAACGTGCGACTTTTGGCTGACACCCATGTGGGGCAAATTTTGAACCTGCCTAAGGTTGCCTGTGCGTCAGCCTTACGGACAGATATTGTTAACCCGGTTTTGGTGGCTGTTAACGCCTTAAGGCGATTGGATTTACCTGTGGACCAGTGGTCCTTTTTGCTGCTCCATATTGTGTTGGCGAAACTGCCTTTGGAGATGCGGCTGCGCTTTGAGCGACAATATGGTGGGGACAGCTCCACTCACTTGCCTTCCTATGAGGAACTCGAAAGGTTCCTCGAAGACGAGTGTCGCAGGGTGGATACCGTGGAGGGTTCCACTCTCTTGATGCCGCAGACTAGCGTTCGCCGAGAGCGACCACTGGCCCGACCGCAGGGTCCGCCGGTGAATAAGCAGTCACGGCCGAGATATGGGGTCTCCCAAGAGGAGTCCGTGGCTTGCAGATTCTGCAAGCGCTCCGGCCACCGGATGACTGCTTGTCACAAATTTGTGGCTTTGCGCGTAGCAGCGCGTCGACACATCGCCAAGGAGAGGCGATTGTGTTATCATTGTCTGGAGGGTCACTTCCAGCGAGAGTGTCCTCAGCCTCGTCCATGTGGACAATGTGGTGGTGCTCACCACGTCATTTTGTGTGCGAACCGCAACCAGGAGGGTGCTGGTGTTCGCGATGCTGAGCGACATTCGGGTGCTCACGCTGGTGGTGACAGTCCTGCCAGGTCCAGCGCCCAGGATCGAGCCCTTACGGGCGGGGGTAGGCGTTCGCCACCCCCTAGAGGCGCTGTTGGGTTTGCGGAGTACTCCACAGTCTACCACAACCGGAGATTTTCCCCCCCGCTGTTGGAGCGACCGAGGTTGGAGCGGCGTCCACCCCGCCTAGGAAGGCAGGCTGCAGCCCCCCTCTCATCCGCACACGTTGTGCAGGGTCGTCGCGATGAGGGCAGGGTGGACAGTTATCGTCCCCTGCCGCACTCGGGGAGGGAGCCCTCACTCCGTAACTTCTCCCGCTAGGGACTCGCAGCTCACCACGCTGAGAACCCAGAGACCATCCTCTTGCCTACGGTCTCTGTGCGGGTATGGGACCCGAAGGGCAACTCGATTGTTGTTCGTGCCCTTTTGGACTCGGGTGCCCAGGGTTGTATAGTCTCAGCTTGGTTGGTGAGCCAATTGGACCTCTGTGTCGGTCCTTCTCCTTTCCCAGTCTACGGAGTGGGAAACGTTAAGGTGACCAATAGAGTTGGTCACACCTTTGTGGAATTTTCTCCAGTACCACTTGGAACCAGGAAAACCAAGATTCCGGTTATTGTGCTGGAGAATATTTTGAGTAACCACCCGCGCATAAAGCTTCCTCCACCTGTCATAGCTTTGACAAAGGGTTTAGCTTTAGCTGACCCCATGTTTCATACTCCAGGTCCTGTTGACCTATTGTTGGGGAGTACAATAATATTTTGGGACAGGTTTGTTCGGGGAGTTGGAGAACTTTGCAGCCTGGTGGTTTGGTAGTGGTCCCCACGATTTTTGGTTCGGCATTGTTGGGCCCTATCCTTCCGGTTTCGACCGTGTTTTTTGCTGAGGATGGGCTACGTGTGGGATCCACGCTTTCTGACGCCGTTCAGAAGTTTTGGGAAGTGGAGGAACCTCCCTCTATGCCTAGATTGTGTCCAGAGGACGAAGAGTGTGAAAGCTTCTACCAGAGCAACACAGGTCGCCTCGCCTCTGGTCAGCTTGTCACCCGTCTTCCCTTTTTGGCGAATAGGCCTCCGCTTGGCGAGTCTCGGCAGTTGGCTGAACGAAGATTGGTCTCCATGGAACGTCGCATGAAGCGGGATCCGGAGCTTCGCCGGAAATATATTGAGTTCATGCGAGAATATGAGGACTTGGGACACATGTCTGTGTCGAATATTGGTTGGCGCTCAGTGGAGCATTACTTCCTTCCTCATCATGCCGTTTTGAAGACGCCAGGTGGCAAGATACGTGTAGTTTTTGATGGGTCAGCGCCTACTACTTCTGGTGTATCTTTGAATCAGTGTCTCCATATATACATTTATAGTATATTTAGTTTAGTATATACCGTATTAAAAAATCAATGAATTGCATTGTTTTTTTTATTATTTGTTACTATCTGTTGCCTGTGGCTTCGCTCCTGTTACTGTGATTGTAAGGAAAACAACAAATAGTAAAGTACAAATAGTAGAACTAAATTTAATATTTAATATTACTTTATAAATTTGCATGCCAAGCTGCGGCAAAACATATTGAACTTAATTCTAAATAACACCTATACTGACCATGTTTTATGCATATTAATAATCCTTTCTTTATTAATTTACGATCCGTTTCTTTTTAGTTTGTAAGCCTTTTTTCAGGTTTATACACAATAATAATAAATAAATATTACATTACTTCAATTCAATATATTACAACTATTATTAAACTGTAGGTAGTTAGTTAGAGAGATAGATAGGGTAGGTAGGTTACTTAGGGTAGGTAGGTAGGGCCAGGTTCCTGTGTTAAACATGGTTAGAAAAGTATTTCTCTTAGTGGCATCAATCTGGCTTTTCGAGAATCAATTATTTCTGTGAGGATACAGTCATGATAAAAACGTGACAACTTTGGTAACATTTGGTTTTCCCAAAAATCATCGTCTTTATGAACTCTCACTACTTTGATTGCGTAATTAGAACCAGTCAATACTGCAAATAAGCAAATATGCAAATATCTGCTTATTTGCAATATGAAGCTGGCCCTGGACTTGGTAAAACCAGTGGTGTGTTATATTATTCATGGTAAGTTCGCCGGAATTGTTCAGTTTGAAGCATTTAATTTTTTTGCTTGCAATCGCTTCTTCTGGATCGATACCGAAAGCGGAAGAAGGACATTTAATTTCTATTAGTCCTTCTTCGCAGATGCCATCAATAGAAGCCCCCAGAAAGCAGTATTGTTCATCGATAAACAACCCACATTGTTCAATTTGAATGTTTTCTTGTACACCCAATTGTTCTAAAGCCTTGGCTTCATTTTCTTTTCCATGTCTAATGGAAGGTACATGGCCTAAATCATACCTATATAAAATATCCTTCACCAATGGTGCCGAATTCTAATTTGAACGCCTCTTGCAGATTTTGCAAAACTTTGATGCCGTCAAAATGTTTCGACGAAGTTCGAGCCATAATGCGCTTTCTGCTTGTGATATGGTGCTGTGCTCTATCTTAAAACGTTTCAACGCCTGTTCAAAGGTTATATAAAAACAATTCCTTCGCATTTTCAAAATCATTTTGCCCCATATCTGGGCGTTGACATTCATTACCATAGTGCCCGTCAGTTTTACTAAAATTCAATTTGGTTCTGCTGCGCTTTATTGTATTTCTATTTTTGGCATGCCGCTTTTGCTCTAGTTTTTTTATAGTCTTTCCTGGGCTCTTGCCCCACAGTGTTTTGTATAATGTGTATTGCGGTTTACCACTATTGAACGTCACGACTGCTGCGTAACAGCGTGCTTTATAAGAGTCTTTAAAAGAGTAATTGACTCTTTTGCCACCCATTACTTTGGCTACTACACTATTAAATTGTTCGGCACGATTGTTTGTGAAATTTTGCAGAAGGCTCCTGGAATTAAATGCCAGTTGAGATGCGTTCTTTCGCAATTTGAGCATTAAAATTGGTACCATAGGAACTACATTTTGTTCTGCTTTCCTTTCTGGTGTGCAGTAATAATCTTCACAATCAGTGTGGTCACCAAAAATATGGCATGTACTATTTAATATGTCTTTTTGCAAATTAAGTATTTTTGTCTCGGTTGAGTAATTTTGTTCATTTCTAAACTTACTTGCAGTACGGATAGCAGTACGTAGCCTAGTAAGGCGATCTCCGGTCAAAAGTTTGCGTTCATTAAGAGGTATAGCAGTATCTTTTTGCAATTGCATGTTTCTTCCGTTGTAGTTGCGCAACAAATGGTTGGTACACTCTATTTTTTGTACAAGCACATCAGGATAAGGTCTACTTTCGAGAATGCTTTTGTAAGTACTCGAGTCACCGTCAGCTATTAATATATTATATATAAGATTTCTTTCCTTTATCGAGCAATTAAAACCTTCAACCAAAATTGCTTGTTCTATACTGGTGGATGAACCAGAGTGATTTTTTGTGCAATTATGCTCTCTTGCAGACACGCCTTTTTTAAAGGCGCGAGCGCAGATAACGCAATATTTGTTACGAACTCCAATATGCAGGACTTTTCCAGTATGTTCCCCAATTATTGCTGCACAACCAGATAAAGTGGAATAATTTGTTTTATAAGATCGTTTGCTCCAACATGCATCAGCTTCTACTGGCACCATTGCTATTTCTGCATCATTGACGTCACCACGTAATATTGCAGCTTCTTGTTCTTGTTTGGCAGCTTGTTTCATTGACTCTTCAGCCGTTATATGCCATATTTCAGCAATATCATCATGTGTAGGGTTAAATAATCAGAATGGCATAGATGGTAAATCCATCGAAGCATTGAGTTCGTTGAGATTCGATAAGCCTATTCCTATTAGAATGGCTCCTGATACCGCTCCAGCATTTGCATCAAATTTAAGACAATCGTACTTACGGTACTGTTCTCTAATTCGCTTTCTATTGTCATCATCACATCTGTCTCATCAAGTGTTGGGGGTGGCAGTTTGTCAGGTGTTAAATTTATATTCTTCATAGAAGACGAAGGCATTTCGCAGTTGGGTATCTTAAAGAGAAATAAAACCTGTTACGATATAATATAATGTGATGATAATCTTTTAATAACAAGAGTTGATCCCGTCTTCATAACGTTTTCATATAAAAAGAGGTTTCTTGAGTTATTCACCTGAGACGAGAATGGAACTTGGTTCATGTCAATGTCTTCCGTATCCCATAATTGTGATAAGAAGGAATCTTTGTTCATGGCATTTTCATATTTCTTTTTCTTTCTGAAACAGTTGCATTCAAAGTTACTATAAATTTCCGAAGTATATAAAAGCAATACTAAATTGTTATTTTGCGAAAGATATTACCTTGCTTGGTTTACATTTTTTAATTCATTTGTATATTTTCTCTTTGTAACACATCTGTACACAGTGCCTTTTCGACCCATACTAGAAATAAACAAAACTCTTGATTAAAGTAATTCATATTAAACTAATATAAAGAAATAAAACAAATCCTATATCACTCCCACAATTAAAACGAATCAAACGACACCTCATTCATCTAAATCCATATAGCCATTCATGCTACAGCGAGCGCCCAAGAAACCGGACATATATATACATATGCATATATAGATACATACCAAAAACATTACCCTCCTTTTACGCAGTCGGGTAAAACAAACCAAAATGAGCTTTTGCTAATAAAATTATAGTATTATCAAATTATTATTACTTACGTGGTCAAAACGGGTTGGTCGCACTATACAGCTACGATAGATCGCGTGGCACGAAATTCTGGAAAACGACATTCGACACAGACTCTATCTCAACAAGCGCTCGCGCGGCACTGAGGCCGCTCCTCGAGCGCAAGCAAATATATATAACTTTTATTTGTTTAATTTTATTGTTTATTGCATTATTTCTTTTATTATCAAATGACATGTCGTATGCCAAAAGTGTGAACTTTATAGTGTAAGTATAAGAATTTAAGTACAAGTCTAAAATTATGAGAAAATCGGACTATTTTAGGAAGGATTTTTTAAATTTTATGTAGTGAAAAGTAATGTTATAACTTGGATATTTGGTTAAATATCGAAAAACTAAAGCCGTAGTGTACATTAAGAATACATAACAAACATAAAACAGTTTTTGAATACGGTGTTTGTTTCAGTGTAATTACGTATTAAAAGATCAAAATTAGCTCTCTGAGCGTTTTACGAAAAACTACTTTCGAAAATCGGCTAAAATAAGTAATTTATATTCGTTACATCTAAAATTTAAGGCCGCTATGTACAATATCAAGAAACGGTCTTGGAAATTCAGAAGTTCAAGTTTATAGAAACTTTACTATTTCTCTGAATTAGAACATCAAAAATTCATTTTTATTGCCTCTCTGGAGCAAATTTTGTGAACGTCCTCTTAATTTTTTTAATTTTCTGAATTCACATGTATTGATTATTTTAATGATTATTCTGTGAAATTCTACTTACCGATGGTATGATATGCCACTATTAGTCACACTATTAGTGCTTGCACTCCAATGTAGCACAAAGGCAACTATAAGTACTAAAAGGCAACTGAAGAGCGTGGAGATCAAGTGTGCGGAGCTACGCTTATCATGTCACGCGGGTACTGCCCCCTTGCTCCTTCTACTCTATTCACTGTTCTGTGAGCGAGCTGGACATGCCTGGCATCCAGCCTGTCACACTTAACTTTATTTTATAATAAAACAAAATAATCAGATGTTCTTATTCACTAAAGAAAATCTCTGTCGTACATAATTTAGTACATACGTAAAGTGTAACATTAAACATTTTAATAATAATAATAAATAAGATTTATGTAGCTGTGATTTGTCCCAGGCAATTGTTTGCAGTTGTGGATTAAGTTTACTAGTGCCAATTAGAACTTTAGACATTTTTTGTGTATTTCATTTTGGAGAATGTTTTTTCACACAGATATATATATATAGGTAGTTCCAAAAGCGGAAAAAGACACGAGCTTTAAGCAACTGATCAAACTGTGTGAGTGGAAGACCTATAAAATTCTAGCAAAGATGAGATTTGATATTTTTCTTTAAAAATATCGCTGCAATGCAAATCAATCGAGGACCTTGGGATTTAGTGGAACAATCAGTGTGGTCCTCAGGCCAAAAAGGTTGGAGCCCCCTCCCTGCCTTAAGGCATTCTCTACCAATCGACCGTTGGTTATAGGTGAAAAATTTAAGCGGGGGCATAAGAACTCAAATAGTAAAGCTTAATTCATCTCTATAAATAACAATAGTAATATATACATTGATAATATATACCATACCTAAACATATACATACCTAAACGATAAAATATATAAATGTATGCAAAATATAGTTACGTATTAAAAAAATAGTTATTAAGTATATTGTAAGATAACATTCAGCCAACACAAGAAAAAAAAAGTGGTGGCAGTGACGTCACCAACCTGACGTTCATCTGGTACTTGGTCGACCCCGTCGGCGGCTCTTGGCTCGTGTAAACCTTTTGGTGATACAGGTCTTCGGTGCTATTTGCCAGGTATTTCTTGTTTTTTTTAGTGAGACTAAAATAATTTCTTAAGTGGATTAGTCTTTGTTTGCTGTTTAAATATTTTAATTATATCTAATTTTCAACTGTTATAGATAATTGTTAACAGATATGTTTTTTTTAATAAATCTTACCTCTGATTCTTAAAATCAGAAGTGCGATAGTACTACGCTCATCTATTTCTTTTTGTAGTTAGTTTTGCTAACAAATCCACCAAATCTACCCACTTTTTATTTTTGTTTTTACACTAGTTTTGATTTGCTATTAGGTACTAGAAACCCACATTTCATTTTGTTTTCATACTTCTGTTGTTGATTTCTTTAATTTTGTGTTGTAACGTAACTGTCTGACAATTCCGATGCTAGGAGTTTGCGTGATAGGTCACATA
Source organism: Sesia apiformis (assembly GCA_914767545.1). Taxonomy (NCBI): domain Eukaryota; kingdom Metazoa; phylum Arthropoda; class Insecta; order Lepidoptera; family Sesiidae; genus Sesia; species Sesia apiformis. The sequence goes on along the minus strand of OU611950.1, from coordinate 6,198,292 downwards.
CTAAGTGACATGGTAAATCGCATCGACACCATCACCGACCTAGGTCTCACCCGCTTATTAGATTTCGCGTAAATATAAATTCAATGCAATACACATTGAATGCAATTTTGATACGATTGAGCGCGTTTATTATCGTGAGTTTAGTAAATTCACAGGTAGTGCTCATGAGGAAAATAGAATCTATGGCATAGTCTATGGCTATGGCAACGAGCGGATGAAAAAACTGATGGAATGGTGCACAATGTTGTACAGTATTGTTTTCACAGTATTGAAAAGTGTCGATTCAAACTGCAAAGAACGGTGATCGACACATCAGTAGTAGGTACCGACGTTATTTCTAACAAACCCGGACGTGAAATTAATCGTGTCGTTTCTCAAAAAGATCACGTAACTATTGATGTCGGCTTTCATATGGCCCCGGAATACTTCTTTCTACTAGTGCGGAATACTAGTGCACCTGTTTTCGACTGCCGGATAATCAGTGATCATAAGTGCCCGAACATAACCGAAGGACAAGTATTTCTGGATCCACGACGTTTACCGTCCGCGAAGATGAAAAAAATGGTGGTAGTTCTGTAACTACCCCCAATGTCGCAGATCACTGAAGTGCAATGTCCACTTCGCACAGATTTTGGCAGATGCAATAAAAGCGTTAAACCCTACGCCGTTTCAGTTATTTTGTGTTAAATTTCCATCTGGCAATTCATGATATTGGTGGCAGACATTTAAAGAGATGGAATGATTACGTATATTTGTCACGAGTTTCGGAGTGTTTTAAGGATGATGCTAGAGTGGTTAAGAGAAAGACTTGGGAAAATGGAGAGATATACAATAAGATGGGATGTGAATAAGCTTCGGTATATCTCACGTACTTATATAGTGGGAAATGCAGTACTTTTTACGAAATGTGATACATTTTATGGTAGTCTTTTTTATAAAAGAGGGGTAACATGGCCAGTAAAGTCCGCTCAACCACACCCTATCTGTTTCTATCTGATCTGTTCTACAAACATCAGTGTCACCCTCGTAGTAGCCTATTTTGCTATCTGGCTCCTCTTCATTACGTATCTAAAATTTTCACGAAGTGTTAAATTACTGTAAGTAACTATGACATATAAAAATATAATTGTTTTTCTTTCATTCAATGGCTCACACTCTAAGATTCCTTTTATTATAGAAAGAAGGTCACAGACGAGCATACAGTCCACCTGTTGGTGAGTAGAGATACTGTTGCCCAAGTATATCGACGATACATGTCAACATCAACCCATAATGACAAACGTTTGTCAACTTTTGTCAACGTTTGTCATTGAGCTTTGGATACGCTGCCTACCTTTGAAGATTTAGGCGGAGACTTGGTAAAAGTGTTGGAAAGAGGGGAATAGCAATTGTTTTCCTCATAATATTACTTTCCATTATTCATTGGTGGGAGATGGGGTGGATGGGATGGGCAGTAGAGTAAAATGAATTAAACAGTTTATTTTATTCCATTATTTTATGATAAGATGAGATTCCATTATCATTTGATGAGACAGGAGAGTAATAGGATGGAATGGAAAATGAGCTCTGGCACTATTGAAACACATACGAGGGGAGGTCCAAAATTTCCAGCGTGACAAAGAAAAAGGACACAAGTTCATGAAACTATTTTTATTTTTCAATATAGTCTCAGTCTAATTGAACACACTTTTCGGATCGTTTAATTAGCTTTTCTATCCCAGTATAAAAATAGTCAGAAATTTTGTGTTCAAAGTTCAAATCATTCTTTATCATCAATGGAAAATCTTCTATCCCTTAAGTCCGCCTTTAGTTTTGAGAACAAATAGCAATCACTGTGAGCAAAGTCAGGACTATAGGGACATTGTAATTGTCACGTATAATTTGTTTTTGTTGAATGTGTAGAAACATGTCAGGCCAGAAACTTTTGGATCTCACTGGTAAGTACGAGTAATACATTTCACGTTAGTATTCTGTGAGAGGGTAATCTTGCCAATTCGGGTGCGTCCGGCGCTGTGGGATTGCAGCGTGTAACTTGCCCCCCTTCAAACCTCCTGTTCTTATTGTGGCAGACACATATAAAGTTAATCACAAACTGTAGAACCCAAACAAAAGTTTATCTAAATGATATTTTAATCTAGTGGCTTTTGCACACTATCCGGGAGAACTACTAAGAGTAATCTGTGCTTATATCATTATGTAACTACAGAATAATATGTCCCTTAGTCGGTTGTTGTGTTATTTTAAGCTTCAAGTGTAGTCGAACTGTATTACCACGTTTGTTAGGCAGACAACATCATTATGTCCTTGAAAAGCTGTAATCGAATTTAATTATCTCAAGTCGTTGTTGATTCATACGACTTCACTTCAATCATGTTTTGAATTAATTGTCAGTGAAATATTGATGTCGGTGCTCACTTGGTAAGTCGATACCTAACATGAAAGTGCTTACATAAGCGAGGACTTACGTATTGCCGTGACCAGCCGTGGCGGCAAGGGTCAGTCTCAGCTCAGTTGCGCTTTGCGTCGCGAACGGCGCACCCGTGTGCGTGTCTTGTTTAAAACCCCCTAACGCATGCGGAACGTGGAAACTCGCGCTAACTTTACTCTGATAAACTTCAGTATTAAAATACTTGTTTGATAGGTACGGCAACTTTTTAATAAAGGCTATAAATATCATGTAATCAAAAACTTCGTGGCAGTAAATATTGTTTATTGTATTAAGATTAATTACTATTTCTAATGCAATCGGTTCGCAATAATTCAATAAAAGTCGAATTATTAATTTATTCAGAACTATCATAGATCTTTTAAATAAATTATAAATTTCGTTGTTATGACTAGAATCTACGTCTAATTTTTAACATTTTGAAATTAGTTATTATAAATTTTAATAAAAATTGCTTGAATGTACAGATTATAAATTAGACAACTTTCGCAAATGCATTTGTAACAAATATGTTATAATACGTTTATTTCATGCCTGTTTTTAAACGAAATGATTGATTTACAAATAAACTGCTTTAAAATAAAAAATATTCACAAGAAATAATCGTATTATACTCTCAAGTTTTATTTCTTATGTTATACCTACGTACTAAATTTGTCGTATTGATTTTAGTAGCAAAAGAAACTTTTATAAAGGTTTACACTCTCTTAGTTCTATTGTTATAACATAATTATTGGTTTAATTTCATCTTGTAGATACATACAGAACACGTACAAATTTTCAAATACAAAATTTACATACAAATTTTCTTTATTACTACTCGTAATTGCAGGTACGTCTACTTATTGTTATAATCCTTCTTATAAATGTTATTAAATTAATCAATGTCAGAAATTCTTTGTCATATTTTAACCCGCTTGAAGTTCTAATTATTAGAAAGGTTTAAGAGATTATCAGCAATTGTTAAGTTTAAATAGAGCTTATTGAACTAGGAAAAATAATAATTATACTAACCATAATGTTATGTTAAACGTACATTCATTTATTATAGGCATTATTTATACTAATTAATTCTATACTGTTAAACACGTAATAATAAGATCTTACATTATATGAAATATTCGATGGGTCTCCCTATTTGGGTAATGGGATTAGGCAATCGAGCCAATAATTAAATAAATCAAGCCCATAATCAACTTATTCAATAGGCGGATAGCACAAACTGTCCATTCGTTAACTAGCCTACGAACTGGAAAAAGTTTATAACCGTATAAAGACTTAGATGGACAATGCCTTAAATATGCTGCCCTTATCATAATTTGTTAAAGCAATTTAATCCAAAACTTTCCAAAACTAATAACACGTACTATCTGCCATTAACAGTATCTATGATTAGATAAGTATTTACAATACAATAAGATATCATGTTTGTGCTTCGTAACTGCTACAGAATTATTAGTTACGGTTGTCATATAGTTCATAATTTAAAATACTATTGAATGACGCATTCCTATTATAATTATTTAATATCCACCAGAATTCTGGATTGACTTCCTATAACTGTAGTATCTTGAGTTCAAGCTATGGCGTAGAGGATGCTACGCTGTAGCTCCTGCTACGACGTAGCAAAAACTATGGCTACGGCAAGTAACGTTGATTCCACTGACTGGTTTGCAAACATTCAAACCACTTTATTTTTGCCGTTTTCAAACAACGTACCTGCCTAAGATGACTAACGCTTATACATATTTTGAGCTCCGAACTATCCAAAAGTTTGGATTTTGTGGTTGGCCTGAAATAGCCGACTATTAAATAAATAGATAACAAGCTGCAAATTAATTTTTAATCATTCAAACTCCTAGTATAGCAACCGAAACACTAATATAACTTTAAATGAGCGCTATATAAAAGCGAAATAGTTGTTTCAATTTGGCTATATCGCCATTTTATTAGGCTTGTACGTAAAACTTTATAGACTCCCTGTGACTAAATTGCGCGTTTCCTACAAATATTTCCTGATTTATATAAAAGCCTTGTAGCCTTCAGACGTTATTTGTGAAACAGGGTCGGTAAGAAAGTAAATTTTATTAAAGGGTAGAGAATTTTCATTCAAAAAATTAGTTATTTAATTTAATTAGATTTTAACAAGAAAATAAAAATGTAAAAACAAGTAATCCTCAAAGGCCCACGAGAAGTTGCTTAAACTGAAACAAGTATCAAAAGCATCTAATTATTTTTAATACTTATATATATGTAGTTCAAACGGATGGTAAAGTTTCGCCTAAGATTCATTTAGTAGTGTGATAATTTCATTGTTACCCAAAGTCCTTGTCAGCGTGTTTAGTGACGTGCACACTTGTCGAAATGTAATGTGGAAGTGATATCGATCTGAAATGGAGAGGCGAGCGGATGACGGGAGACCTCGTACTACGACAGCGCCGCAAGAACAAGGCAAGTATTTGTTTAGACTAGTTCACTGTAGCTAACGGATATTCTTTGTTAACCTCTTCAGTCTAGCAGAACGTTTGTTTATCCTTATATTATTACTCGAACGGGAATTACCAACTGCTGTTTTATGATAAACGTATGAAGATGACAAATTATTGGTTTTTGACCCACGCGCAACGTCTTGGCTAGCTGAGAATTTGTTATCTCTATATTATTCTCGTTTCTTCACAGACTTATACAATTACATATAACAATACTGGACTCCATTTATAATGCTTTACGTCAAGTGCTCTTTCGTCAATTATATTACTCGATTAGCAGATTGAAAATGAGTAATTTATAATAAAATATGATTTAGGATAACGTAATTGAACTTAGAATGATAAAGCATTCTACGGATTAAAAATCTGCTCACGCTTCGCTTCATGTATCCTATTAACCAATTGAAAACGAAACGTTTTATTTTTCAAAATGTTCACAGTATTTTAATCTTTTTCAAAATAGTTTACGAATAGGTACTCGACTTTGAATAAAGAAACACGGTACTCAGATCTTGTATATCTATGGTACGCTACACTGAAAAGCGAAACTTTATTTACCAACTAATAAAGACTAATAACATAAAGACACATAATATTATTTATTACAGAGTTAAAAATTGAAACGTAATTAATAAAATAAAACGACACATTGAAAAGATAATCTAGCAGCTGGTTTTCATTTCACCTAAGTGCTCCTTGTCAGTTGGAGTCTCGAACTAAACAGCTTCGTCGTAATGGAGACCCGCAAGGAGTCACTGGTCCGTGCCCAACTAATGGATCTGCGTAATGTGCACACTAACTTCGTGTAAGGAATCCTATTGGAACAACTAACCTCTGCAATCTGTTTTATTGTTAGCAGGCTACTATAAAAATAGGAACATAGTAATCTTACTATGTATATGTATAAGTATGGATATATAGATATATGTATATATTCATTTATAGGTATATACCTATATAGGGTTATCTGTGCAGCACTCGCATCTGTGAACTTCAAATTTATTTTCCACTATTTTCTTATAATGGAGTGTTGCATGTGACGTGATGTTAGCTGTTACGAAAATGACACAATAAGTAGGTGATTTGCTGGAATTATATGTGTGTTTGCAGAAAACTTATGAAAAACTCGTATAGTTATTTCATCTCTCGAAGGCGGGTTACGCATAAGTAGTCTTTGTTCTTGTACATGTACATTATTTTAGTGTGCGTAATCTTGACAACGTTCAGTTTGTCTTGCGACGCCGTCCAAGTTACAAGTGTATTTGGCTCTGTAAGAGAGTGTTGTTTCAAGTAGCCTCAGCATGATTGTAATATACATATATACAGAAAATATATAATGTAACGAGTATACATAAAATATGTAATGTACACATGTACAAGAAGATAGTTGATAGGTAATATCGGCTTGCTGGCCCACGCACTACGTCTTCACTCCGGTCGCTGCATGTCTATCACATAATCTATGAAATATGCTTTATTATATACTTTGCCTAGGTATTCTATACAATACTGAGTGACAGTCGGTAATGTATAAAATAGTTATCAAAAACAATTTAAAGGGCGTAGAAAATATTTAAAAAAACACGAGAAAAAGTTAACACTTGTGTCACCAGTGCCAGAAGGTCGATAAGAGGTTGCGATAACGCTCGACATAATGTAGCTATTGTTTTACAAAAGTCAGAAGAAGAGCTCTATTGGCTGGGTAAAAAACTGCTAAATGAAAAAGACATTCCGAATAAAAAAAATACATTCACTTGCACTTGCAAATTTACAATCTACAAGAACTAACAAAGGATTTGTCAAATGTAGTTGCAAAATGAATTGCAATACTGAAAGAAGTACGACCCAGACTGGAAATGGGGAAATTCTATGCACTTCCAATGTTATGTAATAATAAAATAATGATTGAAAGAAATCATTTAGAAATTAAGAGTTTTTCTTGATTAGAATTTATTATTACAAGATAAACTTTTGTGTCACTTGATTTCAGTACTAAAGTTTATCAATCTTTATATTTTACTAGCTGTTGCCCGCGACTTTGTTCGCGAGGTCTTCAATTTAATGTGATAAGTATTCAATTCAATTATGTCAAGCATGGGCACTCATATACCGAAAACACACGAACTGCCGCTAAACTATATGAAATGCACTCATTTGTTGAAACGACTCGCACGCCACCTATTGTAAAATGGTTGTACTAATTCAGAAATCTTCGCGGGCGTGCGCGCAACAACTCACCAAAGTTTCATCGCAATCGGATGAATGGTATAGGAACGCATACGGGACAAACAAAGAAACATTCATTTTTATATATACATTTATTATATTTTGTTGATTATACCTTTAGATACACTTACCTAATGGAAATTTCTTTGATTTATTTTGCGATAAAAATCAAAGATTTACAAGATAACATTTTGTGTCATTTGATTTCACTACTGAAGTGCATCAATCTATATGTATATAGGGTAGCAAATTTGATTTCTGTTGCATGCACAGATACACTTACCTAATTGAAATTTCTTCGATTTGTTGTTGCAAATCAAATATTTGGATATTATAATTTATTCCTTAAAATAATTTTATTTTTCAGTAGAACGGTTTTATATTTTTTTAAATTGGTTGACATATTACAGATTTTGCATTATTTCGGTGACATGTTGTATAATATACAAATGTACATATTTAAACTTATATAAAACATAAAATATACATACATATACACAATATCTTAATAAACAAATAAAAACACTAACCCGGTGATGACGCAAGATTTATTTCATTATCGATTTATGTTTCTTTTAGTAAAAATAAAATTAAATAAAAACATTCTTAAGCTTAGTTTGCTAACGCTACCGGCGTGAGTCTGCGTTCCACGCACACAAGTGTACGTGTATTTATGTTGCACCATTTCAAACTAGGTTAACCCGCCTTCGTGAGATGAATGAACTATATACGAATTTGTTTATGACAAAAATAGATTGTCGAAATTTTTTTTATAGATTTAGTTATATTTTTGTTATTGTTAAACGTAAAACAAATAAAAAGCCAATTAATAAACCGTTAAAGACCCACTTAACAATATAAATTTGAGGCTTTGAATTTTCAAAGAGAAGCCAACTTGCTACTTCAAAGCAATTCTTTAAACGACTTAAACGTTTAAAGACTTTCTTTAAACTAAGTAAGATTTCATTCACAAGTATTTCTAATTAATTTTCGGGGGCCACAAAGGACAACACAAGACCGACATACTTATTACTCGGACAAAAGATAATATCAAAGTCGCCCGTACTAGAGGCAGTGAACTACTCGACTTTGTTATTGCAAAAATAAGCGTAGAATTTAAAACTATACCATCAGCCTGTGTCTCTCCACTACTAGATATTGGCTATTACGATTACAATGTGGCTTATGTATGGGAGGGCCCAAGGAACACTCTAGTCTTCTCATTCGGCTACTACAGGCGACTTTTCTCAAGTCGTCAAGAATGATAGTCGACTATACATATTGACTCTCGTTCCTGAGGTCCTTGGCCCGTATCACAGACATTCTATTTAAGTACGGATTTCAAAAATTATCACTAGCTCGGCGGTGAATGAAAACATCGCGAGGAAACCCGCATTCAAAAAATATTCAGGAATAGTTGTATAGTACCAGTTGGCTTCAGAGTAGCACCACCATATTCCTTCCCTTGGGTGTCGTATAAGATGACAAAGGGACTACAAAACCGCTACCACAAGTGCTGAGGAACTACATCACCTATAAAAGAGTGGACTCGCCAACTGTCTTGGCCAGTGTGGCCTTTTAACATCCCACAATCGCCAACTGTCTTGGCCAGTGTGGCCTTTTAACATCTCACATGCACAAGACAATGTGCGTGAGGCGGCCCATGTCCAGTAGTGGACATGACGAGGTCCATGTCCAGCAGTGAATGAAACAGAGCTGGTTACGTGAGTGTATCCACCAACTCTCACTGGTTCCGCGTGGTGGATTACGGCCTGAAACCCTCTAGTGAATTACTTTAGGAGAGGACTCTAGTAGGACGTTATAGGCCCTACAACAATAGCGTAAATAAAGTCGTGAGTATTTTTTCATTTATAGGGCAAGCGTTTCGTGACCGGATCAATTTAAAACAATGTTGAATAAACGGCACGATGTACTAGTATACGGTATAAAACATTAATTATCCAACGAACAGGTGTTAAGTTGCCACGAATGGTGAATAGACATAAATAGATTGCATTGTCATATGTTCGTCACTTGTATTGCTTTGTTTTGCTTAATGTGAGAAAATTAGTGGTCGTTACTACGTATTTCCTAACTTTTCACCAGGTTCTCTAATCTACGATTCTACCTTTTTTCTGAATCTTTCATCTGGTTGTGGCAATGTCCGTCATTTTAGCTGAAGCTGGCAAATTTATTTTTATTTCCTTTATACCTAATAATGACACCTAACACTGACACAATATACAATATTTTAAACAATACGAGTTCGTCACTATAAAGGAGTATGTACGTTGCAGTAAGTATATATCTGCGAAACTACCTAATAATGAAAATATCACGATAAAAATAGTGAGTGGGCCCTAAACTAGACCCCTCATAATATTGAACCTTAATATTAGGGGTCTAATAAAGTGGTCGATGAATGACGATTTCATACAAATCTCTTTCTGTCCACTCTTGGCTGACCTCATGTCAATGACCAACCTTCTTCCAGCTAATGGCGCTCGCTTTAGTAGTAAATGACCACAGAAAGGTTAGAAATTGAAAGTATGTGACTTTCGTTAGAAGGTTAGAAGTTCGTTAGAAGAAATTGAAAGGTTAGAAATTCCGCGCCATAAATAATGTAATTTTCTTCATAATAATTATATGACCGTCTTTTTGTGAAACTTTTTCTCATAGAGGTTCTTTTTTTAAAAAAATGTATAAGGCACTAAATCTAGTTCTAGTTAATGCAGTTGCATCATAAATAATGCCTGCGAAGTGCTTTAATAAATGCAGCAGTTCTTGTATCTAGAAAGGAAATAAACACAGAGTTTCATAATCCTCATATACAAAGTTAAAAATTGTCATTTATTTCAAAAGGCAGCGAGCGAGCTTCTATCATTTATTCTATATGATGCATATTATTATTACAGAAAGGAATGTATTATTAGGCGAAAGGAAAACTCAGTTAAAAATAAATAGTAAGTTTTTTTTTTATTTTTAATAATACAAGAAAGCTTCATTTCAATTCCTAAAGAAAATCGTGAATAGGATTCTGCGAGGTCGGCAGGGCAACGCATATCATCTGATCTCAAATCCTAGCCCCGGTGTTACAGGTGACCCGGCGGTATCCACTTACAATTTTGTAGGCCACTTGCCCGTCTATATAAAATAATAAATAAATAATAATAAGAATATTAAAACTAAAAATAAATCAATTTCATATATGTAATAAAATTTTCCCAGTTCGACTACATTTTATTTACAGTAACAGTAACGTAAAAAAAATTCAAATATTTTTGTCTGAATCTGTATTTTTGTGAATCTTTGAAGCAAGAAAATATGTACGGTTAAAATTTAAATCCATACTATCCTAGCTGGGGTGAGAGATTTAAAACGTGTTCGAGAACGTTCTAAATAAATACGTAGATAAATGGTACAATTGTTCCGAATAAAGAAGCGAATAGCAAATGATGATTGATCATGACCGTTTCATTTTCATAACCTTTCATCGATGAATGTGTCCGGCTTCACCCAATAGGGTTTTCATTTCGTGCGTTCAACCTTGCTGACCATTGATATTCAGTTCGATAATGTAACCGAGTTTGTAGTTCCATTTAGTGTATTTATTACGTAGTCATAACTGAGTTTGTGGTTCCATTTGTATAGTGTATTTATTAGGTAGTCATAACTGAGTTTGTGGTTCCATTTGTATAGTGTATTATTATTTATTACTTAGTCACTGTTATATCTTTATCATTATCTTTTAGTTATTTCTAAATTATATTTACAGTCCCAAACAGTATCTAAAGTAAACTGTTGGATAAAGAGTTTTGTGAAAAGATGGAAATATTATATTTTATGAGTACGTATCCAGCTGGGACTCGCGGGACCGGACCGGTGGACATTAAAATAATGACGTACTTTGTATTTATACGAACGAAAAATATTAAGAATTTTTCTTTTCATTTTTGTATAATTTTTCCTTTTACAGAGGATATTTTAAAGAATTTACCCTTTCTAATATGTACGTTTAGAATTTCATTACCGTTAAATTTACTTTATCGAACCAATATCTCTCCAAAATATAGGCCGATGGTACCTATAGAATGGGAAAAAATAACCTTTTTTAGATATTTCCCATTAAAAACTGAATTATTACATATAATTTATAGCTTTCATTTTATTGGTATATTTTCATTTTATACACAAATAATATACCCGAGTCCTTACACTATAGTTTATGTATACCAGTTAGGTCCAAAAGTTTCTGGCCTGACATATTTCTAGATGTCCAACAAAAACAAATTATACGTCAGTGTAATTGCCATTTATCCTGCTAATTCGTGAATATTTTTTAGAGTTCAACCCTCGTTAATTTTAATTCCTCGACTCTTAGAACAACACGAAGTCGCTAAATCTTTACAATGTTTAAACTGGAATATCGTTCCGTGAATAAGTTCCTTACAAAGAAAAGTGTTAGTCCGACTGATATCAAACAAAGGTTGGATTAATGTGTACGGTGATTCTTCTCTATCATTTTACACCGTCAAAGATTGGCGGCAATTTCGTTTAGGACGAGAGTTCATCGATGACAAACCTCGCTCTGGTCGACTCGTTGAGGCACTCACTCCAAACAACACCAAATTAGTCGAAGAAGTTCTGAGCGACCGACGGCTAAAGACGAAAGAAATAACAGCAAGGACAGAGCTTTCAAAAACTACAGTCTTTAGGAATCTTCATGAACATCTTCATATGAATAAAGTCAGTGCGAGATGGGTGCCAAAACTTATTTCAAGTATGCAGCGAATGAACGACTAGCGTGCTTTAAAGGAAATTTTGGAGGCCTTTCAGAGAAATGGAAACAATTTTTTAGAGTCAATTGTTACTGGAGATGAAACTATGGTTCTTTACTATGATTCCCTTTCCAAAAGGGAGTCGATGGAGTGGATTAGTTCTGGTGAAACACCGCCTATAAAGGCCAAGGTGACTCAGTCCACCAAAAAGATTATGGCTTCGATATTCTGGGATTGACAAGGAATATTGCTTATATATAATATAAGCTGTACCCGGCAGATGTTGTCCTGCCTGTATATATTAATTTACCTCTGTATATAAAATCACAAACTATTCTGTTTTGCCGTCGATATGATTTATGCGATCGGTTGAACAGTATAGAAGTTGATGTACTGCAGCGCCATCTAGTGGCGAGTTACAACAAAGTTGATAACATAAAAACCTTCTCCATGAAAAAATACATATACGTGCCAAGTTTCATGGTGATTGGTCAAATGGCGTGGAAGTCTATTAATTTCAGATATACCAACACCCATTTTTATATATATAGAATAGATAAAAGAACGCAATACTACGGCGACTGGAAGCTATTATGCTAACCTGATATAGAGCAATTACGAGTGGAAATCAAGCAAAAACGTCGTGAATAATTAAGCAAAGGTGTGTGTGTGGCTTCTCCATGACGCCGCAGTTGCGAAAGCTGCTGTTTCAAAATGTGGCTTCATGAAAATTCGCTACCCACCCTCCAGTTCTGACTTGGCTCCCAGTGATTATTTTGAAGACAAAATTTCTGACTATTTATATACTGGAATAGAAATGCTAATTAAACGATCCGAAAAGTTTGTTCAAATAGACTGAGACTATATTGAAACATAAAAATAGTTTTATGAACTTGAGTGTCCTTTTTCTGTCAGGCAGGATTTTTTTTATACTTCCCCTCGTAAGTTCATCGCCAATATTATCCATTTAGCGTGGTATACATTGTTAAATCCTCTTTTGGCAATAAGCTTATATATGTATAATAAGTTCATATACTGTTTTGATGTCGATTTTTGTTTATAAATAAAATGGTAACATCAATAATATCCTCTAGGTGCTGTGACATGCACCAATTAAAAGTCCATGGCCTCGACGTATTATTTTACAAACTCATTCACCAAACAATTGCTCTCTCCTTGTTATTATGTTGCCACGGTAACGACCTGTCGTTGGAATGTGTGCGTTACAGAGGAGGTTCCAACGCTACAATCCCATCCTATCTTATCTTATCCCATCGAATGGAGAGTATAATGGAATATAATAAATTCCTTATTCCATTATACACTCGATTTCCTTATACACCAAGGAGAATTGGTAGGCGTAAATTTCCAGATGTAAGCAGCATATCCGGGGGTGGGCCAACGTTTGTCACGTTGGCATGTATCGCGGATGTCCATGATTGATAGCATCCATTTACCATTGGGCGAACTGTCTGCGCGTTTGTCACCTTCTTTGTATAAAAGAAAATATAACATCAATACGATACTATGTAACAATTTGGCATAGTGTTGTTAAATTAACTGGAGATGGAAATCCAAATGAAGTCTCTCTGATAGTAAAAATATTTACAGGTACTTCACGTTAGTCATTTGTCCTACATAGTCGTATTTTGCGAACAAAGGAAAGTGAGAATATAGTTTTATTTCTCGAGGCAAGGGGTGGAAGCCGTGGAAGTGTGTCAAACGATGCTACAGATAAACCGACGTATGTGTGGCGGTTGCAGCGGAAGAGGTCTCGCCCGGTACGCGTATGTGAAAAACACTTTCATAACATGACCCTTCTCGTGTTTATTAGACAACAGTGTGATTTTTATTCTCTGATACAAGTTATAACATGTGGAATGAATGACCAAATATGAAAACGTGAAAATACGAAATGTGATATGAAACATCACATTCCTTACTCAAAAGAGTCTAATTAGAAAATTGTAGATAAAGAACTTAAATACTTAGGTTTATATTAGTTTGGAATCAGTGGGTGTAATTGAATGGATAATAATCATGACATAGATAGAGACTTTAGCACTCTAGCACTACAAAGGTGTGGAAGAATGCAGAACTTGGGCGCCGTTGGATAATAAAAGACCAATAGAGAACCAACGATTAAATGAGATAGAAGGACGACATTAAGAGAGTGGCCGGCATCATTTGAATTTTAACTGCCAAATATAACAAAAAGTGGAAGTTGATGTTGTCTGGCCTACACCAGGCAATTGTTAGAAGGCCAATGAAGAAGAGAAAGGAGACACTTTAGGTTAGAAGTGAATTTCAATGCCGACAGTCACCTTATGATATATATACATTTACTCATGCAATATTCATTTATTTATTTACACTTTATTGTTTTAACAAAAGGCGGACTTAATGATGGTATAAATAATTTTCTCCCAGCCAACCTTAGGGCTATATAGTGATAGCATGGGTATATAATAATGTTCCACTATTGATTTTTCTTATTGATTCAATATGTCAACGTACTCGTACGTCAACGAACTATGTATATCAATACCTTCTGAATATTAAATTATAATTAACATATTATAATTTATTATTTACTTTGATGAAACTATTGATGAAAAATTAATCAAACCATAATGGGGAGGCCATTACGGTTTGATTAATTTTTAAAAAGATTATTGTTACTTGATCAAAGTTAAGATTCCATTCAGCCGGATTCACACATTGAAATTTATCATCAAATTGGAAAGTGTGAACAGTAACTTTAATGAAAGTTTGTTTTCGACTGTGACTAGTTCTAGTTTTTTTTATAGACTAGTGGGTGGACGAGCAAGCGGTCCCACGTGATGTTACCGCCGCCCATAGACACCTGCAACAACAGAGAGTATGCGGGCGCGCCGCCGACCTTGCAAAATCCTATTAACAGCTCTCTTGAAGAACCCCATATCGCAGCTTAATGGAAAGACCTCTTGAGGCAGTTCGTTCCACAGCCTACAGGTTCGCGATATAAAATAATTTTTGGACCGAACAGTGCGCGACACCTCCGTATCGAGGAACTACGGATGGACCGCACTTCTATGACGGGAGGTGCGGTTGTAGAAACCCGAGGTGGGAATTCTTCAGAGCATTCCCTATTGTATAGGCGGTAGAACACACAGAGAGACGCAACGTCCCTTCGAGTACTGAGGGATTCTAAACCGCCCGTGAGAGTGGGATCGTCGACAATACGAACAGCACGTCGTTGGATGGAGTCAAATGGGTCCAATTGGTATTTCGGTGCACCGGCCCAGAGATGAGAGCAATACTCCATATGGGGCTTCACCTGAGCTTTGTAAAGCATAAGGAGTTGCCCAGGGGTGATGTACCGCTTCGCTCTGTTCAGCACACCGAGCTCTTTGGAGGCCATTTTGGCCTTATTCTCCAGATGACCCCTAAATTCGACTTTGCTGGAGATGTCGACACCAAGAATCCTGATACTCTCCGAGATCTTAAGAGGTATGCTTTGAACGCGAGAACGCTTTGAGGCGAGATGCATCTGTAATTTCCGAGCCTTAAGACTATAAATGTCACTGCGATTAAAATAAATTGATTAAAATTATTTAATTTGAAACTTTTCTGACTTACATCGCCATCTGGTATCTATTACGCATGCTCCGAATATTCATATTCCTAATTTTCAAATATTTGTATTCGTACTCGTATTCGCCGTTTTCTAAACGAACACAATAGTAAAGGGCCAATGTGAATCAATGTGAATGAATAGGTAGGTAAAATAGGTTTCCTGCAAAAACAAATACTTTTAGGAGTAAACATTCATTTGAAAATCATCACATTTCTGACTTTTTTGCTAAGCGATTTTTTAGTTCTTAACTTTAGATTAAACCAAAATGGTACTTACTCAATAACTGAAAAAAATATGTATATATAACACTAACTTCAAATTACTTACTTACTAATTTTACAAGTATGTGCATAGAAGGTTAGGTACTATTCGTAATTGTATTATCCCAATAGAGTATTAGGTAGGTTACGTAGAATATTAGGTACCAAATCCCAACGAAGGTCGATAGAAGATATAAATGCAGCATTGATAGTAGCTTCGGGATGAACGGCTGTTTCGAATCAAGTGTTTATTCAAAAATACTATATATGTATGTATCTCGAATAAATGTCGGATCATTCATCATCATTTCAATGTTCTTCTGCTTTAATGTAAGTCTCAGATAAGTATATAGGTTAACAATGGTTTCAGGGTGCTGTTGAGGTTGCCACGTTACTGTAGCGGATCTGGTATGTTTGCTGAGGCTCGCACGGACTGCTTCCATGCAACTGTGCGCAAAAGAATCGCCTCGCTCGCTGATGCGCCGCGTGCGGGGCAGCACCAACGGCATTCTGAGCACCTTATACTTAGCGTATAAGTTGGACTGTCCCATATTGAAGCATTGGATTGGTGTACATGTAAGCTAACTCAGTGGCTCACAATAGGTCTATGATACTTTATAATTATTCTGTGTACAAAGGTTTCTGTGGACATTTATCTGAATGAAATGATATTATTATTATTATAATAATAACAATTATTATTATCTTATAATTATTATTATTATTAATAATAGGGTAGTAATAGATAGTATTTTTTGTAATAACAATTAGAAATCAGAGTTTTGAATTCTAATTTCGACACCGTTTTCTTTTGTTACATATAAATTAATGAGTTTTGTTGGTATTTTCTCGTTTAAGTCTTTCAAGGATTTGTAAACTCCAAGAGATGACAAAGTTTAAATTAGTGAGAAGAAATTACAAGAACTTGGGTAGGTACGATTGTACAGTTTCCTGCCCACATACCTACATATTTTTTTTAGTAATGAACCCGTAATGTTATGTATCGACAAGGACTGCACAATTAGTAAAATTAGGATTTCTACTAAAAATCCTAATTTGAGAATCTTAAATTTAATGAAATAAACAATGAAAATAAGCATGTCATGTTATTATCGTTGTTCATCTGTTGTTACAATTGGCACAGAATAGTTAATGGCATTAACTATACTGTCAAGAATAGCTGAGTAAATGTTAAACATCCAACTACCTATTAAAATCCGTTTAGTGATATTCAAGATCGGACAATTCCTAACATACTACGCAGCGATAAATACAATTAAATGCCCTTGGTGTGTAAACGATCGTTCTGAGAATGATTTGCATTTAAAGTGGGGTAATTCGGGTCGACGTACAAAGCGTCCTAATGTTTGCTGCTCTCATCCTTGGGCTTTCAACCACTTTTGCTGCCTCAATATTGTTTTTGCCGTAAAGTTAAAGGACCGCGCAATGTGTTGTGTGCTGGATTATACACTCTTATACATTACCTTATCATCTACCTACCTTATCACCAGTTCATTTTCGCTTCAATGAACTTTCATGTCACGTAAAAGTATAAGAGTCCTTATATTATATAAAACTGGTTTATAGCGTTTCATTGTTCGCTCGTAATGGTTTAGGATGGTAAGGATCGTAGGTGGAGTCTACTTAATTATCGGTGTTCGTATAGCGTCGCATTTACCGTCGCTAACTGATTTACATGCAAATTGAAACACCGGCCAATATTAGCTTACTCGGTTTTATTCAATGTGAAAGCTGAATAACCTCGATGCCCGCGATAACAGCTAAATAACATCTGTTATTTTGTGCTAAATAACATCTGTTATGTTTGGGTGTGGTGCTGTTGTGAGATTGCTTCGGTCGGATTTAGCGAAAATTACGGAAGCATGGAATTAAAGTGAGCCCTGAGAACCCGACATTTCTGAGCTTGGTTGATGAGAACTCCATTTAATTTTGCTTTATTTCTGTCTCAGCCAGGGCTCGACGCTCTGAAGAGCTGACTGATTGCAAATATAAAAAGTCTCTTTTAAGAGTCTGAGCGAAAACTTCAGGAAAAAAACTTTCTCTCTGGATTTTAATAGGTTTACATAAGTACAGAAGATAATGTAACACTATCGTTTCAACCAAGAGTATTATCGTCTAAACGAAATATTACCGTTTTTATTACAATACAAAAGTCTGCTGTAAAATTCTAGTTAAAATGTCATTGCTAGTCGAACATAAAGGCGACGTAATTTTCTTTTAAAGAAACAAAATATTCTCCAAAAAGATTATATTTAATCCATAGAACGTTAATAATACTTTTAGTAATTAAATTAAAACTGGCGAGTAACTAAAAAGTATTTATGAATAAATATGACAAAATATTATATCGTTTATTACAAAACAACTTAATACCTACCAATTCTCGATAAAATCCCAGTATAATATCTTTCACGTAGTTATGGAGCGGCAGTTTGATCACACTGAACTTTGTGATAAATTACTTTCTGATCTTATTGAGATAAAGAGGAGGTAAATGGAATTAGTAATTATCCGCTTTTACAGACTAAAAATACATCTAAAAGAAAATGTGTAGATTAGTTTGAACAAATGTTTATTTCTAACAACACTTATCAATTTAATGTTTTTGAAGCGTATTTAATAAAATTTAGTTTTATAATCGCTTAATATTCCATCGGAACATATTCATTAGAATAAAATACAAAATTAATAGAAATATATTTTTTCATATAATGAGATTGTTTAATCTTTATATGGAAATAAAAATTAAATATTACGCAAAATTTCTGAATTTTTATTTAATCTCTAGCCATATTTCGATTAGTTATATGCCAGCCGTGTAAAAAGTGCGTATTGTATATTGTGCCACCGTCTTTCATCAGTGAGCATCAGCAAAATACTGATTTGTCACTGTCTGCCACTGTATGCAATATCTTGTCACTTAAGAATTATTGTTTGGATACTTTTTAAGAGTTGTCTTATTTCGATAATTCCCTTGTTTTGTGCACATTCTTCTCTGATAAGTTTTTATAAATCGGTACTTCGTCACTTCGGTTTTTTTTAAAATAGAAAAAACGATTATAATATGCCAGCTGTGTGCAAAATACACAATATTCTATATTGTGCCCCTTTTGATAACTTTGACTTCACAGGACTTTATTGTAGATAACAAGATCTTGTTACCAGGTAAACGATTTGGAAAAATACCTACCCAATTGGGCAATATAGCCAAATTAATTCCATTCTACTAACTACTATAAAATGGCTTGTTTGAACAAGCAGCAAAACGTACTAATTGAGCAGCAAATCATGACCAACAAAAATACATTATTTTTTAATAACAGAAATAAATAATTAGTGAGAATATTGTCACCAAGTCGACGGAATGCCGATTCGCAGGGCTTGTATTTCTTTACTGTCACCAGAGAACCCATTCCTAACCCGCCTTTGATTTTATTATCCTCGATTTACTGCTCGTTCAATTATTTCTCCTTGAAAATTATACTTGTTATGGGTGTAGATTCACCTGTTGACGATCATACATATGACTTTAAATATGTTAAACGGGCTATTATTTATGATAATTATGACAATACAGGAACGTCGCATGAAGGGTTTAACGTGTATTAAATAGGTATTTCCCGACGGTGTAACATTGAACGATATTTCCTTTCCTTATCACAAGAATATACCGGCTTATTGGGATTACAGGGATTCTAATCGAAAATAAGTTGTGTTCAATTTTTATTCACGTTATTACATTATAACTTGGGTTTTATTAACAGACAAGTGTGTATATGTTACTAAGCTGGTATTTTGGATATCTTCATATTATATATAAGCAACTGTCTTTGTTTGTTTTAGGGAGTTTTAGAAAAAAATATCCGCAAAGGACGATGGGTTTTTACACCAATAAAAACCCAACACACTACAGATATATCTCAAATGAAAGTTTTAATGTTAGAAGTAAGGTAGTTAATGTCAAAACCTTAAAACAGAACAGTAACCTTAACTTAGAACAGTAATATAAACCGTTTATCTTTTGGTAATTAATTTTTTATTTGGTTTTTTTATTATCTTTATTTGGTAATTAATTTTTCCATATAATTTTAGTAAAAAATTCTCATCGCTTTAGCAGTTAAAATTGCTTATAATAACCCACATAGTAGATCATAACAAACTCATTGTCCCTAATTTTATGTTTGTTGGTCAATTGAGACGACATACATAAATTTTTTCCCCATCGAATTTTGAAATAAAGATCCTCAATAGGATCACAACACGGAGATCACAATTTTCGAATAAGTTTTCAAATAAAAAATCATTGCAGCAATACGTAATTGGCCAAATTAAAATAACAGATTAGGTTTATATTTCTGATTCACTACTAGATATATATACCAGTGGTGTAAAATGCGGTGATATATACCAGATATGCTCGATATAGCCCTCTCCCAAGGGTCGTTGCCTGCACGATCCATCACACACTAGTAATAATTATATTGTATCATAATTAATTATATTATTATCATTCTGTTGAGGTGGAATTATATAAGGTCAGATAAAATAAATGATAAGAGTTTATTTTTATCCCAGGAGCAAAATAACGATAATGGTTCGAATGCCCCGAACCGTATATAAGAAAAATATTACGCTTTATCAACGTGGCAACAAAGGATATTGATATCAGCAATTCCCAACAGTCGTTGAACGTTGTTCACAATCGCTAAAAATAGCTGATTCTTTTATTGATTCTTTTTATATTCTCCCATTTTTTGCGTTAAAAATTATTGGTATTCCCTACACATCCTCATAAACCCTCAATGAGAATTTTAGCACAAAGTCGGCGGGCGTGGCTTTAAAAATTTTTAGTAATGACAATATTCATTCTTGCTCGCAGACAGTATTTGGCACAATAAAGAAGCGGCAAATTAAAAAAAAAATTAGGCTGTTAACCCCAATTGAACCACCAATTGGAAGATCCATAATTCAAGAACTGTGAAAGTAAAAAACTAATTTATTACTTTAGCTTTCCGATTAATTTGACTTAAGAATGAAATAAAGTAAATATCTAAATATCCTAATAATCTAAATATCCAATAAAATACTTGGAGAACACAATTGCATCTTCCCTCATGGGCGGTAATGAAGAGAACAGGATTTCTTAATAATTGTCATTTATTTCTTCTCACAATTGTTGATTTCAATTGTTAGTCAGAACAAAATGAATATGATACTTCATGATTCTCATGATTGCTGAAACAATTAATTGTTTATTCAGTTTCCGTTATATTATTACGTAGTTTATAACTAATCATTGCAACACAAATTATGTGATCTGTACGCTTATTAACCAACACAATCAATAGATACAAAAGACACAATAAATAATTTGAAAGTATTAAGATGTTTAAGATACTCTACAAATTTAACTTACTATTTAAAATATGTTGCCCTGTGAAGAGTTCTGAATATACCGTTGTAGTACAGTCAAAATAGATATAACACCTATAAAATTTCGACAGAGCTAATTTTTTGTGTGAGCTGTCACACTATCGATCCGCATGCTGCTAAAAATTATACAGGTTGTGAAACGATAAAAAAATGTTTTTTTCCGAATAACTCTTAAATGGTTAGTCACGTTCCGTTTGCCAGATTCTAATTTTTGAAGGGAATTATTCTCTTAAGATATAAAAAAAAGAAATAAGTGTTTGAAGACAAAAGTAGCAATGAATTTTATCTTTGTTTAGGGCAGGGATGGGGAAATAGATTTAGAGAAGGGCCATATAAAATAATTAAAATATTTAGACGGGCCAAATAGATTTATATTTTAATTTATTGTTTGTCCGTAGGTACGTCACCTACGGACCTACCGTGTGAGAAATGAAATTTTGACTGTTCTTTAATCATCTCGTTATTTGGCTCCAAGTTACTATAAGTAATTCGTAAAACGCACTCAAGATGTTCGTCGGTCATCTTATTCCTCAATTTGCTTTTATGGAGTTCCATTGTTGATAACACCTGTTCACAGGTGTATGAAGATCCAAAAATCGAGATAATTTTCTGAGCGTGTTTTATCAAATTGGGGAATTGAGACTTCGGTAAACTTTTGTAGAAATCAAGCTTTGATGAATTGTTAAACAACTGCTTTAGCGTATCGTTGCATTGTAGTTCAATTACTTCGAGTTGGTAGTCGGCTTCAATCTCCTCGCAATTTGCAGCGAATGGCGTAGACGGTATTTGTAAGTCAACTTCTATTTTTTTAAATCTTCAAATCTCCCGTTGAACTCGTTTTCCAAGTAATATAGTTGGCTAACATAAAAATTAACTTTTTCAGTGGTTAATTCAGCAACTGTCTGTAGCTTTGGAAAATGAGTGAGATTTCTTTGTGATATTTGTGTCGAAAACAAACGTAATTTTAATTTGAACGCCTTTATTTGTGCTCACGCGTAATCAAGAAGTATATTTTTGTTTTGGATGCTTTTATTTAATTTGATAAAGTATCCAAGCAAACCAGTAACACTATATAGGAAGCACAACGCTTCGCTGAATAATACTTACCTACCGAATTTGTTTATCGAGGGCCGTATTTATATAGATAACTGTTACTGATTGCGGGCCGGATCAAATCATGTCGCGGGCCGGATTGGGCCCGCGGGCCGCCATTTCCCCATCCCTGCCTTAGGGTATGGTAAATTTTGAGATACTCCAGAAAGAACTCAGTTGAGCTGTACCGTTTTTAAAATATCATTTATTTGAAATTCGAATTCCGAAAGCCACTTAATCAAAACGAAAAAAATAAAAATGTATTCTTTTTTATTGCATTTCGCGAGCTTTTCTTTGCAACAATCGAATACGAACGAGAACATTTTCGTGCAATATGTTATACAAGTATGATTTTAAAGTTGGTTTAAATGACAATGAGTGTAAAGGTAGAATAGTATCAGCTTTTGGGGACCTCGCACCGTCCCGTGCAATAATTTTTAGATGGCTTTTTAAATTTAAACAAGGAAAATTTTCCTCGAAAGAAGATGAGGGGTGGCCGTCCTGCGACTTCTGTAACGAATGAAAACTTAGAGGAGGTAAAGAAAATGTTGCGCGAAGACCCAAAAACTACCTACAAACAGATTGAGGAGACTCTTTAAGATTTACACCATCATGTAATTTTACACCAACATCTTCAAGTCAAGAAGCTTTGTTCGCGTTGGGCTCCTCATTCACTGACTGGAAAACAAAAATAAGCTCGCGTGACATGGTGCAGGGAAATTATTGGAAAATTAGATAATGGAGAGGGACGGAATATATTTAATATTATTACTGGAGATGAGAGTTGGATCTATTAGTATGACCCACTAACTAACCACTAACGACAATTAACGGTTTGAGTGTTTCCAGACGAAGAGCCTCCCAGGAAGGTCAAACGTCGGCGCAATGTGGGCAAAAAAATAGTGACGACATTCTTCTCTGGGGGTGGCCATTTTGCGACAATTACTTTAGACGCTCAAAAAACTGTTAATGCCCAATTAATGAAGTGTGTTAACCAACTGTATTCGTATGTTAAATAAAAAACGTCCTAAAACAGGTTAACTTTGAGCTTTAACAGGTTTTTAACTTTGAGAGGGCTTTACTTGCATTACCCAAGAGTTTTTGAAGACCAAAGAGATCCAAGAATTGAGCCAACCTTCTTATACCCCTAATTTATCTCAATGCGACTTCTTTCTCTTTCCAAAAGTGAAGCTTGGACTCCGTGGCATTCTTTTCGACAGCCCTAAGAACGCTCTGATTGCTTTTATGACAGCTGTTGAGGACCTCGCTAAAGAAGAGTATCGCCAGGCTTTAAATCATGGTTTTGTTAGATGGAGAGTATTATGAGAAGTTGTAATAAAAAATTGTGTTTTAACTCAAATATTTCTTTTGTATCTCAAAATTGACTAGGTAAATTTTGTATATATATATATATATATATATTGTATTTTGTGTATATACTCATGTATATATAATAAAAAAGCCGTGTCTGTACACGAAATATTTAAAAAACAAGTCACAGCAGTGTACTCTACGAACAATTCGGAACCCAAAACAACCATTTTTAGATTTTTTGTCTGTCTGTCTGAACGCCTATCACGCAAAAGCTACGGGACAGAATTTAATGAAATTTGGCATAATTATAGCTTGTGACCTGGGTTAACATTTAGCGTACATTTTAGACCGATCTGTTAAATAGTTCCCACGGGAATCACTAAAGTTCACGCGAACGAAGTCGCTGGAACCGCTAGTGGTAAATAAATGAAAATAGACATGAAATAAGACTTTTCTTTTTGAATGTAAGCACTGTTTTCTATTTGAGGTGAAAATAGTTTCCTTTCTATTAACTTTTTTTTAGAAAGAATGTGGCCAACGATCTGATAGTGACATTCGCGATATATGTCAATATCAGTTTAGAATGATAAACATATTCTATGGTGTTGCATCGAGATATCAGCTGGACCCTGTTGACTCCGTTCAACGACGTGATGTCCGAATTGTCGACGATCCTACTCTGACAGGTGGTCTAGAAGCGCACAGGATTCGACGAGATGTTGCGTCTCTGCGTTTTCTACCAGATTATGGGCATATAGGCATATTATGGGGAATGTTCTGAAGAACTATTCAATTTGATGCCAACTTCAGGATTTTACCACGGCACTGCTTGTAATCCTCGTGCTACACTTCCTACACTTCCTACACTATCTACACTACACCATCTACACTTCCTTGACATAGAGTCGCTGCGCATTGCGGTCAATAAGACACTTTATACCGCGTACCCGAAAGTTGTGGAATGAACTGCCAGCCCAGGTCTTTCCATTACGCTACGACATGGGGCTCTTCAAGAGAGCTGTGAACAGGATTCTGCAAGGTCTGCGCGCACCCATAAGCCCCCTGGTTGCTGTCCATGTCCATGGGTGGTGGTGACCACTTACCATCATGTGGCCCAACCGATCGTTTGCCATTTATTTTATAAAAAAACCTTTGGCACGCCTCGGTGGAGTTGGCGAAAGGGTTAGCAAAATGGGGAAGGAAAGGATGAATAGTATAGGAATGTCTATAGGAATGGGGAAGGAGTATAGGTCTCTGGACACTGGCGTATCTCATTTACTACGGAAACACGTTTATACATTGGGAGAAAAGGACAAAGTGTGAAATGCAGTAGTGTTCTCTGAGGTCGTGGTAACTTGGCCAGTTGAGTATGCCTAGTTACTGTGAGATTGCAGGGTGTATAAAATACGTTTGAGATAATTCCAAAAAATGGCATTCGAAAATCGAAAAAGCATGTTTTGTTCGAATTTTGAAAGTAGTCATTACACTACGGGAGAATATGAAAAAGCCATCGTGCATCATCGTCTACTTTCGTTTCGTAATCTCTTTTTCACACTTACACGAATCGTAATTATCTAGTCGCATTTGAGACAGCATAGGAGTATTTATATAGAACAGTTATAACATAAATTACAAACAGTAATGGCATCTGATTTTAAAAAACGGAAAATTATTCATTCACAAGCTCGACAAGTCATTTATAAAGTACACTTATATTTCTGTCTTGAATTCAAAACTAATGATAGAACCTATTTTAATAAGGTTCGAGAAAGTGTAATTGACGCTACTGGTAATATATTTCTAAATGCAGTTTGAAGAAGATACTAAAAGAAACTGAGAATAAAGAAAATTCCCAAATACCCCAATAAAGAAATACACCAAAAATTTTACTACATTTAGTTTCCAAAAAAGGGCAGCCCGAAAAAAAAGTTTTTATTTAGGTAAAGAATTTAGTTTTTAGTTTAGAATGATTTACGATTTCCATTTAAGATTCAAAGAACCACCGACCATCAAATATTTGAAAATGAAGTAAGTAGACGCTATTGGGGGATGCCTATGTCCAGCAGTGGACGTCCAAAGGCTGAGATGATGATGATGATGATGAGACGCTATTAGTTTTAAAGGAGAAGGTTTTAAGGTTTCAATTTACGAAAAATTCTTCGGCAAATGGGGTTTAAGTTTACTAATGTTGAAA
Source organism: Sesia apiformis (assembly GCA_914767545.1). Lineage (NCBI taxonomy): Eukaryota > Metazoa > Arthropoda > Insecta > Lepidoptera > Sesiidae > Sesia > Sesia apiformis. Next base: position 6,172,420 of record OU611950.1, on the reverse strand, counting down.
ATGTAATAGAGAAATATGAGAACGAAATATTTAGATGAAATAAAGAAGTATCGAGCAGTGGGAAAAAAATATTCTGTATATGGATGAATTGTATATACACACTTTCAAAAAATTCTGTGTTTTAAATTAATTAAACTATTAAAATTATTTTGCCATAATTTAAAGAAGCTTTTCTTAAATAGTATACAATCTTTTTAATAAAGTCATCTTATTAATAAAGTAATATATTCAAAAAATTCATTTATATATCTTCCACGAACACACAAAGAATGGAAATTCAAGCTATAAATGATATAATTAATTACTATAAAGCTATAATTAATATTAAGTATTCTTCTTAGATTTCGTTGTCACACTTTGTTGATTAAAATCACACTTTTAATTGCTCTATATAAATCAACGCAAATTCATGTATGTAGTTTTAGTTTAAATTTAGAATATCGTTTCTATGAAATAATGTTCTATGAACTTTTAAAAATTTTACTTATTCACAATTTTATAATAAGTGGCACACATGACATAACAATTCTGAACTTTATTGCTGTTTTCATAAAGTATTTATCTCATAATAAAATTTTTCATTCATTTACGGAATTTATGACTACGGAAGGATTAATGCCTATATGGGAAATGTAGACTGGGTGACGACATTAGTGGGCGTATCTATAGATGATTTAGTTAATAAATTTTACTCAAAGGTTAATGAGGTTATTCATCAGCTAATTCCAATTAAAACTAAACAAAAAGATACATTATTTCCTGATTGGTATTCTAAATCTTTAATACATGTTGTACGCGATAAATTTCTTGCTCATCGTCGGTGGAAAAAATATAAAAATCCAAGGGATTACGACGAATTCTCGATTTTACGCGCTAGACAAAAAATGTTACAGCAAAAATGCTACAAAAACCATATTGACAAAATTCAAACCTCATTGAAAAAGAACCCAAAATATTTATGGTCCTATCTAAAAACTTTGCGTAAAAATGATACCGGTTATCCAAATATTATGACACTCGGGAACGAAACATACAATAATATAGATGGAATTTGTTCCGGATTTAATAGTTTCTTTGAAAGCGTGTTCATGAAGTCTGATCCCTCACGTACTAGGGTGAATTTGCCTGATGTTAACCACCCAGATACTATACATGATTTAATTATATCTGAATCTATAGTATATAAATTTCTGATCCAACTAGATCCCAACAAGGGTCCTGGGAGTGACAAAATCCCAGCATTTTTTTATAAAAATTGCGCTTCCAGCCTCGCTAAGCCTCTTTCAATAATATTTAACAAATCAATCAATACTCATCAAGCATTCCCTTCTATTTGGAAAGAAGCTTTAATTGTTCCTATACATAAAAATGGATCTAAAAGTAGAATGGAGCATTATCGTCCCATATCAATCCTTAATGTTCCAGCCAAAGTTTTTGAAAAAATAATTAAGACGAGTGTGTATCCCTTAATAGCTAGGTCAATACCAGATCAACAACATGGTTTCATGAAGGGACGTTCGACGGTAACCAATTTAGCGCTGTTTACAAACTATATTTATCAAAACATGGATGGGGGTCATCAGGTCGATGCGATCTACACGGATTTCGAGAAGGCATTTGATCGAGTGGATCACATTATATTGCTCCAAAAGCTTCATGTTCTTGGAATTCGCGGAAACCTGCATCGATGGTTCTTATCCTACGTCACTAATAGAAGACAGGCGGTTAGGATCGGGAGCTCAAGTAGTGATTATGTTCATGTATCCTCAGGAGTTCCACAGGGTTCAATTTTAGGACCTCTTCTCTATAATGCCTACCTTTTCGATATATATACCTGCTTTGAATATTCCAAGTTTCTGATGTTCGCCGATGATAAAAAGATTTATTTAAATATCAAAACGATCAATGACTGCTTATTAATACAAAATGATCTAGATAACCTAGCAAAGTACTATGAAAGAAATAGAATAACTGTGAACGTTAAGAAATGTGTCCAAGTAAGTTTTACACGGAAAACTAAACCTATTTCTTATCAATATAAAATAAACAACACAGTCATTGAATCCGTTAATTCTATTAGGGATCTCGGTGTTCGTTTGGATTCCAAGATGAAATTGGCAGAGCATATTAATTTAATTTGTAATAAAGCATACAAGCAGCTAGGGTTTGTCAAACGTGTCTGTAAACCCTTTAGGGACCTTGACTGCATAAAGGCACTTTATTTCACTTATGTGCGTACTACACTTGAGTATGCTTGTAGCATTTGGTCACCTCAATATTTAACCTATATAGACTCAGTAGAACATGTTCAAAAACAATTTATAAAATTCTTATGTTTTAAAGATAATAAATCAGTTGATTGTTATCTAACTAACTGTAAATTCTTCCATGTTGACCCATTGGAGCTTAGGCGTCGTCAACATGGAATTTTGCTTTTGCGCGCTTTATGGTCAGGCGAAGTCGACTGTCCCAGCTACTGACCGAAGTGTCCTTACGGGCGCCAACTAGCCGTACTAGGCACACCGAGTTGTTTGATGTTCCTCTGGTCAAAACAAGGTACGCCCAAAATTCAGTCCTTTCTCGCATTCTGCAGAATTACAATACATATTACGCAGACCTTGATATATTTTTATTAAGTAAGAGAAAATTAAAAACGGAAATCATAAAAAAGCATCGAAATCATTATAATACCTCCTGAAACCCATTTCCTCACAAATATTTTAAAGTTCATCTTAATCAAATACACACACACACTACACACCCTCACACTGGGTACAAACTCACACACAACACACACAAACGGACACACCAACGCAAACATTATTAATAATAAAGAATCATCCTTTACTTGCCCACAATCTACTAAATACTGTACTTAATGTCAGTGTAATCTGTATTGGCCATTAGCATTGGCAACATAATTGTTAAACAACATAAGTTACATAAAAGGCTGTAGATTACATAAATAAATAAATAAATAAATAAATAAATTTAGTATGCGTTCGTGAATAAACGAAGAGACTGATGTCTCGTCTCATTCTCTACACAAAGGCTTTTTTATATTCTTATTATAGTGTACATAATTTTATACCTGACCCTGATACCTGACCAAATGACAGTAAAATATGTTATTATCTATTATGACAGTAAAGTACCTGAGAGATTTGAGTTCGGATAAATGCTAATTAAACTTCTATTTAACAAAGCCATCTAATGCTCTGTGTATTAAATATCATTGTTCTCTAATCTGTGGTGAATATTCTAAGCATTCTAAAGATCATGTCTCAAGATTTCATAATTAAATTCCTTCTTACCGCAATTCCAGTATTGGGCTTGATTCTGATTTTGTCGTCGCGTGTACTTGACTAATTTATGTCATTACTAGATTTTGTGTTTGTCATTTTGACTTTTACGCATAAACAAAAATAAATGTTGAGATATTTATGATTCTACACTACTTAAAATTATCATGTTTCGTATTTTAGAAATACATGTTAAATTTTACAATAGTATAAGTAATCTATCTCAGATATAAGTAGACAGGTATTTATTGTTTTCCCGAAATAATATTGCTTAATTCCTATGTATTACGTACGTATTATTTTCTTAATATAACATCTCTTAAGTACGTTCGACTATTGCCAAAAACTGTCACAGCGCGGGTTGTACCGACTGAGGTGCAGGGACTCAGGGAGCGGGAGGGGAGAAATTAATGCAGTGATTAACCGAACGCTCACGCAGATGCGACACGAAACCATCTTTGCCTATTTCCATTTTGTCTCTTAAAGTAAACTATTAAACACTTTTTGATCTCGGAAGTGCGCATCTTTAGTGAAATGATATGTGTAAGTATTGCAATGTGAATTTAACCTATCTTCTTCTCAGCCCTTGGACGTCCACTGCTGGACATAGGCCTCCCCCATTGTCCGCCATTTAGACCTATCGGCAGCGACCTGCATCCAGCGGGTGCCCGCAACCTTTATGAGGTCGTCTGTCAACCTATTTAACCTTATCTAATTAATTAATTTAACTATATCTACATAATAATAGAGTGGGTTCAAATAAAATACTAATGTAATATAATTTCAGCTATTACAATACATATATATATAAGCACGTACATACTTAAATACATATCACTATTGTTTTTATGTTAAATACATGAGAGATGATAGTTAAGAGTAAGTAAATTATATACGTACTAATGAAATGCTATGCTCTCGGAAGACTTGTCTTTGAGAATATTTTTTGCAATATCGAAGTACGCAATTCGGCATTTTCATAAATATACCGTTCCTATTAATCAATATCTACACAGAATAAAAATTAATCAACTATCTGCAAATATTTATTTTCTACCTACTTCCATTGTTAGGAAATTGTCTCATCTCTATGAGTGTTTCTTATATTTTATGTCAATCAATGTGATTGGTGGTAGTCGCTCTCGTTACTCGCACTTACATGATTAAAGTAAGAATAAGTGAGAAAGACATACTAAGATGGCTGATGAATTACTTTAATTTACGACAATATAGTAAGTATATTTTGGTTTTGTAGGAAATACAAAAGAAATGAGTTAATTACATGAAATGAACTTCAAATCACTTAAATACAGTGCACATGTAAATAAAACAACGTTATATTCCCCACATTAAACTAAACATGTAGTATTTTGTCGTTAGCAGCGTTTGATGTCAATTCGATGTATTACAAAACAAAGCACTTCTCTCAATTGACCGTGACGTAATGATAATTTTTTTAGTAGTGCATTGTTTGTCGAGTAAATATGTAGAAGTCTTTGACTATTGCATCAATATAAGTAAGAGTGATTGATGGCGCGGATGACCAATGACATCCGAAGGATGCCATGATTTGTGGACTGTATTTTTATAGGTATATAAATTATTAAGGAAATAGTAAAGTATTCGTATAAGTATGTGAATTCGCGTAGTTATATAATGAAACGGTGCTTGTCCGTCTCCGGCTTGCACCAGCAGGAGGCACCTTCCACGGTCCTTGTGGGGCCTGGTGCTTCTCTTCCTCTTCGTACAGGGGCACGACGGGCAGGCAGGCATGCGCTTCAAGATCATAAGCTCACACGCGACACTACAGCAGCAGATAAGGTCCGCCACGACGCGGTTTCCTCTCGAACCGGCATACGTTCAGCAGATACGAGGTTACGATCTTTGGATGGATTAAAATACATCATATTTAACTGCGCATACATAAATACTGTAAACATACATAAATATTGCGAACAATGGAGAAGCAAAATATATGTAAATGTGTACATACCTAATATACAATGGTCTTAGAACTCTGAAGTTCCGGTTTCGATTTTGAATGATGATTTAGCACGTAATTATTTTACATCATGATGATTTTACTTTCAAAATGTACATTCTTCGTCAAGTAGAGTATATTTTCATTACGCTCGTCATATATAGTACTTAAATTAGGGCATGGACAAGCCGGCGCTCAACACCTTAAAATAATTTTGGAAACCTCACGAGAGACATTACCTTTCTGAATTAGGACGAAGGTGTCCCTAAAGAGATGTTCGTCTTAAGTTATTATTCAGGAAAACGTGACATGAAAACGGAGCACGACTTGGGATAAACCGAACGATTAAATATAAATTCAATTCGATCATTCCACCGTGTATTGAAATTTAATTTCGTTAAGTTTGAAATGCTGAAAACCAATGTGTTCAATCAACATTACAGCCGAATGCTCTTTAATTTCTCCACTTCTCGTATAATAAAATATATGCGAAATACATTTTGTTGGTAGTATTTTGAAGTAACACAATGTTGAGCAATGTCGCGTGGGTTTGGTTTGAAACAACAGATAGTAATAAAGTTCAACTTTTAAATTGACAAGTTAAATTTGCAAGCGATAAATGCCCTTATGTTTTAGGTATATCAAATTAGTTTTGAAGTGCTCAACATTATCATTGCCCGTCTGTGTACATACGAAATGCTACTGGATGAAAGAATGAAATGAATGTTTGGTAATTATCTGCCAAGTAACATTATCATTAACAAATACTGTTTTTGAAAAACACGCTGCAACTCTTTGCGGTTTTATGACAAGTTTTCATAGAGATCTTTTAGTTCTTTTTAAGATGAATCTTTTAATGTTTATTGTCATAAATTGACTGTGTCCTTGCAATATCATTTATTAAAAATTTAATGTATGATACTACTAAAAATGTCCTTGTTAGTACCTACTCAAATTTTAAGGGTATCGTGTCGTGGCGACTAAGGGATAACGAAGCCGCTAGCACAAGCCCCGAGGAACTAACACCGTTCATGTACAAGACAACATGCACGAGGAGGGCCAAATGTTCACCAGTGGACGACGAAACCGCTGTTTTAGGATTTTTACTGTTAATAATAAAAATGTTTTCATTTTATTTCAGTCATATTTGCTAGTATGTCGTAGATTGTTCCCGGAATCCCGACTTAAAGCAAATTGCAAATTTGACTACGCACCCACAGCCCGTGTGATTGTTCAGGTAACCCCAAATGTCTGCCTGTCTGCGAAATGTTACATAAAAGCGTCGATCGTAAATTCCGAATCCAATCTCACAAATGTTAGCGCGGCTGATCGCAGTAGGTGACTAGCTAGACTTTACGGTCGAAGTTGTAAGTAGAATTCTCAGCTTAGTTCTCCAACTAGTAGATGCTGGAACTCAAGCTAATCTAGTCTTTGATTACAGTTCACTTTTCCTACCTATTGTCTTAGTAGTCGAGCTTTCCTTATTTGTCTATTGGAATAAAGATTAAGTTTTATTCAAGATCTAGGAATAAAAATTTAATAAGGAATCTTTATTAATTATAGAAGATAGACTACTGCATATTATATTTTTTATTAATGTATATGCGGCTAAAATTTCACTTACATTTTAATACATTGCTCTTTCAGGAAATTTTCGCAATTTATTAAATTTTCGGTTTATTTTGCCTCATCGAGTTACTGAATTTAATTCGAAGGGACGCCGGAGTTTGAAAACTGACGCCTAATATCAGACGGCTAACAGGACAGGGATATACCTACACAATATTTTATGAAATTTACATTATAAAAGTATACATTTTTAAGCGAAAATTAAGTTCATTTAAAGTATATATGCAATTATATCTAAGTATATAGTAGTATTTAGTTAGGTACTTGAAATAATAGTAGTCCTATATGTGTAACATAATCCTCACGGACCTACTTATTATGTAGGTATACGTGTACCTACGACTTACGAGTGGAAGGTACTACGCATGTCATTCGGGAATAGTGAAACCGTACTCTAATATGTAGGGGAGACCGGGTATGGTTGTCTCACGGGTTGATTGTCACAGCGGCCATAACAGAAAATTGAACGAAAGAATGAGTTCATTGATCGGCGTCGAAGGAGCGCGAGAGCAACACCTCCCTCCATACTTCACTTCAGTCCGCTCTGAAATGCCGTGTCGTAGATACGTCCGTTCGTTTTTTTCGCACGGCGAAAGTAATTTTTTGTGCATCTGTGTCGAGTCTCGTAAGTACTTAAATTTGGCATAGTAATAATACCTTTTAATGTATTTATGATGTTAAATATGTGTTTCATGATATCGTTATATGTTTTTTTAAATAAACATTGATTTAAATTTATTTTGGGAGGTTATTTTCTAAAACGTGTATTGGGGCATGTTGTCTCAGGTTGACGGGGGCTGGTGGTCACATGTGACAACCAGCACCATGCATTTGTGTTGCCTTTTTTTGTTGGCTTTTTGGGGTTTTGCTACATAAACGTTTGTTTGTTTCAGAGCTAGTCATAAAAATGCCACGGCATCACAGTAGAAAGTCTGCTCGAGGGCTTGTTTCACCAGCATTGATGCTGCGTGCTGCAAGAGAAGTGAAAAACCATGGCAAATCTGTAAGGTCTGTCGCGAAGGATTTTGAAATTAATTATCGCACTTTAACAAAGTATTGTAAAAAATTTACTACCGAAGAGATAAGCAACACGGCCGTATTAACACCATCTACAAAAATAGGCTACCAAAGGAATCGACAGATTTTTACCGATGAACAGGAAGTAGAATTGGAGAAATACATACTTCTGGCTTCAAGTATTTATTTCGGGTTGTCTCCCAAGGATATTCGGAAAATAGCGTTCGAGCTTGCTATTTCCAATAACTTGAAAGTTCCAAAGTCTTGGGAATCGAACAAGTTAGCTGGCTCCGATTGGTTCACGTCATTTTTGAAGAGACACCCTTTTCTGTCCATTAGAACACCTGAAGCCACCAGTTTGGCTCGAGCCACCAGTTTTAATCCACACAATGTCAAAAGTTTTTTTGAAAACCTTGAATCGGTAATTAAACGATATAGTATTCAACCACACGACATATGGAACATGGACGAAACTGGGGTGACTACGGTGCAGAAACCGAACAAAGTTGTTGCTAGAAAAGGATTTAAGCAAGTTGGTGCTATTACCTCAGCCGAGAGAGGCACACTAGTCACCCTAGTTGCTGCTGTTTCGGGAGGTGGCAATTCAGTTCCACCATTTCCACCAGGTCGCGGGTGCATTTCAAAGACCATTTCATCAGAGATGGGCCAATTGGTTGCAAAGGAGGAAGTAATCCTTCGAGTTGGATGACAGAAGAGCTATTTGTCGCTTTCCTAAAACATTTTCATAACCACGTGAAATCAACTAAGGAAAAACCATGTCTCTTGCTGTTAGACAATCACAGCTCTCACCTATCCATTGAAGGACTAAATTTTGCGAAGGAAAATGGCATAATAATGCTATCTTTCCCACCACATTGTACTCACCGCCTGCAACCGTTGGACAGGTCGGTTTATGGACCTTTAAAAAAATACATTAACAACACAATGGATCAATGGATGGTAAATCATCCAGGACAACAAATGGCGATATACGAAATACCAGGAATAATTGCACATGCTTTTCCATTGGCAGCAACTCCATCCAATATTCTCACAGGGTTTAAAATCTGTGGGATTTGTCCATTTAATCGGGACATATTTCAGGACTACGATTTCCTGCCGTCGTCTGTCACAGATAGACCACTAATTACGGTTCCTGATGACGAAATTGTACACAATGCCGCAGAGAATCAAAACGAAAACTCTGACCTTAATCGTGGTACAATGCCTGAAGATCATAACACTGGCCCTAATGAACCTGCAATGACTCCTATGATACCTTTGGCCTTGATGACCCCGTGTTGGCTCAAAATGATAACCCCAGCCTTAATGTTCATGCAATGACACCACAAGATTTGACAGGTCCAATGCCAAAGCTATCGCTGCAGCGTCTAGTTACCATCAAGTCCAAGTGGTTCGAGGAGTTCTCTGATAGTATCGCCGCAAGTTTTGAAACCTCCACCAAAAGCTCCTCCGCGCAAGTCCCAGCGAGCTGATAGAAGAAAATGTAAATCAGCAATTCTAACAGATACACCGGAGAAGACTTATTTAGAAGAGAAAAAAAAGGATCAAGAAGCGAAGAAGAAGAAAGTATCGAAATGTGTGTTGAGTGAAAATAAGGAAAAGAAAAAGGTTTCTAAAGGGAAAAAAATTAAAAAGAAAGCAGTTGACAACGACGAAGACGAGAAAGAGGAAGAAGAGTTTTGCTTGATCTGCTTGTCTCCATACTCTGCTAGCAAGTCTAGGGAAGTCTGGATTCAGTGCCAGGGTTGCAAGTTATGGGCTCACGAAGCATGCACACCTGGGCTACCAAATTACATTTGCCAAAATTGCGATTCTGAATATTCAGACTGATTTTTTAGACTGACTAAATATAATTTCTTTACGTTAGGTACTTTTAATTAAAAAATGTTGGGTCCAAAGATGTTGGGTGACTGACTATGATTATATTTTTGTTATTTTCGTTACCAGAATTCTGAGTTCGTTAGGTAGATAAAAGTTATTCGCTTAAAGCGAATTTTGGTTATTTTTTTAATATTATGAATAAGACATTTTTCGTTTTTTTCTTGGGTACAATTAGTTACGTCGAACATTTTATCTTTAATAAAAATACTCATTTCATTTAAATAAGCGTTTCTTTTTATATTCTCCGCTTAATTTATTATGTGACTACCTACCCCAGTCACTGTGACAACCATCCCTGACACGGGGTTAAAAGTCACACTTTTCTTTTTTCACAAAAATTGTAATATAACCTCAATAGATAATGTTAGCGAAAAAGTCTTTATTACTTTTTAAACTAGAATAAATACACTATCCATTGATATATAAATATCATTGCTAAACTAAACACATGGGCACTAAAAATGCAAAAGAAAAAAAATGTGACTTCCAACCCCGGTCTCCCCTATGGAATACCACGCGTATGCCCTTTAGAATACACATAGGCATTAGAAGATGGGCATAGGTATCGCCAAAGATGTTTAAGTATTCAATTTGCTGTGGTGTTAAACTTTCGATTTTGTTGAATTTCACAGTTATATTTCTGTTAAGAACTCTATCACTCATGATTGGTAATCCGTCATGGATGATTTGTTAGTTTCCTCCTTAAATTCTATTGAGTATAGGAAAAAAATAAAGACAATTTTTTGTGTTGTTATTTCCAAATGGTCAGTTAAGTGTTAAAAGGAATTATTTTGTTTGATTATTTATTGAGATATTTATCAAAACCTACCTACCTACAAGTTTAATAGAAATTGGTATAACAGAATCAGAAATAATTAGAATGACAAGTAATTAAATGAGCAACAACTAAATATTGAATGGGCACGAAATCGTTGATAGCAAATTTAAATGTAGGTTAGTTAGGTTTAGGTTTCTTCCTCCGGTGACAACAGGGAACCCCCCCCCCCCCCCCCCCCCCGTCAGGAACGAAGATCCTCACGCATTTTTTTTTAAATGTATTTTTTTTTATTTTGTATCATATTTTCAATGCAAATAATTTAAAATAAGGAATCAAATCAAAAATCATAAATTTAGGTTATACAACCGGCCACGCACCAGTCTGCACGTCTGTTATTCTGCTTGAGTCTCGCTCTTGATACTCGCACGCACACACACACAGAGAAAGAGAAAGGCGTATGGAGGGGGTAAAAATCTTACGCGACGTTACATTTTCTCTCGAATCACACCTACCGCAAGCCGCGTAGCATAGGATAGCGCATAGTACTTGACTCGATTATGATATTCTTAGTTATTAAAGAATCTTGGTCAGCATTTACTGCTCATTTAGAATGTTTTTACTGCTCGTTTAAATACAAGCCCTTTACAATGAATAACATTTGAGATTTTCGCGTTTTTCACACATATTTATCTATTTAAACGGATCTTAATGCGAATGTTTACCTTATTTATTTTACTCGATTTTTCGGTTGGGTTGGTTGGAGGACTTTTTGAATGAAGTTGTATAATTTAAAAAGATATTAATTATTTTACGGTGAGCGTAATTACATTATCAACAATCCCACCAAGTTGTAGGGGGAGAGTGCATGCTGCATTCCCACAGTCGCCGGGTGCACTTGACTGGCCACATTACCTCTCTCACAGAAGACTACCTTGAAATTCCTGCTCCTGCTTTATCGTATTTCCCTAATATACGTACGTGTTTCGGTACCTAGTCAGTGAAATGTGCCAGAGCTCATTCCCATCTCATCCTATCCCTCCCCATTTTCCTAATCCATTCCTTAATCGGCAAAGGTGACAGCGCCTCCGGGGGTGTGCCAACATTTCTCATTCTGGGCTGATGTTGGCATGTATCGCAGATGTCTATGGACGACAGTATCCACTTACCATCAGATGGACTGTATGCTCGTGTGCCGCCTTTTATCTATAAAAAAAAAATATCATATGAAACCGACATGCAAATTTAAGAATTTGAAAAATTAATATAAAATTTCTTTCCATCGAAAGGATTTTTTGCCCCCAGAAGAGGGACATTTTAAGAGCATTTTAGGAACAGGATATTTAGGAACAAGTCAGCAAGCTACACCATTTTACGTAACATAATTTGACACGAGACGGGATCCTATCACCAGGTTACATTTTACTTAAAGGTTTATGTGTTACGAGTATCTTTTCGTAGCCGCTGAACACATTCCTTGTGACGTCTATTCTTCGATGGTTTATTTAGGCGGGCAAATGGTTGATCCCAAGTAAAGGCCGCAACATGAATTATTTAACATTTCCCTGGAAAAATATGTTTTTATCTGTTTACTATACGACGATCATCGCTGTATAAGAAAATTTTGAAACACTGTTCAACACTGGTCTTATTATTCGTACGCTTTGAGCCAACCTAATTCATTGCACACCTTACTGTATTTTTGTTTTATTATTATTTATATTCGAATTATCCTACTATTTAAAACGGAAAGTACAACAATACCGTTTATTATCAACGTGTAGCTACCATGGTAGCTACGTGTAGCTAACGTGTAGCTGGTAAAACATGCCAGTAGAGGATAACGAATGAAATGCTTGTGGAATGCACGTCACACTACATAGAAATTTGAATTGACGTCTGAGAGCTTGTTAATATACGAAGTATATATTTAACTCAATATAAGAGCTAAGGTCGAGATGAACAGACATTTCTAAGACCATTTATCTTATACTTAGAAGGAGTGGTTCATAATTAATGTCTATGCAGACTACATATGGTGCTATAACACAGGACTCCGAATAATTCTAATCGTCTATCCTGGTAGTCCGGTCCTAAAACTACTCACAATTATGAATATTATGTCCTTACATAAGAAATTGCCGTTTTATATGGAAAAAAATAAATATTTTTTTGGTAGAAAATTATATATTTAATTAATCGAAGTATTGACCATTATTATCAATGTATTTTTGCCATTTTTGCCACTTCTCATCACAGGTGTCCCTTAATTTTTGTGCCGGTTCAGCAAAGTAAGGCAAACTTCGACGCATGTGTGCAGCTGACTTTTATTAAGCTCGGAAACGGTACCCACTTTCTGAGCTTCTTCAGTTTCCCGATTTGACACAAATATCTGACCGGATAAATTCTGTCTTGATCAGATTTTAAGAGGATTTTGCAAGGTCGGCGGTGTACCCGCATACCTCCTGGTGTTGCAGGTGTCCATGAGCAGCGGTAACATTTACCATCATGTGGGACTGCTTGGTCGTCCGCCTACTTCCCTGTAAAAAAAAAACTCTATTGTAGCTAGCTTTGCCATTTTTTATTGAAAAAGAAATGTACGTCAAATTATTAAATACATTTTAAATAAAGTTCAATGATAATATTTTTTTATATTATATGAGCTCATTTCAAAATCTCTATTTTAGTTTAAAAGTAATTAGATTATTAAAAATTCTTTATCAGTTTATTATTAGTTGATAGAAATTCCTGACCGTGTCAGTACACGCTTTTATGAATACATCTTTATTCCCAAGAAGCTGTATATAAGTACCGAGGCCTAACACGCTCGACTGAATCACAGCAGTAATTAGTCCGTCTGTCTGTACGAGTACACGAAGAAAGAGCGGCATTTACTGAATGCCACCGGATGTTCTCGTCCGTCTCATGTGTCGAGTACTTCTGTGTTTCACTGCGAGCCGGCCGAATAGTCCCTTATGAAAATGGGTCATCAATGATGGATGTATGTATGTCGTAGGAATATTGTAAAACTTTGAATATTACAACAATCCTAACTAATTTATTGATACAAGTTATTGACAATCCTTAGTATATTTTAAATCGGGTTATAAACGTGTACAATTAAAATTTTTTGATTACCTTTTATTACACTACGTTTAAGAACTAATTTTACAATATACCTACGAGTACCAGTATAATGTTTACAGAATGCATATGACTAAAAAGTTAACAATCCTGTCAATATTTTCAGTAACAGATATCAAGATTATCTTAATTTTGCAACTAACTTTGCACTTACAATTAGACTAATATTTATATATTTTAGATGGTTTAAAGATTGGGACCTTGTGGCTAGTAACCCAGCATGCTGGCGGCATGACGCTGTTGGATGGCTATGCTTATGCGTTGAGCGAGGTACTCGTAATTACCGGCTCTGGGGTCACAATTGCATTTTACAACTAACTTTCATTATATAAATGGCAATCACGGTTTTACAATGTTAATGTGAAAAGCGAATAAAGTCCCGCATGTGTCGCTGTATTTACAAACTGCTTGTAGTATGTTACAATTTTTACCACACAACACAATACACAACGAACAGCCACAAAGATTTTTAACATGTCATTCACCCTATTTATCGAACCTTGCTCAATTGCCTGTTAATATTCAAAACTTAGTTGAAAAAAAACAGCAATAAAATTCAATTATATAGGTATAGTGAAACAGGTCTTCCAGAAATTATTTGACTTTTGCTCAGAAACGTCTATGAAAGAGCAATAGTATTAAACAACCGCCATTAAAATGACATTATATACTTATTATTATTACATACTAAATAGAAACTCAGTGATAAAGCCCACTGAGATTCATATTACATATGCGAGTTGAGAATAGATACGCCTTGGCTCTATCACCCCTCATCATTCATCGCTTTCTTCGATTGTCATGACGGAAACATCGAGAAGAAACGTGCGTGCCTGAGAATTAAAATAGTCTAGGGCATGCGTGATATCCACCAATTCGCACTGGGTATTATGACTCGAAACCGCTAGTGATTGCAAAAGTAGGCCTATATATATATATTGGAATATACTTTACTATATACCATCTAGCTGCTACAGGCATACTTCTTCAAATTATCGGCCCATCTGGCTGGAGGTAGTGTCACGCTGCGCTTCCCGGTATGTGGTCTCCATTCAAGGACTCGTCTACCCCATCCGTTGTCGGTCCTGCCGCAGATATGGCCTGCTCGTTGTTATATTAACTTATACTAATTCTAAGGTTGTCTCAAAACCTACTATAATTTTATTTTTTTAATAAAACACATGTTCCAGTTGAATTTGGTAGATGTTTTTATTTAAATATAAAATACGGATATGGAGATTACGTGTTGAACACAACATCTGAAAAATTGCCGCCTCGACTCTATTGGCAAACGTTCACCTTTTTCACGAAATTTTCAATCACTGTTTGTCATAATTGTGGATGAATTTCGTCAATAACTCGTCGAATTTATGTTCACGAAACCTCGTCTGTAATAACTGCAATAATATAATTTTGGCGCGGGAGAGTGCATGCTGCATTCCCACAGCTGCCGGGTGGACTATACTAGCTACGTTACCACTCTCTCACAGAAGACTATCTTGAAATGTACCGCATTTTCTACATTATCGTATTTCCCCAATGTACGTACGTGTTTCGGTAGTGAGAGATATGCGAGAGCCCATTCCTATCCCATCCTATAGGGATAGGATGTTAGGGATAGAATAGGATAGGGTGGGGAGGGCCCCATTTTCCCAATCCATTCCTTAATCTGCAAAGGTAGGCAGCGCATCCGGGGTGTGTCAACGTTTCTCATTCTGGACTGATGTTGGCATGTATCGCGGATGTCTATGGACGACAGTATCCACTTACCATCAGTTGGACTGTATACTCATTTGCCACTCGGATGCCGCCTTATTTCTATAAAAAAAAACTGCATTGTTTTGCCGCAGTGTGACAGGTTGCACCATCTTGTTGAAATCAAATATCATCAACATCAATTTCATCCAATGCAGGCCATAAAAAGTTGGTTAACATGTTGTGATAATGAAGACCATTGACAATAACGGCATTGTCGGTTGCATTCTCAAAGAAATACGGGCCAATGACTCCGCCAGTCTAAAATTCACATCACACCGACACTCGTGATGGATGCATGGATCACTCGTGGATTTTCGGTCCCCAAAATTCGACAATTCTGTTTGTTGACATAACTTGATCCGTCAAGTTGTAAGTGCGCCTCATATCTAAAGAAGACTTTCTTGGAAAAATCACCATCGACTTGTTGATGCTCGAATGTCCAATTGACGAATGCCCAGCGCTGCGCATGGTCTGTTAGCTTTAGATGTTGTATCATGTTATTCGTTCGTGTACACTTTCCCTATCTGCCGCAATGTTTTCAAGCGAGCGACTTGCTTTAACATCCTGAACTGAGCTCAAACTCAAATTTATTGATTAAATTCTCTACAGCGTGCCCAGATGGTGTGTGATGATAATCTAAAAATGTGCGGCATTTTCGAACTGTCTCTGCATAACTCACCATTTCGATAATTCACAATTTCTATGCGTTGCTCGACTGTAAAACATTCCATGACTTAACCCTCAAAGTTTGCTGATGACAACAGCGAAGTATCAGCGTTCCATGTTAGACATCACGAAAAAGATTCGAAATTCAAAATGAAATGAGGTTTTGAGACGCCCATTATGAGCTACCATTATGTCGGTGACTACCGTTCTTTGGCGAATCTCATCGTTGCGGATCTTATCCCGCAAAGATACTCCGAGAATAGCTGTCTCGATAACTCGCTGAGTGACTTTAAACTTATGGATCAGGTCAATCATTACAAACCATTAGAGGCCTCTATTATTATTATTATTATTGAGGATTAGAGGTTCTGCGAGTCAATAAAGTATCGTATCACTGCGACCATTGCTGATCTATTGTGATCGCCACAGTTTGCTACCAATGTTTTAGCAGCGAGTTGTTGGGACTCTTCTGGTTTTAGTAAGTGGACGCCCATATTCGTGTACATCAAAGGGCACATTCGCAAAGCTCTTTAGAGGTCTTTAACGGTGGAACGTTTAGGTAAAGTTATTTATAGCGACGCTGAAACTGTGAAAACTATACTTATCTATATCTATTATTATATATATAAAAGAGGATCTTGGTATATCTGATGTTAATAGACTTCGACACCATTTGACCGACCACCATGAAAGTTGGCACATATACGTATTTTTTCATGGAGAAGGTTATTATGCTATCGACTTTGTTGTGATTCGCCACTAGATGGCGCTGCAGCACATCAACTTCTATACCGTTCAACCGATCATCATAATAATTGGTATGCATAGGTATTTGAGTATGGAGAATATTTTAGAACTATCTACTTTGTTGTAACTCGCCACTAGATGGCGCTGCAGCACATCAACTTCTATACCGTTCAATCGGTCGCAAAAATCATATCGACTAATTTGTGATTTTATATACAGAAGTAAATAAATTTACTCATGCAGGACAACGTCTGTTGGGTTTTGCTAGTATTCTATAAAAACTGATATCGGCGACAGATTATAATTTTCCTAAGAACCGGACAGGGATTAGATCTTCGTCTTTGCAATGTGACACTAATGGGAGCTATAGAAATATCATCATTATATTTGTTTTTACAATGTTCCCGCGACATACTACATAATGCCGAAGTGGGTTGTAAATGATGGACGCGTTGTCGTCACGTAACAAGAATGTGGGGTAGATACGTGGTTCATGTGAAATGGAGCTCGCGAGAATATCGATTTAGTGCAAATTGTTGTAGTGAGACTCGTTTGGAGAGAAGGGACTCTTTCGCACTGTTTTTATATTCTTTTAAGATTATAGCCCTTTTAAGACAATATCACAGAAGTTCTTTACAGCTTGCCTTTGTTATCCATTAGATGGAATGGTGCTTTTTATTCTACAGCTGGCCGACACCACAAGTTTCATTTCATTAGGTATGTATTTTTAAAGAACCGTATTATTTAATTGGTAGGATAGCCGATGATAAAACACATCGGAGAATAATATAATTTGACTTAATCGACTATTTTGATTTCTGTGAATCTATTAAATACTCGCTTAAAAGTCGCTCTAAAACAAGAAAATAGTCAATTATTTACGACGATGTGCCGTATCTGCGGGTATTGTACGCGTTCTATAATTTCTCATTCTCAGAGATTATTCAGCAGCTCATAATAATAACTTTCATATCTGAACTCTATTTACAAACTTTGCAACAACGTGGTATAAAGAAAGTATTTTCATATGCGAGTCGGTTTCTTTAGCTGAAAGTGGAACATCGGGGGGGACAAGTGGCGAGCGTGATCCCTATTGTATTGCTGTAGCCTGTAGATAGCTCTGACATCAACCTCTCGGTGTGTTCGTGGCTTTTATCATTTGACCCGTCTATTGTATCCTGTGTCAAAGGAGAAATTTATGGGAGAAATGCTGGCTGGTATTCGTTTGGCACTAACTCGATTCTTTGAAACCTTGTCGCAAATAATTTGAGTTTTTCGTTGAAATAAAGGATTTATAAATACACTCGTATAAAGATTGTATAAATGTAAACTTAATAGGTTTGTCTGACTTATACTGAGTTTGTCCGACTTATTCTCGAAGCCAGAAATATACTCGTATATATATTAATATAATAAGATATAACAACTTCATTCATATGAACCCAACATATATATAAGTATATATCATATAAAACATATACAATAACTAATATCCATTAACTGCTGTCGCTGTCCTCCCGTTAAAATCACACCATCACAAAACCTGCGATGTCCTACAAAAGAACGGTGTCCTATGACATTTTGTAGTGTAGAATACACTGATTCGATCTGAAAAAAAATGTAGAATCCTTTCGGAAATAATAAGCCATACAATACAATAATACTGGCGGTAAAACGGCAATAAAATTGGACTAGTACTCGTAGGTCCTCAAATTGGGCTGAGCAGGCACTTGGGCTGATGTTGCTCTTAAAGTATGTAGAGATTGATAGCAATGTACGTAATAATACGACACGATACTTATTTATTAGCCATGCAATGTTCTCGGATCGAGGTAAACAGTTGTGACAGTATATTTACAGGCTGCTTATATCCAAAACTGTAACAAAAAATCATGCCGATTAGCTCCAAGCTCCGCTAAGATAATTGTACTCTGGAATAACTATAGAACCGTTTACATTAGTGTGTCATTTATGGTATTTTATAGTAGAGAGTTTTCTCATCGAACGTTATCGCTATCCAATGAATGTAATACATAAAAAAACAAAGTAATAATAAATACGAAAGATAAACAAAACAATCCACTTAAAAAGTAATCGCTCTGAAATGTTTTTAATGTCACTCAAGATAAAAATGAAGCTTAAAATATAATAGATAATAAACATAACTCCTTCATTTTTACACGTTTTATGCGCGAACTTTTAATAAAAGCAATTAGTAATTCAAATTAGATGGAAATATGTTTGTCCTAATTTTATAAGTTTTTATGTACTTACCATTGATGAAACATGTGTATGCAAGAGCGTAGTCAGGATTTTATGCAAAGTGGGACAAAAGTAAACAATTTTCTAAGTAATGCAGAAAGTCTGTTACTTATTTATCCTATGCTTGGGGGCGGGGGGGGGGGGGGGGGGGGGGGGGGGGTCAAGCTCCCCAACCTGCCCCACCGTGGCTACGCCTATACGTGTATGGTAACAGCTCTTGAAAAGAAGCCGACATAAACTTTATTTAAAATAAAATACATTTAATATAATATGTACATAAATATTGTTTAGTATAGTTATTAAATATCTGAGTGAGACAGACTTTTATTTTAAAATGACCAACTTGTAATACCTTGTTCAAAGGCAAAAAAAGATGTGTTTATTAATATCCAACAATGGATAGACACAGGCTGATTGTATGTTTTAGTATAGAGGGCAGCACTAATAAGCGAGTGACGTAATATCCAGACCCAAATTATTTTAGTAGTTTTATCGTCGCAACTCTTTTCTAGATTGCGAGATTAGTGCAAATTAACAGGTAGACAGACATTGCCCTATATATACAGAATAGATACAGATTATATTAAGCAAATTATATAAGTCATATCTTTACAAAGCCTCTACACATTCAATTTCATTTGCAAATAGAATAGGATACAAAAAAAGCCATTTCTTCAAATGGTTTGCGATAATGTAGTCAATACAGACGCGCCCTACCTTTAGATATCAGGGACATTATGTAGATTCTATGCCTAAGTAGGTAAATAAAGTTGTTTCTATATATAGTTACCTACATATAGCCGTAAAATAATTGTTCGGTCTTTTTGGCGGAAACCCAAGTAAAGTTTAGTTTTTGTTTGATTAATGTAAAAATTGTATATTGTGGTATTTGCGGTTTAATAGTGATAGCTTATTAAACTTCTTAGTGCCCAGTGTTAGTGCATAATGTTTTAATAATTAAATAAAAACGTGAGACTGCATTTTTCATGTTCTTCCAAGGAGTCCAACTCTATCCTCAGTAAACGTACTGTCACTTTACTGAGCGACTTCGATTCGATGGGATCCACTTCGACCTAATTCGATGGGACTGGACAATGACGAGATAAATACAATTCTGTTTTATTTATTTATTTTTACACTTCATTGTACAATATCGTACAAAAGGCGAGCTTAATGCCTTAACGCATTCTCTAGCAGCCAACTTTTGGGTTGTTCAGATAAGTTCAATTAGGAGGTGCATGAAAGACACTATTTAGATGGTGTGGTAAAATAAATATAATAAATTATTACATATACATACATACAGACTTACATATATACATAAGAATAAATATAATACATACAAAGTATACATAATTAGTGAATACAGTAGGTATATAAATAGAATATCCACATAAGTTATATTAAGAGAAACAAATAAGAAAAACATGTTGCTGACAAAGGTGAAATAAAAATGAAAGAAAAGATGAAGGAAAAGGAGCTGACTGAGCCCATAGCGATGAGAAATGGAGAAGTAATGATCCCGAAGCATCTTTTTAAAAGAGATTTTGTTAGGAGCTTTCCGGATGTCAGTGGGGATGGTGGTCCAGAGTCTAGCTGCCTATGCAGTGTAAGATTTGGTCATGAAGCCAGTATGGCAAGAAGAGACTTGGAGTAAGGAGTTGGTAGCGGAATGAAAATGATGGTCATGGGTATCATCCAGAAATCGCAATTTACATTTCAAATACTCTGGACAACTTGGACCGTATGGAATTGAGAAAAGGGTACGGATGCATTCTACTTTTCTGCGCTATCGAATAGGTAGCCATTTAAGCCGAGAACGGTAATGAGAGATGTGGTCGTATTTGCGTACACCAAAAATAAAATATAAACAATTGTTAGGAAGACGATCCAATTAGTTAAAAAGATCTTGACTAATATTAGTACAACAAACATCAGCGTAATAAATAATGGGCAAGATAAGTGAATGCACCAACAAATCGAGTTAAAGACCTTTAATTTGACATCGATAGCTAACAACAAGACCTGCCCAAGATAATTGATTGCCGTTTACTGCTAAATCAAATATGGCTGACCATTCAGAAATATGACACAAATCAAGGTTTAGCTCTTCTATTGCTTTATTCAGATTATTGTCCTATCAGCGTCAGCTTGAGCGTAAAGTTGTAAAATATTCGCATACAGATGGAAAGAGCACTTGAGACTGAGATTTATAAAAACAGATAATAGAAGAGGAGAGAGTGGAATACTCCAGCCCCGTGGAGCCCCGTGGAACACCAGTATGCAGATTGCACCAGTCCGAAATAGACTGATCAAATCGAACAGTCTGCTGGCGACCACGAAGATACAACGAGAACCAGTAGTCCTGTGTAGATGAAGAGAACCCAAACTGTGCAAGTATGGTTATGAATATATCATAGTCGACCGTATTAAATGCGTTAGAGAAATCAATGAAGACCAAAGTGGTCAACCGTGATTCCTCCATACTCTAACGTCATCAACTACATTTAAAAGAGTGGTACTATGTCCAGGCCGGAAACCAGACTGGAATATAGAAAGCAAAGAGTTGGAGAAAATGTAGTTTGAGACTTGCTTATGAACAGGGGCTTCAAGGATTTTGGATAGATTTTATTATTTACAATGTGTGTGGACCAATGGCTATGCCATTGTCCACATAAATTACGAGTATATATAAAAAAAACGTCCATTGTCCTCTGTAAGGATCTCTTAATAACAATATAGCAACGTAAAGGACTATTAAAGTAATATGATATTTTATAGTGGTTAGTACACGTATTTATAAAATAAAGTATAAACCAGCCGGACATTTGGAAAAACTACAAATCTCTTTGCAGCTGATTATTAACTTATTCGAGAAACGGCTACGTAGCATCAAAACAAGGTTGTATTACAATTTTGTTTCTTCAGTTTAGCCCACCGAATATAAACCTTCGTAAACTTTGATAAGTTGTTACCGATCCGTAATAAAACGTTGTGATTTTTGAAACACTTGTTTGGCCCACTGTTTACTATTTACTTAGTATCAAAAAAAATTGTTCGCTATCACGCATTGTGTGGTCCTCAAGTTGATTTATTATGCACGGCTGTGAATTTTGAAGTAACTTCTCTTATGAGGTTATCGTAAGGTTTACCCATCATGTTATAGCTCGAGTTTCTTCAAGACAGCAGTAAGTAGGTTTCTGTAGAATGTGCAATATTTCTAGGTTCTTCTAAGTATGCAATATGTAATGTAATTAATTTACGGTAAGTGTCAATGAGCAGCAATATCTAAAAAATATACAAATATATTACCGTCATTTTTGTTTCTTAAAAGGAGGTCGCTTTAACAGCGAACAGTTAATCGAAATTCCTTATACAATGTATTATTTAATTACTGTGTAGGAAATGCGCAGAATTGTATATATACATACTTACACCGAGCTACAATGCGTATTTTAATACGCATTTGAGGGCTTTTCATAACAATCTTGTAAATCTTCAAATATAGGCCAAGGAAGTCACGTTATTTATCTTATTAAATAAGTAAGAGCCATACGTATTCCTTAGCCTTCAGCAAGTACATAAATACTCGTAGTAAAAGATAAATAATTTACTTAGGAATTGTAATTATTATATGATATAAACATAAGTCCTAGGAATTTATACTGATGTCATACTTCTTTTCGCAACTGCCACTGTACCCTCTCTGTTTAACCCAACGGTTAGTTGATAAAGAATGCTTACAGGCATTAAGCTCGCGTTTTGTACGATAATGTGCAATAAATATAATTAAATAAAAATAATAATCAAATAATAACTACATTTGCGCGAAATTGCTGTTACTGACAAAAAACAGCATAAGCAAAATGACATATTTTTTTATGAACTTTTCATGAAATATTTTGAAGTCTAGATTACGATATAACGAGAATCACATTACAAAACACCTCTTCTTTTGTATCTGGACGAAATTGAAACACTACATTTTCTTCTGGTTCTTTATTGTTGTTCCATTTGTTGTTGTTCTTGCTGTTCAATATAAATTTACACGGGCTTGATCTTAAGTAAAGGGAGAAAAATCTCAATAGCGTGTTACAGGATTTTTACATCTGAGTGAGGAGCGACATCTAGTTTAGAATAGGTAAACTAATTTTACATATTGAATTGTTAATCATTCTACTTGGACATGGCGAGCCTTCTATGAACGTTCAACTACAATACATCATGGTTGAACATGTCCATACCGCCCACCAAGGACCGTCAAGTGTCCTTAAATACTCCGCCCACCATGAGGGACCGTCTCAAGTGTCCTTAAATACTCCGCCCACCATGAGGGACCTGTACTTAATTGCAATTTATAATAATTGAACTATTTTACAACCAACATGAAGTAGTACCTGATCCTGTTTTAGATTCATTGGACTAAATAACAATTTGTTTATGTATAAACAAAACAATGTAACTTCCGAAACCAAACAAACAATTAGACAATACATTGCATTACCTCTTACTTGTATTAATACTAATGTACTACAGTTCATTGTAGATTATTACATCAAATTAATCACAACTAACATAAATTTCTACACAACAGCATAATGAATACTCGCTGACATAGTAAGTCGGCAATCAAAATATCACAAAACTAACATAAGATCATATTACTATTATATAACAAAAACTTTCTTATTACTCAGTGACTGGAAAAATGCATAACGTTGAAATGGGCCTTTTAATAATACTATTATTACAACGTAGCCTAACTACACGAGTAACCCTGTCCAAACCATAATACTGTGCTTGACAATTTCTTATTCACAATTTCAACGTGTCCTGCAGTTCAAAGCTAGTCAGCCATATTCTGAAGGTATTCAATGGCTCGGTAATTCGCAAAAACCTTCTACAACCATTCTTCATACACGAACCATTCTTCTTAAAGACGAAAATCTCTCACTAATATCGCTCTCTTCAGTAAGGTTAGTGGTCAAATGGCACACTGGTTTCGTTTTCTCCTCCAATTTGGTCTCTTCGATTTTTTGTGGACTGTATTTAATTATTTTATGACTCAACCAAACTGGACCTTCTTTCCACAACTTAAATTCAGCACAATCACCAGCTTTCAAACCTCTTGAGGCGCAGTCTGCTGGGTTGTCCTTTGACGACACGTGTGACCATTGGCCTCCATCCATTGCTGTGAGTATCTCTGAGACCCTGTTTGCTACAAAGGTCTTCCACCTAATAGGATGACTACTCAGCCATGCAAGTACTACCGAAGAATCAGTCCAAGCATGGACGTTTTCCTTTGACACTGAGGAGAGTTGACACTTCCACTAACAGCTTGGTTAATAACACCGCACCGTACAGCTCGAGCCGAGGTATGGATACCTGCTTAATTGGAGCAAGTTTGGTTTTAGATGTTATTAAACTGACGTGTATTCTTCCTTCCTTGTCAACTACGCGAGAATACACAGTAGCGGCAAAGGCTTGATTGGATGCGTCGCAGAATCCGTGCAGTTCATATGTGACGTCATCAGTGCTTCTTTGTATCCATCTAGGGATTTTAATGTTTGTAACTTGACACAGTTCGTTACGAAAATTCAGCCAATCTTTTAACAAATCGGACGGAAGCTCTTGATCCCGCTGAATACCTGACACCCAAATTCGTTGTATAAATATCTTCGCAACTATTATTATCGGAGCAATCCAACCCAATGGATCGAAAAGACAGGCAATGTCAGATATTACCTTTCAATTTCGTCCATGGTCCATCGAACCGGAGGAGGCTGAGAAGACTGGCGACGACATCTACTGCGGGCACCGAAACGGCGGCATGATGCTGCTGATGGTGACGCTCCCGGCGCAGCGACGCTGGAGCTACCTGGAGGAGAGGAGGTACCGCGGAGGAGGCGAAGGAGCTGAGCTGCTACCGGACAAGTGACAAGTGACCAGGTGACAAGTGTGAAGTGGACCAACTGTGAGTACATTGACGTTTCATAATAGGGCTGTGCAAAATTTCGTGAAATTTAGGACTTAGAATAAATTAGTGAAAAGTGTTGAGACGGGGAATCCATGCTGGATTTTCTCTAGCTGTCAAACACTTAGAAAATTTTCGCGAAAATTGGACGCTGTTTACGGAGACACACAGAAACATTCTCGTGGAAATAGATCGTAAAGAGATTGAGGTATCCGCGTATCACAAGAATTAGTTGTACGGGCAGACTGAAGAACTTTACGTTGAATACAAGTCTGAGCTCAAGACTAGTCTGTCGACGTTCCAAACTACGACAGAGCCTGCAAAGTGTTCACAAGCAGAGTCAGTTGTCAACGTTACTCAGATGGGAGATCCCTTTTGCGGTGTCAGATTGAGTGACGTGTCAATTCCAAAGTTTTCCGGCAAATACGCAGAATGGACTAGTTTCCACGATTTGTTTGTCTCTCTCGTGCATAATAACAAGCGTCTTGACGATGTAACGAAGTTGCGTCACCTCAAATCCCATTTAGTAGGAGAAGCAGAACAACTCCTAAGACACATCACGATTACGAACGATAATTATGGAATTTGTTGGGGATTGCTTGAGCGTAGATATAATAACAAGAAGTATTTAGCAAATTGCATTCTGAAGAGGTTATTCAATCAAAAGTCGATGTCAGTTGAATCCTCGCATGCGATTAAGGATTTGCTAGATACTACTTCTGAATGTTTGTCAGCGTTAGTCAACCTGGGTATAAACACAAGTTCGTGGGACGTTATGATAGTTTTTTTGATCTCATCTAAGCTGGACTCTGAATCTAGGAAGCAGTGGGAGTTGAAGGCGTGTGAGATTAATGAGCTTCCCAAGTTTGTACAGTTCCAAACCTTTTTGGAAAATAGATTCAGAGCTCTTGAATTCATTGAGCCCAAATTACTGCGAACTTCTCAGCACCCAACTAGTCCAATGAAGACACTTCATGTCACAACCCCTTCAACTTGTCACTGCTGCAGCGAGAGTCATAAATTAAGCGAATGTAAGAAATTTACGACTTATGATGTAGAAACCCGTCGTGGCCTTGTCCAAACCAGTAGATTGTGTTTTAATTGTTTAGGTCCTAACCATTCAGCTCTTTCGTGTCGTCGGCTTTCGAGATGCCAATTATGTAGGAAGAAGCACAATACGCTACTGCATCCCGAGAATGCTATCGTATCAACCGACACCAGTCAAGTCAAGAATCATTCGGTTGATAGAAATGTTGTTGCTCATGCTTCGACATCCTAGATATTAGATGTTTGCTCGATCAAGGATCGAAAGTTGTTTAATAACTGAGTCCGCTGTTCAGTTATTAGGTCTAAAGAACAGGCCTAATAAAAGTAAGATAAAAGTAGGGGCTCATGTTTTAAACAAATGGCCACAGCATTAGTCAAAGCTGTGTCGCCGACTGAGAATGTTATAGTATAACGATGTTTGCTCGATCAAGGATCGAAAGTTGTTTAATAACTGAGTCCGCTATTCAGTTATTAGGTCTAAAGAACAGGCCTAATAAAAGTAAGGTAAAAGTAGGGGCTCATGTTTTAAACAAATGGCCACAGCATTAGTCAAAGCTGTGTCGCCGACTGAGAATGTTATAGTATTACGATGTTTGCTCGATAAAGGATCGAAAGTTGTTTAATAACTGAGTCCGCTATTCAGTTATTAGGTCTAAAGAACAGGCCTAATAAAAGTAAGGTAAAAGTAGGGGCTCATGTTTTAAACAAATTTACAACTTTTCTTCCGGAAAAGAAGGTTGTAATTCAAGTTGTAGTTAAGAGTTCGGTCAGAGTTGTTTAATAACTGAGTCCGCTGTTCAGTTATTAGGTCTAAAGAAGAGGCCTAATAAAAGTAAGGAAAAAGCAGGGGCTCATGTTTTAAACAAATTTACAACTTTTCTTCCGGAAAAGAAGGTTGTAATTAAGTTATGGTCAAAGTTCGCTAACTTAGTTAGCAGATCCCGAATTCGACGCACGAACGAGGTTGCAGCTCGACTTAAGACACATAATTATGCGGCGGCGTGAGAATCCCATAAGCATAGTTGAAGACATAGTCAAGATGTATCGACAGGTCAAAGTGGCAGATGCAGATGCAGATTTTCAACGACTTTTGTGGCGCGATATTCCAGAGGATGATTTAAAGCACATTAGATTATTGCGCGTGACATTTGGAACGGCATCGGCTCTGTACTTAGCTGTTCGAGCTCTTCAACATGTTGCGCATGATGAAGGTCATAATTTCCCTATAGCTTCGGAGAGGGTATTAAAGGACGTTCATGTTGATGATCTCATGACCGGCTGTCAATTGGTGTCGAAAGGAATACAGGTGTGTCGTAAGATGAATGAGTTACTCAAACGAGGGGGTTTCGAGTTACAGAAGTGGTCCAGTAGTAGCAATGAACTACTGCAGGAGATTGAAGGAGATAAGCATATTGATCAAGGCAATCTGCAGTTGAAAGAAAATGATGTCATGAAGATTTCAGGTGTCACTTGGAACAGGATAGATGACGTATTTGAGTATTCTGTTCAGCTGCCTCCAATCACAGTGCCTATAACCAAGAGAAAGGTAATATCTGACATTGCCTGTCTTTTCGATCCATTGGGTTGGATTGCTCCGATAATAATAGTTGCGAAGATATTTATACAACGAATTTGGGTGTCAGGTATTCAGCGGGATCAAGAGCTTCCGTCCGATTTATTAAAAGATTGGCTGAATTTTCGTAACGAACTGTGTCAAGTTACAAACATTAAAATCCCTAGATGGATACAAAGAAGCACTGATGACGTCACATATGAACTGCACGGATTCTGCGACGCATCCAATCAAGCCTTTGCCGCTACTGTGTATTCTCGCGTAGTTGACAAGGAAGGAAGAATACACGTCAGTTTAATAACATCTAAAACCAAACTTGCCCCAATTAAGCAGGTATCCATACCTCGGCTCGAGCTGTACGGTGCGGTGTTATTAACCAAGCTGTTAGTGGAAGTGTCAACTCTCCTCAGTGTCAAAGGAAAACGTCCATGTTTGGACTGATTCTTCGGTAGTACTTGCATGGCTGAGTAGTCATCCTATTAGGTGGAAGACCTTTGTAGCAAACAGGCAGCTGAACAGAATACTCAAATACGTCATCTATCCTGTTCCAAGTGACACCTAAAATCTTCATGACATCATTTTCTTTCAACTGCAGATTGCCTTGATCAATCTGCTTATCTCCCTCAATCTCCTGCAGTAGTTCATTGCTACTACTGGACCACTTCTGTAACTCGAAACCCCCTCGTTTGAGTAACTCATTCATCTTACGACACACCTGTATTCCTTTCGACACCAATTGACAGCCGGTCATGAGATCATCAACATGAACGTCCTTTAATACCCTCTCCGAAGCTATAGGGAAATTATGACCTTCATCATGCGCAACTTGTTGAAGAGCTCGAGCAGCTCAGCTCCTTCGCGGTACCTCCTCTCCTCCAGGTAGTTCCAGCGTCGCTGCGCCGGGAGCGTCACCATCAGCAGCATCATGCCGCCGTTTCGGTGCCCGCAGTAGATGTCGTCGCCAGTCTTCTCAGCCTCATCCGGCTCGAAGGACCATGGACGAAATTGAAACACTACATTTTCTTCTGGTTCTTTATTGTTGTTCCATTTGTTGTTGTTCTTGCTGTTCAATACGAATTTACACGGGCTTGGTCTTAAGTAAAGGGAGAAAAATCTCAATAGCGTGTTACAGGATTTTTACATCTGAGTGAGGAGCGACATCTAGTTTAGAATAGGTAAACTAATTTTACATATTGAATTGTTAATCATTCTACTTGGACATGGCCAGCCTTCTATGAACGTTCAACTACAATACATCATGGTTGAACATGTCCAGTATCCTTTCGTATTAATCAACCATCTGTTCTATTTTTTTACCTTCTAAGTATAACTTATATGTACGTAATATAAATATTGTTGGCAATGACTTTATGAAGTCAAACTTTCCTAACTAGAGCGGCTACGAAACTCTAATATAAATTCTCGGTAGAACTTGAATAGTTCTTTATGTGTGTGGTTTCAGCTGAAGGGCGATGTATATTGTGGCGGTTGTGAGTCGAAATTGAAGTTTAATATGAACCATAACCACGACACCACGAAGCAATTGGAACGAAATTCGTGGATTAAACACACATGCAGTAATTTATCTAGCTGTATGACATTTGACCTTTAATTGTTTGCTTTTACATTTGTGGCCTTTTAGGTACGAGTACAAACGGCGCTCAAATGATCAAAAGTATTGACGCTATACGAAATATGTAAACGAAGAGATACGATAAAAAACTAAATTTACCGACATAACTCATAGAATCAGCACGCTGAAATGGTAATTGGCAGGTAATATTTGCCGCAGAGGGTGTAAGGGGTCCCAACCTATATCTCTGGGACCCAAGCCAACCTCACCGGCTCGTGGTGCACCCTGCCGACCAACGAACGAGGCTCTGGCGACCCGCCACCACGCACTGGACTAGCGCGGCGGGTTACGGTCCCCCCCCCCCCCCCTATGGCAGAAAAAGTAAAACGGCCCCAAGTTCCCGGCGGCTCCAGTCGCAACACCGGCGTGGACGACGGGCGCTGGTCGAGCGCTGGAGCCAGGGGTGCTAAGAATCTCCGGGCGGGATTCCACCGTCGAGCGACCAGGGCTTCTAACAAGGATTACTTACCGACGTAGGTTGTCACTGGTGACTTACAACACGCGCACTTTGAGGACAGACGAGAAGATCGCTGAGCTGGAAGAGGAGAAGACGAATCCAACTCGGCTGGGCAGCGTTCGGGAAGCTACGCAGCGTCTTCTCGTCCAAAATACCTCAGTGCTGGAAGACGAAGGTCTTCGACCAGTGTGTGTTGCCAGTGATGATCTACGGCACCGAGACGTGGTCTCTGACTATGGGCCTCATAAATAAGCTCACTGTCGCACAGCGAGCTATGGAGAGGGCTATGCTCGGGGTTTCCCTACGTGATCGAATCAGGAATGAGGAGATCCGTAGACGAACTAAAGTCACCGACATAGCCTCTCGGGTTAGCAAGCTGAAGTGGCAGTGGGCAGGGCACATAGCTCGAAGAACCGATGGCCGATGGGGCAGAAGGGTTCTCGAATGGAGACCACGTACCGGCGGACGAAGCCGAGGACGTCCATCTGCTAGATGGACACACGACCTCATAAAGGTTGCGGGCACCCGCTGGATGCAGGTCGCTGCCGACAGGTCTAAATGGCGGACAATGGGGGAGGCCTATGTCCAGCAGTGGACGTCCAAGGGCTAAAAAGAAGATTTGCCGCAGGACCGATAACTAATTGGGTAGACTAGTCTTAAGGCGCGTATAGACATCACGAGGCATGCGCCGCGAATGGTTCACCACAAATGCTTCAGGCTGTATGGACATGGGTGCTCATTGTGATCATTCGCCGCGTACGCACGTTGCGAGCAGATTCACGCCCTGCCTCAGATGCGAGCAGCGTGGTTGTTTGCGTGCTCACCCTGAGCATGTGCCGCTCGGAAGGATACATTTTTGTACGTCGCTTGCCTCAGGTTGAGGCATGTGTGGCGAACTATTCGCGGCACATGCCTCGTGATGTCTATACGCGCCTTTAGAATGGAGGACACATACCGGGAAACACAATGTTCGCAAGTGAAGAAGGTTCGCTGGTGGTGGCTGCATGGGAAAAGCTGAAGATCGTGTGTGGTGGCGAGCCTTGGAAGAGGTCTATATATTCATGAATGGAGAGACATAGGCTAAGGGCGTGGTATGGTATTTAAATATATAAATATGTATTCTTCTATGATAAGATATCTACACAAGAACGCAGAAGAACAAGAAAGCATAATTAAGTAAGGAAATATACACATTGTATACTTAGGCAATAATACACATCGGCCTTGAGAAAGATACTATATTTTGTAGAGCGTCGTCTCTGTCGTGTGCCGTTACAACAGAGACAACGCTCTACAAAACCGAAGCTAGCCGATCAGAGTCGATGTGTATTATTTTCGACCGGGATGTACATTGTACTACTATTGTACTACTACAATTGTACATTGTACCGGATACTACATTGTACATTAAAAATACGGTGGAAGTGATACATAAGTTTAAATAAATATGTATACAAAAGCCTTATCGTTAAAGCCATCTCTTCCAGGCAACCTTTGGCCAGGATGAGATGGATACGAGTACCTACATAAATAAGAATATTAGGTAGATGATCCAAATATTATAATTATTAGAAACAAATATGTCACAAGTATACTTATTATCCATATGCTATATGCCTCATTGTGGATTGTATACAAATATGTCACAAGTATATTTATCTATATGCTATGTGCCTCATTGTGGATTGTATACAAATATGTCACAAGTATATCTATATGCTATGTGCCTCATTGAGGACTGTATACAAATATGTCACAAGTATATTTATCTATATGCTAGGGCCCTCATTGAGGATTGTATACAAATAATAGTTGGAATTGCCTTGGAAACCCTTTGACTCATTATATCGAACTGATAGGAGGAGGAGAGTGCACGCTGCAATCTAACAGCCGCTGGGCAAACTCGACTGGTCTCGTTACCCCTCTCTAAAAGAAGACTACTTTGAAATATACTGAATTTCACAATTTATCATATTCCCCAATCTATGCACATGTTTCGGTAGTGAGTGAGATACACCAGAGCCCATTCCCATTCTATCCCCTTCCACCTCCCCAACCATTTCTCCAAATCCATTCTTACATCAACAAAAAGGTAGGCGGTGCATCCGGGGCATGCCAAGTTTGTCTTTCTGGACTAATGTTGGTATGTACCGCGGGTGTCCATGGACGACAGTATCCACTTACAACTAGGTGGACTGTATGCTCGTTTGCCACCTCCTTTCTATAAAAAAAAATATAAAAAAACAAAACGTCAAAAACATAATAATTTATAAATTATTGCGCGGTCAGTAACATGCTATTATACCAATAAACTAAGATATAAATTCCATCCCGTAAGAAACCAGTGGAAGGGAATGACTAAGTGATGTAAAAATAACAGAGTACGATGTAAAGTTAACAATACTTATCATCGTCAGAATTTTATTTTGCGCACTAAAGAATCAAAATATCGGCAGAAATTAAATGTACCTTTCGGCACAATATACCCTAAAGTACACATATACATATAACTTGACGGCTGTACCCGTTGATATGACCTTATTGGGAGTCGGCGATAGCACAGGTAAAATAAAAAGGGTTTCTTGAATAGAGATATCGAACCCTTTAGAATGGTTTGCTTCTTCGTTCTGTTGCTAAATGAATGATTCAACAAGTTTCGAGGAGGGAAGTTCTTGACATAAACGATTCAGTGGCTCGCGAGGACCCCTAATGTCGAGAAAACGAAATGTGTATAAACGTATATTTAATATTCATTTTTCTCACTATACCGTCATATTAATTGTAATTTCTTTACTTCCAAACGGTTTCAATACAAGCAAATAAAAAAGAGGAAATATTCTATTACTTTTGTTCATCAATAAAAAAGACATTGGTCTGCAATCTAATCTAGGTCAGACTTGTTGCCTTCGCATATATTATGTATGTTCACGTTCCACCTAGTAAAAGCTTTTGCAGTGCAAAAGGCGTCAGTAAACGACATCTAAATTTCCTTTTGCCGTATAAAATGAAAGGAACATTCGCTTTTCACGTTGCACATTCACATTAAAATGCAAATTCGATTTCTTTATATAATTCTCTATGAATAGTTTACGAAATGTAGTACTGAAAGAACCAGAGAAGCTGATTTCATTTTGATGCAAACGGACGCGATTAAGGCGCTTTATAGTCTTATTATTGTACACGAATATAATTATTAAAATATATAATAAGGATATTGTAAAATGATATATATTTATAATTACGTTACTTAACACAAGTATGTACAGGTGTTTTATT
Source organism: Sesia apiformis (assembly GCA_914767545.1). Lineage (NCBI taxonomy): Eukaryota > Metazoa > Arthropoda > Insecta > Lepidoptera > Sesiidae > Sesia > Sesia apiformis. Next base: position 6,139,274 of record OU611950.1, on the reverse strand, counting down.
ACCTCAGTCATAATTATTTTTTAAGGTTGCCTGGAAGATTGCAATAAAGCAATAAGACTGCCTTGTTTCTTAATTTTGTTATAATGTGACAAATTATTCATATTTAGCATGATTTTCTAGGAAGCGACGGACGGATCTAGAAGTTTACATAGGACGATTGAACTAGTATGACAAGATCAAAAAGGCAAGACGCGACAGAAAAAAATATGTTGCTTGAGCGTATGTAAATTGTGACACATTATTACAATTCACAGTAACGATTAGTGTCTACCTAAAACAAAAGCCAATCCATAAAACACAAGACTTCGTAAGTTCTAAAAACAAGCGCCATTTGACAGTTGATTTTAATTCTTTTTCGCTTATGGTTTATATTCTAACTCGCATGCTTTTTTGTTCATTGTGGTCAGCATAAAAAAATAAATTTATTGATATAGGACATAGAATTATAAATTATAAATATAGAAATAAATTGATACCAATAATAATAGATATCTTACCTTTATCATAATAACATAAAACTAAAGCATATTTGAGTACATTTTTTAGGGAAACGAGAGTTTATATATTGACATCATGTATCTTGCTTTTGACATCAGAACAATCGCGATCGATATAAACGCAATACATGGCCAGAACGATTGCTGTACTCGACACTCTTCATATAAATTATACAGTTGTTACAATACAATACAATGATCCGATACAATCGATGCAAAAACTATTTAATATGGATAAGTTGTTGTTTATCTATAAATATAACATTTTGGGAAGGATGGAATGGGTTGCATGGGATGGAATGGGATGTGATGATAGGATGGAGGAGGAAGCGACATTCGGCAACTTACTCAGTCCCGAAACACATTGCTACGTTTTATAGTAGTTTTCTATTTAAAAATGCAACATGTGTCTGTTATTGTGTTGCAATATTTCCTTTTATGTAGGATATTTATTAAAAAAAATTCTGTTATGAACTTATGTCAAATTGTCTATTTATTGAGCGTAATTGAAAGACTCACCTCGAGCAATCTGAGACTTATATATACTGTGGATACTGTCGTTCACGGTAATTTTTATAGGACAGATTTTTATAGATGAACGACTAAGCGGCTCACGTAATGGTAAGTGGTTACCGCCGCCCATAGACACATCCGCGATACGTGCCAAGTCGAGTGTGCCCTGCGGCTGTGGGATTGCACGTGCACCCTCCCCCCCCCCCCCCCTGAGGTACACTTGGTACGTACGCTATAACTCTTATGATATTCGTAACTATGAGCTATAGCCTATACTATTAAGACCTACCATTTAAGATAAACAATAAAGAAATAAAACGTAAATTTGTTTTTAATTCTTCACTAGTCTCAATAGTCGGAAAACTAGAACTGACAATGAGGTCCCTTTTCTCAGATAATGTTAAATAATATGTTGCTAAGAGCGTAAATATGATTACATCTTCTCAAAAACTCAATCTCCAATATATGAGAATAATATCGAATTATATGGTCAGAAGCTCGATATTCGCTCGTAACGTTCCACTAAGCTAGCGATAATAGAAACTTCAGTATACTTAATTAGAAATTTAGTGGCGAGGGCCGAGTTATATGTTCTCATGATCTCGAATGAGAGCCGAGAATATTCTCGACTCTCTATCGAGATCCTGAATACAAATATTCGGCCCTTGCCACTAAGTTTCTAGTTTAGGGAAACTTAGGGAAGTGTATAGAAACTATCATTGCTCATTTGGACAACCTATTCTATTACTTACCGTACAAAAAATATACTTATTTATACTCGACAGTTTTCATTGACTCCATAATGCTACTTTGATGAAACCGAGGGAACGAGCCCGTTTCAATCGTTATATTGCATGGTGAATGCGAATGTGGAACCGGAAAAAACAACGCTTAAATATACGTTAAGAGATGCTGTGTTTAAATTATTTCCAGACGTACGAATACAAGTGAATTCAGTATAAAACAATTTAATATGAGTCGAGTTTCCTCTTTGAACGTTATATAATCATGTGGAAATTGCTTTGAAGCGCGTACACGCTTCCGCCACTTCTACACAATGCAGTGAACACAAATTTAACTGCTCTAATTTTTATTACTTTTAATCACTTAATTTTCATGTGTTTATTGAAATTGAGTTGACTTAACCTTTTGCAGCTAACATTTCCTCTCACCATTATGCCCTAATTGTAATACTTTGGCATTAATTAGACGCTTTTAGAATTATATAAAATTAGACTATTTACATTTGAAAGAAGCTTTTTGCATAATATACTAGCGGTGCCAGTGACTTCGTTCGCGTGAACTTGTAATTCCCATGGGAACTCTATAATGGATCTGGATAAAAAGTAGTCTAAATGTGATAACATAAGCTATAACTGCGCCTAGTTTCATTAATATCCATCCAGTAGTTTTCGCGTGATGCAAATTCAGACAAACAAACAGACAAAAAATAAAAAAATCATGTTGTGGGCTCTGTATCACATATAGGTACTTTACACATCAATTACTTATTTTTAAATATTTCACGTACACAGCTCTGTTACGATTTTATTATATGTATAGATTGCTATAAAAAGGTATTGTATTTTTTTCTTTTCATATATGGCCATGGTGCCATTAGCACATTTTGCCATTGTCAAGTAATTAAAGTTAAAACAATTTAAAATACATCTTATCAATGTCCAGTCACATCGAAGTGGGTCAGGAGTTGCTCAGTAAAGTAAGTAACTCAGTAAGTAGGTTTACCGAGGACAAAGTTGGACTCCTTGGTAGCACACGAATAATGTAGTCTTATGTTTTGCACGAACACTAGGCATTTTGTAGTTTAATAAACTATCACTATTAAACCACAAATCCCATAATACACAATTTTTACAATAATCAAACAGAAACTCAACTTCACTTCTCGGGTTCCCGCCAAAAAGCCAAAGGTGTTGTTAATAGGAGATATGTAATACTTTACATAGATGTCTTAATAAAATAAAAATAAATAGGAAATATAAATAAATAATTTTACGAATCGTATCTCGACACCTTTCGTGCAATTGACGTCGGGCACACTAATAGCTCAAAGGTATTTTTACGAGATTTCTTGAGCTGGTGTAAATTAAAAACAATCTTTGAGGTAAACCACTTGCGCTATGTCCCAAATATATGATTGGGTCTATACTCCCGCCGTGAAATGTAAAAATGTGTCTCGGGAGTTAGTGAGAGGTGCCTTCCTTTCCCATCTCATCTCATACTATCCCATCCCGTTTACCTCATCTAGTGGGCGAGGGATGGGATAGTATGTGATGTATTCAGTCTCACGTCGTTCCATCCCGTTTTCTTTATCCAATGGGGAGACGGAAGTAACTCCCAACTCCCAAAATCTTTCAACTCCCAAACTTTTTTCTAAATCTTGTTTCCTCAGGCAGCAGCAGGCAGCATAGCTGCGAATATGCCAATATTAGTAGTTTTTAAATAGTTTTAAAAAGCTATCATAATCGTAACATAAAGAATGACTAATATATTAAATCAGAAAACTAAGTTCGATATCAGTACATAATTTATTATTGGGCGGGCCTCTTTTGTATTTTTTATGAAATAGTTGGCAGACAGGCAGAAAGCCAACATGTTTATAGCCGCCTATTAAAGAGAATAGAGGTGTCGAATACAACTGTTTCACTGTCCATGTATTTATGAATTTTATTTTTACAGCCACTTCCGCTCCTGCATCAGTTTTTCCGAAGTGCACATTATATTGTTATCGATACATAGTGACACAGGGTTTTCACATTCGCTTGACCCCATTGTCATTGTAACAATGATTAGGTAAAACCAACCAAAATCGATATCGTATGCCTGAATAATTTATGACTTCTATTGAATGAATTTTTAATTTAATGATTTTTTTAATGAATTTATTTTTAAAATACATATTAAAAAAATGTCAGAGGGACAATTATGACGGGCATTACGTTTAAACTAGACACATTTAATCTGATAAAATGTGAAGCCACTAATTATTGAAGGTTGAAGATGAAAAGGAAACCCTTTGCCTTAGTGTTGTGAAAGTGAGCAGTGAACGCTCGACGCTGGAGCGCTGAGTGCGCGTCAAACGCTCGTGAGCATTACAGTCCCAATTTGATGGTCTTAAACGCTTGAGGTTAAAAGTTTGAGTGTAAAACAGCAAGATTAAGGTTATTAAAGTTTATTAGCGCTGACTTAGCGCTCGATCGGTCAGCGTTCATTCTTACAACATTCCTTTTATGACATTCATCTTACTTACAACATTCAACATTGTCGTCACGAGATCTTTACGACATTACCGTTGGATATGGGCTTCCTCATGCACAAGACAATCTGTATAGCCTAAAACGTTACGCTGGTAAAGCGGGTTGGCGAGTGCGGTTTCCCAGGGCTTGCGGTAGGGCTTTGTTATTCCTTATCCGCCTTTTACGGCACCCACGGAAAGAAATGCGAAGATTATGTTGTATGGCCGGCCCACACCATACCGCCAACATTAAAATCTTTACAAATAAATAAAATAATTTTAAATTACTAGTACATCACACTTTTGCACCTAAATCTTATTGTATTCGGCAGAGTTTTTGGTATGGTGTGGTTTTGGGTGTCCATACCGTTACCCTGTATCTCTCAATTGCAAACCTCTCTAAAGAATGTCTACCATCACACACAGTTGTCCGCTTTTCTCACCCAGCCACTACCGGCTACTTTCCGATCCTAAGATAGCTCAGTGGCACTTCAGCTTACAGATTAGCAGAGATCTTTTTTTATACAAAGAAGATGGCAGGCGAGCACACAGACCACCTGGCGGTAAGTTACTTATGATACTGTCGCACATGAATTTCCGCGATACATGCCAACATCAGCCCAGAAGGCAAATGTTGGCACGCCAGCAGATGCAAAGCAGTGCATCCATAAGCATCATAAAATCTATATGCATCCATAAGATAAGTTAGGAGAAAGTAAATTAGGATTTTACTTCGTAAATTTATAATATAGGATGGGAATAGGCTCTGTCATATCTCACTCACTTACATACACGTATGTACATTGGAGGAATAGGATAAAGTGTTAAATGTACTAGATTTATATATATATATATACATATATATATATATATATAAAATATATATATTAATATTAATATATAAACTTTAATAAATTCATAGTTCATGGCCCGTAGTTAATAGAAAGGGATATCTTAGAATTAGCGGTAATCCTAGGACAAGACTACACAATGGAGGTTGGGGTCGTAATTCAGTAAAAGCTGATATAAATCAAATCATTTCGACTAAATTGAACCAGGGGAGATAACAAACAGAGAAAGTTTGGCCGATCTCGTACCTCAAAGAGAACAATTATGTCAAGGTCATTTGTAAAATTTTTGAATATTAAGGATGATAAAGCATATTTTATTAGTACATAATTAATGGTTACGATTCGATGTTTCGATTTTAGCTTATAATTTCCCACTGCAGAGAGTAAGCCGGCCCTAATAATTCATTAGGATTTCGAACTATTCGTAAAGGTAGTGATAATTTTAAAAAATCCATACATAAGTAGAAAGTGTGGACCTAGAATTTGAAGTCACAAGTTCCTACAACCTCAGGCATGCTAGTCGAAAATATATACCTCTAGGCTATCACTCTATCACCGCCCCTAACACCGCTCATTAGAGCTCATTAGAGCCCGTTACGTACGAACCATTATGTACTAACTATTAGGTTAGTACACAATATGTATAAATCATTGTATATGTGGTAGGTATGTATAATCCTTTGTCCGCAAAATACAAAACATCAGGTTATTAAAATTACACATTCGAAACATCAGTTTTTATACAATTATGCTATGTAATTTAAATAATGTTACGAATAAATAGTAAGTATTAAAAATACCATATCAGACATACCATACCGTTAACAATAATACATACTATTAGAAAAAATGAATATTTATTTGTAATTAATTATCGATTACCTAGTCGCAGATACGATATATACGATAAACTGACTATATCTTGTTTGTTACAAACAAACAAAATACAGGAGCATCGAAAATAGATGAATCGCAAAATTATACAACAATATACAAATCGATATTAATTATATCACATTATAATATGTTTCTTGAATATTAATAGATATTAATATTTAAGAACCATATTATAATGTGGAAGCGTTCTACAGTTTATTATAGATACTATCTTATTATATGTACATGTCTTATCGTAACAAATGTACACGTACACGCGTTGTACTCCAGAGAGACTTTCCCTTTGTTAGGTGGAAGCTGCCCATACAAGACATACGAGTACAGAGGCAAGGACGACCCCAACATTAGAGCAGTGCAAACAAACATTAATTCGTCCCACTCTATATGTTTTGCAAACACCGGTTTGTTATCTTACAAGTCTTACCTGGTTTACCCAACTAAATTATTGTGCAAATAGTAACTCAAATTTTTACCTGATGAAAATCGATTTGATTAATTATTTGAAATTCTGTGATATTATGCATTTATGTAAAAAGATAAGGCATCTTTGAAATATTGTTCATGCTTATTAGCTAAATTTAAGTACCTACACCAGCAGTTAGTTGGCCACGGTTTTAGCCGTTTGGAACTCATTTTGGCCTGGAAAATTTCCTGGGTAACAAAAGCTTTACATACCTTGCTTAGAAATCTTGTCAAAACTACTTGAGTGATTTAGATAGACACAAAAACATCCTGGGTATTTTATACAAATTCAAGTGAAACAAACTAGGACGAAATTTCCCCAGCAGATTCAGAGATTAGCGCAAATAAACACACATACAGACTTGCAGTTTATTCGACAGGTGACCGCGAATGTTTGTTTATGTATAGACGTGAAACACGAAAGCAAAAAAAATCAGATGATTTTGATAAACATATCAGACGTAACTAATTTTATCAAATCGTATGCTTTTTACCGTTTAATCTGTTGTCAGTTGCCACGCGGTCTTCGTAATTAGTTGATTAAGATTAATTTGCTATAATATCCAGTATTCATTATATTTATTGAAGCACTTTGAGTCTATTTTTTTTTTCATAGACAAGAGTGATGGTAAGTGTTACCGCCGCCCATGGACACCTGGCAACACTAGGGGCACCGACCGGGGGGCATACGGGCGTCCATCGACCCATTGTGTAACTAGACTTTTAACAGCTGTTAACTAGAACTGTTAATTCTAGAATAATTTTATAAAGTGTTGAGGGAACAGTTTAGGGACAGGGTGACGGAAATGAGCAAAGACTGGGTGGCCCTCCACACCATTCTCATTCAATGGAATGGAAATAGGGTGGAATCACTTGTCCATCCTTCCCAATCCTTTTCTGAAATCCTGATATTTCAGCTTGACTCATGTGATGTGTGGAGATGTCCATTAGCAATAGTAATTGCATAAGCGTCGGACTTCGGTGTCAAGTTGATTTGATAGCTGCTTGCGACTACGCGCCGACTATTTTCATGAGATCCCATTGATCGCCTAGTATTCTTCCAAAAGATCACAGATATATTCTCATCCATGGTTGAAAACTGATGCCTTTGTACCCCAGCACCTTTTTTTTGACCGTGCGGTTAGCTTAAGAAGCTAGGTAAGTAAGAGGGTTGTATCGCTACAATGGATCCATTCGAGCTAAGCTCAACTTCGGAATTCATTCCTTTTGCACCGTAGCACTTAATACATATTTCTAGGCAGAACCAATTTTTACCTGTCATATTTAAATCTATTACTTACTATGTATATAGATATAAGTATACCGTTGTTCTGTTTTTTATAATTAATTTTACATGACAGCCAGTAACTGTCAGACAGTCTGTTATGAAAAGTACGTATATGTAAAGGCTTGGTCGTTATAATTATGAGTGGATAATTATTTCTAGCAATTAACCCAATTAACTATTGTCACCGGAGGCCAAATGGTAAAGACACTAACATTTTGTTATTGACTTTTATCTATCAAAAGATAGTTCTGTGTAACATTTTATTTTGTAGAAGGTTATTCTTTCTACAAAATAAAATGATAAAATTGAATAAATTGAAATTTCTTTCCAACTGTAAAGTTTATTAAAGGTGTGAGAGAGACTTCAAATCATATCATGTTCACCACATGCGAGAAAGAACTATCAAATGGCATATATGTTCAACTAGTCTTTTTTTATATATTTTCTGCTTAACACCAAAACGTTGCCTGGAAGAGATCGCTTTGGCGATAAGGCCGCCTATTATACTTTGAGTGTTATTTATGTTGTCATTTTGAAATCATGTGTTGGTGTACAATAAAGAGTTTATCTATCTAAATATTTATTAACCTTTAGGAGGCATTGTCAAGCACGTTATGTCGCAAACACATGTTTAAGCGACGTTTGATACTGTACGCCTTCTCATTCTAAGTTTATGGGAACAAGATGTTTCTTGAAAAGGTAAGTAAGGTAAAGGTACCTGTTGAGATTAAATTGTATTCGTATTTACAGTTAACTGCAACAACGCTTAAACAATGACTGTAAATATTTGAGTTATTATCTTTTAGCAAATGGCCGGACTTCAGCATCGTTTTAAGATGGCCGAGTTTATTCAAAAATATATTCAAAACAGATATGTGGCCAGCTTAGCCAGCTCACTTCATTAAATTAAGAGAAGCACCAACATCAACCGGGGTAGAACTCTTGGCAACACGCCAGCTCTTTAGCAGTACCTATGGGTACAAGTGTACTTTTAACTTATTTTTCACAGAGATCGACTCTTTGTTCAACCGAGGACGACGTGACTCGCTTTTTGTTTTTAACCTTCAAGTTTTGTGTTGAAAAATCAATAGTTACTCAATTCAGAAACTAGAGCTTGTCGAACAAAATTGTAATTGCATCGAGAATTTCTAACTGTCTTAGTTATAAAATAAATCCTTTCGACCTATAATCATAACCTGCCGTAACTCTAATTCTAATTAGACTCTAATTTATTTGTCTCTAATTCTTATATATTTAGATTCGAATGGATCTAATTAGCTATAGCAATCTTTATAAAATATCGATTCAAAATCATATTGTAGTGCAAATAGCAAGATTGTAAACAAAGAAGGTAGAAAAACAGTCAAAAATAAATTTCAAATTCTTCTTTCGTTGGTACTAAATTCTGTACTACATAGTTCGAATTTCATTGATCTGTAAGGTCCCAACTTTCTATTAAACTTTAGCGTGCCACTTATTGTAATATTTGTAAATGCGCGTAAGTATTACATAAGCTACAATATTATTCTATGGCACATGAAGTAGCAGTATAAACTGTGATAAACATTAACCCAACTAACTGAAGTTAGTTAAAACTTGGCATGTTTCCTATGGCATCATTTATTGTAGGGAAGTAACGTGAGCGCCCACTCTGCAGGGACCGGATGTTTTGTTACCTTTATCTCGCCGATGTTTTGTCCCACACGTCCGGGACAACATCAGTTACGTAACTGATTTATTATTGCGAATTGCGTTGGAAAAATATTTTAAGGATAGGAGGCAACTAAGATCCATGAAAATCTAGCGTCATCCTTTTTATATTATCACTGACATTTATGTTAAGGTTTGTGAGAGCTCTTGTTATCTACTCGTATATAAAGAGGTGATTCATTTTTCTGGGTTAATGTTTTTTCCATCTTATCGTAATGATTTTCTTGTACCCCTCCACACGTCCGGGACAACAGTTATATCTGATTTATTACTGTGTACAATAAGAAGTATAAGATAATAATAGTGTTTTGTGGATAAACAAATATAATAGTGTCGTTTACGTTTTCGAAAGTATTAGTTACCTGAATCTGAATAGAGGCCGATTTTTGGTTGTATGTTTCAATCTTAATGGTTTGTTGTGATTTATTATTGTTAACTATGTCAGAAGATAATAATCGAGGTGTTTTACGGAGAAAGCTAATGTCGATTTTTGATAATTTAATGAGGGGTTGCTGCTTAAATAAAATATAAAACGATTTTTTGATTTACAGTTTTTTATTTTTTTTTTATTTAATTTGAACAATTAAATTTATGAAATAAAGCATTGTAGGGTAGGTCCATATAAAATTAACCAAAAGAATTTTTACTAAAACAGTTTTGCACACAATGTAAACTTCTCTAGATTGGTACATTTTTGTCCAATTTTCGTTATACGTCGATGCAATAGGGTTTGCTAATGTGAGAGTCGCTGTTACATCTTCCGTAGCGGTATTACAATGCAATGTGCTATCAACGATAGTGTCACTAGTGTCCGGTTCGTGGCTGGCGGAATGCGTGCAGCATATTTTAGTACTCTAGTGGCCATTTGTATGCGCATTTGTAAGCTACTGGTACTCCACGTAGGTGGGTGTATGATTTATAACTATGCGCTGAGATACAGGGCGAAGCAAGGGAGAGGGGGTGGGGGGTTAACGTCTTCACGCCATTCCAGTTCTTCCTATGGCTCGAATTAAAAGAAAATATTATCTGCTTATTACGTAGGGAGTGACGTAAGTCACGTCAAATCGTAAGTCTGGATCTAAAAACAAAGGCCTCTATTTCAAAACTGCCTATGTAGTAACAGAGATAGTTACGCGGATATGCCAGATGATTTAGTCAGATTTCTTTAATTACACAATTTAAAAATTCTATACAAGTTTCAATTATTTATTTATTTCAAGACATACAATAATTATACTATGTTTCAGTCTTTATAATACTTATAGGTAAAGTATATACAAGAAATAAATAAATGTTAGTTTAATTATTACAAGGATTTATAATATTGGTATTATTGTGTTGTTATAGTTATATTCTCAATGACAAAGAATAGATATTATTATTTCTTTTTCTTTGAGTTATTATATTAATATTATAATAGATATTATTGTTTAAACATTTGATAAATTCTAGATAAATATTTTTAGATTTATTTTTTGTTGCTGACTGTAGTAGCTCCGTTAATATTTCAGTATTTGTGGGAAAAAGGTTAGCATGTGAACGTTTTTCGTTTCATAATTTTTTATCTCATGTCCATGTGTAGCCACAGACAAAGTTTGTTTCATAAATATTTTATACGACTAATTAAACAGTTGCAATTCCCTTATATTTTCTACTACAAAGTCAGACAAAGGTGAAATGGGACCGTGGAGCATTACATTCATTTGGCGCCACAAAATTTAATACTAATTAAAGAATTCCTTTTGTTCAATATATGTTTGTTCTTTCTAATGCATCTTATATTACCTTACTTTCGTTAGTCATTTGAACACATACGGATTCTTCAATCTTCGCTAACTTTGCTGCGAAATTATATCACTATTGTTAATTACAACTACGCGTAATTTAAATTAAATTATATATAAGTTAAATTAATTATAATTATGGTATAAGTCAATACAGGATAATTATTAGAATTCGATGAGCCCAAAGGTATTTATAATTCAAAATTATTGGAAGTTCTACTTGTAAGTTTTCAGTTTCACCTCAACTCGATTGGTGCTCGCTTATGTTGCATATGCAAGCATGGACTCAGCATGTGTACATCTGCGTTATGTGACATGCGCGAAAACGGAATATAGATTTCTGATTAAGGTATATTCATATGTATGTAAAGAGAAAGCGGCTTACTGTGAGTAAGTAAACTATAAACCTTTTCGCATTCTCATTGTTATTTGTTAACGACGGAATGAATAAAAATGTAAAAAGCTAGGGTACTTGTATATGTGTATAGATATTAATTTCGCTTGTATAGTTGTTTCTCTTTAGTGTCTTATAAATGTATGAAAATGTATGAATATCTCTTAATATCATTAGGTTTACACTATTTGTATAATGTCCATTTTATAACTATGTATTGTGTAATTGATATTAAAATGATCCCTAGTGTGTCTTTTATTACCCTATTAGGATAATTATTGGTGAATAGGGTAAGTAGGGCATGCTAGGGATAAGTTGTGGGCGCTATGGCGTTCGGGAAACAACTGAGCGCTCCGCCACCTGGCGGACGAATATAATATTTATAGTCCTGAAGCGGGGGACGGGGTTACGTAAATATGTCGCGCAAACCGCGCACCCCGTCCACTCGAAACCGAACGTTATAGCGTCATGATCTTATTAGATCCCTCTTAGGCTAGTTTACATCTAAGTTTTATCTAATAAGAATCTTGTAAATGTATAAAAATGTATAACAGTGTCTTGTATGAATAAATGATCCCCCGCGGGGTAGCGGGAGGGGTACACATGTAGAAAAGTAGAAGGGGAAGCCAAAATAGAATAAAAGACGAACCATTTTGGGCTTCCGGCATTCCGATCAGCGGCACCACTCCGAACACTACAAACGGTCAACCAAGTGACTAGGACAAGTAGTAGAACAACAAGTACCTCTGCCCCCTGCCCCCGGCTCTGCTGATATTATCGAAGAAAAGGAAATAAGGCGTTATTATTGTACAACATCCCTATATATACAGTCCACATCCCCCGGCGACCTATAAGGTTGTAGGACAATACTGTCCTCGATCTGTTGAAGAGATCGCAGTAGACAAAAGTGTCCTCAACAGTTATTTTTTGATCATCGGCTAATTAGTACGCACTCACTAAAATTCAAACGGCGTTTATGGTAACTGAACAAACTTTATTTAGTTTGCATAGTGTATATGAAATTGATATTTATTTATGATTTGGTATAACGCTGGTAAACTGTTAACTGCAAATTGTCAGGTTAATCTGAATGCGGCCTTAGTATGCCTTTTTGATAAACTTTCAGTTTAAGCTAATTTTAAACAAAAGTGTTATTATGCTTCCTTCTGTATCATCAGTAAATTAAAAACTATGATACCCAATTTAGCCACAAAACAGTAATAGTGGTATGCTAATATACATTAATAGAGCCTCGCAACCATGAGGCTGCAGCACATTCGCTATTAAAATTCACCGAGCGTACCCCACTGCAGTATGACTGAAATCAGCGAAATTTGAATATGTTTGTTCCTACAAATATTGCGATGTTATATAAAACAATGGGCTACAGAAGAATACATTTTCATTGTAAACATCCCAAGTGGTTTCCTTGGAGATGGAAGACGGAAAAGGAGTGCGGCATTTCTAACAAATGCATCTATCTTAGACGAGCGTAACAAACGGCGCTCAGATAAGGCTCGCGCATGTTACAGCGGGGCGCACCGCAGCGCATAACATTGCAAAAATCCTTGCGAATCATTTTCATGCATTTTCAATAAACCATCGCATACCACTGGTGCGCCGCAGCGCAGCGCACTGGCGGATCGCTTGCTATAAGCGGAATGCTTTTTAGTCGTATTTATACGCCGATGTTGAGCGCTGCGACGCGACCCGCTTCAATATGCCATAGACGGGCGTAGTTAACGGACGTAATTCTAGAGTTATTCGCTGTGCGACTACGTGAAGAATTGAATATCAACAGCTAACTGACTTCAATTATTGCATTGAGCTGCCGCCCGCCGCGTCTATAATGTGCGTTGTCACAGTTTTGAAGGAATGTGCGCGCGCCTTAACTCAGCTCTGAAAACACTTGTGAGAGAATTTTCAAGTAACGTTGTTCAAAGTTAATTGATTTTACGGTTAGTTGAAGCTTGTCTTTGTTAGGAACCTTGCCTTGTTTACCTCAGTCCATTTATTATTATTTATAGAACATTTATTTAATTGACTAATAATATAAACGTAATAGTATCATACAATATCATACCATAAACGTATGTCTATCCACTGTTGGATATAGGCCTCTCCTAAGCACGGCCGCCACACTCTGTCTTCGTACATGAAATTCGACGAGGAACTAAGTTGTCGACATAGCTCAAACTATCAGTATGCTAAAGTGACAGTGGCCTGGTCATATATAGCGCTGGACTGATAATAACCGATGGTGGAGACTACGTACCGGGAAATGTAGCGTGGAACGCCCTCCGGTGGACTGATGACTTGATGAATATCGCAGGTAGTGGTTAAATGAGAAGTGATGAAATAATAATAGTACTGGGACATAAAAGTCGAGAGCACCTTACCATATATATCTTACTTACCATACGCGGTTCAACGTATTCCATGAAATATTAGATAGTAGGAACTGGCAGTGCGGGCTGGCTCTGCTACTAACTTATTCATTTCTGTGAATTTTAATACTGTAAGTCGAAAGTTAGTTATGAATAAATAAGTGTATGGGTGATGGGATAGGATAGGTGTTCTGGCGAAATTAAACTAGTCAACGTTGATTTTTTTCACTGAAATAAAATGATAGACAAGATGACAATCCACCTGGTGGTAAGTGGATACTGTCACCCATGGACATCCGAAGACAAGGATATTTGCCAACATAAGTCAGTGACGAAAGTTGGCACATCATCTTTGGAGAATTAGGAGTGGATTTGTTAAAAGGATTATGTGGAGTTTATCTCATCCTATTACGTTCCCCATTCATAAAGAGCATAATACACCAATGAATTACCTTTATCCCATTATATTCTTTACACGATGGGACGACATGGAATCAAATAGAATGGGATGTAGACTAGGGAGTTAGTATGGTGGAATGAAAGTTTATCATTATGTGGTCTACACGAATAGTAGCCTAACGATTAGTATTGATCCGGATTACAATCTACCTGTTTGCTAAGTTTCAATGAAATCGGTTCAGACGTTTCAACGTGATTGAGTAACAAACATCCAAACTTTCGTATTTATAATATTAGTGGGATACCCTTACACCTTACTCTTTACCTTGTACATTAATAAAATGCACTAAAAAGCAAGCGTCTGTCAATGACTACCCTACCTCCTTCTCAAAGTCATTGATTGCTTGGATAAAATCAAGCCTATTGCTTTTGTATACGTTATTGTGTTTAAAGTAATCGGTTACAACAGAAATGCAATAAAGACATACATCCATTTATTCGTTCTATAATGTTAATGCCAAATCTTGTTATATTCTGTTACTCACAGAGTACTCAAATTACTATTTAATTTGGAAATTTCGGTTCAGTTAAATGAATCGTGACCACGGAGAGATTGCGATGGCGGATAAAGGTATTGTTGCTATTGACAGACGAATCTGACAGACCATCAGTTTTGGCCGTTTTTGATTCTGCTGCTCACACTGACTTGTTTTTGTAAGTCTTCAAGGCACACTACTACTAACACTACCACAACACGCGCGCAACTCGAATTTATATAGGACAGAGTACCAAATCTCTAATGTTCGCAGTAAGTAGCAATAGCAATTTATCTTAGAACTGGTCAGGCTCTGTCCTCTGTTTGGCGAAAATAAACAGTTTTCAGTGCGATTGTTTATATTGGCACACAGAGAGTAATCAAAATCCCTTTAAAAAACTGTTCGCTCTACGTTGCGAAAACTATTTTTGAGTAAATAAAAGAACTCTCGTTATACATAAAGGACATATAAATACACTTATTTATACCATATCGTACCATTAGCCTGTCTCTACACTGCCGGATATAGGTCTCTGCTAAGGACTGCCACTACTCTTTCCTCATACAACCACTACCGATTACTTTCTTCAAATTAGAGATGTGTATCTCACGAGTGAGACATAAAAATGAGCTCTTTTGAATCTACAAGTAGCTTTATCTAGCTCACCGTCGCATTCGTTCCTACTAAGTATTAAATATAAAGACGATGTAATGTAATCGCCATATCATTCTCGCTTGCGACGCGCGACGCAGTTCAAGGAAAGAGATATGTTTTTCATTTGAAATACAAAACGAACATAATTAGAGTACATAATTAAAATACGTATTTCCCAGCACAATTCACAATACACACATAGATTCACTCACTTTTTCGCTCAATCGCTCTATATATTTCACTGAGTTAATTGAGCTACAGAGCTAAATGAAAGATATATACCTATATATTTAAATCAAAAAGATTTGTATCTCTTTTCGATGTAGTGTTTCTTCGCATCACTACTTTTACTTTCCATTGCCATCAGCTATTTCAAGGAAATAGAATTCGTGACCAAAAAATTCCGAATATTGTCTTGTTGCAGATTGTCTTTTTGACAATCTGCAATTATTTAATACAACCTGTCAACGTTGTCGTCAGAGCAGGCATTAGCGGTTTTACCGCCCCGTGCAAGATATTTGATTACGCCCCTCCATGTGTCTGCGCCCGTTTTCTATGTAGAGGTATCTCGAAGAGAGAGTTTGACAATTTTTAAACATTCTCAGATGATTGCGTCCAAGCTGAGTGAGCACCTTGGACCCTTTATTGCTTTCTATTGCCGCTTCAATTCATTTTGTATTGAAGCGACTAAGATCACGACGTATCAGCCTTCGGACTTTGTTATTGAGCTGTCGATCCGACAATATGGTCAGCGTAGCTTTCTCTCGCTTTGCTCTAGGAGATCCAGAGTCTCGCTTGAGAGTTTGGACTCCTGGCCTTTGCGCCGGGGTTTGAAACGTTTATAGCACACTTCTCGGATCACTGTCCCTAAGTTGTCGTTCATTTCATCAACATCCGCCGTGGTTTCCAATGCGTTGAATCGATTTTGGAGTTCTAACTGAAACTCAGTGGACGACGTCACGATTTGTGGTGGTAGGACTAAGATTGCCCTTCATCAAAAGAGACCTTTAAAACGTATAGTCAGTGCTTGGAGTGCCAAGCTATTTAATACTGCGCTCAATTAAAATGACTAGTCAGCAAGAAAATTTAATAAGAACAAATAATTTATCTAGTAAGCACCCCGTTAGCTGCAAAATAATCCGAAAAAAAATGTATACTAAATTTCAAATACGTATTCATATATAGGTTTTCAAAAATGTGACTTACCAACAAAAATCATGACTTGGTAGCAAATGTACCTGATATATTTAGCTGTAGCTTTCAGCTTTGTGCTTTTAGCATAAAAGTATATTACTGACAATATTATAAGGAAAATTTAAAATTTTCTTAGGAATAGGTCAAAAAGTTTTTACGCAGTTTTGAAGCTCACCATCATTTTGGTGTGCTATTGTTCCAAATTTGAATTCACGACTTCGAACCACAGAACAAAAGTCGAGTCAATTCATTGTTTTGGAAAAAATAAAGAAGAAGAAAGTTTGAAATGGAGCGTTTTTCTGATGTAATGGTGTTGTTTTTCAATAAAAGTTTCGTTAAATTGTTTTTCCTGAGATTTGAATCGATTTTGACCTTAAAATTATGGAATTATGGATACGCCTGATGTAGCCGCGCAAGCTGTGGCACTTCTTAAGTCTGGGCTTAGACAGAGAAATGTGAGTGTACAACTTCATTCAAGCCGTTCTGCTGTTCAAAGAGTGTACCATCGATACCTAGAGACCGGTGGCTTTGTTCGCCATCCAGGAGGACCACGATTCCGAGGGACGACGGAAAGACAAGATCGGTTTATCTTCACGATCAGCTTACAAAATCGTCACCTGACCTCAGTACAGATCCAAAAACAGCCTCCAAACTTTCATGGAGTGGCTGTTAGCGCTCGGACTGTTAGAAGAAGACTCGAAGAACGTGATATAAAACCACATAAGCCAGCCAATGGGTCCAAACTGGCATGAGCTCACCGAACGGCGCGCCTTCAGTTTACGCGCGAAAATTTGCATTGGACTCAATGAATGTAAATGCGAATGCAATCCATAATTATGCTGTATGGTAATGTTTCTCTCACAAAACTGTCACAGAGCTGCAGAGATATGAATCTTTTTGATCTAAGGATAATAATGCCATTCTCTTGCTCAGTAGGCACAGTTAGCTCTGTGAAATATATGTATATTAGAACGATCGAGAGAGTGAATTGAGTGAATGTTTCTCTCGTAGAACTGTTGATAGAAAGATCAGATTTCACTATCAAAATACATATTTTAAGTTAGCAATTTGTGGTATCAACATGTAGTTTCTGCATCATTAATCATGCGTTGCCAACGAGAACAATACAGCTACTATATTACAAAATAAATTGAAAAATCATCTTTGAGTGTTTGAACGCGGATATAATAAGAGAGGTCGTGAGCTAGATTAAGATCGATTCACAACAGGTGAGCTATCTCACTTTTATCTCTCACTCGTGAGCTACTTACTCATTTCTAAACTATACTTTCGATATCCGTTTTAGTATGAAATTACTCTTATTGTAGCACATACTCTGTGTGTAACTAGCATTGTCCAGTGATTTCGCTGAATTTACTGACTTCTGAATTTCCGAGTAGACGCGCTTATAAAACTCGATGATTTAATTATATACCTATTCCTACAATATCATAATCATAGAGAAATATCCCTTAACCGTCCCAGAATGAATACGGTGCACAGCTATGAAAATTGAAGCAATTATGGCCCAGTAGTCCGATATTAGAGCCATCGAGCACACAGATAGACCCTTACCATTTATGTGTATGTATAGAGAGGTATATATGCATGTATTTATTACGCTTTGACCAAACAAAAGGAGAAAGCGGAATCGTAACGTGTACATTATGTAAATATCGGGCTTATCAAATATTTAGGGAGAAATTGTGTTGGTTGAAATATAACTGTTTGTTTTCTCCAATGAGGTAGGTTTAATGAACAGAGTTCAATTAGAAATTATCAGAACCGCGCATTTTTTATATATCATATGGTACCTAATTAAAGTCAATGTCAATGTCTACTTAAGCACAAAGGCTCGTAGGTATAAAAAGCAGTCCTACGCTTTTATTTGATTATCACTGTTTGGGGTTCTGTTTGGGTTCTTGATTAAGACTTTTTAATAGTTTTATTATCACATTTTATTTCGTCACGTCTTACATTGTTTTCAGTCTTGACACGAGAGGAGCCGGAAAGGGAAGGACATAGACTAAAAGTATTTTTAATAGACAAACAAATCATAGACTACAACATGCCCTTTTTTCTAAAGAAAAAATATTATTTAACACATTGGTTTTACATTGACGTTTGGAATGACATTGACACCGTGACATAAATTATAACCATACTTTTCAACAAGTTTCGTTATTAAAACAATACAATATTAAATGACAAATTACTGTAAAACAATAAAATTAAATTGAATAAAAGTGAATTAGTGATTATATGCATGTCCAGACTGAATTATTTTACTATATTAATTCCTATTACTAATTGTACACAAATTGTTTATAGTCGTCAATTACATTAATTTTACAAATCAAATTTCTGTGTTTTCTTTAATAATCTACCTCTTGAACTGTATTTTTCATTAGTGCATTGTCTTTTAGCTATACTAGCGTCGTTATTACCCTTCGAGGAAGACATTACACTTTCGTCGACATTGACAAATATTGGAGATTTTAATACATTTTCTGACTCCAGACCTGATTCTACCGATAAGAATGATTCAGAATCTTCACTCTGTGACTTAGAAGTTGGACTTGACTCGTGAAAGAAGATAAATACACAACTATCATCCTCTTCATTTACAATTTTTGACTTTTTAAAGGATTCTGACTCCGACTTATGAATCTCTTGACTTGGATTTACAACATTATAAGTTTGTAGACTTGAACTAGGTTCACAAAACTTAACTTTCTTTTGTTTAGACTTTGAGACATAATTATGACTTGAGTTTTGCTTACATGACTTATAATTGAAGCGAATATGATGACTATTTCTACGATAAGTTACATTATTAAGATCTTTGACAATGAATGATCTTGGATATTTTGTTTTAGACACAATAATACCTTTTGTCCATATAATATCTCTTGGATTTTTCTTAAAATAAATCTGGTCATTTATGTGAAACTCTGGGTAGGTTTTGCAATTTTTATTATAATATGCTCTAGTCCTTAATAAGTTGCTTTCTTTCTTTTCTGAGTGTTCTGAATGCTTAACAATTTTAGGTCTTAAGTTTTTTATCTGGTTAGGCAGTTTTGATCGTAAATTTCTAGACATTAAAAGCTGTGCAGGCGAATTAAGATTACCTCTAGGTGTATTTCTGTATTGCAACAATCCGATGTATGGATCAGATCCCGATTCATTGCTTTTTCTTAGTATATTTTTCACTACTCTAACTGAAACTTCTGCTAGCCCATTTGATCTTGGAAAATGAGGACTTGAAACGATATGTTCTATATCCCATTCCTGTAAGAAGTCTTTAAATTCTGTGGAGTTGTACGGTGGACCTCCATCAGAGACTAATTGCATCGGAATACCGTGACATGCAAAAATAGACTTTAAGTGTGTTATGACATTAGACGTTCTACTATCTTTCTTTAAGTTTGCGATTTCTATGTAGTTAGAGTAATAATCGACCACTAATAAATATTTATTACCTTTGTATTCAAATAAATCTGTTGCTAATTTTTGCCAGGGAAATAAAGGTTGTTCATGAGACAGCATTGGTTGTTTTGTTTTATTTGAAGAATAAATTGCACATGTTTCGCATTGTCTGACTTTATTCTCAATATCCTGACAGATGTTAGGCCAATAGACTACTTGTCTAGCTAAGTTTTTAGTTTTTTCTATACCTTGGTGACCTTCATGTAAAATGTTTAATATTTCTGATCTCATTGACATAGGTATGATGACAGAGTTATTTTTGAAAATTATTTCATTTATCACATGAATTTCTTCTTTGATATTCCAATAAGGTAATACCAATTTGTCGCAACGTTCTTTACAATGGGGCCATCCATTTTTATAATATTCTTTAAGTTTTTGAGAAATTAAATCTTGACTAGTATGACTTAAAATTTTGTCAAGTTTTTCAGGCGAAATTGCTAAATTAGATGTCAATAAATTAATATGAATATCAATATTTGAATCTAAGTCTTCTAGACTGACTAATTCTTGATTTAAGTTAGTTTCTTTGACTGGTGATCGAGACAAGGTATCTGAGATATACATTTCTGAGCCTTTTGTGTATGAGACAATTAAGTGATAAGCTTGTAATGTTATCATCATTCTTTGCAATCTTGTAGGAACTTCTCCTAAAGGTTTTTTGAATAGAGTGACTAATGGTTGATGGTCTGTTTCGACATAAATTGGTTTGCCATACAAGTATTGATGAAATTTCTTACATCCGAACACTATAGCGTAAAGTTCTTTTTCTATTTGAGCATAGTTAATTTGACTTTTATTTAATGACTTTGAGGCATATGCTATTGGATGCTTATCATGTAAGATTACAGCACCGACTGCATTTTGGGATGCGTCGACAGACAATCTTATAGATTTTTTTATATCATAATGGACTAATACGGGTGACTGACATAGTAATGACTTTAATTTTCTGAACTGTTGTTCATGTTGGTCTAACCATTGCCATTTATTTTGCTTTTTTAGCAGTTCTCTCAGAAGAGAAGTTTCTTCTGCTAGATTTTGTATGTAAGAACCTAAATAGTTTATCATGCCTAGAAATCTTTGTAATTCTTTGACATTAGATGGACTTAACATTTTTGAAATGGCTTCTATTTTTGACTGATCAGGTGACACACCATTTTTATTAAAAATATGACCCACATAGCAGATTTCAGACATACCGAATTGACATTTAGACTTATTAAATTTTAGATTGACTTCAGAAGCACGTTTGAATAGTAATTCAAGTCTTTTATTGTGTTCTTCTATATTGGCTCCATAAACAAGGATGTCGTCCACAAAAATTATTATACCTGACAAATCACCGAACAATTCGTTCATAGTCCTATGGAAAATTTCACCACTAGAGTTAATTCCATAAGGCAATTTCAGAAACTTGTATCTACCGTAAGGTGTATTAAAAGTACAGAGATCACTACTCTCAGGGTCTAAACCTATAGCCCAATAACCTGAACTAGCATCTAATTTTGAAAAAATTGATGCACCGGCAACTTTAGATCTTAAATCATCAAATGTAGGGTAAGGGTAGTGAGGTCTCTTGATTGCTTCATTTAGGTTTCTAGGGTCGAGACAAATTCTTAACCTTCCGTTAGGTTTTTCGACTAAGACAATAGAATTCACCCATTTTGTTGGCTTTTCTACTTTTTCTATGACTTTAAGTTGTTCCATACTCTTCAATTCGTCTTTAAGACGATCTTCTAAAGTATAAGGTATTCTACGAACGGGACAAACTTTAGGTGGTATACAACTATCAATGTCTAGATGAGCTTTATATGGTAGACAACCAAGACCTTCGAATGTTTTTGCATATTTAGAAAGAATTTCTTGTACTGACCTTTCTTGAATTCCGAATACTCTTTTGACAATACCCAGTTTCTCACATGAATCCCAACCAATAATTGTATTACAATCACATTCAACCACAACAAAGTAAAGTTTTGTCGATAATCCATTTTCAAATTCACAATTAAGTAAACAAGTACCTAAATTTGGCACTAATTGTCCTGAAAAAGAAAAGATTTTATTATTTGTTCTAAAAATGTTGATTTTCGAGTGCGTGCTGCTCATAATTTTATCTAATACTTTCCTGCTGATGATATTTGTGTCTGCACCTGTATCAATTTGACATTTGAGTTTATAATTATTGCAACAAACATTTATTTGCCAATCTTTAGTCTTAAGGTTACTTTTATCAATTGAGTTTATGACAAAATGATCAGACATATTTTCTGATTCTTCGTGGTAGGATATGTTACTCACTTTACGACTTGGATTTTTCGATTTTCTGTAAAAACAATATTTGGCGAAGTGATTTTTCTTTTTGCAGTTATTGCATGTCTTGCCTTCTGCTGGACACTTATATTTATGAATTTGACCACATTTTGTACAGTTTTTATTTTTGGGCGATTTATTTCTGCAGTATCGATCCGTTGATTGATTTCTGTACGCATGGTAGTTTCTCTGACTTGACCGATTTCTTTGGACAGTTGACGATGACTTTGCTATATGGACAGTTTCTTTAATAGTTTTTGTGTCTTGACTCAATTTGTTTGATCTTTCTTGTGACAATTCCAGACTTTTAGCTATTTTCATGGCAATTTCCGTTGTTAATTTTTCTTCTTGCAAAAGTTTTTCCTTGATATGTGTGTTTTTTATACCAATTACTAGCATGTCTTTGATGAGTGCGTCTTTAAGGTCTTGAAATTCACACGTGGCTGCTAAATTATTTAATGTTGTTAAGTATTCATCTAACGATTCGTCATGTTTTTGGTATCGCGTGAAAAAGTTATATCTTTCTACTGTTACATTTGTATGCGGGCTGAATTTTTCGTCAAATAATTTCAAAATTTCGTCGACATTCGTTTTTGTCCTGTCTACGTTAAAACTATTAAATATTTCGATGCCATCGTCGCCAATTGCATTTAATAATACTGCAGTTTGCTTGGCTTGTGGAAATTTTGCTGTTTCGTTAGCGTCTGCGAAAATTTCGAATCGCAATTTCCATTTTTTCCATTTCTCGGAAGCGTTGTCGCCATTTTGTATGGACAACGACTTAATTTGCGTGACGAATGCTTTGTCGGACATTTTATTCTTAATTTAAAGACTTACTGATCCGAAGACTTGCTGAGACCAGTTCTGACACCATGTTTGGGGTTCTGTTTGGGTTCTTGATTAAGACTTTTTAATAGTTTTATTATCACATTTTATTTCGTCACGTCTTACATCGTTTTTAGTCATGACACGAGAGGGGGGCCGGAAAGGGAAGGACATAGACTAAAAGTATTTTTAATAGACAAACAAATCATAGACTACAACAATCACAAACAATACGCTCAAAAAATACTTGAATCAAAAACTCATCTTCACTTCTCGAGTTTCCGTTGAAAAGTCCCCTCTGTTATTTGTACACTTACGGACTTCTTAATGCGACATTGGACTGTTCCTGGGGAGGTACTCAATGTCCGTAATACCCATTAAAACTATTCGCTGCACTATTCTGTTTTACGCAACATCCGTTTGATAATGGTGTTAGGATGCAATAACACTTAAGTGGTTGGCCTTTGCGGCCTGTCTCCTCCAATATGACCTTTTATTTTAACTCAACGTGACAAGAGCAATAAAATTCAGTGTTCTCGTTTTACCATAATCGGTTTAAAGTATAAAATGCTCGGCAAATGTCTATAATTTATTCGTAGTTTTTATTTTCAAAGATTTTTACTGATATATTAGTTTCGTATTAAGGCGTTTCACCTTTATCAGATTTTTCAACCATCGTGGTTAGTAGGCCTCATTTACGATTCATCTCCTTTTTTGTCTTATGGTCCCCACATTTCACGTTTACATTAAAAGTTTCTATTTCTATAAAGAGTATTTATTATATGTTGCTATCTAGTAGAGGTATTTAGATAGTGTATAATACAGAGTACAGAAAATGTTATTGTCTACTATAATTCTTAATCAATATAATTGAAGAAATTTCTTTCTACAATCAAGTTATTGTCGATTTTCATTTTCACAAAAAAGGTTGCGTTAGTTTCTTCACAGTACCGTAGTTTTCTCGAAAAAAGGACAGCTGAGTTGGCTAAACGACTACGAACGTCGACAATTTCACTGAGAGTTCTGAATTCAAGAGAAGTCAATTTCCCATTTTCATAGTCAAGCGGAGCGCAATATGTGATGTTCGCGGATAATTAGTGCTTGCATTACTGCTTGACTCTAATTAAAATATACTCACACCGTGACTAATTTTGTGCTTAAACTAATCCTAACGTTTTCGAAAACATTCTTGTTTTCTGGAACCTTTTCCAAAGATTGACTGTACATGACTGTACAACTGCACATGAAATAAATAAATGAGAAAAAAAGGGGGAAAACGTACAACGTTCATACTATATAAACAATTTTTTTGTGAAACATACAGTTTGGTATAATTTTTTATTGTATAGATAAATATTAAGATTGTAAAATACATTTTCCAATTTTCTAAGTCACTGGTTTTGTTGGCAATAGCTTCTTTTTTATGATGTGAGAATTGTGCATCTAGTTTATAATGTGAGAAAAGTCAGATTTGATATTTATTTATTTGTTGATTGTGATACTTTGATATTTTTTTTTATGGACGAAGTTGGCATACGAGTATACAATCCACCTGGTGTTAAGTGGATACTGTCGCCCATAGACATTCGCGATACATGACAACATTAGTGAAAAAGGACAAACGTTGGCACGCCCCCGGATGCGCTGCCTACCTTTGGAGATACAGGAATGGATTTGGAGAAAGGGTTGGGAAAATTGGGAGGCATAGGATGGGAATGGGCTCTGGCACATCTCACACCGAAACAAGTACGTACATTAGGGAAATAAGATAAAGTGGGAAATGCAGTACATTTCAAGTACCTTCAAGTTTCAAGTTTCAAGTTCCTCTGAGAGAGAGGGGTAACGTGGCCAGTCGAGCACGCCAACGTGTTATTTGTCCATTGTGATATTTTGATATTAATTATTTGTTTATTGTGATGTTATATGTACGCGACTATTATTTATTGCTTAATATTTCATTACGAATATACTATTGCGTCAATATTAATTGGATCATGTAGTCTTGTGTAGGGCGAGTAATCAGAGTCACCTTCACAAATAGGTATTTATGTAACTTATAAGATTACCTACACAAACGTCCTAATGAATTATTTACTGGCCCACTCGCTCCAGGCTCGTTTTATAGCTCGTTTTATAGCCCATTTCAAATTGTTTACGTCTTAATGAAGGTCACATACGCGTACCTAATATTTAAGCTACTTTAACAATAGGACTAAAGCAGTGATTATACTACACATTAAGTTGACGTGTCACTGAAATAACGCGAAAGCTGAAAATAGTTTTTTTTTTTCAAAATATACTGTTAATTTCTAGTATATATTTTATTCTACGCGCAGTTGCATTTTACGAGCGTCGCGTACCCTGTATTAAATAATGTACGCTACGAACTTTTTACATAGAACAACAAATCTTTACATGTTTGTGTGCAATGCAATGGAACCAGTCCTTTCGGTATCCACTGCTAGACATGAGCGTCCTCGTGTACATTGTCTTGTGCGTGAGGGATGTAAGGCCTTGAAACGCCGCGCTGGCCAAGCGAGTTGGCGAGTCCACTCTTTTAGAGGTGGTGTAGTGCCTCAGGGTAGCCGCGTTGCTATTTCTATGTCGCCTTTTACAACACCCATGGAAAGAGATAGGGTGGTCTATAGCTGGCCGACACCTCACGGCATATGTTTGTATCTTTTGATTTATTCTCTAAAACAAATTCATTTTTCGCTAGAACGAATTTATTGAATTATTTGACGTGTTTCAGATTATGCGTTTATTTTTGTGACATCTTGTATATTTTTTGTAAGATCAAAGTATATATAATTAGTTAGATCAAAATAGTTGTCGCTGTTCGAAAGAACATTGCAAATAAACTTTTCTTCTTTTAAATTTTTTAGGTGTAACTGTAGCGAAGAAACAGCTGAGAATATTCCGGGCGCTTTTCATCCGTCCCAAGGGACTGAAGGATTTTAATACACTTCCAAAGAAATTCCTCCAGCCATAAATTATGCAGTGGTAATCATGCAATATTTAGCAGCTTTGAGTACTCCATTTCAAACTGGACTTTATATTAATTAAGGTTACAGTAACCAAGATTTGTTTTTGTAAAGCTATTTTTCGTTCAATCATTGTATTCCTTATATTGTACTAGTAAAATCCGGCAGACGTTATCCTGTCTGCCGTTTCCTGTATTCTGTATCCTGTTTACCTCTGTATATAAAATCACAAATTATTCTGTTTTGACATCGATATGATTTTTGCGATCGGTTGAATGGTATAGAAGTTGATGTGCTGCAGCGCCATCTAGTGTGGCGAGTTATAATAATAAAGTCGATAGCTCGAAAATATTCTCCGTGCTCAAATACCTATGTATACCAATTTTCATGGCGATCGGTTGAACGGTCAGCGCCATCTAGTGGCAAGTCACAACAAATTCGATAGCATAAAAACCTTCTCCATGAAAAAATACATATATGTGCCAATTTTCATGGTGATCGGTCAAACGGTGTTGAAGTCTATTAACATCAGATATATCAACATCCTCTTTTATATGTAGATTATTATATGCCATTGCATTCCAAATAGCATTTCCAAATAGACGTTGCTTGAACTTCTACGACCGATTAGCTCAGTTGGTACCCTTGCCTACTGTGTCTACTGTGCCTACTAGGGCTCGAATACAGGGATCCCGGATCTCGAAAACACTGGGATACCGGTCCAAAAATATCACGATAAAAAACCGGGATTGGATTTTTAAAAACCAGTGTTTTTGATACTTTCGGTATTTCTTACGCTACAACATAACTTACTGTTTTTATGTTTTAAAATTATTAAATCGCTGTCCACCGAACCATCGATGCTTCCGTGTGTCATGAAAATGACATTAATTAATATTAATTAAATGAAATTTAATTAATAATAGTGTTGGTCGTTAAAGATAAACCTATACAGAGTATTTTATTGGTACGGGTCAGTATGGAGAAGTCTGAAACTATTAATAGAAATAGAGAAACTTGTTCTAAGGAAGGTCTACTCTGATTCTACGTTTCCGAAGATTTGGGCCCGACCGAAGCTCGAACGAACGAAGTGCTATAATAACCCTACTCTGACTTTCCTTCGTATATATCGGGTATCATCGATTATTTAAAAGGTGAGATATTGTTATCGTAAAATTTGACGTTCGATCCCCAAGTATCTCTCTTCAAAATCTATATTTCGATCGTTGTCTCGTGCGATCGAAGTAGTTTCAAATGTCAAATGAATTTCGTTCAGGCCGACCGATATTTCGTTGTGAACGTTTTCGTGATAGCGATATACCGAACCGAAATATCGGCCGAAACTTCGTTTTTCATGTTTTCGGAGTAGACCCCCAGATTCTAAGGCAGACATATTGTTAATTGTTCATATGTTTCTCAAATTAACATAATTGTTGGGATTGGCTGCTTCACATGAATTGTTTATGATACGAGGGCGGAGTGATAAGTCTGGTAAAAATGAAACAAGGAGTCAACTTTATTTAAAAAGTATGATTTATTTTTCAACATAGTTTCCTTCTAACTCAATGCACTTCATCCAGCGTTTCTCTAGCTTTTTGATCCCTTCCATAAAATACGACTTAGGCAACCCTTCGAAATAGGCATTGGATTCGTGCATGGTCTCCTCGTTGGAGCTAAATCTTTTCCCACCGAGTCATTTTTTTAAATTTGGAAACAGAAAATAGTCGCAAGGGGTTAAATCTGGCGAATATGGTGGGTGAGATAGAAACTCATATCGCAACTCATGGATTTTGGCCATGGCAATCGCGCAGGTGTGCACTCGTGCATTGTCTTGGTGGAAGAGGATTTTCTTCTTAGCCAAATGCGGTCGCTTGTCAGGTAAAATTTTGTTAAATTGGTCCAATAAATTGGCATAATATTCACCATTAATCGTTTTACCCTTCTCTGGGTAATCAATATGGATTACCCCACGTGCATCCCAAAATACTGTAGCCATCACTTTATTGGCCGATAAAACTGCTTTGGCCTTCTTCAGAGCTGGTTCGCCCGTAGCAATCCACTGTTTTGATTGTTGCTTGATTTCTGATGTATGGTGGTGGATCCATGTTTCGTCTACCGTTATAAACGACGCAAAAATTCAGTTTTATCCCGTTGAAACAACGCCAAACCTGCCTCCGAAGTGGTAACTCGCATGCGTTTTTGATCAACAGTCAGTAAACGCGGCACCCATCGCGCGGAGAGCTTCTTCATATCTAAATGTTGGTGTAAGATATTGCGCACACGTTCGTCTGAGATGCCTACTATCTCGACTATCTCGCTCACTTTTACTCTTCGGTCGTTCAACACTATGTCATGGATTTTAGCGATCATCTCTGGAGTAGTGACCTCAACTGGGCGTCCTGGGCGTTCAGCATCACTTGTGCTTGTACGACCACATCGAAAATCCGTAAACCATTTATGAATCATTTTAATCGACGGAGCAGAGTCCCCATAATATTTATCAAGTCTTTGTTTCGTTTCCGTAATAGTTTTTTTGCGCAAAAAATAATGTTTAATCAACACACGAAATTCACTTTTCTCCATCTTTGCGAAAATGCGTTTAATTGTTTTTATTTAATGGCTGTTAAAAAAAAACTATCCGGCGGTACTGGCTGAAAATTTTAATTTAGTCCTTCAAAAGAGTTGTGAACAAGAAGGTTTCATGCAATTTGCGATAATTTTATTCCAAAATAGATTTTTACCAGACTTATCACTCCGCCCTCGTAGATAGATCATAAAGAAACAGGCACGAAACATCCAGAATTCTAGGAAATCTTAAAATCTAAATTTTTCTTTAATTCTAGATGCAAAATTCTTAGCAAGATTTATTCATTACGACCTACACTATCAATTAGCGCAATCAACTATTTTTATTATACTAGTAAGAATAAACAACTTAACTTAAGATCAGATCGAAATCAAACAACTTAACTTATAGATTTTTTTAAATCAGTAGTAACGTCACAGCGAAATAGAGATACCTACTTGTGAAGGAATAGTCGGCCGCACTATTTGTGCTGGGACATCCCTCTTTGTGCGTAGCACACGAAACAAAGTGTTCGCTAATTATGCACGAAACATAATTATGCTGCCCTCCTAAGAAGACAAAGCATTATAACATTTTTAACGAAAGTATCACTAACATTATATTCGGAAATTGAAAATAAACAAAGTTAATATATAATAGAATGATTATTATTTTTGTTTTATCCAAAACTCTAAGTTTATAGCATGATTTAAAATTAATAAAAAAAATACAAAAAACATTTTACTTTTTTCTCGAATGCCATCAAAATGTACTTGTGCCTTTTTTCTTAGGGCAATATGTACCTAATACGAAACATACGTGCTGACGTCACAAAGCAGTCTTACGAATGTTTTACTATGTACATATCACTTACATCATTATAGATTCAATCTGTGGTGTGAAATAATAAAGATTTTGTCTCCAATTTCCTTTTTCATTCAACTTGAAAGTCAAGCATAAGACAAATAAATGAAATGCAGGCCAAACCTGGTCGCGACTTTCTGCTCTGCGTGTTTTCCTAAATGAGTTTGGTTTCATGTCATGTTGGTTTTTGTATTCTTTGATGCATTTTAAGTACCGCAATGTAAGGCCATATATTTATTTTGTCGCTGCTGCGCTTTATGGATTCAAGTCATTCAAACATGTATGATTTGTGATGATCCGTAACTGTCCATACAAACTTTCCTCCGTATTCTGTGTTTGCCTGTATGTTAACAACGTTATTAAAGTTACAATGCCAATCACGGGTAAAAGTTATTTCGTCAAGAAGTTTTTCTATCAATGTCAACCCAAACCACCCAAACTTCATACAAAGTACGCGCTCGGTAAATGAATATTTTTCGTATACAAGCCGAATTTTCTCCTCCGAATTTTTCGAAGCGAATGAAAGCGAGGCAAGTTGTGCTCGACTACTGTATAAATCCCTCCAAGTGGATAATAAAAGTAAATTAAAAATGTTAAAGCCTTGGAAGAGTTTTGGATGTATGGGACGCTATGTAATTCATAGATAACTGTAGACCTCTTGCTGTGTTTAGATTTGTTTAAGAATATTATCAAATTGTTATCAGTTC
Organism: Sesia apiformis; assembly: GCA_914767545.1. NCBI lineage: Eukaryota > Metazoa > Arthropoda > Insecta > Lepidoptera > Sesiidae > Sesia > Sesia apiformis. The sequence goes on along the minus strand of OU611950.1, from coordinate 6,108,704 downwards.
AAATTGTCCACTGCATTCCTATTTTAAATACTTACTGAAGATGATAGATATTAATAATAGGGGTTAAAGTATGAAATTGCCGTTTTATAGTAAGAGATACTTTGAATTAACATAAAACCTTCATGGTGTGAGATTTTCAAGTGAAACTTTTTTCACATGATACCTATGAGGTTCTTGTTTTAAAAAATGTGCAACATGCGATTTTCGACTTTCAATTGTTTTTTTTATTCAGCTTAGACGGGAAAGATGGATACTTCGAAAATCCGAGTAATCTTTGAATACGAGTTCCGACGCGGAACTAATGCGGCAGAAACGGCTCGCAATATCAATGCTGCGTTTGGAGAGGAGACTGCTAATAAACGAACCGTGCGTTTTTGGTTTAAACGCTTTCGTAATGGAAACTTCGACTTGAAGAACGAACCACGTGGAAGACCGCCCACACAGGTGAATAACGCTGAATTGAAGGAGATGGTGGAAGCCGATCCGAGTCAAACTACCCAGGAATTAGCGGCATGGTTTAACGTTACCTTGCCTACAATATTGACTCATTTGCATCAAATCAATAACATAAAAAATATGAAAAATGGGTGCCTCATGATTTGACTGATCTGCAGAAAGAAACGCGTGTTGAAACTTGCGTTGCCTTGTTGAATCGGTACAGAAATGAAGGAATATTGGATCGAATTGTGACATGTGACGAAAAGTGGATTCTTTACGATAACCGAAAGCGAAAAATGCAATGGCTGACCCCAGGTCAAACGCCGCAACAGTGCCCTAAGGCAAAGCTTACCAATAAAAAGGTAATGGTAACTGTTTGGTGGTCTATTCATGGTGTTATTCACTATAGGTTTCTCAGGTCTGGTCAAGCAATAACAGCAGATGTTTACTGTGCCGAACTTCGAACAATGATGGCGAAACTAGCAGTGAAACAGCCCCGACTCGTGAATCGATCTTCACCATTATTGCTTCATGATAACGCAAGACCTCACACTGCACGAGAAACCGTTGTAACTCTACAGGAGCTGCAGTTAGAAACCATACGTCATCCTCCGTACTCGCCAGACCTTGCTCCAACGGACTACCATTTTTTTCGTGATTTGGACAATTTTCTACGTGGTAAAAAATTTTCTTCCCAAGAGGCAGTACAAAATGCTTTCACACAGTTTGTCGAATCTACATCTCCAGAGTTCTATCGCAAAGGCATAAATGAACTTCCGATTAGATGGCAACAATGTATAGATAATGAGGGTAAATATTTTGATTAAATAAATATGTTACATTTTAGAAAAAAACGAGTTTTAATTTTTCAGTACAAATCGGCAATTTCATACTTTAACCCCTATAAGTTATTTAACTTTAGTTATTTAACTTTATTAACAAGTTTAGCTACCAACTTTGTTAAGTAACTTATTTATTAAGCTTGTATTAGTATATTTCCTCTTATTCTAATTATTTTATTACTTATACTTAATTTTACTACTTTATATATATATATTTATATACATACTTTATTACTTTATACTTTCATACTTTATTTATATAAATTGTGTGTATGTATATCGACATGTATGTATTATATGTAATTGACTGTACACCATCTACCTGTGATTAAAATATTTATTTGCTTTCTAACCAAAGGTTGTCTGGTTGAGATCGCTAGCAGCGATAAGACCGCCCTTTTACACATTTAATGTGTTACACAATGTCTGTTACTGTCTTGTTTTATTTTGGTGTGCAATAAAGAGTTTATCTGAACTCTCGAACTGATAAAAAACACCTAATTTAGATAATTATTAACTCCATATTTTCATAATTAAATTAACCTAAAAACCGAAGCTGCAACAGACTAAGTTAGACTCGAGTTAATATTTGCGCCAGTGTTGCGAATTACCGTAACTTTGTACAAATTAATGGAAATTATGAAAAGTTTGCGCATCTCGTGTTATGTAAGTCGTAAGCGCTAAGTGTAAAGTATAGTTGAAACTCTGCATGAGCGCTACTTTGCCTAGATTAATATTATAATAACACAGTGGAGAATATATAAACATTTTCCTTTAGGTGTCTTCACTCAGGTAGCATAACGATTCCCTAGTTTTATAAATGAATGGATGAATATAATCTGATAAATCCGGAAAAAAATACATACGCATACTCCCTGGTGTTGCAGGTGTCCATGGGCGGCGGTAACACTTACCATCACGTGGGACCGCTTGCTCGTCCGCCCACTAGTCCATAAAAAAAAATACAAACATGGCAGCGGTAAGATAGTTTTACTCTGAAATAGTGCTCTACAACTACAAGGTTTGTCCCTAAAAGTCCTTAAAAGGTTCCTAAAAGCTTAGGAATTTTCTTTGAATAAAATTCTGGATATAGCACTTGTACAGAGATTTATTGTCGTAGTTGAAATGTACATACTATAAATGGAGGAGTATCAATCAATTAAACCTGTGAATCTAATACACCTATCATCCACTTCTACATTCCTATAGAAAGATGCTACTGGAATATTAGCATCAAAGCAATTTTGAAAAATACAATATGTTATCTTACAACAACCATAAAATTTGACATTGTATTCAAATACGGTATTCAATAAACTAGCTAACAGAGTTTGTTGCGTTCATAAAATTTTGTTGGAGTTTTAAAATGAGTGAACTATTCGGAAATTAACTTCGTGTTGTGTATCATAAATAATTATAATCGATTTAGAAGAATGTTATATTTTATAATAATTACATATATACCTAACACAAAGCACCTACATAATTTGTAAAATCGGAATATTGATGTGGCAATAGGCAGGTCATATTTGCCGCAGGACCGATGGCCGATGGAGTAGACGGGTCCTCAAATGCAGGTCACGTACCGGGAAGCGCAGTGTGGTGGATCCTCAGCTCCGGTCCCACTGATGAGTTACAGAACTTCGCCGGTGGTGGTTGGATAACAAAAGCCGAGAATCGTGTGTGATGGCGAGCCTTGGCAGAGGCCTGTATCCAGCAGTGGAGAGACATGGACTGATGGTATGGTATACCTAACACATAATATATACAAATATATTATACATATATATATTGTATATGTAACGATTTTATAAATTTGTTATAAAGTTTAAAACAGATACCATTTGCACAAACGTTTAAAATTTGAACGCAAACCTTTTGAATCAGCGGAAAAATTCAATGCTGGCAATCCTAAGTAATGTTTCCAATAAATCAAATAGCAACTCCGGCACAGCTGCACCATTCAAATAACTATTACTTTTTAAACGAGATATTTTTCATCTGTTTTTATCGTTTTTACTTAAAACATTTTTTTATGGAAAGAAGGAGGTAGACCAGCATACCGTCCACCCGATGCTAAGTGGATACTGCCGCCCGTGAACTTCCGCGGTTCGTGCCAACAGCAGTCCAGAATGTTAAACGTTGGTTTGCCCCCGGATGCGCCACCTACCTTTGGATATTTGGATAAAGGAGAGGGATAAGATAGGATGGGATGGGTATGGGCTCTGGCATATCTCAATCATTATCGAAACACGTACGTAAATCACAGGAATGGGATTAAGTTGGAAATGTAGTACATTTTTGGGTAGTTTTCTGTGAGAACTTGAACATAACATGGCAAATAACACCAACCACTACGATTGTCGTTTGATGGTATGTATATTGTTAGTTCATTTTGTTTAATACATTTAAATATCGGAGATTTTGTCGTACAATTCAATCCAATTTATTTGCAATGTGCATTACAAAAGGTGGTAAATAGATAGTCAGATCCAACCCATTTGCCAGTATTGGAGTGCAACATTACATACTTATATCTAACATAAAATTACATAAATGCTTACAAAAAATACAAGGAACACAACACTTAACACCATATCTAATACGAAATAACAATTAACGTAATTACTACTATTACAAACTAATTTTAACTGTTGACAGTTAAAATTATTTTGTGAATTTGTGAATTGTAAATAAAAATCAATAATGAAACACTACAAAAGGAATGTCAGATAATACAATAATTGTGACCTTAAATTCTGTCCACGAGATATTCAGTTATTATGAAATAATAATAAGTTTTCCTAATTAATAATCATTTTAATTTTCTCTTAAATATCGCAACGAATGTCAGTCAATACAACAAAGCCCTAAATGCTGTCAACGAAATATTCATTTATTGTGTAGTCCATAAATGATACAAATCACAATTTGACTGCCATTCATACAGGCTATATCGAACCTTTTCTGAAGCCTGAAACCATGAATTCCGTTCCCAATTTTATAAAAAAAAATATGAATATTTTTTGGAAACGTCCAAATTTTAGAGTTTTTACCATACTCATGTTGGTATGTATCACGGATGTCCTTGGACAAATGAAACTTTCACTTTGTGGTAACCAAGTAGATCATCTGGTCGGCTGCCAACTTCTTTACATAACAACAAAAAAGAAATAAATAATAAAAATTAATTGCTAATTTACCAAAAATAACTATAATTTCAATGTCAATGAACTCAATGAATCATACGCAGAATCCATCGTTTTAAGCCTTCGGAAAAGTTCTTTACCCTGAATGGTTTTGTATATCATTCGTCAGAACTCACATGAGCCTGCTATTTCACGTTTGTTTCCAATGTGTTCTCTTTAAAAGAGTTTTTATTGCAGGCAATATAAAAACGCGTAGTGTAAACTACTTACCTACTTACAGTTTTACTAACCTATTCAACAAAAAACCCCGTCGATGCGTGGGGCCGAATAAATCAATCAATCAGGTATATAATGTAGAAAATGTTTAACATGAAAATACTATCACGCAAAAGGGAGGTATTAACAATCGTATTTGAATTTAATCAGGCCATTTTAGAGGCTATCGGTTTTAAAAGCCGAAAACTCAATTAGTGGGAAATTGGCCCCACGGTCGAGCGGTATTTCCGAACGTAACGCGGGTGGGGTCAAGGATGCCTGTGAACGTGTGCGGTACTTTAACAATACTCGTATTGAATACTGCTGTACTTTAACAATTTAAATACTTTAATCGTTGCTCCTCGGTTATGGGCAACCGTTCGTAGAAACGAGAATGAGCGAGCTTGGTGAAAGGACATAATGTTAAACAGACTAAAACGTAAAATGCTAAATAATTTCATTCAATTCGTGTAAATCCGTGTAGGCTCGAAGGACCAAAATGTTGCGGGAAGCACCAATATCGCAATAAAGACAGTTCTTCGTTAAATAGCTGGATTGGACTGGACTTGTATTTTAGTATCGCTGGTGTCAGCCAATTGTTTCTGGTATACTGTGTAAAATTTGCACATCGCATAATTGCAAAAAGAAATGCGACTCCATTAATAAATATAGTTATGTTACAACTATTAAACTGTCGCGCGACTAATTGTATTACGAAAGTTACAGCTGTATCAATGTCGGGTATATGTCGCGACTGTATTCATGCAAATAGTATCTCCCTGGTTTATATAGCCCCTAAGGCGTTTTACCTACTCGTATTACTGAATCGAAAAGGTGCGTGTTTGTACAGATACATTACGAAAACATTGGCCATCGGCTAATCCGGAACCACCCGAATATGTCATCCATGTCTATGAATTACCGTACCTCTAATTGTATTATTACGAGATATTTTATTACTTTATTGCAGCTCTATTACTTTATTGCGTGGACGTGGATGACGCGTTCCGGTGTTTCCGGATTAACCGATGGCTAATGTTTTCGTAATGTATGTATGTATATGTTTATGATAATACAACTGCACAACATAATAGACCTAACTAGTTTAGGTAGAATCATTTTAAAAATATTATAATTGTTTTTAAAACACGTGATAAGGAGTGTGATTTCACAATTTACATTCGTAATCGAACATACTTTTGACATCGATATTTTTAAACTGAGCTAACTTCAATCATAATCACGATTTTATTTGACACCTGTTCAGGTTTTGATGTTCACATAATTCGCATTTTAAACGCCTTAATAACAAAGGCGTTGAGCGCTCTCATACTAGTTGCCTACTAAAACTAAACTAAGGTGCACTTAAATCCTTTTGTATTTTCTTAAATTTTATTTATTTTGTTTTAGGAACGTCACCTTCCTGGGAGCAGTTTATCCGAGAGTCGCTGGTGCAGGCCGCGTGGCCTGTAGCCCTAATCCCGCCCCCACGACGAGCCCTCACCGTGGATCACCAGTGAGTAACAAAAATATTGTATGTTATTCTATAAAGTGGAAGGCACAATAACGCCAAATTGCTCACACAATAAATGTTGATTTGAACGGTTGCGCGACATATTTGCAGAATAGCTATAGGATTTTTTGCTGAAATATATGATTTTCATTCAAAGCAATATTCGCGTAGTTGCCACATCAATCTTTCACATCAGTATTCAGTTCACATCAGATTGTATAGAGCTTTGCCACGCCATAGACGCATTTTTCTGAACACCATATTGCGTTCAATTGCACTTTCTCAATAGGTTATGAACTTTACTTCTGATATAATAATAATAATAATGAAGAATTTATTTCAGGCATATACATAAAAATACGTACAAATAATAAAAATATAAAAATACAAAGCATAAAAAAACAAATTAATATAAAGAGACACTACACAACGGCGTCCAGTACGTCAGTATAGGTCAGTCCACTCTCTCCGCCAATGTCGCCAGGATACCGTTGGCAATCTTATCCGTATATAGCTGCAATCTCCTCTCTTAGGATGATCTGATTTGATCTCAGCCTTTTTAAGGTGCCACTGCATATTAGAAGCGCCAAACCGTTCAAAATTTTTTAATGTATTCCTAATCCAAAAAACATATATTGACTGTAAATACGTATGTATTTACATTAAATACTGTTAACTAACGCTGTGTATATATAGGTATACTAGTAGGTGGACTAGGGTTAAATGAAAATCGAATTTATTGAAATTATTGAATTGAAAATTTATCGAAACACTAATCAATTTTCTTATAGGTATAAGACTTAGACATTATTTCCACTTTATTATTCCCTACTCTACTTCATTACAATATGTATTGGAAGTTTTTTATTAACTTCTTACTAATTAGTAGTTATACGATCAGATTATCGCTCTAAAATAAAAGCGGAAAAAAACATTTCCCTTTTTCACTATGCAAAAAAGTAAAGCCAATTTTTATACAAAAAGTAATTTAGAACTTTCATTGTATTGTATAACATTTTTGAAGCATAAACAATTCGCACCGCACTGACGCCTGTCTCTAAACTTCGGAAATAGGTCGTTTTTTCTCGGACAGTTTTTGTTCGTTAGAAATTTTACAGTGTTTTCAATAGCTTCTGTCGATAACACAAGTGAATAACTGTTCTACACGCTCGTGCTATGCCGAGCTTCCGAGGAATTACAGACCGTATAGGCTTATATGAAAAAAAAGAACAGTTAGATTCCCAGTCAGGAGCTTAAATCTTCATAGTTTATGCTTGTCTGTTTTTAGCGTACCAATAATAACAAGAGACAACAGCAAAATAACGATGAGGCTGCGGATTATATCTTGCAGTTTTACAATATCAGACGTCACGGCAGATATTGTTTGGATATCGTCACCGGCCAATATGATACCGTTTCGTAGACTTGATGATTATGCCGATCAAGCCGCTCATAAGTAATGGCCTACTACTTCTTATGATGAACTGTCCGTTTGTTAGACATTCTCTGTTCTTTAAAATGTCGTACCAGAAGATGCACCAAAGAAACATAATATCATATTTGACGTGACAGAAAATATCTTTAAATTATGTGTACCTACGTAATTTGTCACAATGTGTATGACATTGACAGTGCCAACTAAACCATATCATAATACAAGACCGAAATTCTTCCTGCTCGTGGCGCATGCTTCAGTTGAAAACGTGCCATCTTTGTTAATTACTCATTTTCTAATATATAATTTTCGGTTTTTGTTACATGAATCTGTTGCTTGCATTGACAGTATTTTTCTCCAATCACTCACGAGGAATCATATTTGCCATTTTTTAAAATAAAAAAGTTCCATTTGCTGATTTGCTCCATTTGCTCTTTCTCGCTTATAATGAATGTGTTGATTTCTTGATTAGCAAAAAATCCTGCATCTATGGTTGGACCGCACTTAGAGCACAATTATATCGTTCAAGTAATTACGTGAAATTATATCGCCACGCATACATTTTTCAATTTGTTAGTATAAAAGGCAGTTTTTACACGTATTATAAAGGTCTTTTGTGTCAGCTTTTAAACAGGCTTGTAAGGCAGCTTAATGGGCTCGTTCGCAGATTAAAATATAATGACTTGCAAGTCTTTGCAACAGCTCGAGTAAAGCGTTTAGGCCTTACTATGTAAATGGCCCGCTGTCATTTATATAAAGGGTAACCTTTATTATTTCACTGCAAAACTTATATCTCTAAATTAATACGGATAAATGTAACTGGCATATATTAATATTATAAAGATAAATTGTAAGTTTGTTTTTTTGATATGTAGACGGTTAGAACTACTGGACCAATCTTTCATTTTAGAGATCGTGTGATGTTGGCCTGCTTGTGATAAGCACCAGCCCATCTCTTTCCATGGGTGTCTTGAAAGGCGACTAAGGAATAACAAAGCCGCTACCGCAAGCCCCGAGGAATTACACCATCTCTCTACAAGAGTGGACTCACGAACCCGCTTGGCCAGCGTGACGTTCTAAGGCCATACATCTCTCATGCGCAAGAAGATGTGCAGGAGGAAGCCCATGTTCAGTAGTGGAGGATAAAAGGGCTGGTTACAGTATTTACTCTTATTCCAACGTAATGCTTAAACATATTGAATATAACGATAGGAAGCTTAATTGTTTTAATTACGTGTATACCGAAAAGTCGATAACAAAACAGATTTGTTAGAAAACAAAGACTCAACTAAGTTCTATGAAACTAATTACGACATCAATTAAAAGCAATATAGGAAAGAAAAGTTAGTTAAAGGAACGGTAAATTAAAGGAATTAATTTGTCGAACTTTTGCGTGACTGCATGATTACCTTTTCTTAGGGTTGCCTGGAATAAAATAATAATGGTTGTATTTTGTTCTTAAACATTGGCTTTTATCCAGTGTAAAATTTATACAACAGTGAATTTCATCCAACTACCTGTGAGATATCTATGAGAATAAAAAACTATTTAATTTAGCCTATATGTTAACAGTTGAGTTTCATTGCAGGCGTTTATTTAATTATGTTGGTCGGATTGTATTTAATGTCTGTGCAATATATAGCAGTATTTTTCAGATTGAATACAAAATCGTATGCATGTGTGTGTCTGTGCATATGATATATAAGTGCACAAGTGCATCGTATTATGTGATACGAGTGTACGGCAAATATAACAAGCTTTTAGTACAAACAAAGATCGATCGATGGCAGCGCCCCAGTCGGAAGGGATATTTCGCTATTTTTTGTACGTTTTAGAAAAAAGTGTTACAAAAGTTGTAGATCTTTACGAGTGCTATCCAATGACGTAAAAAATTTTAGCATAATTTTTTTTTTTTTAATATTTTGTTAAGTGTCATAATTTTGGAACTACTTTACCGATATGGTTCCTCTTTGAACTCAACCGAGATATAAACTCATTTCATTTCATTCCTTTAAGAAATACTAACTGCAGGGCGTATTATATAAACCTCAAAACTGATTCGTGTCATAGATTCAACAGATCCTTGGGGTAGGGACAAATCTAGTGAAAAATTCCCGCACGTAATTTCACGAGCTGATTTCCGCTGCGGCCATGACTCAACAAATTTAGCGGACCACTGTCATGACCTGTCTATACAGCGAATAGTGTTAGTTCTGCGGTGCTGGTGTAGTTTTACTTGAAAATAAAAATGGATATACTTCAGTTAATATGTACGAAGCTCTAGATAGTGATAAGAAATGAAAAAACATTCTAGAAACAATTGAGAAATCAAATCAAACACAAAATTACCAATTACACTACCGTAACGAACGGAATTCAGCGACAATGGCGCATTCCATTACAACACTTGTGTCACAACATCGCTGAAGTTTTTCTTTTTATAGAAAAGAGCCGTCAGACGAGCACACTGTTCACCTGATGGTAAGTGGATACTGTCATCCCACATCCGCGATACATGCCAACATCAGTCCAGAATGTAAAACGTTGGCACGCCCCCGGATGCGCTGCCTACCTTTGCAGATTAAGGAATCAATTGGGAGAAAGGGTTGGGAAAATGGGGAGGGATATGATAGGATGGGATAGGAATGGGCTCTGGCATATCGCATTCACTACCGAAATACACATTGGGGAACGTACATTGGGGAAATACGATAAAGTGGGAAATGCAGTACATTTAAAAGTAGTCTTCTGTGAGAGAGGGGTATCGACACCAGTCTAGTGCGCCCAGCGGCTGTGGGAATGCAGCGTGCACTCTCCCCCTAAAATCAATCTAATGAATTTTCACGTCAGCGCGCAACTTTTGTTTTATTCGCCCAGATATGGCGCTTGCCACGATGGAGCGAAATTCCGCTAGATTTGTTCCTAGCCTTATTCGAAATGTAATGTTTTTTTTTTAAAATTCGAATGTCGTGGTCTATTGCTATAATTATCCTACCTTCGAAATCGAAATTAGAAACTTCCAAATCGAAATTTTGAAAGAAGAAATTTTCTAAGAGATTTTATACGCAGTTTTTTATGTGGCTATGTTTATATGGGTATGTCGATAAAGTACTTCCCATTTATCTTAGCCCATTCAATTTTTTCTCCTATCTGAAATTACGTCGCGGCACGAGTTTCACCCGCTGTCGATTTCGGGTCACCAGTTCACCTCACCGATGCCGTAAAATAATAAATTACAGTGTACTTACAGTATATTTTACATGCAACCCATAAGAATGGGTTAAAAACTTGAATTTGATATCAGCTGTTGCTATTCAAAGTTTGCAGGTAGTGGTGGGTTGATTAGAACGGAAAATCATATATGAGAAGTCTTCAGATAGGCATGGGCCTAGATAGATAGATTTCTTCCCAATCATCAAGCACTATGCCCATAGGCTGGTGCTGTGACGTAGGCAAAATTATCTTTCTCTTTTTACAGAGATTGGGGAGAAATCTATCTAATACGGAGATCACGACTTTGAATTCGTAAAAAAATACTACATTTAGATTAAGAGTAAGCTGAATTAAAAGTGACCGCGAATAGAGACAATCACACAAATATTACCTATGAAATTGCCGTTTATTCAAAGTGGTCACTTTGAACTTAGTTATCTTGCGTTTGGCTCGGAATTCCAAATTCAAATAAATTTCAATTTAAAGCTATGACATTCTTTTTCACAATTAGTTATTCATTTGTTTTTTCGTCGCAAACACGCGTCGAAGCTTGCATTATACTTTGCTGAACCGGCACAAAAATTAATCCCTTCCTGAACCGTAATGCCACCTGTGATGAGAACTAGATCCTGTATGATAATCGTAAACGTTCGTCACAATGGTGGAACCCAGGAGATTCAATACTGATTCAATTTTTTTCTGAATTTGGATAACTTCTTACAGGAGCAAAAATTCAACTCCGATGAGGCAGTGAAAAACGCCTTCAGGGAATTCATCGATCCTCGTCTCCAGGAGATCTAGAGTAGAGGAATCAATCAACTTCCATTAAAATGGCAAAAGTGCATTGATAATAATGGACCATATTTCGATTAATTACTAGTAAATATATAATTTTCATACAAAAGAAATAGTTGAATTTTTCCATATAAAACGGCATTTTCATAGGTACAAATCCCTAATCATAGGTACAAATACAATCCCTTTGCAGCTCACTATCAACTTATTTAATAAGCGGTTAGATAGCGCCATTCGCAAATACAACTAAATCGCAAATCGGAGATAAAACTTTGACATTATTATTTTTTTACAAGTTTCGGGACTTAAACAACAAACTATTTTATCGTTTAAAATGACACGAATCTTTACCTTTAAAGACTTCATTTATTTTGTCTCTTTATTCCTCTTTTCGACATAGGCCTCGCTCAAGGCCTCCTATGACACATATTCTCTTCTTCTCGTCCAGCACCCGTTCAAGAGTGTCTATTCTTCCATTCTCCCCATTGGAGAACTCTTCAGTAAGAACACAATTGAAATTCTTTAAAAAATGCTAATCTTGTTATGTAGGCTCAAGTAACATCAATATCTTTGTTTATTCCTATGTTATGCGTTTATATTTTAATGTTGATTCTTCTGTGGCCAGGCATAAAACCATTTTTTTCACCTCTTACGAATATAAACCAAACAAGCATAACATACAATCTCCCTTATGTTATTATTCTATCCGACACTCATGTTGAATAGAATAATATAAGAGAATGTCAACATGCGCGTCTTCCCCTGAAGGTAAAATGACATTGTTTTACTAGAACATGAGCTGTCTCCATGTACCATAACGGTTAATCATTTTGTAGGAAGCGTTACATCAACATGTTATGCTTTGTAATAACATCATGTTACACATGTCTAAATGTAGATATACGCACTAACACATGCTAGTAATAAGGTCTAGAATTGTGTGCAGTTTAAGGTGTTGCTTGTAGGAGCAACACGGAAATTAGATTCTCACGAGCTTGGACCGTCGTGACCACTTTGATCGCGGGTGGTTAGACGACAATATACGTCCAACAATGTCATTTGACGAGACAATGTCGAGGCCTGTTGACAAGTCTCGTATAGGTATAATACGTTTAATCAAGTTTACGTTGATGAAATATGTGTTTGATGAAATTTATTAAGGAAAATATAACATTAAATTAATTAATGACATTTCGTATTTAATTATTTACCAAAACTAAGGCCTGGGATCACGTAATAATTTAGCTGAACGATTTTTACTTCTAGCGTTCTAACTTTATGATATATAATTATATATACTTTATGATACCTTTCCTCTCGAAGAGTTGCCGACGAAAGTGAAGAATGGACGGAGTGCTCAAAAGAAGATTATTGTCTCCTTCTTTGGCAGATAGGCAGGATCATTACCTATTTTGCAGACGAATACGAATTCGTATCTGACAGCAAAAATTGTACGTACACACGTTGGTAATATGTCACATAAATAAATTATTATTATTATTACTAAATTAAATTATTATTTACTTATTACTCAATTATTTTATTAAGTATAATAGCCAATTATACTTATTATACTTAATTATTTATTGTTCGTAAAAGAACCACAAGAACAAGCTTATAACAAGAATACTAAATATATTTTCGTGTGTGACGCTAATGTAAATCAATTACCAACGAAAGGAAATTGAGTGGGATCAAGTTGAGTACTCGGTAGAAGAGATATTTTCCTAAAATGTTTACTGAATTAGTTTTTTTTTATTGTTCTATTTGGGATTTATACGTTCATACAGCAAGATACAGCAAGTTTCTCGATGACATGAAATTGATGAGTACAAAACAATAATTTATATGATTAAGTTATATTATTACAATTAAATTATTAGAAACAATAATCACATCAATTCAATATTTAGTACCTGTTATTTGCGCGTTTCGAAATATGAAGGAGACCGGTCACGTGTCCTTCGCCGTCATATCCTATACTGTTACAAATCACAAATAAAGATAATGCTTAACATGCATACAATAACTATAATGTATGTGTAATTGTAACGTTACAATGTAACTTAACCATGTAATTGTTACAATTGTTTAAAGTGACCAGCATAATATAAAATAACCTACAAAAAATAAATTACCTACCTAAAAGTTTTGATATTTAACATTTTAGATAACAGTAAGATATTGTTCACTGGAAAGGCATGTTTGTGTAGACTATATTAAGTTTGCTGTTGTTTAAGAGTAGGTACGGTAAAGAAAGCTTTTGTGTTTCTGATGCAAAATCATATTTTATGTTCATTGCATATTTAACTTTTTTAAATTATAGTTTATGTACTTGTACATAGTTTGTTTACGTCGTTACAAAAGCTTCGAAGCTTAGACGACTTTCTTCATGGATACGCTAAGTAAACCTCACATTAATCTTAAAATATGCAGCTCGTTTTCACTTCACAATTCTCAGTAACTACGCTCATCTAAATGGACCCTTACAAAAAAATTCTTATTCAACAATAAAATTCATCTCTGTTCTCAATAAAACTCGAGGGAATATATAAATCATTCAGCATTGTTCGGAACGAAATAGATCTACGGATTAAAACCCGGAGCTATTGTTTCGAGAGTTACCAGATGCGCTGTACTCGGCAAAATATGAACAGTTTCTTTATTATGAAGGATAGGTTAAAAAACCGTGTTTATTAATTAACTTAGGCTTTTCCTATTTTCCTCTTAACTTATTGTTATCTACACATATAATAAAATCGTAACAATGTCGTAATTATAAACATTGCAATGTACACATAATCAGAGCCGGCTTTACCTATGGTGCAGGGTGTGCGACACACGGGCGCAGGGTTTTAGGGGGCGCTCTCAAAGACCCTGCGCCCGTGTTCGCGCGCCTACTAGAGGGCGCCCGGGTATTGATTGCACCCAGGGGCTACATGGACTAGAGCCGGCGCTGCACATAATGATACAGAGCCCAAAACAAGCTTTTTTGGAATTTTTGTCCGTCTGCCAGAATGCATATCACGCAAATACCATGTATTTTAATGAAACTTGACATAGTTATAGCTTATATACCGGGTTAAGATTTAGAGTACTTAAAATTCAGATCTATAATAGAGTTCCCACAGAAATTATTATCAAGGCCGCATGTACAATATCAGCGCCCAATGGATGAATGAAATGAAATATTGTATAATAATAGTAATCCTGGGTTAACTTTTTATCCTGAAACTATAAGTTCCCGAGGGTATCATCGTACACTATATGGTAAGTACCTACACATACTCTAAAGACCACGCGGACGAAGTCTGCTAGTTATAATAATATGATTCTGGGGGTTGAATGCGGTTAAGTAAACAGGTCATGACCCATTGTCAATTAAAATCAAGATTTAGATTGCTTGTTGGGTTGAACGCAACTAGGCCGCAGCCCCATTGTCAATTTAAGTCAAGATTCACAAGGGGTGGACGAAGGTGTATAGTATAATGTATTGTTCAGCCGTGACGTACTTCAGTTACGACTGATAAACCAGGCCTTTCCTGTTCTCTTTCCTCATAAATTTTAATATGTTACTATCTGTTACTGTATGTTTTATGTTAACAATCAAATATAATATGATAACACACAAAAATTGGAAAAGTACGCGTCTTGATGACAATTGACCACGAACGGTAGGAAAAGTTTTATCTTTATCTTATAAGCACTGCTATATAACTTGGTAGGTATTAAACCATTACTTTTATTTACAGATACATTACGAAAACATTGGCCATCGGCTAATCCGGAAACACTCGAACACGTCATAGATTGTTAACTTTAAAATAGTAAAAATTGAGTTCCTTATGTATTTTTGTAATCGACCCATTTAAAATAAGGAGTATATAATACCTAAAATACAAAAATAATCAGTGTTTCTCTTTGTTGTCACATTTGTATTAACAATAACCGCTTGTACGTTGTTTGTATAACAATAACCGTCTTTTTTTCTATAAAAAAATAAAAAAATCAATACTACAAGTATAGAGATACTTGTAGTATTGTTATTTTTTTATAGAAAAAAGGCGGTAGACGAGCATACACTCCACCTGATGGTAAATAGATACTGTTGTCCATAGACATTCGCGATACATTACAACATCAGTCCAGAATAACAATTGTAAGTGCGCCCGCGGATGCGCTGCCAACCTTTGTAGATTAAGGAATGGATTGGGAGAAAGGGTTGGGAAAACGGGGAGGGATAAGATAGGACGTACGTACGTTGGAGAAATACGAAAAAGTAGGAAATGCAGTACATTTCAAGGTAGACAGAGGGGCCTGTGAGAGAGGGGTAACGTCGCCAGTCGAGTGCGTCCAGCAGCTGTGGGAATGCTACATTCTACATTCATTCTACATTCTACACTCCCCCTACATTCTAATGTTAAAAATATTGGTTATTAAAAATTAAAAACATATTTTGAAATTAATTTCTAATTATTACCTACAGATTTTTTACAATAATTAACAGTAACAAATGTATTCGTTAATAAGTTTTCAAGTAATATGTTTCAAAGATTGTTTTAAGAAAATTGTTAATAGTCACATATCTTACAAAAAATGCAGTTGTATTAAACTATTAGTCTTATAAAAATATAATACAGATTTTTTTAATTCACTATTTCAACATCTCGATTTTACAATAATCACGTATCTTAAAATAATAATCATAGAGAGTTTTATTGAGTCTGTCTTATAATTATATCATAAAGTTACAATATTTCGATGTTTTTGTACAATACATATAATAGCAAATCATCAAAAAAAACAGTATTTTGTGGTATATAAAAAGACATTTATTTAGCAAAACTCTTACAGAGGTACTGATTAAATTGATGATTTAAACTGATTTAAATTTTTGAAAAAAATGTAGATGTCCTAAAATGTGCATGCTGCAATTCCACAGGTAGATATTGGTCGCATCCGACTGGCCAAGTTATTCGTTTCTCACGGAAAACTCCGTAAAATGTACTATAAATGGATACAATTATGCAGTACATGGCTCATTTAGATATGAGCTTACGTACATTGTCTTGTGCATGAAGGATGTGCCTTAAAACGAGACGGTGATGATCAAGTGGATTAGCAAGTCCACTGCGTTAGAGCCTAGAGGTGATGCCTAGATGTTTCTCAGGGCTTGTGGTAGCGGTTTTATTATCTCATAGCGGCTTTTACGACATTCACCAGAAGAAATGGAGTGGTGCTATTCAAAATCCCGCCGACAACACTTTTTAACAGTACCACGGAAGAATGCTTGTTAATACACCAATAAGCATTTTTTATTATTAGCTCTTCCAATATTAGACCTTCATCTGCCAATATTAGACCATATTGGATAGATTCTACTTATTAAAATGTTCATGAATGTTTTCAGTGAATCTAATGCCTAGTTTGACAGGCGATATATTAGTTTGTTTTCATCACACCTAATGTTCAATACGCAATAACGCCCACGGTTCTTGTTCGAAGTCTATTCATCAATAAGTTGATTAACACAGGAAGTTGATTTATTAAGTAACTCCAAATTCATTCACGTCTTGTTTGTGTTTAGCTAAGTATAGCAAAATCACCGAAAGTGAATGACCTTCAGAGGAAAATACCTTTTCAGAGTTTAACTTTAGTGAAGAGTGATTTGGATAAATGGAGTACTATTTACAAAATCGTGTGTACAAAATCACATAAAATTGACATGTTCGTGACATATATTAACAATCTATATGTATTGTATGTATATACTCGTATATATAATACTTATATGTATTTAGGATCACAGGCATTCTCACATCATTCCCACTGGTTGGTCGGTTTTGGCAGTCATATCCGAACATTATGGAGGCGCAGTCGTTGGAGACAACTTGGAAGGCTTAATACAGGCCCGTAGCCAGGAGAGGGTATGGAGGTTTCATATTATTGTAAAGCACCACTAGATTGTGTCTATCTACTGCTGGACATAGTTCTCTCCCAAGGACCGCCACCATACATGGACATTTCCTCTTCTCATTCAGCCGTTACTGGCGATCAGTCAGTAGATGTGGTCGGAAGGCGTCCCACGCAACGTTTCCCGATGCGTGGTCTCCATTCGAGGATTCGCCTGCCCCATCGGTGCCCCCCATATAAGGAGCCCGAAAGAGCTGTTCGGCACTGAAGTACATCGTTTTGTGGAGTAGAACAGCCCCAGAAAGGGGAGAGTGCTTATGGGACACAGGCAAAAGAGAATACTTGTAGGGAGGCAGAGCAGATACGCGCCGCAACATAGCCCTAGCAGGCGAACGGCGCGTACCTCCCGACGATTTGGTCCGTATAACCAAAAGGTTGGTAGGACCATGGGTGGAGGTGGGTTAAGTGCCCCATCGGTTATCGGACCATTAAACCCTATTTGAGTTCCAGAAATTTAACCCTCCGATATTATCTTGAAATATAAATGACATTTACAGATCAAGCGCATGCATTGGTTGTGGTATCAAAGAGATTTTGTTAAATAAAAAATATCTTCGGAACCCTAGACACTATGCGTTTTAACACTATGAAAATGGTTATAAATCCCGAGAACTGATATCATTCTGTTTATTATCTTAATTCGCAACTCCGAGTACATCTATTAATCTATAACTTCAACAATTGTAGTTGCACTTAGTTGTTTACTTTCTTTCTATGGCCAAAAAGATAATACAATTTCTAAATTACTGTGTTTATGTGTAGTAGACAGAGAGTCATTTTTGTTACTTACCCACATTACTTAAATAAGATTTAAACCTACTATGCATTTTGTCAATATTGACATTGGCTCTGGAGTTCAGTTGGCAATTCGTTAAGTATTGAAGTTGGAATGTATTTTCATGATCTCGTTCCATATACTTTATTGTACTTAGTTTAAGTTTTATATTATATTTTATATTATAGTTATTTAATTATTTTAATTAGTTATATTAACAGTAATATGATAATTTTAGATATAAAAGTACAAGGGCATACTTGTTACTACCGCAGAATTGTTTCCCATAATACTTTAGTTTTAATTAAAAGAATTTTGTTCAAAGTAAAGTCAACGAGAGACTTTGTTTTTTATGAGAAACATTTGCCTCATTTTCCACCCAAACTCACAGCAAAACACGCTGTGAGTTTGAATGAAGCTTTGTAGGAGAGAATATTTTTATTAAAAGGCTAAGGGTTAAACTTCCGAAATTATGTCCCGTGTATCCGTCAGATAAATTCTGCCCTCCCAAGAAGAAAAGGCATTACTCATATTTTTATCGAAAGCATAAACAACAATATACCTACCTACTCTAGCCATAAACATCGTTACAAAGAAAACATTGATATTTTTATTATTACATTATCATTATATTAGAAGAATTTGTGTTATTTTAGAAATAGGTAAGCATTTTAAAAATATAACATTTATTCAATATGGTCACCATTTGGCATTTGCGCATTTTGCCATTCAATACAATCTTTCAAACGTTGTGGCCAGTTTTCGATTGAAGTATGCTTGGAATCCACTGAAGTTTGGAATCTATGAAAAATTGGCAACTGCCACCCTTATAAGATGTTTTAGGGAGTCAATATTATCATGGCGTTTAGAGCATGCCACGCTTTCTAAAACAGATCATAAATCATAATCGAGCGGATTAAGAACGGGTCTAGAGGACGGCTAGTCTTCAGCTCTAATGAATTCGAGAATTAACTGTTCGGGTGTTGGCAGGGTGATACAATCACACGACACAGGGACCATACGGTACCCTATGTGTAATTGTGGCTTCCCAACCGACACCCGTTGTAAGTAATTAGTGTAACCTGTATTTTAATGTTATGTTGTTAAATAAATATCTTTTTTGCATTTTTTTCGAATGCCATCAAAATGCACTTATGCCTTTTATCCTTATGAGGGCAGTATTGTAAAAACGATTTGTTCTATTTAAATTGGTGAACTTACAAGTCCTCTCATAAACTCGCGATTTACCAACAATAACTCAAAGGCAAGACAATTGCAAGGCAAGGTATATTATAAATAAAGCTAGTCCAAATTACCGAACCCATTTCAATACAATTTGGTAGAGAATCATTCAGTAAGATTTGGTAGAGAACCATTTCAATAAAATTTGGTAGAGTGGTAACCTAAAATTCAAAGAAGGACATAGAATACTTTTTATCCCAAAAAAAATATCAGTTTTTCCAGGGGAAATCAATTAAAACATTGTAAAACAAAATCCGCAGGAGCAAAACCAGGCGCACAAGAGCTAGTTGCGCAATAAAAATAGAGCATTACCATAAAATAGAATTCCATTTCCAAAGCACTCATATGTAATAAATACACCTGTAGTACTTACACGTTGAAAGGTAGATATAACATTTCATGCACATAAAAAGTTCTTCAACCCGTCTGTCTCGAGTTAATAAACGAAACAAAACTGGCGACTTCAAACAGAAAAGTAATATTGTTTCCGAAATAGAAAAGCAAATAAGCGTCCCGAAGAGAAGGAATGTTTACGACCTGAGAGCTACTTCTGAACTCGTTTGAACGACGTTTGACGTTTCCCTCTGTCGCTCAAAACAATCTATGTAATTATAATTACTAATAATATATGACGGGATCACTACCGCGCCCAGTGTTTGTAAATATCTATTATTATTTATGACTTCTCCAGATTTTTCTGTTCCAAGAACTTTAGGACCGAAAACGAGAGAAGATGGTACATCGAGGGTAAGGATTAATAAGGAGTTGCAAGAGCTAGTTTCCGAGCCGAATGTCATCGGCGAGATTAAAGAGGCCAGACTCCTTTGCTCGGTCACGTTGAGAGGATGTGGGAGGATCGCGCCATAAAGTAAGTGTATGCGGGACAACCAAGTGGTCCACGACCGGTCGGGCGTCCCAAGCACCGCTGGAGAGACAAAGCGGAGAGGGACCTGTGGGAGCTCCACATAGCCTGTTGGCACGAAGCTGCGCAGGATCAAAAACGATGGCGTCTCTTGGTTTCGGAGGCCAAGATTCACTTCGGGTCGCTGAGCCAACGGAATAAATAAGTATTTATTACTTACTTCTAATTATGTAAGAAATTGGAATTTAAATGATTTAGAAATTATTGCTTTTATTATCATTATCACTTATTTAATATTAATTTTCACTTAATTAATATTTGAATCCTGTGGGTACTTCATAACATGAACACCTTTGGTGTTGTAGGTATATGTAACAAATGACTATGTATCAACTATCAAGTAGGTAACGTAGTTCGAGACAATGCAATAAGTAAATATAAACGGTGGGTAGATGCTAACGTCATTCTGCTTTCCAATTTGAGTCTCATTGCTGAGTAGATGATACACCGCTGCAGACATAGTTACACGGAAATAATCTGGATCTTTTTTAATGATAATATGAATTCCATTACAACGTTGCGTACATAGAGTACTATAAAGTCTTACAAAAATAGTGTAATAGTAGATTGTTAACTAAGGGATGAAAGGCACCCATTTCTGACGAGATATTTTGGCCAATAGTTCGAGTCTGAAATGGGTGCCTTTCACCCGAATTAAACACTCTACTTTTCATTTCGAATATGAGGAAAGTAAACACAAGCCATATATGCAAAAAATATTTATGGTATTTATGGAATTATTTTAATTATTTATTATGGTATTTATTATTATTTTAATTATGGTATTAAATTATTTATGGAAGGCATTTTCTCGTTGGTAGAAGAAAACGCTGGTTGATTGTCCCTGACTGGAATTAGGTTATTTCTAACTTATGTCAATGATCTATCTAAATTAATTTTGACGCGGTTTAATTGGTGTCTTAAATAACATCACAAACAAAAATTCTACAAAGTTAAGAATTAATATAGTATTAATCGAAGTGTGGCTGTATAGGTTTCTGCCGTTGCCCAGTGTAACTACGATTTATTAACTAAATTTTTTTTAAACTACTTTTCTGCCCTAGAACTTAAAAGTATCACTTTCAGCCCGCTTCTTAGATAATTTACGGTCTACTTTCAGACTATGAGAAATGAAAAATATTTTAATTATAATATATTATTAGTAGACTGAAACTATTATAAAGTCAACTAAAAATTAACATATATTTAATATTTTTTTATTGGATTAAAATTATTTATGTGAATAAAACTATCGCTTAAGCTTTTGATCTTTGAACGCGGTCTGTTTACCTAATTCATACCAACTTACAAGTAGGTATTTAGTAAATTATAATTTTCCATCACGCTTTTATAGGTATTGAACTGTGAAATTAATATACTTTTAATAAATATTATCACTATAACCCACTGAATATTATACTAGAAGAATACTAGAATATTATACACTATTTTTGAAGGACCTTGTAAGTAGGTACTTGAAATTCACCTTCGTACGTTGCTATTAATTACTTTATCAATAATCTATTATAATATTTTATTATATATAGCTGGTTCCTTCAATGAAATTATCTGCTTGATTGACAGAGCTTAGACAAACGGTAAATCGGGATTCTCAGTACAGTCAAATCCTTTCGTAGGATTGGTCTTGCAAGGGCAGAGTTAATAGAATAAATAAATCAATTTCGCTACCATTCGCTAGTTGAGATTCTGCCAGTATAGTTATATATATCAATTTATCATGATATAATTATCTACATTGCAACTTGCTTATTTTCAGAATACCTATCTATACGTAATATATATCTTATATACGTATAATAAAATCGAAACAGAACCCTGTCTGTACATGAAATCATTGGTCACAGGATTAAATGATATAGAATCCAAAACAATATTTTTTAGAATGTTTGTCTGTCTGTCTGTCCGTCTGTTCATGTATCTTTTTTTATAGACAAGAGGGCGGACGAGCAAGCGGTCCCACGTGATGGTAAGTGTTACCGCTGCCCATGAACACCTGCAACACCAGGGAGCATGCGGGTGCGCAAAAATTGCAAAATCCTATTCACAGCTCACGTGCATCACAATTCACGCAAGAACCACTGGACGGATTTGAATGAAATTTGACATACTTATAGCTTATATAGCCGGGTTAACATTTAGGATACTTTTTACCCCGATATATTATAGAGGTAATATATATCATAGTTGCTGGAAAATGTAGTCCGTGTAATCGTTGAATTAATGGCTCGGGCGACGATATCGCCAGCGAGAGAATCGTACCAGTAAAGTGGTTTGCATAAAACAGTATAAAACATTTATGGCAATGAAGTAAAAGGCTAAATTAAGTAGATTATTTTATAATAAATAACAAGTTTTTTAACGATTTTTATCGCCACATTTTACCGCAAATTAATTGGTTACGTCGGGAAATATTTTTTTTTGCTGAGTATGGCACGAGAGCGCACTAATCTGTCTTCGTGTTGTAACGATTACGACTACAGAGATTTCCGTAGGAACCAAAAAGAAATCTCCTTACAAGATTAATGAGTTTCTCTATGACGTAAGGACAAAGATGGAATTAGATTTCTTTCTTAAAAGTATTTACCTATTTAGTTATTAAATGACGTGAGAGAATGCCCACTGATTTCTTCTAGTTAGGTACACTTTACACGAGTGAGGGTTGGAATAAGATAGCGTATAGCTATTAAGATATTCCAGCTGGCCTCAACTACTTTTTTTTTTTGGTAAAAGAGACAGCAGACAACCGGGTAGGCCACATGATTAAATATCTGTATAATTATTCATGCGGGTGGGCCAGATGATAGTAACTAGTCACTGCCACTACGCCTGCTACGCGATGGGACACCCCTGAGCGCTGCCGCACTTAAGATTTAGTGTGAAAAGTATTTGAATTGCCGCTACTCTACCATGCATGGAATGTATAACAATAAATCATTCGAAGAATTGCCCCAATGACGTTAACTGAATTTCCCGCCTGTTTACCACCTTTTCTATACTAATTAAAAATCGTCAAACGTAAATTTTAAGTTTCACTGGTAGATATAGGCGGACACGTTCTGATGGCTTTATATTTGTACTATATGTCTATAGGGATAGTGACAAGATAATGTGACAGTTTGAAATATTAATTTATCTCACTATTTAACCAAAATTTACTATATAAAATATACGTATTATCTGCCGTGCAAACGTTAAATCGCCGTAATGGCACTTTTTTTTATGGAACAAGGCGGCAGACGAGCATGCAGTCCACCTGATGGTAAGTGGATACTGTCGCCCATAGACAGCCGCGATACATGCCAACATTAGTCCGAAATGACAAATGTTAGCACGCTTCCGGATGTGCTAATTCTCCAAAGGTAGGCACCTTTGGAGAATTAGGAATGGATTCGGAGAAAGGGTTGGGAAAATGGGGAGGGATAGGATGGGAATGGGTTCTGGCACATCTCACTCACTATCGAAACACGTACGTACATTAGGGAAATGCAGTACATTTCAAGGTTATCTTCTGTGAGAGAGGGGTAACGTGGCCAGTCGAGCGCGCCCGGCGGCTGTTGGATTGCAGCGTGCACTCTCCCCTTCAAATGACGTTTTTGAGTTGTTTATTGAATTATGAATAAGTGTAATTTTCTCGGTTTTCTCTGCGATATCCAGAAGTTACCTAAACAAAATATCATAATTGCAGTAAAAGCTCACTCTGAGGCTTTTATTCTGAGGAATAACAATTAAAATGCGGTAAAAGCAATTCATGTAAAAAATATTGTGCCATTTAAACTCCTAAACATTTTTTTATGAATTCCACCTCACGATAAAGAACTAAAATGCACTAACATTTTAACTAGGGATTGGGAAGTCTCGACATTTTCAAAGTCCCGGGACACAAGACGGCTCAGGCTCGAAGTCCCGGGACGTCCTGGGATTTCGAGACTTCGAAATAAGATTAATGTAGAACACATTTTCGGTGAGACGTATCAATAAAATATTCATTTTAGTAAAATCAACATATAATTCACATAAATAAAACCAAATTCTGACATTTGTAACGTTAATTAAAACAATTCTCAAAAAATATTAATAATTAACGATTAATAACTGATCATAAATCGCCAGTTTAAGAAAATCAACGATATATTAGGGGTTTAAGTATGTAATTGCCGATTTGTACTGAAAAATTAAAACTCGTTTATTTCTAAAATGTAACATATTTATTTAATCAAAATATTTACCCTCATTATCTATACATTGTTGCCATCTAATCGGAAGTTCATTTCTGCCTTTGCGATAGAACTCTGGGGATGGAGATTTGACAAACTGTGTGAAAGCATTTTGTACTGCCTCTTGGGAAGAAAATTTTTTAACACGTAGAAAATTGTCGAAATCACGAAAAAAATGGTAGTCCGTTGGAGCAAGGTCTGGTGAGTACGGAGGGTGACGTATGGTTTCTAACTGCAGCTCCTGTAGAGTTACAACGGTTTCTCGTGCAGTGTGAGGTCTTGCGTTATCATGGAGCAATAATGGTGAAGATCGATTCACGAGTCGGGGCTGTTTCACTGCTAGTTTCGCCATCATTGTTCGAAGTTCGGCACAGTAAACATCTGCTGTTATTGCTTGACCAGACCTGAGAAAGCTATAGTGAATAACACCATGAATAGACCACCAAACAGTTACCATTACCTTTTTATTGGTAAGCTTTGCCTTAGGGCACTGTTGCGGCGTTTGACCTGGGGTCAGCCATTGCATTTTTCGCTTTCGGTTATCGTAAAGAATCCACTTTTCGTCACATGTCACAATTCGATTCAATATTCCTTCATTTCTGTACCGATTCAACAAGGCAACGCAAGTTTCAACACGCGTTTCTTTCTGCAGATCAGTCAAATCATGAGACACCCATTTTTCATATTTTTTTATCTTATTGATTTGATGCAAATGAGTCAATATTGTAGGTAAGGTTAAACCATGCCGCTAATTCCTGGGTAGTTTGACTCGGATCGGCTTCCACCATCTCCTTCAATTCAGCGTTATTCACCTGTGTGGGCGGTCTTCCACGTGGTTCGTTCTTCAAGTCGAAGTTTCCATTACGAAAGCGTTTAAACCAAAAACGCACGGTTCGTTCATTAGCGTTAGTTCCGCGTCGCGGAACTCGTATTCAAAGATTACTCGGATTTTCGAAGTATCCATCTTTCCCGTCTAAGCTGAATAAAAAAACAATTGAAAGTCAAAAATCGAATGTTGCACATTTTTTAAAACAAGAACCTCATAGGTATCATGTGAAAAAAGTTTCACTCGAAAATCTCACACCATGAAGGTTTTATGTCAATTCAAAGTATCTATTACTATAAAACGGCAATTTCATACTTTAACCCCTATTATTAAACATAAATAAAACCTTCCAAAATATAATGTAATAAAATTCTACCATTTCTGATTTTAATGTTAGTTTAACTAATTCTTCTCTTATTGTCATAATCACAGAATTATTTCTGTCAAGAAATTACCCGTTAAGCTAACAGATGGCGTTGATGTCAGTGACAGAGCGAAGGAGCGGCGGCGCTAATAAAACGTATTATGATGACCTTTCGTAACGAAAATTATTATAACATTTATGAACACTGTTCATATATGTCTCAACTCGAGTCTCAACTCAAAAGTCCTTGGACACGAGTCGTGTAAATTTGGCTAAAGTCCCGGGACTTCGAGACATGAGACGTCCCGGGATCCAATCCCTAATTTTAACTGATTTAGTGCATCCTCACTGAGTAATTTCATAGTTTTTGCTGTGTTAAGAATGTTTTTAATTATGAAGACTTGCCTTGCCACAGTGTTTGTAGAAACGCGCTAGAAAACAGAGTACCATAGACCATAATAGACCATAGACCATATACTGCGATTTAACCTGTAAAATCAAATATATTGTGCAGTTGATTGCAGTAATGTTTGTAGATGCTGAATTTTAATCTGTTTGCACCAAAAACAAAAGTTGCAGTAAAATATCGTTTTTTTATTTTCGCTACAGTTATTTGAATAAAGATTATTTTTATACTTAATATCTTAACACTCATATGCCTTCATTCTTAATAGACGTACATCAAGAGAAATACCCACTGTAACAAGAAAGTAATTTTATTCCACGTTTTGTACGTTTTTCTCATGATATTATGGCGCTCTAGCATTTGTACGGCAGTTATGCCGTCAGTAATGTTCATTAACACTTGCGGTTGGCAACAAATGTACCTAAATCAGTAAGTAATAAATGTCAGTTAAAACGGTAGACGCCGACAATTTCCCTTTATTTTGTTGCTGAAATATCAAGTGACAGATTACTCAGTAAATACTTGATATACGAGTATTCTACGAAGCCACGTGAGGTGTCCCAATTGTCTCCTTGTACCAGAATCATTGGATTTATCTCAAAACATCACAGTATATGCTAAAACCAGTGTCACATCTCATCATGCTAGTGTAAAGGAATGCAGCGGCCTCCACTAGTGTTACAACGGTTTTTGAAGCAGACACGCGACGTCGACACGTCCTTAAACAATAAATATCGTGCATTCTTGTTGGGATCGTATGTTTTTGTTTAAATAGCATCAAACGACCATACCAGTCCACTCGGTGGTAAGTGGATACTGTCGCGCATAGACATCCGCCAAACATGCCAAATATCAGTCCAGAATGACAAACGTTGGCATGCCCCCGGCCGTATGCGCTACTTACGTTTCGAGATATAGGATTGGATTTGGAAAAGAGGGTATTTTATATACATCCCACTTTTTGTTCTTTATATACTGTAATGTCATACAGGTGATAATTCTTGAGAGAATTATTTTGGAACGAGCAGAGTACGTATAATATGACTGTTTCTTCCACCCACTACCTATAATACGATTATAGGATTAAACAAAAAAATAACTTCTACTACAGATATTTTCCAGTAATACAAAAATATCGGAACAGTTTGTAAATTGTTGGAGCTGTACGAGGGCGTGAGAAATGAAATTCAGACGTCAGATGACAGTTTCAGATGGATCAACATTATAAGGCTTCAATATTATGAGTACAAGTATAAGGGTTCTGTTAACTGTAATCCAAAATAATAAATACGAGTATGTTTTAAAAAGTTATTTTAAATCGTTTGTGTACATTATAATGTTATTGACACTTGTCCTAATAGATTATTATCGTTTCTTATTGATGACGCAATAAGACTCATGGTGCCCTTTATGAAGTACTATTTAAGTCGGAAACATATTCAACTGAAGCGAACCTACAACACCACACGTGACATTTTGAGTATGCACACTTGGCTGATGCCTAATGTTACCATTTATTTTTATCCACAAAACGGGACGCCTACTAATTCTTAGTTAAATAAAAGTAGGTATATTAGAAAACAAATTGTTATCGTCACATCTAATGCGCCGCACCTATATTAATTCTGTAAATAAATAAATATTATTAGGTACTAAAGTGTTACAATAATGTTTGTCTTTTGTGCAGAATTTACGTTGTTCCATTTTTATGAATAGTTAACATCTCCCCATCATCTTTTTCTCCTCTTTTTCAATTTTTTCATAATATTTAAATAATAAACATATAGGAAATAATTATTCACACCGACATATAATACAACACAACCGCTTCTTACATTTTACTTTTATATACTTCGTCCGATCAAGTTAAATTATCGCGATAAATGTAAGCTCCGAAGTATAAATTTGTATGTGGACGACAACGTCGCCAAAGGGCAGAATACGAACAACACAACCAAATCGTTTGGTTCAGGAAGCATCACGTGGCTTAGCGTTATGTAATGTAAGTCAAGTGTGCTTCTGAACAGCGTGTTTTCATATAAAATCTGATGCATTTGGATCGCCGTCACGTAATGTGTACCCGCTACAATAGCACCATCCCATTTCTTCCCGTGGGTGTAGTAAAAGGCGACTAAGGGATAACAAAGTCGCTACCACCAGCGCTAAGGAAATGCACCACTTCTAAAAAAGTGGACTCGCCCAACCGCTTGGTCAGTGTGGCGTTTTAAGGTCATACATGCACAAGGGAATGTGCATGAGGAGGCCCATGTCCAGCAGTGGATACTGAAAGGGCTCGTTGCATTGTATTTAATGTACGTAGCATCACGTAAGCTCAGTGTGATCGCTCGCATTAGCGAGCGTCAGGTAAGGTAAGCCGAGTGTGCTTCTAAACAGCGTGTTTCCGTATAGACTACATGGGAACTGATGCGTTTGGATCGCCGTTACGTAAGGTAAGTGGCATCACGTAAGCTGAATGTGTTTCCGCCCTTATATCTATGTCTCAATTCCATGTGGATTTTTAAACGAGTTCTTTTTTTACGGTACCCTTTTTAAGATTTACAATAATTAACCGTATCAAAATATATTTAGTTGTTTTTGAGTTTACATACACTTTTGTTATAGGAAATTTCGTCGGCTTACTGCAGGAACTCATTAACTGCAAGAAGTCACTACTATAGCGGCACGCTAAGATGGCCGTTTTTTCCGTTTGTCCGCTCAAGAAGTTTCGTATAAATTAATAACTACGTTTGAAGGAGCAAATTACTGTTCTTTATTGTCAATAGTGACGTGCAGTTAGTCATAAAATTTATCGAATGTATAATTTTAGGACACAAAATTAATTTATTACATTGGTTTCTAAACTATATATATTATGGTCTAACTATATAATATGGTCCCGCGAACAAATCTTTTCACGTTTTTACTAACAAAAAAACAGCTAATACGATCGTCACATATAGGATCGCTGGCCAGCACAACTACTACCTTCGGCAAACTCGCGTCAGTGCTTAATGCAAAACAAAGCAGTTTCGGCTTGACGTTGCTTCATGTGACTAAAGGAGACTGGGAAAAGGTTGTGAATAGAACTGTTAAGTTAAATTAATAAGGGAAGATTATGAAAGAGATGTGAAAATAGATAATATTTTAGAAAATGATCTTATAATTAATGTAGGTGATGATAGCAGCGACGACAGTGATTAAATATGGCCTTTTGTGGCACTTTTTTTCTGTCTCTTTCTTGTGTGCAAATATGTATGTATATTCATTTTCATTCCAATATTCAGTTCATTCAAATATATTAAGTAAACATTTATATTTTCGTTTTATTAAAACTTTTTAATCAGCTACTACTTGCAATACTAGTTATAAATCCAAAAACTTATAGATGCGACTCGCATTTGATTATATTTTTTGGATAATAAATTGATATTTCACGTCACCATTGTAATGTGTCAAAACGGCCGTCTTAGCGTCCCGCTAGAGTAAGTACAGTTAATAGTATCATTCCATTCGTCGCGACGGATACTATATAAAAATTACATTTTTAGTTTAAAGCTTATGACATGGTAATAAAATTGATAATTGCATTTTTTTGTTCCCATGTACGATAGGTAAAAATATAAGTTGTTAGAACTGGCTACTGTACAATGTGATAAAAAAAAAAATCTAATTTTGAAAATGGAACTCTTTGCTTGTCAAACGCCATTAAATTTTCAGAGTAGTCATATGTTTTTAGTTCCGAAAAATTGGACAATGGTCAATCAAATGCTGTTTTTGATATAGTAACAGGTGATGAAAGTTGGATCTACTGCTATAAGCCTGAAACTATTAGGTAATCTGCGCAGTGGCTCTTTCCTTTCGAAGAGTTGTCGACGAAAGTGAACAAAGGACGTAGTGCTGAATAGGAAATGATTGTCTCCTTCTTTGGCAGATCGGACCTCTTTGCTACTATAACTTTAGAAAATAAAAGAACAGCAACTGCGGACTGATATGTAAACAGCTGCTTGCCTTCTCATTTGGATAAGTCGACAACGACGCCCACGAAGCAGAATGATCCTCCATCACAATGATCCCAGCTCACTCCGCCAGACAAACGAAGTAATTTTTGAGTATTGTAAATGTATAGTTAATGGGTCATCTGCCACACATTCCCGACTTTGCGCTCTGTGATTTTTATTTATTACCGAAAATTAAGGATAAACTCAGAGGAATATGTTTTATAAATGCAGAAGAGGCAGTAACGGCCTTCCAAATGGCTGTTGAAGAGTTGCCTAAAGAAGGGTGAGCTGAATGCTTCACACCATAGTTTCATCGCATAGAAAGGTGTATCGATGTCGCGGAGAATACTTCAAAAAGCAATAAAACAACATCCGTCTTTATATCTGAATTCATTTTTGAGATTCTAAATACTTTCAGTGTCATCCACGTATTATAGCAGTCTTTTTTATCAATTTAAGAAATAATTATTTGTTATTCCTCTTATAGCATTTTATTACAATAAGTTATTAACTTTTACTTTTGGCTTTAAAAAAATGTTTTGAGTTTCCGTTCTTGATTTTAAATTCATTGACAAGAAAAAAAAATGTTTTTTTTTAAATAATTATATTTGTGAGTTTTTAACAAATTCTTAATATAAAGTTGCTAAATACAAAACTCCAAATGTGATATTTTTAGATTTTTTTTTAACATTTAATGGGAATGAACAGAATGATGAGTTGAACTGTTTTAAACTTCGGGAAAGGTACCGTACAACATCGTTTATACATATAAACCGAACATATAAACGATATGTTGTTAGATTGTTAGATAGCAGTAACAAATTATGTTTAATTTTTTTAATGTACGGATTGTAGGAAAATCTCCTTCCTTCTTTGTCACTAGATGTCGCTGTACCGCTAGTCTACATCGCGCTATCGTTTTGTTTATGCCTAAGTCAAAAGTTTAATGATATTGTAAATTAATTTTAATCACAAAACTCACAATATATTATTTTTGGGTGTGTAACTGCGGTCCACAGGTCCGCAGATGCATATTATGCAATTCATTGTAATAAATGCATCAATTTGAGAATACATTTTATAAAAGCACTAAGCAGTCTAGCTAGAATAAAGTAGGGTAAGCACGTTAGCGAATTCTTTAATTAATGTATTTTGAAATTGAACATTCTTATTACGTAGTACTTAAGTTTCAAATTTAACTTTTTTATGGTACTCCTCCTCATCTGAGAACAATCCCGCCCACCCTTAAAAGTTGCTAACCGGTTTTCTTTGATAAGAACGTATGATGTAGCCTATTCCCATATTAATGTAATAAATCAGAACTTCAACATCCGTTTTAATATCATATTATTCTTATTTACAAAATGTATACTATTTTCTACAATATATAAAGAGTGTTGGCACAGCAACAGCCACTGAGTATCTGAATAAACAAGCATAACTAGCGATTGTATAACTATTAAGGCTCTCCCAAAATGAGCGATATTATCGGTATTATCGTAACGCGATATTGTGGTAATTGGTCTAGCGACTCTTTACTTTCACCGCAGTGCGATGATCGTCGCTGTGTGTAAGATCTCATACGATACCATACAAAATGTACTAAGACCAATTATCGCATTTTGCGATAATACCGGTCGATATATCGCATTTATGTTCGAAGAGCCTTTATAGCATTCCCTGTATAATACGAGTACATAGTAATTAATTGGGATTCCATTGCTATATATAATATCTAAATATGTTTAGAATAATAATTTCGGTGTTAACGATTACATAATGAAAATGGCAGTTTTAAATTTTTACAACCGAGTTACTAATTGAAAATTAAAAAATAAATTACTGTGAGTATACTATAAACTAAAGACTTGAAATTAGTTAGTATTTATTTAGTTAATGACATGTAATGAAATTAAGCACTTTAACCTTTCCATTTAAGTACTTTGTTTACGTGGAATATTTGAAACAAACATTTAACCTGTACTATGTTTAGGGTTTTCAACTATCCCGAATTCAGGCCCCTGGAACGTGTGTCCCGTCGAGGATACCGGCTGGACTTACTATCACTTTACTGAGTGACTCCTGACTTACTTCGACAGGATTGGACATTGACAGAATACGTTTTAAAATTTAAAATTTCTAATTGCGAAGCATAATTGACACTGGCAGAATGTGCTAATTTCACCGTATATACAAAGAAAAAAAGGTTAATTTCACTATCACTATCACTAATAAATCACAAAATTGTGTATTGTACACAATTTTTATAGTAATCAAACAAAAATTCAACTTCACTTCGCCTCACTCATTTCGACGGGACTGGACATTAACAGGATACGTTTTAGACTTTGAAATTGGTAATAACTAGAAATATTGACACTTGTAGAATGTGCTAATTGCACCATTGCCATATATGAAGAATAATGAGAATAGGCTAGTTCGTTGTGACGTTAGAATAATAAAATCTGTTAGAAACAAGAATATCCTGCTTTATTTGAGATCATCCCTCAATACTAATGTTAAAATCGTGTGGTTGGCCTTAACTAGGTTGTCGTGTAAGCTAAAATGCCTGTACAGTAGTCAAAACTGGACAGTAACAATAAAAAATATTTATTTGTGTATTGTGTAAATTATATT
Organism: Sesia apiformis; assembly: GCA_914767545.1. Lineage (NCBI taxonomy): Eukaryota > Metazoa > Arthropoda > Insecta > Lepidoptera > Sesiidae > Sesia > Sesia apiformis. Next base: position 6,075,686 of record OU611950.1, on the reverse strand, counting down.
GAGTATGAAATAGTGTAATACTATTTCAAACACAAAGAAAACGTATTTATTAGCGTCCCGTTTTCTGTTTATTATTTTTATACACAATGTTGAAAAACTTATTTTCAAAGTTGTCAACCCTACTTATATTCCACAGCTGAGGAAGGGACTCATGGTCGTCCAAGCGCGAAACGGTCCAACTCCAAGTATTTCGCTTTGTTACAATGTCATAAATGAATGACGGTAATATTTCTGGATGGTTTGTGTTATTCTTTGTGCCTCCTTTGACACAGGGAATCCTAGTGTAGGTCCATTGAATGTGATATTATTTTATTACGGTATTATGTAATATGATATACCTAAATGTTACGATGTTCATGGCTTCATAAAGGGGATTATATCATAAATGTTTATTACCATTTTATCAATTAAAACAATTTAATGAACAACTTCACTTTTTTTTTAATTATCTTTAATCTTCTTTTAATAATAATTCAAATCCCAAATCTATACAATACTCGTATTTATATATTCCATTTTTTACTAAGCAAACGAATTAAGATATCTTACTATATCGTTTTAATAGTTATTATTTATTATGAATCCACCAATCTGGGCATTAAAATCCCTTATGATTACAAGAAGAGGTCCGCGCTCTTCAATGAAATGTTATATAGGCTGAAGATGAATATATTTATATTTTTCACTAATGAACCTTTACTCAAAATGTTTTCTTGGTCCCGTATAAAATTTTAATCTATTTAGAATCTATCTGGCTTACTGGGCATTAGATGCTAATTGCTGCGTAGGTAAATTTGCAATTTAAATAGAGTTAATTAAAATAGCGGCACTCTGTAGGGATTGTAAGGCGCTCTTTAGAGGAGGGGCTGTGCGGTCAGACTGAGCAAACTACCGGCTTTTGTTGGACTAATTTGTGATACGACACGACACCCGAAGCCTGAAGTCCACACCACGACACAAGTTGCGATATATATTGTAATATATCCGGACACAGTATAGGCATTTGTGTTAGCACATGGTTTACACTATTGTCGAAATATTCCGTGACGCGGCGGTTCTGATACAAAGTGTCGATACAAATGTGGTGTGGACGAGGCATAATGTATATTGACGAATGAAGTTGTTGTTGGTATAAAAAATATATTTTTAGATTGACAAACAGTAGCACACTGAGATTTAATACCACTTAATATAACAGTAAATATAAGCACTGATAAATATGCCACACACATCCTCAACGACATATCACTTTAAAGGACAAGGTTAGAATGTAGTTGACAAGGTACAAAGTACGTACAATTGCGGTTGATAAGCTGTCAACCACATAAGAGAAATAGAACATTTTGAATATTACGTAATACTTAACAATTAAAGTGTTGAATTAAGAGGTGCTTTATACTCTATTTATCACTAAGGGCTCTAATAATTTATCTTCTAAATATTAGTTCAAATAAGTATACATATTAAATTTTAGTAGTAGTACGCTGTGGTGGACAAATTTGTCGCTTCAGTGCGTATTATACCTAATTTGACCTCAAAATGGAGGCAGTGCGAATAAGAAATTACAGCGCTATTCTAGGAAGGGCCCTGTGCGGTCGGATTGAGCAAAGACAACTAGGAAACTGCCGTCACGTGCTGAGAAAATATGGAGTGTGTGTGTCACGACACCTGACGCTCGTGTGTTTAGGAACTAAAACTTATTATTACATATTTACTAGAAATGGCAGTTGAGCGGGCGGCGTACATGGTCACAACCGCCAATGAACATCTGCACATCCGATAAGGAGGAGATAGCAAATGCACTGGCAATCATGCAGGGCCCCATTTCATTTTAAATAAAAGCATAGTTTTATTTTGTGTACAATTTTGTCATTCTATATAAAATTGTATTGCTCATCAGTCAGGTGTTTGAGCTCAAATTAGAGTAACGGAACTCTGTCAAGATTAACGATATGAGGTCGGATTGAGCAAAAACAACGATATAACTACCGAGCTAATTATTTATGATGGGGCGCTACATCTGGTATTCCGTCATGTTGGAAGGATATACTACTCTATTCTGCAATATGTAAAACTTACACACACAAATAAATAAACTGTTATTATACTTCACGTAAGCAGCGAAAGAATTATGTCCATAAAGCCAGTACGGCGGAGAAAAATGTGAAGAAAGGAGTCGTCGGTGGAGTGAAAAGGATGATTATGAATTTCGTTCTGAAAACGAAATTTGCATTTCATTTTTGATGCATTCAAATATATTGAGTGATGCTGCCGTTTCATCTTTTAATCAAAAACCGTATAGAAAAAGAGGTCATGTAATGGGTTGGAATAGGTAAGTCAGCGGTGCGCACAGGGTGGCTAGGATTTACATATCAGATGTGGATTCTGGCTGGTAATCCCTTAAATGGGAGTATATACAATGAAATATATGAGAGTAGAGAATATTTAAAAATAAATTAAAGTGGTGTCAAAATAGACAGAAACAGATAAGAATGGATATATTAGCCACAGAGCACGGTAATAAACATTTCAATAGCTTTTGGAAAAAACAGATTGGCCGTCCGGTGAGCGTTGACGGGGTGCATGATCCTGCTCAAATTTCAAATTTATTTAAAGAACAATTGATAATACGGGCGCCTAAGGGATCCTCTAATGACGCCTTCAATTTTAAGACCAACACGGAGAGTAGTGTAAGATTTTCTTGTAAGGATGTCACTGAAACCATTATCAAAATGACTAGGGGAAGTCTCCCGGATAAGATGGACTCAGTGTGGAACATTACAAAATATGCAGATTTTAAATGTATCTGTTATCAATGTTTTATACACTCTGTTTAAGACATTCCTATTTATCTAATGATATGACGAAAACGTTCTTTATGATTGGAACTCCAATCGTAAAGAATAAAACTGGGGATATTACAGATAAATGCAACTATAGGCCCATCTCGCTTGCGACTATAACGGCCCGGGTGCTTGACAGTGTGCTTGATATCACTTCTGTAAAAAAGCATCTCTGTAGCACCTAAGCTTACACGATGCTCAATTTGGTTTTAAATCAAGATTATCTACCGAGAGTGCACTCGTGTGTATGAAGCATACTGTCAGGTACTATACTGACCGAAATACACCTGTTTACGCCTGCTTTCCTGACCTTCTTAAAGCTGACCACGTAATCTACAGCCTATTGTGGAAGAAGCCCTTGGATGCGGGCGTATCGCCAGAGTATGTGAGGCTGTTCAAATATTGGTATGGAAGGCAGGTAAGATGGGTTGGAGCCTTGTCGGGTGAGAATAGGTTGGAGTGTGGGGTCAGGCAGGGAGAGTTGACTTCACCTAAGCTCTTTAACCTGTTCATCAACCAGCTGATCGTCGAGCTCAGTAGCATGCACGCGGGCTGCTATGTGGTGGTTATGTGAATAGCTTTAGTTATGCCTATGATATGGTGCTGCTGACCCCGTCGGTCAGCTCTCCAAGAAAGCTGCTCGACACCTGAGAGTCACGACCTGACCTATAATATAGTACAAAAAAGAGTGAGGTATTCATATTTAAGTCAGGTAACTGACCAATGGATGTGACTCGGAGGCATATTAAGGTTCGATTCCCGGTTCAGATAGGACAAGTTTCAAAAATCTTGATTACAGTTCTATTTATTTTTAAAAATAAAATGTTGTCTCCATTAAGTGAAATTTCCTGTCTGCAATATTTAAAGTACTTTCCCTTCATGTTGCATCGAAATGGGACGTCCTGTATAAGTATATGCGCAGATTCTGGTACATTTAACCAGTTAATTTCTCTCAAATAAGGAACATATATTCGCTGGGAATTAACACTTCTTATGAATTTGTCCTTTGTGTCACCCCCATTCAATGTACTCGTATTGACTAATTAGGCTGCCATCCTTCAAATCATAAACAGAGACAATCCTAAGTTTCTACGTCCTACAAATAATAATTTATTTATATATCCTTATATATCGTAAAAATAGCATTTTATTAAAGGCATGTTCTGTATTCAATGATTTGTGTGGCGAAGATGAACGCATCGACTTGTTTTTTAATGATATAAATGAAAATAAGCGTATTCTTACTGCTAAATATGAGACTAGCTTAGATAATACTAAATTGTGATCTCGCAAAGTGATGTGCAAATTCTTATTTTTCTTAGTATTGTAGCAGCTTTATGTAGGCTACTAACTATATTAATAATTCATATGGAATATATATGTACTCGTAATAACAATAGCTTATAAGCCCCCTGATTAAAATAAAATAGTCGTAAGTTTTATCTGCTTCAAAGAACTGATAAGCTTTTACATTTAGGTCGACGTAAATAAATCTTTAGTTCGTCTACGGATCTCCTCATTCCTGATTCGATCACGTAGAGAAACCCCGAGCATAGCCTCTCGGGTTAGCAAGCTGAAGTGGCAGTGGGCAGGGCACATAGCTCGAAGAACCGATGGCCGATGGGGCAGACGGGTTCTCGAATGGAGACCACGTACCGGCGGACGAAGCCGAGGACGTCCATCTGCTAGATGGACAGACGACCTCATAAAGGTTGCGGGCACCCGCTGGATGCAGGTCGCTGCCGATAGGTCTAAATGGCGGACAATGGGGGAGGCCTATGTCCAGCAGTGGACGTCCAAGGGCTGAGAAGAAGAAGAAGAAGAAGAAATAAATCTTTCTTAGACCATTCTGTGTTTTAGAATTAGATCGAGTGATTCGAAACTTCGAACTTTTATATAGATGCATAAGGTTATATATAAATATTACTCGGACTAATCTGAGAGCGAAGTTATCGGCCCTTAAGAGATATATAAAATCTTGGGGACGTACATAAGTTACTATAGTTTAACGCAGTCTTAGACTTCAGTAAGATCTGTGTACTTGACTGTAGAGTTTATTCCTTGATCAATCGATGAAGTAGGAGGTTCCCGCCATCGAGGCTCAATATGTCTATCCTATCTACGGCGAAGCAGAAGGGCAAGATAGATAATGGTTTTCATAGTATATATTATATATGTATATATGACGAGTCTTGTACAGTAGTACCCCTTATTCCACTATTGTATAGTCTTTATTTCCCTAACTACCAATCCGCATTAGACCTCGCAAAAACTTCCTTGTGATTACGAAAGGAAGCACATGTACTTATTGTAGTAGGTAAGTTGATATTTTTTATAGAAAGAAAGTGGTCTCCACTTACCTGGTGGTAAGTGGATACTATCACTTCCCAGTCCACTTGGATGGGAGTCAGAAGTAGAATGGAATAAGGAATCTCTTGGAATGGAATAAGGAATTTCTTCCTTATTATTTCATATTATGCATTCGACTAGACAAGAGGGGTGGGATTTGATGGTATAGAATAGGATGGGATATGATCGGATGGGAAATGAGTTCTGGCATATCATACACATTACGGGATTATATGTTCTGTATTCACTACCGAATCACGTACATAGTTACGGTAGTCTTCGGTGAGAGAGGGTTAATTAGCTACTAGGAGGCGCCCAGCGGCTGTGGGATTGCAGCGCACACCCTCCCCCTCCAATTGCAGTAATAAGTAGCTTCAAGTAACTTAACTCCTTTGATAAGCTTCTTGACGAGTATATTTCAAACAGGTACTTCATCTTTCATTTCAAATACATCAGGATTAAAAAGGTTCGCTCGTGGGTTATTAACATGTAGCACACTTTATTATCACACGAATAATGTTAATCCTGATTTACATAAGCGTGGGAACTGACTGTTATTCACAGTAAACTTACTTGACAACTTGTGTATGTCAGCTACGTAAATAAGTGAAATAATATCGTATAATAGTAAAATCGTGCATTTGTATTTTTTTTTGTATATAGAATAGATGGCAGACGAGCGGGCGGGTCACGTGATGGTAAATGGTTACCTGCCACCTGAAACACCAAGAGGCTTGCGGACCTTACGACCTTGTTCACAGCTCTCTTGAAGAGCCCCATATCGTAGCGTAATCGACCCATGTCAAGGAAGTGTGGGTGAACCGCACGACGATGACGAGCAGTGGGATGGTAAAAATCCGAAGTTCTTCAGAATATTCCCCATTATACAGGCGGTAAGAAAACACGGAGAGACACAACATTTCTTCGGATGCTGAGCGCTTCTAGACCACCTGTGAGAGTGATATAATTGACTTTAATGAATGCAAAAGTTGACAACGACATTTTTCTTTTCATGTATGGCAACGGTGCAATTAGCACATTCTGCCAATGTCAAGTTTTCTTCATAATAAAAAACGTAATTTCAAAGTCAAAAACGCGTCATTTCAATGTCCAGTCCCGTCGAAATCAGGAGTTGCTCAATAAAGTCATAGTAGGTTTACTGAGGACTGAGGAGGACTCTTTGGAAGCACACGAAAAGCGCAGTCCTAAGATTTTATTTAATAATCATAACCATTAAGCACAAAAGACACTTGGAAATTTAATAAACTATCAATATTACAACTACAAAACATACAATACACAATTTTTACAATAATCAAACAAAAACTCAACTTTACTTCTCGAGTTCCCGCCAAAAAGCCAACAACGACATTAACCCATTAGTGGCCAAATGGAAATCATAAACGTTCCTGTCACTAAATCTTTATTTCTACAAAGAGGGCATAAAAACAGAACGAAAAAAAAATTAAAATGTTATTATTTTTTAGTATAGTCAAATGAGTACACATTTATAATTTAGTAGTTATGAATGTGTACTTATTTAAGTACAGCGGCCACTTACAGGTGAAAATTTTCAAAGCACGACTTTTCAACGCAGAGCGTTTTACGACACTTCTTACATTGCCACCGTACGTACTCTCGAATGACAAATACCACATCGCAATTGATTTTCGTATTTTTCTGGGTAATGTTCTACACCACCTTGGGGCAAACCTTGGACGGGTGAAGAGGAAGGACGTGTTTTCTTTAGTATTTCTTGTAGTAGATAACACCTGGCAAAACTGCGCCGAAATAGCAGTTGATCCATGTGATTATCTTTGCTCATAAAGTCATAACATGCAAACGCCATGCATTTACAATAGCAATCAATATCAATCATGTTTCCGGATTAGCCGATTACCAATGTTTTCGTAATGTATCTGTATCCACACCATAGAACGACCAAAACCGTATTAACCTCATTTCATATTCGTAAAAAAATAAAATTATCTAGCTGAAATTTTGAAGGATTAGTACAAATTTACATATAGTAGTAATATCTACATTAACTGATCTTTGAGCACGTACTCTGTCGACACGTTCGTGGTACAAAACGAGAGAAGGATGAGTCAAACGTGTGTGGGTGGGGGGGACACTTTCATGGTGACTACACTTTATTATTACTTTCTCATACATAACGTCCGGGATTGTTGGCCTTGCTAACTTTTACGCCGGATTTTTTTTGAAATAATATTACCTTTATTTGCCAAAATGTTATATAGCATTTCACCCACGTATGATCTTTTCCATGTGTGAGAAATATGTCACAAATATTTATGTGAGTAGTTATTTGTTGAAAATAAGGCTAAGATGAGCACAATTCTTTCCCTTTGAAGTCTACGGGTGAACTCACAAAGGACAATAATAAACAACTCTAGGCGACATTAGAACGACGAGACAAACTGATTTGTTACATAAAACTCACTTCGCCTACCTTTTCGCATCCGAATTCCCATAACGTTATTTTGTATAATTAATAAAACTTTGCGTGATGTTATTTCACTGTGAGTTCGTTATCAAATTGCGTTAATAGAATACTAAACCCAACAAAGTCGCATGGCCGCTTGCGGCCGTCGCGTCGATCATATTTCGTGACCTCATGACCGATTCGTGTACATACTACATAGTATTGCCATCAAAATGTTTTTAAGCTCTTAATTATGATAGAAAAACGTAGCTTTACTCTTATAGGTCTTATTTGTTTTGTTTTTGTCACGAAGCATCTCTAATACATAACCAGTAACGAGTATCGATTTTAAAACTAGATAAACATTAGTGGCAGTATGCAGGTACCTGAATTAAAAACTAATTATATAAACTTTTTTAAATTCAGCAATTTTGCACACAAATTACTCATTCGCACCGCGTACTCTATGTACTCGCATCGATGTACATAGACATTGGAGTAGGTATCTAATAGTAGCGATTTGATTAGCAGCTGTTTATGAATTACGTGTGTGGCGTTGCAGGTCAGAGTAGCGTAAAGTAAACGATTTTTTTGGGAGAAAATTTTAAGTTCGGAAAAAAGTCGTAGAACAAAGGTACTGGTAAATGTCAGGAATAATAACAACGTTGACGGTCGTCTACCAATGGCTGATATAAAGGCGTTCATGTATAAACCTAACGATAATTTCTAGGCGATATTGTGCTGGGTATTTTATACGAGTACCGCAAGTTATAAGTTGCCGATCGCCTAGGCACACGTTTTACTGCTTGGGTACGCGATACCTACTGTTAACAGTGGGCTTAGGCTGCTTTACGCGGTATATCACTACCGGAAGCGGTTAGCGAATATGTCTGAACGAAGGAATTATTGCATACCCACGCGAATATCGTTACCGCAAACGGCAGCGCATATCGCTTATAAGTACATACTCTTATCTGAACAGGCCTTTAGCGTAAAATTAGGAAGACAATTAAAAAATTTGGTAATTAAACAGTAAGTTGTATTTATCTGCTTATAGTATGTAAAACACGACACTGTACCTAACAATTTCTGCCATCCTTAAGATTAAATCCTCCATCCTTAACCTCCATTGAGAAGTATTTACCTAATAAAGGGTAAAAAATTGTCTCAAAAGATAATATAGCATCACTTTTTACTTTGTTAAGCAAATAATATACTCATGTTCTTGAAAACGGCTTTGTATCGCGCAAGGTTGCGGGGTGCGTTTAAATTCCACTTAGACACCGGGTTCGCCGGTAATGCGAGCACATAGCGGAATAATTTTAAATAAAGCAAGACTCAAGGACGATTTATGCTACACCGTATCACGACAGAACTAGGCCTTAAGGCCGTGATACACATGACTGTAAAAAAGCATACCAGAAGCAAGTACTGAGGGCGAGTAACACGTGTTATTCGCACAAATGCGTACCAGTACCATTCGTAAATGCGTAATACCAGTACTCGTAAATGCGTTGCTGGCATATGGATTCAGATTTTGCAAGTCAGAAGTATGCGTTATTAATAGTAGGCCGGTAGATCGCAAACCGTTTGATTTTTCGTGTGCGTGTGTTTCCCGCGGGGAAGCAGGTACGGGAACTACGAACTTACGAGCCTCCATTTTGTGGTTTTCAACTAGCACTCACGAAACGTTTCTGCTTCTTACCAACATGTGTATTGAGTCATCATCGCTTGCTAGTTATTAGTATGCCAGGTACTTTCGCCTGGTATGCTTTTTTATTGGCATGTGTAGCACAGCTTTAAGTCACGCACGGACGTTGGCCGTGACGTAGTAAAATAACTCTTTATTTTGGCAATTGCTCAGCCTATGATCAGCTTGATACTGTAATGGTCTAGATTGGATTATCTTTTCTTAGACCATGCCAAAATCGAGCCGAGATTAATTTCCCAAAAAGTAAGGTATTACCGAAGCGCAGGACGTATAAATCTAAACTTTATATACAAATACGTAATAGAAGCGTACCTCGCCCGAAATCCATCATCACTATGCAGCATGAATTATTTCTACGTGCCCGGTCTACGTGCTCGGATCGCGCTCCACACTGCGCTTCCCGGTACGTGGGCTCCATTAGAGGACTCCTCTCCCATCGGTTATTGATCCTGCGGTGGTGATTTCATTTTTTTGCAAAAACCGTGCTTTTTATTTAACAATTAAGTGGGTAAATAAAACTTATCGAAAATTTAAATGAATCAAAGTGATTGCAAATGCGTACAATTTTCATGTCAGTTTATGACTAATGAAAGGAATTCGATGGTTTAATTTCGGGAGTATATCCGCTACACCCTGTATACAGGATGTGTTCGAACGTTTCTGTCTGAGACCATGGATTACGTTCATTATTCTCAGTAGTTAACATCCTTATTATCAAAGTTTGAAGAAGAAGTAAATAAACACGAAAATTCATATTGTTTGTCGATCCACAGCAATCAGCGTTATCATTTATGATACATTGTATTAGAAACAAATACCTTTTTTGATATTTGCAATCAAGCTGCTGTACCTTTTCCTTGAGGTAACTAAGGTATGCTAAACCTATGCTAAGTAAGCATCAGTTACAGCCATATATTAGGTGGCCGTGTGATGTTGGCCTACTTTAAAATAGCAAGGACCGCCCCCATCTCTTCACATGGGTGTCGTAAAAGACGACTAAGAAATAACAAAGTCACTACCCTAAGCCTTGAGAACTGCACCATCTCTATAAGAGTGGACTCGCCAACCCGCTTGGTCAGTGTGCCATTTTAAGGCCATACATCCCTCGTGCACACGAAAATGTGCTTTAGTAAGCCCATGTCCAGCAACGGACGAAAAAAATAAGAACTGGTTACGGTTTTACACTTTACTTTAAGCACAGATATCGCATTAACCTATGCTATTTAATCATAGCATAGGTCGCAATACATTTTATGTTAATCTCTTAGAATACCTAGTTTTTCAATACAATAATGAATATTAATTGAATCTTCCGGGCTACTTGGCCGAGGTCTTCTGGAATCTCTTTCCTTTCTTCCAAACGTTTCGTCAACAACTGCGGTTGACATCTTCAGTGGCGACTGCGTTCACTTTCGGAGAGATGTTATCTCTTCGGCTTCTCGAGCGCAACTGACTCGACGACTGTGGCGCCTGTCTCTTCCCCGTGAGCTTGATGTCTTCGGAGTGCTGGATACCAGATATTACGGAGTGTTAGATTCTCTTCTTATTTTTTTGTTAAAATTGAATTCGTTAAAATTTTAACAAAAAAGAAGAGAATCTAAGACTCCGTAATATCTGGTATCCAGCACTCCGAAGACATCAAGCTCACGGGGAAGAGAGACGAGAGGGGGAGACAAAAACAGACTCGGTACACACACAATCACAACTACCCTCGCCCACTATAAATATCGGTGCGTCAGTACACACACAATCACAACTACCCTCGCCCACTATAAATACCGGTGCGCCACAGTCGTCGAGTCAGTTGCGCTCGAGAAGCCGAAGAGATAACATCTCTCCGAAAGTGAACGCAGTCGCCACTGAAGATGTCAACCGCAGTTGTTGACGAAACGTTTGGAAGAAAAGAAAGAGATTCCAGAAGACCTCGGCCAAGCCCGGAAGATTCAATTAATATGAACACCGGCCGAGAAAGCCTACTCTCCACTAGAATAATGAATGTTACGTTACTTTGCTTTATCTTCCACTAGGTACGAGTTTATGTTGTACTCCATAGCAACTAGGTACATATAATGTACACAAATCGACACCTAGCGAAAGACCTAAAGTCTGATTTTTATTCGAGTCAGGGATATGACATGTAGAGCAAATTTCACTCTGTTTGACAGATTTCATATCCCTGACTCGAATAAAAATCCGACTATAAGCACTTAGACAACTTTTATGATTGGATTGCATAATAAACTTTCGCGATTTCCTGACTCCATTAATTACTTAGTTTTTCGTGAAATTACGGTGTATCTTTAGAAATCTAAACAAAGATATAATCTCTTTGTTCTTTAATATGAAGAGAAAGAAAACTCATCAACCGCTAATCGTTATGAAAGTATAACCCTACCCTTATGTCATCTTTGTAAACTCAATGTGTATACTCTGCATTTGTGAGATCAGATCACAAAAGTTTATGTAAGTTAAGCGGTTTACGTATTATGGAGTTGCTGTCAAACAAATAACGACTGTTCTCATGTAGTCGTGTTAAAATCTTTAAAAAGAATTCTAATATTCGAACTTTGACGATATGGCAGAGGGTCTGTGAGGACGAGTTCAGAAACATGCCAACGTATGGTAGACACGTACGTGAGTACAATACGACATAACTTAAATGTTCTTCCCAAATTCCATCCATGGTTTCTAAGCTTGTAGTAATGCAATATAAAAAATAATTTAATATAAGGTTTTAAAGTTCTATCCTTTGTTTAATCAATTGAATGGAGTTAGAATTTCAGAATAGCAGTGTAATCTCCGAGTTGTATCGTATTATATTAACTAATCTTAATTGGAAACAGTGGTGATAAATAGGGGTTGCCCAGTTGCGAAGTCGTGAGTTCAAATCTTCGTACTCTACTTTTGCACCCTTGTTTTTCACTCTTGGATAGATGATAAAAGATCTTTTTTTAAGTTATTTTTTTCCTATATCGTCTTTTTGTTTGAGTGTTTGTTGTTTTCGAACGTAAGGTTGAATTACGTAATGAGTTTTCTACGGTTACCATATTTTTAACAAGCTAAAATTGGTCGTTAAAAAGTGGCGTTAAAAGTTCAATGAGTTTATTCTCAGACTTGCGGAATGAATGTGATTATCTAGAGACGTGTGTTGCGGCCGTCGCGTCGCCGGGTTTATGAATGCGTTAAATTAATATAATGTAGAAAACTTTACAGTAGCTGCAGTAGTTTGCAGACATCACTTTTATATAACAAGCAAGCTGCGACGTAGATGTAGGAAACTAAATGTCTTTATACAGAAAATTGTTTAAGTATAAATTCCACGTTCACAGGCAGCTTATCATCTAGTGGTTCGTCCGTTTGCGACACTTTCTATGAAAAATGATCATTACCGAATTAAACACACTCAACCGTGAAAGCAATAGTCAACTGCCTGTATTATAAGTTATAAACGTCTCGCCCGGTTATGTATGGCGTCATTTTCCCAGCAAATTGCGTTGCAAACAGTACGTTTCAACTCATGTTGGTTTATTATACTGTAAAGAGAGTCATTTATTATCCTCATTCTCTACCATAAAAACACAACATTAAAACAGTGTTCAATGTTAATCTACAGTTTCTAGATTAATTAGATTCGTTAGACGCTAAAACGTTTTTGTAAAATGTGTGTACCTTTTGCAGTAGGGAGATTATTGTTCAATTATCTGTACTCATGTTTATATCATACTCGCGTTACCAATTTACACATCTCTGCGAAACTGTTTATTTTATAGATTCTTTTTTATTCGGTACAGACATGTATTAAAACTTGTTGAAATTCATAACACCAATACACAAAAAACATTTAGTATTTGTTGATAAAAACAATGATATTGATTTTGCATTTTAACGGTCGGAAAAAGGTCGAACACATCTATGGACACTTCAATAATCTGTGATAAGAGCTAGAACAGAATTATTTAGGTACATACTCGTACTCGTAGGGGTTTTCCTAAAAATATACAAAGAGTATTAGTAAATATTGCGTAATATAATAATGTCACATTGTATAGATATAGGTTCCGTTAGAATCAAAATATATGAACATACACATCAATACTTTAATAATAATAATAAAGAATTAATTTCGGGCATATGCTCATATATATAAAAATACACACAAATAATAAAAAAAATAAAAACATGAACATACAAACCATTACAAATGAAATTAATATATAGAGACTACACAACGCCACTAATATGTGCCCCTGTCCAGTGCATCATTATAGGGCAGTCCATCCTCTACGCTAGTATCTCAGAAAGCAAGTAATAAGGGCCAGAATGGAATGTTTTTAGGTATATTAGCGTCTTGCTGACTGTATCTACCAAACAAAATCGAAGAACCAGTTAGCGCGTACACTAGTAGAATAATAAACAAAGATCGGTTACAGAAAATATTATAATCATGGTTATTACGATACCTTTGTATTAAAATTCTATAACATATTTTCTTCCTGAAAACAATGCCAGAAAAAACTCGTAATTTGCCTCATTTATTATTATTATTCCAAGCTCGAGTCGATAACGGAAGTCCGAGCTTCAAAGTTATTGAAAAATATTTGTTATTATAAACGAGCACAGATCGACAAAATCCTGTTGAAAGTTCAAACAAAGACGCGAAGCTCCTTTAGGTGGCGCTACGAACTTTCATATACAAAGATTTAAGAAAATAAAGGGGGTTATTAAGGCATGGGTCAGTATCGATCATCTGTCAATGCAACTTAGTGAAATCAATAATAAATTATACTTTTTCTTTATTATTTCTTGTCGTCGGCACGTATTAAATTTTTGTATTTTATTTATGTACGTATTTTTCTTCTTCAAGTCTTCAATCCACCGGACGTCCCACGACGTAGCATACCTGAATACGTAACTAACACTACTGTAGTAATGGCTGGATGAGAAGAGAAAAAGATCGTGAATGGTGGCTATCCTAGGAGAGGTCTATATCCTGCAGTGAAGCGACATGCTGATGGTATGGTATGTATTTTCATATGTGTATTGATTTATATATTACTTATGTACATATCAGTATGTGTTATTATTCTTATGTTCAGTCAAACAAGAACTACTCTATGCGCTATATATACTCTCATACCTTTCTAAACAGAAAAGGTTTATCGTTTGGTTAAACAATCAAAAGTTGACAATATAACTACCAGTAGACAATATAAGTTCGCCTATTGACAACTTTTGTACAGTGAAGCTTAAATTTTAATAGAAATTATGTTTATTTATATTTTTGTTTGTAAACCTTTGTCTAATGAACACGAGGTTCAATTAGACAAGTTCACAGTTGCCCAGCGAAAGTACCTACTCACATACTTTAGCTCATACCTAGCTAAAATTATACACGATCTTACCTTATAAACTATACTTTATAGATTGATCGCAGATTACGCTTTCAAGTACTTTTCTCAGTAATCAATCAATTCTAATTTTCATACTCTTACCGGACCCTATATAGCTCTAGGCTAAGAAAGCTACGTAATTGTCAGTAACAATTGGATACCATTTAACAAAATTCCGGGAATCTGCCTCACCTTCATCATCAATCGTGGATGTGAATTGACGTCGATTGATTGGAGCGCGATGTCCCGATTCACTCCGCCGCACACAATCATGTTAATCTGAGAGGAGGCTTTAGACTATACAAACAATCGCACAATCTGATGTAGTTAATTCATATAGCAGGAAAATAGAAATCAATGCTTGTATGTCAACTGATCTGTCATTATAATGGGGAATGTTCTGAAGAGCTCAATCTAATGCCAACTTCGGAGTTTTATCATCCCACCTCTCGCCAGCGAAGGGCGGTTTATCCTCGACAAAGAGTTACTGTGTAAAACGCGGTCCTCAAGATACTTTATGCCGCGAAGTCGGAAGTTGTATAACGAAGGATTGTATAAGGGTGTACTGAGGATTTTTTACTTAATTCCGACATGGGGCTCTTCAAAAGGGCTGTGAATAGGATTCTGCAATGTTGACAGCGCACCCGCACTATCCCTGGTGTTGCAAGTGTCCATGGGCGGCGGTGATCACTTGCCATCTCGTGGGCCGACAGCTCGTCTGTCAACTCTTCTATAAAAAAAAAAAACTGAACTGAATTTGATGTTATATTTTCTGTGTGACGCCCGATGAAGCAAGTCACACACCTAATATGCGACGTATTACGTGCACGTGACACATTTTGCTCTCATATGAGATGTACAAAAGACATCAACACGTGTTTGTAATACAAATGTACTGTACCTACATATCACGCAAACATGATTTCAACTGAACATGTGCGTTATATAACACGGGCGTCAGAACTATCCCCGAAGCCAGAAATCATGGATTCCGTCCATCATCCTGAGTTCATTGACAAGAAGATTTCGATGAAACTTCTTTTGAAAAAGATAACATAATTTTACGTCATTAACTTTTTTTAAAAAAAATCAAATAAATCTGAAAGAGGATGTTAATCTACTTAAGATTACTTAGAATCATATGTCAATTCAGTCAAGATCATGAAAATAATTCAGGTTTCAAACTTCGGGAAGAATTCGGACACACTCTGTATATTATCTGTATTTGGTACTTTGGTTTGTGTCGTCACATATAAATCTAGTAGCTCTCTACTTAATCCTGATAAGGTTCATAATGAGAACAGGGCAAAAAATAATATTCAGCTCTGTGGCTTAATGGCTAACTCACGCACTACGAAAACGTCACTCACCACCCGAGGTCTTGTCATTATCTTAGGTAAATCATTATTTTGTCTAAGGTTATCCGAAGATGTTACTAAAAGTAATGACAATAAGTCCAATGTTTATTCAAAAGAAAATCTTTAACGATTTCGTATAAATGAATACTGAAAGATAGATAATTTTAAAAACAAATAACTCCTACAATAAACTGGAGAAATAAATGAACCAACCAATCGAAAAAAGTCCAAAGAAAACTGGTAGCGACGCAGATCGTATAATTACAGATAGCTAGCTACTCATAAAACCCAAGAGATTTCCAACGGTTAAAATTGCGCAATATCTTGCGGCCGGAACTATACAATTGGCAATTCAAAACTCGATTTCTTATTTAAACTACATTACAGACTGTATTCAGTAGAAGGTCAAGGGCGAAAAAATTTAGGGGCTTAGTACGGCGACAGAAATGTAAATGGCCTTGAAAAAATACCTATTCTTACGAAAAAAATTCAGTGTGTATGTTATTAAAGAAATTATAGGCAACTTAATATTTGAAGGTTTGTGTTCTAAATAATATCGCCTGCAAATCTATTGTCTTTTTAAACATTTTAAAAGTTATTTGCACCGTGTGTTCTTTTGTTACACGGCACATACTTGCACGCTTGTTGTGACAATTATCACAGACATTGTCACTTACATACAAATAGTAATAAAATTAGCTGAACTTTCGACAACAAATTGATTTGAATATGAAACAAATTCGTGCTGTGATAGATTACATCGGTTTGTGGGAAACCTGAAAATGACGAATAGGTATCGTATCATCTAACATCGAATCAATATATTTTATAGAGAATTAATCCCCGAAAATAGGACATATTGAATGTCTATTGTGTGTATAATGTAGAAGTATATATGTAATTTATGTACTTTGGTACTAGAATGATATTAGTAGTTTACAAACGAAGACGTGCATATTTTTACTAAGACTATTTTCGAAGAAATGAGATTTAGCGTAAAAAACTATCCCGCACAAATGTGGAATATAAATTTGAATATAGAAATACTAATTATATAGAAGTATATACATAAATAACGAAATGATTAAATAAATTAACCCGTTAAATATTATTTTCAGTGTATCAAAACAAAAGTGGATCTAGGTAAGTCTTAGAGAAATGTAGCATTCACGAAATTAGAGTACGCGAATAAGCAAGCACAATAGTTATTAGCTTTGCCAAAGTTTAGCAACTCTACAATCTACATAGGAATAAGAATTTGGTGATGTTTAAATGCTTTTCGAATCGCTACCTACAGAATAGGTCGGAATTAAAAAAAAAAATGTGAGGATGGTTTAGCATTAACGCAGCATGTGTTTGGCATTTAGCTAATTAAATCTAATAGCATGACCGCTTTAGTTGAAGTCATGATCTTTCCCTAGATTGGTGAACTTAATAAGAAAAACAATTATCATGAAAGCGGTAGGTATTACTGTGTGGGTTGATTACTTAGGTAAAGAATGCCAAAAATGTCGAGAGGACCGGAGCAAAAATTTATTTTTATCTACCCATTTGTTTACATCGAGTTTAAATAATATGACTTAAACTAAATTTTTTGAAACTTTTGTACATTTATATTTTCGTGAGTTATATTATGTTAAGTTTATTGAGCTGGCCAGCCTATATCCAGCAGAGGATAGATATTCTATGTGTGTTATATGTACCTAATTGCATGTAGCTATAATTATAGTTTTTTAAATATTATTATATACATATGTATTAACCGTCTGACTATTTGTTAAATTCTACCCCTACCACTTTATTTCTCGCAAAGCGCAAAGATTAAAAATACTCTAGTCTTATTAATTATTATACAATTGCGACATTTTACAATAAATAATAGTAGATAGATAAATAATCGTAACCTTATACGGTAGAGTAGGTAAGCTCGTACAACATAGCTCGTTGAATCGGTATGTGGAAGTGGCAATGGGCGGGAAATTTTTGCCGCAGTGCTGATGGCTGGGTAGACGAGTCCTCGAATGGAGGTCACGTACAAGCGTAGGGACGCCCTCCGGCCAGGTAGACCAACGACTTGAAGAAGTTCGCCGGTGGTGATTGGATTAGATGAGCCGAGGATTGTGTATGGTGGCGAGCCTTGGAAGAAGTGAAGGTTTTCCACCAGTGGAGAGACAGGTTGATGGTATGGTATGGTAAACTTATCCCGTAATCGTGCTGGGCTTAGGTCTCCCCATGCAAATTGTCTTGTGCATGAGGAATGTATTTATTGGCCTTAAAACGCCATGCGGGTCATGCGCCATTTTAGAAGTGGTGTGGAGCTTGTGATAGCGGCTTTGTTGTCCCTTCGTCGCCTTTTACGACACCCGCGGGACGGGATGGGGTGGTTCTATTCTAAAGCCGGTCGACACCACGTGGCCAAATAAATAAATATATAAATTTTTGTCGGTACCTAAGTACCTATGTTACATTAATGAAATGAACGTGTTATTATGAGATGTTTTATATTCTAAATCGGGTCTGAACGCGTATAATAAATTACCTTATATTCCTACTCGACGTTTCGGCACGGGTTACACCAGCCGTGGTCACGAGTTGACTGACGAGGTGTTGAAGAGGTCACGAATTGACTGACTCATTGAATTATGTTTTAATGTTTGTTGTGTTTTAAATATTTAGAGAAAAATCTTGAATATATGCTTTAATTTTATAAACTATTATATATAATAAATGAATAAATAAATACACATAGAATAGCAATTTAAAACTAAACCTATTTGCACTGTATTTACCTATGTTAAGTCGTCCATTTGTTTCACTCGGAAGTAAGTCACGCTCGGAGAATTCGATGTCTTCTGGCCACAAGTTTACCATGTACGTCTCCACGTCTTGCTCCGGAACACGCAACACAAAGGACTTAAAACAAATATTATTAAATTAAAAGTTAGAAATTGTATAAATTGTGACACCCCTTCAGCACCCATGATTCCAGCACTACCCTATGGTTGATGTCCGTACAATAAAACCTTACATTATTATAACTTATGCTTAAGTACTTTTGCTAAGCATAATCTTCCTCCTTAGAAAAAAGCCATTATATTTACATTGGAGACGAATTAAAAAAAATATATAATTTTCACTAATTTATATTATACTAGCAACTTGCAGTTGTGAATAAAACAAAAAGAAGAACCATAGTTTATTTATAATTTCCAAATATAATGTTACCTATGCTTTCGTTAAAAATGTTACTATTCTTTTGGGAGGACAGTATAACTGTTCAAGACCCCATCACCACACACGGCCTTCCGCTCTTCTCACGCAGCCACTACCAGCAAAGTCGTTTGGTCTATCTGGGCGGAGGATAAACACTTACACCCAACGCTTATACAACACTACACACAATACTACAAGGGGGGTCCAAAAGTTTCTGACCTTAGAAAGAAAAAGGACAGTCAAGTTAGCTCTAAACTATTTTTATTTTTGAATATAGTCTCCATCTATTTGAACACACTTTTCGGATCGATTAATTAGCATTTCTATCCCAGTATAAAAATAGTCAAAGTTTTGTGTTCAAAATGGGCGAAAACCGCA
The DNA here is from genome assembly GCA_914767545.1 of Sesia apiformis. Taxonomy (NCBI): domain Eukaryota; kingdom Metazoa; phylum Arthropoda; class Insecta; order Lepidoptera; family Sesiidae; genus Sesia; species Sesia apiformis. The sequence goes on along the minus strand of OU611950.1, from coordinate 6,055,998 downwards.
GCGGTCACTTCATCAGAGGAAAATCTTCTACCCATTAAGTGCGTCTGGAGAAGCCGTACGCACACCTTTGCGTAGTTTTCCACGACGTTTTTGCTTGATTGCTTCTCGTAGTTGTTCTATAAGGTTAGCATAATAGCTTTCAGTCACCGTACTAGTGCGTTCTTTTATACCTATAAGCAATATTCTTTGACGATCCCAGAATATCGAAGCCATAATATTTTTGGTGGACTGACTCACCTTTACCTTTCTAGGCGGTGCTTTACCAGAACGATGTCACTTCATCGACTCCCTTTTGGAAAGGGGATCATAATAGAGAACCATAGTTTCATCCCCAGTAACAACTGACTCCAAAAAATAGTTTCCGTTCACTTCGCTGCATATTTGACAGAAGTTTTGGCACCCACCTTGCACTAACTGTATTCCTGTATTCATATGAAGATGTTCATGAAGAATCAATCCTAAGGACTGTTGTTTTTGAAAGCCCTGTCCTTGCTGCTATTTCTTTCGTCTTTAGCCGTCGTGCGCTGAGAAATTCTTACACTAATTTCATGTTGTTTGGAGTGAGTACCTCAACGTGTCGACCGGAGCGAGGTTCGTCGTCGATGAACTCTCGTCCTAAACGAAAGCGGTTACACTAATCTTTGACGGTGGAAAATGATGAAGAAGAATCCCCGTACACATTATCCAACATTTGATTGATATCGGTCGGGCTAAAGGAAGCTTAATCACGAAACGATATTCCAGTTTAAACATTTTGCGACTTCCTGTTGTTCTAAGAGCACAAGTGGAGGAATCAAAAGTAACGAGGATTGAACTCCAAAAATTATACACAAATTAGCAGGATAAATGACAATTACAATGACGTATAATTTGTTTTTTTTATACATCTAGAAATATGTCATGCTAGAAACTTTTGGACCTCACTGGTATATCACTTTTGTTGTAAACTATACACGCATCAAGATATAAATATATTAGAATATGTGTTAATAGTCCCCTAATACCTCCCCTGCGCTATAAGCACCTCGATATAGTTAGTAGTCAGTAGAGGGCACAGATAGCTGGATGCGGGGCGTGTTCACTGTTCCAAGCCAGTGGTTCATCATCCGCCGCGGTTGCCCCACTACGGTGAGGATCATCTCTAAAGGCTGTCGTGTCGACAATTTCAATATAATTCCGTTTTAATAATATGCATAGTTCGGAAACTGATTAAGTAGTGAGTAAAATATAGTGTGTGATGATAGGAAGTTTATACAGTGAAATATATTGAGTGATTAGACTTAATTAATCTCAAAGTTCTGGTTTAAAAGAGAATATATATATAAGTTTATTGTGTTAAAACGATTTAACATTTGATAATCTGTATTGAAGGGGTAAGATACATTCAAATATTGTAAATTAATTAGGAAATTCAAAACATTTCATTTTAAAATGCACAAGTCTTGGCTTAAATGTGTTGTATTCTTAAATCAACAAAATAATTATATCATTAAACAATTAACATTTTATTAAACTTATTTTTAAACATTAAACATTATTTATATCACTTAAACTTATTTATTATGTATTAAAAATATTAAGAAAACTAAAACAATTCATTTAAAATTTAAATATTAAATTTACAAAGTTAAATAAGATATTTAATAAATTGTATAGATAGTAGTTTCAGTTTGCAATAAACAACACAATAACACTTGAAAATTATTTATTCATGTATTATAACAATTACACAGGCTGTCGCACAGGTATCAACTTCTCTGCTGGCAAAAGTCTAACAATACAGTCTGTACAATAATCTGTACCAGCATTATCTGTCCACCTTGCACCAAGAAACCCAGTTTTTTGACACCCTACACAAATAGTTTTGCTCTGATATACAGGCAATGTCTCATCTAGTACTCTTTGCTCTTTGGCAGCTTTTAATAACTCCACCACATATCTACTGCTATCTTTTGTCTCTATAAAGAATGAAGATTCCTTTATATCACTGTCATGTGGATCTACCATTTGAACAGGAACATGCAGCTGAGGAAAAAATGTTGATTTCCTGTTGAAAATTGACTTATTTTTCTCCCTCGCTACCCTTTTCGGTATTCTACCAGGTATAGGCAGACCTGCTTTAGCTAATTTTGCAAAGTACTTCTGTATCCTACTCATGACTTGGATTGGTGTACGTGTGCCAAGAGCTTTTGCTATTTTCTTATACCTCCTTGCTTCTATTGTCTCCTCAGGATATATTTCAAGTAATTCTTCCAGTCGCTTCTGTTCTTCATATGACCATAACTGGTTGAATGTCTCTGGCTTGCTGTCTGTAAATTTTCTACCTCGCACTTTAGTGGTATCCAACTCTTCTTTTATTTTCGGATCTCTAAAATCATCATTTTCAAGTGAAGTATCAATTCCATACTGACTCCAATCTATATTTGGTAAATCTGCAATAGTTTGTCGATGTGGAAAATTTATACTACCAGATTGTAATTCCTGTACAAATTTCGAGGGATCTTCCAAAGCTCTATTCTGAGCTGTTGCTAAGTCTTCTATGTCTTTCAGAGCTTGAATTTTTTGTGCTTCTAACTTAACAATATATTTTAGCAATTCGCAATAGTCTTTGTTACCACGTAGAGCGAGATGGTCTGTTTCAAAAGCGAATTCATTATCTGATTCCGGTTCCTCATGTTCAGTCATCTGTTCTACTATTTCTTCAGTTTCCATAGTTGCCTGAAAAATATGAAAAATGCTGTATTCAACACACATTTGAATGTAACCAAAAAATGAAGAAACATGATGTCTGGTGTAAAAATACCGAGTAGCCCTAAGAGACTTAGTATTAAAATTAAAAACAAACTGAACAGTGTACAACAAAAGAAATGCAAACCTGAATACAGAAGCACTTCTCTCGAAGGTTGGTCCGGGCGGTAAGTGTAGCTTTATTTTATAATTATTGTTTTTTCTATGGGTTAATCGCAGTATCAGTTGTCAGGTGTCTATAGGTATACATTATAGGACTAAAAGCCGCAAAACGAGAAAATACCAACATAAAGTATTATACTGTCAACAAATCAAACAGTCAATGTCAAGTTTTGCATTCAAAAACATGGCATAAAACATGTTCCAAAATCTTCCTTTGATGCACTATAATAACATACTTGATCAAACAACGCAAACAATATTTGCCTCTAATTTGTGATTTATACAGCGCGGCGCAATGAATTAATTTAGTACCTTATTTCCGTACTGGTCTATTAAGGGGCGTTGACGGAGCATAACTAGGTGACGTTAGAAGTTACCGTTCTTTACTCTTCAGAACGTTCTGCCTTATATGCGCCATCTGTTGGTTTTCTCTAAAACTATTACAGAGTAATATTCCGGACAAAACGTAAAGTATTATAGTACCGTTCTTGTTACTAGATGTCGCAGTAATCGAAAATAATAATGTTCCTTGGATGGTGGTAATGTAAAGTAGATGGCACTGTTAATATTTCTTTTGTATTATTACTATATATAGAAGATTATTTTATTGTAATTGTTAGATTATCTCTTGGGAAATTAAACTTTTATTGCAGACCTAATAATTACCTACTTTGTAACCTGCAAACTAAAACTCATTTTATAGTTCTAAAGAATGTAAGAGACCTATTCAATCATGTTCCTCCACGGATCCGTCCACGTGTCATAGATCCACTCTGTTTATGAAATTTCATACGTTAAGTTAATTTATATTCGCAACAGTAACTATGGGAAATTTATTGAAAAAAATATATACTTCTATGTAATGGGACAGCCAGCTGTTCTGTAACATTATGGAAAACTTTTACCGAAGAAGAAATAACAGAAGGTTGCGTAGTTTCATCAGTTATGTTTATGTCTATCCACCTGCAGAATTCAGACGTAGGACGTTTACGTCATAGTCAGTCCTTCATAGCTTTCTCGTTCCGATTCGATTATAACTTGCTTTGGCCTGTCACCGCCAGAGAAGGGGTCCAACACTAATTTTCAATTTGCGGAGACTTCCCCCGCAAACTTTTCATAATACCTAGAAGGTTGACATTGTTGACAAGATTAAAATAATCTCAAAACCAAGCTGTGTTGAAATAGGATTTCCGATCCTTTTCAAGGATTGTTAGGAATCGGTGATCAAACATCATGCTATAAAATCAGGAACTGATTATAAAAAAAGCTATATGTACCTATATATTAGTTAACCATAACACGCATACTCATGTAAAGGGGTAAGCAATGGTTCTGTTAATTAAATTAAAATAGGTGATTTCTGATAAACCTAAAATTGTACCTACTTAAAAGCAATTTGTTAATATAGCTAAAACGAGAATAAATTAATTAAATAAAATTAAAAAAAACATTAAAAGAGTCTCTTTACGGTTATCTATTTATTATTTTGGATTTATTTACCAAAGTGTCAAAAGTTAGGATGAAAAGAATGTAAAATATCTCCTAAGTAATGGGTAGTTACATTAAATTAGTCATTCACGCGACTTCCTTTCATTCATTCTCCAACTTATCTCACTCAACCCAACCTAATGGTTGAATATAAATGCCATCCCTACACCACTATACCCCATTTCATCCCACCCACTGCCATTGGTTTGATTAGCGGCGAGGATAACTCTAGATTTCATTATAGGTACATTTATATTCCCTTTAACCATTCCAGTGGGAACTTGTAACGGTTCAGGATAAAAGTGTCTATCTGTTGATCTACTCGTAATTGAATTAAAATCCATCCAATGGGTTTTGTGTCATATCGTCCGTAATAATTAATGATTCCCGCGGAAACTTTGTAACATACCTCGATAAAAAATATCCTAAATGTTAATCAGTTTCATGTTATTCTAAGTTTCATTAAAATCTGTAAAAGTCTATGGTTAATTAAAATTAAAATCTATGGTTTTTACGTGATACGCATTCAAACAGACAGGCTAACTATAATTTAAAAAATTGTTGTTTTGTGCTCTATAATAGGGGTCACATTGAGTTCTGGTGTGGAAAGCACGTACCTACAGGCAAAATAAGTGTTGGTGGAGCATCGTCAAGATAATCCGATGATATAAAGGCAATTGCAGAAGCCCAGTGCATTGGGAAAGTGTACCACTGATCGAAGTGAATATGTCTGGGGTAGGCCTAACTCAACTTCCAAAAATTGTTATTTAGGTTTGTATCATTCATAGTAGAACTAGATGCTGTTAATACTTTGTTAATGATATTGCAAAGAAAATTCAATTTCAAAATGATTCAAAGCTGGATTTTTTTTAGATTTTAGTTCTGCTTTGACTTATTATTGCTATGGAAATTGAGTCATTATTGGATATGAGATGGGAGTTTACAACACTTCGAGTCATATTTGCAAAATATAAAAATAATTTTTATTTTTGTAGTTATTTTTTGTATACACATGATGGTAAGTGGTCACCGTCGCCCGTGGACACCTGCAATATCACAGGGCTTGCGGATGCGCTGCCGATCTTGCAGAATCCTATTCACAGCTCTCTTGGAGAGCCCCATATCATAGCGCAATGGAGAAACCTTAGCTGACAGTTCATTCCATAACTTTCGGGTTCGTTCTTCAAGTGTCATGAAGTTATAGAATCAACTAATAACTGTACACTGCATCAATTAAAAAAAAGTTCATGTAGACACACACGGCTTTGTTACGATTTCATTACAGGTATCGACATACATAAAGATGTAGATTCTTTATTATTAAAAAAATATTTCTCTAAAAAAGCAATATACTGCAACACAGAAGTGAGATTTCCCTGCAATCAGAATTCGAGTAGGATCGTGATAAAAGTCGCCAACTTGCTGCTTGAACGCGATAAAGGCTCATTTACACAAGGAGAGTTTTTCGAACATCGCTCAAAAGCTAGTATAAACAACTGTTATCATCATCATCTGATCACTGTTATCCCTGTTGTCGTTAAGTTTTTATCATCAGTTGTAGGCGATATGCAGTTTATATATGTGTAGACATATAAATTATACCATATGTGTAGACATAACGAGTATAATTATATGTACTTTGGTCGCATACGAGAATCGTATACAATATTCTAGCCCGAACCGTTCGAGAAACTCTCCTTGTGTAAATGAGCTTTAAGTTGGAGTGATGCCAGTCTTTTCGTCAGCGCACAAGCACAACCTATTGAATTGATGTTTCCTGGCAACAACTAAGTATACAGTAGAAATTGTTCCGCCTTACCAATTCTTCAAATTGTACAGCCTTAGAATAAAAATGTTAAGTCTGTACCTATTCTTAGCCATTACCTTTTTATCGAAAGGTTTTTATATATAAAAAAGGCGGCACACGAGCATACAGCCCACCTGATGGTAAGTGGACAATGTCGTCCATAGACATCCGCGATACATGCCAACATCAGTCCAGAATGACAAACGTTGGCACGTCCCCGGATGCGCTGCCTACCTTTGCAGATTAAGGAATAGATTGGGAGAAAGGGTTATGAAAATTGAGAGGGATAGGATGCGATGGGAATGGGCTCTGGCGTATCTCACTCACTACGGAAACACTTGTCGAACATTGTCGAAATACGTTAAATAAGGAAATGCACATTTCAAGGTAGTCTTCTGTGAGAGAGGGGTAACGTGGCCAGTCGAGGGCGCCCAGCGGCTATGGGAATGCAGCATGCACTCTCCCTCTACACTCCCTCTCCTCCTCTAGGTGGTAAATGACCAGACAGTCTACTTGGTGGTAGATGGTAAGTGTCCCCATGCGCTTCCGCGATACATACTAAAATAAGTCAATAATAACGAACGTAGGCACACCCCGGTGGAGCTGCCTATCTTTAAAGATTTAGATATCGATCTGAAAATAAAGTTTGGGAATAGTTGGAAAAAGGAGTTTTCCTTATCCGGTAAAGCTCATTTACAAGAGTTTCTCGAACGCGAGTTTCTCTAACATCTGTCAAAAGCTTTTATAAACAACTGTTATCATCATCTGATCACTGTTATCACTGTGTTATCATCGAGTTTTTATCATCACGTGAACAGTTGTAGGCGAGAATTTGATGTAGTTTGGTCGAATACGAAAATCGTCAGTATATTATTAAACAATATCCTCGCCCGAACCGTTCGAGAAACTCTCCTCGTGTAAATGAGCCTTAATTCTTTCATGTTATCGGATTGGGTGTATACTGTATAATGTATACTGGTACTCAGATAAGGAGTTTGTTTTATTCCATTATACTCTTTACTCAATGGAATCAGGTGGGACGGAGAACAGGGAACATGATCAGCAGAGAGCACGTTGCAATCCCACAACCGTTAGACACACTAGACCATCGGACTATTAGACTACAGATTGTACTTAAATTGAATCTAACAACAGAAAAACACAGTGTATGGACAGAATAACAACGCTTACTCAAGAGACCGCAATTATAAACAACCGATCACGTTTAATAGAGCACACACGGTTATGAGCTGGCGGAACGCTTACAAATGCACAGTAAACACCCGTCAATTTACACGTAGGTACTTCGTATGTTCCCTGTAATCAATTTAGCGATGTGAATGAGGTCGCTCTGTCTAGGCTCAGACTACACGGAGCGATCTAGTGGAAGCAACTTAGTTATGTGTAGATGTTACTGTAAACGTCGATCCAATTTGGACAAAGCCGCAAATTTACCAAGTCATTCTTCGTCATAATAAGGAAAGATTTGAGGAATATTCTATTGACAACATTTTAGCTGAATATGGACACACTGTATTGAGATTACTGCCATATCCGGATTTCAAACATATTGTCATAGCTCAAGGGTTATGTAGCTCAAAGAAATGTTGATATGAATATGATCACAGTAAAAAAATTGATATTGGAAAAAAAATATATGATTGGTTCAGATGATTAGAAAAAAAATTGTGATCACGCAATCAAATGCTAAGATGAATGTAGAAAATATGAACATGCCATGGATGAGTTTATGAATAGGATAATAAAAACTTCAGAGAGTACTAATAGACTCTCTGAAGACTCTAAAAGACTCAGAGACTCTAAAAGTGACGATGAAGACTACTATTAATCTGATTATGACATGGAAAATACTGAATACATACCACCAGAACCCTCTAACAAAATGACCCCAACCAAAGTCTTCTAATTGATCTGTAACGTTTGACTGATGATTGATTTATAGGGGCTGTGATATAGATGTTTATTTTTTAAGATATACATAATGTGAATAAAGCTAATAGTTAAAAGCAATATAAAGTTATATCTACATACATTACACAATATAGATACTTATTATAATTAATTATCTGGTATACAAATATGCGTACATAAATAAATAAGACATAATTAGAAAAAATGTAATATGATTATCTAACAATATAGTGACTTGTTTAGTAAAGATATAAATAATGTCAATAGTTTTTTTATGGGAAAATAACAACTCCATATATTTCTCTGCCCTGACTTATTGACATATTCATAAAGTTTTGTATTTATCTCGTAATAAAGTAGGTATGCAATTAGAGGTACGGTAGTTCATAGACGTGGATGACGCGTTAGGGTGTTTCCAGATTAGCTGATGGCTAATGTTTTCGTAATGTTACCTATCTATTACTATATATAACCTATAACAATTTTAAAACGATCTCGTTTAACATGCACGTTAGAATCGGGAGAATAATCTTGAAACTGATTGAGGAAAGGTACCGTTAGTAAATTCTTATTAGAGCAATCGACTGCAGCACAAGCCGCAGCTACTGCATTCCCAACTAAGTAAGCGCAGCAATGCAATTCAGCTTAGTTCTTGAGAAATAAATATTAAGTACTTAAATGTATTTATTCGAGAAAGAGAGAGAGAGGCAGTTGCTTTTGATTAGGATCACTATTCCACAATTGAACTACCAATTGGAAATAAATGGCAATATTTGAAAAATCCTGTTTTCGTTATTACTGCCATCTTAGAATGGAAGATGCAATTGTAATGCCAAGTAATGCAAATGTACTGCAATTGTTTGCAAAGTGATTGGATTAATGTTCAGCTTCATTTTATTTATAAAGCAATTTTTTTTGGAAATCTATAAGTAAAAATTGACATTTCTAAAATTTTTATGACTTCTTTAATTTTGGATTTACTTCTTTCTTCCAATTTATGGAATTCTATTTCTTTTATGTTTAAGTATTTACCATGTTATTGTTTTTATCGCAAAACGGACTTGCCGCATTTTTAAGTGATCTCAATTAAAATAAATAAATGATCTCGATAAAAACATTGATGTAAATTCTATCTAAACACTCGCGATGTTTATAAAATAACATCTACAAATACGACATTAATTAATTATGATCATTATAGTGACCGCGCGCCGCTCCGCTTGAGCGCCCGGTCTACCCCGTACTGAGTAATGAGAGCTACGAACGTTTGAGATAGAACAACAATAGAACACCATGTGTGTGACTTTTTATTTATTCCTTGAAATATTTTCATGATTTGCTAGAACGGTTTTATATTAAATTAGTTGTCGTGTATATATATATATATATATATATATATGTATTTTGTTTGTAACGATTTGTTTTGAAGTGGCAAAGCAATGTGTACTCCTATTCTATATTTAAGTTTACGAGTATACGTAAAACAAGAACAACAAACAGTGTTGTTTATTTTCCTAACACGTATCGCAAGAAACACAACTCCGTCGTAATACGTTAGGTCGTGTACTGTCAAGCAGAAAACGAACATCAAAGACAACGCTCGTTCTCTTGCGTGTCTGTCACGCCATCAAAACATACATATTTATTCCCTTTGGTCCCTCCTATTTATTTGAGCGTAACTGGGTTTGGGCAATTGAGATACGGATCCCATTCATTCTTGTTAAATTGCCAATTGCTTTTCCACTATCTGCCAAACAAATGTGACGCGACTCGTGACACATTCCTCAATGACGTCGCATCCTTCAAATATGTCTATAGGACGACGTTACAGGAAAATATGTATTGAATTTAAAATTTTAAAGTGTAGAAGGTAAAAACAAAAATGTAATATTATCTAAGAAAAGGAACCTTATTGTCGACTGTACTTTCCTAGATATTGAGATTTTAGTGTAATCTTACAAAATACAAATTGTAGACGTCAGTCGAAGGGGAGATTTCCCTATTTTCTATATACCGTAACCGCTTTAAAGTACCACGCCGGCCAAGTGGATTAGCTAGTTTACTCTTTTAGTGGGGGTGTACTTCCTCAGGGTTTGTGGTGTAATAATATGGATGGATGGATAATTGTATGGAAACGTGACATCGAAGCCATGCTATAAAAAAGGCTTTCGACCAATTTACATATACTAGGTATTACAATTACACACTATCCCCAATATTGTTCATATTTGTCTTACATCTATCCTTTCTTCGTAGGTACTTGAAGTCAATAGTTTAATGAAATTAAAGATACTATCGCCTCTAAACAATAAATCGGGCACTTACGAAGTTTTAAGTGTCAAGTCGTTACAAGAACTGCTAAATGAAGGTTCCTCCATCAAAAACTTTTGGATTTTACACCCAACTAACCGACATTAAAGGATTAATAATAATTACGTAACGCTATTTTTTTCTCGATATTTTATTTATTTTGAGAAAATGAAATTCATATGTTTTCCATGAATCTTCTTTATCTTGAGTTTACGAAAATATCAACTCTTTATTATGTAGCGTAGCTATTGAATATCTCCCTATAAACCTGATCTTAAAGGGTTGGATTTTCGTAGAAAATTCTTTTTTATTTATATTCCTACCTTGGATATTGCTTTGCGAAATATGAACCTTCGCTTTTGTTCGCTTTTTCACCTGCTCAAAGAGTAATAATATATAACTGTGTGTATATATATATATATATATATAATATAAGTTTCCTATATTAACGTCCAATGCCAGTAGTGGGCAGCACATGGCCCTCCTGAGTCACATTGTCTTGTGTGGAAGGAATGTATAGCCATAAAACGCCACGCTGGCCAAACAGGTTGTCGAGTACACACTTTTAGAGGTAGTACAGTTTCTCAGGACTTGTGGTGGTTCACTTAATTGTTTATACCGTATGAATTACTCGAATACGCACAATTTTCTTATGATAATCGAATTTGAAATACAAGTATGTCTCGAATTACGTCACAACCTATGCATGACATAACAAGACGAATTTAGTTTTAAAAACTTAGCGAGTTTCCCCACCTCTCTTGCTATAAAAGCTGTTACGTCATTCATGGAAGCTATTCTCGTACCGTGTAACCATACCATATCATTAGCCCTTATCTCTTCACTGCTGGATAAATACCCCCAAGATAATAATCCCCCAAGATAATAATCCAAGATAATAAGAAAATAATCCCAAGGCTCTTGTTTCGCCAAAGACATAGTTACCATGGTAGAATCGCTGAAAGCTGATAACGCAACATTACGACGTGTTGATTTCGAAATGAACTTGGACAAGACAAAAATCATGTTCAATGGTCATGTTCTTCCGGGACTGGTAAATGTCGAAGACGTGACACTCGAAGTTATTGATCATTATTGAACTTGGGCAAACTATCAAACTAGGCAAGTCTAACTTCAGTAAGGAGGTCAATAGACGCATTCAGCTCGGCTGGGCAGCATTTGGGAAAATCAATGCGTTGGCTGTTCTCGTCGCCTATATCACAATGCTAGAAGACCTTAGATCATATCTATCTATGTTGAAGACGTACCGTGTAAATAGACCTTTAATCCCGGTATTGCCTAAATAATTGTTAAAATTGATAATTGGTGAAGTGCATGCTGCAATTCCACAGACACTAGGCGTTCCCATTTGGCCGAGTTACCCCGACCTTACAGAAGACTGCCATAAAATGTACGACGTAAAATGTTTTGAGGGCGTGAGATTTATACCGTACTACTGAATTTAAACTTAAATACGGATTGTAAACAAAAATTATCGCTGGTTCGGCGGTGAAGGAAAACATTGTGAAGAAACACGCATATTCCAGAATTATGACATTATTATGGATGGATTATGGCGCAAAAATCCCTAGTGATTTAGGTACTTGGGGAGGCCTGTGCGCTGCAGTAGGACGTTAGAAGCCTGATATCGAGCGAGATTTTCAACCCATTTCCCATCCCATTTCGTCCTATTCTGTGGGGAGTGTAATGAGAAGACAGAAGCCTTTCATCCCATTATGATTCCTATTTCTCACCCCAACATCATCTAATGGGATAAGAGAACCTCGTTGTCTCGTTATACTTCTCTCCTTCCCAATCCTTTTTCCTTATCCACTACACTAAATTTGGCACTACACCACCCCATCCTTTCCCGCGGGTGTCCGACTAAGGCGACTAAGGCATAACAAAGCCGTTACCAAAAGCCCTAGGGATTTACACCACCTCTAAACGAGTGGACTCGCCAATCCCTCGTGGCGTTTTAAGTATGCATGAGGAGTACCATGTGCAGTGGTGGACGAAAAAAGGGCTGCAGATTTCGGTTGCTACACTAAAACTAAATGACATTCATACAATACATTATTAAAAATCCTAGATACGTGCTAAATATAGTTCCTAAATACTAAATGCGGAATTCTTACATTAACGTACAAAATATATGAACTACCTTTTCATACAAAAAAGCATTTTAAAATTCCATTTCGTTTTTTTTAATTCTCATTACCCATCTGTGACCCATTTAATCCATGAAATGTGCGTGCACTTCCCGCATACAAATACCACGACATTTCAGATCTCTTTTTGGCAAGAATCGAGCAATAACGCGTTCGTTGACTCGACCTGTACTGACCCGGCTTTGTCAACAACTGCAATGGATTAAAAACATTTCTTTTTCATACTTACCTACTTTCAGACAAATGTTTGAACTTTCCGAACTAGATTATGGAAACTGAACACGAAAATGAGCAAGCAAGGTTCGAAACAAACGATCTAGTAGTAAGTAGAGGTTCAATTCAGAACCGCTTTATATAAAATTAAGTAGATACATTGAAACATTTGTGAATTTATAATCCAATCAATCATTTCGGAGTTCCTCAGTTAATGAGTTAATGTGAAACCTTTTTGGAACATATCACTTATGGCCCAAATATAAAAGTTTACCCTTTGAATTACTCCATTTAACATTTACATTTTTCAATGAACTTAATTTATATCAAAATTACATTTCTCGAAATATACATTATAATATTATGCATATTATAATAATTGTATATAAGTCATGAAAATTTGTATACCTATGAGGTTTTTTGTGGATGCTGAACACGATATTGAAGCTAAAATTTTAAAATGGCGGCATCAATATGGAGGCTTAAATATAAAAAAATGAAATATTTCATTATAAATGCAGAAAATTATATTTTTAAAAGTGATGTTCATCATTAATTAATTATTTTAATTTAATTAAATATTAATATTAAATTATATACAGTGGATTTCGGAGTTTTCAAGGTCCACTCCTCCTTAGTTTATCCCTTATTCGCATTTAAAACACCCACGGGGATGGTACTATTCTAAAACCGATTGACACCACACGGTCGTTATTACCTAGTGTTGTGAAAAAGAGTACTGAACGCTTCATACTCGAACGCTGAGTGAGTGCTAATAAACCTTTACATTCATGCGTTGAATGTTCGTGGGCATTACAGTTCGAGTCTTTAACGTTTGACGGTCTGAATCCCTTGTGGTTAAAAGCTCCAGCCTAAAATGGTTAATATTCCTAAGGTTCTTTAGGGCTAATTCAGCTCCTTGAGCGCTCGGCGCTCATTTTTACAGCACTACTATTATCTATAATATGATAGCTATAATTACTTATTCCTATAAAATTAATCATTCAGTCTATTCAGTCCGCATGGTGTATTTAAATGAATGTGGTTTATTCGTTTTATATATGTAAACACTGCACTCATTACTCTGGTATTTTTTTAAATTCACTACACGGTAATGAACTCTCATATGGGAGTGAAATGTAAATGAGATTCGTGAGAACAGTATATCAATATTAAACGAATTGTCAATATCATCATTTTCGCATCAATCATTTTCGCAATCAGCCGCCGTTTTGTACACAAGTTTCCGAATAGTCATGAAGTCATTTAAAATCTAAATTTGTTATTCTTTTGTCAAAGTTCGCATACATTCACATCAGACTCTACGTCTATATGTGTTCAAGTAAAACTTTTGTATTTCATCTTATTGTTAGTAACACTACAGGACCTTTGCAATCGGAAAAAGGCACGTTTTTCATTAACTGCAGTTAGTAATCGCAACTAGTCTCGGGGCTGTGTACTCAATCTTGTTGACGTTTGCCCTGATTGATCGGAGGATCTCTCGATATATCTTCAGATTTGGGAAATAAGATATACTGCAGCTACGTGTATTAGCAAATATGATATCGTTTAGTCACCGAAAAACACTTTTCACTCCATAAGGTAATACCATGAAGAGAATTTTCTAATCTAAATTACGTGTACAATGCAGCATAATATGTAGCGGCTCTTATGTAAGTTTGGCGCATTCGAAGTTAAATACGACACAAACACAACACTTGCGTACTCTATCTCTACGTAGACACGGCCCTGAAAATTGTATATTTAGTAACAACTTCGACAATGGAAAATCTCATGGTTATATGCGATGGAAAGGGTGTCACAAAGGGTGTCATAAGGTTGTGTTGCCTTCGCGTGGCAGTCTCAGTCGCGGAGCGGCCGTCGCACGTGGCACATCTCTACCGCTGAACGTTTTTCGCGCAGGAAAACTTACATAAACAAACAACTTGACGTTATCACTTAAAGTGCGGCTAAAGAATTTTCTGCTGTTCGTGTGACATGACATGTGGCTTCGTGAGTAGCTGGCCATGTGGACGGCAGGTCTACGTGCTCGTGTGATGTAGCCAGTTTGCCCTATTTACTAATGCGATTGTTTCTCGACGTAAGCTAGATGTATTATCGGTAGTAAGTAGCACGGGAACAAGTTTGTGGAGTGCGACGTGAACTGATTTGCAAATTACGAACAAGTTTGAATAACATTCGGAAACTATTCGAGATTTGTGTTATAAAATCAACGTTTTTCTCGTGAGTACTGTGACCGTCCCTTGTGACTTTTAGTATAAATTGAAAACCTTCTACAACGAAAGTAAAATTAATATAAAAAATACCGTTCACAATTCAGAAAAATATATTTTAGTTTACAGTTACTTACACTTCGTTATAGCTCTGCTTTGCACGCTAAATTACAAGTCAGGGAACGTTGTAAGGCTCGGGTCAAAGAGCGCTGAATTACAAGGTCCGCTTTTGGGTTAAGCCGCAAGGCGTACTTAAGTTTATGTAATGCTGAGATATAGGCAACAAGCAGTGTAAGGCCAAGAATATATACACACTAGCATCCACGTATTTTTTTTCTCTGGTTTAGTTCACTCTTAATAACGATATTGGTATCAAGAATAAACAATTCCTTGAAAATTATCAAGTCGTAGATGTGTGCCGTCCTCGTAACGTTTTTTTAACTCTAGTACTAAGAGAGGTAATATAAGTTGAAGCATATATGAGTGGTTTGCCACATTTTTTAAATCAAAATGTGAGCTTAAAAGCACCATCCGTTTATGGTTTCTGTAACTCTGGGACATAAATAGTGGTGTAAAGAAGAGTTTCGTGTAATCGTCGCGAATGGTGTGCGATGGTGGAGCCATGCTGTGCCTGGAGTCGCTGATGGCGCGATGGCGCGAGAGGGGGGAGCGGGCGAGCCGGGAGGGGGACAGGCGGGCGCGCTCGCGCAGCCTCTGCTCCTCAGCAGCAGATGGCAGTTTGCTGCAATTGCTTCATAGAAGGGCCAGCAGTGCTATGTAAGGCATTTTTGGTTTATATATCTTTGTATAATACATGTTGTCTTTAATTCTGTGACTTTAGACATGTTCACCCGAGGTTTAAGTCCGCAAAACAATCTAATATTTACTGGACTTCTCCCATTGGCGGGAATATTCTTAATTAAATCTAATTGCGTTGAAACGTAACATAATTTATAGCGGTGTCATTATGGGTGTTTTATAATCGAGTGCGCAGGGCCGAAACAAATCGCCACCCATTAGTGTCGGGTATCGCACGCCCGACAAGCTATAAGCCATCGAAAACATTGAAAAATGCAGGCATTTTTTCCTTCACCATACTCATTTTATAAAAATAGTGTAAGAAAAGGCACGACTATAATTCATTTTCATCCTGAAAACACATTTTCTTACTTACAAATATAGACTGTTACAAATAAAACAGTTTACGCCGATTATGTTTATGTCAAACTAAACCTGTAAAACCTGTAAAAGATAATGTATCCTTTATTTTATATGACAATAGCGCAATTAACACATTGAGCCAGTGTCAAGTTTCTTGTGTAATTAAAAATTTCAAAAGTAAAATTGAAAACACATCTCAATATTCATTCACGTCGAATTAAGTTAGGAGTCGCTCAATGAAGTGATACCAGGCCCCACAACGGCCGTGGAAGGTGCCTCCTGCTGGCGCACGCCGGAGGTGGACAGGTACCGTTTCATTTATTACTGACTAGGGCACACTTTGCATATACCTATAAAATAAAGTTCACTGACCGTGGCAGCCTTCGGATGCATCATTGTTTGGCCACAAGTTTCTTAGCATGATCATAAGCATGGTTTACTGAGGACAGAACAGTTGGACTCTTTGAAAGCACACGAAAAACGCAATCTTTTCCTTTTATTTGATTATCACAAACATTACGCATTTTGAAGTAACTATCACTAAATCACAAAATCCACAATTTATTTTGATAATAATCAAACAAACACTCAAACTTCACTTCTTGAATTCTCACCAAAAATAAGATTAATGAAGCTTGAATTTGAAATTACATACATACTTACTAGGTTTTTAAAAATTCTGTAACTGATAACTAACAAACATCAAAATGCGTAAATTGAAAAATTATTGCAGTCTCATTTTACTTACGTGTTTGTGAGATTAGGTTGTTTTCGAAATGACTTGTAATAATGGTGGCCTACTTTAACCAGTGCAAATTAGGTCATTCGAAGGCGCATCGCCAATGGGGTTCCAGATAACAGAACACCGAATTTATTCCAATACGTAAAAATACAACACAGACTTCTTTAAAAACCCGGGTATTCGTCGTATGAAATATTTATTTTCAAAATTTGAAATTAATAACTTACTTCCACGTTTACTCGTATTATGCTGTCACTAAATTTGTCACTGTGGCATTATAATCTGAATTTTATTGAAATTTATGGCTACGCTGCAGCTTAAATGATGGATACGTTAAACTGACTACGTAGTCGATTATTGTATTCGGCGTAAATATTAATATAATAAATACAAATGAATGATTAGCCTCTAAAACAGAATTCTAAAAAAATAAGCGGTTGTAGAACCAGTACAGGCCGTATGGTGTCCGCCTCCTTTAGATAGAGTTACCTCATCCCTTCCCGTGGCTGTTGTAAAAGGCGACTAAGGTATATAAAAGCTACTACTAAAAGCACTGAGGAATTGCACCATCTCTAAAAGAATTAACTCGTCGACCTGCTTGCTCAGCGCGGCGTTTTAATTCCATACATTCTTTGTGCACAAGACATTGAGCATGAATTTGTACTGTAAATTATTTAAAATAGATTTTTTTTAATGATTTGGAAAAATATATTTCTGATACTGAGCCTATAACATTCCCCGTAATTTACTCAGACGTAATATATAATCAGACTAAACAATATATAGTCAGTTTTTAGTAGGTACTAATTTTATTTGGTGCAATCAAGTGAAACTGTTAATTAAAATGCGAAAGAAATAGGTAAACCCATAAAATTTCGTCGAGGCAAACGTTTGGCCGCGACAAAACTAGGTTTACTGCCCTATACAGTATATATGGCTATGCTGGTGTGCTTACGTCGGTTAGGCAGATTTACATTGAAACAGAATAAAAGCATTTTTTTTTAATTTTCAAGTTTATTTATTTTTATCATAATAAGACCATAAAGCCATTGACCAGACGGAGCTGATCCAGCTGAAATTGTTTATGGATGTGTCCGAACGGAGCCTAAATCTATAGATTCCATTCGTTTTTTTTTAGTTTTACCAAATGTTTCACGCAAATTTGGAAAATACAAAGGAAAATTTAGAAAGGTTTCAGGCTTTGGTGAAAGTACCCTGTATTTCAATTACTGATACAAGGAGTGGCTTATGTACTGTAGTAATTACCGGCACGTCACATACCACTATAGCAGTTAGATCATTTAAATTTGATGTAAATTTATCTTAAACCTATCCATTCGCAACAGAATTATATTATTATGCACAGATATAAAAGAGTTAATAAAAAATCGAGCTGCAAAGAAATGCCAATAACTTTATACAGATAGAAGATAATAAAAACCAGAGTCGTAACTTTATATTTTAACAATCAGAGAAACATTGCAAATCGCAAATGTAAAATTCCAGAAGCGCATTTTACTGTTCACTCCGGAGAACGAAGCGAAGAAACAACAGGGTCGGATGGCCAAAATTATTATTACTGAAACAGACAGGCAAGTATGCTGAAAATAAGAGAAAGTTTACAAACTTCGCTGCATGATGACATGTAACATTCAAACTGCTTTATTGCAGAAATTCTGAAGCTGCAATAGTTGACTTGAGAACGGAATATTATAATGATATTTTGGAGAACAATGGAGGAGAACAACAACAAGGGGGGGGAGGAGGAGGAGGAGGTTGGAAAACAACCTTTAAAACGGTGATAACCTTAAGGTCTCATTCGTGAGTTCAAATCTTCGGCCTGTAACGTTGACTTTCTACTTAAGTACGGACTTAAAAACTTAGTTCTTAAGGGAGGTCTGTGGCCCTATAGTGGGAGATTATAGGCCGCGGTGTCCATGCAACATTTGATTGTAATATTAATAAATCGTTTCATGAAAAACGATTGACCTCTAGTCACTGAAACTAATAAAGTGCATGCATATTTCTATCAACTTTACCAAAGGATTTACTCGTATATCAGTCTTAACAGAAAAGGATAAATTTCCTGAGACATTTTTAGTAAGAGACTATATTATTACATGGAATATAAATAGCTATTTAATATGTTATAATCAACTTGCTCGAAGAATGCAATGGTGTGTTAGATTATATTTCATTCAATTTATATTTGTATACAGATTTACTCATGTTGATTATTTATTTATTTTTTTTATAGAGAAGAGGGCGGACGAGCAAGCGGTCTCACGTGATGGTAAGTGTTACCGCCGCCCATGGACACCTGCAACACCAGGGGGTATGCGGGCGCGCCGCCGACCTTGCAAAATCCTTATCACAGCTTTCTTGAAGAACCCCATGTCGTAGTTTAATGGATGTCAAAGTATGCTATAATGGATATAATATTGGCTTTAGAAAGTAAATCTTTAAATTATTGGTTCAGAGTGGTTGTACTTTTAATTAAAATATATGGGTACAATTGATATAAGATTCAATAAAGTTAAATTGCACTACTTACTTAATTTTATTATGAGACTAATGTTATAATTTGATATAAAAAGAAAAATACATTTTAAATGTCATAATAATGCTGTTTTCTCCTATAAATGGAAGAACATTATAATTTTGATTTAAATCTAAATATTGAATTAAAGCCTGATGTATCTTCGTAAATAAAATAAAAAATTGTAAATAAAAAAAAATACTCAAAACCTTTTAAAAATACTTTTATGAGGTAAATACATACAAGACATTGTTAAACATTCACAAACAGCAATATATAATCTTTTACAATATAATCGAACATTCCATTCGGAAAATAGAAACGGTACACGACATTGATGTACGTGTACTTATAGTATATAACGTTCATGTAATTAATACAAACAATTTCATAGTATATACAATAAAAAGTTTATAATAAACACATGTGTTTACTACATTAGTTTTCAACTTATCTACGACGAAAACAGGGCTAAATTTGAATACTTTTTCTTAAGAGACCTTCATATTGTATTACCAATATGAAATCAAATAAAAAAATGTCTCTACATGTTTATTTACATGAACTTCTAATTTTCATAATGTTACTGTCAAGCTTCATAATTTAATAAGGCAATAAGCCCACGTCTTAATAAACATACACACAGTAAGAGCCTTAAAGGTCGTATACTTACATTAAGTACATACATACGTATAATATTACTGTTATTTATATTAAAAAGTTATCATTTATAACTTGTTTACTTACCCGTAGCGGTTCAACAACCCGAGGTGAAACTTGTCCTCCGTTACTGAGATATGTCATAATTTTCAGCTTTATGCTAGCAGGCTACTTGGATTTTGCGCAGCCTCTTTTCAGACTCGTCTCTCAGTAAATGTATTATCTCATCCCTTCAATCGCCACTCTGTCGTTCGTCCGTCTCTGGACGCAACATGCAACAAATAGGAATCTGGCGGAATATCAGCGCTGCAGTATATGCTGCAACATCATGCTCAGTCAGATACCCATTGCCTGTTGCGGTGACACAATTAATTATATGCATTTTCTCTTTTTATTATTGCATCCTTTTTTGTATTTCTCTTAAGACTTGCCACTGTACATAGAAAATAAATAGTTTTTCTTTCTTTCTTGCATTTGAGACGTCCGACCGGTCGCCGACTAGTTGACTCGGTCATCCCACGTAGCGCATAGACCCAATTTCCGGCGCGATCTTATCCTATTCTTTGCATGTGACTGTTCTGATATACTCTGATATACTCGTATCTGCCAATTCAATCTTGCTGATACTGACTTTTCAATAAAGTATAATTGACTTTCTGAGACTTTCTGATAAAGTAATTGGCGGTGGTGAGAAAGGCCATAACTCTACCAATTTTCAATATTTACTTATCACTCACGTCCGATCTTTCCCCCTTACTGGCCCAAAATTTTTCTCAGATTTTTTCTTAAATGTAGGGGCAATTCTGGGCGGCTACTGATGTGATTTTCGATGTGATAAAATTAAATAAATAAATGTATACTCGTTGTAAGTATGCATTGTAATTGTAATAATAAGTACCTATTTGACGTGCCCATATTTTAAGATATCTTTATTAAATATTTATAATACAAATTTAACATTTTATTAGATATTAAGACAAGGAAGGTTGGTTTTCTTGGTCTCATTCACGGCTTTATGACTACGTAGCTACGAGGTTGAGGAGGACCCATTTTGTTGAATATTTTGCTATGGCAAAAAAGAGATTCAAATACGTTTAAACATTTAGGGTGAATTTAAAAAAATATATAAAAAGTTTTTTTAAGTGTCATGTTGGTTTACCGAGGCCCCGAAATCTTTAAAGATGTCCCCTGTCCCATCTTGCCCATCTAGCCCATTGTGCTCTATCGTAGCATTGGGAACAGAGTGATTGATAATAATAAACATAATATTATTCCCACTTTGCTCATATTACAAAAAATATAATCCTTGAATACTTAGTCTATTTTTCCGATATGATTTTGTAAAGAATATTTATGTATTTATGTATATTCATTCATTGACACCTCTCTTGACAAACTAAACTTTTAAAACATATTTAGTTTAATAAAATATTTATCGTAATCTACTGACTATTTTTAATGTAAACATTTTTTAAAAATTCAATTATACAGGTATGTACATTTTGTATGAGTATATTCCAGTACAATACAGTACCTGTTAACAACATTTTCTTTATTTATGCCTGTTGTAAAGTACAATTCGCTAACAAATGGTGTAATTAGGTTTACAACAGGCTCTGAGGGTGAGCAAAAGCGTGACGTCACGAAGCAGTATCAATCATCATAATACTCGTCCGCGACGCGATGACGGTGTTGGTATACAATACAAAGCAAACGCGCGGTGGGTTTTGTTCAATATAAAGTTTAACGCTGAGGCTGCATTATACAGCTAATTGCGAAGCGTTTAAGCGATGCGATCAAAACCACTATAATTTTATTCAGTTGGGCTACACACGTATTTCATATATGAGCGATGTTTGAATTATCGTTGCGTTAAAGAAAAAACGTATCGTACACAGAGTAGGCTACATTATCACGGAAGATGTATACGAAGCGATTACGCAGTTAATTTAATAATATAAAGAATTATGTACGTGGTTATATTAAACGCACGAAAAGGAAATAAGTAATTAAAATACAGCTAATTAAATACTAATGACTGTGGCTACATTACGAATAAGCACATTAAGATTTAACGTCGTCACTATGCTCATGTACCATTTTACTGTTACTTTTTAGCTCTATAGTGTCTATAGCAAAATATGAAAATGAGTTCACTTCGTAATTCGCTGTATAGTGTAGTCTTAGCCTTAGTGACACTCGGCCGCTGCCGCATCACGACCGCGTCACTACTACGTCACGTCACCACAGCTTCGCATGTTGTGTAAACTACTATAGTGTTATATGTGCGAGACTGCAGCGGCATGACTGGGCTGCTGCAGCGTCTACACACGCCCTCATTGCTACGCGGTGGACGATTCCTAATTGTAAATCAACATTTTCGGATTCAGACGATTTGGCGAATGACTAGCCCTGTCGATACTGCAAAGGAGTCGGGTTAGATTGCCGATTGAAAAAATATTTTTCAAATAGTACTCATGCTAAATGAGAAGAGATGAAAAGTATACACGTGTGCTAGTGAGCCCTCAGAGAGGCCTTAATATCCAGCAATAGAGAGACATAGACTGTTGGTGTGTTAATATGATTAAATTCCGGTTGCCAGATACAAGAATTTTGGTTAGAATTTCTCTCGCTTTATTATTATTATTTGTTAAGAAAGAATAGTATTATGCCTATTTAGTTTTTTTGTTTCGGTCTGTATAGTTTGTGTTCGCCTTTGTGTTTGTCTTTAAATCTACGACACGGGGCATCTTAGTGTGAGCTATTGAGTGTGGCATGTGAAGTAAAATAATATTCTGTAACAGTACGTTTAACTTTGTATTGGCATACGCAGACTGCACAATAAGGCCCTCATAGATTTTAGATTTTTTTATAAAACGTCGAGGTGCTAAGCAATCGTTGCATGCTACTAAAAATAAATGTAGTACCCGTTGTGCTGAAATTGCTTGAGAGACGTAGATCTAATGATGAGCTATAACCCTCAATCATCGCTGCGTGCATTACAAATAAGGGGAAGTTATAATTTGTAACAAAGAGGGGGACAGGGGTCACAGTAAATGTGGCGCCGCTCTTTTATTTTTTACGGGCCATTTATAATTTAAACATTTGAGGATGACATTGATTATATTATCATTAATTTTTCTACTTCAGAAAGAGGAAAGCACGAATTATCATGCTCGTAATATTTTCTAGTGTTTAAAAATATGACAAACTGTAACACGAGGGGAATAATACCTTGATTTTGCATCATATATTTTATGAAATCTACACCTGAATCCAGATGACTAGACTGGTCTAGTGCAGCCACGCTTCGGCTTCTAGCTGTTACATATATATTAATAACACAACTTATAACAAAAAATCAATTTATTGCGAAGATATATTACGTATTAGTTACATAAATAAAACATTCGACACGAAAGAAATGTACTGCAATAATATAAATAATAATAATTTATTAGCTGCTGCGTAGCCGTAGCTACCGTAGCTTACGTAGACCTGTTTGTAGCTACGTTTTTCGTAGCACTTGGTCTTAGAAATATTTCTTTATATGTACTTGATAGAAAAATAAAGTAATAATTATATTCATTTTATTATATTCATATTAATAAAAATACTTACAATGTATAAATATAGAATTTTCATGATCATTACAATATTTGATTATTGACTTTTGCTAACACATTATAATATGCTGATGTAATTTTCGATCTTATTACATAATTTACAAATTATGGTTCATGAAAGAAGCAATTTAGATACAGGCCTAAATTAACCAAACATTCAAAGTGAAAATAAACATAATAAATTAACATGGTTTCCATATTTTATGACAGGAATCAAAGGGGAGTAAGTACACAAAAACAACAGTTTTAATGTTTTTAACAGTTTTAATGTTTTAATTTTTAAGGATTTTTAGCAAAATTTCGTAATATATACTATTACTACATGTATGTATGTATATAGACTTTTTTACACGTGATTATATATGATTTCCACGTGTAATATTTTCCTATAGCGCAGCAAAAATCTTTGTACATGTACGAGTACGTGTGTGCACCTTTGAGAGGGTGTGGAACACGCAAATTAATTAGAACATCAAACGACGCTTTATACACATGTCGTCGTTTCAACAGTTCCTCATTTCCTCGTTTTGCGTCCTTCTCATATTGACTGTTATTAAATTATACATAAAAAGGCAAATAAAGACAAAAGGGTGTGGGTGCACGCTACAAACCCACAGACGCTGGACAGACTCGACTGACCATGTTACTCCCTCTCTCAGATACGTATATGAGATAATGACGTTAATTTCTGTATAATAATGTGATTTTACATTATTTGGTTTCCGACTAGTCTAGTCGTATGTATCGTCACGACACAAAATACTAAATGTACATATTTTAGCATAAAATTAAAAACTAAATAAGTAGGTATAAGGGTACGCACTACATAAGCCACTATTACTTATCCATGGATAATTCTGTTCGAAACATGTTTCTCTGAGTATATTCCAGTTTGTCATTTCAAGGAATATGATTGCCGAAGCGTGTAATGCGTTTACTTATACCCGATACATTTCCATGAAGTCCCGCCTCACTGTACGAAAATACGGTCTATTAGCGTCTCATCGACTTTCTTAACTTATTTGACATATTATATTTTTATTAAAAGCATTATCAACTTATCGCTTAACTTATCTCAGTTTAAATTGGAAAAAATCAATGAACGACGCTCACGAAGCAGAATGATCCTCCATCACGACAATGCCCCAACTCATTCCGCCAGACAAACAAAACAATTTTTAACTACTGTAAATGTAGAGTTAATGGGTCACCCGCCCTACAGTCCCGTCCCGACCTTGTGCCTGATGATTTTTATTTATTCTCTAAAATTAAGGATATACTTCGAGGAATACGTTTTATTATTGCAGAAGTGGTAGTAACGGAGTTTCAAACGGCTGTTGAAGAGGTGCCTAACGAAGGGCGGGCTGAATGCTTCACACAACGAAAAGGTGTATCGAATGTCGCGAAGAATCTTTATATCTGAATTAGTTTTTGAGATTCTCAAAACTTTAATGTCACCCACGTATTTACCTTTATTATTTTCTCGACGCGACGTTTCAACTTGGTTGCACCGAAACATACTTACCACGAGCTTTCTGGAGAGGCCTGTAGTCGATGCTGAGAGGTAAAATTGCGCACCTTGCAAAATTGCTGAGAGGTGCGCAATATTATACAAAGCAATTTAATACCCGTTTTTTATTATATAAAAATACATATATATATATATATATATATATATATATAAAACAGCAGTGAATACGATAAAAATATTAGAATGATAGGCAATCAATGATATTTTCAATATCAATATAATTTATCTGCTATCAGTAATAAAGCTTCTGCCCTACTGTATAAACAGTATTTAACAGTCAAGGGCCTGTGGATAAGATCGGAAGTAATTTCGTTCGACAAGTTCACGTTATCGGAATCAAATTCTGAGTAAATTAAAATTAGTCATGGCTGTTGAGATAAAACTCCATTAAGCAGTGTTGACTACAATATTGACCAGCATTACTTTTAAGGTTCTACTGAAAGGTAAGTTTATGGACGTTCGAAAGCGATATTATAATTTCACATACGACTATTAATTAACCATATCATTATTTAAATTGGTTTAGAAAGTTGAAAATAAATTAATTTATAAAGTTGAAAATAAATTATTGCTGAGAATGGCAATGTGATAAATGTACAGTACGTTTCTTTATTCTCGGTTTGTTTTATTTTACAAAAAGGTAATGATGAAACTACTTGGTCTGTCCGCCTAAAAAAGTTTTGAGCTTAGGGAACAGGTGGAAGTCCAACGGTACTAGGTCACGCGAATAAATTGGATGGGGCAACAATTCGTAGTGTAATTCGTTGATTTTTCCATTGCCTTAACGCATGTGTGAACCCTTGCGTTGTCTTGGTGAAAGATTTTTTTTTTCGAGTCAAACCTGGTCTTTTTTGCTGAATACATTCCTGTAACTTGTGTAACAGATCAGCGTAGTAGTCGCCGGTAATAGTTTGACCCTTCGCAAGGTAATCTGTCATCAAAATTCTCTTCGCATCCCAAAATACAGATGCCATCACTTTCCCTGCCGATTTCACAGCTTTTGCTTTCTTTGGAGCCGAACACCCAGCTTCTGTCCACTGCTTTGATTGAATTTTGGATTCAGGTGTATAGTGGTGGACCCACATTTCTTCTGTTGTTACAAATCTTCGCAAAAAATCCACTTTATTACTCTTAAAACGATTCAAACAGTGTTGGGAGTCTTGCATACGAATTCGTTTTTGATCGAGAGTAAGCAAGCGCGGCACCCAACGGGCGGATAGCTTTTTCATATGCAATTCTTCACTCAGGATGTGATATACCCGTTCTTTCGAGATGCTTACACTTTCAGCTATTTCGGATAATTTCAATCTTCGATCGTCCAAGATCATCTCATGGACTTTGGAGATCATTTCTGGGGTGGTGACGCTTTTTGGACGTCGGGATCGGCATTTATCTTGGACGCTTGTACGGTCACGCTTAAATTCGGCAACCCAGTTCTTGACTGTGGCATATGAAAGAGCACTTTCACCTAAAACATTTTTTAACTCGTCGAAAATTGTTGATCCATTTAAACCCTTCATATGAAGAAAATTTATCACTGCTCTTTGTTCAATTTTATTCATTTTGTGAAAAATTCAACACAAGATTTTCTAAAATGTCAGATTATTAAAAAGTATTGGAGCCGTCGATCTCAAATTTAGAATATGGATAGCTAGAAATATCTTTTGTAAAATGAGATATTTTTTTTAAATATATGTTCTTTTTAAATAGTTTAGGCCAGATACTTATCATCCCGCCTACGTATTTGTATTTTTCTGCGGTTTCAACATACCGTTAGTTTTTTTTAATAGAACGGAGGTGGCAGACTAGCGTAAAATACATCTATTGGTAAGTGGATACTGTTGCCAATGGACATCCGCGATACATGTCAACAGGACAGAGTGATATAAGTTGGTGTGATAAAAATTATAGAAAAAAATGTACAGATGGACATATATCAGTTAATCATTCAGAACATTGTTCCTATCGCGATATAAATATGTTGGTTTAAATTTTGTTATATTTCCAATCCCTGTAAATTATCTAAAGTGAAATAAAAAGGGCGAAAAAAATATCAAGTTCAGCGGAATGACATCACGCGTGGTCCGCGCCTGCCGCTGTTTGAAAACAGTCTCGCTGCAAAGTCTCGCCCCCGGCACTTTTCCTCACGTTATAATTTGAGGAAAAACAAAACCGCATAACATTCTATTAAGACTGAAAATATTATATTTACAGAAATTACCTGTAAATTAAATAAATGATCATCCTTCTCTTGTTGGTTTAATGGATGTTTTCAACTGGTAAATTAAGGTAAATATAATTTCCGTTAAAGGTAAACTAAATATTATTTCATGGAATCTGAAATTGAGCAAATGAGTTCAGAATGACTTAGGGCCACTTATTAATGTTACTTAGGGTTCGATGACCGATGAGCCTTGTTATACACAGATTTGGACGGTTCCTGGTGGAAGCATCGTAGTGTTTGATATTTTTGTACAAATTACCTGGAATAATCTGTACGTTTAATAGATTTAAGGTAGATTTGAGGTTGGAGGTAAGATTAGAGTTTTTATTCAAATTCAGATTCAATTATTTCCCTATTTTGTCTTTATCTTGTCAATTCTTCGTGCACGACACGTCCCATCCTATGGACATATGAATTTTTATTTACATCTTTACATATAGTAAAATTGTAACAATACACATAGTATTTTTTTAAAAATTTCATTGCAGTGTATAGTGTGATGCAGAACCCATAAGAATATTTGAAATTTTGGTTTGACCGTCAAAAACCACTGGACAGATTTTAATGAAATTCGGCATATGTATATAATTTATGTGTCGGGTTAACAACATTTAGTGTACCTTTTATCCAGAACATTTATTGTTTCGTCTACGGGCACGAAGTCCCTAGCACAGCTAGAAATTATTAATAAATAAAGTAGTGCCCGTCTGCTTATCAAAATGTTTCATTACCAGTTCGTTTAATTCATTTCTTTAATTCGATTAATGTATATGTTTAATTAGTTTGGATTGTGAGTACTTTGTCACGTTAATTGTTTAGGCAGTCAATCGTCCGAAAGTTCGATTGGTTAATGCACTTAAAAAAGGTTACTTTCTCTCTATAGAGGGATAGATGTCTCCTATGGGATCCCTTTCACTGATTGTCAGTTTAATACCACTTTTATTGCTTTATTTTCGTTTCAAAGCTTCTCGAATAACAAAATCCATTTTTTTTTTTGGAATTACATACAATACCGAAATCCACCGTTATTTCGACAAACATTGCAAAGCCCAAGTGCTTAATAATGTCACCGTTACTCTTGCGTTTATCGTCCACTGCCGGACATGGACCTCTTTATGCACATTGTTCGCTGGCCAAGCGGGTTGGAGAGTCCACTATTTTAGAGGTGGTGTATGTAGTTCCTCAGGGTTTGTGGCAGCGGCTTTGTTATCCCTTATCGCCTTTTACATTTTATCCCGATCCGGTATAAAGTTTCTGAGGGAATCATGATTATATACGTATATACAATATCAGCCGTTAGTTAAAAACCACTGAATGGATTTTATTGAAACAAGCTATAATGATAGTTTATGTCTGTTTTGGTTCAACTCATGGAATACTTTTTATCCCGAACTTTATTATAAGTTCTCTCGGTAATCATTACCGTGATGCATCGCCTGATAAAATCTAATAGCATTTTTTGATACAAGGAGGAATCATAAACATAACAAACGTCGTTGTGGTTTTAATTGTGAGTGGCGGTAGGGCCCGGTAAATTAAGCAACTGGATAGCTACGACCCAATACAGCAGAATATAATCCGGGTTATACCGTTTCTCCCTCATTTTGGCTTATTGTGGGAGAGGCGAGAAGGTTCAAGATCATTTCATGAATAATAATGCATATGTAGTAACAACAAAAAATACAACTACGTGGCTACCCAGGTAGTTATGCTAAATAACATGTTAATAACATGCCCTTATGCTAAATAACATTTCTACCCTACCAATATAAATACTCTGCTGTACGTGTGTCATCGCTATCAGTGCCTTGTCAGTCTGGCACGAATCTTATTCATGTATTTGAGAATACATACTAGATATGTTATAGAAGCACTCGAGGGCAGCCACGTTACAGTCTAATAGTGTTCTATGTTCAGTAGCTCTCGAATTGATACCCCTGATCTGCCCCCACCTCTCATCTGACGATGCGAACACGGATCGTCCCGACACGGTAGTTTTTATCAACTGACAGTTTCACATTTTAACGATGTGAAACCAGCATACTCAATCAGCCGATGCCGCGGTGAATGTGTTTTCGGCCGAACCCAAAACTCACCAGTATCTACCTATTAAGAAAAGTACTGTTTAATTTTTTACATGCGACGTAAGACGTATGCAATAATCAACCTAAATCGCTGAAGTTTACCCATAAAAAAAATATTGCAGCACCTTAAAAAGAAACGTTTGAAAGCTTTTAAAAGTTCCTTCTAAGATTGATCACCGCAATTCATTGTGACGCTCACGAGCTCCACTGACCTCGTTCTGTCAACCTTGAAAATTTTCGAGAGCTAGCCAGTTTTTATACCAACATAATATGAACATTTTTATTGTATGTAAGTAAATAAATTTAATAAAACTAGGTTAAGAAACAGCATGAAATGAACTTTACTTATATTCATATAGAGTATCGTACTATGCTACATAAGTAATTTGAATATATACATCTGCCATTTATTAGGAGCAGCATTATTAGCATTTATTATCTAAATGGGCAGCAAAAATACTGAATGATCAGTAAATCGATGAGCAAATTTAAAGATGGATTAGATTTGAATTCTCTGGTGGCAGAAAAGAAATAGGAGTCTCGCAAAGCCCCCGGAGTCCCCTCCGTCCACTCGATCACCACATTCTTGTTATTTTTAATTTATTTGTCAATTACTAAAAATAGATTGTTTTGTTGATCATGATTTTCTGCTTATTTTGTATTTTTTTGCTCCTCGTTTGAATACAAGCCTTTATGAATAACTGAAAGTACGAGTCAATAATTTTAAATTACTAAGACTGTCATCACCAACGATCCTTCTGTAGCCTTCTTCTGTATCTTTTTTGCTACCATCAATTTGCTGCTTATTCAGTATTTTCTCATTTATTACACGTGCTCTGAAAATAGAAATCACCATACAATCAAATAATAGGAAAGCATCTATAAACCTAACTGAGAATTTCTTTTCTGTATATGTTGCCACCACGCGCGGTGTGTTATCTAGGCACCTAATAAAATTGCGCTGTTTACGTGTTGTGCTACACTTACGTGTCGAGGACGTGTTGGTGTTAACCACTATGTTTACCGTGGAAGGGTGTCGACATCGCCGGTCAGTTCGTCCGTGCTACGGCGGCAATTTGACGCCAGTTGACAAAATGACAAATATGGCCGACCCACTTCCCAGCCCGAAATGGTGACGCACAAAGAATATACAAGTTTAAAGAAACAGGGTTTTAGACGTGTTCTGTGTAGTGAGTACAGTATAGCGACTGTATTAAAAGATTTATTTAAAAATATGTATATTATATAATTTACTAAAAATGCACTACGTAGGAGATGACTGCCGTACAGGATGTACAATACAGTCATCCTAAGACGAAAAGGCATTAGTATCATATTTAACAAAAGCATATTAAGTAACATTGTATCAGCCTTTAATGTCCCACTGCAGGGCCCAAGCCTCCCCTAGTAAACCACTGGGAAGTTTCGGGCCCTAATCCACCACACAGGCCAAGTGCGGATTGGTGAATACCCATATTCCAGTTTTTTTTTATTTCTAGAGTAAGTAAGTAAGTGAGAGTAGAGTAAGTAACATTATATTCGGATAACATTATAGTAGGTTGTGCTCCGGAAACCCTTGTGATTACAAAGGGAAGCCTGTGCCCTACAACGATAACAAATGAAAGTGAAAAATCCTATAAAACAAAACATCGTGTCATCCATTGACGTACAATGTGTCCCTAAACAGTTATAAACTTTGAATAAAACATGAAACTATGAATTTACGATGAACTATGAAGTTCGATGATATCAGTAATAGATTCGTTATTGGAGGTGTGCTTTTAGTTCTGTACACCTTCCACAGCATCTAGCCAAACAAAACTTCGACGCCGTATATTTCTGTCATTCTAAACTAAAGTGGTTTCAAATAATTATTAAGTTTTAAAGAAATACCAGTAGTTTTTAAAGGCGCGTAATGTGCAATTCGTGAAATGTTCAAGTCGCAAAACGTGCAGTCATTTTTGACGACCGTTTAGCCCAGTTGGTAGTGTCCCACCTACTGTGCCATAGGTCCCGGGTTCGATTTCCGATTGGACAAACATTTGTTTAAATAGACACGTGTTGTTCGAGTCTGGGTGCTGCATGTTGTGTTTCGCCTTTGTATGTGTCTCTGGATCCACGACAAGGGGAATCTTAGTTTAGGCCATTGAGTGTGGTGTTATTTAAAAAAAAAATGCTTTCGCTTTCGTTTAATCAGTTTGTAAAATATCGAACAGTTTTGTAAAATATTATTCAAAAGCGTATAACTATTTTTGTTTCATTTTAAAGTTTTTGTTAAATGAAAAAGATCTTTTAATAAGTGAAGTAAAAATCGAAATAAAACATTAGAATATAGATGGTGTTTAATTTTTTGATGTCTGTACAATTTTATTGCACCAATTCGAATCGAACATCATGCGAATTGCACATTTAGCGAATCGCACACTTCGCCAATTGCAAATTTAGCGAAATGCATATTGGACAAGTGGGCGGACGACCAAACTGTCCCACGTGATGGTAAGTGTGATGGCCCTTGGACACCTGCTACACCAGGAGGTTTGCGGTTGCGCCGCCGACCTAGTAAAATCCAATTCACAGCTTTCTTGAAGAACCCCATATCGTAGCTTAATGGAAAGACCTCTTGAGTCACTTCGTTCCATAGCCTACGGGTTCGCGGTATAAAATGATAAAATTAAAACTTCAAATAAATTAAACACGCATGTGTTTTCATATTCAACAATATGTTCTATCGTTTGTTTAATAATAGTGAGTAATAATAATAGTCGTAGTAAGAGACGTTGATTAATAAATTTTACTTTATCATTTGAAACATGAAATTAAAATTGTAACTTTAAAAGCCTGTATTCTGCTGGCTTTCTGCAGGTTTCTCAAGTTGAGGGACATCTAAACTAGGTCATTCTCTGAACTGTCGCAGGAGGCTCATTCAAATAGTAAAATACTAGTGAAAGCTTACTTTCTACAATTTTATTAGCGGTTTCGTTACAAATGAAACTCCATTAGCGGTGCTTTGACATCCATCTGTCAGTTTGTCTGAGTCGTCATGTAACTTTAAGAAATGCACGCTACAAACTCAATACCAATATAAAAATCCATTAATTTTATTTATTTATTTAATATTTTTGCATGTATATTATACAGAGGCGCACTAAATGCCTTAAGGCATTCTCTACCAGTCGACCGTTGGTTAAATATAAAAAATCAAACGGAGTGCAGTATATATTAAACGGTAAAGCTTAATTCATCTATATAAATAATAATAATAATTTACATATATATAAGTTGATTATTTTCTCTTCAAAAGGATTGTCAAATGAAACAAACTATGTGGTGTTGATTCAATATACAAAGAAACGACATATAAAGTTTATTTTTCAATCCCTTTTAAAATCTATTATATATCCTTACAATACTCTTATTTATCTTTACCTACAATTTGACAGTTAGCACGATTCTCTTCGTTTGACGCCTACACTGTTTTACCGACA
The DNA here is from genome assembly GCA_914767545.1 of Sesia apiformis. Taxonomy (NCBI): domain Eukaryota; kingdom Metazoa; phylum Arthropoda; class Insecta; order Lepidoptera; family Sesiidae; genus Sesia; species Sesia apiformis. The sequence goes on along the minus strand of OU611950.1, from coordinate 6,022,881 downwards.
CTGTGATAGATTTACCGACGGCACGGACGGCAAAATTCAAGTGAAAGAAATATACTTTCTTTACATATGCAATAAAATATATATATATATATATATTTTGTCCCATTCGGTGTCGAGACTCTTGGTCCGTGGGGTCCTAGCGCTATAAGGCTTTTTAAGGAAATAGCAAAAAGGTTAGTCGACATCACAGGAGACCGAAGAGCTGGCAGCTACCTCGGACAAAGAATTGGTCTAGCTATTCAAAGGGGGAACGCTGCCAGTATCTTCGGAACCTTGCCTAAAGGGACTCCTTTTAATAATATATTTTAGTTATTATATTATATTTTTTAAGGTTTTTAGTTTTAGGTTCATTGTTCTAGTATATATGAAACAATATTAAATATATTTTACCTATTATAAGCTAGTTCCATATCTGAACCACAGTTTTAAAACCTATTAGAAAAATAGGCACAAGTGCATTTTGATAATATACATTACATATATAGACCATACATTTTGTCGTTTGTCTTATCTTAGTTTGTTTTAAGATTATTGCTTGAATGTTTCTGTTTTTCTTCCTGTGATCATTTCAGTCAAGATAATTATAAACAGGATTAGATATTTGTAAATTTGATATTTTTTAGATATATGTTAGATATATGTTAGTATTTTAGATATTTGTTAATTTGTAATTTATAATAAAATGTACAAACTTTCTAAAGCATGTTTACAATTGCTCTAATTGGCCCCGAAATGTTATAATTAGCTACTACATCAGTTTTACATCATCTACTACATTTAGAAAAATAGTGACTTGTTCCACATTTTTTATCAATAAGAAAATATATGTACATAATCAGTAAATGTTATAATGTATACTCAAGAATTATGACGTGCATATATACCTACTGCAAATTTTATAGTAACGTTAGCGATCATTGTCGGAAAAGGATAGCTTTAATGCCCATAGTCGGAAACGGGTCAAATCCCCCGGCGCGAATCCTATCCAATTTGTTTGAGAGGTCGTAGTGTAAAAGGTTGCTTAGAAAGTAAGCTTATTTTTAAACTTAATTGTCGTATGTTCCCAAGTTGGAGGAGCCACTGTTAAGCCGACCTAACCTTCTATTTGTGTCCAAATCATACCAATATTGTTTGTTGAGTTCGGTCTGGGATAATTTTTGGGGAAAATGATAGGTGAACTAATGTTTTGTTAACTTCCATTATTTTCCCTAAAACCACATAACGTTTGGACACGTGACACTTGCCTTCCTCCGATTATGTGGGTTCGAAGTTGAGCTCAAGTTCTGAAACTGATTTTTCCGTTCGCCTTCTTTAAGTCAATCTTTTCAAAATTTGTTTGCTTTACTATGAAGCTCGCGATGGGGTCCTCAAGACCGTAAAATATTTATTTATAGAAGGAAATTGGCTAGATGCGGACACTTTCACGAGAGTTCACTTTGTGGCAAGTGGATACTATTGCCCTATCACGGTATATGCCATCAGTAGTCAAGAATGGACAATTAGGAGCGTACTGAGTGGCGAAGGGCTTTTTTCATCCCATTACAGGAGATAGGTACACGTATAATAGTCGTTTCTACAAATAGTTATGTCTTCGCTAGCTATCCTAAAATAAGTTATGTCTTATCTTTTCCCCTCTCAATAAAGTAATCAGAGACCCAGAGAGAAAATATTTCACCCACCTAAAAACCAACTCCATTTTATATAACGCTGACTTTATCCATAAAAATAAAGTGTTCAATAAATTGAATTCGGATACCATAGAGTACGAAATCCCATCACGTTTATCAAAAAGTACCCGTAGATATAATATTGTATCAAGTTTTAGATGTGATCCTGGATACGTAATATGCAGAGTGTTCAGAATTAGAGATCTCTTAGTATATTTTCTGTCCTAATTTTCATCACTTCTTTAAACTTTCTGTTCTCCTGTGTATTATAATATTATGTATACATGTGTATGTATATATTTAATATGTATAATGAATATGTATTAAATGTATAGTATAATGTATAATAATGATGAATGCGTATGAATATGTATATACCATCAGCCTATGTCTCTCCACTGCTGGATACAGACCTCTCCCGCAGCTCGCCACCGCACACGGTCCTCGGCTCTTCTCATCCAACTACCACCGGCGCAGTGTGAGACGCCCTGGTGTCCAGGTGGACCAACGACTTAATGAATATAATATTATTTTATTGGTGTGTTTATGTCATGTTTAAAAGTGCACCCGCGTCCCTATTTCTCTTTGACCTGATGGTTGACTGGTAGAAAATGCCATATGGCATTAAGTCCGCCATTTGTACAATTACTTTAATGAAGTTTAAATAAATAAATGTACGAAATGAATACTGACTGGAAGAATTATTTGGATAGGTGAATTTGCCTTCATCTGTACCTTAACTATACTCTTTTTATATTTCTTTATTATTTTCAATATCATGCCTTTATACGCTTGCAATCTACCTGCTGGACTGATTTTGATGTGATTTATATAACTGCGAAATATATTCTTGATATCTTCCGAACTAGCAAAATGATATTTATTATGGAATACACTAGGCAATCACAAGGCAATGATAATAGAGATATATTAGTCATTATGTATCACAAGATGACATTACACACATACGAGCATTAGAGTACACGGTCACGTGTCACGTGACCGTGTACTAATTGTGTAATTGTAACTAAATTGTCACGTGTGGAGCTGCAATCACGTGACTGTACTACTAATCCAGTATTACAGTATAAAAGTATATATATATAACTTCTCATTTATAGCACTCATTTTTGCCAAATCCTGATAGTTGAGTTATGCTAATGTCCATATAGATGGCATTGTATACATATTTATTTGTTGGTAAATGATGTACCCTGTTTTCATTCCCCTGGTGTTGCAGGTGTCCGTGGGCCGATTATTCGTCGTATTTATTCGTCTCATCGCACTTCCGCACCTGCGAATGTATTAACTCAAAGGTTAGCTATTAGAGAATACCTTAAGGCAGTAAGCTCGCCTTTTGTACCATAACGTGCAATAAAGTTTTTAAAATAAATAAATAAATATATCTTTTATTTATATCAAAATTCGATGACAGTTAATCTGTAACTTACTATATGTATTATCTAATACAATACCTCGACGAACCCGCATTTTAACACAAACAGACAACAACAACATAAGATAGACACAGTGTAGTTCAGACAACATAAATTCGCAGTGTATTCTCGCATATCCACAAACCTATTTGCAACGATGATGGCGTCGTGTTTTTGTTTAAATCATATATTATATATACGAGTATATAATACTATATAATTATTGCCAAATTAAACTCATTAATATGCTCTGAAACTTACAAATGTCGGAAAACTTTATCAAAATAATATGCAAACATGTGTTTTAGCACAGATAACTTACAAGTAAGTCATGAAAATATTTTAATGGTACTTGTATAGTACTATTAATTATTCTGTGGTAATGGGAAAAAGATGTACCTATTCGTTATCAATCAGCTGCAACTCAAAGATATTTTAACACACTTTCATCAGCTTGACCTGTAACTTTGTAAAAAATCTTGCAAATCGATTTTCATCCACTTCCACTTCTTATTCACTCATAATTTCGCCGACTTACGCAAGTCTGTTAGAATATTATGGTGTAGAAGTTTGAGGATCCGCAGAGGATACGCTTTGGTAAAAAAATCTCCTTTTCAAGGTTTTTGAGCGCCTCATGCTTGTACATTAATTAATTAGAACTAACAACTTAATAAGATCATTACAAAGCACGAGCATTAAACAACAATAATCGTACATATGCTTGAGAGCTTATTCTTTTTGGTTACAATATAAATCTGATAAAATTCTCTTCACTTTCATCTCACTTGTATCGCTATAAATTATTTTCTTATTTTGTTATGCGTTTTAGTGCATAGGAATGATCTGAAGAACTGTTCAATTTGATGCCAACTTCGAATTTTTACTATCGCACTGCTCATCATTGTCGTGCGGTTCATCCGCACTTCCTTGACATAGTCGCTCCGTACAGCAGTGCGGTGAAAAAGACACTTTATACCGCGAACCCGAAAGTTGTGAAATAAACTGCCAGCTGAGGTTTTTTCATTACGCTACTATTCAAGAGAGCTGTGAACAGGATTGTGCAAGGTCGGCAGCGCACCCGCAAGCCCCCATGGGCGGCGGTGCCCACTTACCATCATGTTGCCTGCCATTTATTCTATAAAGAAATAAACATTTTAATGGATTTTTAAAAGAGTGCTTATTTAAAATTATTTATTTTTATTCTTGAAGCACTTTGTTGAACAAGATCTATCTTACACTTGACAGTAGTTAGTTTTTTAGCAGTAGCCCCTGGTGTTGCAGGTGTCCATGGGCGGCGGTAACATTAATCATCACGTGGGACCGCTTGCTCGTCCGCCCACTTCTATATAAAAAAAAAGTTAGTTTTCATATATGGCAATGGTACAATTAGCACATTCTGCTAGTGTCAAGTTTTCTTCGTAATAAACCATTTCAAAGTCAAAAACGTATCCTGTCAATGTCTCAGACACGTCGAAGTAAGCTAGGAGTCGCTCAGTAAAGTGATAGTAGGTTTACTGAGGACAGAAGAGGACTCCTTGGAAGCACACGAAGAACCCAGTCCTGTGCTTTCATTTGATTATCACAATCACCACGCACGAAAAACACTTTGAAGTTTAATAAACTATCACTATTAAACCACAAAACGCCCAATATACATTATTTATAATAATAGAACAAAAACTCAACTTCACTTCTCGAGTTCTCGCCAAAAAGTCCAGCAGTTAGTAATCAGTCAGAATTTGTACAATCAAAGTTGCGATTGCACGTGAATAAAACAAATGGCTTCTCACTCGTCCCGAAAACCATAAAAATTGGAATTACCCATTTTTCAAAAATGGATCGCATGTCGCACTAATTCTAAAACCACTCACAGATTTGTCCTGGATCGCTGCAAATCTAGCACCTAAGCGGTATTGCTTGTGCGAATTACCATAGCGTTCGTGACTACTTTTGTTAACAAGAAGGGGAAAAGGCAATAGGGCCAGCTGTTATCAAGTTGTTACTTATATAGCTTGGACGTTTCTAGTAGTAGTATTGTACATACCTACATAATAGATTTCATCATGGGCATAGACACGCTGGGGCAGGTTGGGGTGCTCCCCCCTCCGCACAGGGAAGAATAAGTAACAGACTTTCTGCATTACACTACCTCCATTTAAATTATAACAAAATTGTTTGCTTTGACCCACCCTGGATAAAATTGTTTGCTTTTGCTCCACCCTGGATAAAATATTGGCTACGCCCTTGGGTTTCATGACGTTTTAACTGGCTCATAAAACATTACATTTGTGGAATTAATTTAATGTATTCAGTAAATAATATTTACGTGTAATATAATATTTACATTTTCAATAAAGGAATTCTTTAACCCAGTAGTGGAAAAAGACTACATTTACAATTTCAAATTTTACAACCTTAATAAACGAGCAGAGCGGCTGCTCTGCCCGTCACAGAAGTACGGTGCATCCGCATTTCCTCGATACGGAGCTGTAGCGCACTGTACAGTTTAAAAATCATTTTTTTGCCGCGAACTCGTAGGATGTGGAACGAACTGCCTTGAGAAGTCTTCCTCTTATGCTGCGACATGGGGTTCAAGAAAGCTGTGAATAGGATTCTGCAAGGCCGGCAGCGCCCTGCATACCCCCTGGTGTTGCAGGTGTCCATGGGCTCATATTAATAAATACATTCTTATTTATATACCTACGTTTGTCTAGTATATTATAGATAATGTTGCCAGGTCCAGTGTGTCAAATTTTGGGACGGAAGGTTAAAGTAATGGGCAATTTGGTTTTCAAACCGGGACAACCGGGTTAACATCAAGAGAGGACTGTGAAAACTACTTGTCGCAATTTTTTGACCAAAAATCCTAATATTTCTACAGCAATGGGATCATGTCACTACCTACAAGATGGTAACAAGTTATAGAACAAAACGGCACTATTAATGTAATATTAATGTAATATTGTATGTAATTATAATTAAATGTAATTAAACTTTTAAAAAAAATGTGTCAATTTGTATATAAAATATGAAGAAACTTTTTCCTCGACCTTATATAACAAAATTCAAACGTAACCGTTTTGACTAATTAAATCGAATCATAATCATCTATCTAATTTATAATCTTTGCAATCATTTGCAAGATTTTTTTTTTATAACTTTAATATTTATTTTTTATTTGTATTATACTTTGCGCTAGATTTCACTGCTTTCAATAATTCTTTGTTTTTTTATCGCATCTTTATAAAATTCACTACACGAAAACTTGAAGTTGGTCTATATTTGTATCTCTGCTATAACATGCTCGAGAGATAATCGGTTTCTTCTCTCGGACCGAATTATGTTTGTTTGGGAAAATGTTCTTTCTGTTGCAGCATTCGAAGCCGGTATGGATGCCATGAAAGCAAATATTTTTGGCAGGTTGGAAAGATTTTGCGTTTCAAATAATTTGTGCCATTTTTGTAATGTCGTTAAGTCTTTGCTCTGTACTGCTGCTTTCACTGCGTCTTTGACGTTAGAAACTTCCTCATAAAGATCGTCCATTTAAAAAAATGTGCTAATATTAAGTTTTTCAATAATATTAACAATAAATGCATAAATTAGAGTCGTCTTGTAGAGAAAGTGGCTTGAATAAATTCAGTTTGCTTTCATTGATGAAGTCGTACCTTGTCTCTATATATTTCAGAACATTTTTGTACCAAGCACAACATGTTGTTTTTATTATTGAGGCTTTTTTATTAAATTTCCGCACGTGCGGCCCAAAAATTCATCATCAATTTTTTACTTCAGTTTGTTAGTGAGTCTGGCCATTAATTATATCGTAACCTTTGAAACACGATAATGTTTCGTTTTCAAGACTCAATACAGCGTCGTGAAGGACTTTTAATGTGTTTTGGAAGAAAGTCACGTAAGGTTCTTTTTCGTCACTATTAAAGACGTTCCATAGCACAGAGGAACACTCGTCTTCGGCCATAGTTATGAAGTAGTCCTTTAATATATCATATGATTTCATGACACGTTCTACGGAGGATAGGAGAGATAACCATCGCGTTAGTGCATGTCGCGGGACTTACATGTCATACACGTCGTTACATGTCGTTAGTGAAAAATCGGAACATTCGGCGTCCCGATCAAGGGTGAATCGGGACGTGTCACCAGACCCCTGAAAATCGGGACGTCCCGCGCAAATCGGTACACCTAGCAACGTTCATTATAGATGACTCTCCGACGCATGTATGTTTGTATGAGTCACTAATGGGATCTATGGTGTATGTTAACATTGGCTGCAAATAGAGAATAATTTGTTTAATATAAACAATCCACGATGTCAATAATCCAAAACCGGATATAACCAGTGTGTGAAGGACGTGGGTAGGCCAAGCGCGTGTGGACAGTTTCGTTATTGTACGAGCATGTGGATTAGGGTGTCCCTTATATGGGTGAAAAAATTTTTTTTTCGGATATCGAAATGCATACCCCCTAATTCTTTTTAAACTACCCAGACTTACTCAAATACAAAATTTTATCTTCCTACGTCAACATTAACCCGTGCCGACAGGGCTCTGAAGATTTTGAAAATTGCTGTTTTTAACCCTTCCCGTTATGTAGCTAAATCATCAATTGATTTATATCAATCAATATTTATATTTTATAAAAATAATAATCAAAAAGAAAGTTAGTAAATAGATACTTATTTATTAAAAGAAGATAAAATTACAGATCAGCCAGGATATTTTCTTTTGAGGGCCTCTTTTATACAGTCTGGATACGGGTTTCTGGAGGAAGTTCTCATCAATTTTTAATCGAGAAAATAAATTTGAGCTCTTGACAGATACAAAATCACTTAATAATTTTCCTGCAACAATAAATAAGGCAGTATTATTATCAGTTTAGTGAAAACAGTGTAAAAAATAATACTATGTATTCCCACTTACCATACAAATAATCAGACATATCTTCTTTCGATGGAATGTATCTCTTCCCAGAATCATACAAACTCTCTCTTTGTAAGTTCATTACAATGTTTCCCTTGGTTTGTTCATCAACTTCATCATCAAAGAATGATAAAACGGCAATTTCTTCTGACAAGTACCAAAGATGTTGACTAAACTTGTTCAGGTCTGCTTTGGAGATCAATTTGTCAACAGTTTCCTTAAGCCTCTTTAAAAAGCACAAATCTTGATTTGGTGCCTTCACCGCCAGACTACATCCAAGCCATGGTTTCACATATATATAACCGCAATGAATAAACAAACGTCTTGAAGTGCTCGTTTATCCTTGTCGCTAATTTTGAGCTGGGATTGCAACAAACATATTTTTAAAGAGTAAATAGCTCTAGCCATCCACCTTGCTTGGTGCATCGCTCCAGGAGGTCTGATTTTAATTTTTTTCTCATTATCTCCTAAGAAAATAATAGATAGTTCAATCAGTTCCCGATAATCGTCACGTACAATGGATTTTTGCAGATCTGGATTATAAAATGTCAACAATTCTTCTATTGTTGTATTACAAAAATGTTGTGTGACGATATCGGTGTATGTTTCAATAGCAGCAGGATTAATAGTTTTCCAGTAGTCTCTAAACTTTTTGAACATCGGGATATCAGGGCTACTTGTGATTTGGTGGATTTTTGTTTCGAACACACATTTTAAAACCAGTTCGTAAACGTGATGGCGGCAAGCAAAGAGTACTAATTCCCTGTCTAATTTTTGTTCCAAAAGTACACAAGCTCCTTTCAATCCTTCAAGTATTAGACGTAGTTGTATCACACCACATTATTTGTACTTTGTCATCGAGGTTCCAGTCATAAAGTGCGTTTAACACAGCTTTAGCTTGATCTTGACCAGAAGAGCTCTCCAGTTTGGGCACAGCCAGAAGTTGTTCCTTTTCTCCAAATGAAATAAGAATTGGCAGGCGTTCTTCTTTAGAACTTCTCACGTCCAATCCAGATAATAATTTCCCATCCCAGTGAACGGTCACCATTTCAGGCATATTATTCTGAAAATCTGATTTTATAGATTCTGCTCTATCTTTTCTACTCTGTGTGCGAATGCGTTGAATGGACGATTTGTTTATCGGGTAATCATCACAGCTAAGATCTAGTGCTTCTACTACAGCCTGAAGTATATAGACAGAATCCCTTATGCTTAATTGACATCTATCTAAAGCTGCAACTAACTTAGGCGTGATAAAGTCTTTCCTTCCTCTTTTTGTAGTAGTTCCAGAACTTACCGTTAGAGATGTCGATGGCAAGGGTTCCTCAAGGCTTTCATCAGAGCTGGTAGGTTGATCGTGATGTCCTTGCGTTTGTATAAAATCTTGTGTAGTAAGAGATAATGATAAACTCTGGAACACATTTGCTCATGTCTTTTTTTCTCTTCTTTTAATTTCCTCTGTCTTGCCCTTTCTTCTTTCTAGGCTTTTTGTCTACACCCGCTAAACATCCTGGACGCCCTGGTTCTCTTTGTTTTTGTAAAAAGATTTTATCTTCCTCTATTTTCATCCGTTCCAAAGCATCGGCGTGTGCTATATCGAATAAATTATCTAAATTGTTTTGAAAGTCCTCCTCACGGCGCTCGTAAACATCTTGTGTTTTTTGGAATGTTATTGCAACTCTCTCCAAGCATGGTGAAGATCCACAAGTTTTTTTACACAGTTAGGTATAGCTCTGGTAGGGATTCTAGCTTTTTCCCAAAATATAATACACTCTCGAATGACGAGATTTGCGTTTTCACTAACAGTCAATTTAACTTCGCGAATGTTAAAAAAAAGTACTGCAAGAACTTGACGTTTAGACGGTAACTTTGCGCCTGTTATTTGATAATTTACCTCATCAACTAAGAAAATACTTTTTTTTATTGCTTCTTAATTCCACTGCCATCTTCTAAATGTAAAACAATGCGTGTTAATCACTAGAATAACTGAGAACAAATGACAAATACCGCGAGTACGCGCTGCTACTTTCGCGCAACTTGTATGAACATGATTTGATGCAAGTCGGCACGGGTTATCGTACTCCAAATAAGGTTAAAATTTATTTCCGAGTGTTTTAAGAGCAAATGAACAAAACTAAGACCTATGCGTTAGAAAATAAAAACTTTGAAAAATAAGGGACACCCTAATGTGGATATTTGGTTTTGATTCGTCAACTAAACGTGCCAACTCCGCCTAAACCTGGTTTAGGTCAAATTTGTTTGAAAATCTCTATTGGTGTTCAATCGATACACCTGAAATGTTGCCATCAAAGGCCGTTTAGTAATTAATATAAATGCAAATGTTGAACTGTTTATGTACTTTGTGCTCTGAACAAATATTACTATAGTTTTTCTTCAATATCCTTAATTTACCCTAAACGTATTATTATATCTACTATAGCAATGAACTTCGGTATAGAATAGTTAATCGAGCACCCGGTATGTATGCAAGACACGTCCGTCATAGGGGCAGGTTGTATTGATTCCACCGCAAAGCAATTTCACTCCGCGTGCACTGAAATGAAAACTCCGGAGAATCGTAAAATGGCCACCTGCTTAATTTTAAACAGGTAGAAAACTGAAAATTCGCGTGGAGACCATTATTTTATTACTTAATAAAAAGTGTAACCTCTATTTGTATGTGACGTAACAAAATATGAAAACATTCAAAATTAATACAATTAATACGCAGAAAAATTGTTAAGATAATATTTTAATTATCAATACCTTTAAATTGATAGCGTACCTATGTATGTACCTACGCTATCAAATGGGACTATAAGTCGCCTGTAATTGTCATATTTACTTACTTCGCTGGCTCAACGACCCAAAGTAAATCTAGGCCTTCGCAAAGAAAATACGTCAGTTTTCCGTCCTACACGAAGTCTTTCCACCCAAGAAATTATTAAAAGTATGTCAATTGATGAGGGTTGCGTTTTAAGCGGCAGTCGGTACGGTTTACTGATCGTCACCTCTACATATCAAGAGGTATTCAGAGGCTCTAAATAATCGTACGTGTCCAACGTTAGGGCTTTATACGTGGGCATGATGGCAGACCAAATATAATTTATGGCACATCAGAGTGCCCGCTTCGATCCGTAGTTACACCAAAGGTAGGATTCAGATCATAGCGACCGCGACGCGCGACCGAGTGTCTTGGCCGCGCCCATAGGTCGCGCGTCGTGGCGCGCGTTAGCCTCCTCTTGTTATTATTTCAACTATTCAAATAAACCATTTGACTCCGCTCGCGTTGCATCTAATTTTGTAAAAATAAGCGCTGAGCACTAGACGCTCGAGTTAGCGCTAATGAATATTTTAGACACGAGCGTAAAACGTGCGTGAACATTATAGTCCAAGTTTTTAATGTAGAATTATATTAAATTCTTGAGGTTAAAAACTCAAGTCTAAAACGAGTAAAGCTTCTTAAATTTCATCAGCGTCGACTTAGCGCTCGAACGCCCAACGCTCATTATTACAATACTATCGTTATCCGATTCTGCTCCAAAAGTTAAAATTGTATATTTTTTTGTTTTTAAATAGCTTATTATTAGTATTTTGACATTGGTTTGATAAACTAAAGAGGCTCCATTTCTTCATTCTTTGTGAGAATGATCTGTTTTAAATTAGTACAGATTGATATAATATATGCCCTTTGAAATTAACACTATAAAATTATACTGGCATGTACGAGTAGTTCCAACCTCAGGCTTCACCAGTGAGTGATATTGTTAAGTTTGTGAAATATAAATGTTGCCAAGCAAACTATCACCATCAGCAACTTGAAAAGCCGTTTGTCAAAAGAGACGTTGTTTAATTACTTCTTCTTAACAATATATCATACTCTTAAAGCAATTAAAATTCCTAACTGCTTTCAGTTTTCAACTTTTGTCTCTATCTCTTTGATTCAAGAACGAAGCAAAATTTAATTTTTGGAATTCCTTGAACTCCTTGGACGAAATGGTTATAAAACGTTCATATTACACGACTAAGGGATCAATGTTGCTTTGCCTTTTTTACTATCGAGTAAAATTATACCTATTTCTTTATGCAATTCTGCCAATACAAAGACAATGTTTCATGTTTCTAACTTATTTTAACTATTTGTTGTCTACGGATCGTCCGCTTGTTCTGGCCTCTCCAAATATATCTACTGCGATTATCATTAAATCCCAGTTTTATCCTCATCCCGTGGTATTTTAACGAAACCCCCTTCACTCTTATGTATTTATTGCTCACGACCTTAAACGAGATTAGAATAACAAGTTTCTAAAAAGATTTTTTTGCTTTCATTAAGCCAAAGAACATAGCTATAGCCTTTGTGGGTTTAAGATTAAAATTCAGTGTTCAAATTAAAGTTCACAACAAACACGCAAAAGGTACTCTGAACACGAGTATAAAATTGTTCAATTTTAATATAAGTTCGGTTTATCGTCGCCATTTTACCGCCAATGGCAATAAAGACTAAATTTAGGTTTTAACGTTAAACATAAAAGGGTAGATTGAGTTTCTTCCATATTGATAGATGTTGAAAACTTTGTAATAAATTACCTTTAAAACTTTGCGAACATTTTACAAAAAGATTATAATTTCAAAACGTTAATACAAAATGTGAAATGTAAGGCTTCTTCTCATTGCTTATCTGTCGCATTCAATGAGGCGTGAACGAAGCTCTTAAATTTCTTTTAAGTTGCAACTATTTTTGCACTCTCGTTTCTCCTTTACTCTATGTTAGAACCTATTCAGCGAATGGAAATGCGAGTAGTAATATCAATGGAGCACACATGTTACTCTGCCTATTATTATTTGGATTCATTTTATTGGTCTATTCAACAATAGGACACTTATTTCCCAAACCACAAGATTGCTCTTCATAAAAAAATAAATGTAAGTAGATACCCGCTAACAATTTTCCATAGACAGCAAATTTTTTTGGAGCCGTAATAAAACGCAGCCGGTTATTCTCGACGTTCTTCAGAGCCATTTTTCCTAAAAACACCGTCCAGACTCCGCCTAATAGCTTTAGTAAACCATTTTTCCTCATATTTCTAAAAATTCCTTGCTCCCTTTCATCTCTCCAATTCGTTAGGCATTTTTATTCAAGATTAATGGAAAAGAAAAATGCATATTTTAACTTTAATTTGAAGTAAAAGAATATCGTTGATGATTATAAAAGAAATAGAATGGATGTGAGAGCGTCTAATATTTTTTCCGCAATCGGTTTTCACTAATATGGACATTGTTCACACCTAAAGTAATCGACATAACAAAACACTTAGTATTTTTCCACCGTTATTTCACGCCTGCCTGTTACACGTCGCGCCGAATACAGATAATCTTATATCACAACAATTTATGTGAGATTATATTTCTTTGTCGTACAACGTCGTACTTACGAAATATGTTAACTGGGACTTGAGGCAAGTTATCACTAGCAATGTATATTTGATATTATCTCACAAAACTCTGCTTAAGAAAGAATGTTTATTCGCAGTTTTATAGAATAATTTATTGTATTTTATTTATGGTGAACATTACAATATACATTTTTTTATAGGGAAGTAGGCGGACGAGCAAGCGGTCCCACTTGATGGTAAGTGTTACCGCCGCCCAAGAACACCTGCAACACCAGGAGGTATGTGGATACGCCGCCGACCTTGTAAAATCTTATTCACAGCTTTCTTGAAGAACCCCATATCGTAGCGTAATGAAAAGACCTCTTGAGGCAGTTCTTTCAACAGCCTACGGGTTGGCGGTATAAAATGTTTTTGGACCGGACAGTACGAGATACCTCCGTATCGAGGAAATGCGAATGCACCACACTTTTGTGACGGGAAATGTGGTTGTAGAAACCCGAGGTGGAAATTATGTTGAACAATTATTGAGAGCATTCCCCACTGTACAGGTACTGTACTGACACGCAGAGAGACTCAACGTCTCTCCGAACGCTGGGTGGTTCTAGACCGCCCGTGAGAGTGGTATCGTCGACAATCCGAACAGTACGAGATGTCGTTGGATAAAGTCAAATGAGTTCAGAGATGTGGCCAGTACTCTATATGAGGCCTAATCTAAGCTTTGCAGAGCATCAGAAGTTACCCAAGGCTGAAGTACCGCTTCTTTTTGTTCAGCACACCAAGCTTTTTGAAGGTCATTTTGACTTTATTTTCCAGATGCCCTCTAAATTAGATTTTGCTGGAAATGTCGACATCAAGGATTCCGATACTCTCTGAGATATTAAGAGGTATGCTCTGAAAGCGATATGCTATAACAAAAAGGGCGTTTTATATGACAAAATATATAGTAAAATAAAATACGACAAAATATGTTTTATAGAATTAAACAGAAGTTATTTTGTACTATTGGATTCTTTTATACATAAAAAAAATCGTCACAAAGCCGCATCCTGTACCTACAAGAAATTGAAAAGTGAGTACAAATGAAAGACAACAAATACAATATTCTTTGAAATGTTTGTGTCTGAACGCGCTTCGTGCAAAACAGATTCAATACGCAAAGACGATATTTAAAGTACTTTTATCATGATCCATTACAAAGTTCCCGCGGAAATCGTAATCAAGGCTGCATGAACATTACCAGATGTTACATAACAACCATTACATGAATTTATATAAACTTTAATGCAAATAAATTTTATGTCCTGGACCAACTTATAGGACACTTTTATCTAGAACTAATACAAGTACCTACCTGCGGGAATCATTGATGATAAACGTAGGTACGTGATTACGCGTAGGTACGTTAAAAGTAAAAAGTATTAAACAACTGATAACCTAATTAACATTGGCAGATTTAACTCCCACTGTTCTGGCTTCATTTCATACACAGATGTAATTGTCAGACATTCAGAAACATTTTAATATTTAAGCGGATTATTTTATCTGACTCTCATGCCAGCAGCAGAAATGGGCCGATTTTATAAAATAACTCAACTTTTGATTCATCAAAAACAGATTGTTACGTTGTTTTGCAATAATAAACCAACGTTGAAAAAGAAGTGTTTCATTGTATGGGAGTTATAATTTATATTTCGATCAAGTCTTTGAGGTTCTCTAAACCCCAGACTCAAAAAAAATACAAAAAATATTGTGTTTGATTGTGTTTAACTCTATATAACATATTTTGTCGTAATTTATTTTTTTATATATATTCTGTCATATAAAAACCCCATTTTGTCATAGCACCTCGCTTTCAGAACAATACCTCTTAAGATCTTGGAGAGTATCGGGATTCTTGTTGTCGACATTTCCAGCAAAGTCTAATTTAGTTTAACATGAATAAATCTCGAAAATAAAGTTAAAATTGCCTCCAAAAAGCTCGGTATGCTGAACAGAGCGAAGCAGTACTTCAGCCTTGGGCAACTTCTGACGCTCCACAAAGCTTAAGTGAGGCCCCAAATGGAGTAGGTACTACTCACATCTCTGGGGTGGCGTACCGAAATATCAATTGGATCCATTTGACTCCGTCGAACGACGTGCTGTTCGAATCGTCGACGATCCCACTCTCACGGGCCGTCTAGAACCTAGCGCTCGGAGAGACGTGTCGCTGCGTGTTTTAACGCACAGGCACAATGGAGAATGCTCTGAAGAATTGTTCAACATAGTTTCCGTCTCTGGTTTCTACAACCGCACCGCACCTCCCACAACAGAATTGCGGCACATCCGCATTTCCTCGATTCGTAGGTGTCGCGTACTGTTCGGTCCAAAAACCAAAAATATTACCATCACGTAGGACCGCTTGCTCGTCCGCCTACTTCCCTTTGAAAAAACAATTAAAAATGTAACATGAATAAATCTATTGGCACCGCTGTATAACTGAGCTCCTTGTTTAATGAAAACTTAATTTGACTAACAAGTCTCAAAGATTTCTAGACGAACTCTTTTCATTGAACTACTCGAGGAGTATGGATATGGATACGGTATCAACTAATAATGAATTACCTACAATCAAAGATTTACTCACTCCTAAGCCTAGAACCTGTTTTCGAGGGTTATCAAGAATCGTCTCGCCCGGCGCTCATATGAGCTCCAGCCTCTAGAGCAGGCTGGGTTTCGAAGACGCTATAGTACCGTAGACTACATTTACACCTTGGTAAAAATTATACAGAAGACTAACGAATAGTAACGCACTTGAGGACGCATTTAAAATGTTGGACTGAAAACATTGCTGAATCAGTATTAACGGCGAATACATCTCCTTCGTTTCGCAGATGAAATTGTTATCACAGTAGAATCGCTGGAGGAATTGAGTTGGATGCTTAACGACCTCAATACGATCTCGCGACGGGTTGGTTTCGGCAACGGGGGGGCGTCACTAGAAGTTGTAAAAGTATATATCTATCTTGGACAGTCAATCCAGTTAGACAAGTCCAACTTCAGTCGAGAGGCTGATAGACGCAGCTCGGTAAGGCAGCGTTCGGAAAAATGTGTCACTTCTTCTCGTCGCCCCTATACCATAATGATTGAAGATGAACGTCTTCAATCAATGCGCCCTGGCCGTGATGCCGAAACGTAGTCTCTGACGGTAGGACTGGCTCACAAGTTCAAAGTCGCTCAGCGAGCGATGGAAAGAACTACGCTCCTAGTTTGTTTGCTGAACAAAATCCGTAACGAAGAAATTCAACGAAGAACTGAAGTTGCCGACATAGCTCAAAGATTCAGCAAGCTGAAGTGGCAGTGGGCAGGCCGTATATGCCGCAGGACCAATAATAACCGATGGGAGAGGCGAGTCCTCTAATGGAGACCACGTACCAGGAACCGTAGCGTGGGACGCCCTACGGTCAAGTGGACTGACGACTCGAAGAAAGTCGCCGGTAGTAGCTGGATAAAAAGAGCTGAAGACCGTGTGTGGTGGTGGCCCTTGGGAGAGGCCTATATCCAGCAGTGGAGAGATACAGGCTGACTGATGGTATGGTAATCAAAGACGAAACTTACAATTATTATTAACTTCAATTTCTTCAATAGGTCGATAGAGATGATCGCTCCGCTACGCTTCGCAACAGCCTCAGATTTAAGCGAACCAAATCGTTTCTGGGTAGGAAAGACTTTTCAAACAAAATGATGTTCGACTTTTACCGAATGCCGATAACTGGCGAACTATTTATATAACTGCCCAATCAATTATTTCACCTACCAAATAATAATAATTTACTGTCCAGTGCACCCGCCCGGATGTTTAAAAAACCCTTAAATAATTACTTCCCATTTTAAAATTGCTTCATAAAGTTATTGATTGCTGTTATAATAAAATTATAATTTAGTTCGTCTTACACATTTCACGAATTTTATAAAGATACTCTTAAATATTTAATTCTAAAATAATAAAAATGACGCAGATAGCATTTCAAGAAATGCTTTCTACCGAATTGTAGATAATAATTGTAACAGACAGAATGCACAAACTGATAGACGGCCGGGTTGTCTCATCAAAATTTAATCTGCATTGCAACAAGTACAGAGAGCAAACAGATTACAACTTTAACATCTGCATTAACTAAGTGCCTACGTTATTTTTAACACGATAATCACTACTAAAATTAAAATAAAGTTTAAAATTCGACTAAATTTAATTTTACAACTTCTACCAAGTTAGTTCTACAATTATCTTATAACAAAACCCATTTACGTAAATGGCTAACTTGATGAAAACGGACAAATTGTTCGGAAAATAAAGGAATGATATTGATAATACCTAAGAGGTTTAAAACTGCCTACATAAACGAATTTACTACCAATAACAACACAGTAATAAGAGTATCGAGCGGTTGCGGAGAACCCTCTACACTCCACGTCGCTAACAAACAGGTAACGTTATGAAACTCAATACGAGTATGTGTCCACCACCGCGCTCGTTAGCAAGTTCAAGGTTTTAAAACATTCAGTAATTTTCATTTAATACACTCGACTCTAGACATATTCACTAGCGTTCAAAAAATAATTACAATATTGTAGTCCGACTATCGTCCAAATTGATAATACTTTAAGGCTTATTCGATAACTAGAAATGGTATCAAAAATGTCCATATTCAAAAGAATTTTCCATATTATTTTTTGACTTAGGAAACTATCATTACTTCTGTCACTCACACGTGGCTGTAATGGTATTACTGTAATAATGAGCCAAAGCACTATAATTTTGTAATATAATTATATATTTTCACTATAAGTACCTACCATAGTATTTTTAAAAAAAAATTCATTTTGATTTCACAGTTTCATTTCTAATATGCTAACCGATAAATCATAAAATTATAAAAACGATGTTAAATACTCCATAGATCAAATCAATATTTGCTGAATAAAAGATTAAATAAAATATCACATGATAAAATTATATTTCAACGATTCTTGAATATTCTACCTACATTTGAAATACATAGGAATACGATATACAAATAAACTTTTATATTAAACATGACTATAAATTCCCCTAAAAAAGACGTAGCAATCAAAAATTTGCAGTACACTTCAATGTCTTCGGACTTAAGACTTCCCAACCTAAATTCATCAACCAATAAGTACAGTATATCTAAGATTTCCCCCTTGTAAATCCTCAAACATCAATTGACAACGTTTTCAATGTGTGTCAACGTTTTTGACTTATGTATGTTGGCATGTACGAGTACCACATAATATTATCCCGTATTTATAGAATCCACTTCGATACTTACTGTCTGTACATCTGTCACCTCTTTTCTTTAAAACAATCATTGTGATCATTTGTTTTAAATCTCACACATTCCCGTACTTTGTCGTTCACTGGCAGAGTTTAAAGCAATTGAGTCGGACAACAATTTGAAGTTAGTATCCGAGTCGATATTACACTTCTGCGTAAATTTCGGGTGCAATGTTGGTCTATGTTTGATGTTTATGTTTGATCTATGGTCTCTATGGCTTTCACTTGGCTGTTTAGGAAAAGATGAGCGCTCTTGAAACTTTAACGCTGCCCAACGCTGCCCTTATTATACAAAAATCGCCAATACATGATTTAATGACATTTGATCATAGTCAGAACCATAGTCAAAGTAATAAAATGGTAGGTAATAAAAACCACAGCAACAACTATCAATTTGTACAGGAATAGTTAAAAAAACACTTAAGATTTATATTGAACCAACATAGCAGTAAACGAGTTTAATGAGTATTAAGTTGTATGTATGAATGTTCCTTGTTTATCACAATAATTACACACAGTGGTGACTCCTTAAATTATCTAAATTAGTGGCTATGCCCGGGCTCTCGCAACTAGAAACACACGTGAATTATTATGATAGCGTTACGCGGTCCGCGAATGGAGCAGGCGATAAACGGATTAGTGAGGATCACGTTTTGTATGCGGTACCTAATAAGTTTATTAGAACTGTGTAAAGGGAAAATATTCCATATTAATTGCAATGTCAAGGCTTTTATATTTAATTATAGATAATGTATATGAAACAATGTGCATGAGGAAGTCCAGCAGTGAATACTGAAATGGCTGGTTGCATTGCATTGCATATGGATAATGTACCAGTACTAATTGTAAGGAAGCGATGACCAGTGATGCGGCTGGTCTCGTGGTGGTCTTTAAAACACGCGATCACACTAACTACTGCAACCGATCGATAAACCCGTAGTGGATAAACATTTAAAAAATAACTCACCTGTGCGTATACGTCGCGGGCGACTGGCTCCTCAGGCGCGCGAGCAACTGTGTCAAAGCGCGTGACCGCGCAACTCCGTGTGAACATTTTTAAGCGACTTCATACAACTCCTTTCGAGCTACGGTTTACGGCGATCAGATGACACCGTGTACCTCTGATGCTTCTGGGATTGTAGTCGAGTCGGAAATTGCATCTGAAAAAATAGAAAAATGCGGGCCGCTCTCCAATCAAGTGAATCGGTGACTAAAATGACGAAAAGAACTCGTATTCAACAGGCAACCGAATTTGGCAACCAGTGTTGATTGATGGAAATTAATTTTCCTGTTCCACAACCTACTTGTAGTTGCGTAGTGAAAAATTCAATGTTCCCAGTAGGAAACAGAGTTTGGTAAGCATGTGCAAATTAATTTTCCTGTTGTGTTATGTTACAGGAAAGTTTCCACCTAACCGCTTGTTTCATTACGCAACTAACTATTGAAATTGAAACAGATTGAAAATAAAATATGTAAATGATTTTAAGTATTACGTTTATTCGAGTTACGTTCCTGAATATAGTATGATATGATAAAATTAGAACAAAAATAAAGTAATGTAGGTACTATTTCTCCTAACAATTTATTAATGATTTGATAATTGCAGTATATTGCAGATCTGCCGATTCAAAAATGTTATACCAAAAAACTGTACGCGGCACGTCGCACGTATTATATCGTGTTAGAGGGCGATAGTTCTAAGTCAGAATTTCGCATTGATTGGCGTTAGTTTCATTTCTCAAACTCAGTCACATAGTTAAACCAAATGAAAGAATTCACTGACTCATTTGTACAATACTTATACCTAATTGAACAGATTTTTGTGATCGGCACGTTTCCCTACTATTATGCGTGATCTTGAGTTTAGGGATAACGAGATGCCCGCGTAACAGCCCACCTGTCACCTCTGGGTCCTCGTTGTCCCAAACGATACTCGTTATGAGATGCCCTTCTACCTTCGCTACAATGACATCATAATTTGCGTCAGTCGGTCAGATAAAATTCCATTAGCAACTGTGATAAAATTACGATAATTTGAAAGATTGTTCTTTGTTATTTTTCATCGATTTTTCTTGAATTAATCGAAAACTTTACCCTATTCAAATATTAACAAGATTGTCAAAGCAATCGCAATGTAAAACCAAGTAAGTTTGAACGTTCACCTTTTTGAACTTTACTTGAACCATATTGATCAGTCGAGTTTTAATTATTGTAAAACACGCCATATTGTGTTGTACGTAGACGTGTACACTTACCGGCCGAAAGTAATACACATCGGCCTTTAGAAAGAGATTAACGTAACGGCACACGATAGAGACGACACTACAAAATCGAAGCTAGCCGATCATAGTCGATGTGTATTACTTTCGGCCGGGATGTGTACCTACTTACTAGGAAATCACTATCGACACTAAACCTATGTCCAATAATAAACAAATACGCGTGACGACAGATTTTAATATTTAAATAATTTTTTGTAATTAATATAATCGAGAGTCGCGAGTAAATGAATAGTAACAAGTTCTATTGAAACAATTTCATTTATTTACAGAAATTAAAATTAAGCGCGAAAACCAAAGGAAGAAGTGAGGAAACTCCATCTTGCCATAGAAATCGAGAAAGTCTGAGGACCATATAAATTATCGTATGATTCTCGTAAAATAAAGGAAATTACTGTGTTGATATATATCATTTCAACTTAACAATGTTAAATTGTGCTAAAATTGTTATGCTGGACATAAACATAAGACATAACACAGTCATAAACATTCTCTCTTCACACTCGTAATCTTGTAGATATTCTGAATGTTTATTATCCGAGTCACATGCTGTTAACTCCATAGTGCCCGACTAGTTCAAAATCAGTGCATGTAGTGATACAGTAAGTATACAAAAAATAGATTCAGATTCAGATAATTTACTTGCGAGAGTACGGGTTACAATAGTTGTTGTACATATTAATTGAGTCCATACGTACTCTGCCTCGTCAGCGTGCAAATTCCCATTCTTTTGTTAAACAATCTAGAATTTCTATAAAAGTGCGATACTTGCCACCAAACACAATCACAGACGCCACAAATTGTTAGCCATATACGAGTACAGTGCATACATCAACAAACGGTTCACTAAATATACAATGTCAAATTATTATTATTATTCCGTATTATTATTCCGTATTATTCCGTATATATATAAAGCTCGATTACCACTCACTCACTGACTGACTCACTGACATAATTGTTCTCCCAGTTCCCACCTGGTGGGCGAGAAACTTTGAATGAGAAAGTAAACTTTCGGGGTCGGTGAGCACCAGAAAAATCCGACTTCTTCGAGTTGACCATACCTGATGAAAAATTCCAACGGCCAAGCCAATCAGTAACAGCTACGCGGGGGGTGCTCGACCGAATGTCATAGGGAACCGCCGGCAGACGCCAGCGGGCGTCGCGAAAATTTGAATTTCGAACGTCCAGCGTCGCCTTCATACAAAATGAAATCGCTCGTATTTTTGAAACGGTAAGAGGTAAGTGGGAGGTGCTCGACCAAATGTCATTCGGGCCGGGGTGAGCCTTCTCGTGGTCAAAAAATTTTTTCAAAATGGCCGATTCAAGATGGCGGCCGATTTTGAAGTTTGTCCGAGGGGGGTGGAAATCGGCACCCGGGGGGTCGCGGGGGCCCCGATTGAGAATTTCGGGTCGGTTTTTCGATCCCGCCCTTTCCAAGATGGCGGCCGTCAATTGAAATTTCAAATTTCGATCGTTCATAAATCCCGCGAGGCCGGAGGCCGAGCGGCGCGGGCGAGGCCGCAGGCCGAGCTCGACCGGGACTTGCACCGGGAGCGGGCCCGTCCTCGTCCGGTGGACCTTCAGCTCGACGGTCGACGGCCTGCCTGAACGGTGAGAGATAGTCACGTGGTGCTCGACCGAATGTCATAGAGAACCGCCGGCACTTTGACGAGAGCGCGATGAAAATTCAAAATGGCCGATTCAAGATGGCCGCCATACAAATTTATTTCGACCGTCTCTCCCGAACGGTCGGAGATATCGGATCGGGGCTCGAACTAATGTGGTGGGGCGAGTCGATGTCCTTCCACTGGACCAATTTTTTTTTCCAAGATGGCGAATCCAAGATGGCGGCCATTTTTAAAATTCCTCCGATCGGGATGAAATTTAATACCCGGGGAGTTCAGGGGACCCCGATTCGGGATTTTGGAATATTTTTTTAATTCCGCCATTTTTCAAGATGGCTGCCATACAAAGTGGAAATTTCGATTTTGGGGTCCGAGGGCATTTCCGAGGCGGTAGCTCGAATCGGGCGAGGGACGCGGGGTGGAGTTCCCCCTCGTTGGAAACTCTGGTCTATGGGGAAATTAGGCGGAAAAAAAAATCCAAGATGGCGGACACAAAATGGCGGAAATTTAAAAAAAACTTTGGGAAATTTAGAAATTTCTGAGCGAATGTGTTTCGAGGTGGAAAATCGAGGAGGAAATTTGAGGATTTAGGGTAGGTGTCGAAATTTTCCAAGATGGCCGCCATACGAAATTCTTTGGGCGACAGCTCCGAAACGGTTTGAGATATCGGATTGGTGCTCAAACTAATATCATTGATCATGACGATTTCTTTCTACTGAGGGGAAAACTTTTTTCAAGATGGCGAATCCAAGATGGCGGCATTTTTCCAAATTCATCCGATTCGGATAAAAATCGATATCTGGGGGGTTTAGGAGATCCTGACTAAGGATTTGGAATTATTATTTATTTTCCACCCTTTTTGAAGATGGTGGCTATACAGCGAGGCCGCAGGCCGAGCTCCGCGTAGGGCGAAGCCCGGAGCGTCCGAATTCGATCACTGTGTAACTTACGCGAGGCCGTAGGCCGAGCTGCGTCTAACGAGGCCGCAGGCCGAGATCCGCGTAGAGCGAAGCTCGGAGCGACCGGACTACCGCACCACCAGCCGCGTACTCTGTGTAACTTACGGGAGGCCGTAGGCCGAGCTGCGTTTAACGAGGCCGCAGGCCGAGATCCGCGTAGGGCGAAGCCCGGAGCGACCGGACTACTGCACCACCAGCCGCGTACTCTGTGTAACTTACGCGAGGCCGAAGGCCGAGCTGCGTCTAACGAGGCCGCAGGCCGAGATCCGCGTAGGGCGAAGCCCGGAGCGACCGGACTACCGCACCACCAAAATTTCAAGTTGTCCGATCTGGATGAAAATTGATATCTGGGGGGTTCAGGGGAGCCTGATTAAGGATTTATGGTTATTTCCAAGATGGCCGCCACACAAAATTCTTCGGAATATCGGATCGGTGCTCAAACTAATATTGTTTATCATGACGATGTTTTTCTATTGAAGTAAAATTTTTTTTAAGATTGCGAATCCAAGATGGCGGCCATTTTTCGAATTCATCCGATCCGGATGAAAATTGATATCTGGGGGGCTCAGGGGACCCTGATTAAGGATTTATGGTTATTTCCAAGATGGCCGCCACACAAAATTCTTCGGAAGACATCTCCGAAACGGGTAGACATATCGGATTGGTGCTCAAACTAATATTGTTTATCATGACGATGTCTTTATATTGAGGTAAATTTTTTTTTCAAGATGGCGATTCCAAGATGGCGGCCATTTTTCGAATTCATCCGATCCGGATGAAAATTGATATCTGGGGGGTTCGGGGGAAGCTGATTAGGGATTTGGAATTCTTATGCAGGTCCCTCACAACATCGACTACAGCGATCTCTCTCAGTGTGTAACTTAAGCGAGGCCGCAGGCCGAGCTCCGCGCAGGGCGAAGCCCGGAGCGTCCCCCCCCATTAGGGGGAGGCCGGCGCCCGGGGGGCGCCGCCGAAACCTAGTTATTCCGTATATATATAAAGCTGGATTACCACTGACTGACTGACTGACATCTCGATCTCCCGGTTCCCACCACCCAGGTGAGAAACTTTGAATGAGGAAGTACGCCGATGGGTCCTGTGACCTCGAGAAAAATCCGACTTCTTCGAGTTGACCATACCTGATGAAAAATTCAAACGGCCAACTCAAACGGTAACACCTGTGCGGGGGGTGCTCGACCAAATGTCATAGGGAACTGCCGGCAGATGCCAGAGCGCGTCGCGAAAATTTGAATTTCGAACGTCCAGCGTCGCCTCCATACAAAATGAAATCGCTCGTAGCTCGGAAACGGTAAGAGGTAAGTGGGAGGTGCTCGACCAAATGTCATTGAGGAAGGTGTAAGCTTTTTCGTGGTTGCAAATTTTTTTCAAAATGGCCGATTCAAGATGGCGGCCGATTTTCAAGTTTGTCCGAGGGGGGTGGAAATCGGCACCCGGGGGGTCGCGGGGGCCCTGATTGCGAATTTCGGGTCGGTTTTTCGATCCCGCCGTTTCCAAGATGGCGGCCGTCAATTGAAATTTCAAATTTCGATCGCCCATAACTCCCGCGAGGCCGGAGGCCGAGCGGCGCGGGCGAGGCCGCAGGCCGAGCTCGCCCGGTAGCTGCACCCCGAGCGGGCCCGTCCGCATCCGGTGGACCTTCAGCTCGACGGTCGACGGCCCGCCTCAACGGTGAGAGATAGTCACGTGGTGCTCGACCGAATGTCATAGAGAACCGCCGGCACTTTGACGAGAGCGCGATGAAAATTCAAAATGGCGGATTCAAGATGGCCGCCATACAAATTTATTTCGACCGTCGCTCCCGAACGGTCGGAGATATCGGATCGGGGCTCGAACTAATGTGGTGGGGCGAGTCGATGTCCTTCCACTGGACCAATTTTTTTTTCCAAGATGGCGAATCCAAGATGGCGGCCATTTTTAAAATTCCTCCGATCGGGATGAAATTTCATACCCGGGGAGTTCAGGGGACCCTGATTCGGGATTTTGGAACATTTTTTTAATTCCGCCATTTTTCAAGATGGCTGCCATATAAAGTGGAAATTTCGATTTTGGGGTCCGAGGGCATTTCCGAGGCGGTAGCTCGAATCGGGCAAGGGACGCGAGGTGGAATTTCCCCTCGTTGAAAACTCTGGTCTATGGGGAAATTAGGCGGAAAAAAAAAATCCAAGATGGCGGACACAAAATGGCGGAAATTTAAAAAAAACTTTGGGAAATTTAGAAATTTCTGAGCGAATGTGTTTCGAGGTGGAAAATCGAGGAGGAAATTTGAGGATTTAGGGTAGGTGCCGAAATTTTCCAAGATGGCCGCCATACGAAATTCTCTCAGCGACGGCTCCGAAACGGTTAGAGATATCGGGTTGGTGCTCAAACTAATATTGTTTATCATGACGATTTCATTCCACTGAGGGGAAAATTTTTTTTCAAGATGGCGAATTTTTTTTCGATCACTGTGTAACTTACGCGAGGCCGAAGGCCGAGCTGCGTCTGACGAGGCCGCAGGCCGAGATCCGCGTAGGGCGAAGCCCGGAGCGACCGGACTACGGCACCACCAGCCGCCGCGCACCATGTGTAACTTACGCGAGGCCGTAGGCCGAGCTGCGTCTAACGAGGCCGCAGGCCGAGATCCGCGTAGAGCGAAGCTCGGAGCGACCGGACTACCGCACCACCAGCCGCGTACTCTGTGTAACTTACGCGAGGCCGTAGGCCGAGCTGCGTCTAACGAGGCCGCAGGCCGAGATCCGCGTAGAGCGAAGCTCGGAGCGACCGGACTACCGCACCACCAGCCGCGTGCTCTGTGTAACTTATGCGAGGCCGAAGGCCGAGCTGCGTCTAACGAGGCCGCAGGCCGAGATCCGCGTAGGGCGAAGCCCGGAGCGACCGGACTACCGCACCACCAAAATTTCAAGTTGTCCGATCTGGATGAAAATTGATATCTGGGGGGTTCAGGGGAGCCTGATTAAGGATTTATGGTTATTTCCAAGATGGCCGCCACACAAAATTCTTCGGAAGACATCTCCGAAACGGGTAGACATATCGGATCGGTGCTCAAACTAATATTGTTTATCATGACGATCTTTTTCTATTGAGGTAAAAATTTTTTTAAGATGGCGAATCCAAGATGGCGGCCTTTTTTCGAATTCGTCCGATCCGGATGAAAATTGATATCTGGGGGGTTCGGGGGAGGCTGGTTAGGGATTTGGTATTCTTATGCAGGTCCCTCACAACATCAACTACAGCGATCTCTCTCAGTGTGTAACTTAAGCGATTCCGCAGGCCGAGCTCCGCGCAGGGCGAAGCCCGGAGCGTCCCCCCCATTAGGGGGAGGCCGGCGCCCGGGGGGCGCCGCCGAAACCTAGTTATTATTATTATTATTATTATACTATATAAAGCTGGATTATATATATATATATATATATATATATATATAAAGCTGGATTACCACTCACTCACTCACTGACATCTCGTTCTCCCGGTTCCCACCACCGGGGTGAGAAACTTTGAATGGGAAAGTACGCCGATGGGTCCTGTGACCTCGAGAAAAATCCGACTTCTTCGAGTTGACCATACCTGATGAAAAATTTGAACGGCCAGCACGAACGGTAACACCTGCGCGGGGGGTGCTCGACCGAATGTCATAGGGAACCGCCGGCAGACGCCAGCGGGCGTCGCGAAAATTTGAATTTCGAACGTCCAGCGTCGCCTCCATACAAAATGTTTTAGCTCGTAGCTCGGAAACGGTAAGAGGTAAGTCGGGGGTGCTCGACCAAATGTCATTCGGGAAGGTGTAAGCTTTCTCGTGGTCAAAAAATTTTTTCAAAATGGCCGATTCAAGATGGCGGCCGATTTTCAAGTTGGTCCGAGGGGGGTGGAAATCGGCACCCGGGGGGTCGCGGGGGCCCCGATTGAGAATTTCGGGTCGGTTTTTCGATCCCGCCCTTTCCAAGATGGCGGCCGTCAATTGAAATTTCAAATTTCGATCGCCCATAACTCCCGCGAGGCCGGAGGCCGAGCGGCGCGGGCGAGGCCGCAGGCCGAGCTCGCCCGGCACTTGCACCGGGAGCGGGCCCATCCGCATCCGGTGGACCTTCAGCTCGACGGTCGACGGCCTGCCTAAACGGTAACAGCTAACCCTATGGTGCTCGACCGAATGTCATAGAGAACCGCCGGCACTTTGACGAGAGCGCGATGAAAATTCAAAATGGCCGATTCAAGATGGCCGCCATACAAATTTATTTCGACCGTCGCTCCCGAACGGTCGGAGATATCGGATCGGGGCTCGAACTAATGTGGTGGGGCGAGTCGATGTCCTTCCACTGGACCAATTTTTTTTTCCAAGATGGCGAATCCAAGATGGCGGCCATTTTTAAAACTCCTCCGATCGGGATGAAATTTAATACCCGGGGAGTTCAGGGGACCCCGATTCGGGATTTTGGAACATTTTTTTAATTCCGCCATTTTTCAAGATGGCTGCCATACAAAGTGGAAATTTCGATTTTGGGGTCCGAGGGCATTTCCGAGGCGGTAGCTCGAATCGGGCGAGGGACGCGAGGTGGAATTTCCCCTCGTTGGAAACTCTGGTCTATGGGGAAATTAGGCGGAAAAAAAAATCCAAGATGGCGGACACAAAATGGCGGAAATTTAAAAAAAACCTTGGGAAATTTAGAAATTTCTGAGCGAATGTGTTTCGAGGTGGAAAATCGAGGAGGAAATTTGAGGATTTAGGGTAGGTGCCGAAATTTTCCAAGATGGCCGCCATACGAAATTCTCTCAGCGACGGCTCCGAAACGGTTAGAGATATCGGGTTGGTGCTCAAACTAATATTGTTTATCATGACGATTTCATTCCACTGAGGGGAAAATTTTTTTTCAAGATGGCGAATCCAAGATGGCGGCTATTTTTCCAAATTCATCCGATTCGGATAAAAATCGATATCTGGGGGGTTTAGGGGATCCTGACTAAGGATTTGGAATTATTATTTATATTCAACCATTTTTGAAGATGGCGGCTATACAGCGAGGCCGCAGGCCGAGCTCCGCGTAGGGCGAAGCCCGGAGCGTCCGAATTCGATCACTGTGTAACTTACGCGAGGCCGAAGGCCGAGCTGCGTCTGACGAGGCCGCAGGCCGAGATCCGCGTAGGGCGAAGCCCGGAGCGACCGGACTACGGCACCACCAGCCGCCGCGCACGATGTGTAACTTACGCGAGGCCGTAGGCCGAGCTGCGTCTGACGAGGCCGCAGGCCGAGATCCGCGTAGAGCGAAGCTCGGAGCGACCGGACTACCGCACCACCAGCCGCGTACTCTGTGTAACTTACGCGAGGCCGTAGGCCGAGCTGCGTCTGACGAGGCCGCAGGCCGAGATCCGCGTAGAGCGAAGCTCGGAGCGACCGGACTACCGCACCACCAGCCGCGTACTCTGTGTAACTTACGCGAGGCCGAAGGCCGAGCTGCGTCTAACGAGGCCGCAGGCCGAGATCCGCGTAGGGCGAAGCCCGGAGCGACCGGACTACCGCACCACCAAAATTTCAATTTGTCCGATCTGGATGAAAATTGATATCTGGGGGGTTCAGGGGAGCCTGATTAAGGATTTATGGTTATTTCCAAGATGGCCGCCACACAAAATTCTTCGGAAGACATCTCCGAAACGGGTAGACATATGGGATCGGTGCTCAAACTAATATTGTTTATCATGACGATCTTTTTCTATTGAGGTAAAAATTTTTTTAAGATGGCGGCCATTTTTCGAATTCGTCCGATCCGGATGAAAATTGATATCCGGGGGGTTCGGGGGAGGCTGGTTAGGGATTTGGAATTCTTATGCAGATCCCGCACAACATCAACTACAGCGATCTCTCTCAGTGTGTAATTTAAGCGAGGCCGAAGGCCGAGCTCCGCGCAGGGCGAAGCCCGGAGCGTCCCCCCCATTAGGGGGAGGCCGGCGCCCGGGGGGCGCCGCCGAAACCTAGTTATTATTATTATTATTTATACTATATAAAGCTGGATTACCACTCACTCACTCACTGACATCTCGTTCTCCCGGTTCCCACCACCGGGGTGAGAAACTTTGAATGGGAAAGTACGCCGATGGGTCCTGTGACCTCGAGAAAAATCCGACTTCTTCGAGTTGACCATACCTGATGAAAAATTAGAACGGCCAGACCCAACGGTAACAGCTACGCGGGGGGTGCTCGACCGAATGTCATAGGGAACCGCCGGCAGACGCCAGCGGGCGTCGCGAAAATTTGAATTTCGAACGTCCAGCGTCGCCTCCATACAAAATGTTCTAGCTCGTAGCTCGGAAACGGTAAGAGGTAAGTCGGGGGTGCTCGACCAAATGTCATTCGGGCCGGGGTGAGCCTTCTCGTGGACAAAAAATTTTTTCAAAATGGCCGATTCAAGATGGCGGCCGATTTTCAAGTTGGTCCGAGGGAGGTGGAAATCGGCACCCGGGGGGTCGCGGGGGCCCCGATTGAGAATTTCGGGTCGGTTTTTCGATCCCGCCCTTTCCAAGATGGCGGCCGTCAATTGAAATTTCAAATTTCGATCGCCCGTAACTCCCGCGAGGCCGGAGGCCGAGCGGCGCGGGCGAGGCCGCAGGCCGAGCTCGCCCGGGACTTGCACCGGGAGCGGGCCCGTCCTCATCCGGTGGACCTTCAGCTCGACGGTCGACGGCCCGCCTGAACGGTGAGAGGTAGTCACGTGGTGCTCGACCGAATGTCATAGAGAACTGCCGGCACTTTGACGAGAGCACGATGAAAATTCAAAATGGCGGATTCAAGATGGCCGCCATACAAATTTATTTCGACCGTCGCTCCCGAACGGTCGGAGATATCGGATCGGGGCTCGAACTAATGTGGTGGGGCGAGTCGATGTCCTTCCACTGGACCAATTTTTTTTTCCAAGATGGCGAATCCAAGATGGCGGCCATTTTTAAAATTCCTCCGATCGGGATGAAATTTAATACCTGGGGAGTTCGGGGGACCCTGATTCGGGATTTTGGAACATTTTTTTAATTCCGCCATTTTTCAAGATGGCTGCCATACAAAGTGGAAATTTCGATTTTGGGGTCCGAGGGCATTTCCGAGGCGGTAGCTCGAATCGGGCGAGGGACGCGGGGTGGAATTTCCCCTCGTTGGAAACTCTGGTCTATGGGGAAATTAGGCGGAAAAAAAAATCCAAGATGGCGGACACAAAATGGCGGAAATTTAAAAAAAACTTTGGGAAATTTAGAAATTTCTGAGCGAATGTGTTTCGAGGTGGAAAATCGAGGAGGAAATTTGAGGATTTAGGGTAGGTGCCGAAATTTTCCAAGATGGCCGCCATACGAAATTCTCTCAGCGACAGCTCCGAAACGGTTAGAGATATCGGATTGGTGCTCAAACTAATATCGTTTATCATGACGATTTCTTTCTACTGAGGGGAAAATTTTTTTCAAGATGGCGAATCCAAGATGGCGGCCTTTTTCCAACTTCATCCGATTCGGATAAAAATTGATATCTGGGGGGTTTAGGGGATCCCGATTAAGGATTTGGAATTATTATTTATATTCAACCCTTTTTGAAGATGGCGGCTATACAGCGAGGCCGCAGGCCGAGCTCCGCGTAGGGCGAAGCCCGGAGCGTCCGAATTCGATCACTGTGTAACTTACGCGAGGCCGAAGGCCGAGCTGCGTCTGACGAGGCCGCAGGCCGAGATCCGCGTAGGGCGAAGCCCGGAGCGACCGGACTACCGCACCACCAGCCGCGTACTCTGTGTAACTTACGCGAGGCCGTAGGCCGAGCTGCGTCTAACGAGGCCGCAGGCCGAGATCCGCGTAGAGCGAAGCTCGGAGCGACCGGACTACCGCACCACCAGCCGCGTACTCTGTGTAACTTACGCGAGGCCGAAGGCCGAGCTGCGTCTAACGAGGCCGCAGGCCGAGATCCGCGTAGGGCGAAGCCCGGAGCGACCGGACTACCGCACCACCAAAATTTCAAGTTGTCCGATCTGGATGAAATTATTATTATTATTATTATTATTATTATTATTATTATTTTATTATACTATATAAAGCTGAATTACCACTGACTCACTGACTGACTGACTGACATAATTGATCTCCCGGTTGCCACTATCACAGTGAGAAACTTTGAATGAGAAAGTAAACCCTCGGGGTCGGTGAGCACCAGAAAAATCCGACTTCTTCGAGTTGACCATACCTGATGAAAAATTTGAACGGCCAGCACAAACGGTAACACCTGCGCGGGGGGTGCTCGACCAAAAGTCATAGAGAACTGCAGGCAAATGCCAGCGGGCGTCGCGAAAATTTGAATTTCGAACGTCCAGCGTCGCCTCCATACAAAATTAAAACGCTGGTAGCTCGGAAACGGTAAGAGGTAAGTGGGATGTGCTCGACCAAATGTCATTCGGGCCGGGGTGAGCCTTCTCGTGGTCAAAAAAGTTTTTCAAAATGGCCGATTCAAGATGGCGGCCGATTTTCAAGTTGGTCCGAGGGGGGTGGAAATCGGCACCCGGGGGGTCGCGAGGGCCCTGATTGAGAATTTCGGGTCGGTTTTTCGATCCCGCCCATTCCAAGATGGCGGCCGTCAATTAAAATTTCAAATTTCGATCGGCCGTAACTCCCGCGAGGCCGGAGGCCGAGCGGCGCGGGCGAGGCCGCAGGCCGAGCTCGCCCGGGACTTGCACCGGGAGCGGGCCCGTCCTCGTCCGGTGGACCTTCAGCTCGACGGTCGACGGCCTGCCTGAACGGTGAGAGATAGTCACGTGGTGCTCGACCGAATGTCATAGAGAACCGCCGGCACTTTGGCGAGAGCGCGATGAAAATTCAAAATGGCCGATTCAAGATGGCCGCCATACAAATTTATTTCGACCGTCGCTCCCGAACGGTCGGAGATATCGGATCGGGGCTCGAACTAATGTGGTGGGGCGAGTCGATGTCCTTCCACTGGACCAATTTTTTTTTCCAAGATGGCGAATCCAAGATGGCGGCCATTTTTAAAATTCCTCCGATCGGGATGAAATTTAATACCCGGGGAGTTCAGGGGACCCCGATTCGGGATTTTGGAACATTTTTTTAATTCCGCCATTTTTCAAGATGGCTGCCATACAAAGTGGAAATTTCGATTTTGGGGTCCGAGGGCATTTCCGAGGCGGTAGCTCGAATCGGGCGAGGGACGCGAGGTGGAATTTCCCCTCGTTGGAAACTCTGGTCTATGGGGAAATTAGGCGGAAAAAAAAATCCAAGATGGCGGACACAAAATGGCGGAAATTTAAAAAAAACTTTGGGAAATTTAGAAATTTCTGAGCGAATGTGTTTCGAGGTGGAAAATCGAGGAGGAAATTTGAGGATTTAGGGTAGGTGCCGAAATTTTCCAAGATGGCCGCCATACGAAATTCTCTCAGCGACAGCTCCGAAACGGTTAGAGATATCGGATTGGTGCTCAAACTAATATCGTTTATCATGACGATTTCTTTCTACTGAGGGGAAAATTTTATTCGAGATGGCGAATCCAAGATGGCGGCCATTTTCCAAATTCATCCGATTCGGATAAAAATCGATATCTGGGGGGTTTAGGGGATCCTGACTAAGAATTTGGAATTATTATTTATTTTCCAGCCTTTTTGAAGATGGCGGGTATACAGCGAGGCCGCAGGCCGAGCTCCGTGTAGGGCGAAGCCCGGAGCGTCCGAATTCGATCACTGTGTAACTTACGCGAGGCCGAAGGCCGAGCTGCGTCTGACGAGGCCGCAGGCCGAGATCCGCGTAGGGCGAAGCCCGGAGCGACCGGACTACGGCACCACCAGCCGCCGCGCACGATGTGTAACTTACGCGAGGCCGTAGGCCGAGCTGCGTCTAACGAGGCCGCAGGCCGAGATCCGCGTAGAGCGAAGCTCGGAGCGACCGGACTACCGCACCACCAGCCGCGTACTCTGTGTAACTTACGCGAGGCCGAAGGCCGAGCTGCGTCTAACGAGGCCGCAGGCCGAGATCCGCGTAGGGCGAAGCCCGGAGCGACCGGACCACCGCACCACCAAAATTTCAAGTTGTCCGATCTGGATGAAAATTGATATCTGGGGGGTTCAGGGGAGCCTGATTAAGGATTTATGGTTATTTCCAAGATGGCCGCCACACAAAATTCTTCGGAAGACATCTCCGAAACGGGTAGACATATCGGATCGGTGCTCAAACTAATATTGTTTATCATGACGATCTTTTTCTATTGAGGTAAAAATTTTTTTAAGATCGCGAATCCAAGATGGCGGCCATTTTTCGAATTCATCCGATCCGGATGAAAATTCATATCCGGGGGGTTCGGGGGAGGCTGGTTAGGGATTTGGAATTCTTATGCAGATCCCGCACAACATCAACTACAGCGATCTCTCTCAGCGTGTAATTTACGCGAGGCCGAAGGCCGAGCTCCGCGCAGGGCGAAGCCCGGAGCGTCCCCCCCCATTAGGGGGAGGCCGGCGCCCGGGGGGCGCCGCCGAAACCTAGTTATTATTATTATTATTATTATTATTATACTATATAAAGCTGGATTACCACTCACTCACTCACTGACATCTCGTTCTCCCGGTTCCCACCACCGGAGTGAGAAACTTTGAATGAGGAAGTACGCCGATGGGTCCTGTGACCTCGAGAAAAATCCGACTTCTTCGAGTTGACCATACCTGATGAAAAATTACAACGGCCAGCACGAACGGTAACACCTGCGCGGGGGGTGCTCGACCGAATGTCATAGGGAACCGCCGGCAGACGCCAGCGGGCGTCGCGAAAATTTGAATTTCGAACGTCCAGCGTCGCCTCCATACAAAATGTAATCGCTCGTATTTTTGAAACGGTAAGAGGTAAGTGGGATGTGCTCGACCAAATGTCATTCAGGAAGGTGTAAACTTTTTCGTGGCTGCAAAATTTTTTCAAAATGGCCGATTCAAGATGGCGGCCGATTTTCAAGTTGGTCCGAGGGGGGTGGAAATCGGCACCCGGGGGGTCGCGGGGGCCCCGATTGAGAATTTCGGGTCGGTTTTTCGATCCCGCCCTTTCCAAGATGGCGGCCGTCAATTGAAATTTCAAATTTCGATCGGCCGTAACTCCCGCGAGGCCGGAGGCCGAGCGGCGCGGGCGAGGCCGCAGGCCGAGCTCGCCCGGGACTTGCACCGGGAGCGGGCCCGTCCTCATCCGGTGGACCTTCAGCTCGACGGTCGACGGCCTGCCTAAACGGTAACAGCTAACCCTATGGTGCTCGACCGAATGTCATAGAGAACCGCCGGCACTTTGACGAGAGCGCGATGAAAATTCAAAATGGCCGATTCAAGATGGCCGCCATACAAATTTATTTCGACCGTCGCTCCCGAACGGTCGGAGATATCGGATCGGGGCTCGAACTAATGTGGTGGGGCGAGTCGATGTCCTTCCGCTGGACCAATTTTTTTTTCCAAGATGGCGAATCCAAGATGGCGGCCGTTTTTAAAATTCCTCCGATCGGGATGAAATTTAATACCCGGGGAGTTCAGGGGACCCCGATTCGGGATTTTGAAACTTTTTTTTTATTCCGCCATTTTTCAACATGGCTGCCATACAAAGTGGAAATTTCGATTTTGGGGTCCGAGGGCATTTCCGAGGCGGTAGCTCGAATCGGGCGAGGGACGCGAGGTGGAATTTCCCCTCGTTGGAAACTCTGGTCTATGGGGAAATTAGGCGGAAAAAAAAATCCAAGATGGCGGACACCAAATGGCGGAAATTTAAAAAAAACCTTGGGAAATTTAGAAATTTCTGAGCGAATGTGTTTCGAGGTGGAAAATCGAGGAGGAAATTTGAGGATTTAGGGTAGGTGCCGAAATTTTCCAAGATGGCCGCCATACGAAATTCTCTCAGCGACGGCTCCGAAACGGTTAGAGATATCGGGTTGGTGCTCAAACTAATATTGTTTATCATGACGATTTCATTCCACTGAGGGGAAAATTTTTTTTCAAGATGGCGGCTATTTTTCCAAATTCATCCGATTCGGATAAAAATCGATATCTGGGGGGTTTAGGGGATCCTGACTAAGGATTTGGAATTATTATTTATATTCAACCCTTTTTGAAGATGGCGGCTATACAGCGAGGCCGCAGGCCGAGCTCCGCGTAGGGCGAAGCCCGGAGCGTCCGAATTCGATCACTGTGTAACTTACGCGAGGCCGAAGGCCGAGCTGCGTCTGACGAGGCCGCAGGCCGAGATCCGCGTAGGGCGAAGCCCGGAGCGACCGGACTACGGCACCACCAGCCGCCGCGCAC
Source organism: Sesia apiformis (assembly GCA_914767545.1). Taxonomy (NCBI): domain Eukaryota; kingdom Metazoa; phylum Arthropoda; class Insecta; order Lepidoptera; family Sesiidae; genus Sesia; species Sesia apiformis. The sequence continues at coordinate 5,986,957 of OU611950.1, read as the reverse complement.
CATGTGTAACTTACGCGAGGCCGTAGGCCGAGCTGCGTCTGACGAGGCCGCAGGCCGAGATCCGCGTAGAGCGAAGCTCGGAGCGACCGGACTACCGCACCACCAGCCGCGTACTCTGTGTAACTTACGCGAGGCCGAAGGCCGAGCTGCGTCTAACGAGGCCGCAGGCCGAGATCCGCGTAGGGCGAAGCCCGGAGCGACCGGACCACCGCACCACCAAAATTTCAAGTTGTCCGATCTGGATGAAAATTGATATCTGGGGGGTTCAGGGGAGCCTGATTAAGGATTTATGGTTATTTCCAAGATGGCCGCCACACAAAATTCTTCGGAAGACATCTCCGAAACGGGTAGACATATCGGATCCGTGCTCAAACTAATATTGTTTATCATGACGATGTCTTTATATTGAGGTAAATTTTTTTTCAAGATGGCGAATCCAAGATGGCGGCCATTTTTAAAATTCCTCCGATCGGGATGAAATTTAATACCCGGGGAGTTCAGGGGACCCCGATTCAGGATTTTGAAATATTTTTTTAATTCCGCCATTTTTCAAGATGGCTGCCATACAAAGTGGAAATTTCGATTTTGGGGTTCGAGGGCATTTCCGAGGCCGTAGCTCGAATTGGGGAAGGGGCGCGGGGTGGAATTCTCCCTCGTTGGAAACTCTGGTCTATGGGGAAATTAGGCGGAAAAAAAAATCCAAGATGGCGGACACGAAATGGCGGAAATTTAGAAAAAACTTTGGGAAATTTAAAAATTTCTGAGTGAATGAGAAGGAAATTGGCTTCCGGAGGGTTCCGATTGGGAATTTAGGGTGGGTGCCAAAATTTTCCAAGATGGCCGCCATACAAAATTCTTTGGACGACAGCTCCGAAACCGGTAGACCTATCGGATTGGTGTTCAAACTAATATTGTTTATCATGACCATTTCATTCTACTGAGGGGAAAATTTTTTTCAAGATGGCGAATCCAAGATGGCGGCCTTTTTCCAACTTCATCCGATTCGGATAAAAATTGATATCTGCGGGGTTTAGGGGATCCTGACTAAGGATTTAGAATTATTATTTATATTCAACCCTTTTTGAAGATGGCGGCTATACAGCGAGGCCGCAGGCCGAGCTCCGCGTAGGGCGAAGCCCGGAGCGTCCGAATTCGATCACTGTGTAACTTACGCGAGGCCGAAGGCCGAGCTGCGTCTGACGAGGCCGCAGGCCGAGATCCGCGTAGGGCGAAGCCCGGAGCGACCGGACTACGGCACCACCAGCCGCCGCGCACCATGTGTAACTTACGCGAGGCCGTAGGCCGAGCTGCGTCTGACGAGGCCGCAGGCCGAGATCCGCGTAGAGCGAAGCTCGGAGCGACCGGACTACCGCACCACCAGCCGCGTACTCTGTGTAACTTACGCGAGGCCGTAGGCCGAGCTGCGTCTGACGAGGCCGCAGGCCGAGATCCGCGTAGAGCGAAGCTCGGAGCGACCGGACTACCGCACCACCAGCCGCGTACTCTGTGTAACTTACGCGAGGCCGAAGGCCGAGCTGCGTCTAACGAGGCCGCAGGCCGAGATCCGCGTAGGGCGAAGCCCGGAGCGACCGGACCACCGCACCACCAAAATTTCAAGTTGTCCGATCTGGATGAAAATTGATATCTGGGGGGTTCAGGGGAGCCTGATTAAGGATTTATGGTTATTTCCAAGATGGCCGCCACACAAAATTCTTCGGAAGACATCTCCGAAACGGGTAGACATATCGGATTGGTGCTCAAACTAATATTGTTTATCATGACGATGTCTTTATATTGAGGTAATTTTTTTTTTCAAGATGGCGATTCCAATATGGCGGCCATTTTTCGAATTCATCCGATCCGGATGAAAATTGATATCTGGGGGGTTCGGGGGAGGCTGATTAGGGATTTGGAATTCTTATGCAGGTCCCTCACAACATCAACTACAGCGATCTCTCTCAGTGTGTAACTTAAGCGAGGCCGCAGGCCGAGCTCCGCGCAGGGCGAAGCCCGGAGCGTCCCCCCCCATTAGGGGGAGGCCGGCGCCCGGGGGGCGCCGCCGAAACCTAGTATTATTATAAACTAGCTGTACCCGGCCACGTGTTGCTGTGGCTGCCCAACAGATGGCACTTACCCTGTTTTTGGGTAAAAGGCATGTTTTTACCCTGTGATAGGTATATAAAAACACACGCGTATTCGAATGCAACGTTTGCTTGTGTCAAAATTGGAAAGCAATCGGTGAAGTACTTTCGGAGATTTAAGATTTTGAACAAACGAACGGGTACATTTTTATTTATATAGATAATTAAATAAGAAATATACAATAAATGTCAAACAATATTCAATAAATTCTAATTAATGTCAATAGATACAATTATGTAAAATCAAATGTTATAAATACAATAATGTTATTTTGCTTGTAGACACGAAATTATATAGTATGGAACCTCCATCCTTTACGAAACTTGTTAAAGCTGGATGCCGATTTGGCGATCAGCGTGTTGGCTCAGCAATCCGGCTAAGAACCAGATGTTAGAGTTGCACGTCGATCGCGGTCGAAGGCCAATGTTGCAGGTCACACGTCGTGGCTTTAACGGGGGGTGTAGGGATTTAGGCTTTGCCGGTCTTGGTGTTGGTGCAGGGATCTCGGCAGATCAGAGGTTGGGGTGAATACGGAAATAAAACGCTGCTCTGGTTTACATTAAAACACAGGGGTGCGGAGGGAGCGGCAACGGGCAGCAAGCTCACTTTTCTTCTTAGGTTTCTTACTATACAAGTGCTGAGGACGAACTGGCTTGCTGGCTGTTAGGCCTTTCCCTTTTTATAGAAGTTTGCTGCCCCAGCGATCCCCCCGTTCCCTGAGGAAGATTTATTGCTATTCGCTCTCCGCTTTTGTACATAATATCTAGGTTACAAGTCTTATTTATCTGGGTCGGTCCTCTTATTGCACGGAGGATAAAGACTATTTTCGGTGGCGAAGTTTAGGTATTTTCCCTTTTAATTTCCTTTTTTCTTATCTTCCCTCCCTCCCTCTGTGAGTAGCAAGAGGTGTGGGAGGACCGAGGGTGTACGGCTTTTCAGTGGCGCCGATACCGGAACTACGCCACCTAGTCCGCAACTTTTTGTTCTAGAACTTATCCTAAATAAAACACACTGCGGGCGGTAGTCTTTATTTTAAACCTTATTCTAATTCCCTGACTTATAACCTAGGTATCCTAGCACTTCGGAGAGCGAGAATAAGACATATAAAACACAAGCAAATCGTACATAAACAAATTATAAAATGTAAAGGTAAAGAGACAATAATATAACACATAATCCTTAACTAAACATTTTACATCTTACATAATATTAATATTCTATTTATTTTATACATAATATCGACATCTTATGATAACGGTAATGTATGTGTTAACATTTTATTATTTCGGAGGAAGGGCACGTGAATTTCACTCTTGACCAAAATTCCGCTGCTTAAACTTTACTGTTTGCGGAACTCTGTTTAGACGGCCCTCTTTTCCTCCGAAATGTGTGATGTTAGCACGTACATATTTCGCGCACTGATTTTATATTGTACACATAGGTATATAGGCACCGCACTTTCACTATTCACTATTCTGTCGTGCACAAAACTATTAGATATAAATCGAGTATTTTTTATTCCTGTATTATAGATACAAAAATACTCTATTTAGGTGGCGGTATCACACACCACAATGCTCCTATCAATTACAGTTATTTCATTACAATTTTATTTTGTTTAATGTTTGCTAATAATCTAACATTTACTGTCAATAATTTACATTTATATATTTTACATTTATGTATTATTTATTTTAGTTGTTTATATCGTGTTTAGGCAAGGTTGTAAAGTGACATGGTCATTACCGTGGATCGTAGACATAGATGTAGGAGATAGATCGTAGAATTTTGAGCAATTTTGTGCAACCAAGCGTGTCACTCATTTTGTAGCTATGACTAAATCACGAGTAAATTTTGTACCTACGATTAAGTCACAAGTAAATTTTGTACATACAAATAAGTAATAAGTAAATATTGTACCTACGCTAATTCACGAGTAAATTTTGTACCTACGATTAAGTCACGAGTAAATTTTGTACCTACGATTAAGTCACGAGTAAATTTTAGTGATGGGAGACCATTCACTAATGAAACGAAACACCTCCCTTGACTTGATTCACCACTTTTGATAAATGTTTACAATTTATTATCGCGCAATTAGCCATTTTTGTGTTTTGTAACAACGGCAAGCAGCGCGAGAACTAGGATCTTAGCGCTAATTTCGGGCACGTAATGACAGACAGTTTGCGTTTCGACTTTAACTGAAATCCAGCGTCGCAGTTGGCGTTAATCGACGCAACAATCGAAACTATTTTTTACTTGCTTTCTATGATGTTATTTTTGCAGTATAGGTTGTCGCGAATAAAATTATTTTCTTTCTCTTTTCCATCTAAAATTCTGAAATGCTACCGCTCATACGCATTATACACAAATCTCAGGATTAAATTAGTTATTTCACTGAACCATGGAATATGAACCAAAATGTTTATTTCATCAACATTTTAGACAACAATGTTATAAATTTTAATTCACTGATTTACATAAACAAAGTAACCTAACCTATTGTAAACCTGTGAAAATATCGTAGGCGTTAGATCTTTTACGCTGCTATTACACTATCGTTGACGTTTTCCGTACCTAATATTTCACATGCATTACTCGTTCGGTAGCAAAATTTCGTACTGCAGGACGCAGGTCTCCCGTTGTACATTACTGAGGGATATTGAGCCATAATCCACCATGCGGGCCCAATGGGGATTGGTGTATTGGATTACTGAAACCATAATGTAGGTATGTATGAAAATGTATGAATATATTTATATTTAAAAAATACAGATATATGTTTTTAAATATCAATGTTTTGGGCTTTGTATTTAGCAAATTTGTATAAATAAATTACTTAAAAATTAAATAAAAAAAAATGTTATACGAATTTATTTCAATGTCAATGGGCTTAGAATTATGAACAAACTCCTTGGTTTCAGACTCGGCGAAAGGTTAGGTTACACGCTATATTTGTCATATGAAAACGCACCGTTACATTTCCGATACTGCTTCCTAGGTATACCGTGTTAGTAGTGTTATGGCACATGAATAGTCACGAGCTGACATTTATTACCAGGCTGCCCACTTCACACATGCAACACTTGACCAGGGTTCCATGAATGTTGAATAACGTCGTCAAATACAGCATGTGTCGTGAATACGTCTAACAACCGACAGTTTGAACTATATCTAGTAAATAACGAGAATATTTGACCGAATTTGAAAGACCTGTGGTTGTCTATATTAAAATTAATGTACTTATGAGTCGACACAAAAGAGACTGCAGGATACTGCGGATTTGTCCTATTTCTAAGTGCGTCCGGGGTGCGTCGAGTCTTTAATTTTAAATTAAATAAAAAGTAAATACATTTTTTGAACTTTAAGTATCTATTTAAAATTTCTATAATTTACAATTGAAAGTTTAAGATCATAGATATAGATGTCATGAAAATATTCTCATTTTCATTCTTGTTTCTTGGTTTTCACGATCATCACAAATACCTTTCAATCAATGGATAAGCATTGATCATAATAGTCTTTAAGCATAGCGAACATTGAACGAATTTCTATTGAAATACATTTAAATTGAAGTAGTACAAATAAATTAGTTGAAGTAAAATAAGCAAATCAAATTGGTACGACATTTTTCATATTCAGTTACGATAATTTGGACTATTTTATCATTCTACATTAAATAATTTTGGAAAATTATATGAATGCAAAGACAATGCTCGTGTCACATATATCGTGATAAAGGTCGACGTAATTTCTCAGCGGGTCGAACCTTTTGTTTGAGAATTTCTACTTGAGTGATCTTAGTGGGCACCCACCCATGCAATTTAGTTTGGGACGAGTAATTAACCGGTCAAAATTTGCAATATGTAACTATTGTAGTTATCCCTAGATCTTTAATTAATGGCAGAGTTAGGTGAAAACACAATTGTATCATATTGCGTAGTTCTAATGTAGCTTAAAAACTCGGAACTCGGAAAATAATTAAATAAGCAGCAGTAAATATTGAATGGCCAGCAAATTTAATAGTGGGTTAGGTTTTATTTTTTTTATGGACGAAGGCGGCAGACGAGCATACAGTCCACCTGATGGTAAGTGGATACTGTCGCCTATATACATCCGTGATGGTTTACATTCTATTGTAACAATAAAGTCTTTGTGATGACATTAGTAATTTAAAATTATTTATTGCAGTTTTTCAGATATGGTTTGTTTCGTCGATTATGGTTTGCTGATCATTATATATAAAAATATACGTCATAGTCTGATGACTAATATACTGTCATAGCAGTTTGTTTGTTTCAAATGGGCATTCAGTATGGAAACGCGTAAACATTGCACTCAATGCAAAAAGCAAATAAATGATCAGCCGTTTCCATAAAAAAATCTGATTTTTTAGCCTTTTTAATGCCCCACTACAGGTCAAAGTCCTCCTCTAAACCATTACGAAGTTTCAGGCCATGATCCAAAACGAGGGCCCAGTGCGAAGGATAATGGCCGAGGATTGGGATAATCCTCGGCCCGTAACACTAAATTTCTACTGTACGTACGGATTTTTTTTTAAAGTACCATTAGCTAAATGTTCCAATTAAAAAAAAAATTGGAGCTTGTGTATCGACCACTTCGAACCATTCACCCAGTGGATAATTTTTCACAAATTGAAAAAAACAATCAACGTGAATGACATTATGTAAAACCTTACCTTACTTTGTAGTTACATTCACTTTGTTTTCAGAGATCGACACATTTTAAAGGGGAATAATTAAATTAGCAGCAAAAAAATACTGAATATTCGCCTCACCAGTTAGTTCTCTTACAAAACAACGATTGTGCTATGATCTAAGATAATCAGATTGTTTAGTTTAGTATTCATCAATTATTTAGTAGATACTCAGAATTTCTAACAATTGGATTATGACAAATATTGTTTCTGGTTACTTCTCCAGTGATGTATCCACATTTAATAAGCGACGTAATGTCTTGAACATTTGGGGCCTAAATGATGTATTATTATCAAAGTTTCCACATGATTGATCACGAATCCCTCTTTAATGATATTAACCGATATTTCCTATGCCACTGTTACTTTATTCCAGGTTCGAAATGTTATTTATTATTTTTTGCTTCAGAAGAGTACAGAAGAGTGGCTTAAGATCCATGTGGGAACAATAATAATGGTTTTATCTAACTATTTCATACCCCTCGTTGTGCGAAAACAATGATACAGTTGGTATATACCAAATTCAATAAATAAGACTGAATTTTGGATGTTTAGAAATTTCTAGTTTTTTTCTTTTCTCCGGCGGAAAATTAAACAAACGAAAACAATGTATGTCAAGCAATTGATCGTCTTAATAACTCGAATGATGTCTAATAAAAGTATAATAGTCCGATAAAATGATTCTCGTATGTCTGATGATACGGATGTTAATACTCTTTATTTCAAAACGAGAAATGTGATGAGAAGAACAGTTTTCCTTCCTGTGTGTGTGGAGGGCTCATAGTCTGAAAACGTTTAATTAAAAGGTATGAAAACTAAAATTTTAAAACGGTGGGGACCGTTTTATAAACAGTATATTTATATACAGGTTCTTATAAAAATGCTCACAACGCGTTGTGGCACAAACTAAAACAGTCACAAAACTAAATCGTGTTGTTTCGTGTTCGTGCTCTTTTGGTCAGCAATCAATCACAACAGGTTCTAACAATGAATATGTGTCACAACGAGTTGTGAACGCCAGTTAAAGGGGTACATGATCCATTATAATAAGGAATACTTAAATAAATACATTTTATGTTTCTTAAATTCGTGTGGTTTGTGACTTTTACATATGCATCGATGAGTTTTGAGCATTTAAATAACAACAACAAGCAAACTTAAGATTTATGGTCGCATTTAATTTGGGTGAGCGTCTTGTGGATATTTTTCTTGTTCAAATAAACAGTTTCAGACTTCGAAACAAGAGTAACATGCAATTTTCAATCGTACAAAGTATTTGTCGTTCAATCGACAAAAAATATTTCAAAAGCCTAAATAGACTGGTAAATTCTCTTGAATATTATTGCGTGTTCTCATACGTTTTACACTTAATATTCACACTACGAATTAATTATATGAAAAATATCGCACATCTTCGAATTTTCCTATTAGACACATTCAGAAACAATTAATGACGTGCGTTTATAGCGTTTTTATGTTAAAACCTTCGTTTTCATTTCACTAATAAAGCCGACTCCATAATACGTGATATCTCTATGAAAAAGGTCTTTTATCCACGCTAGTAAGTATTGTCAGCAATGTTATTGTTATAAGTCAAATGGAAACTCAACGTAACTCGGGTGCCAACTTTAGTACGTATAAAGCAGGCAAGATTGATATTAAACCTAAGGTTGGATTTATTGTTACGTGAAGTGGTGTTAGGACTTCTGCTATTAAGATGCTATCTGCTATGTCAATTATAAAACGGTATATTTTTCATGTACTTATTAAATTCTGCACAGATATTCTATTTTACTTTCAAAGTAATGAATTGCTGCGCAGATAAAGTCTTTCCCAAAATATTTAAATAAAAATATGGGTACTTATCCACTGTCACTAATCAAGTTTCAAAGTGCAGTATGTACACCACTGATTTTAACCTCCAATGCCCCGAATTCGCGTCAATTTTTGAAGTGGCGTAGTTATTACATCACACTGTACACTTAGATTTCGTTTATTTCAGTTATCATTCATTAACATCTTCGTAAACTTACGTCACCTCACTAAAATATTGGTTAAAATATTAAATATCGTCTTAAAAAAAGAACATAATTTCAACGTTCATTCGTTCGTGTTCTATTAAAGGGGTAACGAGGAAAATCTATTAAATATCTATGTTCGCGACATTCAACCGAGTTTATCCCATTAAATGTCGGTGTACGCCCGATATGTTATAAAGAATAACATATTAATGGCATTAAGAGCGCGCTGCGGGCATAACAGGATAATCTGATCTAATAATGTTAACATATTTATATTTCTCACCTACAGTTTATTAATATGCAAGCCTATAATAACCGTATCTAGTAGGCTAGACAGATATGTCATTTGAGGTAGGTCGTAATAATTTATTTTTATGGTATCTATTTAAGATCACTCTATCGAGCGTTATTTATACTGTAAATAAAGGGATATATACGGATATAGATAAAGGGATATAGTCTATATATTGCTTCGCGGATTTATTTTATAAAAACATCGCAAATATTTTTCCCTTTCTGACCGCCTTTTATATGTAAAGGACCCTTACAAGTAAAGGCTTAAAATCTTTCCGCGACGCACCTACAGGAATCTTTGTATTGAACATGCCAACCACCTTGATATACATATCTAGTACTCACTGGAATAAAATCTACTCGTATATTTGAAGTTGATTTTCTTGAATCGTCTTGAAGCATCCATATTGAATCTGAGTAGAGTCGAGAGCCATCTGACGCGGATAAGGACTGTAGTAAGCGATTTTCAAAAGCTTCGGCTGCTGCGAGGTCATGTGGGACTCACTCAAATATTACTGAAGAAATGTAGGAATTCAAAACAGGGAATAACTGTTTATATTAAAATCATAATAACAAAAAATTCTGAGAGTAATTTCCTTCAATAAATTTAACGGCTGACCTTTCCTACATAATTTGATTTGTGATATTTAGTTACATTTATATTCAGTATATTGGCACGTGTAAAAATTGATTAAATAAGTATAAAATAAAAGAAACAGTGGATTGATTTATCAACATAAAATTCGTTCAAAACCACATCATATAAAAAATATATGTGAACGTTAAGTCTATTCAGATAGAGATTAAAAGCTCGTGTTAATTTTAAAGTCCAATGAATAAAAAAAGGATTTTACCATTTGGGACACCTTTCTATTGGATTAGACCCCTCCACCTCGCGTACTTTCATTAGCAAATTGGAACAACGAAGGGAACTGCCATTCGTCTGATTACAAGATTCTTACGTGCACTTTAAATGTAAATTGTACTACCAACTACCCACCGTATTAATTTCATACGGATTTATTGATCACAACCGTAACGTATTATGGACATACTGTTACGAGTATCACGAACAAGACGGAAATTATCATTTATTAATCATCATTTTTAAACCGTTTTTATGAATATTGTTAAATTCGATTGTAAATAGAAATAAAATATAAAAGGGCAGTACTATAGGAGTCACAGAGTATGTCAATAACGGATAAGTTCACTACACGTAGAACTAGCGAATTTTTCGTATTTAAATAAATATATGGGCTAAAGTATTAGGTATGGGGAAATTTTTTGAAACCCGTTGCAAAATAACGGATATATAGCTATACAAAGTTACAAACGTGCTACTCGCGATGATGACGTCACAATAAATACAATACTTAAAAGTCATTTTGCAAAACATATTTTTTTATAGAATAAATGGCAGACGATATTTAGGGATATTTAAACAATATTTACAATATTTAGGGAGATGCTATTTTTTATGTTTCAGAAAAAAAAATTGTTTAGACAAACGGTGTAGACGTTCATATAAGGATGAAGTATTGTGACGTTACGCTCTGGTTAATTAATATCCAACTTTGAAAGGCTGTAAATATATAATTTTTAAAGACAGCGCACTTCGTAAAACTTCTTTCACGGCATTTTTATAAAGTATTCAAACTTTCTTTGAGGTAACTAATGAAAAATGATGAACCCATTGAAGTTTAGAGAGTTTAGAATTTTAAAAGTCTAGTTTAAAATAATGTATCATTATGCAATGCAATCAGCTGTTTCAGTACCACTGCTGGATACGCTACATTGTTTTGTGCATAAGGGTGCATGAGGGCCTTAAAACGCCACGCTGCCCAAACGGGTTGGCGAGTCAACTCTTTCAAAGGTGGTGTTACTACACCTGAATACTGAATACTATACTGAAGTACTCATCAGCGCTCGTGGTAGCGCTGAAGTTATCCCTTAGTCGTTGAGGCCACCAGGGCCGCAAGAACTTAGACATACACGATGTTGAGGCAATCAAGGTTTTTTAGCCGGTAGGAGTCCGGCACTACCTGGTACCACCTAGTCTAGCTAGACTAGATGGTACCAGGTGACCATGCAGGGTTTTCCTTGATTGTCTTTCCTAACATAAAAAAAAACCCTTAGTCGTCTTTTAGGACACCCGCGGAAAGAGATGGGGTGATGCTACTCTATAGTCGGCACACACCACACGGCACATGACGAAAGCTTATCATTAGGTAAATCTATATTTTAAATTTCGTGAGTATAAATATGCGGGACACTGAACCCTGATTTAGAATCTATATGAGAACAAGTTGATTATAGCTAAGTACTATATATGCAGTATGATCTAATCGGATTTAAGAATAAGCGTATTTCCCTCCAATGGAAACGGATTTCTTTCACTGGAAGCATTAATTTCCCCCATGAGACATGACATGTTGCGTTAAGGTCGATCACGTAAATTTCATTTCCGAGATTGATTTCCTGTAATGAGAAAGGAAATAAATGTCTTTCAACTCGATGAAGAAGGAATTTTTTAGAAATTGCTGGAGGTAAATTGCAATCGATTTAAAAGTGTATAATTAACAATTTTTATATGTTAAAATTGCCAACTGTAACACAAATAAGTTGTATAGAACTTGTATGAACTGCAACTTGTATAGAAGCGCTGGGTCTCCACGGGCGTCCCACGCTACGTTTCCCGGTACGTGGTCTCCATTCTAGGACTCCTATCCCCCATCGGCTGCCAGTCCTGCGGCATATATTATGGTCCGCCCGCTGCCGCTTCAGCTTGCTGATACTTTCAGCTGTCAGTTATTTTCAGCAACTTTCGTTCTCAGTCGAATTTCTTCGTTACGAATTTGCTCCAGCAAAGAAACTCCGAACACAGACTCTTTCCATCGCTCATCCAACCACCACCGTCGAATTCCTTTAAGTCTGCGCTTAAACTGTGCTTAAATAAGTACATTAATACGTAGTATTGTAATACTGTGTATTGTCGCGTTGAACTAACACGAACAAACTCCGGTTACTCGAAGTTACTCGAAGTTACTCGAAGTTACTCGAAGTAACTGTCTTCTAATCCCTCTTCATCTCTCTTCTTATAGCTAAGAAAATAATAATTCACTGTGGTTGCAATTGATCTCTTTATGACTTATTCGATTTTTTTTTATGGACGAAGGTGGCGACGAGCATACAGTCCACCTGATGATAAGTGGATACTGTAGCCCATAGACATCCGTGATACATGCCAACACTAGTCAAAAATGACAAATGTTGGCAAGCCCCCCGATGCGCTGTAGGCCTTTGGATATAGGAATGGATTTGGAGAAAGGGTTGGGGGAAATGGGGAGGGATAGGATGGGAATGGGCTCTGGCACATCTCACTCACTACCGAAATACGTACGTACATTAGGGAAATAAGATAAAGTGGGAAATGCAGTATATTTCAAGGTAGTCTTCTGTGAGAGAGGAGTAACGTGGCCAGTCGAGTGCGCCCAGCGGCTATTGGATTGCAGCGTGCACTCTCCCCCTCATTACTAAATACAGAAAAAAGTAAACGATATTAAAAAGATTTTTTTTCAAATTCAATTTAGAAAAACACATGTTGAGCTTGATATATTTGCGGGGAGCTAATGTTTCTGTTACTCATGCCTGGTGGTAATGGCGTTACTGTGTCAGTGCTGTCTTAATGACGCGACATACTAGCGCGATCCTTTTCTAATTTATACTTGAAGTCCTTATGATTTCACGGATCATTTCATTGCTCACCTATCAATTTCTCAGGTTTGCTGGTAGAAATCTCAAGGGGATAAGTACGCCTTTTGTACGTATTTTCATGCGTAAATAATTTTTTATCATTTGTGTGTACAATGAAGTATATAAATAAATAAATTTCTGGTATCTTAAGTTTTTTAATTGTATCTTCATCTAAAAAAAATACAGGCGGTGTTATTTATTTAAGATCAATATTTTCAGGTGTCAGGTGTCAGGGGTCGATACAAGGTATTGACGGCACAAGCAGTCCGTTAAATTAGTGACAGTTCGTGGAATCGGACACGTCAGATTTGAGTTAATTACATACAGATACAGATTCCAAATGTGTCTGATGCATGGTACGAAATTAGGGACGAGGGACAGCTATTACATACAGCCGCAAGGTTGTCAAAGTGTAATATTTCGCATTTATTTTATACTTATTAATTAACGTTTACCTCCACGGATCTACCTATTAGTAATTCACCACCTGACCTGTAGACGATAAGTCATTTTGGGAATATATCTTCTCGTTTTAGAATTTTTGAATCAGAAGATTGATATGAATTGAAATTGACCGATTTGACAAAAAGACGTCCCGCGTTCACAGTTCACGATAAAGCGTTCACTTTATCGAATCGATTAGAAAATCATCCTACAGGTCATGAGCTGGAATATCGCCAGTTTCAAGCTTGGCTAATATTTACTGGCCAACCTATATAAGTTGTATTATTATTACTTAAACAATATTATAAAGAACTACAATGTTTTTGATTATGAATAAAAAATTGATTTTGATAAATAGTACCGTATAAACTCTAAACAAACTATTAACTTTTCACAACAGTGAAAATTATTTTTTAATTATTTAATTTTTTTTATTTTATTTTTAACAAAATAATAAAAATAGATATTTTTACACTTTTAGAGTCACAAAATGCACTGTCTTTTTGCTATTTCTTTAGCATCTCTATCAAGAGTCCAACAGTAGTCGGCAAGCATGGAAGCATTCCAGTTTCCCTGGAACCTTTTCTCCATTGTTGATATATCCTGATGGAAGCGTTCGCCGTGCACATCACTTACAGCTCCGCAGTTGTCAGGAAAAAAGTGCAGGTGCGAGTATAGGAAATGGATCTTTAGAGACATATTGCAACCCATTTTTTGATACGATGACAGCATATTTTCAACAAGAGTAACGTAATTGTCAGCTTTTTTATTTCCCAAGATATTAGTGACCACGAGGCGAAAGTCAGTCCAAGCATTTTTTTCAATATCTGTTAGAGTGCTGTCAAAATGTTCGTCTTTCAGCATATTTTGAATCTGTGGCCCAACAAAAATACCTTCTTTAATTTTTGCTTCACTTAGCCTTGGGAATTTCTGATGTAGGTAGTGAAAAGCTGGCCCATCTCTATTCATTGCCTTAACAAAGTTTTTCATCAGGCCCAATTTGATATGCAGTGGTGGCAACAAAATCTTTTTGGAGTCTACCAATGGCATATGTTGTACATTCTTTTGACCTGGCTCTAATGATTGTCGAACGGGCCAGTCTTGTCTCTTGTAATGAACTGCCCTTGTCCGACTGTCCCATTCACACAAAAAATAGCAAAACTTGGTGCAGCCTAGCTGCAACCCAAGTAAAAGTGCAACAACCACAGATCGCGCCACATATCTGCCATTGGTGCTCATCGTATTTTATGCTTGTCAATAGGTACTTCATATTGTCGTATGATTCTTTCATGTGAACTGCATATCCAACAGGAATAGATGGTAGAATATTTCCAATATGCAATAGTACTGCCTTTAAACTCAATGTTGAACTGTCTATAAACATCCATTCCTCTGGCTTGTAATTTATATTTAAAGCCGCCAATAAACCGCTAATGTTATTGCAGAAAACCAAGTTATTTTCCAGTCAAAAAATAGTGCTAGGCCTTTATGGCGTTTACGAAAAACACATACCGAAACATCGTCTTCTAATAGGTTCCACTGCTGTAGTCTTGATCCTAGTAACTCTGCCTTACTTTTCGGAAGTTCTAGATCTCTCACTGGGTTATTTTGTGCAGTTGGCGGTATGACGTGCTGGGTGTGAAATCAGAATTTCTTGATGTTGATGGCATATCTTCTTGACAGCTCGCTGTATCGCTATTATCTGATTCGTAAGTGAACGTTTCTGGGGGTTCTGGAATAGGAAGTTCGTCACTATGGAGCACAGGTCTCATGGCAGATAGTATATTTGGATAGTTGATAACCGACTTTTTCTTGAATATACCTGTGCCTTGCCCAACACGAAGTATCATGCAGAAATAGCAATCACTAACATGATTTGCAGGCTCTCTCCAGACCATTGGGACAGCGAACCACATAGATCGTTTTTTACGATTTAACCAGTTTCTCAGACTAAAAGCGCATGCATTACAGCAGATATGTGGCGCCCATTGTCTGTCCATGTTTGTCTTGATCCCCTATTTTGCAAGCGAAATAAAGCTGATATGCCTTTTTTATCAATGGAGTAATAGACCGCTTCTGAGATGCAAAAGTCACCTCACGACAACCATAACAGAAGTATTCTGGATGGTTTACACACTTTCGAGACATCTTACAATCTCAACTATTCGATTCGACTCACTAACTTCGACTGACTAACCTCCCCGGTTTGTAGCTGCTTATATACCCAAATACGACTTCTAGATTTTTAGAGAATATTAGAGAAGATTCGAGAATGTTCTTTTCAATTCCATAATATTCGCAATAGTGGCGTTTCTCATTTGTTTGTATAAGGGGTATTGGTATTGTTTTTGTTGTTATTATTATTGTTGTTGTTGTTATTATTGTTGTTGGATATTGTTTGTATTGGGGAAAATGTAGATTTGGCAACGTCCACCCCTTTATTGTTATGGCAATACAAATATACGCGTGCGTTCTTGGGGTTACAGTGTTAATATATAGGGACACATGACATCACGTATCTCTAAAACTTGAACTAATATTAAAAAGATAAGTTTATTTTCGGTTTTAGCACACCAAAAATAGTAACATTTAGTCGATTTTATTTTAGATACATTTTGGCTGTTGTCCAGTGTTATTAGTGAACCCAAAAATTATATTTACAGCCTTTTACTATTGTTACAAATTAATGATGGAAATTTCAATTGCCGTATATAATCAGGACTTTTTGTACTTTTAAGGACGTACTTTTCAAGACGAGCAAAATTCAATGTTTTATATAAAATTATATGAAACTTTACTAGTATTACATCAAGGGTTTTAAGATTAAAGCAATACATACGATATACATGTACCTGTATATACATACGATTTTATTACTCATCCTTAAAAGTACCGGTTTGTTCCTTAAGTCAGTTGAATTTTCTAACATCGATATTCTTTTGAACACTTTATATTGACGATCAGTTCAAAAAAGATCGCCTTACTCGTTAGAAGGTCCCCCCTGGCTTATACTTACGCGCTGTTAATAAGAAAAGTTATGCGCATAAAACATTAAACATTGACACAAGCGACCCTCTTGTCTTTTTATAAACATTTTTCTCGCATACATTATTCATGTTCAGGCTTATTCTCTCATTGTTCCAACCCTGGGCCTATTCGTGTGTACAAACCATGACAAATCCCGGATATTGAAGAATATACAATATATAATACATATAATTTAGTCAATTAACCCTTTTCTCAATGACATGGGACACAGTGAACGAAACAATACAAGTATAATGCTGTATAAGTATAATTCATGTTTATCTAAACGTAAAGTCGCACGTAGTTTACGAATAGGTAAGTAAAGTAGTTCATCTTTCCATAGAACTTTCATGGTTCGTTAAACTGTTTTTCGTTGCGAAACGATACGATATCAACCTGTAACGTTAAAACTTGTGTAAACTCCCTTTACATTTACCAGAAACTTCCTTTACATTTACCAGAAACTCCCTTTACATTTACCAGAAACTTCCTTTACATTTACCAGAAACTCCCTTTACATTTACCAGAAACTCCCTTTACATTTACCAGAAACTCCCTTTACATTTACCAGAAACTCCCTTTACATTTACCAGAAACTCCCTTTACATTTACCAGAAACTCCCTTTACATTTACCAGAGACCAAAATCCACTATGCAGGTCCAATGCGGATTTAATGGATATTTAATATTAATATTTTTTATACATATCCCTAGATAACATTTTATTTATTACATTATTTACATTGCAATGCAATCAGCCCTTTCAGTATCTACTGTTGGACATGGGCATGAGGGATGTATGGTGGTAGCCATGCACCACTACACCACCTTTAAAAAGTTTAAAAATCGCCAAGCCGCTTGGGCAGCTTGGTGATTTAAGGCCATACATCCCTTCTTATTACATTATTTCTTTATATATTTAAGACACCCGAAAATACCTTCCTTATAAAAACGCTCGACTCCAAAATCGGTACTACCCGAATATTTATATTTTGAAAAAAATACCGGAATTTTCAATAATTAGTAGGAATTTATTCCGGGAAACCTTCATTTCTATCAGATACCCTCGAATTATGAACGGGTAGCATACACGTGTGGAGATAAAGTGTAGGCAAAGATTCGTTGAGCTCGCACTGTTCTATCTGCAACAAATAATGCTACTGATTATTGAAATTAAAGGTGTTCTACCTTTGTCCACAGTTCGTCAGCGAGCGAGTTAATATCGAGGCGTGGCGTGTTCTCGCGGAGGCAATATGGTTCCGTGGAACAGGTAAGTTTTTAATATTGGTAAAAATAGAAAGGCCTGAGTTTCATACTCCGTTATGTACAAGATTTGACTCCAATTTTTCTGGTATACCGGGCTCGAAAAGCATTTTTTCTCCGGTATACTGTGACTGAACTTATCCTGAACCCTTCTTCCCCTGTCCTGTTTAAATTCATAGGCACTCAACTTGTTTAGCACTTATTTTATAATTTTGTGCGGAGCATCACAGCGGCGCGTTTCTCAAGCGGCGCGCAACGCGGCGCTTCCTCGGGCCATTTTTTTTCCGGAGAAGGATACCGACGGGAAGAGAAAAGCACGAGATACGAGCACATGCATTAACAATTTTATTTATTATTAAATTGTCAATGTTCTTAAGAACATAGACTTTAATTGTAACGTTTAATGTTTAAATTACGTAAACAAACTCATTGCAATCGCAGCTACAGATACGTTTCATTGTTCTCCTTTAGCGAAAAAAGCCTTGACACCCTTTCAAATTATTGGTCATTATGAGATTATTAAATTTTTATATTTTAAATCAGGTCTGAACGCGTATAATTAACCTTTTTGCTACCTTTACGAGCTGACTCGTGACCAACGCTGATGTAACCCGTGCCGAACTGTCAATTAGAAATAAAAGGCAATCAAGAAGCCTTGAATTTTACGCCTTCAGGCCGATTTACAATATAAAATGTGTACAAAACGCGAATGTTTAAAAAGTTATATTATTAATCCTTTTCCAAGACTCGCCACCAAATATGATCACATATGTTCTAATTGCTACTAACCTGTCTATGATTTTCTAATCGCTACTCCAAATTTTCTAATTTTGTCGCCCAACCATTACCGGCAACCTTTTGACTAAGGAATGTCCCACGCGACGCTTCTCGGTATGTGGTCTCCATTTAATATGCTGTCTAATCCATCGAACCTATGAGGGAGGCATACCTATAGCCAGCAGTGCAATGGAGTTTGAAGATATTATATGATTTGAAGTTATTGACCATTAATTTTTGTTTTTTTTTGTAATTTTCGTTTTATTTATTTCTGGAGCGGACACTGAACATCGTGTGTTAAGCTAGCCTTACTCAGAACGCCTCTATATACGCCAATGGTTATTATAGCATAAGTATTCTTACCTACTAGCGATTCGCTTCGTCTTCACTCAGTTGGCATAACGATTTCTTAACGAACCCAAACATCCTTTCTCCATCTACATTAGTTTATCTTCAACAATAAAATATTTATTAAAGCGATCAAGTGGTTTTTGAGTTTACCTCTTACATGTAAACAAAAATAAAACAAACTCACAGTTCCTCTTTACGAGTATAATTTGAAAATATTTGCAATCTAAACTGTAATTAGGTACAATGACTTGTTAAAGTCCCTGAACATTTATACAATATTTATATCCTCGCAATATGTGAATATAGGTACCCACCCAGAAGATTAATCGAAAAATGTCTGATGAAAATGAAAATTTTTAATTAAAATTTTTCCTTTAACTAACGTCGTCGCTATCGTGGAAAGTTAACTTTACCTGCAAGAGAGGGGCGCCGCTGAACAAAGGCAGATAGCGCGATAATGACATTCGAGGAAAAGAATATTTCCCTTAAATTTTTCCTCTATTAGTTACGTTACATTTTCTCATATTATCTAACACCTGTTGTAACCCTCACATAGGGCATAAACTAGAAAAATACATTAATCAATTTTTGTTTTTGTAAATTGCCTTCTCCATCATTTACTGTCGAGTGAGCCCCCATCTATACATATAATAAAATACATTTAGCTTATGTGTTAACATTTAGGGTACTTTTTATTCAGACCCTTTATACAGTTCCAATGGGAATCACTCTAAAGTTGACACGAACCAATTCGCTTGCACCGCTAGTTATATGATAACCATAACAACAGCCCACCCACTACTGAATATAGATTTCTCCTAAGGTTCGTTCGTCACCACACATGATTTTCGGCTTTACTCATCCAGCCACCGTCTATGAATTTCATTAAGTGGGAATTCAATGTTTTCATGCATTTTTAGTGTTTTTCGCGAACAATTTTATTGTGGCAAAATAACTGCAATTGTAACAATAACTATGACGATAAAAAACAAAGAACTGTCCTTTCTCTAGACATTCGCTTGAAAATAAGTTTCATTTTGTCTCGTCAAATGCCTGATGGGCTTTATAGAGGGCTCTATAAAGCCCATCTCTATGTGTCTATGTCTATCTCTCCTCTATCTCCTAGCTCTCTATGTCTCTACATATCGCTCCGTTTTTAGTCTATATTTACAAGCCATTATTTAAATGATTTACATATTTGTTAGTTTGTTTAGGTCAAACCTTGCAAGTCGATTTTAACCCACTTCCACTTGTACTACTGCCGTAAAATATAAAAATATACATGTATATAAAACCGATGACAATACAATAATCTGATGACCTTGACCTGATACTGCATCCAGGAAGGCCAGCACACTGTGGAACTGCTCAACGGCAAACGTCCTGTTTGGGCTGATTTTGATGAGTTCGAAATTTTGATGACAAAATGACATGAGGTTGAACGTCTGGTTCGACGAGTAAGGCGTTGTTAGCATTAGTATATAACCAATTGTGTAGAAGGAAACTCCAAAGACAAACCTAAAATTAAAATCAAACGAATTATATGCGTTACGGAAATGCATACGTTGAGAGGTTTCTGCAACTTAGAACACTAAAAAGGATAAAAGGAGTTTCTGCGTAAAAAATCTTTTAAAAACAAGGTTTTATTAAAATGCACCAAAATGAAGAAAATAAACATAGAAGTCATTACTATTATTTGATGTAATTGAGACCAAATTAATGTTTTTAAATGATTTAGAAGCATGCCGCGCTATAAAATTTTCGTACGAATTTAATTAATTAGAAAACAATCATTTCAAATTACAAATCTCGCGACAGTCTTTTATATCACATAAAAAACATATAACACAATGGACCTTAATTGCATCAAATAAAAGTAAATATAAATAATATTAAATAAATAACCTTTATTTAATACAAAATTCTTTAACTTAAGTATATAACAGAAAAATGGCTACATAACTTAGACTTACGAAAATAAAGAATATATTATTATTAATGATATTCAATAATAATCAATATTTTGTTAACAATAAGTATCAAAATTGTATATTCCTTTATGAATAAATAGTACACGGGCAGACGATCGCCGTGAGTTAAAAAATCAAACATACTCGTATTTAGATACCTACCGAAACTTGACATCCGCAAATTCATGAGCGGCGTATTAAGTCGTCGGTGTACTTGGCCGGAGGCCGTCCCATGTTATAAGAATAATACATGAAACGGAAAACAAATATGCCAGTACGAGCGACCATTTCGTTTTCTTTCCGGGTAACATACATGGCGATAAGTGAGCTTGTAAAATATACCTATTAAAGGCATTATATATCATTTTAATGCGTATTTATTACATGCTAGAGAAGACGAATCTTCGGTGGAAATTAGGTATATGTATATCAGAGAACGTAACATAGAACGCATTTCAGTGGAGTAGACCGATGAATTAAATAAAATTAGCGTAGTAGTTGAGCAGGAGATCATGTAGACGCTTGTACACACTAAGAAAATTACTATGTACGCGATAAGATTTTTGTAGGACACAGAAACGACAGCGACATTTTGTCTTGTCTAGCGCCTACGCAATGTACTTAATGTAATTTTAAGCGTCCCAAGCTTAACTCTTTAGTTAAACCAAATTTAAAATCATAAAAGATCATATTACGTAAATGTTCACGTTTTAACTCCATACTTGCCTTTGCAAACGCGGGTAGTGCTATCGAAAATGCGAAAAAACATGTTTATTTTTTTTAATTTATAGTAATTTTTATTTGTGTTATATTTTCAAATAAATTTAATATTAAAATAGGTATAATCCAAATATGTTCCATTTTTAAATTTCGAATATCTCAAAACTTATATAGTCACTTATGTACAAATGTTCATTTAAAGTAATAGGCGACCTTCGTTCGTGTGTAAACTACAAGAAATATGGGTGTAGACTGTAGACCCATCTAATTTTCTTAACGTGTACAAGCGGCCTTAAGGAGCCCCGGGGAGTTGGGGGAGGACTATATCCTGGCAATTAAGACCCCAATCTCGCTTACGAGTATACGAGTATGCCGGCCAATCAGCGCGTATTCCGAACCATCACGCTATTCCGCAAATTCTTAAAAAAAAGTAGTAGGAAACTGCGGGCTCTTATTTTTAAAACCTTTTATTGACGTTTGCAAATGTTCACATCGTGACATCTTTATTCGGAATGGGGCGAGGTCAGTGTTGCCACTTGGAATGTTGAATGATAATTATAAGTGCATTTCTGACATTTACGATTCAGATTTTAATAGTTGGAGGAACGTGTAAATAGTCCCTCCGATGCGGTGATCGTAACTGTAAATCTAAGTATTTAATTGTTTCCTCCTACTGCAATGGCGGGTGGTGCGGTCATGGTACGCAGTCTCCAATAAAATTATCGCTACAACTAAATACACCGTGACTCACTTACCTGGTGAAAATACGATGCATGTGTGAAGGTGTTAGGAAGCTCGGACGCTAAGCTAGCGACGGAGACTGTCCTGAGTTTAATTTCGGCTTAAATTTTATAGCCTTATGAATGACTGACAGGGCGAAATTTTTGACATATTTTATGTTAATATAGTAAGGCATTTTTTTCTTAATTTGGTGTTGGGAGCTTATTGATATATAAGACAGTGTTGCCTTATAATGTGAGCGCATTCTCAAACAATTTAAACGAAGTGCCGTTAAACGTGGAATAAGATTTGTGTTTTCACAAGCGTAGGCGGGAAGTAGATGTAAATACGAAAGTTATCAGGAAAAAGCGAGAAAATACTTTTCAGCTAAACACCCCGGAAGCAAAAACATATTTGTCTCGGAAAATTTTGACTTTTATACGTATCTTATTTTTCTTAAAAGCCCGGGTGCTGGTAACTTCAAACGACGTCTGAAGGATCAATTGTCCTTTAATGTTTTCTAAGAACAAATAAGTAAAAGAAATGTGCCTATATATTTTAACGCCCTCTACCTAAACCAGAGATAATCTTATTTACGATTTTTCAAACGTCAGATTATATCTTTTCACTATTTGATTAAAACATAATAATCATTATATAATAATAATGTTCTGACATAATTATCCTTTAAACAACAGTATAAATAGCAACAATAGATCTCAATGTTAGCACTACAGACAGACCACCAACAAGTACGTTACAAATCGCTTCATTGCAGAATAAATCTGAAATAAATGAAAACGGAATTAATGAATATGATTTTCTAAAAATAAAAGGTAGCATTATGTGCCACGATCCATCACTACGAGTAACGTTTGAATTCTCGTAAATGGGATATATTAAGATGATGAACGATGAAAGTGAAAAATAGCCATATAACAAGGGCGAGTGAAAGTGTCTCCCTCTTTCCTAAAAGGTCTTCTTGTAAACAGTTACTATTGTGGGTAATATTTTAAAAATGTAATATTTTATAAATAATCATACTAAATGAGAAACTACAATGATCCTGACGTAAATAAATTGCAAGAGAAAATGAGTGTTTCCGCAAAGTGGAACTAGTGAGTACCGCTTTCTACTAGAATTTAAACCTGTAGTTTTGTAGTGAGATCGCTCGTTAATGCATGCCGCTGTGATTTACTTGTAGCGTAGAATATAGTTTTGTAAATAAATAACACATTTTCCACATGTAATGTACTTGTATCAGACTATATAACGTACCACTGCCGGGTACAGGCCTTCCCTAGTAAATCACTGGGGGTTTTCGGGCCACAAGAAATTTTGGGAAGAAGGGCGTAGACGAGTCTTTGAATGAAGACCGCATAAAGAGAAGTGCGCAAAGTGGGTCGCCGTCCGGCGATGTACCGAGCAACTTAAAGAAATTTGGCGCTGGATGAACGTACGATCACGTTGTGGTGACAACCCATGGAAAGGCTTATATCCAGCAATGGAGATCCATTGCCTGATACTAATGGTAACCATAATCTTTCTTTTTTTCGTCCACTGCTAGACATTAGCCTCTTCATGCACATTGTTTTTAAGGTATGTATGGCCTTAACACGCCATGCTACCCAAACGGGTTGTCGAGTCCAGTGTTTTCGAGGTGATGTAGTTCCTCAGAGCTTGTGGTAGCGGCTTTGTTATCCTTTAGTCGCCTTTTACGATGCCCACGGGGGGAAATATGGCGGTGCTATTCTAAAGCCGGCCGACACACAAGAAAAATTATCAGAGAGGTATTGTTTCAAAGACCTATATCTAGAAATAAGGAACAAATTTCAAAAAATCTTTCACTAAATGAAAGTTCATATCACCCATAAGAACGTCCAAACTTCAGGCAGTTACTACTTGTTGGGATAAAGAAGGGACAGATGACTAGTCATTAGTAAAATAAGCTATTACGCTGCCAACGTAATCTAGGACTTTTTGGCAGGAACTCGAGAACTGAAGTTGAGTTTTTGTTTGATTATTGTAAAAATTGTATATTGGGCGTTTTGTGGTTTGCGTACTGTAGCTACAAATATAGGTAAATTCACATTCTGCTTTGAGTTTATTATTCTCCAAGGAAATCAGTATTTTTCGTCTACTGTTATGATAGATATATTCCAAAAGTTTACTCTTGTCTCAAATTAAGGTACAACTTTCGCCTTCTAGTCTGAATTTGACGTTTGGTTATCAAAAAAAATATAGCAAACCTAGAGTGGACAACTATTCTAAAAAAATGCCTCTTTCACAAATGATGACATTGTTATTAAAAAATCAAAAGAGCTATTTTACTAAATTAGAATTTTGAAATTAATTAAATTAAATTTTTAATTCTCAATATTAATGTACATTAAATTGATGTTAAGTCATAATTTATTCATCAGGGCATGTAAGAAAGACTAAAGAAGAAAGAACATTATATAGCACATTCATTATTGTTAACAAACACTCAGAACAAACTTTTTATTGTTAATTCTTGGAGGTAAAACATAGTACCTAAGTACCAATCTCAATATTAGAAGATTTGACTTTACGCCTATGCGTAAAGCCAGATCACGTCATGTTCAAAGGAATTTATCACTAAAAACAACTAGCATAGAGTTAAAATTTGGGTGTCATTTTATATATTTACTCAAAAACTATCGATGTAATACAAAAAATATGTAAGATAAGAGTCTTGTTTTTTGTAGTAAATAGTAAAAAATAATATAAAGGTATGTAATTTTTGTATTTTATGGTTACTATGGTTTTTAGATCTGTTATTTCAATATTTTATAATAACTTGTTTAATGAATCGATGGCCTGTACCCTTACCTCTCAAATGAGACCATTTTCATGTTTCTACGATCCCTATGTTATATATATATTTAACATGAGAGGAATATTTTTTATTAGTATAAAACATATCTTATCTGGCCGACTCAAAAATTAAGATGGCTGCCTTTCAACGGAAGGTGAGGTAGGAGTTCGTACGAAGGTGATTTTGTCGATAAAAATAAATGTATAACACTCCCTTAAAATATTCGTTATTGATCCCTTGTTGACACATTGTATCTATATAAAGAATTTCCAAAAATATCTTTAAATATCTATGAACATTTTCAAAAATCCTTAATCTGACATATTTATAATCAGCGACCCCAAAACACCCGAGTAATATTTTCTAGTCAAAAATTAGAATTTTCTGCGCCACGATAATATTTCTGATTTCAAATAATAAATAACATAAAAGATTTTTTTTTTTAAAAACAAAAATCACTGCTCGTATTGAGGGTTAACAAGTTTTGACGATTTTTAAGCTTCATTGACTCGACTACAAGTCCCCCTAAATATAATATGTACTCGTATGTCAAGTTTGGTAGCTACTGCGTAGTTTGACAATAAGTTTTAAATTTGAGACTAGTTGCGGGGGTATTAGCTAATAAAGTAATAAAAAGAAAACAAACAAACCAACACTCACATTGTAGTTAGAATAAGATTAGGATAATAATCCTAATAATAAAATATACATAATAGTTATTACATTTAATAGAATTTAACAATTCGATATAACTTTTCTATACAACTTTTTGAAACAATTATTTTCCAGACAAAATAGTCATTTACTTCTTTCTTCCGTTTCTTTTATTTTAGTTGTCCAATACTCAGTTAAAGTTTATACCCGAGTAGGGTGAAAACGGACGGCTTTGAGTTTGGCTTTAACAAAGTAACAAAACATGTTAATTACAGTTTTGTTCACGAACAAACTTTGAATAAAAAGTAGCCGCAATTAATTAGTGGCCCTTGTTACTGGCTGAACGACAGTTGATTGATGCTCGTCCTTGGACGATGGTTTTTATCTTCAATCCTTGCCTTGACCGTATTCTTGTCCAAGCGCATTATCAACATCATATGATATCATCGGATCCATCAGCAGAGGATTTTGAACGCAAAAAATATTTGATATACTACGCAATAATACTCAGAAATAAATGCAACAATTAATGACAATTTTATAAATTCGTTTCTATATGTCAATAAATTACAAACTCGAGTTTGCACTTATCATTTATTTATTCGTGCTTTAATGCACAGAAATAAAGTACAAAAGACGGACTTAATGGCGGCATTCTCTATCAGTCAACCTTTGGGCAAACAGAGAGACACGAAAGGGGTACATCATAGTAATAACTATTGGAAAATTTTGTGTTGATGAACATATACATGAATTTCAATAGCAAGTATATCATTTTTATGATTGTATTGTATTCATTCTATTAATAATATAATTTGATGAATCAGCGAAAACGTTAGTACTGCATGACCTATTATTTACACTCTTGCCCCAACGGATAGTGCATCGTTTGCCATACTTTTACAATAGCGATATAACACGAAAAAGCTATTGGATTTATTATTGAAGTTATTGGTTATTCCAGTAGAATGTACTAACTAATGACCTATGTATATCCAAGCGTCGAAGCTCGGAAGAAATTGGGGTTGTTTAAAAGTGTTTACACGAGCGTAGTCGCAAGGCTATGTGGCTAAGGTTACAGTGGATGCGAGTTCTGACGAAATTTTGTTCTGACAAGTACGTCCGAAATCCTCGTCAGAACAAGTTGGGTACACTGTACGCGTTTTCTGATAGTACGTTTCTGCCTCCCAGCAAAATGAACGAACGTGATGAGTTTTATTTTCTTGAAAGTCCGTTGATTAAATTACTGTTGATGGGTAGTGGGAAAACAGAGCATGTTAACCACTTATTTTCCACTGGAGACGATAAGGAAGAGTTCCAAATGTTATATCAAGATTTGTGTTACAACCCGCAAAAGTTTTTCGAGTATTTCAGAATGAGACCAACAACATTTGAATATATACTGAAGGGGATAGAAGAAAGAATCACAAAGCACTCCAATTTTCGTGAATGTATTTCGGCAAAACTAAGACTGGCTGTAACTTTAAGGTAAGTAAAAGTTTAATAAAGTATTCAGTACCTAACTTCAATGGAAATACAATTTTTTTTAAAATGAAAATACCAGCAAGTGAAATAAAATATGCCACAAAAACAAACAAACGACACTTGCATATTTAATTTATATTGTGAGGCGTTACACTTGAAAAGAACGATGCTAGGAGGTCTTCATGTTGAGGAGTACTCAGTGGAGTTGCCAGTTGTGAACCACTTTCATTGCCAGTAGATGAACCACATGCGGAAACGCTGTAACCCCCCCCCCCCCCCCCCAAAGATCCTCTTTGCAAAACACTTGTTGGAGTTTAGTCCTCACAAACATTTTTCATTGTTCTGGTACTTTCCTCAAATATAACAGTAAACTCATTAGAAAATGATAGTCCGGATCTTCGTTTAGAGAAGTTGAATTTCTTTCCTTGAACATTTGTATTTTTTGTTCTTCAAGCATCATCAATTTCTTAACCACATTGGCATTATTTATCTTGGCAATTGTTTTCTCAGGAGCAGCAAAGTTTCGTGCTGGTATAGTTTCATTCGTTGTGTTCTGAAGTGATTCGAGAGTTTGTGTTTGTGATTCTGGTTCATTTTCAGGAGGATCAGGGGAAAAAGTACCAATCGAATTCTGGGTGTCTTTATTAAATGTTTTCTCGCTTGTCTCGCTCGGGACATTACCCTGTAGTTTTCTTTTTTGAAATTTTCTTTTTGAAATGCTTTTAAAATAGGGCCACCTAGACTCTTTGATCATTCCTCCTTCATCCCCACTCCGTGTCTAAGGATACTTGCTCAATTCCTTGCGAAACGTATCCTTCTAACCTCGTCAGTCTAACCTCTTAGTTTTAGATGCTTCACCTAAAATTAGTGGAAAAAACCAATTAATCAATGTTTTTAATTGTAACGTAGTGTTATGTTTGTGTTTTGA
Source organism: Sesia apiformis (assembly GCA_914767545.1). Taxonomy (NCBI): domain Eukaryota; kingdom Metazoa; phylum Arthropoda; class Insecta; order Lepidoptera; family Sesiidae; genus Sesia; species Sesia apiformis. Next base: position 5,958,849 of record OU611950.1, on the reverse strand, counting down.
ATTATTATTTTAATGGATATATTGATTTTTTGTATAGTAGACGTTATTTATTACAGATTTTTATCAACTGGGATGTCATTTCGAGCACTAAGCTTCTCCTACAGAATTTCACACTATGTTATTCGAAACATAGTTTACGAAACATGCCACACTATATGGGAGGGCTTCTGCGATATATATATGTCTCTGCCTACTACAGAGGAATGGAAAATATGAACACAAGAACTCGAACACAAGACTAATCAATTTATCAATATCCATGGTGAAAAAACCAAAACACTCGAAATTCAACGTCAGAACGAAAATCAAACTCGTTTGAACGCTCGAATGGTTCTGACGATACCGTGCGTGTTCTGACATACCCTTCACTGTTAAAGTAAACACTCTCATTGGAAAACAAGCATTTGTTTGTTCGGACGAACTCGCCAGAACTCGTCAGAACAAGATTTCGTCAGAATTCGCATCCACAGTAACCGTACCTTATTATGTGCCGGACGTCTAACAGTACATTACCTATGCCCTTAGTGTAAATTTCTTCGTTTATAAACGCTAATATCGCGTTTAAATTAAGTTATGTTGTGTATATCTATATATGGACCGCGTAGAGAATTATACCACGCCACTAACGGACGTGAGGAAACCAAAACATTAAGAAAAAAAAGTTGATCCGTAAACAATAGTTTATGTAATAAAAAATGTCCATATTTTTTTTATATTCACACGAACCAAGCGAAATTAGTTCTATAGTGAATCCAATGTCCAGGACTAATGCTTATATATACACCAACCAGCAATACCGGGGTTTTTGAAAATCATCCGATGTCTGAAAATTCAAGGACATGTAATAGATACGATCAAGATAGGATTAATCTATGGATAAGACGTTATTAAACATGCTACGAGTAGATCGCGTGTTTATTAACATTACATTATAACTAAGCCGGTTTCACACGCACTGTTCACACGGTAAAAGTAATACCCTTCCGATGCTGACAGGTAAGTACATGAATCGTAGGTCTCTTCGGAGTCATTCTTTTATGGAAAGCAGACTACTGACGGTCAGAAATTTCACCTGGTGGTAAGTCGAAACTTTCGCCCATGGACATCCGCGATACATGCCAACATAAGTACAGAATAACAAACGTCGGAACATCCCCGGATGTGCTGCCTAGCTTTGGATGTTTAAAGGAAGAGTCCGCATTTTTCTAAATGCGGAGGAATAGGATAGAATGAGAAAGGATAGGAAATAGGCACTGGCATATCTCACTCATTCTCATTACCGAAACACGTACGTACATTGGATTGCGTATATTTGAAGATCAGTTCAAAAAGTGTCACCATCTGGAAGGCAATTCCATCCAACTGACGAATAGAACGCTTAATTCAACCTAGTAGTTAAATTCTACCGACGCTTTACTGAAGGAAACATTGTTACAAGTGATGAAACGACCGGGAAGGCCTGGCCGGGCTGAACTGTTCTATTTAACTACTTTTGTTAACTGAACTTCTTCAATTAACAGGGACACTTGTCAGCATTATTATACTTTAATTCGGGCGGTTCAGAACAGAGATAAGCAGCAGCGTATCCTGAGGTAAATGTTCAAATTAGAACTACTACACGCGAATGCTCTCGATCAATACTCACCATAAAAATCATTCAACAATCGACAATAAACATCTGCATAACTTATGAATAGATGCTTAACGAACTCCAAACAGCATTGTACTGCATTGCACAGCACCACTGATAATATGGACACCGTATGATGCACAATTGTGATATTACGCCAATTAAGCGGTGAAACAATGCGCGACGTGAACCGACTCCCGATTCTCTGAAATAATGGAACATACAATTTGTGTACCAACCAATGTCCTTATACTATATTGAGTGTGCATGTGTGTACGTGCTGGGGAAGTGTGAGTACCAATCACGCTCTGTTTCATCTACTACATCCAGCTTTTTTCAGCTTGATATATTTTTATTTATTCTATTTTACTTATTTTAAACTATAGCGTATTTTTCTATAGAAAGCCTACTTTGTGATAAGTCGACATTGCCGCCCATGATTATCCGCGATACATGCCATCATCGGTCCAAAATGACAAACGTTGGCACGTCCCCGGATCTTTGGCTGTCTCTGTCCCCGAATTTGTAGAAGGGGTTGGCAAAATTGGAAATAGGAAATATAATGGGACGAAGAGTTTTCCTTATTCCATTACACTTCCCAATACTTCTTGAAGAGTCTAAAGTGGGATCGGGAATCAAGAGTAGGTATAATGAAATAAAGAGTTTCTTTTATTACATTATACTCCCTACTCTATGGGATATGAGGGTAAACAATTAGAAAATTTGTTTAATACGTACTTTCTAGTAGTCAAATGTTGGAGCATTCGTAGAAACTCTTCGGCGAATATCGAAGAAAACTGTTGAGCATTTCAATAAAAGTATTATTATCCTTGCCATGTTTTCTTGTGTAGAAGGTGAATTAGCTTGCGGTTTCCTTATCAAGTATTTCCGTTTTCCGATCGAAATAAAACGTGCTGAGTCGTAAATGTGTAGATCTCTACCGCCTTACGTTCCCTATCACTATACTTGTAGTAAGCAGTAAACCGACAATTCCTCAATTTAGATGGATTCCGGTTCGATTTGTGACCATGCACCCGGTAGCAGAAGGCTTTGTATTATCCTTATTACTTTTTCTGGGAAATATCAAAAGATTCGTTTAATCTTCGTAACTATATTAAAACGGTTAAAGGTTTCCTTAGTTTTATTTTTTATTAAATAGTTTTCCATAAATAATACAGACAATTTTTAAGACTGTATTCTTGATTACAACCACGAACTCTTCATGAGCATGCATTTTCGTTTATCCAAACTAGACTGGTATCGATACTGAAAATCCGTTTCTATCCTAATTTTATCGGCCAGCTTTATCTGTCTCTAGCAATACCCATCACATTCATCCCCATATACCATCAAACGTGATCAAACTACTCTGGAATAACGAATGATAAAGGTACAAAGAATGATATTAGAGGAGGCAGTATCGTACAGAAAGTGCTCCATAAATTATTGATTGATTCTAAAACTTTTAAAAATAAAAAACTTAAACGGAGAACGTTCATCGTTATGGTTATAGTTATCACAAGCAAACATATTATTTAAAACTAGAACCACAAGGACAAATAATTACTTATAATGAAATTTCAGTGATAAAAAATTAAGCTTTTATAAATAAAAAACGAATGTAATAAGAGAAAGAAAAGAGAAAATAAAAATAAGAAACAATTATAATAAGAGCGAATGTAATAATAATATAATGTACCTTTGCAACCAACGTTTGTCAAGTTACGGAACTCTTAAGTCCCACAAATCTCACCGTCAACCGCAAGTGATAAAGTTGGACAGATTTGGGTTATTTGAATGACAACCCAGTTTCGTTATATATGGGTATATACATATAATACTCAGGCCGTGACTGTGCTCACGATGGGCGTTAAAGTAGTATTTACATAACTATAATATCCTTTATTTAAACAACCTACTACTTCTTTGGTTACGAACGTATTTAGATCGATAAAAGTGAATAAGAAGAGAGAACATTTGAGAACATTGAAGAGAGAGCGTGAGTCTTAACATACAGCAGCCCTATTTTTTGTCCAGTGCTTGACACGGATCCCCTCACGCACATTGTTTTGTGCATGAGGGACGTATAGCCTTAAAACAACATGCTGCCCAAAAGGGTTGGCGAATTCGCTCTTTGAGAGGTCAGAGGTTTAAAAGTGATGGTATAAAGAGAAACACAGCACACTAAATATATTATAATTATATTGCATAACACACATGCACATCTATATCCTACATGTATGCGCGTACTGAGAAATAAAATTTACAATGGTAAGTGTGTAATGAAGCACATTCTTTGGATCTTCTCTTTAGGACCCGTTTGAGTGAGATAAGCAACAATATTTCTTACAGAATCTCTCGCTTTTACTTGCCTTTAAACTCATAACGACATGCAAGTGTACCTGACATCAATTTGAACACCATTGAAGTAAACTCATCCTTGACATATAAGAGTGATTAAAATAATTAATTCACAAAATAATAGATATGAAATTTCAAGGTTTACGAAAATAAAATTTTAGTATTCTCCAATGTCTAAACAACGGCTTATAAATAGTTAATTAGTTAGCTAATTTCCATACTGTTAGGTATTATTTTAGTATAGTATATTATTTCGAAGGCTATGAGCTCACGAGAGCCATAATCTCTCAGCCGCAATGCATGGGATAATCGCCGCAATAAGTCTTGATAATCCCCCACAACCTTTATTAAGGCATCGTCGACATTTTCGTCGTAATTTACAATAAACTGAGTACAGATGGAGGCATTCGCATCTTCATCATCATTTTCTATGGGCTGTGGATAATACCAGTAAGTAGGTGTAGCGGCCTCCAACCTTCTTAGATAAGTCTATCTGGCTGACAGCTTTGACATATTTGCAGAGACGATTATGAGCCAGAACACAATGAACTCTTAAAAAGAACAAAAGACAAACGACTTTTTGTTGAAATAAAATTACAACCACTCTCTAACCTAAAGGTAGTCTGGAAGAGATAAGACTGTTAGAGCTAGCGGCTAGCTTAGAAAGAGGTAGCTGTTAGAGATAAGACCGTCTTTTATATACCGTTTTATATTTTGTGCGTGTTTAGTGTAATTTTATCTGTGATACAATAAAGACTACTTGCTTTATTTTTTTTTTTATAATCATGATCGACAACGACAAGAGATCGTTCAGCAGGTAGGTATGTCTAGTATGTTAAACATTTGCTAATAATTTACTGCCCGCTTAAGAAGAAAAAGAATTCGTAATATTTTTAAAGAAACCATTGTGAAAATAAAAAACTAAACTGTGACCAAATCGTAAGTAATATTATATTCGGGTATTAAGAATAAATAGAATCAACAATGATTATTTTCATTGTTTTTTTTTCTAAACTCCAAGTTTCTAGCTGGATTTTAAATTAACGATTTTTTTTTACCATATTTTTTTTTCATTTTTATCGAATTGACCATTCACAATAAATTATGCATTTTTTCCAAGGAGAACAGTAGGTATAATATAAATCTATAACTGTTCATCTTTTATTTTTAATAACATAAATTTACTCTTACAGGTTAGAAGAACAAAATAGCTTAATACACCCGCTTAATGGAGAGTCAATTAAATGATTTCGTAAACAAAATAGTCTGCTTAGTTAAAAGTCGTGGTTGATTCGCACAGGGAATACGTCCGTGGCGACAATTCCGAAATAGGAGAAGCTTCTACTATCAGTGTTACACTACTTATGTCTACGGATACAGTGATGTCTATGTTTGAAGTGCGAATGTACTTTTTATTAGATTTAAGTCAAATTAGAATTGCAGATGAAACTTATTTCAACGAAAAGTTAGTATTCTTTTAGTAAACTCGTAATGATGGAAAGCGTAGGTATTGTTTTTTTCGTTTGTGCCGTGCGAGATACGGCATTAATGAGGATCGTGATCCCGTCGGCAAAGCGCGTCGACCGTTCCCGAATCAAGTTCTTGTTAAGAGAATTACTCGTATTATGTTTTTATGGCAAAGGCATAACAATATATACTTAAGACGATAAACAATATAGTTACCGTAGGAAATTGGGTAATTGGAATAAACCATGATATGTTTGTCCATAAAACAGTTATGTATTACGTTTACTCGTTATCTACATCAAACAAAAAGTTCAGGGATTTAAAAAGGTCATCCTAGACATGAAAAATCTTTATTTATAACTGTTAGTTGTTCTACAGTCTACTCGTAGTTTGTACGGTTAACAATGGGGTACTAATAATTTTAGTAGATAATTAATCATACACGTAAAACTCAAAAGACAATATTCTAAAAATGTTATTTATAGGGTTACAATAATGAAGAAATGGTTTTGTGTACATTGAAGTATATTATCAGGTGTAACTACATATACATATATAAATATAATTCGTTAACTACCCTACAATAAACATAACCGAAAAAAATAGAATACCATAAAACCTACTTATATTACCTACATACCTACAAACTATTTTACACGATCACCTACGTGTGAGAATGCTTTGTGGTAGACGGATTTCTCACAATTTGAGCGAAGCTCAAAGCACTGCCGCGTGGAATGGTTTTTCAAGTGCTTGAAAAATTCGACAATGATCAATCAAATATTGTTTTTGATATAGTAACAGGTAATGAAAGCTGGAGCTATGAGCTCTACTGCTATGAGCCTGAAACTAAGAGGCAATCTGCTTTCCTTTCGAAGAGTTGCCAACGAAAGTGAAGAAAGGACAGAGTGCTGAAAACAAGATGATTGCCTCCTTCTTTGACACATCGGGCCACTTTGTAACTATAACTTTAGAAAATAAAAGAACAGTAACTGCGGACTAATATGTGAACAGCTGCTTGCCTTCTGTGTCAGAAAAAGTCAAAGAACGACTCTCACGAAGCAGAATGATCCTCCATCACGACAATGCCTCCCGCTCACTCCGCCAGATAAACGAAACAATTTTTGAGTACTGTAAATGTAGAGTTAATAGGTCTTGAGCCATACAGTCTCGATCTGCGATTTTTATATATTCCCTAAAATTGAGGATAAATTCAGTGGAATATATTTTATGAGTACAGAAAGGGTAGTAACGGCCTTTCAAACGGATGTTGAAGATTTCGACAACAACTTTTATTCCAAGATTTTTTGATAATGATAATATATAACAAAACAAAACTTTTCAAAATGGATATAGAAAACTTCACGTCTATACATACGGATAATGTCGTTGGAGCTCCACAAGTTCTATATTATATATACACTTTTTCTAAAACGTTGCGAAAATGGCGAAGTCTCCCTTTCGAATGGCGCTGCCATCTGCCATTTTTTTAATTTTAAAACATTTAATTCTTAGATTAGCCCAGTAACTCCAATAACGTTAGGGTACGTGGTTTATATTTACATTGTGTACATACATAGTTTGTGTTCGTTTAGGTGATTTGGCCTTTATACATGGGTATTTCCCGGAATTGCTAAGTTTTCGTAATATTGTTTTCATATACATGCGAGTAAACACTACAAATATCTCAAATTCGAAAGGGTCCTACAAATGAAGGGACCTCAACTGTCAAGTCTCAACTTTTCACTCGAGAGGGCTACAAGTAAACGGATCATAAATAAGTTAATTAAGTGTGGGACAGTCGTGAACGAAGCTAGTATAACTGGATCACTGTTTCATTATCTCCATTAATGAATTGTTTTACGACTCGTCGGGCATTAGTTACGAACTTGACTTGCCAGCGCAAATTTAATTAAGAACTCAAATCTTTAGATGAAATAAAATAACTTGTAGAAAAATGAACGAACAGAAAGCAGGCCTATTAAACAATATACGTTGTTTGTTTAAAAATGATGAGAAATAATTAAATGAGCTGAAGAAAGTACCGAATGGGCAGCAAGTCGATGACAGCAACTTTAAATGTCCGTTAGGTTTAGGTTCTCTGGTGACAATAAAGTAATAAGAGTTCGTTGACTTTGTAATGGACATTCTTAGTGATTTAAAATTATTTATTTCAGTTATTCAACGATGGCTTCTTTTGTTGATCGTAATTTACTTCTTATTTAATATTTTTAATGCACAATAAATACAAGCCGCTGTGGTTAGCCAACCTCATTATAATATAAATGTTATGTTTTCTTTTTTAGTGTGTTATCTTTGATAAATAGAATTTGTTTTATGCTTTTGTTCTGTATTCATTTGAAATTAAACATGTCAGTCATCAGGATGTAGTTTTTCTTCATTCTAAAGATGTAATTTCTTTAATAGGTTTTTCTTTTTTTCTCTCTTTTTCTCTCAGCAACAACATTTTCGTTGCTAATTTCCAGTAGTTGTAATCTTCCATCCCCTTTAACTTCTTTACCGTAGTCCATAGGGACTATAGAGACAAATAGTTTTGTTTTCGATATTTTTCTCAAAATCACCAAAATAAACTTCAGCATACAAACAAGAAAATATAATGAATTTGATGCTACGGGGGTACTATACACTTTTTATGTAAATGACGGCCTACAACCCATTAAAGAAATTATTATACATCTTAAGAATGAAGAAAAACTACGTCGTGGTGACTGACATCTTTAATTTCGAGTGATGCAGAAGAAAATCATAAAACAAATTCTATTTATTGGTTCCATAACCCAGAGGTCCTTGGATCGTAACCACGCCCTGCCGAGACAGGCTTTTGGGCGTGAGGTTAAGGATGGAAACGGATCCTACACAAGCCAAAAATAAATAACTAAATAGATTATTAAGCGTTAATTTATTCACAACAATACGTTAAAAGTTTTTGAACTAAGTATATAAAATTAAGTTGATCTGCCCTGTCTAGACGCTCGTCCTATAACAATAAGTTTAACGAATTTCATTTAACAGTGTTTTTTTCTAATTCCAACGATAAAGTGAAATAACTTTTGAATGACTTACTGTACTTTTGTATTATAAATTGACAAGTGTTGCTAGTCGCCATTGTTTAAACCATGGCAACAGTGTCACCGAATATAAATTGCTATCTGATAGAAATCACCAAACTACATACTATATATCAAATTAACGGGCTATTTTACAATTTTAATATTATTTTAATTTATATTTTGATATTACAATTTTATTTTTTATATATAATAAGTGCTACTTAATTATGGGCAGGCCATATATAAAAAATAATCAACCATCTCATCGTCCACTGCTGGAAACGGGTCTTATGCATGAGAGACGTATGACCTTAAAACCCCAAGCTGGCCGAACTCGCTGGGTTGCCGAGTCCACCCTTTTAGAGGTGGTGCAGTTCCTCAAGGTAATCTATAATTGTAGATCGATAATTCAGTTGTTATGAGTGTTAAAGAGTATAACATTTGGGATTTTCGCGTTTTTAACAAATATTTATCTATTTTGCTCGAATTCTCGTTTAGACCCGTTTAAATAGATAAATATGTGTGAAAAACGCGAAAATCCCAAATTTTATACACTTTACCCAACCATAACAATTGAGTTATTGATGTACAATTATAGACATGTGTTGCATTTCCAACAATGCATTGTAGTAAAAATACATTGATAGATCAATAACTGATATAGAAGAATTTGATTCAGTATTTCGTAAATTATAATGGCTTGGACTTTTTTAAAGATAAAAAAAAATCCAATATCAATATATGTACGTATTTTTTATAGAAAGAAGGTGACAATCGAGCATACAGTCCACCTGGTGGTAAATGGATACTGTCGCCCGTGGACATCCGTGGTACATGCCAACATCTGCCTACTTGCCCTGCCTACCTTTGTTGATGTAGGAATGGATTTGTAGGATTGGGAAAACGGAACGGAAAGGGATAGGAGGGGAATAGACTCTGGCATGTCTCACGGCTGGCGAAACACTGGTGAAACATGCACGTACATTGGACAATATGATAAAGTGGGAAATGCAGTACAATTCAGGATAGTCTTCTGTGAGAGCGGGGTAACGTGGCTAGTCAAGTGCGTCCAGCGGCTGTTGGATTACAGCGTGCACCCTCCCCGTCATATGCTAGTATTTAATCCTAATATTTAATTGTTAAATCTAATTGCTATATTTCAGTTATAGCTCTAAACTTACCGCAAACGTCACTATTTGTATCATTATATGTATCTATGTTGTTAGATAGGGCTCGTGGAACTCTACATTTTTTTCTAATAGTACCTACATATATTAAATTACTTGTGAACTTTAACATTTATTCCCAATCATCGATGTAATAACCTTTCAGTTTCCAAGCCTTCCACAAAGAACTCTTTCGGTCCTTTCATTAATTCGCCATAAGGCTTTGAATTGATTAAAAAACCAATATTTCGTGACTAGGTTATTTATTGTGTAGAGGCAGACTGACGTGACAAGGGTTTAGGCGCGTCTGAATATCCGAAACACAATTTCGTCTTCCTAACCTTTAATATATTTATGTTTTCAACCATTAAATATACTTTCAAATGTCTATATATTCATTTATATTCAATATCTATTATTTTATTCATCAAGTCGTGACTTCAAATCCTCAGTCATTTTGTAAAAATATATCATTAGCTCGATGGTGAAGAAAAACATCGTGAGCGTGTGAGCAATCCGCATTAAGTCCGCCTAATGATTTATGGCTCGAAACTCCCAGTGATTTACTAAAAGAGGCCTGTGCCCTGCAGTGGGACGTAATAGGCTCATATCAATTAATTCTTTAACTAATTATAATAACATGGATTAAGCACAATAATATTATGATAAAAATGGCTGAATTTTTTTTTATGGACGAAGGCGGAAAACGAGCATACAGTCCACCTGGTGATAGGTGGACACTGTCGCCCATAGACATCCACGATACATGCTGCCAACATTAGTCCAAAATGACAAACGTTGGCACGACCCCGGATGCGCTGCTTACCTTCGGAGATATAGAAATGGATTTGGAGAAAGGGTTGGGAAAATGGGGAGGGATAAGATGGGAATGGGCTCTGGCACATCTCACTCACTACGGAAACAAGTACGTATAATACATTACGGAAATAAAATAAAGTGGGAAATGCAGTACATTTCAAGGTAGTCTTCTGTGAGAGAGTTCAAGTGAGAAATATAGTATTTAGTGAAAACATAACACTACTCGTAAGTTATCTTCATAGTAACGTACATGTCACAGTTTGCTTGTGTGCGAGCCGTGTGCATACGGAAAACTACATAGAATATATAGTATTTAGTGAATTTCATTAAACATTCATGAACATCGACACCGCAGTCAATTTTCATTCGACAGCGACCTTTCATTCAACCCTTTGTAACTAGTTGACAGTTATTGTTAAGTTATTTTTTATTGTTAAATTATTAAATAAATTTATTATTATTCATTGAGAATCGAGAAAGGGTAATTATCTTCATAACAGAATTGAAGTTAAACCACTGTTATATTTTTACTAATATATTTACTAAATAACTTTTAAAACAAAAAAGATAATATTAATAAAAGCTTTAACACACGTATAGTGTGTATGTAACACAATATGCGATCTGTCTAAAATTCAACAGTGCTAAAAATGCACAACTAATTTTTATTATTTCATTATAAACCTATCAAATTCATAAAACATTTTGAAGACTCAAAATATGTCTATTTATTAGATATGAATGACTAATTTGTGCATTTTAACATTTACCTAAATACAATATTTTGTAAATTCGTTTTAGATTAAAACTACGTCTATTTTTCAGACTTTGTAAGCCATATAATTGATGCCTGCCTGCCTATTTTCTTTGCGGTTGAAACCATTATTACGAAATTCCTCACGACTTGCTAATTGCGACAAAAACGTGTCTATTTCATAGTGAAGCAAGAATTCATCCCTATTATACTCGTATTACATACAGATATAATTTTCTTCTAAATTAGTGACTTAGGATATCAGAGTTCGAAAATGGATTGTTAAAGCTTACTTCGATAATAGGCAAAACAAAATTTTCGTCTTTGTTTTTATATATTATGTGTATCATTTAATTTGATCGCAATAATATACAGAAATATACAAACACCACTCACATTTTAATTTACTTTTCCCCAAAAACACACGATACACACAGTAGACATATTCAACCTCCAAAATCTCCATCTCAAGAAAAATGTCCTATACATATGTGTAGATATAGATAAATAGTGGTGTAGATAGTTTATGTGTAGTTAAATAGAACTAACTATCTATCTATCTACACATAAAGCATTAGCCAACCGGGCATTCGCACAATTGCATACATTTTTGGATTCGTTAACGAGTTATTGCGATGATTTTAAGGTTTCATATTGGTTACTTGTAGTTGAATGAATAGATTTTTCTAGGACGCTATGTAACCGTTTACTGAATAGGTTGACAATGAGCTGCAGGAAGCTTGTATTTATGAGAACGCTCGATACTTTACGTCCATATTTAACTCCTAAATATTGTTTATATTAAACCACACACATCAATACCGAACCTCGCAGTGGTTTCACTTCATCTTGTTAGATTTAAATTTATAAAACTTTTTTTTACGATGATGAAGGTCCAAAGTAAATCTCGACGTCACCAAGGTTTAGGACGATTTGTGTCGCGTTGTGTAAATACATTTCAAAAATGAAAATTAAGCGTATTTTTAAAAGTATGATTAATTAATATACTGAACGCGTTTTATTGCAATCGTTGGGTAATGTGAAGAACTATGTTCTTTCTGTAAGAGTCTCGAGAATCGGTCTAGTAAAATTGGACTAATTTTGTGTACTTATTACATTTTGTATACTCGTTCAATATAAAGTAATTCTAATTTCAAAATTACGTAGATACGATGCGCGATATACAAAAGAAAATTGTTCATATACAGATTATTTTATTGACAAATCGACTAAATGGAAAATAATCAAAAGTGGATAGAAATTTTAAATGTTTTGTAAACGTTTTCAAGGACTTTAGTATTGTTATTTTTTTCACATTACTTACAAGGTAAACGACATCTAAATATTTAAAATCCTTATTGCTTGGAGAAAACTTTTCGTATAATTCTTGGAACTCCTGTTTACCATTTTCTTCTTTAGTCTGCGCGAAATGGAAATGTCAAAAGCATACTGAATTTGATTTACCGACTGATGTTGGAGCCAATGCCCTCACCTCAATTGTACATTTTCTTCTTACGTTATTTACTGCGTGTTTGTGTTAATTACTGAATCATGGCTCCGAAAGCTTTGATTCAAAGTCATGCCGCGTGATACACATGTTCGTGTAGGTATATTCTGACATACAATATCGCGAGGCACGACCTCGTTTTTTTAAAGAAGCCACGTGACTCAGCGTTGTTAGAGGCTATTAGTTGTTGGCTATAGTTTAGAAACAAAAGGAAATAATCACATTACAAAAGTAATTTTTCTAGTGTAAATACTTATCGGAACATGTAATTATGTCTATTATAGACCATTAGAAATTGTTTAAACAGTGTAAATTACGTCAGTGTAAAACCAAGTTATATAGTTATGTGCAAGTTATATGTACAAGTTTTCAATGAATTTGCATTATTACAAATTTTCAGATTTATACACTATGGAAATAGATACTGTTTGAAGGTCAGTGAAATAGGTACTGTTAATAAATCTATTTTCAATGTAAAATAGATGAATTGTTCTCCTATCTAATGTTACGTACAGTCCAGAAAAAAAATTAAGCACCTTCGATACCTATTGAACCTATCGATGGATCGAATCGATGGACTTCGATGGGAAGCAAAACGACTGCAATGATTACTCAACTACGTTTGCATTTAACTGCTAATTACTATAAGAAGGTGTTATGGATTGCCTGTTTCATTTCATTTTTTTCTTACCTCTAAGTAAGAATAAAACTCTTAACTTCAATAACATATTTACATTGGTACCTAGGTAGGTACCAATGTTTGTTTAACTGCATAGGTATGCAGTTAAACAATGAATCCTTCGAGTTAATTTTTTAAGCGAAGACAAGACAAGATAGCCAAAGGGTGCATAGTTCGTAAAAACCTTTTAAGCACAATAATAGAGTTGCAAGTCAGGATAAAATGACACATTCTCCTTTATGCATTCGTTTTAGGGAGCCTTTGTTTACGTTTAATTTATTACATTCTGTATCGAAGGCTAACCTCGTAATGGTGTTTTGTATTATTTAAAAGAGCTTCGAAAAGTTAATAGCATAACTGTTCATTAGAGTGTAAAACAATTTCTTGCTCCTATAGAAATGTGTCTAAATTCGCTTCTGCGGTTATGGATTGTGATAGATCGTGCAATTTAAATCCATCTATCTACACATATAATAAAAATGTAACTGATCGCTGTCTGTACATGGAAGATATATGAGAAAAACTATTATTGGGGGCCTTTATCAACGCAATAGAACCCAAAACAATGATTGTTAGAATTTTTGTCTGTTTGTCTGTTTATCTGTTTGTCTGTGCGTTTGTGCGCGCTAATCTTAGAAATGGCTTAACCGATTTGGGTGCGGTTTTCACTAATGTATTGTGGTAAGCTTCACTTAAAATTTAGTGTTTGTTTTATTTCAATCAGTTCATAAATAAAAAAGTTATATCAATTTAAAAAATCACGTCGAATAAAGGCGGTGTTTATAAACTAAAGTCCACGCGGACGAAGTCGCGGGCAATAGCTAGTTGTCCATATAATCCGCAATTGAGGTTGTATTACGGAGCCTTTCTACTTGACATCTTGTCGACTTCGGTCACATTGTGTTATGTAACAAGACGTAGGGATAATTAGATACTGTGCCTAATTGAAAACATCTTTAGCTGTACAGAAATGTAATATTATTATATCAACCTTCGTGTGATATCAGACTGTTTTAGCAATCGGGCGGCCTTCTGCGAAAAAGCTAAATAACATTTCCACAGCCAGACTGGTTCACAAAGGGACTACGACATTGGTAACAACTTAAAAGGACTAATCGAGATGTCGACGTAAAGTTTACGAGTGTCCTTTCGAATTTTGGGGTCAGAGATTTAGTGAGATTGCAGATCAGATTTCGTCTGCCCCGAATGTTCTTTTTCAAGCGGCAAAAGAATTACGTATATAATAGTGAAAATGAAATGATGCAGTTCCTAAGTTATCATTTTACTATTTCTGTAATTTGCAAGTAATAGGTAATTTTTTATTCATAATATATGTTGATTTGTGTTCGGAATGGTGTATTCGTGTGTATGTGCTCGTGGGTGTGTGTGTGGCCCAGTGCGAGGGCTGTGTATGTAGGTGTGTATCTATTTAAGATGAGCTTCAAAATATTTGTGGGGAAATGGGTTTTTAGAGATATTATAATGATTTTGATGCTTTTTTATGATTTCCGTTTTTAATTTTTTCTTACTTAATAAAAATATATCGAGGTCTGCGTAGTATTTATTGTAATTTTGCAAAATACGAGAAATGACTGAATTTTGGCCGTACCTTGTTTTGACTAGAGGAACATACAACTCGATATGCCTAGTACTCCAGTGGGTGGTCAAGAGTTTACAGTTAGTTAGATAACAATCAGCTGATTTATTATCCTTAAAACAATAATTTTATAATATTTTTTTGGACATGTTCTACTATGGCTATATAGATTAAACTTGACTTTCTGACGTAACTTTTCTGAACCATAATACGCCACGCGGGTTCAGTGAGAATTATTTTTAGTTAGTATTTTTAATAAATAAATTATTGAAATCTTCATATAAGACTTCATATAAGTACTTACCTATAAATTATTATGAATAAACAAATACTTAGGCATGTGAAAGAAAATAATATAATCGTATTATTGGGAATTGAACCTCAAATTCAAAATCATTATCAGTGTTTCTCCGATCACTGATATAATATTATTACCTACTTTATTTAATAAAAAATCATTGACTGTGGATTTATAACATCAAATTCATAACGCTTCTTCAACATAATTTTCAATGGAATATTTATAAGTACCTATTTCCAATAACCGAGATTCATCCTAAAGGTAACGCTTATGTAAATTCAGCTTATACTGAAATTTAATTAAAATACCTTCCGTTAATTTATAACTTTCTTATAAAAATAATATACATTACCTTCGTTACATTCCAGTGAAATCTTTCTTAAATTAATTGGTATTTATTAAAAATATACAAACTCATAAATCACTATCTCTATTATCTAAATTCATAAACACCCATGTTTTATTATAGAAAGAAGGCGGCAGACGAGCATACACTCCACTTAAGTGGTGTCCACCTAAGTGGATGCTGTCGTCCATGGCCATTCGCGATACGCTAACTTCAGTCCAGATTGACAAACGTTAGGAGGCCCCAGGATGCGCTACCTATCTTTGGAAATATAGGAATGGATTTGGAAAAAGGGTTGGGAAAATGGGGATGGATAGAATGGCATGGGATCATTCCTAATTTAAATTGGCATATACTCTGGCATGTGTCACTCACTACCGAAACACGTTAGTACATTGGACAAATAAGATAAAGTGGAAAATACTGTATACATTTCAAGGTAGTCTTCAACTTTTACAACTTTCAGTTAGACTAGCCTCTGTTCGTCGATTAATGTTATTGATACATTCTATAGTAATTATTAATTTGACATTCTAATTATCTATGACAGTATATTTATTTTTCTAATTACTATTGCTGTTTTTTTTTCTTCCTAATAATTATTGTTCTTTTGTTTACAAATCTTTTGCACGCCAGAAATAGCAAATGTGTTGTAAAATCTTTTCACCCACATTCATGCAAATAAATTTATTTGATAAACAAACAACACTTATTTTAAATGTTATATAAAATCCAAGTGAACGAAGTACATTATTTATTATAGCGAGTACAGCTATAATAAATAATATTTGCATTAAAATAAGAATTTTGTTTTTCATGAGACTTAATAAAACGAATTGTTTAAAATATACGAGGTGTGTTCCTACATAATATGCCAATGATTAAAAACCATTTTGTTTCCTTTTCCTCGTCGGGACTATATTTATATAAGGTAAAAATAATACGATACCAAGAATTGAACCTTTTAAATTATTGTTTGGCTATTTTTTGTTTCGCGACAAGTATTTCTTCTTCTTCAATTATTTCTTTTTGTTATTTCTTCTAAAAATACATGTAATTTTTCAGATATTCGAATAAAATCTAACTATGTACGTGCGTTAGTACGTTATGTGTGTATGTACGTTGGATATGCTCCTTTATGCCAGATTTAATCTAAGCATCTCAACATTACAGCATAATAGCAGTATATATATATTTTTTTATGGACGAAGGATGCAGACGAGCATACAGTCCACCCTATGGTAAGCGGATCCTGTCGCCCATAGACATCCGCGATACATGCTGCCAACATTAGTCCAAAATGACAAACGTTGGTACGTTGCCGGATATATAGGATATAGGATATATAGGATACCTTTGGATATATAGGAATGGATTTGGAGAAAGGGTTGGGAAAATGGGGAGGGATAGGATGGGAATGGGCTCTGGCACATCTCACTCACTACCGAAACACGTACGTACATTTCAAGGTAGTCTTCTGTGAGAGAGGGGTAATAGTCGAGCACGCCCAGCAGCTGTTGGATTTCAGCGTGCACTCTCCCCCTCAAATCATATATCATTGCATATCAGCGTGCATATCTTTTCATATTTTGTACAGAAGTTGTAATCAAATCTCTTTAGTTGTACTACATATTTGTACCTGGCCGGTTGTAATACCATTAATAGTTGACCTTTTAAAAAAATATTTAATAAAAACAATTTTCCGTCTTTTTTACCATTGTTTTCCAGGCTGTGAAAATGAGTGTAAGTAACGAACATGATCTTATGGAAAGAAACCTCATAAACCGTGTTTCCATTTGCAATTCTCTGTTAAAACCAAATGAAACCGAACCATTTTTGAAACGATTAATCACGGGCGACGAGAAGTGGATCACTTACGACAAGAAAGTGCGAAAAATACCTTGGTCAAAGCACGGACAGACTCCACAAACAGTAGCAAAACCCGGCTTAACGCAAAACAAGGTGATGTTGTGTATGGTAGTGGGACTGGATAGGTATCGTTCATTATGAGCTTTTACCGCCGGGGGAAACTATTGATTCTGACCTCAACTGCCAGTAACTGATGAGATTAAAGCAAACGATTGAGACGAAACGGCCTGGGCTGATAAACAGAAAGGGTGTGATCTTTCACCATGATAACGCCAGACCACACATATCTTTACCCACTCAGCAAAAATTGAAAGAGCTTGGCTGGGAAGTGTTGATGCATCCACCGTAGTGGTGGGTAATCAAGACTTCCCGGAGTGGTTTAACTCACTTAATCCTACTCCACTTGCTGATCCTACTCCTCTTAGTTAGGTACTCCTTAACTCTTTTATGTAATCACTATCGATGCTAGTGCTGGGTAATCAAGCATAAGGAAAAAAAGGTCATGTTCTATGGAACAATTAAAAAATTTAAGTCCCTTGATACACCTGTCAGTTACGTTACGTTCAGTTACGTCTCAGTTACGCCGATAACTGAGACATTTCTTTCTGTCTAATCACTATTAGACTATTTCTTATTCTTACTATTATTCCACTGAATAATCATTACTTAATCGTGACTTACATAACTTACATAATACATACATACATAACTTACTTACATAACTTACATAATACATACATACATAACTTACTTACATAACTTACATAATACATACATACATAACTTACTTACATAACTTACATAATACATACATACATAACTTACTTACATAACTTACATTGCATTGTAGACTGGTTGGTGTTAAATATACATTTCTAAAATGTATATAGGTCACCTGTCATTAGTATTAGTTTTATCTATAATTAATTAATAATATTTCTTATTTAAATTGTAGATGTCGGTTACCTGATAAGGATAAATAAATATGTTAATTAGATTGATCATTTTAGTCTATTAATAGACTAAAATTAAATAAATGAAATGACTGTTAAATTGGTTTCTTTGTTACAGTTGTCCGGAACCACTGATCCAACTGGAGCGTTGGATGCGATAGCGCGTCGATACAGGCTGGAAAATGGGAACTCGCTCGGTGAAAAGGATGAGGTATTTTTTTTCTAATATATACATTTGCAATACGATAAAGTATATAATTACTTATGGTGGTAGCAATGATAGCCTATTCTCGACTCTCATTCCTAAAGTCGTAAGTTCAAATTCTCGACCCGTGCCACTTTTCCTGATTCTGGTTCATCTAGGTTTCATCATGAGCAAACTTTTAAAATAATATGTACATACCCACAAACCATAATTTTCGCAATTAGTTTTTTTATAATCTTCTCTCATATCTTCAAGTTGTGTAGTAGTAATAAAATCTTAAAGTAAGTAAAATAAAAGACATAAATCCACGGCATAAAATAAATTATTCACAGTTACTAAATATAAAGTTTTGTTTTCAAGTGCCCACGAGTTCAAGGACGAGCAAGCTGTTCCACGTGATGGTAAGTGTTACCGCCGCCCATGGACACCTGCAACACCGGGGGGAATGCGGGTGCGCCGCCGACCTTACAAAATCCTATTATTTGAAATGTATTCATTAAGTAATTATTTTGCAATCGCAGAAAACTTCCTATGTTATGAACAATATTCCCGTGTTAGGCAAATAATGAATATTTACCACAAATAAATTAAGTTGTTTAATTAATTTTCCGTTTAATTATGTCCCAATCGCAGCTATTTTCGGTCCTTGAATTTTTTTAAGCGAAAGATGCTTTTTTGTCTGCAGTTGACGTCCCAAAGATTTCGGGCCCGAAATTAATTAGCGACGAGAGGAACAATATGCCAATGTGACTAATTAAGCAAACTTAGTCATGAATAAAAGGCGAGACGTCTATCTCCATTTAGCTGTTTGAATTCCAAATTGCGACTACGTTTAATATTGACGACGAATTTAAATAAAAATTAGAATAACTTTGTACCGAAAAACATAATCAAAAAGAAAGCTGCAAAATTCAGTTGGGAATATTCGTTTATTATTATAGTAATTATTCCAATATTATCTATTCTAATTCTCTAATACACTAATGAATGCTTATTCAATGTTAAAGGATGACAAAACCTTTTTAAATCTATAACTGTGCAATAAGTCATTTGATTTTAACCTTCACTGTCACAATTCGTTAAAAACAGGAGTTGCCATTGTTGTCTTGTACTCCGTCCATTATATTAATTTCTGTTTGACAGTCAAGTGTACTTGAAATGTCATACTTTATTGTTGAGGGCGAAGAAATAGTGATGTTCTCTGAGTCCATATCGCAGACTATATATAAGCTATTACACAAAAAAAAAACTCGAAAATGATAGTTTTGAAATAAAAGTATATTTAGAAGAAAAAATATTAGGTAGGTACTTATTTTCAAATAAAACAACTAAAGCAATGTGTTATAGTCATTTATTATTCTAAACAGTCAGACAATTAGAATAAAAAAAAATCTGCGTTGTATTACGATTTTATTGTTTACATATAATACAACCGATTTATTAAATTGATTTGGTATTAAATACATTTTTGCAAATAATAAATCAATTATTTAGGACACATATTTTTAATAAATCGAATCTATAAAAGCGAATACAAATTGTAGTAGAATTGTATCGATAATCGAATCGGTAATCGATATGAAGCAATTCGAACATCAATAAACCGATCTGTCATCGATAAAACAACATAGTGGACGGAGAATAATATATGTTATAGAATAATATATTTTTGAAGGGTATTTTTGATAGTGCACGCTGCAATCCAACAGCCGCTGGGCGCTCTCTACTGGCCACGTTACCCCTCTCTCACAGAAGACTACCTTGAAATGTACTGCATTTCCCACTTTATCTTATTTCCCTAATGTACGTACGTGTTTCGGTAGTGAGTGAGATGTGCCGGAGCCCATTCCCATCCTATCCCTTCCCATTTTCCCAACCCTTTCTCCAAATCCATTCCTATATCTCCAAAGGTAGGCAGCGCATCCGGGGGCGTGCCAACGTTTGTCATTTTGGACTAATGTTGGCCTGTATCGCGGATGTCTATGGGCGACAGTATCCGCTTACCATCAGGTGGGCTGTATGCTCGTCTGCCGCCTTCGTCCATAAAAAAAAGTCAATTTACATATAAATTACCTGGTTACAAGTCTGTCGATATGAAAAAACTACATGTTGTTCCACCTATTAAACTAAATGGAACCCCACTAAAGAGAGTAGAATCGCGGACATTTGGTGACCTCTGACCTGGGGGACAATGCAGACATTGAAAGGGAGCGCAGGGCGTTGTCTGTGAGAGCCAACATGATAAGCTCGCAGGTTTGTTCGTTGCTACACTGAAGTCAAGATCACTCCGTTTAGAGCTTTTTGTACATTCCTCTACACGAGCAGCCTGTGGGTTAATTAAACTCTAAGACAGTACAGCGCCCTGCGCGTGCAATACATCAACACATTCGAAATGTTGATGGGGCTACCCCGATTCTGTAGCGCATCGGGGATATTCGTCGAGGCACGGGCAGATTGTTTTTACGCGATCGTGTGCAAACGGTGTGCATCCTTGGTGCGCATGGTCCGGGCCAAAGGCATCCTGGAAATGTTTTCGAACAGGTTTGACTGTCAGTATGGTTGTTGTATGGTACATGTGCTTTGTCAGCACATGTACCATACAACAACCATCAGCATAATTGCAATTTATATTCTGTGTGTACATACTAATTATAGGCTATGAATTTTTTATTAAGTACTTACCAACAATAAATTATGATAAAAATGTTATGATCCTGAGTTTCTCGAAATAAATAGAATTTATTATTTATTAAAATTCATTAGCAAAAGTTTCATTGGTGCTATTCATAGTTTAAGTATTTTATAGTATATATAGCTTCGTTAAAATCTGACGTCCTTTTCAGTTATTCGGTCCGCCGAACGCGCCCGTGCTGGAGAACCCCGAGTTCCAAACGAGATGGTACTTCAAATACTTCCTCGGCAAAAGTGAGTACTTTGACGTCAACCTTTAGCTCCACTCTTTTCGTTTTGTCATTTTTATTTGAAAATGGCGTACTTTCGCATAAATTCTACAGTTTCTGTTTCCAAATTGCGTAAAACAATTATTTAAAGGGGGTGGTATAATTATGCATATTTAATTGTTACTTTATTATAATTAAAAACGTTTTCTGGAAATAAGCTGGTGCGAAATCTTTCACACGAAATACACAAGTTTTATAGTGAACTTAATGAAAATGAATATTTTTACCTAAACATTCGTTCATAGTTATTATATTAATAAATAGACACAGGTATACAAGTAAATATGAATGAGATCAAATGATGTAGACGTATGGCCCCTAAATGTGTCTACAGAGTTCCCTTTTAAATAACGAGTTTTTCTCAAACAGGCATAAAGTGGGAAATAAGAAACATCTCAATCCTGTCTGTTGATATAGAAAACATTGTTTAATAAAATATGAACAAACGATGATAGGAAAAATGTATAGATGTCCTCCCAATCGATCAACAAATATAAAATTAGTGGCCATATATTTGTTATGTTCTACCATAATCATTATAAACAATTATACCTAACCGATAAAACGATGCAGTTTTTTAGTAAAAATATGTAATCTTTAACAATTAAAAGATAAGAATTGAAAAGCGGTTTATATTATATAGGTTCGCCCACGGTTAAGATTATATAGTCCGTGCACATGGTTTTGATATAAACTGCTTTAACATTAAAATACCTATGAAATGAAATGAAAAAAATAATGTTTGTTCGTTCGTTCGCTCGTCTTCTATGCGTTCCTAAACCACTCATTCGATTTCGATGACTTTGATGAGTTGTTGTGCCCGTGAACGTTTCTGACCAAAAAAAAAAACGTGTGCCGTCAGGGGCCCCCGTCAGGAACGAAGATCCTCACGCATTCTTTTTTAAACTCCGAATGTAATTCGAATTAAAATCTGTATAGTTCATGTATTTTTTTTAAATTTTGTATCATATTTTCAATGCAAATAATTTAAAATAAGGAATCAAATAAAAAAATTAGGTTATACAACCGGCCATGCACTAGTCTGCACGTCTGTTATTCTGCTTGAGTCTCGCTCTCGATACTCTCACGCACACACAGAGAGAGAAAGAGAAAGGCGTATGGAGGGGGTAAAAATCTTATGTGACGTTACATTTTCGGTCGAATCACACCTACCGCAAGCCGCGTAAAGGAACTCCGTTTCAAAAAATTCTAACGCATTGCAACGGATGCCAGGCACAGCTAGTAATAGATAAAATTAGTAGCATTACGTTTATGTAATGTCCTAATCATTTTGATAGCCGTATATCTTTTCTAAACGATAAACATTTTATGTGGCATTCCTGAAGTAAGAGCAAGGTAAACCCATATCTGTCATGACAAATAACGTTACATGATTTTTGTGAAAAGACTCAATTTGTAGCTTACATCAGTAGGATATTTCTTCGCATGAGTAGACAAGTCGGCCAATTATAAGGCGCTATTGAAACAGATTTGAATTGGCATGAAAAAAATTTAATGCTTGGCTCAACGATCGAATCGAATGAAGAGACAAACACTTTATTTTTTTACACTTTGTGTTGACTAGTTAATTAAAAAATGTTCCAGTTTTACTGTCATACACTGTTATTTTTCACTAACCCTTTCTTTCATAAAAAAACAATACATACTAAAATAATCTAGTATAACTAAAGCTTCCACCGTAATGTAATTTCTATAGACTAATTGTCCTCAAATTGGCTGGTACGAGTACAGTTAAATGAAAGCAAATTTAGTGCTTTCAATTTCTAAATTAATATTTCTATTCTTTTGCCTGCGAAGCCTTGATTTTATTGATTTACATGAAAAAAATGAAAACATTAAAATCTTTATATTACACCCATAAATGTTCTTATTGGTCTCATCAACATTCTTTCCGTAGTTACGTTTTCATAAATTTTGAGTATTTTGACATTCAAGTCCTTATTCGACTAACATGAATATCGTGTTCATTAACATTATATCATTACACAAAGCTAACCAATATTCTTGAGGGCTTTAGTAATCAAATTAATCGTTATAAGTACATCGTCTCATATTGTCTTTGTGATAATATTACTGATATCGTAAACTGTATACCTTCTATTAATATTAAATCAAATAAGTAGAGGTTTCCGCCTATTACTGATTTATTAAACGCCTAATTTATTAGAGAAACAAGAGATTGTAACAATGACAGATAAACTTATTATTTCCACAATAGGTAGGTAGAATTTATGAATAAAAAGCTTGTTTATTTAAAGTTCATAGCAATTTCAAATAACTTAAAGTACAGACTTAAAGATTCTTTTATTTATTACTAGCTGAGCCGACAGACGTTGTCCTGTCCAAATTTCAATAAATTTCAATAAAAAATTTCAAATTTCAATAAACATTTTGTTCCTGTAAATTTTTCCAGGACCATAACGAACAAAACAAAAAAAAATTACTCATATCCATAGTTCGAATCGTGAGTTATGGTCTTGAGTTCATACAAAAATGTCATAGAAAAAAGCACTTTCAGTTTTTCCAGAATTTTCCAATTTTCCGGGCAACTTTTCCAATTTTTCTTTCCCTAAAAACCTTATTCGGACTATTACGAACATTTTTAAAAAAAATAGCCAAATCGGTCCAGCCGTTCTAAAGTGATGCAACGAAGTGGTAAGCACCAACGAAGAGCATTTAATTTTTATTTATATAGATTACATATAATATTTATATGATGGGCCCGTGATAGATAGAATTGTAAACATGTAGTACTCGTATATTTCCAGAGATACCTTTGAGCTAGATACAATAAATAAGATTTACATCACGGTTATTTCTAATATTGCCCGCAGCTAATAAAAACATAACATTATGTATAATGACGACCCATTGGCGCAGTTGGTAGTGACCATACCTTATTTGTGCAAAAGGTCTCTCAGGTTATCGAACCTGAGAGACCTTTTGCATAAATTTTCCCGGTCGGACATTAATTTGTTAAAAACAAACATTTGCTCTGTTTAGACAAATGTTTTTTCTTTGATTATATATGTCTCTGTACCCACGACACAGGGAATCCAAGAGACGTTATTTATAAAAAGTCCTTTCTTTTATTTTGTAGAAAAAAAGCAGATGAGCAGTTCACCTTGATAAATAAATGGTTTAAAAAAAGCGAAAACATTCGCGTCTTTGAACTTGCAGTAACATTAAAATTATTGTTAATCAATAAATTAACAACTGAGGGGGGGAATAGACGCTACAATCCAACAGCCGCTGGGCGCGCTCGATTAGCCACGTTACCCCTATCTCACAGAAGGACTACCTTGAAATATACTGCATTTCCCACTTCACCATATGTCCCTAATGTACGTACGTGTTTCGGTAGTGAGTGAGATGTGCCAAAGCCCATTCCCATCCTATCCCTTCCCATTTTCCCAACACTTTCTCCAAATCCATTCCTATATCTCCAAAGGTAGGCAGCGCATCTGGGATCGTGCCAACATTTGTAATTCTGGACTAATGTTGGCATGTATCGCGGATGTCTGTGGACGACAGTATCCACTTACCATCAGGTGGACTGTATGCTCCTCTGCCGCCTTCGTCCATAAAAAAGAATTATATGATTATATATTGTACAATTTACCGTTTAACTATTACCCAGACCTAAAATAATACTCGTATATGTAGCTTATTAAATATAAACATTATTTTTCACTGAATCTTTAAGTTTTCTAGCGGATATGTTACAATGTACGGTAAAAAACCCCGTTTACTGAGTTCGTACGGAATATTTTATTAAAATGAGTAGTTTTGTGATAAAGAAAAATATTTGATGACATATATATACGTAAATATCGTAATAAACAGTACCTAAGTACTGTTCCGTATACTACACTGAACCCTCACAACAATAAATTGAACATGTACTTTACTCGTACATTCTCAATATACTCTCTCCACGATACATTCCCACAGTTGAGAGTAGGTACCTATAGTCAAAAACGTAAGAAATTTGAAATATATTTCAATTATGACAGTCATATAAGGTTGAAACACACTTGCAATATGTCATAGGTTCTGACCTACATTCGCTATATGGCTGTTTGTTGCCCCTACATCAATATTAGTTAAGAATTGGAAACTCATATAGTGTGTGCGTGACTTTATCGCGTTCGCGCAAACTTTGCCAGTTTGTCGATGTTTATAGCTTTATCGTTTCGAGTATTTGCTAGTATATCCACCAGGGACGATAACTCAGGCAAACACATTATACTACTATTTTTTTAAACAGTGTTAATGGTTGTTTGGATTTTGTACATTGTATCACACTCTAACTGATTTGTTTGTTTTCCTTTACGAATTACTGTACTATTTTGACAAACAATGACATATCAACGACCTGTTGCAAATTGGTGACATACGTTGCTATGCAGACGACAGCACTGGTGACGCCTTGTACAAGGGCCGCGCCAACATCCATCGGGTCGAAGTGGAAGAGAGTCGCGCCAGGCTTGTATCTGAAATCGAAAACTCTTTAGATCTAGTCTCGATTTGGGGTTCTCTGAACCTAGTGGATTTCAACTCCAGTAAGACGCAAGTCGGTGCATTCACCGCTTAAAAATCCCTCTTTGTTGTAGCACCTCGCTTTCCGAGCACACCTCTTAAGATCTTTGAGAGTATCTGGATCTTTGATGTCGACATCTCCAGCAAAGTCGAATAAAAGGCCAGCAAAGGCCTCCAAAAAGCTCGGTGTGCTGAACAGAGCGAAACGGTACTTCACCTCTGGGCCACTCCTTATGCTTTACAAAGCTTAGGTGAAGCTCCATATGGAGTATTGCTCTCATCTCTGGGCCGGCGCACCGAAATACCAATTGGACCCATTTGACTCCATCTAACGACGTGCTGTTCGTATTGTCGACGATCCCACTCTCGTGGGCGGTTTAAAACCCCTCAGCATTCGGAGAGACGTTGCGTCTCTCTGTGTGTTTTAACGCCTGTACAATGGGGAATGTTCTGAAGAATTGTTTAATATAATGCCCACCTCGGGTTTCTACAAACGCACCTCCTGTCACAGAAGTGCGGTCCATCCGCATTTCCTCGATACGGAGGTGTCGCGCACTGTTCGGTCCAAAAATTATTTTATACCGCGAACCCGTAGCCTGTGGAACGAACTGCCTCAAGAGGTCTTTCCATTAAACTACGACATGGGGTTCCTCAAGAAGGTTGTGGATAGGATTTTGCAAGGTCGGCGGCGCGCCCGCATACCCTCTGGTGTTGCAGGTGTCCATGGGCGGCGGTAACACTTACCATCACGTGGGACCGCTTGCTCACCCGCCCACTTTTTTATATAAAAAAAAAGTTTTTCTTCATATATGGCAATGGTGCAATTAGTGTCAAGATTTCTTCGTAATAAACAATTTGAAAGTTTAAAACAAATCCAGTTAATGTCCAGTTCTGTCAAAGTAAGTCAGGAGTCGCTCAGTAAAGCGATAGGTTTACTGAGAACAGAAGAGGACTCCTTGAAAGCACGCGAAAAACGCAGTGTTTACGATGCGCACACTAGGCGCGCACCTGCCTCGCGTTACGCGAAAGCAGCCCGAGGAATGTGCACTCGGGCCCAAATGTAATAAACTTACTCAATAACCACCACAATGGTGGGTAAGCACAATAATAGGATATACAGGCCTCACTTACCCCAGGTGGTTTTGCCCACGCACAAATCTGGAAAGTGTTCCTACGCTAGTCCCTACTAGACGTGACCTATCTTAGTGTGATTGAATAAATAAATACATAAATTCCCAATAAATACTTGTGTAGTAATCCAAGTCTCGTCCTGTGGTGAGCCGGTGGCCGCTATCGTTCGGCAACTCACACCCGGCAGCAAATCACCTCAAGAAATGACTCCAAACCACAAGCACAATCACACCCAAACAATTCCAACCAAAACACTCGCGTGGCACAAGGATATCGCGAACAAGACCTATTAATAGGCGCGAATATCAATAATCAACTGTCCGAGACCGCGGTGTGAATTTAACTCAATTTAACTCTGCTCGCCGCCGAGCGCATGTTACTACTCCAAAAATATCAAATTCTCAAACCGCCTTCAATATGGCGGGGACAAAAAAAATGTTGCTTCAAATAATGAATGTATGCGGGTATGCAAAGATGCTCGCGCCAATTCCAAACACGCAGTATCACGCTTTTTTGTGATATGTTTACAATAATCAAACAAAAACTTAACTTCACTTCGCGAGTTCCCACTAAAAAGTCCGACAACCACGTCCGACTGCTTTACTGTCATACTGAATTGTCAAAATAGTAGATTAACTCATAAAGCAAAACAAACAAATCAGTTAATGTTAATCAGTTAGTTATAAATTGTTAATTTTTTTTCAATGTATTTCATACCTGCATTTACGAGTATTTTCAAATTTATACGACCCACCGTATTTGTGTAACTAGCAATAGTTTTTCGCGTTTCGTTAAGCACTCTTTAGCACTTGTTAGCATACTTTCAGGATATATTTAAAGCAGACATAATCAATGAATATGGGCACTTTCATTATATCACAGCATACCTATCTAATACAGGCCGTGTGGTATCGGCAGGCTTTAGTGTAACACCACCCGATGTCGTATAAGTCGACTATGGGATAACAAAGCCGCTGTCGCAGGCCCTGGTGAACTACGCCACTTCTAAAAAATTTACTCGCATAGCCGTTTGCTCAGCGTGACGTTTTAAAGTCATACATCCCTCATGTACCTGCATGTAGTATCTGCATGAGGCGGCCCGTATCTAGCAGTGAACAATAACAGGACTGGTCACGGTTATTTTTTTATCCTCGTCCAAGCCTGGCATCGAGATCCTAGTTTCTATTGACATTACTTGTATCCGGGATCATCGAAATGTAGGAATTACACCTTACAGTATTCTATGAACCATTCACACGCCTGCTAGACATTCACACAACATTCTACAATAATCCAAGCATTATCTTTATAATTTTTAACAGCACTAACCACAATATTTTTATTGTAATTTCTCCATGTTCTCAGCAACACATTCTCGTGAAGAATGGACATGTTAATAATCAAATGTCTAGCCAGATGTAAGTCGAAGCATAAAACAATCTGACACTCTCTCAACTACTAATTGTATAACATCCCACAACTATAACGTCTAATAATAGACTGGTCTTGCAAATAACGTATATATTATGTTACACATGGCTCGTATATTATCTTATGGGAACCGTTAAACATGAAAAGTAGTTTTTTTATTATGTTATATATACTTATAGTTTTACAGTACACGGTTTACCATCTGTTTTTATAACTTTCTGAGTAAGTATTCCCAGAGGGATACAAATATTCTACCGATCCGAAGGGCCGAAATAATGACAGCGGCAGCGGTGAACATTGTGTAACAAGTGAAAAGATAGAGAGAGTAGTACGAATTAACTGCTACTACTTGTATTCATTCTATCCGGTCACTCCTCCTCGGCCCTTCGAATTAAAAGAAAACATTTACTAAAGACATTTTCTTGCATCGTTTAAAGTAAAATGCAAACTCACTAATAACCAAGTGGTTTTATGCTCACGTATTTTATTTATGTACTATTCAAATAAATTTAACAAGTAAATTTAAATATACAAATCCGATTCCTTCCAAAACAATTGATAATCCGGCATTATAAAGTTTGTATTTCTTACTTCCCAGACTTTTACAATAACTCGAACACGGTCCCTCACTTTGTCATATTTCTCTACGCTTTTGCCGAATCGAGAAGTGGAAGCTTTCAAACAACCACATCCCTTTTTGCAGTAATTACTTCTTGCGAAATATTTTTGGATTTGTAAGTACACAATACAAACCTCATTTCTCACATAAACATACCTACGTCACAAGTATATCAATTGTGTACGCAAAACGCTTCTTTGTACAATAAAGGCAGTTATAATTGTGGCGTAAATTCGGCCTTCTAAAGAGTTTTTTAAGCACAAAACATTTTTTCCTTCCTCCACTTTACAATCACTTGAAGTCCGGACCAAGTTCGGACCACTCAGACGTACGAGTAACAATTTTTCAGAGTTCATTACATATTATTTATGTAACAGAGTCTCTTACAAAGTAATTTATAAATAATTACTATAAATTATAATTAATATATAGTACAAATTATTATTATAAATACTATAATTTATAACGTAATTTATACTTACAAAAGTAGTCTCTGGAGGCAGTAACAATGAATTACGAGTCACAGATTGGTTTTATATTTAAATACTCGTGCCATTACATATAATCCTGGACAATTGAGTATCCCGTTCGATTGCTATTCGAATACAATTTTATCGTGTATTATGGAATGCTGTCGAATACAGTCAACCCTTACAAATCATTATTACATCAAATTATCTACACAATTTTGCGTCATATATTGCTGTAAATAGCTCTATTGCCAGTTTTGTTTGGAATCGCAATCGAACTTCCAACAATATCATAAAAATGACCAAGACCACACTTGCTACTT
Organism: Sesia apiformis; assembly: GCA_914767545.1. Classification (NCBI taxonomy): domain Eukaryota; kingdom Metazoa; phylum Arthropoda; class Insecta; order Lepidoptera; family Sesiidae; genus Sesia; species Sesia apiformis. The sequence goes on along the minus strand of OU611950.1, from coordinate 5,928,627 downwards.
GCATATCTAATAAATGTTATATTGAACATCTTATTATACGGCGAACACAGTTTTTTTTTTAAATTATTTTTTAGTTATAAATTCTTAAATAATATATAGGTATAATAGCCACGTAATTTCTGTGAAGGTAATTTTTGCGATACTATATATTGCAGCAAGGAGTAGCAGCAACTACGCGCGCAGTTCCCAGCATGCCATGAGCATGCCGTGAACATGAACAGCATGCTTTATGTGAAATATGACGCATAAAATCCTAAATGGGTGCCTATCAATTACTTTTATTAAAATTAAGTTACACCTAAAGAGTAATTTGTACCAAGGTAACAATCAGGTTAGGACACACGTATATTATAAAAACTACATAGACCGGGATAGTGTTTACCAAAGTGAATGATTCGAGTATTTTCCACGTCACTATAACACACACAATACACTATAACTACACCTTGAACACACACCGGCCTTCAGCCAACACTTATACCAGGTATCGGCACGTACCTGGGCGCTTCTCGCCGACTCGCGATCCTGCGGTGCCCTCCCAAAGCAACACCCTAAGCTGAGGTCGGTTCCTTCCGCCAGTCTACAGGCGGGAAAGCCTTTGCTCTTGGCTGAGCGCCTTCTACACTCGCCCTAAACCGTATGGCCTTTCAAGAGTCACCAGACATGTATATGTCTGGTGACTCTTGAAAGGCCATTAGGGCGACAAGAATTTAGCCATTCCGGAAAAAAAATCGAATCTCCGCGTGCAAATAGTGGGTGTTAAAGGGATATAAAGGGAAAACCAATCGTATAGATGTAAAAGTATATGATTAAATAAATAAGCCTATTGTCTACTCAACTAGTCATAAATCATTATCCAACCTACACTTAAAGGCATGACTAATATTAAAATCGAAGTCAGGCAGGAAGGAGTTGTCAAATAATTACGAATATTCGAGTACAGTGTTTGTACAGTCCTAGGCAAAGTTTACTTTGCTCATAAAATTACAGGGAGTTTATAAATGTAGAACAAGTGTTCCTGAATGGTTAGCTCCGTGGACAACGAAGATTGTTAGACCTTAAATAGACAGGGTCATTTATTTTAGCCGTTGCATTGTGGGCTTTCTTTGCGACACTTAATTCGGTTACTTAACACTAAATGAACGGGGATATAAATAGACTGGGTTGCAGAAGAATGCCTCATGGGTATAATGTAGCTTTTTTTAGGAACTCACACAGAAGAAGATTTAATAATTCGTAAATTTATTATATAAGTAGCATCATATTTCAAATACAAGTGTTTGTACTATAGTCAATAACAGTTGCATATATCAGTAGTTATATAACAATAGTTATATCAGAGTTAGGTATCAACTAGCTTTTTCCAGTGACTTCGCCTGCTTAGAATCTAATTTCGTCTGAAAAAGCGTAAAGTTGTCCCAGTAAATTCCGAGGTCAACAAAAAGAAACACAGACAGACAAACAGACGTTGTCCTTTGTATACATAGATAAGAGATAGCTAATTTGACCTGACTTGACCAGCTCATATTAAAACACTTTTACGTGTTCCCACCCTCCAAGACTCCGAGAATTTGGTAGTAAGATTACGATGATAGAGCACCAACGTGACCTACTTTTCTTGTGATGTTTTCGTTCAACACGATAAGTAAACAAGTTGCAAAAATGCTAATGTGTAGACTTCGGCCATACGAGTAGGAATAAATAGGCAACAGCAAACTTTTCTGTAACTACTGACTTACCTTTTTACTACTTAATCTCACTTTTTCTAAAATAAATACTCTACAGTGGAATAGACTACAATCTAAAAAGTACAGTGGAATGGATAATTATGGAATAAACTACAATCTACATTGGGGTGATATGGACCGTTTAATTGTATTTAATAAACTGCCTCCTTGCATCAAAATGTTACCAATCAAAAGTTTTAAAAAAGTACTGTTTGACATGTTAATCGATAAATGCTTTTATATAATTACAGAATATTTCGAATATAAATTTTGACATTATGTGTAGATAATGCTTAGGTAGGGGGAGAGTACATGCTGCATTCCCACAGCCGCTGGGCGCACTCGACTGGCCCTCACTCACAGAAGACTACCTTGAAATGTACTGTATTTCCTACTTTATCGTATTTCCCCAATGTACGTACGTGTTTCGTTAGTAAGTGAGATGTGCCAGAGCCCATTCCCATCCTCTCCCTCCCCATTTTCCCAATCCATTCCTTAATCTGCAAAGGTAGGCAGCGCATCCGGGGGCGTGCCAACGTTTGTCATTCTGGACTGATATTGGCATGTATCGCGGATGTCAATGGACGACAGTATCCACTTACCATCAGGTGGACTGTATGTATGCTCGTCTGCCGTCATTTTTCTATTAAAAATATATATATATATACTCGTATATGGAAAATGTGGAGTTAAGGATGATGTTGATTTCGTTTTTGACATTAAGATATTAGGACATTAAGTATTATTAAGTATTAATCACGACATTGGCATCACATCCGCTGCGGTTGTAATTTGCTTGATAATAATGTTTTTTATATTTGCATGCCACTGTTACTATGTGGCGGAACATTGTATCTACCATTTATTATGTAACAGCCTGATGACATGTTCTATACCTACAAATAAAATCTATCTATCTAAAATTCATTTCTTGGAACAATTTGTTCCGCAATATTTTGCTAAAAGTTACCATTTTACCTAATTTAAATTCGTAATTAGGAAAAACAGAATTCTTTTTGCTCATTTTAATATTTTATTTTTATTAGCAGGAACATGAAAAGAGTAAAAGTTAAAGTACTTAGAAAAACAAAGCTTTTATACAAAATGGAAACGACAACTGGGTAGGAACGTTTGTAATAATAGTTAATTTAATAATAGTTCATATTATTATTATTATTAATTTATGTTCATTCCGTCTCGAAAATTTGTAGCCCTACCAAATTCAGTAATTTTCAATGAAAAATTGCAAAAACCATTCAGCTATGACATGCCAACGTCGCCGAATCTAGAATAACTACAGGTCCGTATTTACCGGGGAAGGGTGTGTACTAAAAAGGGTATTATCATTGAAAATACCTCTTTTAACATATCGTCACTTCTTACGAGAAATTAGGATCTTTATTATGTTATTAAGACCAATCACAATATCAGTGGACTCTCTACATCCAGTTACCAATAGTATTTCATATCACTAACTTGGGGTGTTAAATCAGAGATATTGTCATTATTGGAGAGGGGCTAAGTGGAATAGTTTAACGACTCTAATTATGGGAACTGTGTCGGCAATTGCAAAACACTGATTTATATGTGATAATACAATTATTTTCTTTTACAGTGCACCAGAACTACATAGGTGTGGATGGATCGAGAGAGCCATATCTGCTAAGTGTCGTGCAAGAAGGAGGAGCGGGCCTGTTACGAGCGATTCTCTTCAACAAAATGGTCGGTATCACGCTGTGCTCGAAGATTTTCACTCCATTACACTTTACAGTACAATGACTTTAGTTACGCAAAGCCTACGCAAAAGTAGATAAGATATTGACTTCTATATACCTCTACTGTATATTTATTTCTAATAATAGGTAGATTTTGAAAAAATACAACTTATTGCTGACACCGCGATTTCCTAAAATAATAATTATATTTTCACTGACAATATTGGGGACAAAAATAGTTAGATATTTTTGTTAGATACTCAAATATTTGTATATTTGAGTCAAGTTCGTAAGGAGCTAAATCCATTCAGTAATTTCGAAACTACTCCGACTTAAAGTTTCCAAATAGCCTGGAAAGATTTTGAATCTTTTTCAGGGACCTTGTGCGGGAAATCATAACTACAGCAGCAATATCAGCAGCCATTACAGCAGCAATGATTTTGGAAAAACAAGCTGCCTTTCATTTCAGTTAGACCAACTTTGTAATTTTAAGAACAATCGATTGTTTAAAAAGGATTTTTGTATAGTTCCGTTTTAAATTACATAGCAAACGAAACGTGTATTTCAATAATGGACCTAAAGCTTTTTTGGATAGGAATTAGAAGATATCAAAAACAAATATTTTATTTTCCCTATAACATATGATTAAAACCTATATGTGCACTACAAGCCTTTCAAAGAAATCATTTCGACGCTTGAAAGGAGAAATGGGATAAGCGACATTCCGACGATTTCACAGGAGAGCATTTTAAAATTTGATTTTACAGATAAAAAAATCATATAAACTGTTTTGGTAAGCTTGTTTTGTAATCTAAGTAACGACATAAACAATTGTTCTAAAATCTCGTTATTTACGGAGTCTGGGTAGCTTAGTATTTTTTTAAATCTAAAACAGAATCAGGAAAAACTAATTAATCGATAAACTTTGATCTATAAATTTATAGCGAAAAAACCTTCATAGTAAATTGTAACAAATTCTAATAAAGGTAAATAAATCTAACTAACATATAAAAAATGTGCAATAAAGGTAAAATCCATCCTAAATTTTTTTACTTTAAATACCAGAAATACCAGAATAAGAAAACTGTATTTTTTTTTATTAGCCTTAAATACAGATCTTCTAGTTTCCAAATAACCTAACATCTATGTAACTTCCAATACTTTTTCCGATTCTTAAATTTCAAATGAAATTATCTCTAAATCACATTTAATGGACATTATGTTTTAAGCTTTTTTTAAAAACATCCTTAGCACCCACATACATGATATATATAGGTACATATTTCGATAGATATTTTTATGTAGATTTTGGAAACATCAATAAGTCCTATAGATAATAAGGTCCCTTTTTCTGATAATGTCACATATTGAGTTGCATTAGTTGCGTTCATGAGTTGTATAATATCTAATGAGAAAATTATTTCATTCGCTCATGATGTTATGACATAGAAAATAAACACTATTATAGGTTTATGCACAGATCTAACATTTATTTAATGACAACAGATTTTTAAACAATAATGTTTCTAAAAAAAGATTTTCGTAGAATAGAGAAAATGTTATCGGGCAGTCAGTACGTTTAATAATTTCAGTCGTTCAACTTGCAACTCCAATCAATCCCTTGAAATGAATATTTCAAATTATAATAATCATTTTCTATGTATTCTCAACATTAGACTGGCTACTGCTATACATTCTTTTTCTTTTCGATTCAAAATTGTCATAATCAAAAAATAAAAAAAAAAAGTTGCTGTTTCTTTCAAAATCGATCCCAAGCTCCTTTGGAGCCTATTTTCATAGTTACTCATCTGTATATTTTATTTAATATGTAATGGGAAAAGGGTCATGAAGATCTACAAAATTTGGTTATTTTTTATATTTTAAAACAATTTCGAAGAAATCTACCTGTTGCGGAGATTACAAATTTCGACTTTTGAGAAAATTTAACTATATTAAATGTGGTAGGAAAATTGTTTAGGTATTATATATCTGGGTTAAGTTCGAAGATGATCCAAATTGGTTCAGTAGTTCCAGAATTATGCCGACGTAAACTTTCAAAAATTCCCAAACAAAAAGGCTTCAACGTCTACAACATGTATGTTGTAGACGCAGTGTCACGTATTTAAGATGAACTTAAATACGTGACACTGAAAGATAATGGAATCTCCAAAAATGAAATCAGATATAAAGATGGAAGTTGCTTTATTGCTTTTCGAAGTATTCTCCGCGACAATCGATGCACTTTTTCATGCGGTGTTACCATCCTTCTTTAGGCATCTCTTCAACAGCCGTTTGGAAGGCCGCTACTGCCTCTTCTGCATTCATAAAATGTATTCCTCTGAGTTTATCCTTAATTTTAGGGAATAAGTAAAAATCATAGGACGCAAGGTCGAGACTGTGCGGCGGATGACCCATTAATTACAATACAATACTCAAAAATTTTTTCGTTTGTCTGGGAGTGAGCTGGAGCATTATCGTGATGGACTATCACGATCACGATCTTTGACTTCTTCCAAAACAGAAAGCTAACAGTTATTCACTTACCAGTCCTCAGTTACTGTTCTTTTATTTTGTAAAGTTATAGTAGCAAAGTGGCCCGATCTGCCAAAGAAGGAGGCAATCATCTTCTTTTCAGTACTCCGTCCTTTTTTCACCACTTAAGCAAAGACAAAGGAAAGAGATTGCCTCTTAATTTCAGGCTCATAGCATTCGTCGTCATCTATTACTATATCAAAAACAGCATTTGATTGACCATTGTCCAATTTTTCAAGCATTTGGAGACACCATTCCACGCGGGAGTGGTTTTGAGCTTAACTCAAATTGTGAGGAATCCATCTAACACAAAACTTCCTTACACGTAGGTGATCGTGTAAAATAGTTTGAACTTGACTTATACCAATACCTAATGATGCCCGTATCTGCTGATACGTCGTTCGTTTGCTTCAATCATGAACCGCACAGTTTTGATGATTTCCTCTATCACCGCCGTCGCAGGACGCCCTTCTCTAACATTGTCACTGATGTTTAAATTCACTGAACGACTTATAATGGCAGTGGATGGTGCTTCATCACTAAATATTAATTTAAGTATTATATAACTTTGTTTCTGGTTTAGACCGCAACGAAAGTCATAAAAAAACATTGAATGAAAATGTTCTCTTGTTAAATTCATTTTCCCGCAAACCTTAATTTTCAAATTGCCGTCAGAAATAAAAAAAACAAATGACAGTTTTGAAAATTTAATGGCGTTTGACAAGCAAATAGTTCCATTTTCAAAATTAGAATTTGTTTTGTTTCTATCGTATTGTACAGTAGCCAGTTCTAAGAACTATTAGTTTGACCTATCGTATAAACTAGGTATATGTCGTTGTATAGGGCTCGTAAACACATCAACGTCTAATATAAACTATATGTCGTTGTATACGGCAACTTGTAGCTAATAGGTAGGTATAGGTCGCTACATATATGTATAGCTCGTTGTACCTACAACTTTTTTAAACTTACGGAAAATAGCGAAATCTCCCTTCCTACCACTAGAGTTTTCCTTTTTGTCATTATACTCGTTCTTTACTCTCGTACTTTCTTACTTTAGGTACTTTCGCCTAACTTAGTATCCTGAACAAAATACGAATAATTTCCAATCTTATTTTCCTGATTTCCGTCTCGTTAGATTAAATTACTGTTTGTACCTACAAATTTGTTATCAGAAGAATTTATTCATATTATTTATGATTTCCAGTTTATTTAAGCTGCTGTAAATATAGAAGGTATATATACATTTAGTGGGTACTTAAACAAACACCGCTCAGATTTGAAATGGATTGAAAATTATTTAATTAAGCGTTAATACTATGTAAATTTAAAATGATGATTCCTTGGGTTATCAATTTTCTACTCACATTCGTGAGGTCGTAATTTCGAATCCAGGCCCGTTCCATTGAGATTTTAGTTAAGTAATTTAGTTACCGACGATTAAGGAAAACGTCGTGAATTAAAAATAAAGAACAAAAAGAAAGTTTCCATATAAATTGCCGCGAATTTCCCCAGTGGGGAAATATAGCGGAAAAATATTTTAACTTGCTTGACTTAGCCTTATCACTACTGTAACTGAAACTTTAAAATAATAATAAAATATCTTTTTGAAATAATTTTCTTTGTTGATTTTGTGTAACCAATTATAATTAATGAGTAATATGTAATTAATGCAATTTTCCAACCCTTTCAGTCAAGAGACGGTTGCGTTTTTTAGTGTTTCGATAGAAAGTTTTACAATAATGATCAATCACAGAAGGAAGTTAAAATATGAATTCTCGACTTTCGGGAAAATATTGAGAATTTATTTATTTTTCCAGAAAATTTCCATATTTTCTATGCTTTTCATTTGGGCATTTTCACATGACATCAGTAATTATGATCCCAAATTGCATTGTGATTGCAAGGGGAGGCCCGTGCTCTGCAGTGGGACGTTGAAGAATAACAATTTGAATTGTTTATTATTACAAGCTATTATATATAAATTTAATGAAATATAGATGTAGCGTCAATGGCCAATAACTATGCATGTCAATAGCAAATAATTTCTCATATAGGGAGCGCACAAAATATACTTGCCTCCGAGTGCATGGAGCGCAAGCGGCGGTCAAGCGCCGACGAGGCCCACTGTAAAACAGATACTGGCGCAGTTTCCGCTTATGGAGAGAGTTGACAAGGTGCCTAGAGAGGTAATGGCTATACTCTGTATCTTAGGGTTATATAACATTAAGAGCCAAACATCAAACTTTACAGAACAGCCAAAGAGCATGGAATGTGGTCGACATAATTTATTAGAAACTGATCTGAAAGCATTCAATGGCGTTTACTAAAACATATATTTAATTATTTATCGTTACTGCTTTCATTTTTTATGTGAAACTAGAATGCTTTTCATATATTTTTGGTTGTTTTGTATAGTCTTTTGGATCTTAACGTCATACACCTTTGAAGTACATCTTACACCCCTGAAGTACTTTTTTAGTTTATTCAAATATTTTACTAAGTAATTTTTTAAACAAAGTACTGTTAAAAGCATGACAAGATGAACTACAAAAAGATATTTAAAATGCAATAATTAGAAATTAAAATCTAGCTAGATAATACAATATGATTTAATAGAATAAAAATATCTATTCTATTACAGTTTGATGTGAATGTTTCTTATTTTAGATAACGTGTGCAGAGCTACAGAAAGACATTTTACTTCTAGAGGAACAAGAGGGTTCTGTAAATTTTAAAATAGGTGTCATCCTAATGAACCCAGGACAAAAGACTGACGACGAAATGCTTTCAAACGGTAAATATGCGGTATTTAATTTGATATTATAACAAAATATTATGTGTCATGTATTTAAAGTTTTTAAGACAAGTCCAAAGACAGAAATATTACAAATTTTATTTCTGTACATATTTGTACATTATTTATATTTCACTTACGAATAGAAGGTTAACGCGATCGACTCTGTAATTAATATGAAAAGTTAAACGCCTATGTTACTTAAAGTTGAATTTTTACCGAAATAACACACAAACCAAGCCGAATTCAATAGAAACTTATTTCATAATTCACGTTTTATCGCTTAGTTGTAAACGTCGAACACGCAACTTCATAGTCACTATATGTTAGTTAGTATGCAAAGTAATTAATTTTGAAATTGTTTCTTTTAGTAAAAATATTTAGGTTTTTGTCAAATATATCATCTATTCAGCTCTTCAATCTAACGTCAGAGAATCCTATACAAAAACTGAAACTGGTTTTTTGCTAGTATTTTAATAATAATCACTTTTAGTTAGTAAAATAAAATTATTGTAAAATGATTTTACAACTAAATTAATAATTATAAATCCACCTTTATAATTTTATTATATTTAGCAATTAAGTAAAGATTCAGATCGGAACTGCTAAAATTGTTCCGAAAATATTTCTAAGACCGTTTCAAAGTTTCCAGTACATTTCAGAGAAGGGCGACGAGAAATGGGAGAGATTCATTTCACTTTTGGGGGACAAGATTCGATTAAGAGGCTGGAACCGGTTTCGGGGAGGACTCGATGTCAAAGGTAATTAGTAAGAACATCCGTCCGAACAACTCCAACTATCTGGAAAACTTTCAAGTCACAGTTAATTAAAATCTGTCTCTGTAGTTGAGTAGAAGGCGTCTATATGAACGAATCAAAGCTATTGGTACAATGTTAATACTCCAATGAAGATTAATTTACTCTCATACGAGATCTTATATTTTAGCCTGAACACTCCGAGTTTTTATATATTAAAAACTCTCCAATAGAAATTTAATATCTCTCTCTTATCATAGATATTAAATGATAGTCTCTTATGAGATCTGAGATGCCAAAAAGCAGAAACTACAGTACTCAGATCATTTATTTATCATTTTGACGTGTTGCCATCTTGTTTTAGTTTCCTTTTTACTTGAGAACGCGACAGCTAAGCGATATAGCCGTACGCTAATCCCCGTGCGGATCCGTAGGTTTTCTGATAAAATAGCCAAAATGGACAGCCTGACCATATATGCCGAGAATCGCTGTCTTCCGACCAAGCTTACGATTTCCTTGTGTGGTTCCCAGCCTGGTAGCGCTTCTTCTCGGCTCCTTGACCTTCCACTTGGTTTAAGCGTCCTTCGGCACTAAGCGGCTATACTAGCGGTATAGAAAGGGCACAGCGTGTGCTAATTCTGGGGTCCAGGAGACCACCCAAATACGCGGGTTTCACTATCGACCGGCTACGGGAGGGGTCGATCGCTAGACTGTTAATCAACGGAATTACAGTCGTGGACAGAGCCCACGACACGCGGTTTCCTCTCGAGTGGGAACGGACCCAGCAGCGACGAGGTCGAGCCATAGACTCTTTTGGTATGCAAAGGTGCAGCGATATAAAAAGGATTATTACGAGAAGTGATTATTTGAAAATGTGGGTAACAAAATATAATCTTACCCCACAAAATATAAGCACCAATGTTATTGGCGCGAACATTACTAATGCAATTCTTTCTAGGAAAAATAGTTCTATATAGGTATTTTTTGTGTCATCCATCACACCGACATTTGTATAGCCACCCATGACATTATATTTATATTTTTTATTAATTAGCTCCAAGAAGAGTATTCGTTTATAAAATTTCAAAATTTTGTTGTTGTCAGTATGTGTATTTAGTAGACTTGTTAACGTTTCTAATAATTTTTAGAAAACGGATACCTATTAAACTTGTTAAGGACGTTTAATTTTACTTATAGTGTAATAAATTAGAGTGTAATATGTGGAGTAAATGTAATATATATATGATAATTAATAAGTGACCCCCCCACTTAAATACGTAGGTATCTGAGATTGTATTTTATTGGTTGACTTTGCATCAATAACTGAGCATAATTTCTTCGGTTCAAATCGAATAAAACTATCTATATATATATTTTTTTAATATATATGAATCGCGTATGAATAAACAAATATAATCTAATTTTCGAAATTCTGATATATCAACAATTTCTACTAATAAAGATTATTTATGAAATAGTAATATTAGAGACCCAAGTCCTTATGATTTCAGCAAACGATTTTATCCCAGTTCGTGATGGGGCTCCACCAAAAGGTTAAAAGACAACTGTTTGTTAGGAATTTGGATAGTTTGTATTCGTTTTCGTGTCTCTCTGGACACATGACATAGTGGTCTTCATCAACCCAACGACTGTTTACTTATTCACCTACAACGATCTTCGTTATTAACATTCGACGTATAACAGCAATTCAATAGAAACAATGATGGATAGAAGTGTCCCATAAAAACTAGCATGTACCAATACACTGAGATATGCCTCAAATGCAAGCTTTTATTTCATAGGAATATTAATGTTTAGGCAGTTAATGTCAAAACCGTGGGCGAGCCATGACATAAACCGCATTTCTAATCGTATCTTTTATTTCATGAAATCTTCGCTTTAGTAGTCACATTTGCTTATTAATGTAGATCTATAACATTTGTTACATTGTCACTAATTTTATGCACGTGGGTCGGTTGGGACGACGTTTATAATTTATTTCCCATCATCCTTTAAACAGAAATTCAATGTGTTACAAATACTTATTGTACAAATTGTTTGTAAATCAGGTGACATGACCGGCAGCCATTCCATTTACACGATGCACCAAGGCCACGAAATTATGTTCCACGTGTCCACAATGCTGCCCTTCTCCAAAGACAATAAGCAACAGGTCAGTGAACAAACATTTTCTGGATCTTATAACACGTCATATTATTCGCATTGAAAATTATGAAGTGTAAACTACGGAATAAACTGTTGAAATAATAACATAAACGTAATATACGGAATAACATAAACTGTTGAATAAACTAAAGAAAGAAATAAATAAACTAGAGAAGTTGATAGTTTTATAAACTAAAAAATGACAAGTTCATTTTGTCTTCACTTTGGGGTTAACCCAAGATTTTTAAAGACAAGTGTTTGTTCGGATTTCGGATAGTATACAGCTTATACAGCTCAAGATTTCTTAGTTTTTTCTAGTCTCTTCTATGCTACATTACGTTAGCCAGCCTTCACCGTGGATGAAACGTAGTTAAGAACTACATACTGTAATGTATTTCACTATCAAATATTAATTTAGGGTAATTGGGGAAAGTTGTTTTTAATATAGATTAAAGCGTGTTTGATGTGTTTGTTTGACTCTGATTGACTAGACTCTATGTATTCATATTCAAAGTAATAAATAATTTGAATTTTAATTACCACCTACCATTTGTGATGGATTCTAGGAATAAAATTATTAATAAGCCTCGGTTAAATTAATTTAACTGCTAACATCGATAAACTCGTAGCCTAATTTACTGTGTTCTATTGATACACATTAATACATTTGTTTTTACAACTATGACAGCACCAGGGTGCGTATTTACACAAAAGCAAAAAAATATACGAAAATAAGCGTAGAATGTCTCAATCACGATCTCAAATTTCATATGAAGTAATACATGTACGTTAGATTGAGATTACTACAAAGATTGTGTCATTTTCCATTTACAGACGCCTAAATAATAAATATCATAACTTAACAGCCGCTTTAACAACAAACACCTACATATCCATATCTAGTGCTTCCTATAACTAGTTTTACTGTGAAAACAAACATTTATTTCACAATAATTGACATCATGAACTTGTTATTCGAGAAATGTAACACCAATCGATGCCGAGTACATTTTCTGCAGTAACTCACTAGATCTCATAGATATCTTTTATAGAGTATACTGGTGACATTTTCATGGAGCCAGCCGCAGTTCGTATGAAACATTAACGTGTATAACATGACAATGTCGGTATTGGAGTAGAAACGAGGGTGCAGTCAGCACCTTCATAGATCGTTACCTGCCAATTACATTCCTCCGCTCAATTTATACTTGCTCTGTAGAAATGTGCACGAGAAAGAAACCGTAATAGAAAGTAAATAGTGGGTAACTTTGTACGAAATCGGAGAACTTTGAAACTTGCCAAGACAGGTTAAAACTTCTAGCCAAGACCTTGTTGATGCCGATTAAACTTTCACCAACTTAAGCTGTTGGTAATGTAATATCTGAGTTCAATAGCAAGCTCTATTGAGAATTCTGGGAAACCGATCTCCACGATGGGAAAATGGAAACAAACGATTTGTACTTATCTGTAATTCATAGTGAATAATAGGTCTACCGATCAACATACTATAAATACGATTTTACGCAGAGCAATAATGTGTTCCACCCATCAATAGGTTCCATGATCTAGTCGTGTCAAACGGATATTAGGAAACTTAATACAGGAAGAATAACAGGCATCCCCATTTCTTGAATATTAACAATTAAGAGCGGCCTTGCATCACCACCTATTAATAAGTTTCATTAATAGTAAGAGCTATTAATGTGTCTAATATTAATAGCTATTAATAACAATCCTTTCGCAGTCTGAACTTGGAACGATTTCACTTTAAAACAATATTCTCCCAGAGTCCCCCAAAACCTTTGGTTTCTCGGAAACTGTCCTCCGAGCCTTTGACTTTAACACCTTTGGGTATTTATTTATAGGTGTCTAACCGTATGTACCAGGCATCATAATACTAGCATATCTATATACTCTTACTTAACTGTGTGAGCTGACGACCCAAAGTTGATCTGGGCCTTTGCCATCAAAACACGCCATAGGTTTCTGTCCTTTTATTTTTTATGATAAATTCTTTATGATATCCTTCCGCTTAAATGATCGGAGTTTGCACAGGTTCTTTTTGGTCTCGCCTTTCCAGTATACCTGGGGCGGCCGATAGGTCTAGGCCCGACTGATGGCCCCTCGTATGCTTGTTTCGCCGCACGATCCTCTCAAATTATTTCCATGTGTCCAAACCAGCGAAGTCGGATAGATTTTACTTCGCCTATAATACAACTGTTTGGTTCGGAAACCAGTTCAGCGTTTTTATAATATAACTATTTATCATAATATATGTTTAAATAAAATGAAAACGTAATCTGAGAGCTAAATGGATTTACCTATACATTTTAACAGATTTCTGTGCGGATCTTACTGTGAAGCAAAGCATATTGACTGTGCAAATTTGCTACATTATAGTGTAAAATGAAGCACATTGTACAGTACCGGTTATTGTCCGCAGCTGGAGAGAAAGCGGCACATCGGCAACGACATCGTGAACATTGTGTTCACGGACGACTCGGTGCATAACACCTTCAACCCGCAGTGTGTCAAAAGTCACTTCACACGTATCCTTTGTTACATACATTGTGAATTACAACAAGCACCATTTCTTGCTGACTATAGTAGAAAATGTATATAGCTCTAGTTTGTAGTCATGCTTCTGCCGTTTCTTTATTATGCTACGCGCTATCAAAGGAAATAACTAACCCCTCTGAAATGTCATTTAAGAATAAATTGGAAAATTAGTTATTAGAGAACAGATTTTACGCTGATATATTTAATCATAAAATGAATTTGTCATGAATTACTTTGTAATCCTGCTGTACATAAATTGTAATTAATACGTATATTGTTTATATTTTAAGTTTGACGACACATTACGGCGGAACGTGTTAGGTAATGTATTTACATTTTTTTGACCCATATTTTGAAATACAATTGATTAAAAATGATTTAAATTTGTTAGGGGTAATTTTTTCGCCTCCGTTCACATGGATCCACAATCAGGCTCCACCGATGGATCCATGGATAATTTTTCTTCCCCTTGGATCCACAGGCCGATTTATAAATAATTCTTTTTTGTCTTCAATCCATAGCTGAATCGAAGTTGTTAGTAATTAATTACATTTTTATTGTTTTACATAAAATTCGTAGTTATTGTATCATTACTTTTCGGCGTCTCGACAAATGTGTGGATTAAAGTAGCCTAGAAATACATAATTACATTTGGATTCAGAAATTGGTAGATCGAAGTGGCATAAAAACATGTTATATATTTGAATTCCTAATTTGATGGATCGAAGAGGAGAAAAAATTATCCATGGATCCACCGGTGGAGCCTGATTGTGAATCTAAGTGAACGGAGGCATTTTTCAAATTAAATGACAATTAACAGTTCTCTTTTTATTGAAACCATGCCATAGCATACTGTGGATAATACTGTGGGTAGCATAATGTTCAACAGTATATCTTGGAAACATTTTAATGAATAACTTTTTATTGTAATTATATTTTGAGTTAATATATTGGCATAAGGAACAAGTGTACTCGTAAGGGGAGGTCCAAAAGTTTCCGGCGTGACAAATAAAAAGGATACTCAAGTTCATGAAACTATTTTTATTTTTCAATATAATCTCCATCTATTTGAACACACTTTCGGATCGTTTAATTAGTATTTGTATTCCGATATAAAATAAAATTAGTCAGAAGTTTTGTCTTCAAAATGGGCGAAAACCGCAGCGGTCACTTCATCATCAGTGGGAAATCTTCTACCTCTTAATCCACCTTGAGTTTTGAGAACAAATAGTAATCACTGGGAGCCAAGTCAGGACTATAGGGTGAGTGGCGAATTTCCGTGAAGCTCCACGCTTTGAAACAGTAGCTTTCGCAATTGCGGCGGCGTGGACGGGTGCATCGTCATTGAGAAGCCGCACATCTTGACTTAGTTTTCTACGATGTTTCTGCTTGATTGCTTCTCGTAATTGCTCTATAAGGTTAGCATAATAGCTTCCAGTCACCGTAGTATTCTGTCCATTTATGTCTAACTTAACTTATATCCCCAGTAACACTCCAACTTGACTCCAAAAAATCGTTTCCGTTTCTCTGAAAGGCCTCCAAAAGTTCCTCAGAGCAAGCCACTCGTTCACTTCGCTGCACACTTGAGAAGTTTCGGCACCCACCTCGCACTAACTTTATTCATATGAAGATGTTCATGAAGAATCCTAAGGACTGTAATTTTGAAAGCCCTGTCCTTGCTGCTATTTCTTTCGTTTGTAGCCGTAATGTGCTCAGAACTTCTTCTTCCACTAATTTGATGTTGTTTGGAGTTAGTGCCTCAACGGGTCGACCGGAGCGAGGTTCGTAGTCGATGGACTCTCGTCCTAAACGAAATTGCTTACAGCTGATCACGTTTCCTATATTTATTGTATTGGAGACGTAAAAAGACAAGTAACGAGCAGATATTGCCAGCATCCGCTACTAAAACCAAAATACTTGGAATATTGGGTAAACTAATGGAACATATAGACAATTTTTTCAATTATTATTATAAATAATTCATTATTCGTTTTAGATTATTATTATTGCAGAGAGGATTGCGGGCGCAGGGCGGTGTGGCGGGCGGCGCATACTCGCTCACGCATCAATTTATCGTTGTAGCCACGCACTATACTGTAAAAATTGTCGCAAGTCAACAGGGAGCTAGGTATGCTACGGCACCGGCACGTTACATCGTGGACGTCAACGGCATGCAGTTACCGTGAACGGGAAATTAAAAACGGCGTCATACATGTATGGGACATGTCACTTCCCTGTTAAATCATAATATCGTGCCGTTGTCGTCAAAATTATAAAAACACCCAATGTATGTGTATATTTTTTATTACGGACTAGGGACTCGCCCTAGAGATGATTTCCTAGATAATCCAGTCATATCCATCTGTTATGTTTTAACATCTTAAATTTAAAATAGGTCCAGTAGTTTTTCTCTTATATATGTATAAACAAAATTAACTCTTGTCTCTATAACATTGATATAAATTTTAATGATAAATCGCTTAGCAGTCACGAGTCTACAGTGCTGTAGCACTGCTACGGCGCGGCGTAGACCTCTGCTACGAGACTACGATGAATGGACCGATCAACGTTGTCACGGAGAAATTCTTAGTAGCTTTAAATTTTTAGACGTAAAACCTAATTTTGATTGACGGATTAAAAATAAATAATTGTAACAATTTAATTTTCAAATAATATTATTAATAACAATACATTAACGTAATTAAAAATGTAACTATAGTAATAAGCGAATTACAATTGTGCTGCATATTACAAAATTAATAATATATAAAACCCATGGATCCTTATTTTTGTTCCACTCTAGGTACTCAATTTAATCAGTGGGGATTTATAAAATAAAACGGATTTGTGGAATATACTGAAACATTCACCGTTTATTATCAAAATATTTCCTTAAAGAATGAACAGATATATTCGCAGTAGTATCGGAGGTGGAAGGCGAAGGGTACAGGTTGAGCGTGTACAGTGACGACACGGTACCTCCATTCGGCCCCTCGTTACCGTGTCCGCCGGTGTTCAACGACCCGCAGCTATTCAGGGAGTTTCTATTAGTAAGCTTCCTCTGTTTATTAAGCTTTTGTTTCGTCTGATTAACTTGGCAAAGTTAGAAATTAGTTTAAGCTATTAACTGTGTATGATCTACAGGAGAATTTTCATGGAAGGCAAATCTTAATTCACTATGGAGGTAGATCGATGTCAGCCTTTAACGTCCCACAAGGTCCAGGCCTTTCCTAGTAAATCATTGGGGCTTTAGATCATAATCCACAATGCGGGCCAAGCTATCCCCCTAATCTATCCTGGTCATAGCCAGGATGTTTTTGGGATAGCTCTTTTTTAAAATGTTAAAAACCCGATCAAGTGAACACCGGATATGGAGTTCGAAGTTACTTTTGATTTTATGAACACATCGGAACTCCAAACCAATGCGATTCAATTACGCATTTGATTGACCATTTTCCCATAATATTTTAGGATAATTTTGAGGGGAGGATCAAAGGTTGTAGAGAAAAATCATTCAACCAAGTGTTATTTGGTTTTTGAGAATAACTTGGAAGAACATGAAATCTAAATCCTCATATAAGGGTTCAAAATCCTCCTCCACCTGTATCCTCACCTCCTCCTCCTCAATCTGTAGCCACGTGTGTGTAGCCACTCGTTGTTGCTGTGATGTGCGATATTAATTTTAGGTGAAACTAATGAATGGCGAGAAGGCGGCGTTCCAAACACCCACATTCGCGCTGAAGCGACAAAGAACACTCGACACACTAATTAGAGACATATATGCTGAACACTGCTCCGATCATAAAGTGGTAAGCAAAATCACAGTTCCTCAGCTTTTCCTCCTTAGTAACATCTATCATTTTCATATGTATCACGTGCAATCTCTTGAATTTTTCGACTTATTTTATTTGGTGATTATATCTCTGTTCATAATATCATATCAACCCAGGGCCGTCTTTACCAGGGGGTGCAAGGGGTGCGGTGCACCCCGGGCGCTCACCTTTTAAAGGTAATGAAAAAATATAACGCTATAGTAAACAATTACACAATAGGATATTTGACTGTCATAGGATACACAATAGGATATTTGACTGTCATAGGATACACAATAGGATGTTTGACTGTCTTAGGATACACTCCCGCACCCCGGCGCAGAATAGACTTAAGACGGCCCTGTATCAACCTGTAACGAACCTTTGCTTCTGTCATTCATACCATCTGTCATCCAGACCAGAGATATTCTGCTGCCTGACTGCAACAAGAATTAAGGTATCCTTTGTATACTCTATTAGTATAATGTCTTCATGGGTAGCATCATAATTATTATGCATTAAAGTCCAGGGGCAATTGTGAATATGCTATTCATGATAAAACATATGGACTGATTGAAACATTTTCTCAATACCCTACCTACACAGCTACCCATTAGGGTCCATTAGGACCTTATACCCTGTTATTATTGTTAACAGCCAATGTTATCTCGCCGGGCGTTGTCGGACGTGTGGTCCGGCGGCGCTGGTGCGGCAGGTGCAGGCGCGGCGCGCACCGAGCGCTTCCTGCATGTCGGACAGGCGCTCAAACTGGACGCTGTTTTAAGGGGAGACGCGCCTACCAGTATTGTTTCTACTGGTTAGTACCTTCTTTAACTACCACCTGAACGTTACCTGTGTAGCCGTGTAATGTCGGCCGGCTTTAGAATAGCACCATTCCATTCGTGGGTGTCGTAAAACGCGACTAGATTATAAAGCCGCTACCATAAGCCCCTAGGAACTAGACCACCTCTAAAAGAATGGACTCACTAATCCATTTGGCTAGCGTGGGGTTTTAAAGCCACAAATAAGCCCTCACGTAGTTATAAGATACGCAATAAGATTATACGCATTATACGCAATAAGATAATGTGCATGAGAAGGTCCACGTCCAGCAGTGAAGTTCCAAAGAACTGGTTACGGTTACCTAGACGATTTCACAGTAATAAATAAATTCAGTAATTGGAAAATCGACGTTTGTTAAGTTTACCTATATAGATATATTTGTGAGCGAGAATAGGTAACGGAGCGTAATCGTCCTATAGCAAAGTGAGTCGATGATTGAACTGATTGTAGGAATATCGGACAAATACAAAAAGACATTATACAGAGCAGTGCATGGAACTAGACAGTTGATGATGATTAATTGTTCAGGTTCAGGTGGTTCACGACGAGCTCCGTGGGAGGGGCGTGTGTGGCGCGCGGCGCCACTGCCCGCGACGCCGGTCTGCGCTGAACAACTCGCGGAGGGACGACTTCTGCTCTCCACCACTTCCAACACATACATACTAGAGGGTAAGTCTGCAATATTGCACTGTTGTACTTTTTATGGAAAGAAACCGGCAGACGAGCAGACAATCCACTCGGTGGTAAGTGGCTACTGTCGCCCGTGGACATCTACGTGATGCCAACATCCATTCAAAATGACAAACGTTAGTAGGTACACTCCTGTCCTGAATGCGCTACGCTGCCTTTGTTGATTTAAGATTTTTTGGTCATTTTATTTTTCCCAACTTCATGGATTAACTAAGGTTGTTTCAATCGAATTACTAGTGTTTATGCAGTAACTAGGTATACGTAAAAATTCGCAGTAATCAATTTAATACATGATAAAAATTATATAATAATTATATAAAATAATAAAATTGCCAATGCCCTCAGTATTCATATAATGGAAAAGACAGTCTAAAAATAGCCTTAAGATTTCTTATGAAATAGAAGAAAATAAAAAACATGGAGTGGAATTTATTTATCTGAAGAATATGGCCACTTCAGTGATGTCACTCAACTCAATGATAGGGACCATCAATGAACTATCACATCGCTTAATACAGAATTAGGTCCGTTTTTTCATTCAGAATATGCGGACTTGTACCTAAGGAGTTATTTACAATAACAATCAAATATATTAATATCATTAAAAATTAGATATTTTTTTACCAGGAACGTAATGTTAAAATGTCCTGTAAACTTGACCGTACTCGGTGTAAATTATGCCAGCATTCGGTTAAGAATACCTACCTTTGTCGCTAATCAAATACTCTCAAAGTAATTGATAGATAGACGCAAAGAAGAATTCTGCCCCCCTTAGAAAAAAAACATAAGTACATTATGATTACATTCTTGAAAAATGTAAAAAAAATTGGGTTTTGGATGTAACATAAAGAATAACCACCATTTATTCTCTTTGTTTATTTTTAATTTCCAAATATAATGTTAATTACGCTTTCGTTAAAAATGTTACTAATACTCGTACCTTTTCTTCTTAGGAGCGCAGAATTATGCAGTTAAAATAAATGGAATTTGTAAACATTCCCAGAAAGCGGTACAACACGCGTAGTACTAAGATGGGAAGGGTGCGTGCGGGCAGCTCGGGTGACCGAGCGCGCGGGGCTCTTCCGAGTGGGCGCCAGAGTGGTTGCGGGGGGCGGGTCCACGACTGGCGGCGCGGGGGGCGCGGGATTGTATGCGCTTCCAATACAAGAGCTGTGCGCAGGCGCTTGGGCGATGCGACCGCTACAGGACTGCAAACACGCCAGGCTGCCGAGGACCAAAACTGCTCACTACTTCGATGTGCTCGAAACAGGTAACATTATTTTATTTTATAGTACAAATATAATAGTTAGTTACAAATGTTAGTTAGTTAATGCCTAGAAGTAAGCAGGTTACGACAGGTATGCATTTTACTATTTCAATATCAGCTTGTAATGTCCCGTTGCAGGGTACATTATTCCCATTACAGGGTGCAAGGTAATCGTGCAGTAGGCATTATAAGCTTTTGGGTCACTGAACCCCAAACAAGAGGATTTTGATTTATTATCCACCAGGCGAACCACTGTCCATACGGATAGTGCACTTTTAAACATTATGTGTACTAAGGATATTCTTTCGTAGGTGAAGGCAGTAAGACAACACTGGCAGTAGCAGTTGGCAGAAGAGTTTTACTACTCGTTGAAGAATCAAAGACTGATAATGAAATGGGTTTTGAATACACACATATCAAGGTAATTTGATCTAAATTACCAATGAAATTAAAGTTCGATTGGTTCAACAAAACTGAGATCGGCACTCATTATCATTATCTTCTTTCAGGACATTCAGCTAAGCGAGTCGCCGGTACTGATCAAATTGATGGATGGTGAAGTTGGTATAATGGTGGTGGGTTACAAACATTATTGGGAGATCCTGGAATCAGGGACCGGACAGGTATGAATAATAAACCTTTAAAAATAGCAAAAGCCAAACAGTCAAATTCTCAAGAGACCTAGAGAGATGTAGCAAGATTCGTGAAATTTTCAATCCTTCACTGCGGGGCGCAGTGAACATCTGTAGTTCTAATTGTATTATGTAGGTACACATGCCTAGATTTTTTTGTTTCGTGGAGTGATATATAGACGTCCTTACTTATGGACGTAGTTTATAAGTACGGACTTTATCATTTACTAATTTATCTATTCAGTAATTTCATTTTTCAGTAAAACTCGATGATAGGTGTAAGTTAAAAGAATAGAGAAAATTGAAAAGTTTACAACAATAGTTCAGTGGAATAAACATTTTAGATTAATAGGCAGATTTGATAAAACCTATATTAGCTTAATACTACAAAAAAAAAAAAGTTCCCTTGGATTTAGGCATAAATTAACTTAATCGCAAATTTTCTTATAGTCTGTAAAGCGTGCGGAAAATTCTGAGGAAAGCGGTGCTCGACGCGGGACGTTGGTGAACGCCCTGCGAATCGGCGACGAGAGAGATGGGCAGATTGTGCTGTGCTACAACCGTGCGTATTAATTCCTATTTTATTAAGTAGAAGGCATAGAGAAAAATCTAAAATAAAAAAGTAGGTACCTACATTATTAAAGTACAAATTTCATTACTTTAAAAGTATTGAGGTGCAACCTTCAAAGCAACCATAAGAAAATCCGCATTAAATGTTGATGATGTCTTTCTCAAACATCATCTTTTTTATGAATTATCTTTCTAATTATACATACAAAGATAATTAGCACCTAGACTTGGCACGCAGAATCCACTAAATCAATTTTCTGTAATGGCAGAACGTAAACAGGTCTTCACACTCCGTAGTATACGCACTGAAGGACCTTTCAATCTTACGACATACTGTGCTATTATATTACCTGTCCCACCCATGGACCCATACACCCATGGAGGTGTAGAGAATTACTTCTTCCTGTCTTCCTTCTCTCGTTTATTGGTCATAGGTATACATGATAAATACTAAATAAGAATTAATGTTAGTTTCTCTTAAAGTTAGACCAAGTCCACGACTTGGTAGCGGCACAGAATTTTTTTAATAATAATTTTAATTTTAAAATACTCAGTCTAAATCTAAGACAAATATAAACAGACACAGTTTTAGTAAAAGACAAATCTAAAAAACGTTTATTTATATAAGCCTCTTTCAGTCAATAGAAAATAGAAATGTATTTTTACAATCCTCCGACATAGAAAGTGATGTCATATCAGAGTACCAATAAAGACCAAAAGAGGACTCATTGGAAGCACGGGAAAAATACAATCCCACGCTTTTATTTGATTATCACAACACCACAAACGAGAAACACTTTGAAGTTTCACTACTTGAGTTCCCGCCAAAAAGTCCTTTTGTCTTGTTCCAGACACGTGCCATTTTGAACGACTGACGAGTAGAGGATTGGAAAATGATGGTGAATACGATTTCCACTGGACTACTGTACCTGCAGCAGTTGGTTAGTATCATAAAAATGAACTTCTACAGTGATTTTCCTACTGTACTAATTAAAATTGACTACACATAACATTAGTAGATAGAATCTCACAATCCTGACGTTTGATATTTTATCTGTGCTGCTAATCTGAAGTAGTGGCACACGATTTTTACCTACTTACTTTCGTTCATTTTAACGATCCGATTGATAGAGCACCTGATGCTGTGTGAAAGATCGACTCCCGGTCAGACAAACGTTTATTTAAACACAAATATTTCTTTAGATCTGGGAAGTAAATATTTCTACTGATCTGAAGAATCGGCACGAATTTTCTCGATTTCCAAGTTACTTAGTAGCAACTTATGACTGTCACTGTTTCAGTGTGTGCGTTCCCCTACATAATGGCATTCGCTGAAGACTTGTTAGAAATAAGATTAGTCGCAAACGGATCACTGGTTCACGCAGCCTGCATACCAGGACTGAAACTACTGTGTGGGAGAAGGGTAAGAAACTTCCCTTTACATTTTTAACTTCATCTTTTAATGACATCATATCGCTCTCCCAGGTTTGCTAGAAATGTCCTAAGGAGGATAAGGACGTCTTTTGTATGTATTTTCTTTCGTAACTGTTTTTATCATTTGTGTGTACAATATATATAAATAAAATGATAGTGAGTACCAGTAGCAAGGGTGACTTATTTATTTAAGTAAAGTTTGGTGGCCACAAACGTCTAACTAATGTCCTTACTTTAGTTGGTACTGTAAAAGGAATGTATGAATAACAACTTTACATGTCTCAGATAGCTGCCGTAATAGTACATTACTGTCCAGGCCCGAAATAAAGCAATTGACGGCCAAGTATTATTGGACGAGGCGAAGCCGAGTCCTTTTTAAATAAACGAGGCCGTTAATTGCTATTTCAGCCGAGACTTGTATATTATTTTTCTCTAATTTGCGAGGAAACAATAAACAAATTAATTCAAGAAACAGAAGCTTTCCGAGAAAGAATTCGCTTTTTTTCAGTTTTCCACTTGATGAAATCTTCATATGCCTTTTCATATTTTTCTCTCGATTTCGGTGGTAACAGCTTTTCAGAAAGTATCTTTGCTTCTTCAGCTATGTCTGGTGGCGTTAAATCTAATTCACCTTCCAACGAACTAGTACCTACTTAATGTTTATTAGACAACTTAAAATTGTGATAAACTTATGAGAACATAACATCCATAATACAGAGTAGGTATCTGATTTTCATTCCCGCCAATTCGACTGCGCGCGGTCTTTGTTCTTTTTTTAAACTTTTGAAAAGAAATGCACATTCAACCTTTATAATAATAAATCCAGCTTTATATAGTATAATATCGTGTACCTAAAAAAACCTAATTTATGTTAGTGTGCACTAAAAATAACCTAGCTACTGTCCAGCAATCTCTATTAATGTCGTGTTGGAAATTGCTGGCGTACGTACAGAAAAGAGCCGATTGACGTATTCCTTTTTTAAAATAATGAAGTCATTTCCGAGCAAATAGGAGAAAAATGTATTAACGTCTCGCAGTGAACGATAGTTGAAGCTCATTCCTTCGTAATTTCCTCTTCTGTAAGAAACATCGTTGAATTAGAATATGTAGTAAAGTAAAATATTGCGAATATTTGAACATATTTGAAGCGACATATTTGAAGATGTCCGGCTCCAATCTGATACGGACATCGAGCTGACTATACGAATAAGTAAGTATATAGACGACCGATTAGCCCAGTTGGTTACCTTAATTGCCGTGCAAAAGGTCCCGAGTTCGATTTCCAGTCAAATTTCATTTGTAGATAAATATTTTCTTCGCATCTGGGTGGTGTTTTTGTCTCTGTATGTTTCTGGACTCACCACACACAATAACAAACATTGTAGACAGAAATACACAACATGCGGTTTTATCGTTTAAAGCGATTTCTGACAGACAACCTTTGGGTAGAAAGGAAATAAATATTTTGATCACAGGTAGATGGTGTACAGGATAGTACGTAATATATAGTAATAATATATAATAGAGTATGTTGTTATTTATTTGTTTAAGTACTAGTAATAAAGCTTGTCGACGCTATAATCAGGACATATTCTACGTGGCGTGCGCGCCGGAGTATGTGCCGCTGAGCCGCGAACTGGACCCGTGCCTGGCGGCGCACGACTCGTATGAGCTCGCTCGGCACCTCGGCAAGCTGCCACCGCACAGCGCCGACGACGACGACCCAGACAAGTGAGTTGTATACTCCGACCCAGCTTTTAACAAACGTGGTCAGAAGAGCGATTTAAATATGTTTAATGAAATCTGTGCATATTATTTTATGAAACTTGGAAACCTTTCTCACTACCTCCTGATACTTTATCAGGAGTCAGTTATCTTTATCAGAAAGCCAGGATCAGGTAGATTTAATTGGCAGATAATTTTCTATCACATTGTTAACAGTTACATTGGCGGGATGTGGTGAGAAAAGCCCTTAAACATGTGCATGTGCCGCTTTGCATGTGAGTGCTAACATAGACCGACCGAGCTTTTAATGAATGTGGCGAAAAGGGGAACTAATTGCCGCCATCTTGAAACGTCAGTCTAGTGACAGTTTCACCTCCGGGTGTTATCACGAGAGAACACAACTCTGCACATAAGCACGACGTAAATACATGTAATGTGGGGAGTTATTACGTGAAACACGAGCGACACTTAAACAATTTATTCAGGTCATAGATAAACATACATAGAAACGTTAACAAAGATATATCGAGTAGACATTACACTACATACATTAACATACATACTTTTGATTGAGAATCGCTCATGCCAGTATTTCTTAGTAACGATGGGCACTACAAAAGTTTTTGTACCTAGAAATATCTGTGCGTGAAAGTTATTACGGTCCACCAACGTAGGCCATCCAAACATGTTCATAAAAGCTGTGTGCCGTAAAATCTAAAACGAGTTCACCCTGTCCACTATTTACATACACAGATACGTCTGCAGGTGACGATTAATGACACATTTACAACAAGGAGAGCTTCTCGAACGCGAGTTTCTCCAACATCGGTCAAAAGCAACTATTGTCATCATCTGACCACTCTTGTCCCTGTTATCATCGAGTTTTTTATTATCATGTGAACAGTTTTAGACGAGAATTGTATGTAGTTTGGTCGCATACGAGAATCATATACAATATTTGATACCGTTTGAGAAACTCCTTGTGTAAATATAAAGGATTGCTTAGCAAGTGTTCATGTGCGGAGATCGGATGGGAGGGCCTCCTCCCATCCGACGAAAAACATGGAATACTATAATTTCATAAACACTGCTATTAGTTTTGTAGAGTAGCAGTAACGTTACAGAGGCGAGCCCGGGCGGGAGGCGAGCCGCACGTCGGAGGACAACTCTGCGTCGAGCCGCAGTAGCTCGATATCGTCGGAGCAGGAGAACATGCGTCCGCCGCTGCAGCGCATGCCGCCCGTCTCGCCTCCCAACTCGCCGCAAGGTCCACACACTGATTAAACTTTTTTTATTTATAGAACGAAGCTGGCAGATGACCTGACAATAGTGTTTTTAAAACGAGCGCTGAATGCTCCAGCGGTCAAGCGATAGCGCGCTATGTTCTGTTGAAGCTTAATATTTCTAGACTCGAACATTTAACTACGTTTAACATTGATGGTGAAATATTCTTGACAATGGTTGGCAACTCATGCCAACATTAGTCAATAAAGACGAACGTTGGCGCGGCTCCAGATATACCGCCTATCTATAATTATATATTTTGATCATACAGATTCATTCACAGGACTAATATAGTAGTTGACTGTTACTAAAATTGACATACAGCTTATGCGATAATTGAAGATAAAATAAACTCACACTAAAAAGAATTTTCACTTCAGAGATGAATGATTTCAATCAATTTGATTAAATTATTGGTTAATTGTTGATTAATTAAATATTTATTTGAAGAGAGTCACATACCATATTCGTATAACTGTGCAGTATTACCCGAGAACAGCGGTCGGTGCGTGCGCATCTACAAGATTCCGCAGAGCAACCTGAGCGCGGGCACCTACCAGCGGCAGTCCGTCTCCGCGGACCACGTCGTCACGTCGTACTTCTCAGACAGGTGAGCGACGACACGTCCACTACTCTCACTACTTCATGTATTAAACGTTACCAATGAATAACAATCCCTTGATTAAACCAACCCCGAATAACACATAATCCCCTTATTAGCACACCACTGAATAACAAACACATAATCTCTGATTAATACAAGCCTGAATAACAGTAATTCCCTGATTAGGATACCTCTGAACAATACATTATAATCCCTAAAACATCGTAATAATAATATATAATAATATAGAATAATTATACAATATTATAATACCCACTTTAATTCACGTTAATTTTAAGTTAAGACACCCCTATTGGATAAACCCATTGTAATGCCTTGATTAAGATACCTTGAATACTATAGTTTAATAATAAATACATACTTTGTTTAAGACACTCCTGAATATCACATTATAATTTGAAAGCGGCTCGTATCTATCGTAGGTATATATCGACATATATCTAGATATCTATCGTATCGTAAGTAATATCGAAATTGAATTGGCCATGTATTTTTTTTCATTTTATAACAGATTACAAAATAAACATAATTTTTCAAACCAAAATAGTAAAGCAGATTTTAAGAACTAAATATTTATTAAAAATCTTTGATAGAATTAAAAGAGAAAATTACTAATGGTATAATGATTCACAACCATCCACTGTTGGTAGATAGTGAACACTGTGACATCCCTTATAATTATTTTGGATTTATATACGGAACCCTATGTGGAAAAATATCGGAATACAAAGTTTCGAAACTACATAACACAGCTAGCGACCTAATACATAGCTAAAAACTTAATTTAAAACTTAAAACGAATATGTGGCTCATACATAAATTGTTCAAGCATTTTGAAGGTTTTATACCCAAATTTGAAAAATGTACCTAAAATTCAAATTTGAAAAACTGTTGTATCAAATGATAAAAGTTATGAACCATAATACAATATTTCAGGCCAAACAGCATCAGACAAAGACTAGCAGAGCTGAGACTAGACAGCAAGTCAAGGGGTGGAGGCGAAGACGAAACTTTATAAAATGAAATATATATATGGGTAAAATTAAGTATGTAACATTAAAATCAGGTGCACAATTTTAAAAAAATAGCCGATCATACGTACGAGTATAAATATTGAATATATACAATATGGTGGCATGAAAAAAAAATTATGAGTTGCGGAAATTAACAACGTGAATATTTTTTATGAAAATTAAAATACTAAAATTGAGATGCGTGGAAAATGTTACTAATCTATAATTTAACTAAACACGAGACAACAAGTAAAAATATAAGTACATACAAGCATAGTTTGGACCCATTTCCAATATTTATTTATATAGGATAATCATTTATCATTTATATAGCAAAATATCATTTTTAAAATTTCCGTTACTTCTCTTTTTCCATGCCACATTTATTGCTGTTGAAAACCGGGTTCGTCCAATCTTCCGAAGCTTGAAGCATGGATTCTGCTCATGATTTCGAGATAATTTAAATATAATATATATATATATTGACAGTTCTACATGTCATATCCCTGACATCGACTATAATTTTTTTTTTTTTTTTTTCAATAAAGATTGTCAGTGATTGTGATTTTATAAATATAAAATTAGTTATTATGTAAGTGTACAAGAAGTAATCTAAATAAATAACAATTATCCAGTTAAATAAATAGATTCCTGTCATATATTTAATATGGCTTGTTTCTATATTCTAATATAGCTATGTATGGGTCCTTCTTATCACAAAACAAAATTCATGGTTTTCGGAACGGTTTGAACACATCCCCTGTATAAAAGTATATATAAAATTGTTGTTACGTTCATCGTAGATGTAGTTTAAATGTATATAAATGGTGTCAAAATGTTTACTGGCAATGAACAAATGATGTGATATATGCGGATGAGCACTTTGTAGTTCACAAGTAGAACCAATTCAATTTGTTCCATTAGTGGACATAATTTTTATTAATATACGAAATTTATTGTTGCGACGTTATTTAAATAAATTATTTGGTTACTAGAAGTCGAATATCGCTTAAATTGATGTTCGTGATTTTTTAAAATTAGTAAGTACCTACATGTTAGTATACTGAATTATTGTGCACAAAAGGATGCTCAATTGGAAAAAAAATAACAAATGTTCAAAAGTAACTATCGAAAATGTAATTAAATTTATGGGAAATGAATGTTATAATAATAATAAAATTGAAACTTTAAAAGTAATAAGAATAAGTTATACTTGGAAAAGATGTACCTATGTGAGAAATTCGTTATACTTATTGATATGATGCAATTAACTTTTAAGATTTTATCCCTACTTATTATAAATTGAATCTCATAAGAATAATTTTCTAGTCAATGCGTTCAGCGACATGTAAGACAAAAAGTGATGTATAATAGTTAGGTACCTTTACAATGTTATCATAAGATTGTATAAAAAATTATTATCTCAAATGTCTCGATACCAGAATAGAAGTGCCATCCATTTTTTTTGGTTATCTGTCTAGATTTAATTATTATACTAATAATAAATCTATAATATTTTGCGATGCAGGAGAATTGAAAACATATTATTTAAGTGTTAATACAAGCATAGAATACACGTCTATCTGCATGTAATAATGGGAGTGGTGGTACATTTAGTTTTAGGGTACCTTTATTTTTAGTACTATTAACCGTATGTCACCGTGGTATGGAAAATGTAATTAATATGCATGTAGGAATATTAAAGTAGATAAATGTTGTTCAATGTTGTATGATAGAAATTTATATTGTCTATAATAAAATAAATTATGTAATACTAACCAAAGAAAGAACCAAACTGATATTTATAAGGTTATACATGTAAAAGAATTTGCATATTAAAGTTTGTATAGATATGTTCAAAAAGTCAAATAATTCAAATATTTATTATAGAGGATACTCAAGAAAAATATTGTTTCTTAACATATGAGTACTATATTTATTTCACACATTAAACGTAATAAAGTAGATCATTTGTATGTATTGTTATTGTACACCAAAGGAAGTACTTAAGTATGTGAGAAACAAAGCCTCCAAAAATACAAAATTAATAATATATTTACAAAAAAAATATTTTATTATATTTAAAGCAAATAGGCCTACCATTGCCCTGTGACATGGTCCCTTATTAATATGTGATAAATATATTTATGGAAAAGGTTATAATTTAGTTGTCAAATATATATAACAGAATGTAATTACATAAAAATATATTGTATTAAGTCAAGGATGTTTTACAAGTTTCGCTAATGTATAAATAGTTTTTAAAACTTTAGATTAAACACGAAAAGACAATCAGTAAACAATATGAGAAATAATGAGATATGAGAAGGTAAATTTTCATATTGATTATAATCAATAATTATTTGAACGATTCAAAACTTAGATGGAATTATATTTGACGAGTACTACTGATATACTAGATTCCAGCATAAATAATCCTGCTATATTAATAATTCATAATTTGTTGTATTTTGTAATACACTAAGGTGTTTTTACTTAGTAATATAATAATCATCGAGACATGTTTATGTGATTAGTGATTACATGGAACAAACAATTTCTTGATTTATCAGAGAAATTCATAGTTATATTTACCAGTCATGTAATCTATTCCTAAAACCAATGTGCGATAAAGTAGCTACTTTGTTATTTTTTTGAGGTTTAAATAAATGTCTGTTCAATCAATTCATTTGTTTTATTTCGTAAAATAAATTAATAAAACAATCTCTTGTCACCATTAAATGTATACTTACTATAAATACTATAATAACTTGGGTTGTTGCTTTAGCGCTGTTATGTCTAAAAATCTGGGCATTTCGTTTGGTGGCGACGATCTAGATGATGATGGTGGAATACCTAAAACAATACACTTAATTGTAATTTAAGTAGGTGCTAGATACATAAAACGCTATTTTGAACCAAACCAATCTAACCAAACCCTTCCTAAAGCCTGGACTCCATTCATGATTTTGAGTACAATAATCTGTGCAATAATTTTTATTTCGTTTTTACTGTTTCTCATTATGCTAAAAATACAAAGGTCAAATATGTAGCATTTTTTTTCAAGCCCAATACAAATCTCAAATTAATACTTTTACATTACAATCTTTGATCTTATTAATTGTATGTCAATTAACTGAGAATCATGAGCAAATTTCATGGTTTGTTGAACTGGTCTTGTTGATTTGCTTCTAACAATGACAAAGATGTTCACAATTATTTAAAACTTTAAATTTAAATAATGTGTGGTCACAAAACGCCACACTGGACAAGCGGGTTGGCGACTCCACTCTTATAGAGGTGGTGTACTGCCTCAGTGCTTGTGGTAGCGGCTTTGTTATCCCTTATTCGCCTTTTACGACACTCACGAGAAGAGATGTTGTGTGGTGCTATTCAAACGCCACACGGTCACGCGGCTGAACTGATAGTAACATGTAAATGACTATATTCTATTCTGTGATACCGACCTTGTAAAAGTTTGTGCCTTTCCATATAATTTCTAGTAGCAAAGGACATGTCGACTGGCATCGCTGTATTCCTAGGCGCCGGCTGCTGATGCTGTGGTGGTTTCGGTACATTCTTCAGGTATTTGGCAGCAAGCTGGTTCATTTTCAAACTTGTGTCAGTACAGGCTGCGTAAATATGTGGCTGGTGGATGCCGAGGGGGTCGTCGCCGAATTTAACCCTAGAAAAAAATAAAGATTCACTAAAGTTTTAAAGGACAATGGGAAAATGTGTATGGATGTTGTCCCAACCCACCAACAAACATAAAATGAGTGACATTGTATTTATTTATAATCAGAACTTTTATAGGCAATTGTAACTGCTAAAGTTATGGCGTTTTTACAAAAAAAAAACGAAAGAATTTTAACAAATAAAATAAGAACAGCTTCTCTGTTTATATCATGATTCGTCTGCGGTTTTGACATTATCGGTTTAGATCTATGAAATAAAAGTTTTCATTTGAGGTATATCTTAAGTGGGTTGATTTTTTTGGAACACTTTTACCCATCATCCTTTCAGAAAATGTTTTTTTAAAGAAACTGTACAAGCTCTATTTATTGCAATGGGCACTGTATTCTGTATAGTACAGGCATAATATTAATGTTCTAATATAACATTAATTCATAATATTAATGATTAATATTAATTAGTAGGCATAATATTAATTCTTTTAAACTTAATGTTTCTTTTATCTATGAAGTATTATATTTAGCAGACAGATCTGACCCACTGGATTTATTATAAAGAAGCTTCTGAAGAAAGTAAATTATAAGTACTATGTTGTAATACAGTATTATATAATTATGTACTTCTTAGTAAATATGTAAATTTTTGATAAGGAACATTTTGTTTAGCTAATATTGAAGGAAGTTTAGCTGCGATTAAATAGTCGAAAGTTATATATTAATTAGGGAATAATAAATTTTATACCTTCTATAAGAATATGGTGATTTTAATTAATATCTTCTAATATGGCAGCCCCACCCACAGTCAGCTGTGCCGTAGATGATACGAGACATTCAGGGACTCACTGCCATTACATTTTAATCTAATCAAATTAAAGGTTGTCGCTTCTAACGATAAGATCGCTTTTTTACCCACGATAGAAAGGAGATAGGATAGCATTTGGAGTAACAGAATGTGTGTATGTACGTTTGTGTACCCATTTGTAACCACTTTTCTCTGAAAGGGCTGGACCGATTTTGAAGTGGTATATTGTTTTTTTTTTTTTTTTAATTCTATATACTTAATTTGGGACTTTGGCCAACACTGGCATGTCAGTCCCATCGTAACCTAAACAAAATTTCACTTACTAAACTAAACACTCAAAAAACACAACGACGGCTTGGACATATCCGCCAGTGCCACCGCCCAAAAGCGGCTCCGCCGTGCGGCCGGTTAGTGGTATATTGTAAACGTTTAATTATTGTACCTTGGAGCAGGTTTGAGGATAGGTGTTGCGGTTGTATCACACTAGGGAGGGCTGCTGTACTAAGTTAAAAGTTATAATGTTTTATAACTTCTAAATGAATGCGTCTTTCTGAAGTGAATAGTTAAAGAGGTGTATATTATACATACGAGTATAACCGTCTGCATGTGATGATGAAGCCGGAGATTGGTAAGGGTAGTCCTCGAAATTTTGAGTTACAATGGTGATGTTTGGACTCATTTTTTGTAGTTGTTCGGTTCAATGTTCAAGGTTCATTCTATTACATGGTAAATTTTAATTCTAATGGTAAAATAGTTCTAATACATAGAGGAAGGAGAATTATGCTGTATCGACTGGGTGTGTCAGACTTGTTGACTAGTCAGCAGTCTTGTTTACAATCTGCAATAGTTTAATACAACCTACCACCATCAGCATGCGTAACGAAAGACCTTGTTTCCTTTACATTCGATAAACTTTCATTACGAGTTACGACAGTGATAAGTTATATTAAACTATTGCAGATTGTCAACAAGACTGCCCACTGGTTTATACTTTTATTTCAACCTTTTTAAAGGTAATTACAGTTTTTTACCATTGGGGTTTTATGAATAATTTAATTGTATACTATTTTGTATTGTTGTTGTACTGTTTTATATTGTAAATTGAGTTTGAACGCGAATAATAAAGGTATTTGTAAACCTTTTATTGAATAATAAACCTTTTATTTCTATTCGACGGCTGGTGTAACCCGTGCCGAAACGGCAAGTGTACAAAACTTTAAAAGTTTAAAAAG
Organism: Sesia apiformis; assembly: GCA_914767545.1. Classification (NCBI taxonomy): domain Eukaryota; kingdom Metazoa; phylum Arthropoda; class Insecta; order Lepidoptera; family Sesiidae; genus Sesia; species Sesia apiformis. Next base: position 5,894,755 of record OU611950.1, on the reverse strand, counting down.
TTATATTCTTCTACCGTGTTGTTTTTATCCCCAATGTGCAATAAAGAATACTTACTTAATAATCAGTAATTCATATAATTTCTACAATGTCTACAATGAGCTCATTGTGCATTTATCAGTAAATTTTCACTTACCTCTTGGTGACACTGACATTGGTCTTGTCGATTTGCATTTGGATGCATTGTTGGCGTGTGTTCCGGTACAGGGCACTTGCCGAAGATGGCATATCTGAATCTTGCAGCATTCCATTTACATGAGTCTGAGAAAAATATGGTCATGGTCTACTTAAAATATTTAAATCAATATTATTAAATATTAATAACTATATTATATAATCATGAATTTCACAATGGTGGGCGAGCTAGACTATGAAGATGAGAATGAAAATCATCAATTTATTATTCAAAACTATGCTGCTCATTTAAACAAAAAGCTTGATGGGAATGTGTAAGCTGCAATCCATCAGCAGGTGGGCGCTCTCGACTGGCCACGTTACCCCTCTCTCACAGAAGACTACCTTGAAATGTACTGCATTTCCCACTTTATGCTATTTCCCCAATGAACATCAATACGTGTTATGGTAGTGAGTGAGATATGCCAGAGCCCATACCTCCACATTTTCAAAACCCTTTCATCAAATCCATTCCTAGTCTCCAAAGGTAGGCAGTACATTCGGGGGCATGCCAATGTTTGTCATTTTGTACTAATGTTAACATGTGTTGCAGATGCCCATGGGCTACAGTATCCACTTACAATCAGGTGTACTTTTTGTCTGCCGGCATTGTGTATGAAAAAAAATGTCATAGATTATCACCTAAACCACCTTATGATTACGGGATTTAGGAAGAAACCTGTAGTCAGCAGTAGTGGAGTATATAGATAGTGTAAAAAGAAAAGGACATGAGTATACTACATACCATAACTTTATTGTAGTATGTCCATCCTACATGGGATTGGTCGTCACTGCTTGAGTCTGAGCTGGTAGATAATGAAAATATACTACATTAGTAAAATAAAGCTGTGCAAATAAACTGTAGGTAGATAAACAGAAAGTGAATAATAATACTTACTCACTATAATCTCTAACATCCAAATACAAGCTTTGCTCTGGTGACATGAGTGGAGTGATAGCATTATCAACTTGAACATTGTATAAACTCAATTCATTTAGTGTTTTCTCATTGTTGATATTTTCTGACTGCAATCTATAATCATCATTGTCTACATTTCTATCATCCCTTTGCATAAATTCATGTACATTTGTTTGATCTGATTGTACTGTTTTGGCAACAGGCATTATACCCTCTAAAAAATTTAGATTAGTAGGCTGGGATTTCACTACTTCTTTTATACTAACATGAGACCTATTGCACTGTATCTGAGCATTCTCATTTGTTTGTGTCAACACCTCCTTATTGATAACGGTAGATGTCCGTACCATTTCTAAACTTGTCATTACTCCTACAGAAATCTTATGCTGCCCAGTATCAACAGTTTCAAGGGCTACATGCTCAGTCACATAGTTTTGGACAGGGTAACTCTGTATGTTTGGTACTCCACATTTGTTTGTGGCAAAGAATTTATCCACTTTTTCCTGAAGCAATTGAAGCTGTTCATTCTGCAGTTTGATTATTTTAAAAAGATCAGCAACTGTTGGTTCCCTTTTCTCTTTTATATTTCTTTGTTTTTCTATATCTGTACACTCCTTCTTACTCTCTTCATATTTTCCTATAGCCCAAGTCTTTTTGTCAACTGCATTTTGTAGGGTATCACATGTGACACTTTTACAATGACATGTTGCATGTACATGCAGTTGTTGACTGTGTGCAGCCACAGAACAAGCTTTAGGTATAACTACACAGCTACATTGATTCTGGCTTACTCTCACTGGCACATTAGCTCTTGAACAAGAATTTAAATATTCATTGCACTGCTGATATGGAGCATTATTGGGAGTAATTTTAATGCAATGGTGACACCTACAGCTGTCATTCAAATTAACGAGACTTGGATGTGAACTTGGTGATGTTACATAATTTAATTTTTCAAGAGAAACAGGTGTTGTACTAGAAATACCCATTTTCATTAATTCAGCTTTGCTAGCTAATGGATTATTCTCTTTATCCAAACTTAATTCATTCAAATGGTTATACAAAGGTTTGAGATTTTGCACATGGTATTTATCTATATTATCACGCCTTATAAAAAAACTGTTATCTTTACTTAGTACATTCAGTAATTTAGTATGTTCAATTGAAGACTGGTCTTGGACTTTTGAAGACACCATGTATTCTTTATTTTCTAAAGATTTCAGAATTGATTTTGAAAAACCGGGTTGCCTGGGTTCATGAGATGATGCATCAAGCATACTTAATTCCAACTCGTCGGTAGTGGAACATCCTGTGCTAGACTCAGAGTTAAATAAATTGGTTTTATTAGCAATGGGATATGGTGAACTATTGCTACATTCATACATTTGTACGGGGTCGTTACTGAACTGCAAAACATTTGTATATTCATGAGGAACGTCTGGTATTGCCGCCGTCAATTGCTTTTCGATAAACGGTCGAGGAGAATGACACTCGCTGTCATCCATGCCGAACAGTAAAGTTTTCTTAGGAGTTTCAAATCGTACCTTCTTCATGGGGATCAAAAATACAATTCAAGAATAACTTTTCCTTCACCAATCATATCGTATTGACGAAAAAAAATAACGACACTGAAACCTTTCGGATAAACCAACGAAAACAGAAAAAACCTTTAAAATATCGATAAGTACTATAGAAAAATATTTAAACAGTAAGATGTGTAAAACTTTAAAAATAATTATCACAAACTTTTCAAAATAGTGAGGTGACATTAATGACAGTTATTTTTTTTTTAAAGTTTTAACCAGTCTACATGTTTACAAACTCTCAGAACAAAGCATCGGCAATAAACATTTGTCAAATTAATTGAAAATTCATATAAAGAGTAATGTACATTGTAATTTGTAACTTTCTATTGTCTATTCTTACTTGCATTACAAAATATAAAAGGTAATTTAAGAAAGACTTTTAATTCAAAATGGACATAATTTACTAAATTCCTTTGCCTATCCATTACAACAGCTATACTCTAAGTGTGTTCCGCGGAACCCTAGGGTTCCGTGATACCTCTGTCGGGGTTCCGCAAGAATTTAGAAATAAAAAAATCAAAACACCTCTCTCTGGTCGCTCCGCGGCTGTGCGGACTCCGCGGCCGCGCGGAGACAAAACGCTATGAATGTTATTTATTTATTTATTTGTATTTGTATAAGCTTGTGTTACATTAGCTGGTACAATATCTCATAAGTTTGGTCTCAACAATTTTATACTTGTACAACGCGTTCGCTCTAAGTTTGCCGGTCTGTGGAATGCGCGTACCCTCCCCCACGTGACAACAAAACTTATAATGTGTCATAGTTTTACCCAAATATCTAACGTACACAATTTTTATTGTTACAATTAAATAAAAAATTTCGAACGTCATACACTCATACCTATCGCCAGCGGCAAACTTAAAACGAGCGGGTAGTATACTTGTAAGCGCTCAGTCTCTTTGATAAAAGCCGCCTCTGAATTAGACGCTATAGTTGTCAACTAGCGACTTTCGTCTCTAACTTCAAAGGATAAAGTCGATATTGTTTACAACGCTATTTTTAAATTTCTGTTTTTATTTTTGCTTTTTGTTTATCAAAGGTGCCGACTCGAGTATTTTCGAGAATATTTGAGATCGAGTCTAGGACTAAGTATAAAAGCGGCGATCGCGCGTTGGCGTCGTCAGTTGATGATTAGCGTTCGGAGCGATAAGTTACTACCTACTTACAAGCTCGCTAGCGAGAAACTAGTGTTCATTGTTTTACTGCCTGCTGTATTCTGTTGTCTCAGTTTTATACATTTCTTCCCTGTAGGTTCTAAATTTAGTCTCTTATACGCAGTAACGATTGTGCATTATTTAAACCCCACTATCCTGACTTGTAACATTATAAATAAAGAAGAATGGAACGTTGGCTTAAAGGTGTTAAACGTGTTCCAACAACATCTTCTAATGACGCTGAATGTTCAAAAGCAATGCGCGCGGAGAATTTAGCAATCACCGATCCAGAAGATGATGCCACGAGTGCCACGACGTCAAGCTCGACGGTTTCAAAGACGAAAAAAAGGAAGTATGATGAATCTTATATCAGTTTCGGATTTGTTGATTCCAACGGCTCACCTCTCTGCATGCTCTGTAGTAAACTGCTTCCTAATAGTTCCATGGCACCTGCCAAATTGCGTCGACATTTAGAAACCGTACACCCCGAGACTAAAGACAAGAATAAAGAATTTTTTGTTCGCAAAAAAGATCAGTTATTAGAAAGTCAAAAAAATATGATGCATGTAACACAAACTACCAACGAAAAGGCCACGGAGGCATCATACTTAGTTAGCTATCGCATTGCACAAGCAGGTGAAGCGCACACTATCGCTGAGAAATTAATAAAACCATGTGTATTAGACATAACAAAATGTATGCTTGATGAAAAATCTGCAAAGCATCTTTCTACTGTTCCGCTATCAAACGATACTGTTTCACGACGAATCCATGATCTGGCAAGCTACGTCAAACAAGAACTAGTTACACGTCTACAAAATACACGATTCGCTTTGCAAATGGACGAGTCGACTGATGTCGCTGGTTTGGCTATCCTGCTGGTTATTGTGAGATATCCATATAAAAGTTCTTTTGAAGAAGACATGCTTATGTGTTCATCGCTGCTTACAAACACTACCGGGGAAGAAATTTTTAATAAAATAAATATATTTTTTGAAGAACATAATCTCAGTTGGAACAATTGCATTGACATTTGTACAGATGGGGCCAAGGCGATGACAGGTAAAACAGCAGGAGCAGTGTCACGAATGAAAAATAAAGCGCCTAATTGTAGTTCCAGTCATTGTATTCTGCATAGACAAGCACTTGCGATGAAGCAAATGCCGTCTAATCTAAAATTAGTTATGGATGAAGCGGTAAAAATAATTAATTTTATCAAATCACGACCACTACAATCCCGATTGTTCTCATTATTGTGTGAAGATTATGGCAGCAAACATAAAACACTGCTGCTCCATACAGAAGTGCGATGGCTGTCTCGGGGAAAAACTTTAACAAGGCTATTTGAACTTAGAGCCGAGTTACAAATGTTTCTTTCAGCAGATACTTCTTTTAATTTGAAGGACCGTTTGTATGATAAAACTTGGTTGTTCCGATTGTCTTTTATGGCGGATATCTTTCAAAAACTTAACGAATTAAATTTATCGTTGCAAGGTAAACAGACAACAGTGTTTCAGGCCTATAATAAAATAACTGCTTTTAAAAGAAAATTAGATTTTTGGATCATTTGCATTGGTAAGAAAGAAATAGAAAGTTTTACGTTACTCAGTGAGTTTGTTAGCGAAAACGACTCAGAAATGTTTGAAGATAATGTGTTTGAAGAATTGGTCCAATATCTCAGTTCGATGCGCGCATCTTTTGAAAAGTATTTTCCCGAAGAACACAATACAAAAATTAAAGTGAACTCCTGGATTCATAATCCTTTTTTACCCAACTTGGAAAAGCCTGAAAACATGTCAAATGAGATATATGAATCTCTTTTAGAAATGTCATCAGACACAAGTATGGAGTCATTGTTCAAAACGACGCCTCTTAATGATTTTTGGTGCAGAATCCAAGATGAATATGCAATGCTTGGCCAAATGGCTCTGGATATTCTTCTCCCGTTCCCAACTACATATTTGTGCGAAACAGGATTCTCTACCTACGCAGCCACGAAAACAAAATATCGCAATAGACTGGACGCCGAAGCTGATATGAGACTCCAACTTTCTTCCATCAAACCTGATATCAAGCAATTGATGAAAAATAAAAAACAGTTTCATACCTCCCACTAGTTAGATTTTTTCTTTTTTAATGTTTTCTATTATTGTCCTTACCAAGTGGTGAAGTAAATAATAATTAGTAACTGATACATTGTACTTTTATTATGCTGATTAATATAGAATACACTTATAAAAATAATTGTTTTATTGTAGGGTTCCATCAAGTATTTTGCTTCCCAAAAGGGTTCCGTCATTTAAAAAGTTTGAGAACCACTGCATTACAATATAGTAGGTAGTAGGGCTCACATTCATTACGGCCTCCTTGTCTTAAATACATTAAAGATAGATAACTCAAAAGTACAAATATGCATAGATTTAATTAAAATACTTAAATCACTCTTCTTTTTAAGTAACTCTTCTTCTTTTAGACATAAAGTTTATAAATTTTACAACAAAAACCTTATTCATCTGTGTCTTTCAGTAGTGCCTGCAGAAAATATGTTTTTTTTGGAAATCGGATGAAGACAGCAAACGAGCTAACAATCCATCTCATGGTAAGTGGTTACTGGACATCCACAATAAATGCCATATATTGACTAACATTAGCATTGCACTTCATCGATCGCAGTGAATATTCATAGCTAAGTGGTAATCCATAATTACACAGTAGATGGTTGTTATCACCGTGTTAGAAACAGTCCTGTTTTCTTTTACTATATGTTTGGATAAAATGTAAAGTTGCAATTATATCCTCAGATGTAATTTTTGAGTTAGGCGTTTTTTTAAACGCAGCGCCGTCAGACTATTGTCAAATTTGTCAGGTTGTGATGTCACTGTCAAAATTACATTCGCATTATGTACCAAAAGGTTATATATACAATACCTATATTGTTATAATTTGAAGTAATCCGTATCCGTTCTAATAGTTTTTTTAGAGTTACGATCGAAAAATGAATAAACAGCTTTTAAAAACCTTTTGCCCATTAACATCATTTACTCGATTAAAAGGCTATAAACCAGCCGGTGGACTTCGCTATCCTGGTGGCATAATTTATTATCCAAGGTAGGTGTATATTTATATAATGTAATAATATAGACAATTTAATTGGAGAACAAGTTAGCACCAACAACACTTACGGTATCCTGAAAACGATAGGATTGATATAACCCTCCATGAAGCATTAACAATGCGAATATCTAGGATTTTTTACTACCACCAATGGATTTAAACTATAAATCGAAGTGATCATCAAGAGAAAGCTTTGCTCAAACGACAACTAATTGGAAATGATTTAAAATTGAGTAGTAAACTAACACCTTTTATCTCATTGATGTAAATAGATCACTTTTATAAAATATAATGAAAAAAAAAAGGAATGAATAATAGCGAATTTGTATTTTTTGTTCAGGCACCCAGATCACAAGGATCCTGAAATTACACCATCTAAGTTATTCAGAATACAGCGGATCAAAACTGTTAAACATCAACCATATTGGCTTAAGGATATTATGAAGCAGTTTAAAATTGATGAAGAGGTATTTGTTATTAAGATCAAATCATTGTATAATCATTCTTATATTGCACCATGCAAATAATTTGAAAAATTAAAAAACAGCTAGATTTAAATTCTGGAGGTGGTTTCTGACATTAATCTCAAAATGTAAAATTATGAAAAATAATTATTATGATAATTTCAGAAATCTCTTTTTATATTACATTCTATACTTCATTTTGTACAGGATTACAAAGAAAATAAAAGATAAAACAAATAAGAGGCCATTTACAGACTGATACTAATAATTTGAAACCTAATATTGTATATTATTATAAACAATGATAATTTTGATGTCATCTGAATAAAGGAATCTTGTTGTCAATATATTGATTTTGGTTAAGATTTTCCAACTTACAATTTCATTGTTTTGGGATTCCATTGAAATAGAAACATGCTTTAACATCAATTTTTAAGATAAAAGTGATAAAAATTGTTATTTTTTTAAACTTCACTAAAGGTTTAATATCTGAGAAACTAAAACAGAAAATAAGGTTTCTAAATAGTGTTGCAATCATTCTTTTACTTTATAATGCAATATAGAACATTAATTTTAGATGTATTATTTCTTGTATTTTAGAACAGAGTGGCTATTGTGAAAAATATTCCTGAAGTTAATTCAAAACTATGGAAAGTGAAGCATTTAATCAAAATAACACCAATAACCTTCCCTTATGGGGAACCAACAAAAGAGGATATTAAATACACCATACTAAAGGAGAATGGACAATGCATTGTCACTAAAACTTTGCAACCTCATGACAGCCAGATTGAAGCATTGGACAAATTTGACAATGATTCCAAGAAAATGGACTCCACTACAATAAAGAAGGACTCTAGACATAAGTGGAATAATGCATTTACAGGGGGTTTTTAATGAACTAACAGACAATGTAGAAAGCTAGGATTAATAAAAAAACTATTAATTTGATCAATTATATCTTTATTTTTAAATCCTTTTTATAAATATATGATAGCACAGCACAAATTTTGTTAGATTTAAAATATGTACAAATTGCATAAAATAGAAATGTAAACTATGAAACTCAGTGCTACAAAACTGGTAAATTTTAATTATTTGGATATTTAGGTGAAAATTGTTTATATCCACTAATATGTTCAACAACTACAAATGTTAATGTTTTAGAAAATCATTTTCATCAGAATTTTTATTCTTGACTCTTAGGATTATCAGATTTATTCTTATACAATAAGTAGTTAAAATGCTGTGGAGTCTTGAAATAGTCTTCTAATAATATGCCATGCTTCTTTCCCAAAGCAAATCTGGAATCACCCCATGAAACTACCAAAGTAGGATTTAACTTTTTAAATTCATCTAAGCAAAATTTATGTTTTTTTATGGAGTTCAACCAACTACCTCTAAATATTGCCATATAGTTGTCACCGTTTTGATAAAGACGTATGACATATTTTGATAGTAACACTTTAAGTGCTGTGTGAAAAGCAAAAAATGCTCCGAGGTATACAAGACATTCAATTCCACTGTTAGCTATAACAACATCTTCATCTAAAATGACTGGAGTATTCTTGGTAGTGTCGTTAAAAACAAACGCTGCATAATATAATGTGCCCACTGCAACAGCACTAGAAGTAATAGTCAGATACAGTGACATGTAATTGAGCCATTTATCCATGGGGGCTTTGTACACCAACTGCCATTGTTTAGATATTCCATCAGTCTGTCGCCACCGGTCTTGTACTTCAGAAAATTTCATAGGGTTGTATGTAGCATATTTGGCTGCCGAGATCCTAAAGGTGAGATTAGATCGCTGCTGCAAAGTTCTAAGTAGCCGTAAACAATTCATATTGAAACTTCTTCAACAACGTTGGAGTTACATATTGTATATTAAGTTACACATTATATTTTTTTATGACTTATCATTTATATCTTCATATTTCTTAAGAAAATATGGAATAACTTATATGTAATGCAGGTATAATTTTTTTAGGTTAACCGCCTCTAGAAAATGTCAGATTTGACATTTATGTAAAGCCATGTGTAAAGCATTCCTTTTTTCATATATGGCAATGGTGAAATTAGCACCTTTAGGCCCTTCGTCCACGCGTCGACTCATCTTGGACTCGTTTGATACGCGACTGAGATTACTTTATGCGCAGGGCCGTCTTTACCAGGGGGTGCAAGGGGTGCGGTGCACCCCGGGCGCTCACCTTTTAAAGGTAGTGAAAAAATATAACGCTATAGTAAACAATTACACAATAGGATATTTGACTGTCATAGGATACACAATAGGATATTTGACTGTCATAGGATACACAATAGGATATTTGACTGTCATAGGATACACAATAGGATGTTTGACTGTCTTAGGATACACTCCCGCACCCCGGCGCAGAATAGACTTAAGACGGCCCTGTTTATGCGTATGCTACTTGTTCTCGACCAACACTCGTACACGCGTCGACCTAAATATTCGCGACTTTCCCACCGTTTAGGATGTCTGATTCAGAAGAGGAAATTTTATTACTTTATATTGCTTATAAAAGGGCAATGAAACAAAAGAAAAAAAGAAAATTTTGGATACATCCATATATTGAAAGAAATCTAAATTGTCGAGCATTTGTGGCTGCGAAGGAACTACAAGAAGATGATAAAATGTTTTTGTTATGCTACAGAATGTCAAAAAAAACTTATTTGTCTTTGGTGCAATTGCTCACACCTTCCATACATAAAAGGAACACATCAATGCGAGAATGTGTCAGTGCAGAGGAAAGGATTTTAATAACACTCAGGTATGTATTCATAATCAACGTATTATTCATTTTAAAAACCAAGATATCAACATTATAAACATTAGATAATGAATTATTAGGTTAAGTTATTAGTATCACTATTTTGCGCATTTGTCATAGCATCTGCCATGGTTTCGTAATAAAGAGTAATTTGGGAATTTGGTTCAGCAACAACTGGAGGAATGTTAGTTAAAATTTCTTCAATTACCTCCATAACTCGACGTTTGAAGCATCTCATCTGAACATCTGTCATTGGTTCGATATCCGGTTCGATAGCAGGCTGAGCAAAAACATTCGTCTTGGATTACTTTCCAATTCTACGTTCCTTGGTTTTTTACTTGCTAAATATTCAATAATGTTTTTGTCAACATCGGATTGTCTTCCCTTCTTTGGTCGAGGTTTTGGTGGGTTTGAGCATGTAGATGCAGATTATGACGGTCGTTGTTCCGGCGATGGCGTGTATAACAACGTGTGTTCTGTAGTAGATGGAGATGGCATGGAAAGGATTGATTCTGATTCGATGACAGGTAATGTATCTTCTACTGCTGTTTAAAATTCTGAAAAATTTAGTTCTTCTTCGTGGGTGTTCTCATGCGATACTTGTGATATAGGCAGACTTCCAGAAATTGAACTTTCATTTAATTTGATGTATGGGAGCGCAAATTGCATAACGTTTTCTAGATAATAAGGTCTCTTTTTTTTTGCTGAAGATCCACTCTTTGCTGGTTTCAAATTCCAAACAAATACACTTCGTATATTTCTCCATTTCTCTTTGCTTTCTGGCCCTGAAACAAAGGTTTTAAAGCTACATTATGTATATCTTTTTCTTTTTCAGATATTTGGGGTCTGGAAGTACATTTGGAAGCATCGCATTATACTTTGCAAGAGGAGGTTGTACAGTGTCGCGAATCGTAGAGGAAACTACAGTTATTATTTGGGAGTCGTTAAATAAATTCTATATGCCAATTCCAAACTTGCAGCAATGGAAAAAAAATGCAGAACGTTTCCATCATCTTTGGAATTTACCTAATTGCTTGGGAAGTTTGGACGGGAAACACATTCGTATAGAGAAACTTCCTAATACTGGATCAAGCAATTTTAATTATAAATCCTATCATTCTATTATTTTAATGGCATGCAGCGATGCTGATGGATTGTTTACTTTTATAGAAACCGGGTACGCTGGAAGAAACAGTGATGGTGGAATTTTTCGGGTATCTTCGATTAAAAATTTAATCGAAAATAACGCTCTTAACTTGCCTCCACCGTCAAAACTACCAAATGATGAAAACGAAAACCTTTTCCCCCATTACTTTGTCGGTGATGAAGCATTTCCATTATCGAGATATTTAATGAGACCGTATCCACAGCGAACATTAAATAATGTGAGAAGAATTTTCAACTACAGATTGAGCCGAGGTAGAAAAACCGTTGAATGTTCTTTCGGAATGATGACAGAAAAATTCCCTGTTTTAAGTAATGCCATAAGATGTCATAGCGTGGACAAAGTGGTTAAAATTGTAAAAGCGGTCTGTGTCTTGCACAATTATGTTCGCCAAAACGAGGGTGTTCACTATGCTCAAAACTTTGAAAATGCCAATGTTAATAATGATTTAGTTCCTGAAACTTTGCAAGTAACACCACTTTCATCACCGCAAAATTTGAGAAACTACCTTGCTAATTATTTTATCACTCCTCATGCTTCACTTCCGTGGCAATATAATTGTTGTGTATAATTAATATTTATTTATTTATTACTAGTTACCTACGAATATGTAAAAGAAGTAGGTATAAAATAAAACAATACTAACCTGTCAAATTGAATTTTTCTCCCACTTTGCACCATGCTTTTTCTATTATGTCCTTCCGGGAATATTCTGGCAAGTTATAATTATATAAACATGCATTTTTCTCCACTTCTTGCACAAATAATATATTATTTTGTTCGTTCGCCATAATTGCTTACGTCATTCGTATGATACTCTAGTCGCATGCGACGAGCACAACCAGTCGCGCAGAACTGGTATCCGACGCGTCGCGTCGAGAGCGCGTCGCGTCGACGCGTGTACGAACGTTACCGAAAATATATGGCGGAAACTGCCGAGCGACACGTATGACATCCGTATCATACTCGAATCGGGAGCAAGTCGACGCGTGGACGAAGGGCCTTAACCTTTTTTTTTATAGATATCAAGTTTTTTTCCTAACTAATAAAAGTAATAAACAATAGTATTTTCTTTATTTCTTAAATAATTCGAGTGTCATTATAAACACAATATATATATATATAATTGATATAATTATAAAATAATTAAGTCTCTTAAATTGAAATGTGATTGAAATTCAATCAGCCGCCATCTTAGCGTTTTGAGCGTGATTAATCACCATGTTCGATTTTGTATTGTACTTGTTTAATGCAGTTTATGCTAGGTAATGAATGGTATTAAACTACGAAATGCCATTGTATTGTATTATGCCAATGTGTAAAAATATCGCTGCGAGTACCCTAGATAAACTCTTTTTAACGTGCTAAAATTTACAAAACTAAGTAAAAAGTGTTCACATGATGTAATTTTGATGCATGATACTTGCGCAAGCCACTGGGCATCGTCTGCAACAGGCTCAATACATATCGCCGACGCACGGCGACACTACCGGTTCTAGGGATTTGTACATTTTTTTTATTATTATAGCATATGCGAATTGGTAATAAAAATCCCTAAAAACATACCTCTAAGCCCTCGCCGCTCTTAGTGGGAGGTTTACTTGGGTAAAATTGTCTTTTATGACAGGTTCACTTGAATAATAATAGACAGTAATGAGTCTTGTGTATTTGTTCGGAAGCTCGATTGGCTATAATTTGTATATTTGTTTCATGTCTAGTGATCTCAAAGAATGCGAAACTGATGGTACAAATTTTCATGTAAATGAATGGGCGCGTATCATAATGAAGGTTCAGTGCAGCCTGTGAGACATTGTATAAATCTTCCTAAATAAGGAGCATTCTAAATTCTCCTCAAATTCTAAATATTCTAATTCTCTAATTTTCTAAAGATTCCTGAATAACAAAGTGTTAATTGCTTTAATATTTTAGTTTGTGAAAGGCAATAAAAGACCATGTGTTTTTTATTATTTATATTTCCTATAAAGAAAAGTATATTATATAAAAAAGAAGTCTATTTAGATGTTTAAATAATAATTTAGGCAGTTCTGACTTGAAAATAACAACTATATATTAGGCAATACAGATAATTTTGATATATATTATATCAGTAATTAAACAACAAGCAATAAAGAATATCTTTTCTAAATTAAATCAAGTCAAACTAATAATATTAATTATTGTGGTTAATTTCTACTTTCTCAAATACATATTGCAATGTACAATAATAAACACAGCCAGTACATATGTATATACATGCGACTTGTTTATTAATCTGGTCCCAAAACGTATGAAAATCGCTCTTTGAGAAATATAAATTATGTTGCATCTTCTTCTATCTTCATAATACAGAAAAATAGGTACCATGAATCATGATTTAGATTGTCAAACAGCGATTTTAATATGTTTTGAGAACAGCCTTAATAACAATACGAATAAGATTTTTATTACAATGTAGACAATGCAACTTGTGTGGCAAAGCACCTACTGTATAGTAACTTACTCAAAAGTATTGCTATTCAAATGGACATAGAAAATGTTTATTTTAAACATAAATGCCACATTCACTTTGAGATCTATACTACCCAATGGTCTTTTGCAATTAGCATTAAATAAATAATGTTATAAAAAAGCAAGTCAGATTTCCTTGTTTTAGTTTCATTTTAGATTGTTTATAATTAATTGTTTTATTTATAATTCGATAGCCTTCTCCTCCTATAAAATGTGACAATGATCATGAACGTGACGAAAACTGTAGAAAAGAATAAAACAACAATCAAATGAAAAACGGCGGCCATTTTGATAGATCAATCAATTGACAGATTGATGTAATAAATATCTTTTCTCCTAAAGGGAAGTTTGATTTAGCTGGTAACCCTTGATTGACCGTAATGCTTTCCCTCACGTTCATTCCTTGTTACACTGTAAAGTTGCACATAATACTTTTTTTTTTCTTATTATTTATCGACTATATGACACAAAGAACCTGTCATTCCGATATGTCTGTGGGAAAATGGCTGCACCTCCTTGTATGAAATATGCAACCCATAGATATTAACAACCCTGTATATCTCGTTATACAGTACCTAGTAGAATGTGGAACAAACTTCTAGAAATAACTAAAAGAAGAAGAAAAAACGTCATTCTAATATTACACATTCAACCATAACATTGCAATAAAAAAATAATATTCTTAGGTGAATAATTTTGCACCTGCCTCTGACTGCAGGTTGCCTGAAAGAAATCTCCAAAAGGAGATAAGTTCACCTTTTGTACTCACATATACCTATATTACATAATATACATATATTACCTTTACGTATTTTGGTATTGTAAAATAAAATGTAAGTAAATAAATATAATCTGCTTAATGAAGATACGTTTTGAAGCACGAAAAGAAATTTCATAAACGGAAATGAAGAGAGGCGTTTTAGAACAGTGAATTGTGATTTAGATTTTGACATCAATGATACAATTATGTTATCAAAATGCTCCGACCTTTGGTATAACTTAAAAACCTTTTTATTTAAACTAAACCTGCAGTTATCATGATGTGCCCTTTTTTGGAGCATACTGTTTCTTTATAATACGCTTGTTCCTCTGAATACTTTTCACTGAATCATTTTTCGATACCTCATACTTGGATAACAAATATTGGGCAAAATAATCTTCTTTGTCCATACCATTTGTTAACGATTCATGTGGATTCTTCTTTTTAGGATTCAGTGGGTAGTTCGAGACATTATTGCTGGCATTGTGCAGAATGTCTAAGAGACTAGCATCAATTGTGTCTTTGTTAGTTCTTTTTGAATAGCTCTGTTTATTGAATTCTGAACTCGCGTTTTCAGCTTGTTTCACATGATCGCTACTTTTCTTTCTCAAACTCTCAGGCAGTGCGTCCGATTTAAATTTAACTAGAGAAGTGTTGACTACGGAGCAATCGATTTGCATTAGCGTCACATGGTCACTCATAATAGAATCTGAAATAATATTTTTTTTTATTGTCGATAGATATCGACAATTAAAGGCTGCTATAGGCTGATGCCTATAACATCCCACCGCAGAGCACAGGCCTCGCCCTCGCCTAGCAAATCACTAGGAAGCTTTCATTACCTGAGAGAAGCCAGAGTAAATAGTCTGCTAATTAAATTTAGCTGATACTGACTTTCTGATACAGTATATCTGAGTTTCTTATAGAGTATAACTGACTTTCTGATACCTTCTGATAAAGTATCAGGAGATGGTGAGAAAGGCCCTCAAGTGTCATATAAAATGGGATTTGAACCGTGAATAAAAGTAAAATATTATATATATTTTTTATTTTTAGGTGCTTTCTCACCACCTTATATCAGCTTCTATCACCTTATATAATTTATCTATGAGATTGTTAACAGTTATTTTATCGGGAGGTTGTGAGAACGGCCCTTAATGTATAAACATTGAACTACAAACATTTTAAGTACCTACCAATATGTAATTTAAAGCAAAGTATTAAGATCAAAGTATGTTTTTTTTTATATGGATGTGGGCTACGTAATGGAAAATCATCGCCACCATTCAAGGATACCTGTAATACCAAGAGGGAGGTGTAGGATTGCGAATATGCTACCAACCAGAATTTTATGTATAAATTTATATTATTATAAATAATAATATAGTAAAATCTATACATATAATAAAATGATAACAGAACCGTCTGTACATGAAAAAGTACTTTATACATTAAGTATAAAGTACGAATGATATAGAGCTCAAAACATATTTTTTTTTATAATTTTTGTCTGTCTGTCTTAACGCACATCACACAAAATCTACTAGACATATTTTAATGAAAGTTGGTATTATTATAACTTATGTACCAGGTTAACATTTAGGGTACTTTTTATCCAGATCGATTATAAGACTTCCGGCGGGAATCACAAGTTGAAGCGAACGGAGTCGTAGGCACCACTACTTATTACAATAAAAATCTATAAATTTCTCTTACCATTTCCATTTCTTGCTGGCAAGATCAGCGCCATTTTCGGCGGTCTTGTAATATTGTGCGAAACTGCGGGTAGTAACAGATGTTCGCCTTTACCCACACCCACAATATAAAATGTATCATCTCTCCTATGCAACGCTTCTAGTAACGCATTCCATTCACCAAAATCATCCATATTGAAATCATCTCTAGACTTTCTTATTTTCTTTGGATAGATGGTACCATAGTCTATGACTGCATTATCAGAAAAGTCTATATCTTTACTTCTTCTCAGTCTTCGAAGACGAGACTTATCTCTTGTGTTTCTTTGGTTTCTATTTGTACTGAGGAATTCTGCTAGGTTACCGTCTAGATTAAGTTTGTTAAAAACTCTGTACGTCTCCAGGAATTCACCTAAAAATGACAATGAAATTATAAAACAAACATATAATTACAAAATTTAAAAAATAATTTAATTAACGGCCACAGGTAATTTTCAATGATAGAAGCAGTTAATGTGAAAACTGTGGGTGAACCATGTTATAAACCCCTTTTCCATTTTCATCTTTATTTGTTATTTTTTTTCATATTATATTTTTAGGAGCTACAATTGCTTATAACGATTATCGTAGATCACAAATATATTGTCACCAATTTTATGTTTCATAGTGACTTGTGATGACATTCATACATTTTTTTCTTGTTGATTACAAAGGACGATGCTTTGTAATCAACACAAAAAAAAATAAAAACTTAATTAACATTCAAAAACATGTCTTTAATAAAAAAAACAGTGTTACCATTAATTTTTTCATCATTCATGTAAACCTTCCGTTTATGCCGCGGCGTGTTGGTCCAGTTCAATGTTTTCCCACTTTCAATCCAGCGGTTCAGTTCTCCAGCTATCCGTATGCTTTCAGTCTGGTTTATGTTTGCATACTCGTTTAGTTTCGACGTCACATTTTGACAGTCAGTCCCATATGTACTACGATTGTTAGGTATTTCATCGTTTTCTGTAAAAATATTAGTAGAATGTAAGTTATTGTCCAGTCAAAGGCGGCTCGATTCAATAGGGCCACAAATACAAAAGATAACAAACGAAGATCAAACATTATATAGTTTGATAAGACCTATATTTAAATTACTATGTGATTGTTTGTTCCTAAATAAATAAATAACAGTCTATGGGATTGTCAATGGCATTATTCGTAAGTCTCCGAATATACCGCAATGCGGGCACAAACATGGCCTCGTCATTTTTAAATGTACTAAATGTTCAAAGAACGAGGTCTTGTGGATAATGATAAATCTCCTATGCCCGCATCCACATTTTTTTTATAGGAAGAAGGCAGCAGAAGAACAGACAGTTCACCTGGTGGTTAAAGTACGCCTATGGACGCCTATTGGTCCAAAATGACAAATGTTGGCGCATCTCTCAGATGCATCTTTCGAGATTTAGGAATGGATTTGGAGAAAGGGTTGAGAAAATGGGAAGGGATAGGATATAATGGGATGGGACTGGGCTCTGATATATATCAGTCACTACTGAAACATGTTGAGGGAATAGGATGGCGTGGGAAATGCAGAACCTTTTACGGTAGCGTTTCACGAGTACGGAGTCATGTGGCCAGTTGAGTATGCCCAGCGGCGCTGGGATTTTAGCGTGCACACACACCTTACCAAATCTTGGCAAGTAATGATAAAACTCCCGCGTCCTCTTGCGCGTTTGTAGTACCTTGAAATCTACTGCATTTCCCACTTTACCCTATTTTCTAATGTACGTATGTGTTTCGGTAGTGAATGAGATATGCCAAAGCCCATTCCCATCCCATTTTGTGCTATCCCTCCCCAATTTCCCAATTCTTCCTCCAAATCCATTCCTTCATCTCGAAAAGTAGGCAGTACATCCGGGGGTGTGCCAACGATTGTCATTCTGGACTGATGTCCATGGGTGACAGTATCCATTTACCACCAGGTGGGCAGTATGCTCGTCTGCCGCCTTATTCCTATAAAAAAAAGAATGCGGTATTAACGAGTTAGGAACAAACTATTTAATCCAATTACTATGATTTAATATTTTATTACTTATTCGTTTTAAATGTGATAATGAAAAACAAATAGTCAGTGTCAAGTAGATATTAATTATTTAATGTAAAGTAATATATACCAGCTGAATCAATATTTGTTTTTTCATCCGTCCATAACAGGTGTCTTGTGTTGCTCTGTGGAACAGTGGGGCCTATGAAAGGCTTTGAATTCCAACTGTAAACGAAAAGATAACATCAATATTTTGACAGTTTGTCATGAAAAAAATATTATACAACATAAGGCAAACAAATAGGTAAATGCGTTTCTTATATTGATAAAAGAACACAAGATACATAGTACGCCGTTCAAACGTGTAGACATAGATAGTGCGCCATGTAACTTTTCCTCGCGTACTTATCATTCAGTATTATGAATCTTAGTATTGTGGTGTTACTATCAAAAGTTTAATATATATATACATTATACGAACGAGTTGTAAAGTTATACAAATTATAAACATAGATAATTAAGATAATTAAACTAGAAAACAATTTTGTGAAATCAAAATATCTTAAAAAACGACTGAGATTAGATATCACCAGTTAAGAAAAGGGCCCCAATATAGAATAATGACGCCATTCTCCTATATTGCTATAACTATCACTCATATCTAGCTGAGTTAAGAAAATTACCTATACACAAATAAAATAGTAACAAAGCCTTTTTTGTACATTACATATTTACATTAAGAAAGTCATTTAAGTCGCAGTGTAAGAATGAGTGATAGGGAGCCAAAAACAATATGATTTTTCAATTTTTATCTGTTTGTCTTAACAAGCATCACGCATATATCACTAAACGGATTTTAATGCAACTTGGCATAGGTATAACTTATGTACCGGTTTAACGTTTCAGGTAATTTTGTATCCAGATCAATCATAGAGTTCCCACAGGAATCAAGCGAACAACACATACTTTAAGGTGTACACGCGCATGAAGTCACAGGTACTGCTAGTTTTGAATATATAAGTTTGTTTTTGTCTATAGTTGATGAATAAGTCATGAAACATTAATTTAAAGTAGAGCTCTTCTTAGATATAGAATGAAATATATAAAAGATTTAAAAGATATTATCCTTTTATCAATTGTTTCTTACCCCAAAACATTCCAGTTCAAGGAAACCATAAAGATCATAGCAAATATAACCGCTATGTTCTTTTTAGGTATCAACATGGATGCATCAAGCCGAGGTATCTGTAAAAAAAATCCAGACACTCATATTTATTCTTTATGGGTTTCGTACTTATTTTTATAGCTCGTTGTTCAAGTTATTCGTTCAAGGTCACTACATTTACATAGGTTTAAAGTTAGAATTGAATACGTTTTGATATCAAATATATTTATCAAATCTCCAAATGCCAGTCATAAAATCAATCGTTGAGCGCTAGACTCTCAAGCGTTGAGTGAGCACTATAGAACCTTTAACGCTTAAAACGAGTTAAATGCTTGTGAGCGATACAGTTCAAGTTTTTAACGTTACATGGTTAAGTTACTAATCCTTGAGGGTACAAATCTGGAGTCTAATACAGTTGAGATTATGGTTCTTAAAGTTCATTAGCGCTGAAGTATTGCTCTTTTTTTATAACAGTATTTTGCGAACTTTTTAAAATAACTAAGCTTGAACACTAGATGCAATTTTCTCTTATATAGAAGAAACAATGGCAGACGGGTAGATCACCTGAAGCAGTCACATCTGTCCATGGACAACTGCAACATCTGCAGAGATCCGGACACGCTGTCGACCTTGCAGAATGCTATTTATAGCGTTCTTGAAGAACTCCATGTCATAACTAACAGAAAGACCTTTTGAGGCAGTTCGTTCCATAACCTATGGGTTACTGTAATGGGAGGGATGGAGTAGAATGAAGAGTTAAGAGCATAATGGAAGTCTTTGTACCTTTCTACTCCTGCCGCAGGTTCCAAGCTGATCCCTAAGCAGTTTATTCTCCAGTCGCAGCTTGACGATCTCCTGGTGTGCTTCGAGTAACTGTTGTTCCAGGGCTGTCACATACTCTTTCTTTTTCTGACGAGATTGACACGCAGATTCCCTTTTAAAATTCAAACAAAAAATTAAATTCTGATAAAGTTGTAATGAAACATAAATTACTTTCACACAAAACGTGAAGTTTAATAGTAAAATCACTTTAAACTATAGAAGTGGCTAATCAAAGACTCAAACAAATGCAAATTCGTTTGCAGCTTAAAAATTATTCAACTGGAGGTAAAATGTGGAAAAAACCTATTCATTCACTAGAGCAGTGGTTTCCAACCTTTTTTGACCAGGGACCACTTTGATTTCTTTGTTGTTAGCAGGGACCACAAGGTTCAAGAAAAATAAACTGTGTAAATAAACTGTGTCAATCTAAAAACAAACTTTAATCAAAACTTTTAACATATTCGTTAAACTCAAAAGTAACATGCATTAACAGTACCATTATTATAATAGAAAACATAACATTTTTAGTAGAAAATTAAATTCGGTTTGCATCAATGAGATTTTTGAGCTTGCATCGTCTGTAATCCGGTATAGTTCGGTAATCCTGGGACTAATATTATTGCTCAAAGCTACACGCATATCATCACTTCCTTTCAATCGATTCCTGGACTTGTTTTTAATTATTACTAGTAAAACAGAAAACCCTTGTTCTCATAAATAAGTTGTGGAGAAAAGTATAAGATAGCGCAAGGCGAATTCTCGAATTTTATTGCATGAAATTGCTTTTTTACACCAAAACTGCTCAAGAGAATCAGATTCAAATGCGTCCTTACAGTTCCTATCATTTTGTTATTTGATGAGCTCTTCCTGGATTTCTTCTGCAACTTCTCCAGCATTAGTGCTAAAAGGGTTGCGAATCAGTTTTTGGTCAACTTTAGCTTCTGTTTTGTTATATTCTGGGAAGTAATGATTGAATTCATCAGCCAACATTTGGCGATGACTCTTGATGTTTTCTTGTATGTTTGCCCTAATCGTGTCATACTTTTTATCATCAACGAGTGCTTTTAATGTCGCGAATGCAGAATAATTGTTTTCGCCAATTTTACCTATCCATAATTGAAGTTTGCAAATAAATATCCACGAGATAAGCCAAATGCATCTGAGATATCAGATCAGAAAACTGCTCTAGTAAGTCTTTCATTTTTTTTCTCACTTAGAAATAACTCAACCTCTCCTCTGAGATCGTATAATCTTCCCAGCATGTTACCTTTCGACAGCCAATGAACTTCTGTGTGAAAGAGAAGGGTCTCATGGTCGGAGTCCCTTTCATTGCATAGTTTTTTTTTAAAAACGCGTGTATTTAAGGCGCTGCTTTTGATAACATTTACCACTTTTATGGCCAATTGCATTATATTATTAAAGCATTCAGGAAGAGTCTTAGAAGCTAACGCCTGGCGATGTATGATACAATGCGTTGTTAATGCCGAAGGATTCTTCTGTTTTATTAACGTAGCTAGACCGGAACATGATCCTAACATAGCTGGAGCGCCATCTGTACAGAAACCGACGAGATTTTCCCACATAATGTTATGTTTCTGAAAATATTCCGTTTTTAATGTACCTTTTGATGTAGTTTCCAGTTCCCGCGAAATCAATAATTCTTCTTTGATTATCTTATCGTTGTCTAAAAACCGGACAAACACGAGTAACTGACAACAATTAGAAATGTCAGTTGATTCATCACACTGCAAAGCGAAGCATGGCGATTTTTTAATTCTTAAAACAAGTTCCTTCTCAATATCATTTGACATTAGTTCTATTCGAGATTTTACCGTGTTGTTCGATAGAGTTATTATTGTTATTGTTATTCTATTTCTTGTATTTTTTTTTGGCTTCTAACCCTAAAACCTTTTCAACAGCTTTGATCAAATAAGGTTTCACGAGTGTTTCTCCTATTGTGCAAGGCTTTTTTGATTGCGCTATCAATTTCGATATCTCAAACGACGCTACTAATGTTTTCTCCGATGACGCAAATCTTGTACCACTAGGCCCGAGTTTCATTTTTTTCAGATTCTCTAATTTTCCTTTAAAGAATTCTGATGGTCGGTCAGAGAAATTAGGATGGACCGTTTCTAAATGGCGTTTTAATTTCGCTGGCTTCAAGGCATCGTTTGCGAGAACGGTTGCGCCTATAACGCACTGTAGTTTTATTTCTCCATTACTTTCTATTAAAGTAAATCCGAATTTAATGTAACTATTGTCGTATTTTGTCTTAGGCGCCATTTTCTGAAAACAAAATAGAAATGCAATCGAATATAAGCATAATAAGCAAAAGTATAAAAATAATGTATTTTTCATAATAAAATAAATAAATAATATAATAATAAATTAATATACTTTTACTATCTTTATTTTTAATTGCATATCACTATGTAATGTGTGATATTCTAATTAGGTAGTCAACGAAATGTACGTAAGTAACCATTGTGTACTTTTTGTAATACACACATACATAGGTATACTCACGCCTATATTCCCTTTTGTAATACCTAGTTTTGATTAAAAGACTTTAACATAGAAAAATGTGTACTTACCTCTTTTACATAAGTCATAAATTAATAAGAATGTTGAGGACTAAACGGTCAGTTAAATTACTGATGCTGTCGAACCACTAAACAGCCAAATAGAATCACTGACACCGCCGAGGAAGACAAAAGAAAGCATACGACTGTCTGACCGGCTCGTGCCATGCTGTGACGTCTATCACTTGCCCTCCCCCCGGCCACCCGCGCTCGCCACTACTCACCGGCGCGCGGCGCTGCACCGCCCGCGTAACAAGGGTTTAATAATTTAATTTTAAAACGAATAAAAGTTTGAAATTTTAAATCTTTCGCAGACCATATTTTAGCTCTTGCGGACCACTAGTTGGGAACCAATGAGCTAGAGCAACGAATCAGTTACCATGAATAACTCGTTTACGAATGCAAGAAAGTTTGTAATCATGCAAACACTAATTTGGTCAACCTTGAGTACTGAAACTATTTTAAGAAAAGGTAATATATATAATTTTAGGTTGTAGTCAATAATTTTCATTTCAACTAAGTATAATCAAATCAATCATAGAAATAAAAAGTACATACCGATTTTTAATCATCCTCTGTTGCTTTTTAATGGCTCTGATTTCAGCTTCACTAAAATTGGACAAATCCAAAGTGGGACTTTTTGGGACATCACTTTCCACTATGGGTGTAGATATGACACCGGTTTGAATGGCCGACATTTTTGTATCACCTTTTATCACACCTGGTTTAGAACTAATTACTATATTGCTGGGTGACGATACCTTGAAAATAAAAAAGTTTTTGTCTATTAAAAGTACCAACGAGAATTGGAAGTGTCTCAGAAATGTATTATAATGTTAGTTGAAAACACACGGAAGTGAGTATTAAAATTTGGCAAAGATTAGTCATACTCATAAATCACTATTTATCCAATAATATGTACCTTTTATATGTTTTTGTAGAGCAAAGACATAGAAACATACCTTAACATTCTGCTTATCCTGTACACCGTTATTTTTCATATGTGGCAATGGCGTTATGGCAATCATTCCTCCATTTGTACTATCAGCTGGCACTACAACACTAGGAGTGTTGTTTATAAGTATATTTGTTTTCCTTAGTATAGTGGGAACTTTCTTCTGCTCCACTACCAACTGTATCTGTTCATTTATTACTATTGGTTGCTCTTCTCTCACATTGTTTTCATTTACTACTTTGAAATAAGCATTTTTTAAGTAACCATTGCCTGGAATAAAAACAATGTCAGTGTGCTACCGTTTTTTTTGGCTTAGCAACATCTTATCCATGGATCAGTGGAATGTTTACCAAATATATTAAGAAGTTGGGGTATTATGAACCAAAAAATACTTTATTCATATGAAAATATACTTTATTTGTTTATTTATAAAGCACACAAACATAATTTCTTTATTGCACCATCTACCTGTATTTGTCTACAGACTTCTCCTTATCACCCAAAGGTGTGCCTGGAAGAAACAGCTTTAGCAATAAAGCTGCAGACTGTACTTCTAATTACTTGTATTTTTGTAGAACATATAGACTTCTTAAGGATTACCATTTACCTATCAACACTAAAAATGATAATACTTAAAAATAACAAGTTTTTAAGTGTTATCAGAGAGACTACAAGCTCAACTGACTTTTTTTTTTAGTATCATTGAAATACAGAATTTTCAGGAGATTGTTTTCATTTTAACATTAGTAACTCCATATGAAGTCTAAAATCTATAGTCTATAAGATGATGTAAGACTGAATGATGTATGTATTGTTAAAATAATTCCCATATGGAAAATTAAAACTGAAAATAAGTATCTTAAGATTAAATTGCTTCACCTTTATGTACATTAGGTGTAGGTGAATCACAAAAGCTTTCTATTAGCTGATCACATTCATCATCCTCCAATGTTACACCCTGAAAAATGATATATTATGTTAAGTCTTAATATAAGGTTATATAATCAGAATTACAGTAATAAAAATAAATATTTTATTAAGTCATCTATGTTACATCAAATAAAATTTGATATTATCTCAGAAAAGGCATCTTAGTTTCGGTTTAAGATTCTCAGATATTGAGTATTTTAGTGCTCTTTTAAAAAAATGTTACTTTACCCTTAAAACAACGAAATTTTAAGCTAGAAAATATTAACCAAATTCAATAAGTCCATACTGACAATAAGGACTCAAATAGCATCACAATTATTTACCTCAATTTTAATAACCCCATTTTCAATAGCTACAACAGGTCCCTTTCTTTCTGGAGGTCTTCCATTTATAATAGGTTCCTCTGCAGTCCAGTTTACATTAACAGGTGCTGTACAGAACAAAGTGAATTAAAAATAACCACTTTTTTAGGAATAAAGGGGTTAAAACATCATTGACACTTTGTAGACACTCCCGGATGCCTTTATATTATAGCCTATATTTAACTGTATCATGTGCTAAAACAATCTATATATATATATATAAATCATTTTAAAAATGTTTTTTGTTTGTCCCATATGTGTTCCTATACCATTCATCTGATTGCGATGAAATTTTGGTGAATTGTTGTGCGTACACTCGTGAAGGTTTCTGAATTAGTACTTAAAGACCATGCGAACAAAGTCACGAGCAACAGGTAGTAAAAGATAAACAAGGAAGGGTAGTCTTGCTCATCCTTGCTCATCTTGCAAGTGCATTGCTCATCTATACTGGGAGGAATGGGCACGCACAATGGTCACAAAGTTTGACTAAAATGCAGAAACTTACTACAATGAAGATAGATTAAGTAGTGAATCTGTTGCTTCGATTTTGTCATACTTACATGTTTTCTGTAAGAACTCTTCTACATCTTCCAGTTTCAAGTCTGATGGCTCATCGTCAAAACTGGACATCCAATCTGGCGGTGATAGTAATGACTGCTGTGCAGATATGCTACTGGAACTGACAATTAAAAATTAATCAACTATATGCAAAAAAAAATCAAATTAGAAATCGAAACTAAGATTATTATACTAGGGCTTTGCATCAGTTTTTGTATTATCAGAGAAAAACTTCAAAACAGAAAAAAAATAGTTCTGAATCTCTAAAAAGAAAATAATAAATCAAAACAAATGCTAACATTATTTAAAAAATCTGAAGTACCATAACCATTACCATATTTTATTGACCTTCTTTTTGGCTGTGTCACTGCAGTGCTATATTTTTATGGTATATGATACTCGCTATATCCCAGTGATTACTAGCTCCAATGATTCCAATCCCAGACAAAAATAAATCCAGTTTTCAGAATAGCTTCTAGTGCAAAGGGCTAGTAGGTCCTACCATAAATAATTTACTCTCTTTAACCTATCAACTTATTCACAAAATGTAGTACATATTTATTCAAATATTATTCAATTAAGCTATTCAATGATGAAACAAAATGTCATTTTATTCATTTCATATAAAATGAGTGAAAATAATATTACAATATGGGCATCAAGAAAGGCCACTTTAGACAGCTATCATATAGTCAAAGTGATCCCTATAGTCAAGTGAGCTAATGACAGTGATCAGTGATCAAAGACAAAATTTTATATGGAAGTTACACATTAGTGAATTAGTTGTTTTTTCTGAAGAATTATTAGTGATTTATTTCTTATAATAATGACACAGTTAATTAACTATTGTGAATAATATACTTAAACATTTAAATTTTAATGTTAAATTTTGTATTTTAATTTATATTTACACAATATGTATTTATTTTACCTATATTTATTAACAAACAAATTTATATTTAAA
Source organism: Sesia apiformis (assembly GCA_914767545.1). Classification (NCBI taxonomy): domain Eukaryota; kingdom Metazoa; phylum Arthropoda; class Insecta; order Lepidoptera; family Sesiidae; genus Sesia; species Sesia apiformis. Next base: position 5,868,051 of record OU611950.1, on the reverse strand, counting down.
TTAACTCCTGTAATATTTTGGACTTCACTTTTTCTTTCAGGGTTTGAGTTTATTTCATTATAAAAGTCTGATCACTATTATTTATTAAAAAAAAGTGTAGGCAGCCAGATATAACTTTGTAGTAAGATTTAAGCCTTAAAATATAATTGATAAATAATATTGTTTCCCAGATAAGTGACCTGTTTCAACAGATTGCATTTAATGAAAAGACAAATTTTATTTGTTTTTAAAGATGTGATAATTTCCAGTAATAACTTTAAGAAATATATACATACATAAAATTGTATGACCACTGATGCAAAGTTTTCATCAGGAAATTTATGAATGTCAAAGGTGGGCCATACTGTACAAACATTAAAACAGCTAGTTACATACTTTTTGGAATCATCATCACTTCCAGAGTCTGAGATACTACTCTCAAGTTGTGATGACTTGATGCTTAGTATTGGTGATATATCTCCTCCTATAGGAGGTATTAAAATTGGAGCAGCATCAGCCAATATCTCACTCGGAGATGCATCAGTAGCGTCCAATAATGATGACCATTGATAATCCTTCGTCAACTCCTCTAGAAAGTCTTCACCTTAAAGAAAGTGAAAGTAACTAAAATAACCTAAAACATACACACATGGTGGGACCTGTTAATTAAAAAACAAAAGATTAGATGCATATTGCATCACGATCCGCTGATAAGATTAAAAATGGAATAAAGGGAAACTAATTAATTGCAAAATAAATCGTTGTGATTTTTATAGTCTGTAAATTTTATTATGCCGCTGAAACAGAAAGTTTACTCAAGGACAGTACAAATACAATAAAAAATCTACCGGTAGGTCAGTATCGAGTACCGAAGCGAATTAACAAAAAGCAAAACACATTGTTTTGGACCGGAGAAAATCAGCGGAGGATTAAAGTATCAAACTATACATTACCATATAAGAAATCTTTGTTGTCTATAAGAATGTCTGTATCCATTACAATTGTTTTACTGGACCTATTAACATTTATAAGTAATCACGACCATGTGAAAGATTTAAATTCCAAATAGAGATAAACACGACTTAAAACAAGTCAAAATAACATGACAACACAGCTTAAGCTTGACAATAGAAGTGACACTGACAGTCCAACATGACGTGTTACCATACTCGAGAATGACTTTCCTTCTTGTTCTGTTTTAATGCCAGAGCTTCTGGTAAGGTTTGTTTATGCTGAATATTTAATTTCTATCAAGGAGTAGGTACACTGCGACAATAAACAACGGACTCTATTGTTGCCTTAGATTTTTTAAGTTAGATATTTTCGGTACCTTCCCTTTTCTGCACACGCGGATGTATGTGTCGGCGTTGATATTTTTTGGTACAAGTAAGTCAATGCGTAAAACAAAAAGGTATATTTAGCGATATACTCATGCCCACCGTAATGTTAAATTCAACTGTTTCTTAAACATATATCTATTTTATCTGTACTAAGTCCATATACAAGAAGAAGACTTATACAAAATAGTCTGAGTGATTAAGTTTACATATGGTTTAAATATTTATGAATATTATTTATTAACTGTAAATAGAAAGCGGCGTCGGGTGTCTGTCAATCAATACCCCAATTCAATATTTTTAATAAAATCATGATATGAAAATTGCACGGATAGGACGTGAAATGGATCGTATCAATTATCAAATGAATTTTGACAGTTCTCTTCCATTGATTGATTTGATTATTGGTTTCGTGTATTGTATCATTTAATTTTGTTTTCACATGAAATTTTAGAGGCGATAATACCGAAATGCTTCTACTTAGATATAAAATGACGTTCTGTTTAGATTTTTATTAGAATGGTTTGGTGGACGTGTTGAAACGACCGGCTGCGGAAATGTCCGTCCCTGACGATCAAGACGATTTCATTTTCCGGCCTCAGCAACATTTAGATGCAAAGTGGGTGAACCCTGACTTACAAGAGGCTCTACATATCCCTGATACACTATACTCTTTGTTCAATAGCCTCTCACAGGACAGAGAAATATACTTTACAGCTACAAATGGGCTTGTAAATGAGGCTGGAGTAACTGCTAAACTGGGGGATAGTGGAAAATATTATTGTGGTCTGAGAGTAAGTAATAAACACAAATATTTTGTTATATTTCTATGTTCGTTTTCTATTTGGTAAAAATCTCTTATCTGTTTTTATCAAGAACAATATGCACCTCTCTATTTGTTCACTCCAATCACAGGATTTACTGAACCTGAACTGGTTTTATTTTTAATTTGATTGATTTACCCTTTGTCAGATAGTGGTGAACAAGACCGTAACGAAATATAAACTGTCCCATAATGAAAGAATATTGATATTTGTTTAGGTCTAAGGATTACCAATAATATAGAAATAAAAAACATTTAAGAATGTATTTGTATGTTTTAATTGATATACAATATAAAATGTCAGCTTTATATTTATCAATAATAATTTAAAAAAAGAAGAATTAAAAATTATTATGAATATCCAATAAAACAATGAAATATAATAAGGAAGATTAGATGCAAGAGAATATTCTTCAAAAATATATAAATTCAATAAAGTTTAGAGTGTGTACTTGATTTTTTAGTCTGTTTAAACAACTATGTTTAACTGTTTAAACAACTAGTCTGTTTAACGAGAACTCAAACAAAAGGTTTTCATATAGATGAGAGTTCATAAGAGAATCCTTTCCATTTGTATATTATATTACAAATGTAAATTTTAATATCTTAGATTTATATTCATTGATGATTGATTAATATATGAGCATTATGGTTAAAATCACATTATTTTTAAAGATACTAACATGCACCTGTTGCGATGGACTCTGTGGCCCACATTCGGGATGCGCCTGTGGCCCATGCACTGCACTTTCTGATGAGGAGGAGGTCAGGCTTTCCATCCACTCCAAACTTGTTGCTCCACCCTCTTCTATCCAAGTTATTGATGATCTCAAGTGGAAGCAGGAACCAAGTAAATACTAAAATTACCAATAATATGTTTCTTACTCAGAAAAACAAATTAAATGTTAAATATTTTTTTGTTACTAACAAAAAATATTTAGCAATAACTTGTATTTAAAGGAGCAGTAAAAATACTGATCAGTAATTCATGATCAACAAATCAAAATATTTTTTTAATATAACTGTAATTATTTATAATTTTAAATTACTAAGAACATTATCACAAAGTCGACATGGGACTCCTATTTCTTTATTGTCACCAGAGAATCTAAACCTAATGGGTTCTACACACCGGCGTGTCATGCCTGTTGGCCTGTGCCAGCGGTTTTGTGTCGCCGGCCTAGCCGTACCCATGCGGCCCATGCCAGTATAAAATTAAAATAAACCCAGTGGCCTAACCCATTGACCTAAACCGCCGGTGGCTTCATTGTGTAGAGCCCTTAAATTTGCTGTCATGGACTTTATTTTTTTTACTCATTTAATTGTTTTCAATTTCAGTGTATTTCTTGATAACAATTAATTTGTTTGTAATAAATAAATAGATAGATAGAATATTCTTCATTGTGTAAAATTGCATTAAGAGATAGATTTAAAACAATGTTTACAGAAGAGACTATAACTAGGTTGTCTTATTACATTATAGCAATCTCTTGCAATGCAAACAACCTAAACTGCTGGATTATAACATTATAATAGAACTTTATAATATTATATATAATTATGAGTCATCTTAAAGCATTATTCCAAGAATAAAATTATAATTATCAACCACCCTTATTGAAGGATTTAAATACAAGGATTCAATGACTGAGAAGATACTCCAATCAGTAGCAGAATTTTCTTGTGTCTAGCAACAGCATAGTTCAATTAGTTCATTCTGTAAAGTGTAAGTGTAAGATTTTCATTTGCAAATGTTTACATAACTATCAAATCTCCCCAGAAGATAAGCTTGCCTTTTGCATATCTTTTCTTTTTATTTATTTCATGTTGTGTACAATAAATTATTAAATAAATAAATATGTTTTTGTCAAGAATGTTGTTCCTCTAATGAAAACTTTGAGAAACTTACAAGGTTCAAACAGAAAAAAAAACATTTGGCACATAAGATGTGATAACATTTGCAAATTATCAAAACTTGCTTTGTGCCTCAGTTTACATAGATTCGTATTCAATATTTTTTTATTTACCAGGTCCAGAATGCCTTCAAAACCTAATGGAGTCACTCATCTGGGAGCAACGCATGAGGGCCATTACTACTGCTGCCAGTTGTCCATTTGTGTCTCAAATACGACGTCTAATAGTCCTTTGCAATAGACACCTTGTAGCAGTTATTAGGTAAATCTTGGGACTACTTTATTGCTTTCACTGTGTTATTAAATAACTTGAAATATTAGAAATGTATGTGAAAATCTTTAATAATACCAGATATAATAAGTTACTAAAACTCTAAATAGTATGCAATATAGAAGAATGAAGTTATTCTTTAGTAGTGATATTTAACTATATGTGAAAATGAGATAGCAACAAATCCCCACCGCATCTCCTTCTTATTTTTATTCTCATGCTCATATCTACCTAATTTTCTTCTTTTGAAACAATAAAACAATCAATTACCCATTACCATATTGTATCATCATCATCATTCCTTTCTTAGCCAACTTCGATAACATAAGCTTGCTGTCTCAGTTTGCAAGTATGACAGTCTTTGGAATTATATAGGTTATTAAATGGAATTATTACAGGAGGTGACTTACCAAGTAGTGGACCTTTTACAATTATTAAAAAAACACTATAATTGCATTCAATTCATAAGTGGCATATTATGTTAAATTGTAATGACTTTGTGCAAAACCAATTATTAAGTAGAATCTCTATTCTACCATACCATGTATCTGTAGAGAGATATCTAGAGATACCATGTATCTCTATACATGGTAGATAGATACATAGAATATAGAAATACATTTTCAGGGATCAAAATCATCACAAAGAAACCAAAAGAGTGAAGTTAGATAAGAAACCTCCACATGCTGTTAGTAATAGAGCTCTTAGTGCACTGAATAAGCCAGTTGTGCTTGGTGAAGAAGGTCAGGAACACAGTGAGGAACATTCCGATGATTCAGAGAGGTAATGTGATTTACTAGTTGTATAGACATAAGATCATATCATAGGATTTACTTAGGCTAATGTTTTAAATTTCATTTATAAAAGATAAATTTTAATACTTTGACAAAAACTTTTAAAAGTATTATTTTCATTTTGTTGACAGTGTATGATTTATAGTACTTAGCAACTGAACAATGTCCAGATTATTTAGGATCAATTCCCATCTTCGGAGTGGCGGAAATGCGAGTAATAATTATACTTACGGTTATACAATTAATCATAGACAATGAATAGAATTAATGGAATATAACGTTTATTATTCATATCTAATTAATATGACGACTGACGATTGTTTAACTGAAAAATTATTTATCTTAAGTTTAATGGTTTTAATATACGGTTGAAAATGGCATAAACATAAAATACATCGAGCGACTGTAAGCGACGCCCGGTGCACGCGACCATTTTTAGTCATCCATTAAAAAATTTTATGATGACCTTTAGTTGTTATCGTATTGGTTGTTTTGCGGCTTCTCAGTAGGTGAGAATTGGCTATAAGTGAGTTCATAGGGGCCTGAATGATCCAGAGACACGAACAGATAGCAACTGATATGCCTATTTCTTATTGGTTTGTTTTATTATAATTGCCCCAACATTTATCTATCAAGACGCGTTTTTAATGTGGTTACAGTTGGGGATTGCGGAGTCTGTTAGTGAGTGTATTTCGGTGATAATTTATTCCACTTCTTACCGTTTATTTTCAGTTTTATTAGTACCTGGTGCAATAATCGTATTTGAAATAATTCTTTTAAATAATAAATTTATATTATTATATTAATTTAATTATTATTTTATTTTAATCAAAATATCATTTAATCATGAAAAAATATTAAGTTGGTTATTGTTATTGCTTAGAAGTTAGTTGCAAGTGAGAAAAAGAACACACTACTTATTGTTCAAGTAAATATCACAGTAGTGCCATGCTATTCGTGCGTGACAGTGATAGTTCCCTAACTGAAATACCCTCTAACTCATATTTATGTAATTAATTAGCTATATTTATCTAATTTGGGACATATCTTATTAACCTTTTGAACGCCACGCTATAGACGCATGAGCAGTACCCTGGACGCCACGCTGAAAACTCATTGCAATCGACGACAAAAATCGTAGATTCGAAAAATATATCGATAAAACATGTAATTAGTTTTTGTAAATACCCATTTTTCAATAATAAAACTATATAGAAATATAAGAGTTTTATTCAACTCACTAATTATTCAATAATATCAATATTATTACTCTTAAATTTACAGAGTAATCAACCATAAAATCATATAATAGAACCACAACAAAATGATCAAAATCACTACATGCCCAGCACTACTCTGTGTTGTGACGTAATCTGCTGTCGGCAATAACCGACATTGGCGTGGCTGGCCAACACCTACTACTAAAGAAGGCCGGAGCGCTGACGTCAGAGGAGAGGCCTACGTCATCAATATGAGGCCATACAATATCGCATAGAAGCCAGCGCCGCGGGGCTCGCGGCCACTAACGTAAACTTGATGTCCATGAACATTTATTAAGTTCGTTGTTGTACAATGTAAATTAGATGTCATTTTTAATATTGCTTCTAAATCGGTTTGATTATAAATGTTTTTGAATAAATATAAATAAGTAAATTAGATTAGACAAAAATTTGTATTTTAATGGACAAACCATGATTTTACTCATAGTAAAATCATGTATTTGATTATAGACAATAATCGATTACCCAACTCCATAAACACATTATAATGTCATCTGCAAACGTCTTTATCAAAAGCGAGTGTAAACTGTTTGTATTTTTCGTTTTCTTTTTTTTTCAACATAAATATGGTGAATAAATGTTGTATCCCGAATTGTAAAACGAATTATTAAAGTGGTAAAGGGGGAGTAGTATTTTCTTTTCCGCGAGATGAAGATCTCAAGAAGAAATGGACTTGTGCTGTTAGACGAGACAACTTTCAACCAAGCAAACACTCAAGAGTAAGTTTTTATTTTATTTATAATATTGTCCATTTATCTTTGTATCACACAACATCTAACTATTTGTACTAACATTAACTATTTTCGTACAGGTTTGTGAACTCCATTTCACAGAAAAGGATATTCGCCGTACTGCTGAGAAGTATGACGAGAAATCTGGCAAGAAAATAATTGTTAACTTAGAAAAACCGCGTTTGTATCCTAGTGCAATACCGTCATTGTTCCATAATTGCCCCAGTTATTTAAGTGCTCCCAGACATTCAAGAGAAAATGTGGAAGAAAAACGTTTACGCATTGAAAATAAACATTTAGAATCTGTTATTAGTGAAAGTATTCAGACGCAAAGTGAATATGAAAATAGATACATGTTCAGTGATTTTAGTGAATTTTTGATTTGTTTATCTAAATGTGAGGTAAGTGGAGAATGGATAACTGTTAAAAAAGACGATGTAGTTATATTTGTTGTCATTGCATTTTCAAGCACTCCGAAAATATCAGTGTGCAACTTTTGATCACAATTTAGAATTGAAATTGTTTAAGAATCACAATGAAGTAAAGAAGTTTGGTGGGGAAACTTATCCAAAAAAGATTAATAATATTAAAGATATATTTGCAATTTTATATGACTTTGAAAGCCATAGTGAAACTGCAATGTCGTTTGAAGATGTTTGTCAGAATGCTCTTAAAATGTTACAAAATTCAAATAAAGATCATGATGAAAATAATTACTTTAGATCATTTAGTAAAATATGCTTACACTTTAAATGTAAAATCTTTAAATCCATCTAGCATTGAACGTCAAAATGTTCAATTAGCATTAAATATATTTAACAATCATATATACAATGGTTTAATTGCTATTGGTTCGCAGAATAATTTACCAAATTATTACACTACCGCTGTTTTTATAGACATCATCTTAAAGTGGTGGAATACAGTGAATGTTAAAACTTTGTATAAAGACAAGCGATTAATGGATAATTATATGTCACCCCTCTCACCCAATGAAGACAATTATAATTTTTTAATTAAATGTCTTGCTTGGTTAGATCACTGGGCAAATTGTCAGTGTGTTGGCTATCAACTAACAAAACAAACACATTTAGCATTTAGTCATTCTACATATGCCCTAATCCAATTAACAGATTACTGTGTTAATGAATTAAACTTTAAATTTTTATTGCCTGGTAAAATTCAAACTGATAGTTTAGAAGACCGCTTTGGAAAATATAGAGGTATGGCTGGGTCTCAATATTTAATTTCAATGAGACAGATATATGAAATTGAGTCTAAACTCAGAATCCAGTCTTTACTGCCCTTAACTTTAAAATCTCATACTTTTGGACAATTTAATGTTGATGTTACAGACTTTACAGACAATATTTCTGACAACCATAGTGATAATTGCAATTTAGTAACAGAACACTTAAATTTTAATATCTCTGTATCTGAACAAGATTTCATAAATACTAAAAATCAGTTACCTATTCTCACTTACATTGCTGGTTACTGTACACAAACATTGCTTAAAAAAAATTGCTGCAAATATTGTTATTGTTACTTAGTTGTATCAGATAAAGAAATTAATGTTGATAAAAATTGTAATTATGAACTAATAAAAAGTTTAGATAGGGGAGGATTACTACTGCCACATAATGATGTTGTTAATTTAGTTCTGTTTAGTTATATTGTAGTGAATAAGTTAATTAGTATGGAGTTTGAACAAGGGTTTTTGAATTGTCAAAATCAAAGAAAAGTTGTAATAAATATAACATCTTCAATTGTAGCTCGTGAAGATTTCTTTCTTTCAGATTTTTATTGCAATGTACCAGAGCACTCTGTGAGTATTATTATGTATCATGTGATAAAAACTTCTGCAAATATATTGTTAAATAATTATATTAAAAAGAAAAATGATATTATTAGTGTAAAGCCAACAAAAAAGAAAAGAAAGTTGTGTACTCTATCAAAATAGGTATTGTAATAAAATTAACTTGTTACCATTTTATGGGTAAGTATGTACTTGAAATTGGATAATATATTATTCCAACATTCTTATCAACAGTGATATTATATAAATTTAAATTGTTATTTTTGTAATTCAATTTTATAATGAAGTTTCAGTTTGGTCCTTAAGAATATGATATTAATTTATACAAGGAGTTATAATAAATACCTGCTTGCATAAATTACTATAGGTACCACTTTTGAGTTTTTTGCCGATTCTTCTCAAAAGTTGTAATCGAATCGGTGGATTAATAAAAAACATTTTTTTTATTTTAGTACATGTAAAATTCTGTTGTTTTATTTGATATGCCTACCTATTATAATATTTAAAATGATAATAAGAAATCTTAAATCTATTATATTATAAAAATAATACTAAGAAAATCTCAAATCTATATCACAATTTGAAAATAACTACAAATATTTTAAACTTCGTCAAAAAATGAATGCGCGCGGCATGCTTGACTGCGCATCGGCCTCATATACGTGACGTCACGCGACCAGCGCTCCGGCCTTCCTTTAGTAGTAGGTGTTGGGCTGGCACGGCTTTTTTTACGTGCCTCGGATTCGAGTTAGAGTTGGTCGGTCTAGTGTCGATTATTAATAAATTTGTATTTATTATTTATACACATAATTCATTTTATTTTTAATCAAAATTTATGAACCCTTTGTTGTTTTGCGGACGGGTATTTTTATTTTGTATGAAATGAAAAACATTTTTAAATCAGTCTTTTAATTGTGTTACTTAAAAACTTAAACTTAAAAAATTACTTAAAAATCAACAAAATTTTAGTACAGCTTTATATTAGACGACAAATGACAAATTTTACGATTATAATTGTTGATTATTCGTAACACTTGTCTTTTTAAGTTTATCAATTGTAAGTACCTACTCTAGTTTTTACACAGACAAATTTGTTTTTGGTACGGAATAGTATAACTCGGAATAGGCACCCCGTTAGTATAATAAAATAATAATTAAAACTTGTAATAAATATGACCACTGTAGAGACCACCGTGATTATAGTATTACACGACGCCACCATGTTGAGTAGTTTCTTTGTTGTCGGAGAGTTCTTTTGTTTGAATCCGTCTCTAGTGTTCAATGAAATTTACATGTTTTGGTACATTTAGTGTATTATTTACTACATTCAGTAAACAATACACTAAATTCGAATTTTACAAGTAAAATTTATAATTTAGTTAAAAAAGTTGCACTTTCTTAGGGATTTTTTTTAAAAACTTGTGTTAGCTTAAATAATAAATTGTAATGCATACCAAACAATAGAAAAGGTTATCTTTTTAAAAAAAGGTAACATTTACTATTTCGATCTTTGTATAAATACAATTCATATTCATAAACAATTAAGTGCACAACTCGCGCGCAGAGTACGTGCGAAATCGTTTGGCGAACAAAGGGTACCTACGCCATTTTTGATAGCGCTCGGCTAGGTTAGGTGATAGATTAAAGTACGTAATAAGTAAAACGAACTCCATTCCTCATTGTACAAGGGTCAATACGAACACATCTCAGTTGAACGGAACATAGTGATGGTTTGGTTGGCTCAATCTAGTGCATAGTACATAGATATCGTTGATAAAAAAGAAACTTAGGTAAGTTTAATTATCTTCGTTTAATGATTCCGATTCGGAAAATTTGTCGTCGTCAACTCCTTCTAATATGCGAAGGAGTTCATCCGTGCTCATTTCATTGTCACTCATTTTTATTATCACACACTTATAATTAACTTTAAAAAAATAATAATAATTGGACAACTCTAAAAACAGTGGGCACTGTTGCGCCCACTTGCGCTTATGACGTCACAAGCGAGTTGTCTAATGCCGACGATGGCGTACAGGGGACTGCTAATCGGTGTTGCGATAGGGATGCGCAAGGGTTGAGATTAGGGAATTGTCGTAGCTCCTGGCATTGTTTCATTATCCTGGCATTGTTAGATTTAGCTTTTGATTTACACAGATACCAGTAACTGCAAAAAAAAAAAATGTTCCGCATGAAATTTTCGTATAAATCTCCTTAAATTTTTAATGTTATTAGCTACCTTTGAACATCACTAGCGGTCGGCTAGTGCCGACTGTGGCGTGTGAGGACACTCCGTTTTGAAGACTTAATTTCTTATTTTTTATCATCAAATTTCCCAATACCAAAATACATAATTCAATTTGTTTAATTCAATTAAAATACTAATGGGATTCAATTTTTAATATATGTAAATAAAACAAACAGAAGTAATGATTTAATATCTTTATTTCGTATTTTCGTGACCAACATTTTTTGTCGGCTATTGCCGTCGTTGGCGTCCAGGGCAAGTTTTCTTTTGTCGGCTATAGTCGACGGTGGCGTTCAAAAGGTTAAAATGCTTTCTTTTCTGTTGAATAAGAATTGCATTTATTGATGGACTGTTTAATGTTAGTGCCAGGTGTTATTAGCTATGGTTAGACCCGAAACAGTCTATCCTGATCAGGCATATAATATGCAATAAAAAAACTTTATATTTAACATTTTAATATCTCACAATGAATTATTAATTTAGTAATACTACCGTGACATACCATAACATAATTATAACATTAAACTTTCAATTTTCAAATTGATAAATGATTACGTTCTAATTTTAATTGTAACAAAAAAAAACTCATCCCGATTATAATAAGCCTGTTCAATGAGCCATCGTTTTAAATGATGTTTAAATTTATTAATAGGAAGATTTTTAACATAATTCGGGTAGTTTATTATATTTTCGAATTCTAAAGATACTTTTCCTATAAATTACAGTTCTAATCAATGGTAAGTATACTAAATCTTTTTGTCTTAACGGAACATTCCTTACACGTACGTCTGATATCTTTTTAAAAAATTCATGATCATTAACAAATAAACTTCACGATTCCTCCTTAAACAGCGATCTAATGGACTCGTCACTAGCCTTACCGAACATTACTCTCAAGCATCGCTTGTGTAAAAGTGTTACTTACATTAACAGAGTTACCCCAGTATAATACTCCATACAACAACAAAGGGTATACTTGTATATTACCATAATAAAAGGTTTTAGCAACGTCAACTGACGCCACATCTACCAGTACTGACAAAGCAAAGCAATAGCTTGATATCTTACTACTAATATTCTTTATATGTTAATATTATTATAAGCCACAAAACATCAATTTCAGGAACAGTTAACTACCCTATTCTGAAATTAAATATATATTGCAAGTTTTTGAAAGTTATTCCTTATATCTCTAAATATGATAAAAATTGAACTACTTCTGATTTTAAAATGCGCATCTATCGTTACAGTGCCTTAGGCCTAGCCCGTGTTGGCGCACGGGCGGCGCTCCGCCTGGCTCTATCTCTGGTGCGTCGCGCGTGGCGATGCGGTGAGGAGGCGGATGTGTGTTCGGCGTTGTTGCGGGACGCATTAGACGCGGTACGGGCACTTCCCGATGCGGCACTATTTGCGGGCGCCGGTGCTGCGAATCAAGCGCCAAGATCGCAAAAGATATGGGCCGAAGTCGTTGATAGTGCCGCTAAGTTCCTGCATCAAGTTGTTACTGGGTATGTTACATTTATTAGATAGACGAATAAATGGGTTGGTAGGTAGATATGTAGATAAACTTTTATTGTATATCAACACTTGTTGCAAAAGAGAAGAATGTAGTTACATATTATTAAATTACTATATGGGGGTTCTAGACGCGTGAATTTTGAATTATTTTTCTTTGAAATAAAGTTTTAAGCACAAAGTACACAAAATATAAATATAAAAAAAAACTAGATTTTACACTACTCCTGTACTCCTGTACTAACAGGAGTACAGAATTCCAAAATAGAGAGTAACAATTTATTAATTTTGACAACCTTATTGCAACATTTTGCTTGTTATTGATTTTTGGCTCTGAGGATTTTCGAACTCACGGTTTTACGAATAAGAGTCGAGAACAAAAAAGTTATTTTTTTTGTTTTCCTTGATATCAATTGTGTTTCTTATTTCCAGTGAAGTAGGGTGTAATGTCCCACTAGGCGACTGGAGGACGTCCCTCTGTGTGTGGGTGGAGCTGTGCGCCAGGCGGGCCGAGTTGCCAGCATTGTTAAAAGCCGCTGATGTGTTGGTCACGTTACCGCCTCGACAAAAAAGGCAGCTTAATAATAGGTAAAATTACAATATTTTTAATAGAGTACGTCATAGTGACTCTTGTTCTACTTTGTACTTGCAGTTATCACTTTCTATATTTGCAACTTACTAAACCTAATGAAATAAAATATCTATAACTGAGAGGTAAAGGGTAATAAGACCCTTGTCCCCAGCCCTTTTATTACCCACTGCTGGATTTGGACCTCCTCATGCATATTGTCTTTTGTGTGAGGGATAGGACAGGATTGTCTTTAGATGCTATGCTGACTAAGAGCGTTCCAGAGCCCACTCTTTCAGAGGTACTGTAGTTACTCAATGCTTGTGGTACCGGCTTTGTTATCCCTTATTCGCCTTTTACTACACGCGAAGAATTGGGGTGGTGGAACATTGAAACTAATTTTGTAAACGCCTAAATATTGTATGATTTATTTATGACTAGTTTGTTTACATTTGTTATGCTTAGTGTTGTAAAATAAGCATTGAGCGGTCGAATGCTGAGTGAGCATTATAATGAATGTTTAAAACTCGAGTATTTTAGTCCCAATTTTTAATGTTTGATGGTCCTTTACTTGTAGTTCGCTTGTGTTAACTTGTGCTTAAGCTGAACTCTAAAACGCTTAAGATTAAGGTTCTTTAAGGCTAACGTAGCGTTTAGCGTCCATGCAACACTAGTTTTGCTGCTACAATTTTAGAAATAAGTACAATCTTTATTCATAATGCGTTTAAATACAATTACTTACCTAAATGTATTTTTGTAATTACAGAATAACATTAGAAGAGCGTACTGCACCTTTAGGACCATTCCTGAGACGCATGGCGAAAGTCGCAGCTCCTGATTCAATCGTTAATGTGGACACAGAATTCACTGAATCCGAAAGTAACCCCACTGAATTATATCTCAAGTGAGTATTATTGAATTATCTATAAAAGCTGAATTCATTCTTAATTTAAAAAGCTAAACGTTTTTGTTTTGTTTTCAGGGACCTAAACATACCTTTGGGCGATGGCCTAATGGGTGTAAGAAAGGCTGGTATTGCACTGCTGTGTCATTTGGATCGGCTTGGGGCACCTTTACTGCCTCCTTTGAAGGGTTTCGTCACCGTAAGTATCCAAACAATAGAGGAATTTGAACATGAAATTTATTTTTGTTTGTTTTCTTTGGTGTTACTATATTTTACGAGTCTTACTTTCTCCACTATTTTTTCCTAGTGCCTGTATTCTTTGTTTTCTTCTTCCATGCTTTTAAAATCCATGTTTCCATTTTAAGGTCTTTTAAAATCCCCTCATTAATCAATAATCACACATCTAATCAATTTTCTAAATGGGTCTTTAAGGCGTATGTTATTTTATTCTACATACACTCAGTCTCGACAATCGTGACTATAAATGATGCAACCCAATCAATAATAAGTAATCATTAAGTCTTCTTCAATGCAATCAATCTATATTTTCCTATGTCTGCATCTTGGTCTTTTTTACTACTGAGTCCATCCTATCATCATCACTTTTGCATTTCAAAAATGATTGTACTTAGACAGTAAAAAAATATCTCTTTTTTGCACAGTAAAACAAAATAAGACTAAAAGAAATTGTAAACACATAAAATATACAACGGCGGTCTTATGGCTGTAAGTGATCTCTGCCAGACCTTTGAATAGAGAGGAAACAAGTTATTTTTTTTTACAGTGTACAGAAGCAGCCCAAGAAGTGGTTTTAGTAGGATCAGGTTCTGTACCATTGGAAGGATTAAAAGTTCAACAGATCGCATGTGCAGAAAAATTAGCTTTACTACTAACCGAAGAAGGCACAGTGTACACGTTACCCTACGATACGAAGAGGCCGCAAGCAGTTCCTGGTATTTGTTTCTATTAATTCACTTTTTAAGTTAAAATGCAAAGATTATTGGAATAGCTAGAGGAGTCTGATATCTTCAATATCAGTCTGTAACTATGTGCCTCAGACCTTCCCTTCAGTTTTACGTAATTATCTAGCATGGGAACGCAGTGTAGACTGGTGGCTAGTAGGTACCTTTAAATAAATTTAATCTGGAATTATATTAATGTGGTGTTTTGTGTCCATATACAACTTTATCTGTTTTGTTCACAACATGCTCTTGGGTTTAATGGACAAGACGATCTAAACCAATCTCTTTATTCTTAGCGCGGTATGACTTAATTCTACCAGTTATTATGGATCCACTTTTACAAATTATGGTGCCTTCTCCAATTGTCGTAACAAATTATTACTATTTTAGGAAATTCGTTTGCAACATGAGCATTTGATAATGTTGACTACCTGTTTCTCCCCTTCCTGTAATAGCTGCAAGAGCATGCGTAGTCATTTCCCGACATAACCGTAATCGCCCCTTTTTTTATCCACTTCTGGACATGGGCTATCCCATCCACATTGTCTTGTGCATGAGGGATGTATGACCTTAAAACGCTACACTGGACAAGCGGTTTGCCGAGTCCACTTCAGAGATTTCTCAGGGCTTGTGGTAGCGACTTTGTTATCTCTTATTCGTCTTTCACCACATCCATGCGATATGACATTTTGCAACATACGAACGCTAAAAATATTGCAAATTGCAAATATATTTTTAAATATCAAAAACGTATTTCTGTCAGTTTTACCACCCACCATCAAAGATAACGCCTTGTGTTTTACAATATTGTTATCGTTTACGTTAGGTCTAGAGAACAAGACGATATGCCAGGTGTCGTGCCATGCGGACGGACGGCACTTCCTGTGCCGCTCGTCGTGTGGCGGCGTGTGGTCGTGGGGCAACGGCGAGGGCGGGCGGCTCGGGCACGGCGACACGGCGCCGCGCGACGCGCCCGCGCCCGTGCACCACCTTGCGCACCACGAGGTGGTGCGGGTGGCGGCCGGACTTACCTGCAGGTCAGTATGTAGTAACTTACGGACCTAAGTTCCAGTTTCTTTTATTAATCATGGCCGTGATACACATGCATGTGACTTGAACCAAAACATACCAGTACGTTGAAAATACGTGTTACTGGCATGTGTATTCAGATTTAGACAGTCAAACGCATGCATTTTAATAGTACATTTTTTAGTGTGCGTGTGCCCACTGTGGGGAAGCGGGGAGGGAAACTCGCATGTCAGCTTATACTTCGTGTCATTTAGCATAGCAATAGCGGTCATTGCCTTGGCTTTCACCCTGTACATTATGATGTCAACGTGGCTGCCGCAACGATACGCTAGCGGTAGCTATTTTCACTCATTACGAGGAACATTGTCAAGTGCCGCCATCGTAAATACATTAGTAGGGAGGTGAGAATGCTCGCTATTGCCATAATTACTATAGAACGTCGAAATGTGTTTGCCAGTATCTCGCATGCCATATCTTTTTATGAACCTCCATTTTGTGGTCTTCAACTGGCACTCGTTTCTAGTAACTGTCACGCTTCTTACTAGCATTGACTCGTTATCACTTGCTATTTATTGGTATGTCAGCTAATTCCACCCGACGTGTTTCTTTACCGGCATGTGTATCACGGGACTTAGTTTATCTCTTTTAATATTTTTTTTTATTTACAGTATGATTTATATCTTTCTTTATTTCCATCATCACTTGCATTAACACTTTTCCTCTTATTCTAGTTATCGTAATGCTTCTACTAAATATACTAAATAAATATTACTAAATATAATCAGTTTTGGCATCTTAGGCGTCGATATTTCGAGTATAGTCGAGTTTCAGTCATCTGGAGAGCAAGATAAACTTGCTAGTAAAAAGCTCAGTGTAATGAGCTTGGGAGGGGGAGAGTGCACGCTGCAATCCAACAGCCGCTGGGCGCATTCGACTGGCCACGTTACCCCTCTCTCACAGAAGACTACCTTGAAATGTACTGCATTTCCCACTTTATCTTATTTCCCTAATGTACGTACGTGTTTCGGTAGTGAATGAGATATGCCAGAGCCCATTCCCATCTTATCCCTCCCCTTTTCCCCAACCCTTTCTCCAAATCCATTCCTTATTCTGCAAAGGTAGGCAGCGCATCCGGGGACGTGCCAACGTTTGTCATTTTGGACTAATGTTAGCATGTATCACGGATGTCTATGGGCTACAGTATCCACTTACCATCAGGTGGACTGTATGCTCGTCTGCCACCTTCGCCCATAGAAAAAAAAAATTAATAGAGCGAAGCAGTACTTCTCTCCAGGACAACGCAAGTTGTATAAATATAAACCTTTATAAATCTCAAGTTAGACCCCACATGGAGTACTGCTCACACTTCTGGGCCGGTGTACCAAAGTACCAGCTGGCCCCTTCCAGCTCCGTCCAATGACGCGCTATGCGAATTGTCGACGATCCTACTCTCACAGGTGGTTTAGAATTGCTCAGCATCCGTAGAGCATAATGGGGAATGTTCTGAAGAGCTTTTCAATTTGGTACCAAGTTCGAGTTTTTATCATCGTACCGCTCGTCATCCTCGTGCGATTCATCCGCAGTTCATCAATTTTACAGTGCGATTAAAAACACACTTTATATCGCAAACCCCAAGGTTGTTGCATGAACTGTCAGCTGAGGTATTTCCGTCACGCTACTATATGGGGCTCTCTCTTCAAGAGAGCTGTGAACAGGATTCTGCAAGGTCGACAGCGCACCCGCAAGCCCCCTGGTGTTGCAAGGGTGGCCACTTACCATCATGTGGCACTCGTCTGTCATCTATTATATAAAAAAGAAAATGAAAACTTATGATGTGTATATATATCGTATATTATATATCACGTAATAATGTATACTGTACACCATCTACCCGTGTTCAAAATATTTATTTCATCTCCACCCAAAGGTTGTTTGACAGAGATCGCTTTTAGCGATAAGACAGCATTTTGTGTCTACAATGTCTGTTATTGTTTGATTTTATTTTTGGTGTGCAATAAAGAGTTTTATCTATCTATCTATGTGTTTTTACAAGGCCTGCTGACACATAAGTATAAGATGTACATTGTCAGCCTGGCAGAAATAGTATCTTAATCAAGTGTGCGTGGTTTGTTATAATAATGTGCGTAACAATACCTACTAAAACAAATAAGCCGCTTCACAAATTCACATGTTAATGTTTATTGGAACTCCGGGCCTCTAATTGAAAATGTGTACCATTTGACAATTGGCTTTGGTTTCAGTTCTCGTTTGCGACACTTCCTCATCAATATACTGCTCTAGCCGAATAAACAGGTTTATTCTACAGTATTATATTTTCGCGGTCGGTCCTACCTAACCACTTATAGGATAAGTTAATAATGAGATGTAAAGGAGTTTGTATTTATGGGAACACTTGATTGACCAATACTATACATGCAAGTGTCTGCTAGACTTCCAAAAATACTGTTAAATGCTTACTGGGAATGCTCTTCTTGATTTTTAACCTATTAAATCTCATACACAGTGCAGCGATTACATCTCGCGGAGCTCTGTACACATGGGGCAACAACACACACGGTCTCTTAGGACACGGCACTATAGAGAACTGCCTCACGCCGCAGCCCGTCGCCTTCAACGCGCACAACATCGAGCGGGTCAAAGATGTCGCTTTAGGTATTGTTATCTTATCTTCGAGATATATATTTATTGTTTTATGTACGTATAAATATTGGGACTGAAGCGCCGACAGATTATGATCGAGTCATATATTATCAGCTACAAGATATCACTGTAAGTCATGTAAAAATATTGATAGATGTTTGCGAACATACCTTTAATCTACTGTATTTATTCTTATTGTTAGTTACAACACATAACAAATCGTGGAGTTTTATATAAATATATATGTCCCTTTCTAATCAAATCATTTACTAGGCGGATTTCGAAAAGAATAACTTGGACGACGTAGACCCTAACCATGCTCATATAAGTCCATACAAAAAATATTTTTATCTTTCTCTTAACGTTTGGCAAAATAATTTGGTTCTGAATCATGACAAGACAGGCCTTTAAGCGAGTTGGTGGTGCACTCTCAGAAATAGTGTGCATTGGTTTTAACGCTAAGTTAATAATAGTGTCAGTATATAAGTATCTATATAAAGATTGTTTTTATCCTTCTGGAAAATGTGAGGAACAATAACAACACTATATTCTATTCACATCAAGAGAAAGGTCCAATGTAGCATAATAGCGTTAATTAGTTAATCGAAGAATGTTGCTTCTCATAATTCATCAATAGGTGACTGATAATGAAGACATCGTTTTTTTCTTGAACAGAGTATAGAGATTGTCCGCGGTTCCTCTACAGTTTGTATACGTTTAGTAGTAGTGAAACAGTATCAGATACACACCACGAGGGGTCTTGGCGTAAGTTATCCCCAGTTGAAAAAGTCGTTTTTTTTGTTAAAGGTTGGGGTCTACAAGGGCAGACGGTTTGCTGTACTTGGGAGGGCACAGTACACGTGTTCGGCGCCAACGAGGCCGGTGTGCCTCGTGCATTGACCTCCCTCTCCTCCGTACGCGTTACGAGGGTCTACAGCGGATACCAATGCCACGCCGTGCTCACTGACTGGTAACTTGTACTGTACTTGTAGTTGTTAAACGTTGGGGTCTACAAGGGCAGACGGTTTGTTGAACGTGGGCCCTCCCACGTTCAACAACACAGTGCATGTGTTCGGTGCTAGCGAGGCCGGTGTGTCGCATGCACTGACTTCTCTCACCTCTGTACGGGTCTTCAGCGGATACCGGTGCCAGGCCATGCTCACTGACTGGTTACATTGCTATACTTGTAGTTGATTGACTCAGCCATAAGCGTAGCCGCCGTGGGACAGGGTGGGGCGCTTGTCCCCCCTGGCTTAGAGAAAAGAATAAGTAACAGTCTTTCTGCATTACACATTTTCTATTTAAAATTATAGGAACGTTATTTCCTTTGTTCGCCTTGGATAAAATCCTAAGGCAGTTCGCATAAAACAATGAATAAGACTGGCGCGACATTCACCGAGCGATAGCAAACAAGATCTCAAAATATTAGATAGTCGGATAAGTTCGCGGCCTTTTTATAGTGAAAATAATAGACTTTTTTTGTATTACATAAATATTTATTGAACGGAATATTGTCCATTTAATTCGACATTTCTTTTGTTCGTTCTTTCGCCATTTTTATGGCAGAGCCATTATCCCATCGCCATAAATTTTTTGGGGTTTATGAGCGAAAAACTGATTTAAATGGTTTATACAGTCTTCTCTCGAATGTAATATTACTTCACTTAGAGAATTTTGTAAAGGGTGGAATAAACGATAATTCGAAGGTGCTATGTCTGGACTTTATGGAGGATGCATTAAAACTTCCCAGCCAAGGTCCATCAATTTTTGTTTAGTCATTGTCGTAATGGAAAACTACACCTTTTCTATTCATTAATTCTGGGCGTTTTTTTCAAGTCCTTGTTTCAATTTTACTAATTGCTGATAGTAGGCATCAGAATTAATCATTTGGCCATGTGGCAAAAGCTCGTAATACACGATGCCGTTCCAGTTCCACCACACATAACATGATTTTGTTCGGAGTGAGGTCTGACTTTGGTATTATTTGTGATGGCTCACCTCGCTTAGATGAAGTTCGTTTTTCAACATTGTTATCGTAGGAGATCCACTTCTCATCGCCTGTTATCAGTCTCTTCAGAAATGGATCGATTTCATTTCGTTTTAGCAACATCTCTCACATGGAAATTCTATTCACCAAGTTCCTGTCATTTAAATCATGAGGCACGCAAAAGTTAGATCTTTTTTTATAAAAATCAGTTTATCCAGGTGATCAAAACTGCTGAATGGTGAATGCTAAGCTCTTCCTTAATTTGATGACTGCTTATGCGTCGATCTGCTTCAATTTTTTCAATGGTAACATCAACATAATTACCTTAATAGGGCGACCACACCCAGGAACATCATTTACATCAAAATTACCAGACCTGAATCGACTGAATCATTTTTTGCAGTAGTTTTAGATAAAGCATCTTCTCCGTAAACACCACAAATTTCTTTTCAAGCACTAGAATCATTTTGTAAAACATGCTTTTTCGAAAAAAAATTGTAAAACATAGGTATCTAATTTTCTCCTTATTAACTTTACAAAAAAGTCAGCTGTCAAACGGTATATCACTATCCCGTCAGTGATCAGTATTGCCAGAAATATAGCGCGCTAAAATCATAAATTTCAAAAAGCTGCGAACTTTTCCGACTACCTATTAACATATAAAGGATAAGTTGTTATATGTTCAGGAGGTACTTAAACAAATGGATATAAGTGAGTGGAAGGCAATCACGGCGCTATCGTAAGGAAATACATCCTGAGGTCAGCACATAACGGGCATTTATGCCGTACGTTAAAGGAGTGATGGACAAAGTTGGAACAGCATTAACCGAAATACTCCATTATGACTATGTATATACACCGTCCTCCAAAGTAGCAGAAAACCTACGCACACCAAAGGATGTAATACCCTATCAGATGCTAGGTGTCTATAAGATAAACTGTAGCTGTGATAGTTCCTACATAGGCCGAACTTAGCATACCTACCGTAGGAGAAAGGCTGAAAGAACATATTACAGCTGCGAAGAATCGCCGGACGAATAAATCGGCGATAGCGGACCATGTACTCAACGCCGAGATCAAGCACTAGATCAAGTTCTATCTAGAACTCCACAGTGAAAAAATTATCGCCATATCAAAAAAATCGAAATTTCAATCGAGAAGATGGATACAAATTTCCTCGACATGGAATCCAGTGATTAATAAAATTAAATCTCGCGATTTTTCGTCTGAAGTTACTTCCGATGTTGTGAGTGTTGTATACCACAACTTTCCGGACTATGAAGACTAAATGCGGATTGTTGATGAAACTGCTCGCAACTGTCGACGTGGAGTGCTCGCCCGCCTCTTCAGTCAGCTCGTGATCATGGCTGGTGTAACCCAATCGAAACGTCGAGTAAAATCAATAAGGTAAACATTCGCGTTAAGACCCGTTTAAATAGATAAATACACGATTACTTCACTGAAGTTTCCGATTTTAGTGTGCGTGATTTAATACGTTTTTTATATTTCCAGTGGCCAAGTTTACACATGGGGCGAAGGCGGAGGTTACACACTTGGACACAACACAATGGAATCTGTTAAAGTGCCAAAATTAGTCGAAGCTCTTCAAGGTAACTAGACATAAACTTCATTTATTTGTACATGGTTTTTGTTGTATTCCAAGATGCTTAAGATTTATTTTTATTCTGAACAGGTATAAAAATAGTAGATATATCTTTGGGCGTGACGCACGGCATCGCGATATCGTCCGATGGCGCGGTGTACGGCTGGGGCAGGCACGAGCGCGCTAAGATATCCCTGATGGTGCCAACCTTGTTGCAGGTGCTCAACCCCTCCTTCAAGGCCAATGGTAAGGGGAAGTAAGAAGTACATACAATCTATCGTACTCGGCCGTACCGTAACCAGCACTGTTTACGTTCACTGCTGGACGCGGGCCTTCTCATGCACATTGTCTTGTGCATGAGGGATGTATGGCCTTAAAACGCCACGCTGTCCAAGCGGGTCAACGAGTTCATTCTATTAGAGGTGGAGTAGTATCTCAAGGCTAGCGGTAGTCGCTTTGTTATCCCCTAGCCACATCTTATGACACACACGGGGAGAGATGGGGTGGTTCTGTTCCGACACCACACAGTCGTTCATACCATGTCATAGATATGAACAATCCACACTGATAACAGCCTTACCTATGAAATTGACATTTGTTCCTAGTGGCTACTTTGAACTTAATTATCTTGCATTTGGCTTGGAATTCCAATTTCAAATTAATTTCAATTTAAAGCTATGAAATTCTTTTTCAAAATCAGTTATTCATTTGTTTTTCCGTCAAACGCTACCCACCGTTATGTTTACGACCATGGAAAAGTTAAAAATTCGCCTTATTTTTCAATATGATTTCCCTCATGGCAGCAACACAGCACAGATGGCACGCAACACGCAATATCAACAATGTATACGGAGCAAACACCGCAAATGAACGTACGGTGCGTTTTTGGTTTGATCGTTTCCGTTCTGGATGACCGGAGACTAAAGGGTTAATGACGAATTGAAAGCAACAGTGGAAACGGATTCATCTCAAATTACGTCTGAGTTAGCTCTATAGCCAAAGTATATTGATAATAATGGACAATACTTCGATTAATTAAATATATAATTCTCGTACAAAAAAAATATTTCAGTTTTTCCATATAAAACAGCAATTTCATAGGTAAGGACCTAATATTACTGAACCGTTTTCATTGAAATTTTGGCAGAGAAGTAACTTCAAACCCTGAGAAGGACCCTGAGAGTCAATTTTATAACAAAATATTCACGACTAAGAATGTAGACAACAGACAATACAGACTATATTTCTACATGCGTCGAATGCTAGTTAGTATGAGCCTAGTCAATGAAAAATGGCACAACAATACATTCGAAATTCATTTCATTTCAATATTTTTTAAATAGCGAGTTTAAATTGTAGCATACTAGAAACATTTCATATTTTCGATTTACTTACAATGTAGTTTATTTTGCATCTATTGATTGCGTGGGTTTATATGTACTCGTTTGTAAATGTTGAAATTATTGAAAATGATTAAGTGTAAACTACGAAATAATATAATACCGGTAGAGAAGGCCTTAAGGCATTAAGTCCGCCTCAGTACAATATAGTGCAAAAAAAGTAAATAAATAATATGTAACAGAACCAAACTGAAGAACTTATAGTTTAGAAATTATAAAATATTCGATAATGTCATCAAGTTCATTTTGTCCTGACTTTTTTAGAGGATTAATAGCCTAAGATTTTTTAATTCTTCACTATTTTTTGTACCAGCTATTATTGTGATCAAACTATCATAATATCGAAGTTTGATTATATAGAATGATTATATCCACATTAAAAAAATATGACCAAACTAGTTAATCAGTAATTTCGATATTGGTAGTTCTTAAGTCAGGCAATGACTCATTTTTTGTCGTCACTGTTTGTAGTATATTGATCACTGATCTATTAATATAAATATCCTGCAGGTGTGACCAGTAATTCAAACAAGATTTTTGTATGGAGCATTGAGAGTCCTCGAGATCTGCCATTATCCCTGCCCTTTGTCATAGATTTATCTGATAGCACGTTCAAGTAAGTGTTCTTCAAAATACAATTAAACATCACATAATTGTAGATTTTCATTCTAATAGTTATTTTTTTTTAGGTTTTTAGAAAGGCTGCTGCGGATAGTTGTAGAACAGAGCAACTCAGCTCAGAGTCCAGAGGTTATAAGAGAAAACGAATGTCTTGCAATTTCGTGTCTCAACCTTTTAAGATTACAGGTAACCAATTTCATCAATTTGTATTAGTGCTATGTGGCATCTCTGTACTGTAACAAATCTTCTATCGTTTTATATTTCCACATTAAAAATAAATTTTCATGTGTTTTATTTGTCACAAATTCGTTTGCTACGAATATTGATACATAGAATTGTCAAAATTGAATTTGTGCTACAAAGTTGTTTTTGCGCTTCGATAGATAATGTTTTGTAAGATCATCAGTCGTATCACGTTTTTGTCGTTGTGGAAACGCACTGTGGCTTTTTGAATTTACCCAAATCAAAGTCTTATTGTAACACATTAAGATGTATCAATGCTATACCAACGATAAGCTGAATGCGTTGTGCGCCTACGCAAGCGCGAGACCGACTCCACACATGACTGCTAAGTGCCCAACTGTATGAGTTTACTACATTATATCGAAAGTCATTTCAGCAAATGTTGCTACATCGATTATGTTTAATTATTTAGTCAAAAGTACTATACTGCGACGCTTCTTTCCACCGAATTACTTACATCGACGGTTCCTTAACCTTTCAGCTTATTAGCTGCTTCATAGCCTTTGGAGACTTACCGAAACATTCGTACTTGCTGCGCTGTTGTGTGTCTTATTTATATTTTCTAAGACATATATTTATATAAACTCCGTAATTTTGAATCATTATATGCACATTTTTGGTTGTACCAATCCCCGTACGAGTATACAATTTAATTTGAAAGAATTGTTCCATAGACATTGGAATACGTTGCAGCCATGTACGAGTACCTACCTAGTAAATATATATATATAATCTGCGCTTTTGAATCTTTCAGTGGTTATATTTAGGGAAAAAATGATTAAATATATCTAAAAAAAATATTGTGTGTACCGACACTGTGCCCGATCCCTTATATTTTCATAACACAACAGGTGCACGCGTGGCAATGCGTGCGAGGTGTAGCCGACGAGGGTGACTCGGACATCCGCACATGGTGCCCAGGTATACACACGGCCCTCGTGTCGCTGGTGGAGGGGCGGGTTGGCCCGGGCGCAGCGACCGCGGCACGGCGCGCGCTCGCCGCCGCCTGGCCGCTGCTGCTGCCCACGCCTCAGGTGCGCGCGCACCACCTCATAGCGCTCTTGCCGCAAGGTGGGTATGCATATAATCACAAGGCGCGCACTTTATGGCGGGAACTCGACCCTCCCGACTCACGACACTACGAAACCGCCCTACCAGTAATGTCGTGGGAATTTTTTCCTTTCTGCACTACTGACCAGTATTCTTAGTGGAAACTGTATCTTTAGTGTTGTCTTGAAGAATAAAAGACCACACTATTTTCAAATTTACCTAAGAGACTACTAGTCAGTAGTGCTGAAGGGAAAAGAGGTTTCTCATGAAGTCATGACACTACCGGTAGTGCGGCTTGGTAGTGTCGGGTTTGGGAGGAGAACTCGGGAAGCCAAGTCAAGTTTTAGTTTGATTATTATAAAGATTTTTATTCTGGGTTTTGTGGTTTAATAGTGAGTTTATAATTTTAATTTGTTTTATGTCAGTAATGTTTGTGATAATCACATAAATGCATACGGCTGCGTTTTTTGTATGTTTCCAAGAAGTCCCAAATCTTCTGTTCTCAGCAAACCACTTAACTAAGTAACTCCTACTTACTTCAACGCGACTGGACATTGTATAACTAACATAAAGTGTGGAGCATTATTTTGATTTCACTGTGTTTTCTTCTGACGAAGCCAAGCCACGTCATGGCTGTTATTTCATAGTTTTTTATTTTTTTTAAAATATTGTCTGTATACGTACAAAAGGTGAACATAATTTAACACCAATTTTTTGGGTTGAACAGAGGCAGATCGGGAGGTATGATGAAATATATAAATATAACTTAAACGATGATTAGTAAAATTTTTACACAATCAGAACAAATTGATATTACAGGTTCGGTGCCGACCAGCGCGGGCGCACGTTTCATGATAGAATTACTGGTGTGGTCGCTCCTTGGCGGTGGCGGGTTGCGAGACGCGTTGAAAAACGCCTTACAGGAACACACTACCGACGCATATAACCATTTGCAACTTGATGTGTATGTATATATACTCCTAAAACCCCGTGATAAAAATCCGGTTCCTTCCTAACTCTTTTTAAAATCCACTCCTAAATAACTTGTGGTCGTGGTAGGCGATTTGTCCGGGGACATATGAAAGTTTGTCATCAATAATGCTTTCTTATTATTTTTCTTATTATAATTGCTTTAATCAATAAATAGGTGTTTTTGTTAAAGTCATTGGGTCTCCTTGGAATAACTTTTCCGGCATAAAAAGTATCCTACGTCCTTCTCCGAATTTTAGTCTACCTTTCTGTTAAACTTCATTGCAGTACGTTGAGTAGTTTAATTGTGAAAATATTACGTGTGTATATTGAACTTTCTGTTCATCTGCCACCTTCTTTCTATAAAAAGAGAAATATGTATATTGCAGGAATTATTTGTAAAAGGCTCGTAAATGAATACCTTCAATAATTTATATTTCTTGCTTATTTGCAGGGACTGTGACCAAGTCGATATCGTAACTGGACAGCGGACATCTCAAACTACTGTCAAAGGAGAAGAGGGTGAAAATGTGCCAGGTGTGTGTTATTAAATTTGTTTACTTTAAATGTTTTCAAGGGCGTAGTCAGGATTTTATATTTTAAATAGAGGTAGTGTAAAGACTTACTTATTCTTCCCTATGCTCCCACTAAGAAATGCTGTAATAATAATACATTTATAAATAGGCAATGCCGTTATAAAAATCATTAAATTAAGTGATGTATTAAAATTGTTGCAGCATGCACAGAGGAATACCAGTTGAGTAATGCAGTGACATCTGATAAAGCAGCCTCCGTACCTTTGATGCATCTGGTATGTTTTTAAGTGCAAAATCGAAATAAAATCATAAGAAACTTAAGAAGACATAAAACAGTTACAAATATTTGTATTGACTAGTATTGATACAGCTAGTATTGACAGAATTCGTTTAATATAATACAATACACCTTACTTTATTAATTCACAACAACATTAAAAATTAAAATGTTTCCATGTTTCAAAGGTAAAACATTTGATCCGCAACACGAGCTGCCAAACACAAATGCATATAAACTGCATAATGAACGGCGATACCAGCAAAACTGATGATTCAAAAACACACGATACTGTAAGCCCTAGCTGTGATCTACTTATAAGGTTTCAAAGGTTTGTATATAAAATTACTTATATTTAGTACGGATTAAAAATTCAGGTTTACGCAGTTAGCGTAAAAATGCTCCGTAAAAAATAGTGAACAGAGCATTTTTATCTTTTCCACACACGTGAAAATATCCTCCTGGCCTACGTCCTGGATATCCTGCAAAGGGTAAACATTCGTGACCCGAGCGTATACAACATTATTTATACAAAGTATCGATTAAAATTTCAGGATTGCGCAGTTAACGCCAAAAGCAATCCGAAAAAAATAGTGAACAAAGTATTTTTATCTTTTTCACTCACATGTGGAAATATCCTCCGAACTCATCTCCTGGATATCCTGGAATGGTTGGATATTGAGGTCAAAGCTCTACCTAATGCAGTTTTCCCCTGAAGCATTAATAAGAATGAAATTAGAACTAACTAAGTTTTTAAGCTCTTCATATACGTTTTTGACTACACTCTGATCAAGAATTAACTCCTGTTTCAATTCTTTACAGACGGAAAAGCACTGGCTTTTTAGTGGTGATATTATGGAGAATCCCATTTTAATTGTCAAGTAAATGACGAGACTTTTTAAATATCTGTTGCTTTTGCCTAAATTTAATTGCACATAAAATGAAGTTTAGATAATTATTGTAGTGCTAATTATACTAAAATAAAAAAAATATTAAAAGAAATGTAACAATCGAAAACAATCGGGTTTCGGAAACAATCGGATGTTATTGATCTTATTGTTATCTTAAAATTTTATAAATTTTGATGTTATAATGTCATTTTCCTCCGAATATTCGATAATGTCAATGTTTGTCTCCTAATTTTTTTTATAATGCCACACAATGGCTTAGATTCAAAGACGCAAATGCTCAGACCCGAACGTCGTACCTACATATTTAATTTTAAATAAAGTTTTGTCTGACCGGGAAAACCTGGGATCTGTTCAATAGCAGTCAGGATCAGTATTACCAGCTAAACTAGTCGGTCATCATTATTTTTGGTTTTTTGCTAAACATATATCTCGCGGAAAAATTGTAGATTTAATTTTGACCTTCATGGCATTTGTTTTTGGAATTTGGACCACATGAACATTGTGTTCTTTACAGGCTGTTATTTTGTGAAGCGATGTGGACACGCGGCGGCCGCAGCACTCGGGGCAGTGTGAGAGCCCTCCTCACACAATATATAGAGCTTCTCTCGGAGCACGCGCAGTCCACATTGAGCTCGTTCACGCGCGCGACACACGCCGCGGACGATGTGCAACTAACTGAGTTATGCGATCTTATTGCTGCTGATATTGTAGGTAAGCACATGTGACAGACTTTCTATTACTACACTATTACCAATTACTAAAACTTAAAACGTGTAAAAAAATTAGCAAGTGAATCGCCTTGGCGGTGGCGCGTTGCATGTGCCGGTTTGAACAATGTTTAAAATTTTAGAAATGTTCTTTATCAAAACCAATTTAATATCGATTTTACGAGTATACGATTGAAACCGAAACAAAATTGTTGCTATGTAAACGTTCCTATGGCCGAAACCGGTTTCAAAATTTGACTGACACTATAAAGGAATCGTAATGAGAATTCTCATCACTCAGTGCACTTACTACGTGCTACACGTTCAATTTAATTAAATTCCTTATCATGGTAAGAACCGGCGATGATTATGAAATTACTCGTATCCCTAAAAATGTGTAGTCAATACTTTTCCCTCTTGTTGTTGTCGTTCACCCTTGTTTATTTATTTTACTTTACCATAATATACCATTAGCCTTTGTTTCTCCACTGAGAGATATTGGTCTTTCGCTAGACTCATTATCACAATCTTTTGCTATTCTCATCCAACCACTATCGGCAAATTTCTTCAAGTGGTCGGTCCACGTGGCTGCGCTTTCCGGTACATGGTTTCCATTCAGTGACTCTTCCACCTCGCAGGTTGTCGGTCCTGCCGACCCATATGATCTACCCATTGCCACTTCAGCATACTGATCCTACATAATATGAACTATGTCGGTGACTTTCGTTATTTGTCTAATCTCTTCGTTTCGGATTTATCGCCCAAAAACATTATTTAGATAAAATATCTTCATTTTCCTTGCAGGTCGTGTAATAAGCGAGCTGAGCGCATGGGTGTGCGCATGCGTGCCGCGATCGCCGGCCGTTTTAACTGACGCATCAGATTCGCTCATAAAAATTGCTCGTGCGTGCGATGAAGCTGCGAGGACGCTTCCTTCTGCGGCTAAACTGGACGCGGACTTACTAGGTTGGCCCGGTCTACTGTCCAAAAGGCAGACGTTAAACAGCAGTATCATTCGCAAGTAAGCGAAAATTAATAAAATCTTAAAAAAGTTATCTTAGTAATAAGTTAAAAATTTGTGTCTAAGTTCGCTTTTTACTTTTGGGTTTGACTTTGAGCGTAATAAGAATACTTGTAAGTTATATGCTTCGTTACTTATTTATCAAAATAACAACACATTTCTTGTAATTAAGATACAAATCTAACTATTCTTCTATCCACTTTGCTACTTTAGTATGTTTCGACGGGTTATGTAGTGCCTAAATATTAGGGGTTAAAGTATGAAATTGCCGATTTGTACTGAAAAATTAAAACTCGTTTTTTTCTAAAATGTAACATATTTATTTAATTAAAATATTTACCCTCATTATCTATACATTGTTGCCATCTAATCGGAAGTTCATTTATGCCTTTGCGATAGAACTCTGGGGATGTAGATTCGACAAACCGTGTGAAAGCATTTTGTACTGCCTCTTGGGAAGAAAATTTTTTACCACGTAGAAAATTGTCCAAATCACGAAAAAAATGGTAGCCCGTTAGAGCAAGGTCTGGCGAGTACGGAGGATGACGTATGGTTTCTAACTGCAGCTCCTGTAGAGTTACAACGGTTTCTCGTGCAGTGTGAGGTCTTGCGTTATCATGGAGCAATAATGGTGAAGATCGATTCACGAGTCGGGGCTGTTTCACTGTTAGTTCGAAGTTCGGCACAGTAAACATCTGCTGTTATTGCTTGACCAGACCACCAACACCATGAATAGACCACCAAACAGTTACCATTACCTTTTTATGGGTAAGCTTTGCCTTAGGGCACTGTTGCGGCGTTTGACCTGGGGTCGGTCATTACATTTTTCGCTTTCGGTTATCGTAAAGAATCCACTTTTCGTCACATGTCACAATTCGATCCAATATTCCTTCATTTCTGTACCGATTCGACAAGGCAACGCAAGTTTCAACACGCGTTTCTTTCTGCAGATCAGTCAAATCATGAGGCACCCATTTTTCATATTTTTTTATCTTATTGATTTGATGCAAATGAGTCAATATTGTAGATAAGGTAACGTTAAACCATGCCGCTAATTCCTGGGTAGTTTGACTCGGATCGGCTTCCACCATCTCCTTCAATTCAGCGTTATTCACCTGTGTGGGCGGTCTTTCACGTGGTTCGTTCTTCAAGTCGAAGATTCCATTACGAAAGCGTTTAAACCAAAAACGCACGGTTCGTTCATTAGCAGTCTCCTCTCCAAACGCAGCATTGATATTGCGAGCCGTTTCTGCTGCGTTAGTTCCGCGTCGGAACTCGTATTCAAAGATTACTCGGATTTTCGAAGTATCCATCTTTCCCGTCTAATCTGAATAAAAAATACAATTGAAAGTCGAAAATCGAATGTTGCACATTTTTTAAAACAAGAACCTCATAGGTATCATGTGAAAAAAGTTTCACTCGAAAATCTCACACCATGAAGGTTTTATGTCAATTCAAAGTATTCTATTACTATAAAACGGCAATTTCATACTTTAACTTATATTATTATATTATGATTTAGCTAAAGTTAATTGAATCTTCCCCGTCTTTTCTCACCGGTGTCGCAAAAGGCGACTAAGGAATTTTTTTTATAGACTAGTGGGCGGACGAGCAAGCGGTCCCACGTGACGGTAAGTGTTACCGCCGCCCATGGACACCTGCAACACCAGGGGGTATGCGGGTGCGCCGCCGACCTTGCAAAATCCTATTTACAGCTTTCTTGAAGAACCCCATATCGTAGCATAAATAAAATCGTAGAATAAATAACAAAACCACTGTCACAAATCCTGAAGAACCTCTAAAAGACTCTCGCCAAGCCGCTTCGTTAGCGTACCGTTTTAAGGTCTTAACATCCCTTGTGCACAAGATAGTGTGCATGAGAAGGCCCGAGTCCAGCAGTGGACGATAAAAAGCTGGTTATGGTTTTTTTAATTGAATGTTATATTTCATTTGTTAGATGCGATCTCCAAAACCATATCAAAGAGGGCGGCTCGTGGATAGTAATAGCGGGCCACGTTTACGACGTGCACGGGTTAGATTGCGAGGATGCGAGCACCATGGAGTTGGTACGCAAACTGCGCGGGTGCGACGCGACGGCCGCTTTGAGTGTACCGCCACATGCGGCCCACCTCTCGCGGCTAACAGAGAAATGCGTCGGCATGTACGTCGAGCACATCTTCAATCATAAGTGTCAGGTGAATATGACGTTATTGTCACACGATCCAATAAGCAATAGCAGGCCACGATTACGACGTGCATGGGTTCGATCGCGAGAACGTGAGTACCTTGGACGTCTCTCGCGGTTGACGGAGAAGTGGGTCGGCATATACGTCGAGCACATCTTTAATCATAAGCGTCAGGTGAGTATGACGTTATTGTCACACTCACTCAATGTAAAAACTAAAATCAAACTTTTTTTCATGACCGCAGTTTGAATGGTTGTGTTTTTTCCTATATGAAAGGAGACAGATGGACTTGCGACCTACAAAACAATAAGTGCTTATCGCCGTCCATGCAATGCCAGGAGAGATGCGGGTGGGTACACTGCCGACCTTTTTACATTGAATATTTATTTAGTATCAAAATTATTTTCTGTGAAGCTAACGGATGCATTTTTTTGCTGTAATTTTAAAGAGATAAGTATCTAAGCTTCTTATTTCAGTGCTATGTATGTCAGGTTGTAGACTTATTCCTGCCATGCACAGATATGCAATATGATACGACAAGTTTAAAGTGAATACTCCGCAATAGAACCTAACGCCCGTCGTTTCGAAATGTTCTTCTATTGACAGCTCGACAGGCATGTGATACTGTGTAATAAATTCTAAATAACTGTTTTGCTTCTTCCTTCTTACTTTTTTTATAGGGAAGTAGGCGGACTACCAAGCGGTCCCACGTGATGGTAAGTGTTACCGCCGTCCATGGACACCTGCAACACCAGGGCGTATGCGGGTGCGTCGCCGATCTTGCAAAATCCTATTCACAGCTTTCATGAAGAACCCCATATCGTAGCGTAATGGAAAGACCCCATGAGGCAGTTCGTTCCACAGCCTACGCGGTATAAAATGATTTTTGGACCGAACAGTACGCGACACCTCGGTATCGAGGAAATGTGGATGGACCGCACTTTTGTGACGAGAGTTGCGGATGTAGAAACCCGATGTAGGGAATTATATTGAACAATTCTTCAGAGCATTCCCCATTGTACAGGCGGTAGAACATACACAGAGACGCAACGTCTCTCCGAACGCTGAGGGTTTCTAAACCGCCCGTGAGAGTGGCATCGTCGACAATTCGAGCAGAAGGTCGTTGGATGGAGTCAAATAGGTCCAATTGATATTTCAGTGCGCCGGCCCAGAGATGTGAGCAATATTTCAGGGGCCTAACCTGAGCTTTGTAGAGCCTTAGGAGTTGCCCAGGGGTGAAGACTGAAGTACCGCTTCGCTCCGTTTAGCACACCGAGCTTTTTGGAGGCCATTTTGGCTTTATTTTCCAAATGACCCCTAAATTCGACTTTGCTGGAATATCAACATCAAGAATCCCGATATTCTAGAAGATCTTAAGAGATATGCTCTGAAAGCGAGGTGCTACGACAAAGGGGGCTTTTTCAGTGGTGAATGCACAGACTGCGTCTTACTGGAGTTGAAATCCACTAGGTTTAGAGAACCCCAAATCGAGACTTGATCTAACGCGTCTTCGATTACAGACACAGGCCTGACGCGACTCTCTTCCACTTCGACCCGAGGGATGTTGACGCGGTCCCTGTACAAGGCATCCCCAGTGCTGTCATCTGCTTAGCAACATATGTCACCAATTTGCAACAGATCGTTGCATAAGGAACAGACTTGGGAATAGCTCGGAGCCTTGCGGGACGCTAGTATTAATTGACATGGTGTCGGAGCAGCTACCATCGATAACGACTCTGATGCTCGGTCCAGTCAGTTGGAAAGCGGCGATTTGTGCCAGCTAGGCCAACTTTCGCAGTTTCGAAAAGCTTTCGTAGTCTAGCCCAACAGCTGGAGCCTCGCCTCTCTCAATAGCGTCAGCCCAGCGGTGTGTTAAATACGTTAAAAGATCACCCGCCGAGCGATTATTGCGAAATCCATATTGATGGTTTCTAACTGGCTGGTGATATTCTAGGCACCCAAGTTTATAACAAGTTTATAACACGCTCCATCACCTCGGAGAGGAGAGGTGATCGCTATTAACCTGTAGTTGGCCGGGTCTGTGCGGTTAACCTTTTTAATCAAAGGGTGAACATAAGCCACCTTCCATGCTGACGGGAAGCTTTTTTTTGGAGTATGAAAGCTTAAAGAGTCGCGTAAGCACCGGAGAAAATTCAGGAGCTCATGATTTGAGCACCACTGCAGGAATACCAACTGGCCCACTCGACTTTCGGATATCAAGAGATGTTAGAGCTCGTTGCAATTCACGCTGGGTGAAACATATTTCCGGCAAGGAGCTTGTGCACCGCGTGATTTTAAGTACTTATTTTAAGTACTGTACTTAATACTACTCTTTAATGACAATATATTTTCTTTATTAATGTTTTAATTTCATTCAATCATAAAATTAATATTTTATTTTTTTATATACAACTGCATAAACTATAAATCTGCATATAAATATAAGTTTTTTTTTTGGTAATCCTTATGTTACCATCTCTTACGTTCGTTTAGATTTTCCTTGACATATATATGAGCTGGTCGAGCTATGTGGCAACCTGTCAATATTTTTTACTAAGTATGTTAACGGATCTTAAACGTCTATATCAGTCAGCTCGTGACAATGGTCGATACAATCCGGCCCGCTATTTAGAACCTTTTTAGTAGGTATATAAATATAATGTGCTTTATCAAGCACGAGACAAATCTCGGAATCAAAACTAAATTGTGTTGCTCTGAAAAGAGATTGTTTTTATTAAATCTAAGGTATACATTTGACATCAATTTATAAGTTGTACAAATCTTACCTGAAAAGAGAAACAACATTTAAAGCTATTGATTCTCTCTATCTATGAAGTCTACTTCCACATTAGTAAACAAATATTAAACAGTAACACCTGTACAAGAGTAACATTAAACAGTTAGTAAACTTGTAAACACTTCCAATAATATTATATTTAAAAAGCCCAGCCCTTCTGTCAAACCTCCATTGCCTCAACCATAGAGTAACTCCAGACTTGCACAAACTCCATAGAGCCACCACCATAGTGCATTCGGAATGAAGTGCACAGATCTTCATTTACATAAATATGGCCAGAAATTTGTTGGTTGTTGTTTGTTGGTTAATGAACAAATCCTTTGGATAACGTCATTCTAAATGTTGACATTAAATAATGTGTTGTTTGTTTAGGAGAGCACATCTAGCCTCCGCACGTACCACATACTGTCGTCGTCCGCGATCCACCTAGCGCTAGGACTGTCGCAGTGCGGTGCGCGGCTCGCGCGCTCGCTGCCCACACAGCAGGCTGAGCGCGACGCTGCGCCATACGCCGCCGCGGTATTCCTCAGGGGCGGCCTGCAGGTTTGTTACGGAAAAACTACGTTTTGCTTCAAACTGTGCTGAGGAAATTCGGTTAATCCCACTATGGTATCTAAATTACAAAAAAAAAATATATTATTAGGACACAAAAATGATTTTATTCAAGCAACTGGATAGCTATAGAGAACATTTTAAAAACTTACGTATACTTACTCTTCCTGCTCTTTATATTTATGAGACTTATATGTTTGTAAAACAAAATTAGAAATATTTTAAAATTCGTGAAAGGTATCTATCCCAAAATGAATAAGAATAAATATGTCATTTTGTTCATTCATCCCTCGAAAACTGCTCATTATATTAAAAGTATATTTGTGACAGCTACTAAATTATACAAAAGATCATATGAGATTTAAAATTGTCACTATTTAAAAAGAAACTGTTTGAAATGCTTGTAACTAAATCTTATTATAATATGAATGAATTTCTAGAATAATAGACTAAATTTATGAAATGTTATCTTTAATTTAAAATGTAATAGTATGTTGCTAATTAATCTATATAAAATAATATAAAATATAATAAAATAATGTTGTCTTATATAAAATAAGACTATAATATTGTACGCTTGACTGACTTTACAATTAGAGGCCCCCCATACGATCAATTATATCGTTCGTGCCCGTGGGCGTCACTATCCACTTACCGCCGGGCGAGCTATCTGCTTATCCGCCGAACAATTTTTTATTAAAAAAAAACAAATCGTCAAATATCCAATTGATTCTTAAATCTTACCTTAATATTTTTACCAGGTGTCACAACTAACCAACCCGTTCGAGGAAGAGAAAGCGGAAGCTCGCAGCGGTTCTTCAACCGGCGGCAATAGCCCAGCTGCCGAAGCACCCCTCACACGTGCTGTCCGACCGCTGCGACCGCCGCGTGTCAACGTCACCACCTCACCGGCGAAGGCTGATGCATTGCTGTTTGCACTCGCCGAGCCCAAGTTACATGTAAGAAACTAGTCAAATAAAAAGTAAAGTTATTTGTTTTCAATAATAAATACACAGTATTATAGCGTTTGCAAGATTTACTTATTAAAAAAAACTTAAAATTTATTGACTATTGCTACGGATTCTCATTTAACGGATCGAACAAAGTCTGTTGAACTAAAAAGGTGCGCTCGCGGACGACGTGCGTTCCTGTCTGTGTATGCATATCTTTTTTTCTATGTGTAAGCGTGTGTTTGTGTTAATAATACTTTAGCGAAATGTATGTGAAATGGTCTTGAAATATTACCCTTTTACCATAAAAGTTACATGCCTTTGAAAACAGTGTCCTAAGAAGCGTCTAGCAAATAAAACAAAAGATGTTCTGTCTTTTTCGCAAGTTTTCTTAGCGATGCAGACGAATCGTAGCGATGTAGCACACTGTGAATCCCAATCAGAGTCTGTTTATTTATGTGTAGTGCAAGAATATGGTTTGAATACCGTCGTGACCGGGTTCATCTATCATCGAACCTGACTTGTTCACTTATCAAGATAACTTTATTGCTCGACCAAAAACGTTTTTTTTTTTTGCGTTTGATAAAAACGTAACTTTTATGACGTAAACTGTTTTACTTTAACCACATGTTTGATAAAAACCCTACTTGACGTTTTTGACCTAACATTTATACCCGTTCCCTTCCAGGACCCTTTAGCGTTTCACTTATGGTGGGCGTGTGAACGACGTGAGGGTTGTGCGCCTCACTTCCCACCAGAACACCCACTGGAAGAGTTGAGGAGAGCGATGTTAGCTTCACTTCTATACCATGCTGGTTTGAAGGAACATGCTTTAGCTACGGCCATTGCTGGTAAGTTGTAAAATAGAATTTGTGTTCAGTCGATTTTTTGTTCTATTTTTCTTATAATAGAACTCATATTTAACTGATGACTGCGTCGTCTTATTTCTGAATTTTTTAATAAATATTTAATCTAAATATTTTTTAATATTATGTAGAAATGGAACGAGGTGAAGTTAAACTGTCTCCGGCTATGTCAGAGATCGTAAAAGCGGTACAGCAAAGTAAGTGGACGCTGATGAGAACGAGACAGCAATTATCCCGAGGATACAAGGAAGTAAGTTAGATCGACTGATAAAAAGATTAGATGTGACAAAATGCGTTAAGAATTTAAATTACCTGTTAAATATGACTTGGAGAGTTTGATAAGAGCTTAAGTTTATTTTTTTGACATATATCTTTAGTTTATTTAGTAGTATTTGTAAAGAATTGACTTTCCGAGCGTTCGTCCAATTACATTTTTTCCCATTCTTAAACGATTTATTGCGGTGTTTTTAAAGATCATAATCTAACTGATTGAATAAATTTGTTTTACAATATTATTTTTGCGGTTGCTGCTACCTAACCAGGGAGGACTATAGGCTGTAAAGTGTAGTCTTCTGTTGTTTCCGAGGGCGACATCCAAGAGATAACAATCGACACAACGCACTGTGCATATATTATTTAATATTTTTTTTTATATTCTATTTCCAGAAGTAAATAAATCATAATAAAAAACTAATTATTGAATAAGTTGATAATGTTGTTGATGAGAAAGTACTTGTTCGAACATTCAATTGGCCGATATTTAAGTTCAAGAATCATGACAGTGCCCTTAATGGAAGTTTTTGGTGTTTGTAAACATTATTACACTTTTTGGCATGTGTAGATTCTATTCATACATTCGATTTGATTAATTTTAATATATCTGCTAGGACTCTCCCCTCATTAATAACGTCAACATTAGCTCGTAAGTACGAACTCGCTGGAGTTCGTACTTACGAGCTCATTTAATTATTTATTATTATGTTAATTATTAATTTTATTAATATTTCCGTATTAATTTATTTCTGAGTTTGACAGTAAAGAGAAACTACGAGGTAACCCGGCGTCCTTGAGAAAAAAAGGCTAGGGCATTGGTGTTGTAAACCAATCCTCACTGAGCGCACCTTACCAAGTGCTCGAAATACCATTGTCATTGTTAAGGGAGGCCTGTGCCTAGCCGTGGGACGTTATAGGCTGATATCAAATCTAATATTACTTATATCGACATATGTGGTCAGTGTAGCATTTGTGTGTTTATTCGCGATTGGTCAGGTTTTGATAATTTGCACTCGATAATGACGGCCTATGTGTATGTGCATTAACCCACAGATACCCAGTGAAAGAGCGAACTCACGCATGTTTTAAAATGCATATCATATCATAATTATCAAATGTCTGTGAACCCGCTAACGACCTACTAAAAACCAAATCACTTTTCCTTTTTCCTTCTATATGTGGCTAGATTTAACTCATATCTTTCTAATCACATTCTCTTGATAAATGGTAGTAAATGATATAACTCATCATTAAAAATTATTCTGAAAATTTCCAAACAGGTGTGCGCTGCGCCTCTAGAACGAGCGCGTTTTCTGCTACACGAGGTGCGAGCGGCCATGTCGGCCGCGGTACTAGCGCTGCGCAAACGTCCGCCCACGCGACGCCCGCCCACCGCACAGAGAATATTCCGGAAGGTCATGCGAGCTGCCAAGTCGCCCACATTCAACAAGTGGTAAGTGTTCTAACATACATATAATGTATGTTTATTGAAACAAAATAATGAATATATAATGTCGTTATTAAATGTTGAGCCGTGTTTTATAAGGCCCCCCTTAGAATAGCCCACATTCCTCATTCACAAGACGATGTGCATGAGGAGGCAAATGTCCAGCAGTAGATGAAAAAGGGCTGGTGACGTTACGGTTCTAACATTAAGACATTTATTTACTTCCTATACTGTTCTTTGTAACCTCTCCGCATTTCTTTATTTCCTTGCTTTCAAATTAACGTTTAGAGACACAATTAGCTATTGAACACAATTTATATTTTTCATTATAAACCCGAAAAAATCCTAAACTCATAAATTAGGTTCATCTTAAAATTCATTCATGATTTTTAGTTTTGAAACTACCAAAGAGTTAAGAAATCGGCAAAACAGTCTCAGCAAGAGTATATTTAGAGCTACAGGCAGTTTATTACAAGGCGATGCTTTACTTATAAAATCGTATATCGCCAACACATCGAACAAAACCCCCGAAGATACGCCAAACATCATCGTAGAACCTTCGAAAGGCTATCAAAACATGGCTTGTCCAAGTGGATTTACTTCAAAAGACCTATTTAACCAACAAACAAAATCTAAACTCAAAATAAAAGACAAACCATTAGAGAAAGATATGAAAAATGCGTCAAATTACGACGGCCTTCGTAACGAAAGGAGCAGCGAGTTGAAACTGACAGAGAAGGAAGATATATTAGACAGAGACAACGATGATAAGACGCCGACAAATGAAGTGTCGATCAGTTCGATAAACGATATGACTGATAATTCGATTTTAAAAGAATCGATTGAAAGCGAGAAGCATGTGATGATATTAGCGGATGATTTGAAAAATGATCTCATAACTGCTGATGAAGAAAAAGATGACGACAATTCGGAGAGAAATAAGTTTGTTAACGTTTGGGTTACAAGACTTGCTTGCGAAGAAAAAGGTACTTTGTTACAATCCTTTATAATAGATACATTGTTAAACATTTCATGAGAATTGCAAATTGAACCTTACTGATTTTTTACAGACTTATATTGGATGCTAGAAGAAGTGACTCCAGAACAACAAAGTTTGACCACAGCTATTATTAACTTTGTTATGACTGAAGAACCCTGTGATATTGACATTCTTAGACGAGCTTTGTATTGCCAGGTATACTATAACTTAAATTTCGTGCATCATTGAAGTGTACCTTTTTATTAAAATGCTACCTTATTTTCAGGTCCAAAGAGCAGAAATTAGAAGAGACGGCTATACTATCATTAATAATATTCTACATTCTAGTCAGACTATGTCGGATAGCGTAAAGTACGCGGCTTTTGCTGGGATATTAGGTGCTAATATGGCGGATTCCCCACCATACATACCTCTAAAACCAACCATGCCACTCACTCCGCCTTTGGATAGCATAGAATCTGTGATACCGTATTCTAAGTACATGGTGCTTCTAGAAAGATCTAAGTTGATGGACTTCATATTGATAGAATTAAAGGCGAGAGTCTTGGAAGGAGAACATAGTCAATCTTTGCCTTTAAAAATGAGTGCCAATTATGGTGCGCACGCATTGCTGAATAAACCTTCTCGAGCTAGGTGGGTATTAAATTTCTTATACAGATTGGATAAAAGATCTATATTCACAGTTTTTAATAAAAGAAAGCGTGACAATTCCATATTCATAAGATTTTAAGCTTTTGTTATCGTGGTTGAACATAATAATTGTTATGTAAACGGGTTACTCACTATTTATTATAGCCGATATTTCGGTCCAGTTACATGAACCGTGGTCGCGGTGAGACTGCGGAGGCGGGTGAAGGTGACAGGCAAATCTGTCTACCCTCCGTCGTGTTCGTTTTTGATTCATCTGCCCACACTGAACTTGTTTTTGTTGATTAAGTCCTTGCATACTACTATAAAAATATAGGGTTTGTTTTTGAGTGTCAATTCTGGATGATAAGTGAATACCTTGGGTCACTTTCTATTTCACCACTTGAACAGCACTCTGTGTATGGGCTTTGTCAATGTTATAGTTATAAAATTGAGTTAAAATAACAGGTTTTTATTAAAAGTTTTACTGCATTAAGAATACGCAATC
The DNA here is from genome assembly GCA_914767545.1 of Sesia apiformis. Classification (NCBI taxonomy): domain Eukaryota; kingdom Metazoa; phylum Arthropoda; class Insecta; order Lepidoptera; family Sesiidae; genus Sesia; species Sesia apiformis. The sequence continues at coordinate 5,826,689 of OU611950.1, read as the reverse complement.
GGCGTAGTAACCCATTTTGTATATGAAATTCATGTAATTTCACTAAATTACTTATACCATATACCGAGTAACGTATTTGCCAATGGTTTTTAATATGATAACTAACTGAAGTACTTCGCTTGGGGGTTTATACAATCGGGGGTATACTCGTACTTTGGGTACACGCTCTAATAATAGGGTTATGTGATTTTGTATCAAACGAATTTTATAGATTTTCGTCTATATAATTTTATAGTCCAAAAATTATGGCACAGCTATAAGTCTATCCGGAGCAGCTTTAGAACGAGAGAGGGAAACAAGAACAGTAGACCACACTACTTGCGCTACGACATCCTTCCAATCGTTAGTACCGTTCGTAGCACTCTCGAATCACACGTAGTGGTCGCGTTGTTGACATCACAATCAGTAACAGTGCTACGTCCATCAATTGTTTTAAGTCTACATATCTGAAATATTATCCATTTTTAGGTTCCTAATAACGTTACTAGCGATGCTCGTAGAAGGTACTCAAGGTCCGGAATTAGAGCAACTTATCAATGGTGGGGCGCTAAGTTCGTGTTTAACATTATTGAAACAAATTGGAGGCGATACAACACAGCACGCTTCACTAATTTGCAATGGATTGAAGTCTAAAAGTAAGCTCTTTATATTATTATTAGCAGACAGGCAGATAGATATTATCTGTAAATATTTAGTACGACGGATTTCAATATTATGATTATCTATAAAATATTTTTTTAGTATTCCGTGTAAACCAAAATAGAAGCTAATATATCCAAAACCATTTGACAGTATTACCGATATTGAAGACGTATTTATCATAGTTTCTAATATTAATTTCTATCCTTCGTATTAATGTGTATGATCTCAAATTGCTGTTTCAGTTCACATTCCTTTGATTCTGCATTGCGTATTTAATGTCAGAACTAAGAGAGCGTGTGTCACAGATGTCTATGCACGATGGAATCCGCGTACCTTCAGCCGGATCATCTGCTCGTCTTTGCCATCTTCTTTCTAATAAAAAATGTTCTTGTTTCAATACTGCTAGCGATTTGTTCATCTGCGATTTTTATGTTTCAAGTGTCAACAATATATATTTCTTTTAGCGGACTGTCTAATCATTTACGAGGACGAAAGACTTGGAGCCCGTGCTCGTGGCGCCTCGCTCTCAGGACCAGAGTTAGCATCCCTTATGAAGATCGGTACTCGCGTCGTTCGAGGGAAAGACTGGAAGTGGGGAGACCAGGTTATCTTTTATTCGTATTTATATATTTTTAAGCCATGACTAATCTTGTGGAGCTTATCATTCTTTCAAAAAACATCAGAAGAATGATTCTGTGAAGTTTTATTTAGATCTTCACAGACATTACAGTGTAATAGATTATAATTGAACGATCTGTGCGCATTAGACTGTGAAAATATTTATTAATCCTCACGAATTTACGTGCACTTGTTTTCGCTGCATACTGCAGTGGTAGATTTAAATAAAATTATTATTAAAAAATAGATGATTGAATGTGTGTGTTATATTTACATTTTACAATCTAAACCGCACAACAGTGAAAACTGCAACAGTATTGAATCCGATTAGATTGAACTGTTTGATAAATAGACGTTGTCCTGTACATACGAATATGTAATATTTATTATCTATTATGCCATCATAAACTTACGTATTATTCCTAGGACGGCGTGCCAGGTGGTGAAGGTCGTGTAATAGGTGAATTGGGAGAAGACGGATGGGTGCGCGTCGCTTGGGATGCGGGCGGGACGAATTCCTATCGAATGGGCAAGGAGGGAAAATACGACTTGAAGCTGGCTCGCTCTCCGTCACCGCCGCCTTCTGTCGACGAAACTGTACATGGAACTGGTGAGGAATATAACAAGATATAGGATAAAAATCCTCTTAACAACATACCTTTTGGAGTTAAGACCACTATATTCTGTTCAAGGTGACAGATCACGCCATTGGTCACGCGATTGGACACGTGATTAGTCAAAGATGACAAGCTAAGGGCCCGGTTACATAGCTGTTGAATCTGTCTTGTCACTTGAGGAATACGGACGCTATTTAGCGGTTCTTTTTAATTTGACTTAATGAACTGTGTCAACAAGTTTGAATTGTGACAAATTTACCATTTTGTTGCATTTATTTATGCTCAATATTCAAATTAAAATATTTCGTAATCCTAATTTTTAAATTTCCTATTTACGTAGTCAGGTAAGGTAGTCATAGAAAAATAAATAATAAGTAATAATAATAAATTATAAACGTCTGTACGCACTTTACCATTGTTACTGCTTATCGTCAATCATCTGCTCTTATTATTTGTTGTGGGAGAGAGAAGGCACTATACTCCCCGTCTCCATGAACAGGTAGTGGTAGTGGTGTGTAGGCAGTGGTATGAACAAAGACGGGTGTCTTGTATACTCTGTTCAAGTTATGAAAAAAAAACTCATCACTGTCAGTCACGTGAATTTTAAGGGAATCGAGGACGATTGACCAATTAACGCTGTGTTATGTTCATTGGACCGATAAGGTGACTTTTTAACGTGTATAGAGTATAGTGAATAATCATGAAAGTTGTATACAAAATGGATGACCAGTAAAAATTGTATTGTTTCCAGTGGACACAAACATAGAATGGTGGCCAGTGAGCGAAGTGCGAGGTGCGTGCACAAACGCAGTGCGGGCACTATGTGCAGCCGCGGGCAGTCCTTTAAAGGCGGGCGTGAACTCACGTATGGTCGGACCGTTACGGGCCGGTGCGGTGGCGCGAAGGAACGTGGCCGCATTGCAGAGGCGACTACTGGCATTAGCACATGCACATTCTGCGCCATTACCTACTGCCTTCGCCTCGCATTATCACACGGCGCTTGCTTTGTTGAGAGGTTAGTATTTACGGACAGGCGCGTACTTTTGTGCGGTCGAACCGTTGCGGGCCCGTGCGGTGGTGGTGTTAGCACATGCACATTCTACGCCACTGTCTGCTACCTTCGTATCGCATTATCACACGGCGCTGGCTTTGTTGAGAGGTTAGTATTTACGGGCGGGCGCGAACGCACGTGCGGTCAGACCGTTGCGGGCCGGTATGGTGACGCGGAGGAACGTGTGGTTGCAAAGGAACGCAAGGCGGTTGCTTGCGTTAGCACATGCACATTTTACCCCACTGCCCACTGTCTTTGCTTCTCATCATCATCAGAGGTTAGTGTTTCATATTATACTATTATGTTCCCCGTCAAATTGTGTGATTTTTTTGAAATTACTTATAGAAAATGGTAGGTACTTTACAATAAAGGAGTCTTTAATTACAATCACTGTACATTGTAAATAACGTAAATCCTCTAAGTCGAGTTCATTTTTCGAAAGTGGCGGGATGTGTGTAATAGTGCATGTTCGATTTGACATTTGGCAGTACAAAAGAAAACAAGTTTGGAAGCAATCATATTAGACGGTGCGATGTCCGAGAAAATTTATTTGTTTGAGACAAACCGGCAACGCGCCACAGACCAAAATTCTTGTGGGCATAATGGCCTTTCGAGAGTAAATTTAGTAAATTGTTTAATTTAGGGCGAATGTAAAAGGCGCTCAGTAAAAATAAATAAACACAATAGGTATTTATAGAATTATGCTCACTTTTAATAGCAATATACTAACTGATAACAGTGTTGTATCTTTTATTGTTTATTTATTTTAAGAATCAAGACCGCGTAGTTACAGCCAATAATAGATATTACCTATATATGATCCTATATATCATTAAGCTGCTTAGATACATGAAGAAAATTTAAAATGGAATTTTTTCTATTTTAGCAAGTGCTCAAAGTCCCGACATGCGGGTATCTCTATGTACCGATTCGTGGTTTGAACTCTGCTACAGTATTATCTCGGCGCTCGAGAAACCTATCTCGCAGGACCTCATATATATGCAGGTTAGTTTTCTATTTAGAACTTAATTATAAAAGAGAATTATTGAAAGAGGATCGCAAGCCCCCTGGTGTTGCAGGTTACCATGGCGATGGTGAGCGGGCGGGGTGCTCGTCTGCCATCTTAACCATTAAAAAAAATTTAAGCATATAAACCTAAAAAATCCCACTGTTTTAATGTTTAACTTTCAATATTGGATTCCTCTAACATACTTTATCGTTGTTACGATTCAAAAACCGTTCTATGCCTTTAGACTTACATCGAGTGGTTTGAATCTGACCTCTCTGGGCAGACTGCAAAAGGTCCTATAAAACACGGCTCGAATTCATTCCAAGACCACGAAACGTCTATTTATCCGACCTTAATATTTCAGATCCAATCCCTGTGGTTACTGCGTCGAGTGTTAGTGGAACACAAAGGCACAGTGGAATGGCGGCGAACAGTGGTTGCTCAGCTTTTAGCACTCATTGGGCGGTTATGGCTTGAAATGCATTCGTCTGACATCGCGCTAAGACCGCAACAGCTTATTTTCGTTGCTAGTAATGATGAAGAGGAAGTTGGTAAGTACTTTAAACACATTTGTAGATTTAATCGTCTAGCGATGGCAGATTACAAAGACAGTGTTACCATAAACGCGACTGGCTGAAGCTGATCAAATACTAGCGTCAAGACTTGCGAATGACTGAAAGATGATTTTTCCAGTCAAACTGTACCATTGTATCAACTGTTTGTAGAATGTTTTATACTCTAAAGGTATTTATGTGTAGTAGCCGAGACTGTAATTAATATGGTTTTTGATGAACAATGTCGCCCATTGTACATGACACCTGATTTCTTGCATAGCTAATGACACTTTCTTTCATTTTAACACTTTCATTAAATTACATAGTGTGACTTAAAAAGTGTAGTACACATTAAGATCAATATCGTGGTTATACTCAATGTATGTATTCTTTTTTTGAACTGCTACGCCATAATGGACAATTAGGGTAATTACCCTCATTGTACAGTTAATTTCGGATAAATAGACGATTCTAAAACAGTTCTATATCTTAGATCCGAGTTGTTTGAAACTAGTGTATTCACATTAAGAATAACAGTGACTCATAAGCTAAAACAATAAGTGTCATCTTTTTTGACCAATAGTGTATCTTGAAAGTCTAAAGGTCTGTTTCACAGTCTTATTTCTTATTCCATACCTGATGCAGGTCGGATGTGTGTTTTGTTTCGTAAATGGCACGTGTTTTATATCCATTTTAAAATGAACATTTCAAAATTATTTTATTTCTAAAAACATATGGAAATAGAAATGTACACATACACAGTAATATTGGAATATAAAACATATTGGAAAAAGGAATCATTACATTATTAATACAAATGATAGTTTGGATTCCTATTGAGTACCAACCACTACGGCACCGTTGCGATTTCTGCATTCCACAAACTATAGACAAACAGCAGAAGGTCTAAGGTCATTGCTTGAGTGGTTAATTATAATTATCATTTACGATTTTCTTTACACAGGATTTTAGTGTTGTAGTAATATTTTGTAGTAATAATAATTCAATTTATTATCTTCTATTTTTATCTCGTTTTAAGTTTTCTTTTTCTATGCCAATAAACACAGTTTATGTTCATAATATTATTGTATCTTATTATTTTCAAATATTGGAGACCAGTGTGAACGTATCTTTACTACTAAAGAATCACTGCATTCTCAACATTATTGTTGTGTAATCTCTCTGTAGATTACATACTGTCTTACAAAACACTACTCGGACTAATTGTAATATTGAAACGTCTGTTTATCCGGACATGAATGTTGTCGTGTGCAGACAACAGATGCCGCGCCCCCGCGACGGCGAGTTACACGGGTGGTACGTGCGCTGGGCTCGTGCAGCTCGTGCGGCACCTACACGCGGCCGCGCACTGGCACCACCCCGTCACCGCGCTTCTACTGGACAACCTGCAGCTGGCCGCGCAGATGGTAATGTATACACGGTGTAATATTGTCGTGTGCAGACAACAGATGACGCGCGTCCGCTACAGCGAGTTACACGGGCGGCACGTGCGCGGGGCTCGTGCACCTCGTGTGGTACTTGCACGCGACCGCGTACTGGCACCATCCTCACCGCGCTCCTACTGGACAACCGCCCGCCCAGATGGTAATGTATACACGGTGTAATGTTGTCGTGTGCAAACAACAGATGGCGCGCCCGCGTCTTTTAGTTACACGGGCGGCATCTGCGCGAGGCTCGTGTAGCTCGTGGGACACTTTCACGCGACCGCGCACCACCCCGTTACCGCGCTCCTACTGGACAACCTGCAGCTGGCCACGTAGATAGTAATGTGACATACGGTGTATTCTGAAGCTTGGAATCTTGAATTCCGTTCATAATTTTAAATTGACAAAAAAATTATATATTTTTTAAAATTTTGATAAATTGTTCATACATATTTTCTAAATACAAAGAACATTTCTACCTACTTTTGCTTAAAATTTGTAACATTTTATATATAGCAATTATAAAGTTCAAGCTGTCGAGTTTAGTTTAATCGTTATATTAACAATCTAAGTAGGCTTTTTGGCGAGTCGAGTAGTTGAGTTTTTGCTTGTGTGTTGTAAAAATTATGTATTAGGCGTTTTGTGGTTTAATAGTGATAATTAATTAAACTTCAGAGCATTTTTCGTGCGTGGTGTTTGTGATAATCAAATAAAAGCGTGGTCCTGTGTTTTTCGTGTGTTTCTAAGGAGTACTCTTCTGTCCTCACTTAACATAATATTACTTTACTGAGCGACTTCCGACTTACTTCGACGAGACGTCTTTGACTTAGAAATTGTTTATTACGATGAAAACTTGACACTGGCAGAATGTGCTAATTGCACCCTTGCCATATATGAAGAAAAAAGCCCAAATAAAATTATTTTTGACAAAATATACACAACACTCATAGGCATAAGTAGGCATAGGCAGTTATAACAAAACATAAGTTTTGTTTTCTTGTATGCTAAATGCCCCGTAAATCTGTCCCGTAATGTTTTACACGGTAATATACCCAAACCTGAAGTAAAATGAAACAACTAACCTATCTATATATTTTAAAAGATCTTATACTTCACTTGCGGTTAGCGTCCTCTAATGCAATGAAAATTCCTGATAACGCAAAGCTATTTAATTCCAACCACCTACACCTATCTTAATAAGACTACCGAGTTTTTTTTATCTAATACCTGATTAATAGGCGCTTTTATTTTAAAATACAAATTATACAAATCGTATTTATTTATTTTAAAAAATCAATGGTCAGACTAAATTAGAAAGTCGAAATTAAATAACTTCCCGTTAGTCTTCAAGACGTCATATGATCTAGTGATGATCGCGTTAGAAATAAACAATAGAATTAGTGATAAATAGTATTTTATGTATAAAATAGTATAAAATGTATTTTATTTATTTATTTGTGAATTAATATTTTTTTCAGGTGTCAAACGACTGGCATTGGTGGCCTCATACAAGTCAAGATTTAACTCAAACTATTAAACCTGCACCACCAACCCTTGAGACCTGTCTTATAGGTAAGAAGACATTGTTATAAATAGAGAATGTTTCTGTTTTTCTCTTTATAAATTCATATTCATGTTGTATTTTCAGCTGGGGCGTTAGGTGTGGTGGGTGGTGTAGAATATCGTATTAGACTCGGACAGAGAGTGACGACGGGCTCACCTCCACGAAACGCAGTGGTCACACAACTATCACACAGAGCGAAAATCACTTTAGTTCACGACGACAACACTACGACAAAGGTATAATTTGACATTACGTATTCTTTTCAGCCTTATTGAAAGGCAATATGTGCTCCATACACAGCTGATGATGTTCATTTGTATATAGGTGTATATGTAGGTCTTAAACAAGTAAAGTTCTCGTGATTCTAAAACGGATTTAAATTAGCATTAACATGAAAAAATAATGGATAAATAGACTATTTTCTACCTTAGATCGATTCTTATTTTTAAGGACTTTTGGGCATCTGATTAGGATTTAATTCCCAAACATTCCATTCAAGACCTTAAGCTGGTGGGGTCATTTCTTTTCTAATGGTTCTAATGGCACAGTCTTGGTGGGTAATGAAAATACAGTGTGCTTTAATCTCTTTATGGATAATAGAGCTATATGTTCACAAGGTGTAACCAATCAATTCCCGAAGCTTGAAACCGTGGATTTCTTTCATGATTCTGAGTTTAACATGAAAATTTTATGAATCTTTATGCATTGTTTATATACGGATCTTATAGGCATATTTTTGCCTATATATTTTGCATGTCGTCCTTTTTCATATTATTCTTTCGGTTGCGTTACACCGACTATGGTCACAAGCTGACAGGTCGGTGTGATCCAACCATAAAACGCCAAGTGAAATAAAATAAGTGCACATGGGCGATCAGATCCATTTAATATACAAATATATGTGCAAAATGGCTAAATCTTAAAAGTTACCTGTAAATTATGTTGCAGAGCGATATAAATGGCGTACAAAACGCAGAGTGTGATCGTCTCACTCAACCATTAGGCGGCGGGGAAAGTGCTCTTCGGGTCTGCGCGGCTTTACTCGGCGCCGGCCCACAGGCGTCACCTATGCATCCACATCATCTGCCTGGTAACTATTACTCGTACAAGTGCCAAATAAAATGTTATAGTGCGATAAGAAACGTAGCGAAAAGAGGAATTTACATATATTTTTCTTTCTAGCTGAACTAGACGTATACGGTCTAAGAAAACAGCAGATTGAGTTATTGACGTTATTGGCTGTGCGAGGACTTTTGACGACCCGAACGCGACTCAGGAAAGTGTTGGTGCAACCTCCAGATAATGCTGGTTAGTCATATTTTATGTTCGATAATTATAGGTATATAAAAATTATATATAATTATAGGTACAAATCATGGGCACTTGGTAATAAACTAAGCTCCTAGTTAGAAGAATATATTAGCGTGCTGCCAAATCTAAATCTGCTAAATCTCTAAAGTATAGTTTACACCTTACGAGTACTCGGCCGAGTTATCTGGACGAGTAACTACTTCCGTTTTATTCGAGTTTAATCAAACGAGCGAGTGGTTCGGCGCGGGCTCTATTCACTCGGTGGAGCCGACGTTCCCCCATCGTTCACCTCATCCCCCTGCTCTACTCGTTCCTTTACTCTGTCCCATCGATATGAGAATACACATATCGATACTCGGTCTGTATAAACTGCCGATACAGCTTGTCAGCGAGCGAGTGGCAAGGTGCACGTGTTTTTTGTTTTTGGTAACGAGTGACTACGCAACCCTACATAACTTATTAGTTTATTTATTTCATTATCCATTTTAACAATACCTAATTATGGCAGCTCGGTGAAACTGAAACAACAATTAAGTTTATATAGCAATATAAATGTCACGAGTGCCTGTGGAATTTTAAGTAGTCGATTTATAAAAAGAAACAAATACCTGAAGCTGCGTACCTCAATTTCCTAAGTCTTTTATTCACTTTTACTTTTTACAGAAAAAATGAACTGACTCGTTCAAAATGAAAATGAGTGTGAACATTCGGCCTAGCAAATGCTCACCTGAAAAGGACACCGAGTATCTCGGCCAAGCACTAGTTAGGTGTAAACTAGGCTTAAAGGTTGGCGCCGCATGCGGGGGCTTAGCAACGTTGTTTCTTTAAACAGATGTTTCTCATCGTTAATGTTCATGGGAGACAGTATTCTCTTAGGCAGATCACCTACTCGTCCGCCACCTTTTTATTTATTTATTTATGTAATCTACAACCTTTTATGTAACTTAATATATATAATAAATATATTGTTAGAAAATAATATTTTGTTGCACAGGGACATTAGAACGCGTCGCAACGAACTTAGGTACAGAGGGAACTTTGCTTCGTCGTATGTTGGCACTAGCGACGCGGCCGAGTCCGCTCGCCGTGTCTCACAATCCGAAAGAGCTCGCCGCCGCCGCCGTTACTATAGTTCAACAGCTGGCTGCACACGTCAACGGTAAGATTATTAATTCATTGAAATCATTTATTATGTATTGCCAATGTTTTTAAAATAATGTTACAATAATAAAAAATACCGATGTCAGGCGCAAGTTAAGTAACACCGTAATGACGTAAATTTAGAGATAAAATATGTAAAACTTATGTTATAGGTGATGAAAAGGAGCATGAATCTCCACCTGAGTTGCCACTCATAGACAAAAGTAATGTGATGCAAATATCTATTGGACCATCAACTAGCAATGCGTCATTATGTAAGTATGAATGTAACGGTTTGGTAGCCTAAACATGTTTGAAATAAAATTCATTTTCAATAACTTTCTTAATCGATTTCAGCGCGCAAAGATTTGAATACGTGGGCAAACTCAGCACAAGTGCAACAAGTCGTAGAAATGGGCTTCTCGAGGCATGCGGTGTACGCGGCCATACAAGCTCTGGGTACGTTTTATTCCTTTCTTTTCTCTTTATTTTTAATAATTGTACTCCTTGGATTCATTTAGTGTCATTCATTGGGTGTACTCTACTTGGATTCATTTAGAGGGCTATTAAATAGTGGTGTATTCTACTGGATTCATTTAGAGGGCTATTAAATTGTGGTGTACACTCCTTGGATTTATTTAGAGGACTATTAAATTGTGGTGTACTCTCCTTAGATTCATTTAGAGGGATGGTTTACTCTCCTAGAATTTACTTAGAGGGCTATTAAATTGTGGTATACACTCCTTGGATTCATTTGGAGGACCATTAAATTGTGGTGTACTCTCCTTCGATTCATTTAGAGGGGTGGTTTACTCTCCTTGGATTCATTTAGAGGGTTATTAAATTGTGGTGTACACTCCTTGGATTCATTTAAAGAACTATTAAATTGTGGTGCATTCTCTTTGGTATCGTTTAGTGTCCTATTAAATTACGTTCCATTTTCTTTGGGTTCATTTAGCGCCTATTTTTTTTTATAGACTTGTGGGCGGACGAGCAAGCGGTCCCACGTGATGGTAAGTGTTACCGCCGCCCATGGACACCTGCAACACCAGGTGGTTAATAGGTTATGGTGGTTTGTTCATTTTGTGCCCTATTAAATTATTGTGTGCTTTCATTTATTATACAGTATTATACTGTGGTAATAGAAAGAAGTTCGTACTTATGACTTCTTTTAAATTCGGTATATACATCTATAAGTTTGTGCACATTGACGTATATTTATAATTTCATCTTCGTTGTTATCTATCTATATACTGACTAAGTATATGAAGCCGATAATTTGTTTGTACAGGTGGTACGACTATACCATCAGTAGAGGCCCTCGTGGCATATTTATTAGAGCTGCCTCAACAAGGGATGGACGACACAGTTTTCGAGATAAAGCCGCACATGCCCAAGGAGAAAAAACAAACGCCGTACCGCTGGCGAAGCTGTTTCGCTTCAGAGGAGGAATACGCTCAGTACTTGTCTGACGTCATCACTCCGGGAATGACTGTGCGCTGCTGCAAGGCCTATGAAGCGGTAAGGACCCTGAGTTATTATTCAATTAATTCATTTATTTTGCAAGAACATGGGTATTAATGTAGTATTTATTATGTTATAATTATAAATCTCTCTCATTATGTTCTGCCTCAATAAGCGTGCAAAAATATATACACTACTAAATGTTACTATTAAATCCCTAGTTAGATAAATATTGAGTCCAATTGGGTTTATGCTGTATACTACTGCTAGCCAAAGACCTCCGGCATTCTCGTCCAACGCTTTTCGTCTGCACCCACCCTCGGCCATCCTACACAGATAGCGTCGAAGTCCTCTTGTTTCCGTCATCTGGCTCTTATTTGACGTCTATTTAGTTGAGCTAAAACCTCACATAACTAAATATTGACGTCATAACAGAGAACAGAAATATAGCAAAACTCCCATCGGTTGTCATTTTGCATTTGTTATCAGTGTGCAAATTTCGACTTGCACTGCTCTCTGCTATTGCACTTTATCTGGACGAGTTTCCTATGGGACTGCGCGTACAGAATAGCATTATAGGAGTTGTTGTGTGTCTTCATGCGTGATATAACTGCACCCTATTTATTTTGTATATTTTCAGGTGGCACTGGGAGACGTCGGACAAGTTCAGAAAGTGGAACGTGACATAAAGCAGAATGTCTATCTTCATGTAAGTTTTACTTATATTTACAGACTTTGCCATTAATTCCCGATTTCGATAAATTTTGTATGACTAACATGATGATAAATTTATGAAAATGACTTTTAAAGTGCAAGCGAGTGATACATTAGAAGTAATTATCAATATTCTAATTATCAATCTTGGCCGCGCCAACTTCGGTCACACAACGACAAGCAGCTTGCGTTATATATCCCTCTATATTAGATTAGATTTATTTATTTGTAAACATAGGTACATTTATGATATTAACAAACATGCAGTCAGTTCTCTATGTTTTACCAAATGGCTTACACATATTGGAGTAGTAGTCGCAGATATTGCCATATAGATTTCACTAATGTAAGTGACAATAAATTTAGGGTACATAAATTAAAGCAACTTAAATATTCAATGAGCAACATGAAGTTACTCGTAGTTACTGAGAAGGCTGCATCTTCCTTTTCTTGTTCTTTTCCTTCTTCCTCCTTTTCTTCCTCCTTTTCTTCCTTCTTGTACATTTTCCTTGTATATATGTCAATAACTTTTTGTATAGTCAAAGTAAAGAGTTATATATAGTATATAACTTAATAAATCCAATTGAAATAAATCAATAAACAATATCAACAAATAGAATAATAGTAGCTTAATCTAATTGAAACAAATTACAATATTATACACTCGCGAGCAACCAAATCGACTCACCCCCCAAGCGCGCATACAGAGTTGCTTTTCTCGAAAAAGAAAAAACTGAGAAATGAAAAACTTCTAGCCTTTAAAAGCCTAAGACTTCAGCTTTAACACGATACCATTGCTATGAAAATCCGTCCAGTACTTTTTTAAATATTGCGATCTAAATGGAAGTGCAGGAAAAATGAAAATTTAGGAAAAGTGTTGGGGGGCTACTTATCTTTAAACTAAAATAAAAAATTTCAAACGAAACAGAAAATTTATTGAATCAATACTTAGTGTTACCCTCCTAATCCTGATCTCAGCTTGTAATCGGTTTCTCATCGTTCTGATCAATTTTTTTACATCTTGAGGAATTCCTTCCCACTCCTCTAACAGCGCCGTCTTGAGCTCGTCAATGTTCAAAGGAACCGGATTTCTGGGCCGCAGTCTTCGTTTCAGCTTGTACCACAAATGTTCGATGGGATTCATGTCTGGGCTGAGCGCTGGCCAGTCCATGGTCCGTATACCGACTTCTCGAGGAACTGTGACACCCGAAGCATGACACCGCGCATTATCGTGCATGAACACGAGAAGTTATTCCCCGACATATCCTGCACACGGAACAACATGTTCCAGAAGAATATCGGTAATGTAGCGATCAGCAGTCAGATCTCCTCCTCGGCCTTCCCCAGGCACGTTAAAAAAGGAATATTGAAATTATACATTAATGTCATCTAATAAATATTCATTGATGCTATAATAACACTTAGTTACTAATATATTCTGTAAATTTATTTTAAATTCAGTTCCTTCGTGGAGTCAGGTGACTTATTAAATAATTTTAAGAGCTAGGTATCTGTAGGTATCACTTGTATTTATGGTTACAAGTGAACACAGCGTTTGTCCCTCTAAATGTATCAGGTGGAGTGGCGCGGCCTCGGTCGCGTGTGTGGGGTACGAGCAGTTCACGCGGAGGTGGTATCAGGCGGCGCGCCGTTTGCTGCCAGTGACCGCGTACGCGTGCGCGCCGCCGTCACACAGCCGCGGTACAAGTGGGGCTGCATCGATCACACAAGCGTCGGCACCGTTGTCTGTAAGTAACATACGACAAACCTGCACCAAAATGAGAGCTAACGGGAATTTTCATGTTTTCGTTTTATAGAAAAAAGCCGGCAGATGAGCTGACGGTCGACCTGGTGGTAAGTGGTAGTTCGAGAAAGGGTTGGGTAAAATAAACGCTGGTGTCAGTATATGTTTATTAACAAGCGGACAGTCTACTCACTGCCATTTCTATAATAGAAATTCTACATAACATTAATATGACATATAAAATTTTATCGGACTTACCCAACACTTTGAACCAACTGAGGAAGGAACATCGTAAGTGACAATTGCAAATTATACATAACGACATTTTTGTTATAATTTCTCGAGTTATAAGGCATTAGGGTGTGATCGGAAATGGTTCCACCGCTGACCTGCTTTATTATGAAAAATACTATAGTACCTTTAAGTACTAAATTCAAGTAGGCGCCGCGCTTACTACTTTGAATGTAGATAAATCTGTTCTATGTTCCCATCCTTAATGATTTAGTGTTAAGATTTTTTCCTCAATGAGGTCGAATATTTCAGCAATATCATCGAACGGTCGCGACTTGACCGTCGATTTTCCTCAACAACCTGGCTGGACCGGACAAGTCAGTGAAATGGAGCTGGTTACAGACCAATGTAAGTTAACACCATATTTGCTTCCATATTTGTTTAAAATAATATAATTTTAACACAGAATTGACATACAAAATGACGACCAATTCGGTTGGTGGTATCCCTACCTACCATATCATACCATCAGCCTATGTCTCCTGGATATATAGACCTCTGGCGAAGTTCGCCACCACACACAGTCATCCGCTTTTCTCATTCATTAATTACCGGCAAACTTCTTCAAAACGACGGTCCATTTAGCCGGAGGGCGTACCACGCTGCGTTTGCTGATAGTGGTCCTTAGCTTATCAGATAATATTACTTTAAAGATAAATTGCATTCCTCTTGTGTGTTTGTGAACTCACGAAAGCAAATCCTAATGTAGCTGTGTAGGTGGGGCAGTAATAAAACATGTTTGATGTAGCCGAGTGGGGCGAGAGTGCCGGCGGTATGGCTGTGGGATGGAGGGGCGCCGTGCGCGCCGTGAGGGTGTCGTCTTGTCGACCCGGCGCCGGCGCCAGGCGGTTGCTGGACGCGCAGCCCCACACCTATTGGCAGAGTTCCAGTGGCACGGGACAGGTAACACCCGTTATAGTATGATTAAGAAACTTTGTTGACTTGTCTACTATCTCCCTATATATCTCGGTAGAGAGTCACCTTTTAACAAATTTGATTTTACGGATAAATGAACGTAACGGGCTTTACATTTTTCAAATAATCAGCTACCCCTCTTGTGTGAATAATAAGCCTTTGCCTCGTAGCCTAAAAACATTAATTTTGAAATATTTGAATATTTCAAAACTAATAAGATAAAATACTCTAAATTGATTTAAAATTCTATTTTAAAAATTGGATAAAAAAATCTAAACTAGAATATTTTACACAAAAGAAATATTTGTAAAATTTTCACATCAATGAATTCGGAATGAATAAATCATGAATAGAATCCATGGTTTCAATCTTTGGGAATCGTTCGGACACACCTTGTATTTTGACGTTTAATGTACAAAAGCCGAACTTAATGCCTAGGAATATTCTGCGATACTCAAACCTTGGTTTAACAAAAACATGTAAGGGTGGTCTACCATCAAATCAATAAATGTCACATTATAACAAATTACAAACTATGCATATATTTTATTAAAACTAACCTTGTATTAAATTCCATTGTTATGTAATACACAGCATTATATCCGCGTGGAAATGCGTTGCGGCGTCCGCGTACGTCGTCTCGGTGTGGGCGTGCCGGGCGGGCCGCTAGGTCCGGCCGCGTTATCAGTACGGGCAGGCGCCAGTTTCGACGACGGTGCACTGGCCTCATTAGCCGCGGTGCCGTGTGCGCCCGCTCCTGCTTCCACGTCCCGGGACCGCCCGCCGCATCACCTCGCGCAAATACAACTGCTCGCCGATTGCAAGGAGGTATGTATATACCATTGTTTAGCATTAGCATGTCGTGTGCGGTCGCAATCGCATCCGCATTTTGAAATCGTTCTTCGCATCACCTCGCACAAATACAACTCCTAGCCGATTGCAAGGAGGTATGTATATACCATTGTTCAGCATTAACATGTCGTGTGCGGTCGCAACCGCATCCGCATTTCGAGATCGTTCTTCGCATCACCTCGCACAAATACAACTGCTAGCCGATTGCAAGGAGCTACATACAAATTGTTTACACCGTTAGGAATGTGTAAAGTTGCTGGTTTTGATCATCAAGTTGGTGCATTAGCATTATTACCTGTTGTTTCTTGTACATACACCAGCGTCTTAGGAGCGCCCGCCACATCAGCTCGTGCAAATACAAACTATATTATATACCTAAACATTAAACAGCAAATTAAATGTATTTCAATGCTAACAATTTTTACAAATATCCATTTTGGCGATAGTGTTGTGGTGCCGAAGTTTGCCAATGAGTGTGGCGTTTTTATTTAAAAATAACATTTGAGCAACGTTGTAGTTGTTTATATAGTTATGTTCGATAAAAAAGTTTTGTTGAAGTTATGGGAGCATTTGATTGTTATGAACAAGCTAACGATAAAATATATTTTATTTTCACTTTTCTTTCAGTATTACCCGTGTATTGAAATCGAATTAAAGCAAAACAGAAATGTGAACGCAGATTGCCGAGTGCACGGCCTTTACATTACAGGTTTCAGGCCTAATCCATTGTACACCGAGGTTTTACAGGTAAACTTAAAAAAATATTAAAATACTAATTATTATATATTTGTTTTTTTCTTTTCATTATAATCTTGTTTTAGAGCATGAATTTCGTAGCAGAAGATTGGATGGAGAAAGACAATCCTTCGGGAGCTGTATCCGCCGATAACAATCCTCCTACATTGCCCAATGATTTTCCTAAGGTAATCCTCACATAGGATTTTATACTTTATTCATATACTTTAAACTGTGGGATACGGTTCGTCGTAAATTCTCAATAGTAGTAGGTTTTAGACTGTTTAATTAATATAATTATAAAATCAATAATTGTAGGTATACGTGTGGGGCTTAAACGACAAAGATCAACTGGGTGGTGTGAAGGGGTCAAAAGTGAAAGTGCCAGTATTCTCTCCTAGCCTCAGTTCTTTGCGGCCAGTGCATATAGCTGGTGGATCTAAGACTCTTTTTATTGTGTCTCACGATGGAAAGGTAAGTATTTGTAATTAATTAGTTACGTTAATGGTATCGTTTTAGTGGTGTGTATGAATTCTTACATCTCAAATGTAAAAGTTACTAAATGTTCGAAAATTCGTTTGTAATACGTTCGTAATACGTTTATATTACAGCGACAAAAAATAAACAGTTAATTGCATTTAATAAAAGAATGTTGTTTTTGTTCCGTTAATTATATTCAAGGTTAAAGTTACTATAACAATAGAACTAAATTACATTCCGTCATCAGCCCTTTTACCATCCTCTTTTATCGTGGGTTGGCGAGTCCACTCTTTTAAAAGTGGTGTAGTCCTCAGAGCTTGTGGTAGCTGCTTTGTTAATCCGCAGTCGTGTTTTACGACACCAGCAGGATAAAATTAATTTAAAAACTAGCAAACTTAATTCAAGAGTAATTTTATAAAATAAATTTTGTTGTTTTCTTTAGCTATACACGTGCGGTGAAGGCACAAACGGCCGCCTCGGCCTCGGGCACAGTAACAACGTGTCGACGCCGCGAGCGAACCCGTATCTTTCACACGTATTAGTGCGACGCGTGGCGGTACATTCTGGTGGAAAACATGCGCTCGCGCTCACTGCTGATGGAAAGGTATAGTTGTATAGATATCCACTGCTGAATATCGCTCCCAAGGTATTAAATACTGTTGTTAAATTAGGTCTTAAATCTGTTTCTTCAAGAAAAATCTGTCTTACCTA
This sequence comes from Sesia apiformis, assembly GCA_914767545.1. Lineage (NCBI taxonomy): Eukaryota > Metazoa > Arthropoda > Insecta > Lepidoptera > Sesiidae > Sesia > Sesia apiformis. Next base: position 5,808,832 of record OU611950.1, on the reverse strand, counting down.
AAATGTTCGCACACAAAGGCGTTTAAAACACCATCATACTCGAAGTTTAACTCCACTCTTTCCGTGATGTAATTAACAAAAAAATAATAAAAAGCTGTATCCAAATACAAATATTAGAAAGATCGTTCCAATAAATAGTAAAAAATTATTTTTAATTTGACCAGTCAAGCGTGCTTTAATATCATGGGTGACCCTATACAAAACAAAATAATTAACCACAATACAAAACAAATGAATGAATACAAAACAAAAGAAGGTCAAAGGTTATATGTAGTTTAACAGGGGTGTAAAAGTTGGTCTATATGTGTCGACTGTTTTGACTGTATAGTGTGGGTAGATTTTTTTATAATGAGAGGTATAATCTACAAACCGAGACACCAATCAAGTGTCAACATCATTAGAAACGTCTGAACCTCAAATCGGATGTATTTCTATGTGTATTTATAGACGATTAGTAGATGAACTTGCAAAAAATGTATTTTTCTCATCTAGACAAAGAATAAAATATTTTTGTTTATCTTTCTTTCTAAAATAGCATTGTTTAGCATATTCTTATTTATAGGTTTATTCATGGGGCGAAGGCGAAGATGGCAAGCTGGGTCAAGGCAACCGCCTAACTCTAGAATCACCTCGTTTGATCGAGTCTTTGTCTGGGGACCGCGTGGTGGGCGTTGCGTGCGGGTCCGCGCACAGCGCGTGCGTCACCGCCCGCGGACACCTCTACACCTGGGGCTTGGGCGAGTACGGGAGGCTCGGACATGGAGATGATACTACGCAGTTGCTACCTAAGAGGGTCAGTATCGGTTCTATGGGTAGTTTCCCAGATATTTTAAATTGCTTGTAAATCATTATAAGTATTCATATGACATCAACACGCTTGTCTCAGGCATTCAACAGGCAGCATTAGCTGGAGACCCCTTCTACAGGGCACTGCCACGTACTCGCATGTCAATTATTAAAACTTGCCCATTGTTGCTATAATTATTTCCTGTCATTATAGAAAAAAATACAAGTCTGTTAATGTTTTCTTTGTGTGCTTTATGTGCCTTGTTGAATATATTTTTCTTTCTTTCTTTTGAATAAACTTTTAACATTTTTTTCTAGGTGGAAGCATTAGCGAACTTCAGAGTAATACAAGTGTCTTGCGGATCACGAGATGCGCAGACGTTAGCGTTGACTGCATGTGGAAAAGTTTTCTCGTGGGGAGACGGTGATTTTGGAAAACTGGGTAATTGTTTATTTTTATTAAACTTAATTGTATTTTTTGTGTGGTTATAATTTTGTGTCATGCTAATATATTTTTAAAATATCACCGTGCAGGCGGTTATATCTTAAAATCATATCTTGATACAATTTCTATTGTTTTAGGGCGTGGTGGATCCGATGGGTGCGCAGTACCAATGAATGTTGAAAGACTGAATACTTTAGGTGTGATTCAAGTGGAGTGTGGTGCTCAATTTAGTTTAGCTTTAACGAGGGATGGAGAGGTATACAAAAATATTATTTTTATATTTTATTTCTATAATTTTGTCGGCCTTAATTTTCGATATAGATATAGTTCCTTGTAAAAATTCCGTCAAACTTATTTATATGACGAATAGATTGTCCGACATAAGTGTAGTCTTGAAGCGCGAAAAACAATAATATTTTATCGAAAACAAACGAGAAACACCGTATAAATGCGCTGATTTTGACCGATATTTTTGAACGACGCGGCGTATCGAGCGTTGGTTTTTTACTTTAATGGTCCAGACTTGTAAAGAAAGACTATTGTTTACATTTAGCAAAGCAAACACGACAGATTCCTTGTCATATTTTTACATTTGGGTTAAGTGCCGCCAAACATTACTGGAGTCAAAGCAGATGGTCAGTCTGGAAGGTGTGTACATACTCCAAATAATCTATAGTAAATGCACAAAGCACACGTATCACAAAGTAAAGCACCCGCGGAAGTCAGTTTACTCCAGAAACTTCGGAGCGCTCAGAAACGTCTTAACGACACCTTATTTATTTATTGTAGTTAATTAAATTTATTATTATTGTAGGTATGGACGTGGGGTAAAGGCGATTACTTTCGGTTGGGACACGGGTGCGACTCGCACGTCCGTCGACCGACCCTAGTGGAGGCGCTGCGAGGGCGTCGCGTGATCCACGTGGCAGTTGGTGCTTTACATTGTTTAGCTGTCACTAATGAACATCAGGTACGTCTATCTAAATTTTTATACCGTTTAATTCTAAACATGCCCTTCCTATCGTTCTATATACAGAAAAAAAAACATACTTATTGTTTACACGGTACTACATTAAAGGAAAAAATACGGTGACAAATGTGCAGCAGAAGTTTCTATTCGATGCGCTCCAAATTGACGGTATCACCCACTTTAAGGAATGTTATTTATCTTTTATAGGTTGGTCAAAGTATACAAGTTTCTCACCATTGCAGTACACTCTGTCAAATACGTTTTTAAAGCGAAACTCCACGCCAAAAACTTTGTCAATGCGAAAAGAAAAATAAACTTTTCCTATCGCTCTCTCATATCAGTTTCCCATATTAGCCTTGATTTTGCAATACGTCTTCTATGACATTTTCAAAGAGGACTTAAATCGCTCTCAAAATTTTCATGAGCCATAAATTTGAACATTAAAGTTGAACACGTTTCAATCTTTACAGTGCAGTAATTGAATTATGTTTTCGCACAAAACTATTCTTTATCGATAATATTGAACAACTGTTTACTCTTTCCTATACAATTCTCTTTTATATATGACATTTTACGATGATATTCTAGTTAAAAATACAATTGATGTGTTCTCTAATAATGTGTCGTAGGTATGGGCGTGGGGTGATAATGACCACGGGCAGCAAGGCAACGGCACAACCTGCGTGAACCGGCGGCCTGCTCTAGTAGCCGCCGTCGAGGGCGTTCAAAGGGCCGCCGCTGGGTCCTCGCACTCCGCCGCCTGGTCTTTGAGAGCCTCCGCCTTACAAGCCGAGGACCAACAAGCACATGTTATGCCGATGCCGTTTCCCACGTTAAAAGATCCTTTAGGAGCTAATTGTCTTGGTAAGTGTATGTTTATGTCGCTAACGATTAGAATTACAAACTTTTCGTAAACAAGTTATTGATGGAGTTAAAAAGTGTCGACTCTAGCTTCTCTTGTTACATTGTGCGGCAATACTGTATGTACTCGATGGTGTTAAGTTAGTCGTCATTTGACCATTGTCGCAGTACCTCGCCAGTGTAGAATATTATATTGTGCCAGTAAATATTTTATGAACTTACGTGTTTTATGCAGATTCTATTAGTATTGTAATTTTAACGTTTATGTTCGTTACTCTAACTGAAAGTTCGGGTTTGTTCTACAATGTTGCATTTGCAGTTGGAGTCACCTTACGACCTATTGAATAAGCTGATATTAAGATACAAAGATGTTTGTATTTGTTTGAACTTTCGATTTGCCAATAATGACGTTACAACGCCGCCGCGGGTTAAAAACCGCTTATTGATCGTTGAGACTATAACGTTGAGACTGACTATAAAACTCCGCGTTGCAAAAATAAGCTCAAGGAGCTCATGTTATATGCGTTGCCGTTCCCTACATTGAAATATATTTTGGAACTATCTTGGTAAGTGTTTATATTCAGGAAAACAGAAAACGATAAAAAGAAAAATAAAACAGAAGAAAAACATTGTAATGAAATCCACTCTGTCCGCATGATAGACTACTGCTCGTAACCCATTTATGAATTAAAGTAGGAGGCCTGTGCCCTTCGATGGAACGTTATAGGCTGATGCCAGTTATTTCAACAGGACTCTATTCAGAGGAGTCTGTGGTAGAGGAGCCACAAGGGCCGCGTCCGTCATTGGCTGCCGTGACTTTAGCCCTCGAGCCGCCAGTTGCAGTTCAACACGCGTTATCATTGATACTACTTGCATTGCATATAACGCAGGTATGTGTGGTTACGTATTTTCTATAATCATTTCTTCTTTCATCTTATTCACATATTAAAACAGGTTTTTAGCGGTTATATTCACCTGTTTTAATTCACTCGAATCTTCAGTGGGGTTGCAATAGTGCAATTACAGTTGTCTCTATAGAGAGACAACTGTAATCGAGCGATGTAGTTCAACTGAATATCCATTAAAATAAATTAGGTAAACATACGCATTTACGACTAGTATATTATAATATAAATGTGATATTCTTTGAGTAACGGAACCTTATTGTCGGTTCTTATTTTTTTTATTAAATATTGAGACCAGTAATATGAAAAAAAAAAAAATTTGTTTATTGCTTTATCTTAAAACTCAAATATTAGAGCATGTTTCTATTTAAATGGAAATGTTAAAGCTAGAACCGACAAAAATTTAAGTTAGAAAACCAAAGTCATTAAAGTCTGTACTGACAATAAGGTCCGTTTGCACAGATAATGTCACAAATATGCGTGTAAAAGTCGAAAAATTTTAAAGTATCGTATTTTTAATTTATTGATGAATACTTTTTTTTTTTAATTTGCTCTTTATTTTATTGCTTCTCTTTAATATTTTAATACCAAATTGGACCTGTACGATCCCAAATACTTTTTTCTCGCTGTTAATGAAATTTGATTCAGCACCCGCTACCTACAAATTTTTATTTCTACGCTTCTCTGAATGATTCATCTAATAAATTGTTCTGATCGTTACATCAGGCGCGTACTCTTCTCGTAGAGGCACTGCGAGCACATGAAGCATCATCGACAGCACCGCCCGTAGTGACAGGAACGGATACTGAAGACGAGGACGCTGAGGACGCACGTACCGGCGGCGGCGAAGCGCCCGCCGACCCGCCTGCCACACTACCGGTATGTTTGTTTAATACATTTGTATCTATCTCTATAAAGGATGAACAAATACCATATGTCTCAAGATTTTTTAAATACATATATACGAGTACATATATATATACAACGTGTCAAGGGATCGATTATGGATATTTTATGGGAGTGTTATGCACTTGTCTTTATCGACAAAGTCACCTTTCTATTAACTCCTACCCCACCCCTCCTTGAATGGCAGCCATCTTATTTTTGAGTCGGTCGGATAAGATATGTACTAATAGAAAGGTTACATTACATTTTTCCGGTACAAATCGGTTACATTTTTTTTTGTATTAGATTAATAGTTTTTGAGTAATTTAATATTTGAGATTTTCGCGTTTTTCACACATATTAGGTGCTTACATATGAAATGATCGATTTTATTACTGGCCACTTTGAGTTTCGATATGTTCTGTTCTAATTCGAATTTCAAAATAAAACAAAATGCATGTAATAGCTACGATGTTCTTATTTCAAAATCAGTATTTCATTTGTTTTTCTGTACTTAAATTTTATTCATGTGATTGTCTTGAAAATAAAATGGAAAATTGAAAATTCGTGCTATTTTTGAATATGGGTTTCGTCGCAGCACCAACGCAAGTCAGACAGCTCACAATATCAATAGTGTGTATGGGCTAAATACCACAAACGATCGCACTGTGCTGTGCGTCGACGGTTTGAACGCTTCCATTCTGGAAATTTCGATGTTAAGGGTGAGCCCCACAGACGACCTATGGCCAAGGTTAATAACGATGAATTAATAACTATAGTGGAAGCAGATCTATTTCAAAATACAGCTGAGTTAGCAACAGGGTTTGATGTTAAGTGATAAAATAATGTTGGTTCATCTGCGTCAAATCGGCAAAATAAAGATGGTCTTAAAGTGGGTACCGTATGAACTGAACGAACTTCAGCGACAATAACGCGTCGCAGTATGCACTGTGTGTTATTGAACCGTCATAAAAACGAAGGAATTTTGAATCGTATCGTGACTTGTGATGAGAAATGGATGTCGTATTATAACCGCAAACGTTCGTATCAGTGGCTGGATCCAGGAGTTGCAGCCCAACAATGTCCAAAACGCAAGATAACTAAGAAAAAGCTCCTGGTATCAGTTTGGTGGTCCTGTGCCGGTATTATCCACTACAGTTTCTTGCGAGTCTGTCAAATGATTGATGCAGATGTGTACTGTGTCATCTCCACTTCTTCTTCATGACAATGCCCTCCCTCATACTTCTCATACGACAGTTTTACTTCAAGAGCTGGACCTGGAGACTCCCTCACCCACCATACTCACCGGACCTTGGCCCCACAGCTCCCACAAATTTCCATTTCTTTCGAAATTTGGACAACTTTTTGCAAGGAAAATAATTTTATTCTGATGTAGCTGTGATTAGGGATTTTGAAGAATTCATTGATACCCGTCCACGAGACTTAAACAGGAATAGCATCAATCAACTGCCCGTGAGATGGCGAAAGTGTGTAGATAATATGGGTCAATGTTTCGACGAACATAATAAATATTTTTACAACAAAATATTCTTTTTCGGTTTCTCATACTAATCGATCATTTCATAGGTAAGCACCTAATATTTATCTATTTAAACGAGTCTTAACGCGAATGTTTACCTTATTTATTTTACTCGACGTTTCGGTTGGGTTGCACTAAGCAAAGTCACGAGCTGACTGAAGAGGCTGGTAGTCCACGTCGACAGTTGCGAACAGTTTCATCAACTACCCGCATTTGGTCTTCATAGTCTGGAAAGTTGCGGAACTATCACAATATCAGAAGTAGCGTGAGTCGAAAAATCGCGAGGTTTAATTTTATTAAATTTATCACTGAATTCCATGTCGAGGACAATTTGTATCCTTTTCAATTGAAATTTCTATGTTTTTCGATTTCAATTGCTTCACGCACATTCCTGGAGAAATAGTGGCTATCTATCAGTGGAGAGGATTTTTGGACTATGGAGTTCTATCCAGTGATTGATGCCGGCGTTAAGTACACAGTCCACTATCGCCGATTTATTCGTATGGCGATTTTTCACAGTTGCGATATTATTCACACAGTTATAGTTTACAGTTATAGTTATATTATTTCACAGTTATAGCCATCTGGCATCTGATAGGGTATTACATCTTTTGCTGTGCGTAGGTTTTCCGCTACTTTGGAGGATGGTGTATATACTCGTACATATGGTCTTAATGGAGTATTTTTTAATACTGTTCCAACTTTAATGTACTGCATAAATGCCCGTTGTCTGCTGAAACTCAGGATGTCTTTCCCTAAAATAGCGCCATGGCTGCCTTCCACTCACTTTATATCCATTTCGTTTAGGTACCTCCTGAACATGTAACAACTCATCCTTTATAAGTTCAGGGTCACAGAGGTCTTGTGCTCTAGTATTCAAAGAAACAGCTAGTGATTGTAGCTGTGGAGGATGGTTATGTGACGCCTAGATATCTATCGGTGTGTGTTAATTTTCTATACACAGTGTAAAAATTCGCGTTAAGACCCGTTTAAATTGATATTGCTTTTGAGTAAACCTATAAAATGACAACAAAATTTTAACTCTATGCTAGTTACTTTTAATGCTAACCTCCTTTGGACATGACCTATGCGTATGCATAAAATCAGAACAAACTGTATGGAGGTAAAATACAATTGGGACTCAATTGGGACAATTTTGGTCCTGACACACTGTATAAAGGAGGCAGACGGGCAAACAGCCCATGTTATGATAAGTGGCTACCGCCGCCCATAGACACCTGCTACGCCAGGGTGTATGCGCGTCGGCTTTGCAGAATCCTATTCACTCATTTATTGAAGACATACGTTACCTTTAATTTTGTCGAGGGGGAGGTTGTACGTTGCAATCCCACAGCTACTGGGCGCACTCGACTGTCCAAGTTACTACTCTCTCAAAGAAGACCACCGTAAAATATACTGCATTTCCCCACTTTATCCTATTCCCCAATGTCCAAACGTGTTTCGGTAGTGACCAGAGCCCATTCCCATCCCATTCTGAACTCCAAAGGTCCAATACATTCCTAAATTTCCAAAGGTAGACAGCGCATCCGGGGGCGTGTCAACGTTTATCATTCTGGACTGATGTTGCCACTTACCAACTGGTGGACTGTCTGCTCATCTGTTACCTTATTTCTATGTAACAAGAACTATCGATTTGATATAGTGAACATAAGTATAAACTGTGAAAATGAATTCAAATAAAGAAAACGTTTCCAGAGCGGCGCGAGCAGCCCTCTGAGCGGTTCGATATCGTCACGCCACTCGGCCGTGATGTCATCAAGTGCGGTGTCAGTGGCGGCCGCCACAATGACTGTGCAGCAGGCTGAAGCTCCTAAGGTAACTTGAAAAATGATATTCTAGAATAACATTATTTCTATGCTTCTGTTTTGTTTTGGACTCTTAAAATAATTATATGATTTAATATCTCTGATTCTAAAGATCGATCCGTAAAACCATATTCAAAATATCTTGAATGTTTTGAAAGTTTGGCATAATAACAGTCAAAGTTAGAAAAGGACCGCTTAATGTTATTACGTCACTAACACACTAGTGTCAGTATGTCCACGCACGAAGGACAAATAGCCATAGCTCCTTACCTGAAATATTCTCAAGCTCATATCTACGCAACCTTTTAATCAATTTGAAAAACTCTTTAATACGTATTTGTTTTCTTCTATAGTTGTCGAATATGCTATAAAACATATAAATCGTAAGGGGATATAATTAAATGGACAGCAGTAATACTGAAAGTGGCAACAAATCGATGACAGCAAATTTAAAGGGAGGTTAGGTTTAGGTTCTCTGGTGACCATAATGATACAGGATTCTACTTTGTGTTGACATTGTTAATAATTAAAAATTGTGTACCTCACTTATTTATAGTTTATTTTGCTGATCATAATTTGCTGTCCGTTTTGTATTTTTTGCTGCTCGTTTAAATAGAAGGCAATTTTAAATACAGTTCAACATGGTATCTCAAGTAATATATTAAATTAATTAGGGAGTAGTTTGAAAATCAATTATTTATTGTCCCCTAGATGGTGCTAGATGACTTCACGTCACTACTAGGGGAGTCTGATGCGAGAGCGTTAGTAGACTTACTGAAACTGGCAGCTGCAGGGCGAATACCGGACGCTAACAACTCTGTCAAAGTCATCACAGATGTTCTGATGGGTAATATTCAAAATATATGCGATTTTAACACTTTTTAACCGACTTAATTTCAAAAGATTAGAACTTTTTATATAGTGATGCCTATTTGAATAGTCGAAAAAGAAAGGTTACGTGATTAAAGCCATGTTGACATTTTCTTTACAAACTTGCCGATAGACCATTAACGATTATTATGATATGACCATGATAAATCGTTTAACGGATTTCTTACCGTAATCATTGAAGACTTTGATCGTCCACAACTGGACATGCACATTGTCTCGTCCACCGGAAATATATGGTTATAAAGCGGCACGTAGACCAAGCGGATGAACGAGTCCACTCTTAGACGTGGAGCAGTTTTACAATACCCACGGGAAAAGATGTGGTGGTGCTATTTGCGGACACCACAGGGCTAATTTACCATTCTTACCTATTTTACAAAAACGTGTTTGTGTTTATAGCCCTCTGTGCTAGTAAGCCAGCAGTGGCGGATATGGTGGTGGAGGTATGCGTTTGTGAGTTGGAGGAAGCGGCAGCGGGCGGCGGACGCGCCCCGCCACAGCCTGTCACCGTCGACAGCCCACATCCTTACGCCGACGACACCGATATATCAGGTCAGTGGTGCTTATCTAACTTAGTTACTAAATACACTTATCTTCTTCAACCGCATTTTTTTGTCCACTGCTGGATATGTTTTTTTCCACTCTATGCCCTATTTGCTGTAAGTCTGGTCCATACGGAACTTGCAAATATGTTTATGTTATCGGAGCACTTGTCTTGACTGTTCAAAATAATTTAGGCGAAAGCTTCCAAAATAGTTGCAAAAAATCCTTGCGAAATAATTTGTCAAAAAGTATTCTAGAAACAATGGCCATAAACAATGAAATTTGTCAAACGTGGTTTCAGTTTTGGGATAATTCTCATCATGTGCCGTTTCAAAAAGTACGAAATTTGCTCATGACAATCGATTCTAATTATATTTAGTCTTGTTTGTATGCTTTTTAAGCTTATAAGCGCATACAAATTATCTTTATTGTTTGTTTGTTTTATACACATCTTTATACACAAATTAGTAGTTCGAGCCAAATTGGACAGAATTCGGATAATTATAGTTAATGGCGTTTAAAATATAATAAACTAATAATATAATAAAATTTATGCGATAAGGCCGCCCGTTGTACTTTGTATTTCTCTGTATGTTTTTGGTGTATAATAAAGCGTATCTATTTAACTTATTGTAAACTGTGATTGTAACTTATTGTAACTATGGTGTAAACTTATTTGTGGTGTAGGCGTGGTAAAGATCCCCGGTGCGTCAGCACTACGCGTGTCTTTCGAGCCGGGTTGTTCTACGGAGCGACGCAAAGACGCTCTCACGATCTCTGACAGCTCCGGCCGCGTGCTTGCTACGCGCTCAGGTCGTGAGCCCGCTGACTGGGCGCAGGATATCATTGTTAACGGTATAAACTCGTGTTATCGTAACGGTATAACTGTATTTCAGTTATTAATTTATTTAGTTCATTTGTGTAAGAGGCCCCCTAGACAATCAGTTATATTGGTCAATTTTAATGACAGTCAATTTTACTTTCAATGACATTTCTAAGATATATATTTATATTTTACTCTACCTGTTGCTTTTATATTTAATACTTTATGTAGTCTATGTTAGCACGTGTCGGCATGTTCTCTCCTTGTCGCGTATAACCGCGGACTATTAGTGCGGTCCTATCGCTGTGTCCGTCAGTGTGCGTCACACATTTGTTACCTACTTTATAGTGTTCCATAATTTCATTAATCTTAATAAAATTACAAAGCATTAATAAAATTAATCTTTTGTTTGAATGTTCTTAAACTAGTATTGAAACACCTCACAAGAATGTTTCGTGTATTTTAATTGGTTTGACTTTGTAACAGGAGACGAGCTACGTTGGCGATTCACTAGCGATGGTTCAGTCAATGGTTGGGGCTGGAGGTTCACCGCGCATCCCGTTCTACCGTCTCATTCTACTACTGTACGTTATATTATGCCTTATCCAAAGTACTATAGTCTTTATTGTAGTAACCGTACACTTAAATCGTCTACACTTAGATACGGCATCATCTTTTGTGGCAACGCTACTAATAAAGAGAAAGTGTTCAAGGCCCAAAAGAAATGTCCGAGAGCGTTATGCAGCCAGCCTACGTATTACAAAGAGCTGTAAACCACATTTCAAAAAATTAAAAATTCTGCCTCTTTCTTCACAATACATTTTGGAAATTGCAGTACCTATTTGTTAAAAGCAATCCACATTTATTTACAGATCGTTTTAAGAGTGAACTACTTAAGAATATGTTATGCGCACCGTCTTGTCGAACTGCTGTTTCAAAATACATAGTATATTTTCTATGGCGCCTAAAATTTACAATAAACTACCCAAATCAATACGTGCCAGCAATGTTCCCAACATATTTGAAAATAAAATAAAGAAACTTTTATCTGACAAAACATATTATTCAACAAAAGATTATTTAAAAGACAATTTAGATTCTTATTAAAAGTAAATGGTACTTTTTACAAAAAAAGTTTTTATTCAGACTAGTAAAATATAATTTTGTAATTTGAGATCTATTATGTAATTTGAATTGACAAGTTGAATTGGATTGTATGATGAAGAGATTGACCTATACATCAATATATTAATTATTATTGTGTTTAATGACATCCTTTTCTAATATATTAATTTATGTGAATGTATATTTGACTTTATAATGTATTAGTTTGATGGAGAAATGATTTAATTGATTGTATTATTTATTTAATTACATTAAGATCAAATTATGAAGTTGTATTTTCATGATTGTACTCAAATCCTGTAACATAATAATTATGTGTAATGTTTGTACACCTTAAGGCTGAAGTAATGCGTTCACAAATAAATGGATTTGATTTGAACCGTTATCTTTACAGGTAACAGAAAGTCATGACTTTCTGACGCCGCTTACTTATTCATTTTCTGTTTTTTTCTTTTTAATGCATAGCTTAAAAAACCCCAGTGGCAGGCGTCCAGTCGAGAATACGATTTCTCTATTTTCCGTATGTTTTATAAAGAACATATTTAGAAAAACGCTCAAAATCTTCGTAATATTAAAAAAGATATATTTTCTTGTAGGAGTGTGGTTCAGACCGCTACGTGCTCTCTCGGCCCTCGGTGGAGTTAGCGTGGCGCCTACTGGACGGTCCGCTTTTAGCTGCCATTTCGAATGACCATCAACTGGCTCCTAGGCTAGCACAAGTGCTGGCTATTTGCGCCCAGATGCCGACATTATGTGAGTAGAATTTAACCTTAACCAGCCCTTTTATTGTCCACTGCTGAACACGAGCCTTCTGATGCAATTTGTCTTGTGCATGAGGATTATATGGCCTTACGTGCTCTCTTGTCCTTCGGTGTAGTTATTATGTCGCCTAATGGACGGTCCGATATTAGCGGTCACATCGAACGCCCACCAACTGGCTCCAAGGTAGGCACGAGCGTGGCTATTTGCGCTTAGATGCCGACGTTGTATGAGATATCATTTAATCATTTGTCGTTGTAACTGCAATATGTCATATGTACAAAAGGATCCAATATTTGGTAATAATAGTTATATTAGGTAGTCGGATAAGTTCGCGGTCTTTTTATAGGGAAAATAATAAAGACTTTTTGTGTTATTTAAATATTTATTGACCGGAATATTGTCCATTTAATTCGAATATCTTTCGCCATTTTTCTGGTAGACCCGTTATCCCACCGCTATAGTTTTTTTTGGGGTTTCTGAGCGAAAAATTTTTTTGGCTATGTGACTAAAGCTCGTAATACACAATGCCTTCCAGTCCCACCATACATGTGTATGAATTTGTTCGGAGTGAGGCCTGAGTTTGGTACTATTTGTGATGGTTCACCTCGCTTAGACCAAGTTCGTTTTCGTACATTTTTATCGTAGGAGATCCACTTTTCATCGCCTGTTACCAATCTCTTCAGTAATGGACCGATTTCAGTTCGTTTTAGCAACATCTCTCATATGGAAATTCTATTCACCAAGTTTCTGTCATTTAAATCATGCGGCACCCAGCTTTTTTACAAAATTCAGTTTATGCAGGTGATCCAAAACTGTTCAGTGGTGAATGGTAAGCTCTTCCGCTATTTGATGACTGCTTATGTGTCGATCTGATTCAATTTTTTCAATGATTACATAAACATTTACCTTAATACGACGACCACAGCGAGGAACATCACTCACATCAAAATTACCAGACCTGAATTGAGTGAACCATTATTTTGCAGTAGTTTTAGATAAAGCGTCTTCTCCGTAAACACCACAAATCTTTTTTCAAGGACCAGAATTATTCATATCCTTGACAAGAAAAAGTTGTAAAACATATCTGATGTTCTCCTCTCCTTATTAATTTCCATTTTAAAATTGTTAAAAAATATGAAAAGTAAAACTTCTAACTTTACAAAAAAGTCAGCTGTCAAACGGTATATCACTTTTCCGCCAGTGATCAGTATTGCCAGAAATATAGCATAGATATAGCACAGAATATAGCCCGCTGGATGCAGGTCGCTGCCGATAGGTCTAAATGGCGGACAATGGGGGAGGCCTATGTCCAGCAGTGGACGTCTAAAGGCTGAGATGATGATAGCACGCTGAAGTCATACGTTCAGAAAGGCCGAGAACTTTTCCGACTACCTATTATAAGAAAAAAATTCATTTATAATCCATTTCACGTAATTCTTGTTTAGTATAACCATAGTTCCATTAATACGGGATCTTAATCGTGTTACTAAGGGAAGCCCGTGCCCTCCAATGAGACGCTAAAAAGGCTTAAAAATATCGTGATACACTTCTCCCTAGTGTAGTCGCGCACGATGAGGTTTACACACGCAATCACTACATAAAATAATCACTACAGTCGAATACACTGACTCGCTTACCCTAAGACACGGTGCAGGTCCATCTCCGGAAGCGATCTTAGACGCTAAGCTGGCGACAGTAACTAGTCTTATTTTAAACTTAAAAAAATTATAGGTCAGCCACGGCTGACACAAAGACGGCCTGACGGCTGACACAGCCACGGCACAAAAAGATTTTCATATAATCTAAACGGTTACATTATATGAAAATCTTTTTGTGCCATGGCTGACCTATGACTTTTTTAAGTTGAAAATAAGACTAGTTACTGTCACCACTGTAACGGTACAGTGACGACAAGTAAACTTTGTAGCTTGTTGCTTCAAAACATAAACGCATCCACCATGCAGTAAATGCTGGATCACACCTCAATAATGTAGCGAGCAGAGAGTATGGGACATTACAACGTATGTTACTCGTATTACGTATGGACGAAATACATTACGAATTACGAATGCAACCCGGCGGTCTTATTGTTTTGTAGCAATTTCTTCCAGACAGACAACCTTGATAAAGCATAATTGCTTAACAGTAATCTGTACAAGTTTGTCAGTCTTCATTACTTGTAATTTTGATTTAAGTTGATTTCCTTTTGAAATTGTTTAGATTAGATTACGATGGAGCTGACATGCCTAAAAGCCCCTAAATGAAGTAGATTAAAATAAAAGTTGAGACTGAGACGCCAGTAGTAAAGCGTATGTGTTACCATTGGCTTTCATTGTTTCCAGCATGGCAGGCCCGCGTGTGGTGCGTACGTCGACTACGCGGCGTAGTGTGCGGCGTAGACGGAGGCAACGGACGCGAAGCCACCGCGGCTGCCCCGCCTGCACTGCAACAGCTGCCTCAGTTGCTGCATGCGCAGTATGAGCACGAGGAGCCCGCGTTGCGAACTGGCACGCACCTCACGCATACACACTACTTGAAGGTAAACTATCAACCGCAATTAGCGTCAATTGTAGTCTTTTTTACAGCTCAGATGGGATCAGGTAGCGTGATACGAGCGCCATATCTCCGCAACAACTATATCTGCATAATATAACTATATCTGCATTGCACAGTGACATGCACTTCAGGCACATAACATTACCCGATGGTAAATTGGCACAAACGGGTCTACCATCACTACAGAATTGTGATATAAAAATAATTTAATAAATAGATTAGTTCTTAAACATAATTAAAAATAACCATACACTTTAAGTCGTCGGGACACCTGGCTGGGGCGTTTCACACTGCGCTTCCCGGTTCGTAGCCTCCGTTCGAGGACTCGTCTTACCCCAACGGGTCGCCGGTGGTGGTTTGATGAGAAGGGCCGCGGATCATGTGTGGTGGTGAGCTTTGAGAGAGGCCTATATCTAGCAGTATAGTATGGTAATCATACACTTTAACATAAATTTAGAAGTAACGCTTCCTTTCCATGAAAGGACTTACTGAAACTATGCCGGATGAGTGTCAATACACGCTCCCATTACGACCAATAGCAATGTTTTTCAATGCTTAACATTCTTATGCAAATTGCTTCAATTCGTTGTTCATTAACAGCATATAAACTTCTTTAAACTTCTATAGTCCGTGCTTCCAGTTTAAGAGTTCCTGCGAATATGTCTTTACCCAGGTTTTTTATCATTTCTTCTAGGAATTAGCCTGGCTAGCCTGCGGCCTCCGCATGGACAGCCGGGTGTGCAGCGGACCCGATTTTGCCCGTTGGGCGTGGTTTAAACGCTACTGTCTTTGTATGCGCACCGCCGACGCGTTAATACGTCGCGTGCCTTTACCCGTGCCGTTTTTATCCGACGTAAGGAAGAAGCTTGCGGATTTAGGCGTCTACAATACGGAAGAGATGGGCGCGGATGCTCAGTACTCGTGGGAGGATAACACGAAGTTTACCAGACAGCATGATGAGCAGTTATTGCATTGGGTTAATAAGTAAGTAGTATTATTTTTGTTTATGTAATTACAGCATTTTCATATTTAGGAAGTTGATACTGTCCTCTATATTAACAGGGATATAACTAGTTGCTGCCTGTTTAGCAAGACATCCCCTTATGAAACATGAATATGAATCCATCTCTTTATGAAAAATTTCAGTTTCCTAAACAAACAGATTCGTAAAGACAGACAAAGTGGTTACTGTCGTCTACATTCTGGATCTGCTTGGTCGTTGCCCAATTAGCAATATAAGACACATTTTTATGAATGTTTCTTTATAAAATAAAATCCATTTTCAATTTCCTAAAGAGACAGTCTCCTTGGGAAACGGACAGTGATTATGTTGACTACAAAATGTGATAAAACTTCTAAAGAATACTGACCTCTCGACCCAACTTTTATAACTTAAAGCTTCTTCAGCAGTTTAAGTGTTTGTATTAGGTCTTTGTTTATCCACACGCCAAACTTTAGTAAGTTTGACCTGATTTCCGTTAACCGCACGTCACGCGATCACGTGCGTCAAGTAAGTCGTGTATTTTAATCGTGAACTTTATTCTAACGCACATGATTTAAATATGAATGATCCTGCGAGTATAGCCAGCGAAGACATACGACACTGCACGTCTCCATCATCGACGACGGCCGGTGGATATACACGTAACGTCATACAAAAAACCATTGTACATTTGAGATAAAGTTCACTATTAAAATAAAAATCTACTTGGCGCATCGCGCCTCTGCCGTGACGTGCGGTTGATGGGAATCAGGCCTTAGCGAGCGGATACCTAGCAAATTACCTGTAAAATTTCGACCAGTTAAGTACGGCTTGACTTCACTAGGCTACTAATACAAATGAAAACAATTCTGCACCCCTAAAAAGAAAACAATAACATTTTTAAGGAAAGCATAAATGAAGCGTAACCATTAAACATAAACAAAGACAATAAGCAATGGTTATTCTCTCTGTTTTATCCACAACTCCGTAGCTTGATTAGAAATTAATGAATTTTTTATGAAAAATGTTAGTATATTCTTCAAAAATGGTATGGTATGGTTGTTTAAGGAGGGCAAAATTTAAGATCAAAGTTTATACAGACACACATTTTGTGTTGTCAGACGTCCAGACGAATGGACCGGTTGGTGGGGCGGCGGTTCCCGCGGGTGTGCAGTATACGGATGGGGACACAACCACAGAGGGCAGCTCGGTGGGGTAGACGGCGCTAAGGTGCGCACGCCCACGCTTTGCCTCGCATTGGCCGCCTTGAACCCGGTACAACTTGTGGGCGGGGAGCAGACGCTGTTTGCTGTTACACCTGATGGGAAGGTGTACGCTACAGGTATTTGTGCAATTTTTTTTTAAAAGGAAGAAGGCATACGAAGTTGAAGTTTTAAACGAAGATGAAAGACGAATAACCAATCCACTTGATGGTAATCGGATAATGGTAATCTGTGACCTGTAGATGTTTTGCTGACTTAAAAAAATGACAAACATTGACACGTCCGCTTATAGATAAGATAATCACGTCTTTGGAGCGGTTTAGATAATGAAATGGTATCATCTAATCATGCTATGCATCATTATGGATCGAATTTGATGGGTTCGAATGGGGTGGGATATGATAGAATATAACCAAGAAAAACCAGCTCAGGCATAAGTTGGTATAACGCAATATACGTACGAAGCCGCAACATCACTAATTGGGTCTATCAGTGAACTTTTACATATCATGTAAACATGAAATGTAATAGAAAATATACGAATTAGAATTTCATAAAATAAAAATAATAACTATTAATTTATATTTTAAACTAGTGTTAAACGCCTATGCTTACATATTTGCGAGTAAATAGCAACGTTACAATGTAAACAACATGCCAACATTATTTTTCAACAGGATACGGTGCTGGCGGTCGGTTAGGCATCGGCGGCATAGATTCTGTGTCTCAGCCCACACTACTCGCTTCCTTACAACACGTGTTCATTACAAAGGTAAAGCAAATTAGACTAAAACTACACCATAGCCGCTGGCGCGTCTTATTTACCATTCACTTTCTACATAATATATTGTCTACAAAAAGTCGCTGGTATATCACTCAAAAGTCGCGGACAAAAAATGATTAGCATCGGTTGGTATAAACAGGCTTGTAGTAGTTTGTTGTAATACAGATGCAAGCTACCACTCTGTACTGACCGGCATCAGCACGCTGTTGGCAAGAACCGATTTGCTTGAACCGTTTTAATATAGAAAAAATAATTATAAAAAATTTTCAATTAAAGATTATATATAGAAAAAAAGACGCAGATGAGCCAACGGTCCCCTTAATGGTCGCCCATACAACCCAGACAGTCCATACCGTCGCCCATAAACATTTGCGATACATGCCAACATCAGTCAACTATACCGAACGTTAGTTGACACGTCCCTCAATGTATCGCCTGCTTTTTGAGATTTAGGGCTGAATTTGGAGAAAAGATTGGGAAAGATAGGGAATGGGTAGTATAAAAGTTTTCCTTGTTCTATTACATTCTATTATTCTTCTTCTCTGGGCCAAGGGGGACGGCAAGTAGAGGGTGTAATCAGATGTGGGTTTTCTTTATCTAATCGTATTCTCTACTCAGAGGAATGACATAGGATTTATTACACAGGATAGAATGGGGAGAAATGTTCATAATGGGAGTTAGGAGAGTATAAGGAATGAGGGCATTCCATTATACTCCCTAATGGATGGGATGGAATGATCTCCGCGGCCTCAGTGTAATTTTAGCCTAATTAAATAAAAATAACATATGATAATGATTCAAAGAATGGGATAGATATTATTCTCATTTATACACGTGATTTAAGCTTTACTCTTTAATTTCTTCTGCACCCGCTTAAATTTTTCACATTTAACCAATGGTCGACTGCTAGAGAATACCATAAGGCATTAAATCCGCCGTTGTACAATATTGTGCAAAAAGAGCAAATAAATAAATATATGATTATTTTTTATCAGGTGGCTTGTAATTCTGGCGGGAAACATTGTTTGGCTCTCTCGGTGGAAGGCGATGTGTACAGTTGGGGCGAAGGAGAGGATGGGAAACTCGGACATGGGAATAGAGTGTTAGTATTGAATAAATTATCCGGAATACAATGAAACTTAACCTATATCAGTGCTATGAAATGTTTTACCATTAAATTATTTCCTAACACTACTATTCAAATATTCCTTCATTGACATTTCTGAACATTTGAATAAAACCGACAATGTTATTTTATCGAAATATTGTACAAATATCTACGAATTATTAAATTGTAAGTTAAGTATAAGACCAGTGGGTAACATTCAGTCCTGTTTCAAAGTTATATTTCTCTATTGCTTAATTGAGTAAGGTCACTTTAATCAATTGGTAAAATAGCGTTGAAATGTCGTTACAATAAGCATGATGACGGATTTTGAAATCCGCTTCTATAATGTAGATTCACGTCTACTGTTTCCGAAAATAACATTATTTCAGCAATAAAATAAGTTTTAACGCAAATTATGCATTTTTTTTCTATCTACTTTGAATTATGCGCGAAAACACTCGCAGGTGTCATGGCGTCGCTTGTGACGTTACACCTAGGTAAACGTAGGTAGGTAACTCAATCGAAGTTCAAGCGACACGGTGATGTTCACTGAGGCGTGACGTCATTCGCTCTGATTGGCGTTTTAGTTAACAAGGCCGAATGCAGTATTTTATACTTTTATTTTATTGAAAATATTATTAATCTCAATGTTTACATTAAAACTGGTTAATTTATTAGAATTCTTTCAACATATTTTTTTCTCTAAAATCATTTATTCTTTAATTCTTTGATACTGTCATCATGCCTATTACACAATGTCAATCTTAGTATAATTCTTCCAACTCACGCTTGCTTCAATCTTGCTTTTACAAGCCGTATACGCGAAAGTAACTTTCACGTCAATGTATTTAAAGATATTTTATACAGGATATAGTCTCTTTTTACGGACACTTACCACTCCTGAGTTGCAAGAATGTGGCTAATGTTCTTATAATGTCACATGAATAAACACATTTTACATTGGACAGGAGTTACGACCGGCCAAAGTTAATAACAGCCTTATCCGGTATGGAGGTCGTAGTCATTGCGTGCGGCGGCGCGCACTCGGCCTGCCTTACTGCGCGGGGACGGATATATACGTGGGGGAAGGGCAGATACGGCCGATTGGGACATGGCGACTCCGAGGATCAGCTTGTGCCTAAAATGGTATGATTGATTCGTTAAAATCGCATTAACCGTATCCAGGCCTTTTAGCATTCACTGCAAGACACGGGCCTCGTCATGTACGTTGACTCGTGCATGAGGGATGAATGGTTTTAAATCAACACGCTGGACTAAAGGGTTGACGAGCCCACCTTTTTTAAAAGTGGTGTAGTTCCTCAGGGCTTGTGGTAATGGCTTTGTTATCCCTTAGCCGCCTTTTACGACCCTCACGTGAATAGATGGAGTTTTGCCGCTCGATACCACACGGTACAAAAATTGCATTATGTGAAATTAACTTGGGCGTTCTCTTCTGAATTCAGATAGAAAACGTACCGGTGTTTTAAGGGGCCAAGTTAAGGGTTACTATTAGGAACATGTGAAAGAAAAGAATTTAGTTAATATTATAATTGAGTGCCTAACACATAATGGTTAAAGAAGGAATTCAAAAGACGCGGCTCCGTTTCTTATGGTTTATTCCAATCAATCATTTTGTTCTATCTTCATTACATCGGGAAGTTTCATCGTTATTGTTTTCACACATTTTAGTTTGCTTTTGTAAAGGACCTTAAATAACACTATTTATTTACAAATAAACGATATATTTATTATTACTTTCATATTATTTTTCAAATATAATTTTGAGGTTTTTAAAGGATAAAAATTAGAAATTTTGCAACTGCACTGATTGTGTTGAATTTAAATGTAGTTCTTATGAACATTGTTGAGATTTTGTTCTAAAAGTATACATCGCCAACAAGCTGGATTTTTGTCTCACTTTCTTAGGATGTAACGTAAAGTATGTGTGTTTATTTCATTTATAATTCTGAACCTAATTAATGTTGTAAAAAACTATCTCTGTTTTTACGTTTTTAACCTGCTCGGGTACTTACAGGTGGAAGCCTTGTCAACGTACCGCGTGATCGACGTCGCGTGTGGCTCCGGCGACGCGCAGACCCTGTGCATCACCGACGACGACAACGTGTGGTCATGGGGCGATGGCGATTACGGGAAATTAGGTACTCTTTAATTTATAACTCTGAGGGCTTTTCTCACCATGTCCTGATAAAGTACCTATGTAATGACCGATTTTATTACTGGCCACTCTGAGTTTCGATATCTTCTGTTCTAATTCGAATTTCAAAATAAAACAAAATGCATGTAATAGCTACGATGTTCTTATTTCAAAATCAGTATTTTATTTGTTTTTATGTACCTCAATTTTGTTCTTTTAACCTAGGACCTAGGACTTTTGAAGAATTCATTGATACCCGTCCGCGAGATTTTTACAGGAGTAGCATCAATCAACTGCTCGAGAGGTGGTGAAAGTGTGTAGATAATATGGGTCAATGTTTCGACTAACATAATAAATATATTTATAATATTTAGTCTCTCGTATAAGTCGGTCATTTCATGGGTAAGCACCTAATATATCTCTTAGAATAAATAGTAATGTCTCGGTTCTGAATAGTCGTTCTTATTTATGTGAACAGGACGCGGTGGTTCTGAAGGTTGCAAGCTGCCAATGAGAATTGACTGTTTGAAAGGACTACGAGTCATAAAAGTGGAATGTGGCTCTCAGTTCTCTGTTGCGTTATGTCAGTGTGGAAGCGTTTATACTTGGTAAGTTCTCTTTCTTCTTCATTTTGCTGATATTGGTTCTAATTTAAGTGACTATTTATATTGTTGTGTAGGGGTAAAGGTGATTACCACAGACTGGGTCACGGGAGCTACGAACACGTGAGAAGGCCAATGCGCGTCACTGGTATGCAGGGAAAGATGATCGTGTCTATTGCCACAGGTAGGTCAGAAATTTATTCATTCAGGGTTAAAATTGTAATTAAGAGTAAATTACACATTTTAAGTTTATTTTTACAGCTAATCGTATGTTCTGTTTCTACTAAAATATTTATTTCTATACGTATTTATTAGTTATTATATTATATGGTTATATATGTATAAGTATATAAGTTCACTATCTATCTGACAGATATTGTCTGGAAAAAGTCGCTGTTAATGATAAGACCGTCTTTTGTACACTATTTTTATATTACATATTGTGTTACGTTATCTCTATCTGTGGCGTACAATAAAGAAAATGTAAATATAAATTTTGATTTGTCTTTCTTATTTACAATCGTCCTATTTTCTTATAAATTAGAACACTAGTGTAGTTGCTTTTAAAATAATTATGTTCGCTTGTAGGCAGTCTCCACTGCGTCGCGTGTACGGACACGGGCGAGGTGTACACGTGGGGCGATAACGATGAAGGACAATTGGGAGATGGTACCACACTCGCAGCTCAGAGACCGAGGCTGCTTGTCGCTTTGCAGGTTCTTTTTCTCTATTCATGTTTCATGTAAAATATTGCCCAACCGTCACGCTTCACGATCACGTCTCGTTTACAAATCATTTTGCAGTTCGTTGTTTACCCATTCAGCTGACGTCTACGATATGCCATTCGCAAAAATATAATTGTTGTACAATGTTATTTTCAGAGGGAGTTCTATAGATTTAAATGGAATTTACACAAAAATAGTTCGGTTCTATGTCTTGATTTTTGTAGAGCAGCCAAATCGCTTCAGTAGTTAAAGTTTACAAATAAATCCAAAATAAATATAACGTGTATACATTCAAACGATATGTCATTGGATAGGGATTATAAAGCTCAACAACTTCATAAATATACGGAAAATGACGAAATCTCGCTTACGATTGTCGTTTACCATCCGGTCTTTCAATTTAGAGAACCGAATGTGTTAATCACATTAAGTAAACTGTTTACGGACTGCAAAATCGGATGCAATTTTTGAAAGTTTGTTTCACCCAAGTTTTATAATAATATAGCTTCCACTCTTACTTGCACCTCATTGTTTAATGTGTCGTTTATAGGGTAAACGTGTGACAAAAGTGGCGTGTGGCAGCGCACATACTGTAGCTCTGTGTGTAGAGGCCCCCCGCGCGCCGCGACCTCCCCCGCCACCTCCGTTAGAATGCCATCTGTTGAGAGATCTCAGTACGCAACTCATTTGTAACAGACTGGTAAGTTTTGTGTCCTCGTAAGACTTAAACGCGGCGTATTATAGATACAGTATGAGATGGAAGTAGCATGTGGCAATATGCATATGGTAGCTCTGTGTAGAGGTCCTCCGCACTTCACGTTTTCCTTCACCACTTACTTCAGAATGTCATCTACTGAGGGATTCCACCACGTAGCTCATTTGTAACGGACTGGCGGTAAATTCAGTGTCCCTGTAGATTCTCAAATGCGGTGTATTAGCTATATAGTATGTGACAAAAGTAACGAACATTTTAACCACTGACATTCCATTGCGTAGGGCCGCTGCTTGTTGTGGAAGTGTTCGGAGCTTAATTTTTGGTCGGACAAACATTTAGAAAGAACAAAAACACATAAACAATGAATAAGCGTACAATATGCGTACAGTGCGGTCAAAACACAGTTTATACCGCGAACCCTAAGTTGTTGAATGAACTGCCAGCCGAGGTTTTTCCATTACGCTACGATCTGGGGCTCTTCAAGAGAGTTGTGAACAGGATTCTGCAAGGTCTGCAAGCCCCTTGGTGTTACAGGTGTCCAGCCCGTTTCAGCCCGCCCGCTCGTTTGCCATCTACTCTATAAAAAAATATCTGAGAAAACAACAGTAAATAAAAGTGTAATTGTGTGCCAACAAATATGCTAAAGAGCTCAGTATGATCCTGCAGCCAAGCATTCAGTACTGATTGTTTTTAAAGATAAATATTTTTGCGGGGTCTGGATAGTTTCGTGTTTGTCTTTGTGTTTCTGTACCCACGTCATAGGGAATAGTGTGCGCCATTAAGTGTGCCGTTATTAGCGTACACTTTCATTTCAAGAACTTTATCTGCTTCAGGTACTGCTCCATCAATTTTCTGAACTCATATGTCCCAATCTACCACTTTTGATCTTGGATGGGCCTTTGGATCAACTACGGACGTTATTGTTCTACAGCGTAAAAGAAGCGGCGTTCAGAAAGGTAAGAATAACAATTTTAAGTGGATTTACTACACTATAATAGGGGTCATCCATAAATTACGTCACACGTTAAGGGGGAGGGAGGGGGTCAACAAAGTGTGACATCGAGTGACAAGGGGGGAGGGGACGAGTCATACGCTTCGTGACGTCACATGTATAAATCTAAAGTATTAAAACTAAACTTCAACTCTAACGAAAAACTTTAAAATATTACTAACTATATCAATATTATTATAAGGTTGTTTTAATTTCATAATTTCTAAAATGGATGGCCTCATACTTTTATTTTGAGTCAAATAAGGTCTGTACCTTACTTGTACTAGTACCTCTGTAGGTACTTTGAGAATAGACAATAAGGTGATAAATATTTTCCCATAGATGTACAATGATTTATTTTTAGTTTATTGGTGTCAGTATTGGTATCGGAAGCTAGATCTACTGCAGGTGGACGACGAGGCATTTTTTATACGCCTATTGAAACAAAAAAAATGAAAATTAACAATGCCAGCGTATGATCATACACGTCGTTATTATGTACCTACGGCAAATGTAGTTATCTGCTTTTACTAATATTAGAATCTAGCTTTATTAGAAACTAAACGTTTATGCATATGTCATCTTCAAATTGAGAGATCATTTACGCTGTCATTCGACAACTCTCTCTCTATTCCCGATGTCGTTTCGGTACAGACCTGTCTCCGTTGTCCAGACAATAAATCCTTTTATTGATTTGGAATCCGTGTTTATTGTGGCTCATAACTTATAACCCACCAACCAACCGTAATTCTGTTTAAAGCGACTCTGTCGTATTTTTTCGTGCTAATACTCTTAATTGTCGTTTTCACTATTATATTTTAATCGAGTTTGACCTGATTACATATTTTAAAATCGTTCTCAGGCAATAATGGCAACAATGGTTCGCGAACGTCAACATGGTCCCATAGTAGAATTATCGCGAGTGGCGGCAAGAAAAGCGAGACGAGGAGGGAGTGGTTTAGCGGGACCGGCTGGCATGAGATCGGTGTTCGGACAGATGGTTGCCAGGTTGCCAGCTCTCACGCAAGACGCTTTAGCTTTGCCAAACCGCGTGTGGAAGGTCAAGTTTGTAGGTGCGTATGTGTAACATTATGAATTTATCATAAAATTCATCTGGTGTGATTCCTAGGCGAACGATACGCGAACAACTGGCACGAGACTTATATACGAATAAATGCTAGGCAAGCATTGTGTAGAAATTTGTGTATATTTCGTACCATCTATTTGTTTGATTAAAAATAATGAAATTGGAAAAAAATTATGTGCAATTTTTTTTCTGACATTGTTGTTTCAGCGTTTTAAGAATTAGCTTCTCTTACAGAGATTTAACATACTTTATATTTAATCTACTCGTATACATAGTAAAATCATTGGGGAAAATAATGAGAATTAAATTACCTTATTCTCTTTTGGATTTGCCTATAATATTTTTTTGTATATGAAAAGAAGGTGGCAGTTGAGCAAAGAGTTCACTCGGTACATGCCAACATCAGTACAAAATGACAAATGTTGGCACCGTGCCTACCTTTGGAAATTCACGACTGGCTTTGGAGAAACGGTTGGGAAAATGGATACAGATATGATATTGTATAACATTAACATTTAAAGTTACGTAAATACTGTGTTATGGGTAATATTTAAATTCATACATAAAACATGAAATTGGTTGATTTGTCTGTCAGGTGAAAGCGTTGACGACTGCGGCGGTGGTTATAGCGAAAGTATAGCGGAGATGTGCGAAGAATTACAGAACGGCTCACTGCCATTACTTATGGCAACTCCGAACGGGCGTGGAGATGCGGGTGCCTCTAGGGACGCCTTCTTATTAAATCCTACTGCTAACACACCTCTGCACCTCAACTGTTTTCGATTCTTGGGTAAGTGATATGAATATAAATGAAAAAAATGCTTGGAAATGTGTTTTTTAGAGATTTAACATATTTCATTGTGCAGACACAGTTTAATACGTGAGGTTTATGAATAGAAAGTATTGGCATGACAATAAATTAAAATGATTTGTCTTTCGAAAACAAGACATGAAATGATGGCCATGAATATTTAAATAAATGCATATAGATGCCAGAGCCACGTATTTTAGTTGTCCGTGTACGATAATAACTACCACCACGGAGGCTATCGACTCGTCTGCTACCTATTTCTACCAAAAATACTAATATGTACCTTAATGTGCTGATAATAAGATAAGTTGTATTATGATGCATATCAGTGTAAAATTAACGTTTATAATACACAGGTGTTCTAATGGGTATCGCCATCCGCACCGGATCGCCATTGTCCCTGTCGCTGGCTGAAGGCGTGTGGCGGCAGCTGGCTGGACAACCACTAAGGCCGCAAGATTTGGCAGAAGTCGACAAGGACTTTCTACCCGCTTTACTGTGTATACGCGACATGACGCCCAATAATAAGGTAACCGCTCAATATAGTCAACCTTCAATATGCGGTGATAGCCCCTATGTATTCTCGACGCATATTCTTCCAATTGCCCACTAAGTTTCTAAAAAATCGATTTTTTTTTCAATGATCGGTAGGTCGCCGGTGAAGGAAAACACCGTGATGAATCCCGAGAAATAAAAACAATTAGTGCATGTGTAATATCTACCTATCTGCCAGTGCAGATCTGCGGGCCCAGTGGCCCGTGTGGTACATTACCGCCTGAAAATCCACTCGAGATTGCTACATGCTGATTGTGCCCTACAGTGGAACATTAAAAAAGCTTGTAAATAAAGGCCGATATTGATCGTTCAATATAGTTTGTAATAGTTTCCCTTAATTAGAAAATATTCCAACCCGAAATATTGCTACCCGACTTCACTCGGTATATAATTACATAATTTTATGCACTTTCTCTTTTGAAATCCGCTTTCATAATATATAAATTAGACAGATTAGGCCTTCATAATTACAATTTTGAAACTATAATACTCATTGATATACAAGATTCCGTAACTTCTAGTTCCGTAAATCAGACATATTAGCAGTATTACACATTTACAGTTTGAAATAGTTTTTTTGAACTCCGATAAATATACTTTGCTTTTGACAGGAGCTACAAAACCTCGAGCTGCCGTTCTCAATACCATCGGCCGCTGGTCATGAAGTCCCTCTATCCACGCGACACAAAAGGGTTACGCCTGACAATAAAGACGAATACGTTCAGTTAGCTCTGCATTACAGGTAAAATTATTTTATTTTTATTCATCAATACGCATTGAGCCTATGTAGTGGATAGAACGAAATCCACCTGTGATTACAAGGGAATCCAGATGCTTTGGCAATGGGATATTATATGAAACCGACATAATATCGCATTTAATTAAGTGCTGTCATACTTGTCACATTTACTGGGGATTAAACATCATAGCAAAATCGAACGAGTCTCTACAAAAATCGTCCCATTCAGCTAGACCTAAATCATAGAAATCAATTAACACAAGTTTGATATACCGATATTATCACTGAAATGTGAAATACAATGAAATATGAGCGCTATCTCCTGACTTTTAGACTCAGTTTAGCTTGTGCAGAACGATTATTTTTTGTAGGTATGCTTTTGTGGCGATTTGCAGCTTTTACTAGGGAGTCAAATTTCTATGTTTAACTGTTATCATATATTGTGCGATATAGCGTCGTTTATGAATACGCACGTAAACACGCAAATCTTACGAAGGAATTCTGACGCTTTTTAATCGCGATACATTTGACTCAGTGATAGACTTTAAATCAGCCCTATCGTCGGTCACTGCTGGACACGGGCTATTGTCTTGTGCACGAGGGATGTATGGCATTAAAACGCCACGATGGTCAAGCGAGTTAGCGAGTGCTCTCTTTTAGGGGTAGTATAGATCCTCAGGGCTTGTGGTAGCGGATTTGTTTTCCCGTAGTCGCCTTTTACAACACCTCCGGGAAGAGAAGCGTAATTTTAGGTAAGAATTGATAGTGAAACAATTGTTTCGCCATTTTGAAACTGAGTCCACTATAAAAATATATGTTTGTTCGTAGGTTACATGAGTTCGAGGAACAAGTGCGCGCGGTGCGTGACGGCATGTCGCGTGTGATACCCGCGCCGCTTCTAGCGCTGTTCACTGCCGCCGAGCTGGAGACTTTAGTTTGCGGCTCGCCCGACATACCGGTGCATGCGTTACGGGCTTCTGCTACTTATAAAGGTAAAAACATACTTCAGAAATTAAATCATATCGTGGGTACACACATAACTCTTTGTGAAATGTGGTAAGACCTCCGTATGACGTGCTTGTCTCATCTGAGCCATGCTTCAACAAGTTCGTTCACAACTGGTAAAATTTTAAGACGCCAGGCACACGGTGTCTTTTAACCTGGTGACAGTCGCAGTTGGACGCGCTTGTAATTTAGAGAGTAATTATCAAAATATATTTTTTTTACAATCTGGCAAATGAAAGTGGAGACTGGAACAGCGCAGCTAATTAAAAATAATAATAGGTTATCACTACTTAATTTGAATAATAAAATTAGCCTAGCATTGTATCAAAATTATGAAGTATCAAAATATTCTTTTCAAACTATTTTAAGTTTCATTTAATTTTTTAATCACTGTTAGTTTTTTAATTCCCCACGCTTTTCCTGTCTAAACTTTGATTTTCCGGACTAGAGTCTGGCAATTAATATTTTTTCCCTAATGTTACGTTACGTTTTATTCTCTAGTTATCTAAATGTTGATAGTACAGCTGACTCCTCTGTGAATTCATCAATCGGTTGTAATCATAAACGCGTTGTGTAATCACGCGTCTTAGCGACCAGTAGCCCGATCACGTGACCAGCCCCACCACCAAGCGTCATCTGGTGTTAACTGCTGTTAATAGTGCGACTTCCGAGCTAAACAATGTTATGTTTGATTGCGATAAGGCATCGAGCCGAGCGCGCCCCTAGTGCAGTGGTTCTGGGAAGTGATGGAGGAGCTGTCGGGCGGCGAGCGCGCGCTGTTCCTGCGGTTCGTGTGGGGCCGCACGCGGCTACCGCGCGCGCCTCAGGACCCGCGCCAGAGGGACTTTGTGCTGCAAGTGAGTATCTATGTCTACTGTAGCTACATTCTGGAAAGTCATGGAAAGTTATAAATAATAATATGTTAATATTGCTTTTGTGATTAATATATCAATAAAATTGTTAATTTATGAATAATGTTAAATCTACGAATAATTAATTTTGCATGACCCAACAGGCTGAATACATTAATATATGGATAATCAGGGATTTCACTACCTACCCTGGGAAGTCCGGGAAGTTTGATTGCCAAAAAAAAACATTTTGATTTATTAATATCTTTGGCTCGCCCCAACTCTGTTTCTCCTGCATATAATTGTAAGATTTTTATATAAACGAGAGTAGAGGAGGGAGATGACGAGGTTAATTTAAAAAAGATTTCCTGACTTACATTAGGGAGCCAAAATTAAAGAACTAATTGCTAAAGAACTAAATTGCTATGCAATATTCCCTAATTAGTTCTTTAATTTTGGGGTGTCATGAAAAAGTAATTAGTGGGAAAAAGTATTAGTGGGTAATATTTTCTTAGGTTTTCGCGATTACTATACATAGCAATTAAACAACTTTGAACGGTTTAAATCGCGTATATTTGACATTATTTATATCCCGACGTTTCGAACACTTTGCAGTGGACGTGGTCACGGGGTGACTAATTGATTTTATTTGTCACTTGAGTTATTAAGAAATTATTTGGACTACCGTCTGAAATTTTTTTTGAACTACCGTCTGGATTTTTTAATCATAACATTCCCTATGCACGCAGTATTCACTCACGGTGTCCAGAGGTCTTGCAGTATTGCGTTGGCCTTGGGATTTAATTAATTTAATGACTGGATCCCAAGCCGGTGGTAGGTACTTGCCAACCATCTTCTCTATTGAAATTTGGGTGTTTCTTGATTTCAATAGCCTCGCGTAACATTCTTGGCATGAATCGGGTCTCTCTAGCGAGGATGGTTAGAGCTACGGAGTACTACAGGATAAATAAAGAAATATTTCGAAATGTATTCTACTAAATGTCAATACAAAGAAATGAGCTATATAAAATATTTACTCAGAAATGTAAAGCAACTTTCATTTCACCTATAGAAGAGCTCAAAAACTTGTATTTTTCGCTTAAAACGTGAAATGGCTCTTAAAGCTATAATGGAACAATAATATGTACAGGTCTATAAGCCAACGAAAAATAATGAACATATCAAGTTTTATGGACCTTTGGGCTTCAATTGTTCTTTTGTATTGGAGATTCTGTTGAGCTAAGACTGATTGGTCAGTCCACAACGAATTAACTGGCTATTAATAGCTTCGTTCGCGGTAAGGATTCCGAACTGATTCGGAACTATACGCATGCGCAGTTCAAATAATGCCGTTCGCGGAACACACAATTCAGAATTTCTAGTTACAGTTCTGTGTTCGCGGAACCGTCGAACTCGATTCAGGATCGGTTCATAATCAGTTCTATCAGTTCTATAACTTTGGCAAGAATCCGTAGTTCCAGACATGCGCAGTTTTTACCTAACGACATTTGACATATATGCTGCGGCTATATTCAGTTGGTTAGAAACTAATAAACTGGTTAAATAGTTAAATAAAATATAAATTTTATTAATTTATTAAGGGTTAAATAAAATATGGTTAGTTTTGTTTGTTGTTTATATAAATAAGTTTATATAATACTCTAATAAGAGTAATGTGTTTAGATGGGTCCACTTAAATACTTGCCAACTTAGGGGTTTTCCCCCCAAATTTAGGGGGTAAATAAGTGGGATGGGTTTTTTTTAGGGGTTTTATATTTTTAGGGATTTTTTGACTCTTCATATATTTTTTTGAATATATATTTTTCATATATTATGTGAAAGTATAGGCCCTGGGACAATCCAAACTATAATAGCTAATCATATTTATTTGTTGACCTAGCGACTTAACGACATCTAGTACAAATATATTACAACTACTCTGTGGTGACTGGTGGTTATTGTGCCTATGCTTATTGGAAATACATATGTACGTTGATTATTGTTTACTTGTTTAATTCGATTTTGTTGTTGTACTGCTGTGCCGACAAGCAATTTGTTAATGATGCCTAAAGAAACTAAAAATAATAAAATGTACTGTCAGAAGTACACGTAGATTTAGGAAACAGATCCAGATTTAAAAGGTAAAGAAATTTCATTGCATTTTTGTAATTTATATTTTTTCTTTTATTATATATTTTTTTAGACGGATTTCTAAGTAATTGGGGCGATTTTGGGGGTTTTTGACTTAAGCTTTAGGGATAAATATTTTTGACAGTTGGTAACACTGCCGATGACAGTAGATCGTACGCAGTTTGGTTCCGAAATCGTTCGCGGAAATAAAAATCACGAATCGGTCTATAACCGAGCATGCGCTCTACTACGATTCCAAATTAGTTCAGTACTAGTTCCGAATTAGTTCTGAATCCTTACCGCGAACAAAGCTAATTAATTAATTCACTAGTCAACCGTTGCATGTAGACATCAGCTTATACCTTGTGAACTTTATTTATGATCAAAAACACTTTTGTGACAGGTATTAGATAAATACCATCCACCGGACCACTTCCTGCCGGAGAGCTACACGTGTTTCTTCCTTCTCAAAATGCCAAGATACTCATGCAAAGCTGTGCTACGAGAAAAGCTTAGGTAAGACTTGCTGGAACATTGCAATATAGCCGCTATTCTTTTGTTAGTTACTTAATTCATAACATGTATGACAATATTAAATATTTACATGCCTTGAATGGTAACGTAACGATGGAATGTACTAATAACACCTCTTGTACTCACATTGTACAATTTTCATGAAATTTTGCAGCGGTAAATATAAACAATGGTCGTTACACTTTGGCGACTGAGATTTGACACATGTTTTTTTTACGTTTCACGCAACAGATTCTACGAAAAGGCAAATCATTTTCAAATAGACTTTGTTATTAAATAAAAGCTACCCATACATTATTTATTATACATTACTATACCAATACATTATTTATATGATGCTATATTATATAAAATTACGAAACACATTTGATGAACACTACTTATATCGATTTTTAAGGTACGCAATCCACTTCTGCAAAAGCATAGACACTGACGAGTACGCTCGGGTGGCGCTCAGTGCGGCGGAAAGGGTCTCCTCCGAAGAGTCGGACTCGGAAGGCGACGCGGCCACCACTGCTCCCGCCACGCACCCACCACCACCCCTCTACTCCCTCACTAGAGCGCCCACGTGGCTGTGAGGACACCCTAATGTAGCCAGTCCACATCAAAGCGGACGTAGACGGTAGGTGCGTTGGTGAATTTTTGATCTTATTCCAATGTCAACAAAGTTGATTGTTGTTTGTTAATGATAATGGCTTAATTACGTCATTGATAAAGAACACAGATCTTGCAGTTCCCTGTTTAAATGCATTTAGAAAGTTCCCGATAAAAGTTAGTCTAATTCACTTTTCATTCGGAATTGATACACTGCGGTGACTGTCGCGACTTTATTCAGTTGTAAAGCTACCTCTACACTCACGCCGTGAAGCCCCGCGACTAGCCGTGAACGTGAGTGTGGATGGTTTTCTCGACTCCGCGTGTTTACGGCTCTTGTTTCCTGGTCAGAGTCTGTAAGCTGTGTCCACGTGGCATGGTTAGAGGGCGCGTACCATGAACGCTTTAGCAACGGTTTTGTTCTCGGGGCACGCAAGTTCGCGGCATGAATTCTCGCAGTAACTTCATCAGGATCTAATTCCCATTCTATCGAATAGGACATTTAATGGAATAAGAGCATTCTCTCATCCCATTATATTTCTTATTTCCCAACCCATCCAATCTAATCCATCTACTCTCTTCCCTTTATAAGAAGGAATGGGGCAGATAGCATAGGTGAGGATACTACACTAGTCCACGTCCCTCCAAGTTAGGTGGCCATCCAGGAAAACATCGTGCCAACATTATTGACTGATGTTGGGATGTATTGCAGATGTCCAAGAGCAACAGTATCCACTTACCATCAGGTGGACTGTTCGTTCGCCACCCTTTTTCTATAATTTCCATTAGCGATAAAAGTGAAAATTGATTTAATGACGTTCGTTATTCTTCGACTTATAAGAAATTTAGATAACAAGCCGCAATATCACTCTTTTTGTGAAGGTGGATGTCAATTGTAATAAACTTGAACAACGTTTTCTTAGCTGTGAACTAAGCTATTTATTAGACTGTATTGTAGTTTAATTCGGAACTGTTACCATTTAGCCGGGGGCCCGCGTGGCTGTGAATTATTTATTATTAGGAATCATATTTATCTTTTTAATTTTGCCCTCGATTATTTATTTACTTGAAACGAGAACAAAGACAATTTAAATTAAATTATTTCCCGATTTTAATATTCTATTTCACATTTCCGTTAATGTTTTAGTCTATTTTGAAAAATACCGAATATGTTAGAAAATAAAATAATTAATGTTTGGAAAATGTTTAATGAAAGTAATGAATGTTTATTTACTCTATGTAACAAAATTCGTTTTGAATACTCATTATAATCGTATACTCAATTATAATGATGATATTTTAATAATTAAATTTAGTATCTTTTATACACCATTTTAATTACGGCGGGAAGTTTTATATAGGACTTCCTTTTATTGTGAACGTTTACAATATAAGCTCATGTTTTTAGTAAAGTCGATTTAACACTGATTTAAATCATACATGATCAAACGTATCGCTTTCCATCTTATATTCCGTTCCAATATACTATTATTGGAATGGATTATGAGACTGATTATTGGTAATAGTTATATTGGAACGGATTATTTGGTAATTTTACAAAATTCTGTATTGGGTAAAAAAATTGAGATTTTGAAGATGCAAATGTATATAACTTCTAAGATTTTCATGTTTTTTCCCACATATTTATGTATTAATTAAACGGGTCTTAAATGCGTATGTTGTTTACCTTTTCTATGTTACTCGACGCTCTGGGTATGTTTACCTTTGTATATTTTTTTATTCTACTCAATTCGAAAGCATCGAATAAAATAAAAAAATGAAACATACGCACGTGAGATCCGTTTAATAGATAAAAAAATATATGCGAATATATGCTCTATTGAAAATTAGATGAATCTGTCAAAATTACGATTTCCATTTGCTAATGAAATTGGCTAAAATGCAATGTAAAGATCACAGGTCGGAATTAGATAATGTCAGTTGTGTAATTATAGCAAAACGTATATGGATATTACGGAATTTAATATAAATACTTCGAAATGTATTTCGGGGATTACGGCCCAAATTAGGGTCATTGAAACAAACGTTAATGTAAAGTTAATTTTAAACTGTCAATATCAATTAACAATAACATTGCAAATTATTGTCAGTGTTAAGGAACAATATAATTATTTTGTACCGCAATTTACAAAATGGCACACCCTATTCCGACCACTGGTAATGAAACTAACATTTTTCAATCAAAGTAAAGTTTGGGCACGTCTTGATCTTTTATAATTTATATCATTGTGCTTTGCAGCTTGATTTAGAATATAGCATTCCATCCAAACATGCTTGTCCGGATGGTTATATATCCAGTTGTGTATTGTGAATGTCTTTTTTACAAATATATGACAATTTGTACAACGACGAGGCGACACTGCCAACATTCCATCGATGTCCTGAGATTCAGTTTGTACGGAATCATGTGCCAGTCATGGGCCACCCATGCGTTCAAATGATTTCAAATACCTTTGCAGCTCATTATCAACTTTTTCAATAGGCTGCTACGTGACTCCAATCGCAAAACTGAAGTTGTAATACAATGTTATTTGGACAGTTTAGAGCACCGAATATAAGCGTTAGTGGCCTTAAATAAGTTGTTTGTGAACTGCAAAAAACTTTGTGTTTAAATGCTTATTTGGCCGAATGTTTAGGTACGGTAGTTTGAAAAGAGTTGAATTTGACAGCCCTCCAATTCAAAACCATTTTATATATATCATAATTTTATCGCATCGAACGACATTAAAGTCCATACATTGAATCTTTAATGGAGATAGGTACATTGATATACATACCTATAAATAAGAAGCGATATATATTTCGACAAAATTGTTGGAATTGTTCTGAATTAGGCCTGGGCTGTTTAAAATCTTGTACCGAGACATATGCATATTTATATACTTTCTATGAAAACCAAAAATGCACGCAATACTATTAACCACTTATGCTTACAAATGTTACAGTATTATGTATCAATAGATTAAGGTGTCTTAATTTACTCCATATTCATAATTATAAAAAACATTTTTAGATACAAGACTTATACGCAAAGAAAGCTTCATAAATAATAAAACTGAGGTCCATTGATGAAAAAAAATACAAGATACACAAAGCGTCAAAAAATAATCTTAAAAAATAAGCTCTAAATAGAGAGTTGTTTAACAAGGTATTCACAATTTTAATGTATCCACTAATCCGTACTAAGCCTGCATCGTGGATTATGGCCCAAATCTGTGCCCTGGAGTGGGAACTAATATATATATTGGTAAAATTAAGATTTTTTTACATGTACATTGTTTTAGTGTGCGCCACAGGCGGCGGTGGCAACCCATCTGAGCGTTCTCAAGTTTACGCACACTAAAACAATGTACATGTGCGAGCACAACTACTACTAAGCGTAACCCGCCTTCGTGAGATGAATGAACTATATACATTTTTAAAGCTTGAATGCTTTAAAAATGTATAATAATACACTACAAATAATAATAATATATATTGAATATATATTCATCAAAGGAATCTTAATTTTACCTAAGATAGGGTTCGGCTTGTAGTTACAGTCAAGACTAATTTGATCAGAAATACGTGTCTCATACAAACCTTGTATAAAACATAGTCTATAGAAATATGTCTACTTATGGGGCTATTGCAATTGAGAGATGGTTACCAGAGAGAGTAAAAGGAAAAAATTGAAGCCGATGTCATTTCACAGACTTTAAAATATACTGATTCTATCCAGTGCAACAATATTTGTTACGTTTATAAAGGAATCTTAAAGAACGCTAAAGTTCTTTTCTTTCATACATTATTGTTTCTTGTGCTTCAAAAACGAAGAGACATACTCGATTAACAGTTTATGTAAAATTAAACTGATTGTTGTAATGCTAAGATGGAAAGTGTAATTACAAGTTGTGCCCTTTTCTTTCTTATTCATTCGATAGATAGAAGATAGATAAAACTCTTCATTGTATAATTGTTATACACCTTTATATAACATTATGACAAAAATCCATAAGGAACAATGTTATAAGATAAATATATAAACTTTATCCAACATTTTTATAAGTAACTAGCTGTTGCCCGCGACTTCGTTCTCATGGTCTTCAAGTACTAATTCAGAAACCTTAGCGGGCGTGCGCGCGCACAACAACTCACCAAAGTTTCATCGCAATCCGATGAATCGTATAGGAATGCATACGGGACAAACAAAGAATGTAGTATTTTTACATCAATGCTGATAATCAGTGAAATTATCTCATAGATTTCAAAGATCTCTCCCTTCCTCTTTTTTTTTTTTTATATAGATTAGTGGGCGGACGAGCAAGCGGTCCCACGTGATGGTAAGTGTTACCGCCGCCCATGGGCACCTGCAACACCAGGGGGTATGCGGGCGCGCCGCCGACCTTGCAAAATCCTATTCACAGCTCTCTTAAAGTATATTAAAGTATATTTCAGCAATGGGAAGGAATTCGTCAAACTACAAAGAGTTGTTGTGTTCTCATTTATGAAACTGCTTTGCGTATGAAGTTCTTTGTTACTCAAAACTTTTTCCGGCGATACCGACAATGGCGTATCGGAAGGAACAAATTAGTACGAGGGCGGAGTGATAAGTCTGGTAAAAATCTATTTTGGAATGAAATTATCGCAAATTGCATGAAACCTCCTTGTTCACAACTCTTTTGAAGGACTAAATTAAAATATTCAGCCAGTACCGCCCGTTAGTTTTTTTTTGACAGCCATTAAATAAAAACAATTAAACGCATTTTCGCAAAGATGCAGAAAAGTGAATTTCGTGTGTTGATTAAACATTATTTTTTGCGCAAAGAAACTATTACGGAAACGAAACAAAGACTTGATAAATATTATGGGGACTCTGCTCCGTCGATTAAAATGATTCATAAATGGTTTACGGATTTTCGGTGTGGTCGTACAAGCACAATTGATGCTGAACTCCCAGGACGCCCAGTTGAGGTCACTACTTCAGAGATGATCGCTAAAATCCATGACATAGTGTTGAACGACCGAAGAGTAAAAGTGAGCGAGATAGTCGAGATAGTAGGCATCTCAGACGAACGTGTGCGCAATATCTTACACCAACATTTAGATATGAAGAAGCTCTCCGCGCGATGGGTGCCGCGTTTACTGACTGTTGATCAAAAACGCATGCGAGTTACCACTTCGGAGGCAGGTTTGGCGTTGTTTCAACGGGATAAAACTGAATTTTTGCATCGTTTTATAACGGTAGACGAAACATGGATCCACCACCATACACCAGAAACCAAGCAACAATCGAAACAGTGGATTGCTACGGGCGAACCAGCTCCGAAGAAGGCCAAAGCAGTTTTATCCGCCAATAAAGTGATGGCTACAGTATTTTGGGATGCACGTGGGGTAATCCATATTGACTACCTAGAGAAGGGTAAAACGATTAATGGCGAATATTATGCCAATTTATGGGACCAATTTAACAAAATTTTACCTGACAAACGACCGCATTTGGCTAAGAAGAAAATTCTCTTCCACCAAGACAACGCACGAGTGCACACCTGCGCGATTGCTATGGCCAAAATCCATGAGTTGCGATATGAGTTGCTATCTAACCCACCATATTCGCCAGATTTAGCCCCTTGCGACTATTTTCTGTTTCCGAATTTAAAAAAATGGCTCGGTGGGAGAAGATTTAGCTCCAACGAGGAGATCATGCACGAATCCAATGCCTATTTCGAAGGGTTGCCTAAGTCGTATTTTATGGAAGGGATCAAAAAGCTAGAGAAACGCTGGATGAAGTGCATTGAGTTAGAAGGAAACTACGTTGAAAAATAAATCATAATTTTTAAATAAAGTTGACTCCTTGTTTCATTTTTACCAGACTTATCACTCCGCCCTCGTATAACAAAATCAAAACATAAAGCCTAATATAAAAATAATTGTCTTATAGTATTTAGTGTTAAAGTATTTCATTTAGGGATAACAGTAGTATTGTGATTATGTCTCCATTGTCCACGTACCAATATATTGCTTAATAAGGCTTTTTAATGAGGGTTCATACTTTTGGTGAAAGCTTGGTCCCACTGTGATGTAAATAAAGTTGGTCAGACGGGAATCGGTATTGCCTTGGATTTAGATACAAGTTTATAACGCATTTTAGATCAAAAACAATGTGAAAACTAGTCACGTTGATGTATCACATCAAATAAACATGTAGATGATTTAATAATTACGGTCATGTTATTTTATGTACATGTATATAAATAAAAATTATTTATTGTGCACGAAACAATGTATGGAGGAGTTATTTATCCGAAACTATTTATATCTCAGCTAGAATTTCACAAAAATCCTAGATCTCACTTTGCTAATAGTTTATTGCCATTTGGTGCTAGTGCTTCACGATTTAGTATTAAATTTTATACTAAAAATATAAGTAGTTATGCACAAAAATATTATGCATTAGGGATTCGTTTGAGATTCAATTGAAATGATATTAGCTTCCAATAGGCTAAGGATGTAATCGCAGAGCAATTGTAATTGCTCCGTGGAATGTAATCTAATATTTCATTTACCATTGGTATAATAGAATTGCAATTTTTAAATTTTTATATCAAGTTACATAGCACTGCGTACTGAGATAAAAATATTTTTACCACCAAAGAATACTTTTATAAAGAAAAAGAAACTATTTTTCACTATTGTCTCGAATTTAAGATCTGAACAATGTCTTACAAATAATGTCCAGTGCATCTAACATTGTCTAATGTGCATATAATATCAATATAAATTATTTATTTCAATTGTGTTTCATTTAGTTCTTTAGTCCTACTTATTATAATGCTTTTATAGGTAAAACACACTTCATACACAAACAAAATATTTTAGAAATCAAGTGGTATGTGTCACACAGCAGTTTTACCGAAGCAGACTGGATCAGTTCAGTACTAGAATCTGCATTGCTTTTCTTTACAGACATCAGCGCTTAAACAGGTTACTTAGTAAAAAGATTACTTAGTTTCCTAATTTATAAACAGGTTTATATTACAGCTGTATTCTACAATATATTCTAAAAAAAATTTTAACCATGTTAAGACATCACATTTAAATGTCTGATCTTACAAGATAAATGAAATAGCCATTGACTGTACTCAAATATTTTTATTACATTCTAAATATACATGTTCTTAAATAAATCATAGTTTACGATGCTAAGAAAATAATAAGAAATAAATAAATAATTTTCTAATTACTTCTTGGATTTGGGTTTTAGTGTATAGTATAATATGATTGCTCCAAAGAATGCGTAGGTTGCTTTAGCCACCTGGAAAATGGAAAATAAATCAAATTTTGTGATTTATTAATTTCATTCTGAACCACATTATTAAATTGCACCTCAGTAGGAATGAAAAGTGGATCCATTGTCCATTCAGGCAGTATATGTGGTGCAACCTAGCCACAAAAAATCCTTATAATCCAGTAGTTGCAAACAGTTGAAATGTAAACAAAGAAAATGTACTTTATTGGACATAGAAATTCTTTGCAAAAAATATCAAATTATCAGATAAATTATTTCTGGACTTTGATTAAGCATCTACTCAATTGAAAGGAGCAAACTTTACGAAAACAATCATTTGCAGTATGGCCACAAAGACATTTTCTATCTCACAATCAATTGCAGTACAGTTAATTTTATTGTAGTTACCTATTAGAAGTACATTTTTTTCATAATACTTTCCATCTCGACAGAGATTGGCCAGTCCAGGATGTAACATACCACTATCTAACTCTGTACAGAGCTTTGCAAGTTAACAAATGTTCTCACAGGGCTCAATTACACTAATTTGGTATTGGTAAAGAATGCATAATAAAAAATGGTATAAGGGTCGGCCACCCCTTCCCCACTCATCTTATAACATAGACCTTGTACCTGCAATACAATCTGCGCCTGGGAATTGTGTTGTTATTGTATTAATTAAACTATAAAATTGTTAAATTTTTATATGAAAGAAGGCAGACGGGCAAGCGGCCCACGTGAAGTAAGTGGCTAGCGCCGCCCATAGACACCTACATGCAATATCAGGTATGCCACCGACCTGCAAAAAACATTGTTAAAACTTACGTTGGCTCTACCAGTGTTAGTTTGGCTGTTGAAATATTTAGAGAGACCCTTGAGCTGGGATTCGTCTACAGAGTCTCCGGCCATTCTGAAAAGATTGCACAAAAAAAAATTTAAATTAGTTTCAAATTTATTAAATGCATAGCGTACTTTACTATATACAACGTCAATTTAAATAGCACCTGTCAAGTGGCATACTTTTCAATACAATATTAATTGAGTATTACCTGTTTTAATTATTTTGGTCTTATGTAATAACTAAAAAACGACTTTACAGCAAGTAGCTAGTGGAATCGCGTCGACGGATTGAAATTCGACGATGACATTTAACATTTTTTTTTTTATAATTTACTTGGATACTGGCTTAGTCGCTCAGTAAAGTGTTATGTTTACTAAGGACAGAGTTGGACTCCTGGTAAAAACACGAAAAATGCAGTATCACACTTTTACTAGCTGTGCCCGCGATTTCGTATGGGTGGATTTTAGTTTTTAAATTCTAAATTGGGATATCTTATTTTCCCATTAGCCGATTTCGATGAAACACAACCTATTCGAAGCGCCAAGCTAAGCTTAATTAACCTGTGGAAACCCCATGAAAATCCGTTAAGTAGTTTTGGAGTTTATCGTGTTCGAACAGACAGACAGACAAAAATTTTCAAAACCGGTATTTTTGTACTCTGATTCTCTTTCTTTAGCGCCCCCAATTAGTTTTTGGTAAATATATTCAATGTACACACGCCGGTTCTACACTTTTATTATATGTTTAAATCACAAACATTATACACTGACACTAGGCATTTTGAAATTTACCAAACTATCACTATTAAATATACAATTATAGGTATATATACAATATCCAAGTAGGGGAACCCGGGGTGGAACGGGGTAGCTAAGCTTTGGTTACAATTTGTGAGAGTTTGAATGAAACAACACCATTATTTGGCAATTTGTAGGTTTATTTACTTCTTTCTCTACAAGGAAATTAAAGCTAAACTTATCTAAATTAATGATCACTTTGAGAAAATATTGTTTGAAAAATAAAGGGAAATTTCCCATTCTGCCCCACCCCCGGGGTACAATGGGAAATGAACCCGGGGCACGATGGGGTACTAATTATTAGCATAGTTCACAAATGAGAACACTGTCATCGTCGTCACCATCTAGACCAGCACACGCCAAATGTGTCCATTTTTTACAAATGCTACAAGACCACTAGCCTTCATTGGACTTGGAGTATAAATCATGGCAATACAAGCAGATCGCGTCTTCATCTTCCGAGCTTTCTTCAAATTCAGTTCCGATTCTTTTTTGTTTCTTTCTTCTTGTTTCTTCTTTGTTTTTGTTTAAAATTTTCTACGTCTTCTAAGTGTTCTTCAGGTTTAGTTCTGATTCTATTTTGTTTCTTTGGCTTAGTTTTCATTCCTTCAGGTATGTCTTCTTTACCTTTTAACGTCAGTCTTGTTTATTTTTTTCTACTTTCGCTTTATTGATATTTTGTGTCTTTTTAATAGATTCTTCTAATTCAGTCTTTAAGGTGAAGCGGTCAGGATTGCCGTTTTTCCACCCTTTCTTGTAACTCTTTTCATTCCAGCTTTCACTTTTGGCAACGGGATTAGCAATGTAGACCAGGACTGTCGGCTGGTTTTTCTTATATATGAACACACCATCTGCAGATGAAATAAAAATGCGTATTTATATGAGAAGTACAAATATTTAAGGGGCGGAACGGGGTATACCCCATTGTGCCCCACCCATTGTGCCCCGACGTACCGTTCACGTAAACACGAGTGTTATGGCCGGTTATATTTATTGGACTTGAGTTATCACTAGACGTTTAGTTAGTCAAAAGTATGTATAAACAAACATGTAATGTTAATATCCGAACAAAGAATAGTGTATAGTGTAATTACCTTGGTGTTGCATAGAAAAATTAAAATTTGCAAGCTTTTTCGTGGACCTTCGATAAAATCAAAACTAAGCGCACTCTCACACTGACAGCTGCCACTCCGTATAGCGCAGCACAGCGGACCGAACGTTGTGCGCGATGGTCACGCATCTCTGTCGCCTGTAGCGAGCACAACGCCTCTTTCCCGTTCCGCCCCGGTACCCCGTTCTACCCCGGGTTCCCCTAATAATATACAACCAATATACAATATTGAATCAAAACTCAATTTTACTTCTCGGGTTCCCACCCAAAAATTCATGACTTACATGACATGGCTACTACTGACTACTGACATTTCACGACAGTTGACATATGAAGTGACAGCAAGCGAATAAAGGAAATATTAAAATAAATATATTACAAATAAATTACATTAAAAATCTATAATTAGAATTACCGCCACATTATGTATTTCAAATTTCGGAAGGACTGTATAATGTATGGTAAAGCGTAGTTATTTGAGCTTTTTTTTAGATTACTAACCCCTAAAATGTTCTTAAAAATCGTCATCACACCCACAATCGTTAGACATCAATATTTTACCTATAATAAATTCGTTTGTGTAGGTACCATTGGAATAGGGTTTACATAGTCTTTCAATCCTCCAAATATAGGGTAAGGTTGCTCAAGTCGTACCCCCTAAGGGAAAATTACTGTAATTTTTAAGGTAATTTAAATTAAACAAAATTTGTTGCGTCCTCTGGAGCTTTATTTATTAAGCTATTAACCCGCTTTCATAAACCTACAAAAATCTTTTATGAAAATAGTCATTTGAACGTCTTTCGAAAAAGTACCTTCGGTACGATTTAGGCACCCGGTTGCCTAAATCGTACCTCCTATAGCCTAAGTCGTACTTAGAATAAGGCGTTAGCGACGACATCATAAATTTATAGAAGAACATAAGAAGTCATAATAACAATTAAAAACTACAAACACATATTTTCTTAGGAGATCAAGTCACATTTTTCTTCTCTAAGGAATCATCACAGTCTTCAAAGTTAAAATTATTTGTAAATTATAGTACCTACATACGAAACAAAATATAAATTCTTAAGAAATAATTATTTGGCATACCATATAGAAAATCAATTGGTTTGAACACAGATATCACAAATATATTCGTTTATCTTTCTTTCCACGCCAGCACATAGGTCATGTACCCAACCCTTACATTTAATACACTGGATCATGTTTTCTTCACGATCTTCATTACATAGTTGGCATAACCAAGTTTCTTTGTCTTTTGTTTTTTTATCTTTGTTACATTTTTTAACTATCTTTCTTTTTTTTATAGTTTTCTGCATCCCTTTTTCTATTCTAACTTGTTTTAAGTCCAGTATAGGTTTCTTCCTTTTATTTGCCTTTTCTTTGGCTTCTATTTCATGTTTATAGGGAGTTGAGGTTAATTCTATTGTTGCCTCAGTCCCATTCTTCATTTTCTTGATAACTGTTGTTATACAAGGGACAGGAGATAAAGTGTTCAAGTAAGACTTTATTTGTTGACTATTAATATCATCAACTGTTGCAATATTGTGTTCAGGTGCAGATTCTTGAGATATTGTTGAAGGTCCGGGTGGGACATTGAGTGGTGTTGCAATCCTAGGTGGCGTTGCCATTTTTGGTGGCGTCACGACTCTGGGTGGCAATGCAACTCTGGCCGGTGACAATGTAATTCTGGGTCGCGCTGTTGCTTCAGTTGCATCAGCGGATTCTTGGTCTGATTGTTCAATAATATGTACAGAAGCTACAAAATTCTCTTCTTTGATGACATTTCTATCACATGGCCATAAGCCTGTTGCTCTAAACCCATTTAGTGATATGTCCATACGAACCGATCTAGGGTATGCATTACCAAGAAGTTCTGCAATGTTAGCCTGTTTTATAACACTGCCAGGATTTGAGCGTAGCCAAGAAAATGCCGCTTCATTGTAGTTGTTTTTTAGTGATTTAAAGAATGATATGTCTAATGGCTGTAGTCGATGTGTTGTGTGAGCAGGAAATGATAACATGATTATACAGTAATCACGAGCCAGCTGAATAGCTTCTAAATTTTTGGTATGTGTGCTATGACCATCCAGTAAAAGTAACATTTGTTTTTGGTTGCTTTTTTCTAAT
Organism: Sesia apiformis; assembly: GCA_914767545.1. Taxonomy (NCBI): domain Eukaryota; kingdom Metazoa; phylum Arthropoda; class Insecta; order Lepidoptera; family Sesiidae; genus Sesia; species Sesia apiformis. The sequence continues at coordinate 5,764,153 of OU611950.1, read as the reverse complement.
TTAGTATATTTTATAAAATGTTCTAGCCATTGGACAAATAGTTCCGATGTTATCCATCCATTTTTCGAGCATCCAAATGCTGTGTTTGGCGGAGCTCCTTTTTTTAATATGTCATTCATTCTGCTGCGCTTAAATATCAACATAGGTGGAATGAATTCGCCTGCTGCATTCATCGCACATATACCTGTCGTAGTTAGACCCCTTTCTCCGCTTGTGATTGCACCCACTTGGTGTTTGCCTTTTTGAGCAATGACTTTGGAAGGTTTGTGGACGGTGGATAATGCAGTTTCATCCATATTGTATATTCGCTCGGCAGTAAACTTGTGTTTATCCAGTATTTCTTCATACTTATCAAAAAACTTATAAACACGCTCTTTATTAAAACCCTTACTTCTTGCCATCGATGTTGCCTCCGGAACACGCAAGGACAAAGTAGGATGGTCTTTCATAAACCTGTAAAACCATTTTTTGCCCGCTATTTTTTTTTCCTTGTTGAAGCGATGAGGTAATTGATATTTTTCAGCAAGTTGGTAAGCAAGCTTCCTTAAATCAGTAATAGTTAACCCAAAGAAACTAGACTCTAAATTAATTACATGCTGTGCTAATTCATCTTCCATGCCTGCTGTCATATCATTCGGTCTTCCAAATTTAGTTCTTTTATTCAAACCCTTCAAATGGCGTCGTAGTGTAGGCTTTGGTATGTTATATCTTCTACATGCTTCATTAAATGCAATTTCACCATTCCGATGTTTCAGTAAAGCTTCATCCATATCCTCTTGCTTCCAAGTATTGTAAATTCTTTTTGTCATAATTTTCTATTGATCAGCTGAAAAAATAATTGTGAATTAGTAAAAATATTACATCAATGCCTAAGTCGTACCGGTACGAGTAGCGAATTGTCCGCAGGTACGATTTAAGCCGCGAGACCTTCAAAGTTTTAAACCAAAATCACTGACATAACCGAAAAATATTCTACCGTTTGATTATGCTTAAATGAATGGCAAAACACTACGAAAATAGACATGAATCAAAAAAATTACTGTATCATCATATTCTTTTTTGGAATGGCTTACAAATGAGCGAGAAATTTTAATGAAAACAGTAACAAAACTTACTTTTTAATATTTTTTCTGCCACGATAGCCGGCGGGCCGCCCACTTGTTGTTGTTTACTCGCACGACTAAATAGTTCAAATTTACACCATTAGATGTCATTTATTATTAACATGAGATCAGATAGTATTGGAGTACGACTTAGGCTGTGGTACGACTAAAGCAACCTTACCCTACTTGTAATTAATTGCTGCTCACATCCAAAAAAAATGATGGCAGACTCGTATGAAGAAATAATGATGTCCTTTGAAGGTGAATATTAAGAAAGTATTTGCACACCATTCTTTAATATTTTTAGCAATGAGAAACATTCAAACAACAACGATTAGAATAAATAAATTATAACTTACCTTGTAATGGAAATACACAAAAAAAAATACAACAAAAGCGCGGGAACCATTTTGACTTACACTTAAATCACATGGATGGATGGTTGTTCGCAACGCGTACATATCGCCGACGGTGCAGGGAGATTATTGCCTATTGGACTATATTATTATAAATATTACGCACTCAGATGTCCCGCAACGTTATTTTATTGTTTTTGTGGATATGAGTGAGCAAGGGCGTCGCCAGCAGGGGGGGGGGGGTCAAAATGAGAGACACGATTGGACAAATATGAATTGTAGGTACAAATACAATTTTTTTCAAATCTCTTGAGGGGGGCAACTGCCCTCCCCTGTCCCCCCTTGGCGACGCCCGTGTGAGTGAGCACGGTATTATCAACGGCGAGCAATTATTCAACTCTTCCTTAAATATATGTAGTGTATTTCATTCTAATAATATTGATACATTACATGATTTTCATTTTATTTTTTCTTCGACTTAAATAATTTGTGATAGACATAGTATATTGCTATTAGACCCATCGTAACTTTGGATACCTGTAAAAAATTAAATGTTATAGACTAACCACATGATAATAACTAATATGTAATAATTTATTATTCATTATTTATTCAATGGTCCACAAACGACTTGAATGACCTCTTCGGGAGTTTTTCACCACTGTGTGGTGGCGGGCCTTGGGAGATATTATATCTATAAGTAGAGATGGATGGTATGGGATGCTAACGAATGATATTTATTTATGAAAAATATCGATTGGTTATAATTTCAACTCAAAGAATCCTGAAAAGATTATAACTGTTAAAGAAAATAATTAAGCAGTGGCTTAGTCATCGTCCATTTCATTAGCCTTTTTTATTTATACCTAATATAAAGCCCATGGATCAATCAGTGGTTAGTGAATTTAATCTGCAAGTATTTCTCAGGTGTGATAGCCTAAGGGTCATGTAGAGGTAGTTATTTTCAATTCTTATTCCTTAGGTTATGAGTTCGAATCATTGTCTGTACCACTGAGTTCTTACTGGAGTAGGTACGTATTTTTCAATTATTACTCGTTTAGCGGTGAAGGAACATATCGCGAAGAAATCCGTATGGCCAAGAATTAGAGATGTCCGAGGCACGTATGTTCACCACCAATCCGCAATGGCCCCGCATGATACATTATGGCCCGAAAACTCATTCGTGATAATGATAACTCATACTAGGGAAAGCCTGCACCCAGCAATGGCACGTTATATACTAATATTGTATTAATCAAAATGAAGGTTAATCACTTATTGGAATATATCACGTATTTGAAATATACCTAAGATTACGATAGATAGATTCCTATTTACTAACATTCGCCCGACCTGTTGTTGTGGAATTGTTAAAATATCGACTAAGGCCTTTTAGATTTGGATCATCGTCTGTTCCATGACCTGCCATAGTGTAAAATATACGTATCTACTATATACGTGATACTTTTGTTACTACTCGTAGTGATATTTCGAGCACTACCCGATTAATTTGGATATACCCGGCAATGGAATAGTGCTTGACACACGTCATGTCAAATACAAAGCATGAGAAATTGTATTTTCTCATATTTTCTTGTTGATGGATAATATAGCAAAGAGGTTGTATCATTTCTAAAAAAACGTGAAAAAATAATATGACGTAGGTGGGTACCTACACTTATTATTTATAGTAGTCAATGGCGTTTTAATTTTCAAAAGATTGTATTCTTCTACAAACTTCACAGGGCACACTAAAAGTTCCTTGCTTGATTTCTTGTGAATATCGATTCGTAATCACGTTGCAATCTACTGTTGTAACAGTCTAACGGTGATCGTAACAGCAGAGTCCAATAAATCACATTAACTATTCATTGTCATTCATTGCCACAAATCTAACACTCATACACTAGCGAACCTCCGATACCGAATCAGCTATCAAAAATTAAGTTGGTTTATAAAGAAATAAAACTATTTTTATCACTGCACTTTTATGTATTTTATAGTAATAGTCGATTTTTCTTATAAAACACATCACTTATTTCCTAGAATAGTATGACAAAAATACAAATTTAAATTTATAAAACATTTAAAAATTTTAGTCACCTTCGTCTTAAAACAGTTTTCCAATACTTTTGGTACAAATAATCCAATTTGTTGCACTATTGAGTGCTTATAAGCAAATAGCATAAAAATCTACTTGTTACAATAAAAAATAAGCATATAAGTGCAAAATTACATTTGATATGTTTTGCAGATTATCAACTGTTATAATATCACATATCTGTTTGTAAAAAATGTCACAAAAATCGTAGTCACTGTATTTCTCTCGCCCAAAATGCATCCTTAAAAATAATACATAAACATCTTTACCTATGAAGCACTATTTAACTACACGATGGACTAGTATTCAATACAATGAGATATGTCAACACAGTTCCATCCAACCAAGTTAGCATTAGTTATAGCTAAAAAAAAAGAAGAAAAAAGAAGTACAATCTCTTATGTACATTATTTATCATTATAATTTCAAATTTAGTCTTTCAGTAATAAGTACAAAAATAGTAGAGTATGCATAAGGTATGCAAATTTTACTTTGAGCATATAAAATATTTATTATTCAATAATGCAATCAAATCAATTATCATTATATACCTGCCACATTTTCATTTGGAAAGTCTAATGATTCACAATCATAAAATTTATAGTCCTCTTTTCACAGAGCTAGATCACAGTTATGTTGGGCCATTCTTGTCATCTTCGTTTTTGGTTTCATATTGCACATCCCTTATGATTAGGCCACTTCAACCTTTTTTTACACTTTGACCCTGAATGCACAAGTTCTTCTATAATAATACTCCTATATCAAGAGATCTTCTTCCCAGTCTTCCTTTTGTCTTTCCGAGACAGATACTGTAGGTCGTGTTATCTGCTTGAGTTCATCGTAGGTCCGTGGTGGAATGGGGTTGTCACTGAGATCCACATATTCGAGAGCCCGAGATCTCGCTAATCTGTCGACGTCCACTTCTGAAAGTGATAACAAAGTTGCATTAGTGCCCGTTTCTGCTAGCATGGTACATTGTTTTTTATTGCAAAGTTTGAAAAACTACTGATTTTTTATAAATTATTTTTAAATTAATTTAAAAGGAACATTGGATTATAAGATTTTAAGTAAGTTTCAAAGTAATTATTAGACATAGGATTATATGCATTTGCATATGCAAAGTGTATATTTATCGGATTTCACACCCTATTGCGTTTATAGAGCATAATTTGACATAAAAACGCGTCAATTTAATATAGAACGCTAAAAATGGACGCTGGATCTCGGGAGGAGATCGTTGGCGGTAACCAAAAATCTTTCACTGTATATTTCCATTGCAATTTTAGAAAAAATGGTGGACTTAGTCCAGGCACTTCCGGGTTCATTTTCGGAAAAGATTCGAAACAAGTTACACGCCGTTCTTGTTAGAAATCCGGGTCTCGAGGTAATTAAACAAATAAATGCGTACATTAATGCACAGGTCACAGCTAACATGTATTGAAATGTATTTGTTATAAAAACTATAACTGATTGCGTAAATTTATGTCAGAGCTTTTATTTTGTGCAATAATAATTGATTGATCATTGATTTGTAATTGATCTCACACCAAGGTATATCTTTTTTGATACTGCATATATAATGGATATTTAGAACTATTTTCGTTTATATTTGCATACATATTTGGGCACTTTGATAGTGTATATAATCCTATGTCAACTAATTATAATACACAAAGTTAATTAACAATATATAGGTAATCATTTTTAAATAACATCAAATTATTTACCAATAATCTGATTGTGGTGTGCGAGAAGAGTGTGTAGACTGGGACACTGACACGCGATGCTAGGTAACGCCACAAAGGTGTTGTGTGAGATGTCGAGCCGCTCCAGACAGGCCAAGGTGCAGAGCTCATCGGGTAATCTCGCCATTTGGTTGTTTGAAAGGTTTAAGTCTAGTGACAACAGTATTACTTATAAGATTTACTTTTCATAATCATTATTTATTTATTATACCTATAAACAGCACAATCAGAAGGTTAAATTCTTAGTGAATGGATATTTTATTTTCAATAATATTTTTCTATGAATAAAAATTAAAATGATACATTACAACAATAATGAAAAGGTTATCCATCTTTATTTGAATATAAATTATAATAATGAAAAAAATTAGGCATATTTCAAGTATCAAGACATAATCCTCATGGTTAGTGAGCCACAAATAATTCTACCAAAATTCTGTTTTTTCAGTCTTTCTACATCTCTTTTGGTACGGTAGAAAGCCACGTCAAACCCACATGTGTATTTTACATGTCTCAAACTCATACAGTTACTTCTAACTTTAAATTATTTGAAATATTTACCTGTGATTAAACTAAATTTGACAGCAAACTTGGGTGGTATCTTTGTGATAACATTTCCACTGAGGTCACAGCTCTTGAGTTCTGTATGCCGCATGAGATGGTATACTGCATCAGGTACTTGCATCAGCTGGCATTCTGACAGGTCTGGAAAGATTTTAAGAATAACATTTAAATGTTGTGATAGACACAAAAATGTTTGTAGGTCTGATGGTTGTCTAAGAGGACTCTCGGAATTTTAAAAGTAAATTGAATTTAAAAGTAAGATATTAATTTGCAATTTTGCAGTAAATTTGTCTTTCTGACATTGACTATTCCCACAGCTCTACAGTCTACACCCACACAGTTATTTCTGAAAGAGTAATGTATATGGTACTTTTTAAAATTACAATGACATTTTCATTAATGAAACTCACAAATAGCTTATAATAAATACTTAAAAGTTGGCCACATTTTCGGCGTTAATTACACCGATATAAAGTTTAACAGTGCAGAAATATTCCCGAGCGTATTACATTATGATTACGTCACTGGTTAACTTTTGTCCTATTGAAGAGTTTCAAAATAATAACAATTTCAATTCATACCTAGCACTTGGGTTTCCTGTGCGTCTTCACATCTTAAAACCACTCTGGTAACAGCAAGAGCCATAACTTTTGATAAAATAACACAAATATTCACAAGTCTCGTGTGCGAAATGAAGAGCTACTGTGAGAATTGAGAAATCGAGGTAGTTATTTTTAAACTTATACAACTTCTGCGGAGTTTAACATCATGTGGATATTTATAGATTCATTATAGAAAAGATATTTGCAGCATCTGGACTAGATGCTAAATAATCGTTCTAGGATTATTTTATTACATGGAAATATAAGGATGTAACAAATAACAATCAACAAAACCAACTGTTGTAAAAATTTTAAATATTTCGTTTTGCTACCTGTTTTTGACGTTTAAAGTTTTTTTATTTATATATGGCAATGGTGCAATGAATACATTCTGCCAGATTCATGTTTTCTTCGTAATAAACAATTTCAAATCTGTCACTGACCAGTCCCATCGAAGTAATAGCCAGGAGTCGCTCAGTAAAGCGATAATAGGTTTACTACAGATAGAAGAGGACTCCTTGGAAGCACATGAAAAACACAGTACCATGCTTATATTTGATTATCACAAACACCTCGTACGATAAACACTTTGAAGTTTTAATAAACTATCACTATAAACCATCTAACGCCTATTATATATTTTTTACAATAATCAAACAAAAAATCAACTTCACTTCTCGAGTTCCCGCCAAAAGTCCGCGTTTAATATTTGACATTGACGTTTTTGTGATACACAGCTGATAGACAGATTACAAAAGTAAGACGAAATGAAACTGCAACTTTTCCTCCAATGCGTCTGTTCCTCTTATTAAGGATTTTCCATGGAGGTTTTATAGGGGTTTCACAAATATGTGGGGTTATATTTTTTTTTTTTTTATGGATTAGTGGGCCGACGAGCAAATGGTCCCACGTGATGGTAAGTGTTACCGCCGCCCATGGACACCTGCAACACCAGGGGGTATGCGGGCGCGCCGCCGACCTTGCAAAATTCTATTCACAGCTCTCTTAATACTCGTGATCATCTTATAAAGTATTGCCTACATTGGAAAAATAATTTAATAAACTGACGATTCTTCCTAACTGAGCCTTCTCATATAGATTAAATACTATTTTAAAAAACTTCGAAGAGAGAAGTATATTCATTGTAAATAATTTGGTGTGGACCTTAAATCTTTTCTTGGACAAAAAAATATTATTTAATTCACAACATTTAATGACTCAGTATGTCCTACAAGTTAATAGGAAGTAGGTAGGTACGTACTTTCGTACCATATGAAGCGACCTTTCTTGGCCAGTTAATCCGTATATGGCATAAATTGAACTGTTAAGGCTAACGAGTTTTTAACTGGCGGGTTCAAGTTTGTGAATCATTGCGCACGAGCTTCAGGGATGTTATCGGTTGTGTGTGGCTCGTCAATCCAACAAATGCGGTACGCAAGGTACTCATGTCGTCTGATGTTTATTGCGTACAAGCCTTCCGCGTGTTAGCGCACTCATTGTATTGTCTTCCTGAAACGAATATGGGTATAGGCCGAGGAAAATTTATTTAAAAACGACAGTTATATTTCATTGAAATTGGTTCAAAAGTGTTGGGTAATTACTATTTATTCCGCAAATTGCTACATGACAGGCTGTAGGTAATTATTTTACAAACACGAAAAAGAAAGAATCTTGATACAATTTCCACATACTGCATATTGTGTTATATACTCGTACCTACATACTGCGCAAAACAATTTCCTTCTCCAAAATAAATGTTTCTAATATTAGGAATTGCGACTTGCTACGGGTTGTAGCCAAATATCTATATTTTCTCGGGTGCGGTTTTTAAGGCCATTGGTATGGTTATTTTCAGTAAAATGAAGGTCAACTGTCTCATTAAAATGAATATTTTCTTTTTTCGTATTCTTCATTATATTTGTGCCATGAAAATTCGTGGCCATACTTTGAATAATTAAAACAAACATATAACGTTTATGTAATTGCCTAAACTTATGTAGGTACAGACCTATATCATTTATAGATTTAATATTTATGTACCTATTTAATGTTAATTTAGAGTGAATGAATAACATCGTGGATAGGTATTTTAATTTAAATGTCTTACACGCTTTGATACAAAAATCATTAATAATTTATTTATAAGTTTATAATGTTAAGCAATGTTTGATGATTTCGAGATAGTGATTTAATTAAAACGTATGTAGTTATAACAAAGGCAATGTAACGGCTAGGTCGGGTTGGCCTCGGCTAGTTTCATAATTTTTTTACAAGATATCTTCGTTGGATTTACGAAAGATGTATATGCAACGGCTCATTCAGTTAGTTGGCGTTGCGTAAACAGTGGTATTTAGCGTAATTGCTATCTAACATATTATTATTGCGTTTTCCGTGTTAAGACATTTGTGGTAAGGTGGAGATTTGATCAAATTGCAGGTGTGGTGTGTAGAAGATGGACATTTATGTAGCACTGTGGTCATAATTCCGGTAGTAGAAAGCTTTTTGTGTTTTAAGATTATTATAACAGGCAATGACGACACTACCACTAACTACTGTTTGATTGAGTAATAATAACGTACACGTACCGGATTTGATGGTTTTATCAACATATTGGTCTAGAATCAAATAGATAATATATAAAGAAAGTTAGAAAAAGCGTCCAATATGGCAACATGGCAGTATAGCGTACAGTATAGTATTATGGCAATCGAATGAAATAGAAATGAAGAGAGCTGTGAATAGGATTCTGCAAGGTTAGCACCCGGGATTTGCGCACCCGCAAATCCCCTGGTGTTGCAGGTGTGCATGGGCGGCGGTGACCACTTACCATCATATGGCCCGGCCACTCGTCTGTCATCTATTCTATAAAAAAATAGATGCAACAAAAATAGAGGCAATGTGGACTTTTACATTAGCTATACATCGACTTTGTTTTAGTAAAGTAGTTAAACGTTACGTTCACCTGCGTACTCTTCTCGATTGGATGAACATAATATTATCACATTTATTATAATCATTTTTTTACATTACTATTGCGGAATGGAACTAGTCATATATTTTTTAATCAAATTACGTAATTATTAAGTAATAAATTATAGATGCATAAGTAGGTAAGTACTCGAAATTACTTCCGGTATTATGCTTCAAACTATCACACGCAATGTACGAAAACTGAAAGTGCGAATTCAATCGTAACTGTAATTTTATTGTCGGTTAGGTATAATAAATAGGTTTTCTTCCGATAACATTTCTTGGATTGGATACTCTTGTATATTGATATAATTCTGTATTTTCCATATTCTAATGTATTTATCTATCTAGAATACCTATATCTAGGATCAGTCTCTGGTGTCTTGTCTGGAAGTTAAATGTGTATAACTTAACTTGTTAACTGAGTTAAGTATTTTGTCTGTTGTGTTTACATACTAATAAAGAGTATTCTAATGCAAATAATAATTAAAGAAAACTTATTTTTTTTTAAAATACTGTACTGCTTTCGAATTTTTTTTTCACTTTTCGGAAGCTAAGCTAATCAGGCATAATGGCTTTGTTTGAGTTTTCTAGGAAATAGCAATATATTCGAAAATCGGTAATCGCAATTTTTCGGTAAAAAAAAGTTTGTGGTCCGAGTTTCCGGATTATGCACCTGTGGCCTTGCGTCGATACACATAGCTATTTTGCTATTTGTATGTATGTATAATACTCGTATGTATACGTACCTACTTATTACGAACTTATGTTGTACATATAGGTAACAAGTTCCATTGTATGCCAAAACATGTTGGTGTTGCAACGTGTATTATCTCTGTACTCTGTCAATCAGTCTATTGACGTCTATACTATTTATACTATTCAATAGTAAATCTAATTTTATATTAGTTTAAATGAAATCAATTTTGACACCACGTTTAATTGATAAGCAGCTGTTAATGACGTGAAGGTACTTGTCACAAGTATGTGAAACTACGTGTTGCGTAGTTTTAGATATTCATTGTAAATGCGAAACACGACTCTTGAATGAAGACTTGATAGGAGTATATCTCTATGTATATTAACGACAACGTCTGTCATTTCTTTGTTTGCATTAATCACAAGATCTACTAGTCCCATTTTGTTGCCGTTGTCACTGCTGTAAGTATGTAGGAATAGCTGGTTTATCACGGAAGGTTATATGGTACCTACAATTTTATTAAAATCGGTATAGTATTTTTAAAAATAACGGTTAAGAATATCGTAGATTTATCGTAGGAATATAAAATAAATAAATCATATAGGACGAATAGATTTGAAATCGGGTCAGAAGTATTTGTAGTCATGAACAAATACCAAGTCTACTATATGAAGTTCTGTGACTATATCTGTAGTAGATAGTTAATACAAAATAACTGCTTAAGTATACCCTTTAAGTTTGTCATATTTACTTGCCAATTTGTCGACACAAACACCTTATATGTTAATTGTAAAATAATTAGTTAATTATTTCTGAGCAGATTTTTTCCAAACTCCGCGAAGCATGAAAGGTTAACATTTAACAATGAATACAAGTGAGAAGAGTGGAATATTTAAACCTCTTAATTCGATACCTTATAATGGGGCGTCCATTGTAGGTTTGTCCCATGAATCAACATTATATTAATTTATTTGGAAATTACGATATTTAAAAACAAATTGTTTGCAATTATTAATTCAATAATTCTAATAAGTATTAGCAATTTTAGTTAGTGATGTTTTTTTTAATAATCTCTAGCTCGCCGGCAAAAGAAAACGTTGTGAGGAAAGTTCGCGCTCGAGAATTAAAAAAAAAAAACAAATTGGAACATGTGTCACATATCTACTAATTCACATTGAACCCGTGTGGTAAAATATGGCCCGATACTAGGGGACGTCAGTGCTTTGAAGTAAGACGTTATAGACTCGTGCTGGTCGATCAATATATAATTGATTTCTTTTTAATACATAGAAGATTCACAGTAGTATCTAATAAATATAATTATGATTAAGACGCAGTGTTTATAATTATTGCGGACATTTTGGTTCATCCCAGAAAGCAAAAAGGGAATATTCACAAGTATGCACGCCATTGGCATCAAGATGTTCAACCATTTTTCTTGTGTTATACGAGTAGAATCTAGTCTAAAGTGCGCATCGGTTTCGTCTTATTTTGTTTGTTTGTTGTTTTATTAACTTAATAACATATTAACCCTAAAATATGAATTTAATTGGAAATTCATTGATACGGTTCGGGTTTAAACTCACGACTGAATGAAAGTCGATTATTGATAGATACCCGTAGAATGTTTTAATTATACTGGTTGTCTTTTTTAATGCTTTTATTGTGCGCTTATCTTCTCTAACTTCTTTATCGGTATATAATCGTAAATAATGGTAGGTAAGTTCCATTATTCATTCTATACTTAATTTATCAACATTCACGATAATCATTGAGAAATTATCAATATCATTATGTGGAGTGAAATAATAAGTTATTGTTTATTAATATTTTATAATACGTTGTATTTACCAATTCGAGTTCTTTTATTTGACATCAGCTGTTCGATCAGAATCAGCATCACAATCACACTTGATTTAAGATTTTTACAAGATCAATGTCCAAAGGTCCAAATCAATGTCCATTATCACAATTCCCTTCAGCATTTATTATTATAATTTATTTAAATTATTTATCAGTATATACTTATGTTTTTTTTTTATATTACATAAGTTGTATCAGAATGATGTTAAATTAACATTTATTTACGAAATTTACCTAATGTGTTACTCTGTTGTGTTACAAAACTGTGTTAATGAGTCATGGTCGCACATCTCTTCCATGAGGACCTTTACTGACCACATTTAAGATTAATAACCAAAATGAAAATTTAAAATGTACTGGCGTCAGGTTCATCTGTCCGGCTAGATGTCTAGTCTGTAAATCTATTACACAGAGTTTAATTGGGGTCAAAGATAATAATTTGGCAACAAACCAGAATTTTTTTTAGGAACTAGATCATAAAGACAAAAGATTTTAATAAATTAATTGATTAAATTACAATGTTTTCTAGTTGCACCTAAATAGAATTTGGAAATGATCCAGAGTTGTTCTAAATCACAATCACAATTTATTTACAAAATGCAATTTTCAAGATAACGTTAGTTCAAAAAAGAGGGCGCTTCAGATTAGTCACGAAGAAGCGGTTTTTAAGATGAACTCATATGTAGTTCAGTGAACTTTTTTGTGTATTTGTACTTTAGAAAAGGCAGGCTTAGTTTTGTAAAATTAGGCAAATGAACTGTGATTCATCGTTTACCGATAGTAGAAGCAGAGAAAATGATTCGCGTAAAGCTAAATAATCACAATAACAACGTTATTTTTCGTCATCTTCGTCCGGATTATAATCATCAACAAGTTTTCAAACTTTTTTAAAATTTAAGTTCTTGCAAACTTGTAACATTTCTAATTTCATTGTTTGTTTTCTTTCGTTTACTTGTAGATGTATATGTTAGTTAGCAATAATTCGTGAAAGTAATCAGTTATTGGACTCACTACTCACCGAGTTGACTATTCTCTTGCGCATCTTCGCACCGTCCAACGACCCTGATTATAGCACGACCGGCCAGCCTTGCGCAGATCATCATCGCCGGCGCCCTCGGGTCCACTTCTTCCGCCTCGGTCGGTACCCTCGCACCACCTTCGAACTCCGTTGGGGGCCTCATCACTGCACTTGTTTATAATCAACAGTCACTGCACAACTCAGTCCAAGAGGTCACTGCTAGGTCGAATGTCACGACAGTGAAAGACTTTCACAAATTGAAAGAATCTGTAACGCTTGTTTACTTCTATTAGCCGCACCAAAACGCAAAGCGCCTAGGTGGTCGGCAGTACTCTGTATAAATTCGAGCGCGGCGCCAGCAGCCAGCCTTTATATTGTCGCCATAACAAAGAAGCGTGGTGTAGGAAAAGGAGGGCAATAATAACAAACGCTGGTCTCGCTCGCACTGTCTACTGCGCACAGTCTGACGCAAGTTGGCTGCCCGCAGTAGCATGCGCAAAATATATGGGAGAGTATATTAGACGGACGGACGCATGCAGAGCAATTACGGTTTTCTATTTGAAATAACTAAAATTATTCTTATAGTCAACTGAATGTTTACGTTTTCAATATTTATTGTGGTCGCTGTTAGGCCTTCATTGAACCGTAAATTGTTCGCAATAAAGCATCGTTTCAATGTGATTGTTGTATCGGTTCAATATGAAAGGATGGTCAGGTCGCTGATTTTAATTTTCCGGCCTAATTCACAATGTGTGAGCATCGTGCGCAAATGTGTCGCAATTTGATTGCGGCCGCTTTGATACGCAAACTGATTGCGATAAATTAAAAACGTGTTTATTTCACACGTGTGATACATCGACTTACTTTTTTTAGGTGCACCTAATCAGCATTAATATCGTATTTATTTAAATTGCGTCTCTTACGTTGAATATCGTTGGTCTCATAAAGAATAAAATCGTGCGTAACGTTGTAATTTCTCAACGACCTTCTTAATAAACTATTCGTGATCGACTGATCAGTGAAATCTCCAAGGTTTGAATTAATTAGCAACGCCCTGATTCATAGATTTGATGAATTAATAACGTTTAACGTAAAACCTGAAATTCATTATGTGTTTGCTGAAGCGTAGTCTCGTGACGTCGTGACTTTACTTTTCGTTTGCAGGAAATGACCGCTGGTCAAACTCGAACAAGTTCAAGGACCGCTTATTTTTTATCTAATCTTGCTATACCTAGGTGTGTAGGCAACAATAGAAGTTGGCATTATAGTCGTCCAAAGTTGCGTCAATCATAGGGGTGACGTGCATAATGTCGTCCGTTCAACGCACTGTCCAGTGCCTTAGCCAAAGGTAGACGCAAAATTTCATGTGCTGAAACCTTGAACAAATGCCAGAACTAATATTTTCGAGTCCCGTGCTCCGTTTAATATTTCTTTCACTATAGTATTAGGTAAGTGTAAACAAAACGCTGTAATACGCACTCAATTAACAACGTGTTTGTGTTGTGAGATGTTACTTTTACGTCAAAACAACTGATAAAAAAAGCTAATAGCACGTGTCAATTGGAAAGATAGATTCCGCTGTTGTCCATACGTTTTAGAAAAAAAATGTTTATACAAGCTAGATGAGTTTTATCCAACAACATACCATTTGTACCGAATGTTGGATTTAGTTTCTTAGGAACTTAACCGAATTATATACCTAAAACCACTTTTAATATTTCTAATAAATTTAAATATTTTAATAAAATATTTCTGAAATTGAAAAGTCCGGATTTCGAATTCTATAATATGTAGATTTCAACAATTTCTCTATAAGTTAATGTTTTCTTTCGCGTTAGGTAGGTAGAGGTACACGCTTAGATCAAACAATTGAAATATCTTATTAGCGAATTGTAATGGCGAATTGTATAGTACCTAAATATTTATCAAAAAGCAGATGAAAATGGTAAAATGATATCGCCAACTCATACTATGTTTGATAATATCGATAACTATATAAAATGATCAAATTCAAAATAATGGTGGAAAATAATAAGATGAAATTGGAAAATATCCAGCAACGTAAAGATTGACGCTGACGTATTATTATGATGTACTTAGGCCTAAAATTACCTCTAGCTGCTGCAGTTTTGTTTAATCAAGGGCAATGCCTTCGAATACTTTTGTTTCATGCAACGTACTAAGAATTTTGGGAGGAAAACAAAGTTATTTTCAGTATGTTCTAGGAAAACGTGGGGTGTTATATATAGGTTGTAATACATAGTGTGACCTCGCATCTACTAGGATTAACTTCCTTATATCTCGACCCAGTTACAGAAATCTGCGTTTTATTTGTTGAGAAATTTATTGCGACGAATCCGGAGCTTGGAAAATTTTACTTATTCACCTACTTTTAAGTCAAATGTTTCGACATCGCCAAAAGTGAAATGATGAACACAAGCGGCTATATTCCGAAATGACAACATTTCCGAGTAAAATATTCGTACTTTACTGATTCATATTGCTTGGAAGTCAGCTTCCGTACTGTTAGGTATCATCTTCAAAAATAAAAGACTGCGTGGTTTCATCTGTAGTGTTAGTAGATACCTACCTAAATTTTATTATGTGATTATCACAAATAAATAAAAAATTATATATGTACAATATATATATAAATGACAGTGTAATTATAAATGCTATCATATACAGTGGTTATACAAGGTAAGATTTCCTAGTACTTTAAGGTCAAAGCGCAGTACTTAGTAAGGTATTTATTCATTTTGAGACTTCGAATAGGTAGGTACTTATAATCTAGACGTTCGACGACATTTGCTGCTGTTTGTTCTACTTACGAAGCAAGAAGGGTATTCCGATCCTTTTGTTTACGTTCGAGTTTTTGTATTACTAACCGCATTGTAAGTAAATGTATCTATTCTAAACTGAAAGTTATTTATCACTCGTTCATTACGTATAACATTGTAGAAATTAGATTTTACCCAATTTCTATAACACTAGGATTCACCTAAATAGTGTATAGGTAAGTATTAATTTTTAAAGGTTAACCTACAGAAAATTAGGTGGGTCCCCGACCTAAGAAGCTATTTGAAAATTGTTTAGATACGCTGACATAGTTTCTTTATAAATTGAACATCTTTTATACTAATAATTCATTACTTCAATTACTATTGAATAATTTAACGACGACGACTTGAAGAAGTACGTCGCTATGAGAAAAGAGTAAGATTGTGGCGAGCCTTGTGAGAGGCCTATACTTATTCAGCAGTGGAGAGACATGCTGATGGTATGGTACACGGTACTCAAGATAACTTTCAGAATAATAAACGGTACACAGTAGAGGTAAGCTATTGAATATTTTTTTGTAAAAACTAGAAATAGTATGAATATAGGTTTCCAGAAATATTAATGCTAATTACAACCGATTTCTGAATTTCTTTGGAGACGCGTCTATAACATTTAGTAATGTTACAGCCATTTCCATGTTATTTCTAAAATTTGTTACCCTTTTCAATCATTGTTTTCATTTGATTTGTAGAATGTCAGAGTTTTTGTATCACGAGGCGTACGCGCACGCAGGTCGGTGACGCATCAAATTTTCCATCATAATGCGACCGCTGACATTTCGCAGAAGTTTTTTCATCGCCGAAAGTTAAGGTCGATCCTTTGTGCTATTTCAGGGAAATCTGGACTCGAGCCAGGCCTCTGCCGGTCCGGACATTCGGCGCAGTTGAATGTGCGTATGGTTCTTTGATCCCAGTTCTCTTTTACACAAAATTGAACCTTAATTTCACGCGATAAGAGAAAATATTCCTTTCCATGACGAGCTTTTACTACTATTTCCGATTCTGTATTAGAAGTTTTTCTTTGTTTAGATGAAATCCAGATGGGAATATTGCCACTAAAGATCGCTGTGTTTTTATGGTAGTTTGTTCTGTTTTCAATATATTCAATGTTAAAGTTCTTACCAAAGTATTGGTAAAATAAACAGTTTTATGTTCTTCTAAATAAATTGAATCTGAAAACAATCTACCTAACTGTGAACTGGCTCCGGAGATACAAGATCTACCCTAGTTCAGGAGACAGAGCTTCAGAATATTAGTGTGTAATGTTATCCGTCAATTAGAAATTATAGTATGTAATTGCATGTATATTGTACGATATTAATAAATAAATTATTAATAAATTCAAGACCCCTGAAATGTTTTTAAATCCTTATGTTTAAGTTTAAAATTGAACTTTGTATTTAAACTAAATACAATACAATATTTAAACCGGCCGTGTGGTGTCGGCCCTTTTAGCATCATCCCATCTCTTCCTATGGGTGTCGTAAAAGACGACTAACACAAGTCCCGAGGAACTACATCAATCACATCTAAAAGAATGGACTCGCCAACCCGCTTGGCCAGCGTGCCGTTTTGAGGCCATACATCCCTCACGCACGAGATAATGTGCATGGGGAGGCCCATATCCAGCAGTGGACGATAAAAGGGTTGGTTACTACTAAAAAGAGGTTTTGTAACGGTAGTTTCGAATAAGTGTCTGTGGGAGGATAGACTATCGACATAAAGACTTACATAAAGAATCTGATTACAGCGTTTCATTCGTTTCGCTACTTTAGGTGCATGAGTAAATACATCCGGGAAAATTTTAATTTAGGCGTGTAAGTATTTAGGCAGTTTATTTGTAGATACCTATATTGTGTCAAATAAATGTTATGTTTCCCGTTAATATATTAATATATATATGTGTGAGTGTGTGTGTGTGTGTGTGTGTGTGTGTGTGTGTGTGTCCTATTACAGTTGTTTATAATCCTTATCTGAATATACACACGGGAAGTAGTCCGTAGTTCACTTAAGCGAAATGTTTAGATAGTTTTCAGAAATTTTTATATCTTGCAGCAATTACGATCACAATCAATGGCATTTTTCAATGTTTGTTAACAACTGGAGCTATTTTAATTTATGTGGATATGGTTTCTAGCCAGCTGGAACGGAAGTGTTCATTCGTTCTGACGTTGAGTAGGTATTTATGAAAAGTTTTGTGTAGAAAAATATCTGCGCACGGTTATATTTGTACCTATATGTTGTTGGTTGTTGATACAAAGGGCCAGTCCCTATAACTTTCGCCACGCTTTTCTGTCCTACGCTATTCACGAGATGGTTTTCATCGCATCAGCTCATCCCAAGGTGGTCGTTACCACCTCAATCTAGGTCTTCTATAAAGCATCCAGGTCTCTTATAACAGCAGTTTTGTTGCCATCCAAACACAGTTTTTGTTTTGCTGCCTCCTTAATGCAATGTGACTAGTTTAATTCCATTTCCTCTAAGCAATGTCTTGCTACGAGTAGTCTTTGTATTTAATTATTATTTTAGAACAGAAAATAAATACGAGTAGGGTGGAGGTTAGTAGTGCATTATAATTGGCAAGATCTTGGGTTAGGTTATAACTTATAACATATTTTTTTTTTTTTTTTTATAGACTAGGAGGCGGACGAGCAAGCGGTCCCACGTGATGGTAAGTGTTACCGCAGCCCATGGGCACCTGCAACACCAGGGGGCATGCGGGCGCGCCGCCGACCTTGCAAAATCCTATTCACACCTCTCTTGAAGAACCCCATATCGTAGCTCAGTGGAAAGACCTCTTGAGGCAGTTCGTTCCACAGCCTACGGGTTCGCGGTATAAAATAGTTTTTGGACCGAACAGTGCGCGACACCTCCGTATCGAGGAAATGCGGATGGACCGCACTTCTGTGACGGGAGGTGCGGTTGTAGAAACCCGAGGTGGGAATTATATTAAACAATTCTTCAGAGCATTCCCCATTGTACAGGCGGTAGAACACACAGAGAGACGCAACGTCTCTCCGAATGCTGAGGGATTCTAAACCGCCCGTGAGAGTGGGATCGTCGACAATACGAACAGCACGTCGTTGGATAGAGTCAAATGGGTCCAATTGGTATTTCGGTGCGCCGGCCCAGAGATGAGAGCAGTACTCCATATGGGGCCTCGCCTGAGCTTTGTAAAGCATTAAGAGTTGCCCAGGGGTGAAGTACCGCTTCGCTCTGTTCAGCACACCGAGCTTTTTGGAGGCCATTTTGGCTTTATTGTCCAGATGACCCCTAAATTCGACTTTGCTGGAGATGTCGATACCAAGGATCCCGATACTCTCCAAGATCTTAAGAGGTATGCTCTGAAAGCGAGGTGCTACAACAAAAGGGGTTTTTTTAGCGGTGAATGCACAGACTTGCGTCTTACTGGGGTTGAAATCCACTAGGTTCATAGAACCCCAAATCGAGACTAGATCTAAAGAGTCTTCGATTTCAGACACAAGCCTGGCGCGACTCTCTTGCACTTCGACCCGAGGGATGTTGGCGCGGCCCCTGTACAAGGTGTCTCCAGTACTGTCATCTGCATAGCAACGTATGTCACCAATTTGCAACAGGTCGTTGATATGCAGAAGAAACAGAGTTGGGGACAACACGGAGCCTTGCGGGACGCCAGCGTTAATAGACATGGTGTCGGAGCAGCTACCATTGATAACGACTCTGATGCTCCGTCCAGTCAGGAAACTGGCAACCCATTCGCATAATCCCTCGGGTATCCCGAAGGACGGTAACTTGGAAAGCAGCGATTTGTGCCATACCCGGTCAAAAGCTTTCGCAATGTCTAGGCCTACAGCCAGAGCCTCGCCTCTACTCTCAATGGCGTCAGCCCAGCGGTGTGTTAAATACGCTAAAAGATCACCAGCCGAGCGATTATGGCGAAATCCATATTGACAGTCGCTAATCAGCTGGTGATCCTCTAGGTACCCAAGGAGCTGTGTGTTTATAACACGCTCCATCACTTTGGAGAGGAGGGAGGTGATCGCTATTGGCCTGTAGTTGGCCGGGTCGGTGCGGTCACCCTTTTTAGGCAAAGGGTGAACATGAGCTACCTTCCATGCTGACGGGAAGCTTTTTGTGGAATATGAGAGCCTAAAGAGTCGCGTAAGCACCGGAGACAACTCGGGAGCGCAAAATTTGAGCACCACCGCAGGAATACCATCTGGCCCACTCGACTTTCGGATATCAAGAGATGCTAGAGCTCGCCGAACTTCACGCTGGGTGAAGCAGATTTCTGGCATGGAGCTTGTGCACCTCGAGGTGGACGGCGGTGAGGCACCTCTATCGTCCAGAGTCGAGTTTGAGGCGAAGAGACTGCCCA
Source organism: Sesia apiformis (assembly GCA_914767545.1). NCBI lineage: Eukaryota > Metazoa > Arthropoda > Insecta > Lepidoptera > Sesiidae > Sesia > Sesia apiformis. The sequence continues at coordinate 5,743,934 of OU611950.1, read as the reverse complement.
GGAGAGCGGCTTTCTCTTTAGCCCCATGGGCCAGTGAGCCATCGAGTTTCCGCAGTGGTGGAAGTGACGACTGACAGAAGTTACCCTCGGCAGCCTTAGCAAGCGACCAGAAAGCCCGACTTCCAGAAGGAAGGCTTGCTAGTCGATCGCCAATTCTGCGGATGTGCTCATTCCTTGCCCTGACAGTGATCCTCTTACTGCACCTCGAGGCAGCGTTAAATTTCTTCCTCAAGTCGGTGATATTCGGATCTTCAGACACCTGCGCTTTGGCCCAGGCCCTGTATGCAGCCCGCTTATTACGACGGGCCTCTCTACAGGACTGATTAAACCAAGGTTGGCTCCGTCCGCCTACGGGTATCACGGAACAAGGAATATAACATTCCATGCCCTGCAACACCACGTCGGCAACGGAGTCTGCACAGGTATCCGGATCACCCGACGAGAAACAGAGCTGCCCCCAGGGATAAGAAGCGTAAAATTCGCGCAATCCATCCCAATCTGCAGACTTGTAGTGCCAGACGTTGCGCGTTCCCCGAGAATAGGTCGGCGCGGATTGTTTAGCTGGCACAGCAGTTCGAATGATACAATGGTCTGATGATCCTAACGGAGCATCAACAACAACATTGTAGTCATTCGGCCGCGTAGTCAGCAGGAGGTCCAATAAGGAGGGAGTATGGCTCTCGATATCAGGTATCCTCGTGGGTGAGGATACCAACTGCGAGAAACCATAGGTCAGGGCAAAGTTGTAGGCTGCTCTCCCTGCGCGGTCGGTTATTCGGGATCCCAACCACTCTTCGTGGTGAGTGTTGAAATCACCGAGGACCACCACTTCCGCGCAAGGGAACTGCTCGAGCACGCTGTCAGTCGTCTCTTGTAGCCGCTCAAAAAAACGAGTCGTCTCCGTATCACCGCTGTGGGACCTGTAAAGGCAAGCGTAGACTTTAGTGGAACATCCATAGTCAATACGCGCCCAGAGGATCGACAGGTCCCCGTCTTCAAAATGGCTGAGACGGCGGCAACAAACATCCTCCCGGACGTACATGCATACCCCGGCACGTCGCACAAAACAGTGCTCCAGTTTGTAACCGGGGTAATGAAGATATGATGTATCGGCCGGGCAGGAAATCGTGTCTCCGTCAAGAAAAGTAAGGCCGGCTTTGCCGTCTCAAGGTGGTAGTGGACGGCGTCGATGTTACTATGCATCCCTCTGATGTTGCAAAAGTCCACTTGAAACGTGGAACTTGAGGGGTGGGCCGCTGAGTAAACATTGTACTTTTTCTTTTTCCTGGCCATTGTATGTGAGTAGGTGTGAATAGGGGAAAGAGGAAGAAGAAGAAAAGGGAGGACGGAGAGAGAGATGGCTGCATGCGGATCAAAGGACAAAGCACGGAGTAGAGAAAAAACCAGGTCACAAAGGTTGTGTGACTTGCTGGCACGGGGTACGGAAGGGCCCCCGGTCCCCCCCCCGGGGGCAGCAGTCGGGTTCCACTCCGGTCCCCTCCGGCACAACTGCTACCCCAAGGGATTTTTCGCGTGCGGCGGGGCAGCCTCCTGGGGTGGAGATTAAAGTAAGATCCCCAGGCTCGGGCCCCCTACAACCCGCGGGCGGTCAGCGGATAACCGTTTCACCGGGTCTCCCTGATCCCCGCGCCATCATGCCACGCCCATGCGCGTCTGTAATTCCCCGCAACCGCTGGTCCTCCTTTCCACACGCAACAATCTCTCTCTCGGGACGGCTTCTTCCGCTCACCGCCGGAACACGATGCGGGCCTCGCGGCTAATAGGGCATCATTATGGCGGCGGACTCCGACGGAAGGGTGGTAGCTATGCCGACGGAGTAACCCTCCCACCGCAAAAAGGGAACGCCATTGCCTCGTTAGTTAACAGCAGGGTGCACCACTAGCAGGTGAGGTTGGCTTAGGCTCCAAAGATGGTAGGTGAGCCTCTTACACCCCAATATGAAATTATTCAAGTGTAAATGAAATTAGTTTGAAGTTTCTTTACTTATTTATAAACGGATACAATATGGAAATTTTAAATCATTTTGTGACGACCTTAGACACGTTAGTGAGGCATAGCTTTAAATAAATTGCAGCAGGGACACTTGATGAGACAGGACATGCGTAAAATTTCGAATGCATTGTAGGAAATGGAGCGGAGACGCAACGCCTGGCTGAAGTTAATAGACACTTAATAGATAAGTTAATACATCTGCCTAAAAGTCCAAGAGTTTGTCTCTTTACTAAATTACAACTAAATTTACATCGTTTTTGCTTTTGCAGATGGCTCGAGGGAGCAAAAATAAAATTTAATAATACTTTTCTAAGGTAAATGCTAAGAAATATTACACAGGAAAATAGTTGGATTCGGTTCGAAGGACCAAAAAGTATGGGGCTAAGACATCACAACAGGCTCAAAATATGTGTATGTTGTCGAGCCCCTGGTATTATTAGTAAGTGCATCAGGAAAATTAAAACTTATACTAATACAAACTTTTTAGTGAATCTGCGCTAATTGCACGACCGCTTCTCCATACAACAGTGCGGTATCAATACTCTTGCTGCAATGATCAGTCTACCGTATATAGTGTAGGATGATTTAAAAAAATTCACGCAAAGGGTGAAAATCCGGCTCGAAGGACTAATTGTAGGACAAACATCGCAGAGTTTGTTTGGGTTATACTTATAAATATAAATGAAACAAGTGTGTAGACAAAGAACAATGGTTTATTAATATCAAGTGTTCGTCGGTTCTGTTCGTTGCTGCGCTAACTGCGCGGCCGCGCAACAGTGCAGCATGAGCGCAGTGAGCGCGCACGCCCGTCCCTCCCCGCCGTCGCCTGCACACCCCGCGTCCTCCGCAGACAGCTCCTCACGAACTGACAATAACTGCCGACAAAAACGACAAAATTAATTACTTGAGAATTAGTTAAGAAGTTCAATGGCAATCAGCCCTTTTAGTACCCACCGCTAGACACAGACCCGGATAGACACATTAATTACTTGGGCGGAAAATTTGCAGCGCCGCTTTAAGGGCAAAGTTTTCGCGCGCATATATAAAGGAGTTTGAAAATAAAAATGATTGAAATTATAATGTGTATTTTGGAAACATACTGGATATAAGGGTGGGCCGACATTTTTGTTTTTATATTTCTCTATTCTAATAGCGATAAAAGGGTGCTGCTAAATGCTAAACTAACTATGCTAAATGGAGTAGAAATGACATGTGTAAAATAAAGTGGTTGAGTGATGGGCGACCTCCCAAGCCAAGTTCGAATATAAACAATGTGAATAACACAGACCTAATGATGGCTGAAAGATGCTTGTACCCTGACAAAGACAATTGGTATTCCGACAGTGGAGCCACAAGACACGTCACATTCAGGAGAGATTTGTTCCATATGTTTGACAGTTTCGATTCATTGCATACGGTAATGACAGCAAACGCTGAGAAAGTAGATGCCACTGGTAAAGTAGACATAAAACTGGAAGCCACGGTCGGAGATCTTAAAGGTATCATAACCTTATGCAATGTATGGTGTGTACCGTCACTACAGAAAAATGTGTTCTCTCTATTAGCAGCACAGGACAGAATGCCACAAAGTTTCTTCGAGTCTGAACCAGAGTTCTGTAAATTGAAATCAAAAGGCATAGTCTAAATTTACAGGCGAACGAACGAAGAAGGGAGGGCTATTCAAACTCAATGTGAGGAATGTGATGCCACCGGTTCCCATTGAAGTCAATGCACTGACAAGCCAAGATTCGTTACAGATTTATCATAAGAGATTGGCACACCAAAGCAAACTCCATCTAAAGAAGGTAATCGAAAAAGAACTCGGGATTACAGTACCGTTTATCAGTCATGAATTTTGTGAAGGATGTAGCTATGGTAAAATGCATAGGCTACCTTTCGGAACAAAAATTAGAGCCAAAGTACCTGGAGAAATTATGCACTCAAATGTATGTTTGCCATTCCCATTCTCCTACAAAGGATATCGCTATTTCGTTCTATTTAAAGACGATTTCAGCAAATACCGTTACGTATTCTTCATGAAACAGAAGTGTGAGGTTCATACAAAGCTTCAACTGATGTTAGAAGAAAGCAAGGTTAGAAGAAAGCAAAGCCGACAACGGCCGAGAGTTCGATAACGAGAAAACTCGAACAATACTACAAAATTATGGTATCAAGCACAGATTGATCATGCCATATACGCCACAACAAAATGGCTGCAGTGAACGAGAAAATAGAACCCTTGTGGAAGCCGCGCGAGCCATGATGTACGCGCACGAAGAGCTCCCTACCGCATGTTATGCGCATGAAATCAATTAAGTTATGAAAGTTTTACATTACCTTTTTGCGAGATTTTAAATCTGCAAAATTATCAATTATATCATCGTATGAGATCTTATTCATTAGTCAGACTAATGTTCGTAATTCTAAACTAATAATTAGTTCTTATGAGCAGAAAAGAGCTAAGTCTTTTCTGCATAGAGTCAGAATCAGAAAAGGCGTTCAGCTTTTCTTGACTTAAAGTAGATCGTAGATAGTTTTTTACCCGCTTTAAGCAAGAAAAGCTTCTCTCACCCGACAATTTGTCGCTGGTATACATAGAGCCATGCGAAGTGCTATATCTAAGTTTGGATAAATGTTCTCCAAATTCTGTTTTCGCAGGAACGAAGATAGACTTTTTAATGATCCAGAATCTGGTTTTATCAAAATTCTTTCAGAAGAAAGGTGGCATTGAAAGTGTATGCATTCCTGAACTAAGTCAGTTTCTAAAGCATTACGATATATTTTTTCCAAGAAAATGACTTTTTCCGTCAAGGTCGATGGTAACAACTCACTCATTTTGGTTAGAAATGAAAACTTCTCGTTAAATCCGGTGTAGACCTCCTGCCGTTTTTCTAACTCGGACACGAGTCTATCTACGAGGACGAGAAACGTGTTAACCCTGAATGTTTCATCGAAATGTTTCATCATATTCTTTGTTTCATCGAAATTCGGCTGACGGGAAGAAAAGATATCCCAATTTAGAGTTTAAAAACTAAAATTCCACGCGTATGAAATCGCGGGCACAGCTAGTTATTTTGTAAGAGAGAGCGTACGCGTAACCATTGATATTTCTCGAAAAAAATGAAGTCACTCATTTCGTTAATCGTTACTTACTATATATACGCTACCACGAGAAAATAATGTTATGGACTGTTAAAATAATGTAATTTGTTATATATTTTTTTTAAATATTATCTCTGTAATTGGATACTTCAATACTTTACACTATTTTTGTAGGACCATATATGTACAATTATTGTCTCACCATCTCGTGTATCTGTTGTGCGGTGAGGCGCGCGGCGAGCTCAGGCGCGGAGTCCCTCGCCGCGGCCAGCAGCGCGTCCGGTGGCAGCGCGCTGCGCAACACGGGCTGCAGCACCGCGCCCACGCCGCCCCGCTGCGCCCACGTCGCGCCGCAACCGCTGAACGGGTTGCCCGGCTCCAGCGACTGCTTCCTTTACGTTTGATACACTGACCATAAACAATTATGCTGCCTCTATGTTTACAATACGGCAACCTATACCATCAGCTTGTGTCTCTCTCGTAGACATATATGTCTACGAGAGGTAGACATATATGGTGTATACACCATTCCAATATAATTTGTCCAAATGTAAACAAACATGTTGACCTGAGGTAACTTCTTTTTATAGTAAGAAGGCAGTAGACGGGCATACATTCCACCTTGCTTGTCCACCCACTCGTCTATAAAAAAAAGTGGATACTGTCGCCCATAGACATCTGCGATACATGCCAACACCAGTCTGGAATGACAAACGCTGGCATGCCCCCGGATTCGCTGCTTACCTTTTGAGATGTAGGAATTGATTTGGAGAAAGAGTTGGGAAAATGGGGAGAGATAGTATGGGACGGGAATGGGCTCGTATCTCACTCACTACCGAAACACGTACGTACATTGGGCAATTAGATATAATGGGAAATGGAATACATTTCAATTTCAAGGTAGTCTTCTGTCAGAGAAGGGTAACGTGTGTTGCTTGTGAATCAGATCTACGGTCAGAGACCTACTGTTAGAGACCACAATTGTTAGAGCCTATACGATACGGTACTAAATAATACCTGTTTATTACCTATACCTTAGAACCGATTTGATTCATCTACGAACTAAATTAAAATTTAATTTCAATCCGTTAAGAAATGCCCCCTGCTGTTTGTCCACTTTCGATAACCAAAGTGGACCAAATAACCAATATCCAATAAATAATTGGTAAACAAATAACTACAGACCGCATTTTTAACGCGTTTCATAAATAGAACGCATTATATATATATATATATATATAAATATATATTATAGACAGGAGGGCGGACGAGATCGAGAGTGAGTTCAGCTGGTATTTCGGTGCACCGCCCCAAAGGTGTGAGCAGTATTCCATGTGGGGGGTCTAACTTGAGCTTTATAAAGCGACAAGCTTTGCCCCGGAGTGAAGTACCGCTTCGCTCTATTCAGTGTACAGAACGTTTTACTGGCAACTTTTATCTTGCTCTCCATATGACTCCGAAACTCGACTTTGCTCAAAATATCGACGCCAAGGATCCCAAAACAATAGGAGAGACCTTAAGAGAAATGTTCTGAAATCGAGGAGCCACGACAAATGGAGTTTTCTTAAAATCTCTCTAATATTCCGTTGTAGATGAATCTAACAATTCAATTTGAAGGAGAAATTTGAAAATAAGTGTCGTAGAGATGTATGTACTTAATTTAATGACTTTAAGACTGTGGGAATAAATAACCAATGTACCATTCCATTTTGATGAATTCTGATAACTCAATGTATGGAGTGCTCTTGTGTTGAAAACAAGAATTGATGATTAACGATCTCGTAACTTAATTATATTCAATCAAGTCTTGATAAACTAATAAACAATATACTCGTAGATTAAACATTTTATAATTAGATTAGATAAATTCATAGATACTTAACCTAAACAACAAGACGCTTTATATGACTTATTAAAAATTGAATTAGAATAATTACATAAAAGTAAATCCGCGTTGCGAGTTTTAAGATTGTAATCAGTCTACAAAAATTTTGATATATACATACAGTATTGCAAAACCGGTCGCACGAGTAGTACTAACATTTTAACGTTCAAAAACGGCTTATTACAGTAGCATTAACGTTCATGTTTGTGGCTCTAACTGAAATTATAGTTTGTCCTACAATGCTGCATCTGCGGTTAGTGGCACATAGTCTATTGGAAAAGTTAATAGGGAGCTGCAAAGGAGCAAAGAGTATTTCTACGAACGCTAGATTAGTGAATATGTGAAGTTACCTGAGCAAAGGGACATTATAGCCAGTATGCACTCCTCAAATTTGGTAATATTGGCATCAATTTTGGATGGTGTTTCAAAATTCTCTTGAAATAGAATAGAAACCTGTTCTAACATCTATTTTTCAAGATTAATTCCTTAATCTTAAAATAATTAATCCTTAATCTTCCTTCCTTAACACTTAATTCCTTCTGCGCTACAATCCCTTGTGAGTTTCGGTCTCTTTCATTATCTGCCTCTACTTTGTCCTTGCCTCTCTCTTCCAGGTCGTTTTCTTTTCTAATTTCTAATCTTTTTTCCAGTCCGCCTCTTGATCTTCTTAGCTGTGGGACTCATTTCGTAATTTGTTTCACTCGTAACTCAGGCATTCTCTCAAAATGTCAAGCCCATCTCTTTATATGTCGCTGTGCAGCAGGGCCGTCTTAAGTCTATTCTGCGCCGGGGTGCGGGAGTGTATCCTAAGACAGTCAAACATCCTATTGTGTATCCTATGACAGTCAAATATCCTATTGTGTATCCTATGACAGTCAAATATCCTATTGTGTATCCTATGACAGTCAAATATCCTATTGTGTAATTGTTTACTATAGCGTTATATTTTTTCATTACCTTTAAAAGGTGAGCGCCCGGGGTGCACCGCACCCCTTGCACCCCCTGGTAAAGACGGCCCTGCTGTGCAGTACAATACCTATCTCATTCTGAATCAAGGTCTGCAATTCTATTTTTTAAGATACAACAATAAAATAGTTATGTATGCTATTTGTTAAGATATTACTTAAAATATTTTTGCTATCTGGAAAACTTGATCGGATGAATAAGTACCTCTTCTCAGATAATGTCGCATATGTCACCGTGTTCTCATTTACCTGGGTGTGTGACTAGGTGATGGCGGTAAGGACCTTGAAGATGCACAAGATCTAGGTGCGGATAGGGAGTGAGCGGAGCCCGCGCGCCGGAGGCCTGCCACCAGCGCACTCATTGCGCCACCACCTACGAGTTATCACACGAGATATCTTAACGAACACTTCCTGTAATGGACCTTAAAAATATAAACATCCCGATAATAAATGTATAAGGTCCGTATAATAATGTATGTAACTTGTTTTAAATGGTTGCTATGTTTTGATGTGAAGAATTTTCCTATGGGGTGTAAAATAACCGAAGTCAAAAGTTAGAAAAGGATCATACTACTGTCAAAACATTGAATATTACATTAAAAATTTTTCTTTAAGATAGCACTTCCTAAATTAAATATTTAAAATAATAGTAACATTTATTTAAAAAGAGAAAATAGGCATTTAAATGGGGAAACTGGAGAAAACAAAAGAGATATTCGGAACACTCACACATTTACAATTCAATGCGAGGAGGTTATTAGGCTGCTATTACACTAACGTGACCATACGTCCCGCTTTGGGCGGGACAGTCCCGCTTTCACACTGTCTGTCCCGCTGTCCCCAGTAAGAGCAAAAATGTCGTCGCCAGAATGAAACAGATTTGCTCCGCCGACAAATATAAAACAAGTGCCTAGAGACGTTATATATTAAGTAAATTCATTCACTTCCTTATTATTAGTAAATAAAAAGCAGTTAAAACAGCAATTAATTCTTGTTTTGTTAAAAATTCCGCAGGTGTCCCGCTCTGGCGAAAAATATAAATGGTCACGTTATATTACACTATCACATTTCAAATCATATACATTACTTGTTTTGAATGCTAATTAAGAGACTTGATTTAAAAAATGAGCAATGCACGTGAAAGTAGGAATACTAGAAATAACGACCTTAGTCACACCCCAATAATCTTATAAAGCAAAACAAGGTTAACAAATCTTTGAGCAAATGCATCCAAATGTCCTTTGAGCAAAGGAAAAATTGACATCCAATGTTTCTTCTTCTTCTCAGCCCTTGGACGTCCACTGCTGGACATAGGCCTCCCCCATTGTCCGCCATTTAGACCTATCGGCAGCGACCTGCATCCAGCGGGTGCCCGCAACCTTTATGAGGTCGTCTGTCCATCTAGCAGATGGACGTCCTCGGCTTCGTCCGCCGGTACGTGGTCTCCATTCGAGAACCCGTCTGCCCCATCGGCCATCGGTTCTTCGAGCTATGTGCCCTGCCCACTGCCACTTCAGCTTGCTAACCCGAGAGGCTATGTCGGTCCAATGTTTACGAAGAAAAATTAGGAGGTATTAATTTTGGAATTTTAATACACATAAAGGAAAGGTCTACCAGAAGAGTCTTTACAAGAGACAGGGACAACTACATATAGACATGTAATACAATGGTGTCAATAGTTTTTATGATAGCATTCTGTTATTGATTCGTGTCTGCAAGTTTACAAGTATATGGATAGGAAGTAACATGATAACAATAACATAACGGTAGGGTTCAAGTAAATATTTCCGTAAGTATTCTTAGATCATATTGTGAATACATATTTTTAAAATTCCTTTCGTACATAGATTTTTATCTACCTTCACGGTTAATAAAATGGTCAAGTATACCAAGGTAAAAATTATAAGTGAATAATTACAAAACATATTTTATTGCAAAGTTGGAAACTTTGAGAGTAATGTAGGTTAAGTAGTTGAAAGAGAGATGTGTTGCTTTGTTTGTGAAATTAAACACGTACGCTTGCAATCCTTGGAAACAATGCCAAACGGAGAATTAATTGGCATAAAAATATTTGTAAGGATTATTATGAAACAAGGAAGTTAGAATTGAAACTACACTGAATTAAATATTTGTAAATGAAAACTTATATTCTTTCAAAGCCTAACGCAAGGAATGACATGGGAAATATACCCACGTATAGAATTTAACGATTACAATGATTACTTTTCATTGTATGTTTTGATATATAGTGGAGTGTAGGCTTTCTCGGCCGGTGTCCATATTAATTGAATCTTCCGGGCTACTTGGCCGAGGTCTTTTGGAATCTCTTCTCTTTCTTCCAAACATTTCGTCAACAACTGCGGTCAACAACTCATGAGTTGCGCTTGAGAAGCCGAAGAGATAACATCTCTCCGAAAGTGAACGCAGTCGCCACTGAAGATGTCAATCGCAGTTGTTGACGAAACGTTCAGAAGAAAGAGAAGAGATTCCAGAAGACCTCGGCCAAGTAGCCCGGAAGATTCAATTAATATGTTTTGATATATTTTGTTTTGATTCATTATTCATAAAGCTTCAGCAGTATTACTAAAAAGTAACTTTAATGAATTAAATAATAGTAAATATTCATGAAAGGAGATTGATTGTAGGCGTCAACCAAAATAATCCAACGACATAATTATATTTTGTATGAAAATAATGTTCATGTTTTTATGAATGAAAAATAGTAAGAAATATAATAGAGATATTTTTATTATAATCATATTAAATCTAAAAATGCTATAAGGAAAAATATATGACAATAGTGGCCGACAAAACAACAAAACAAAGGATCACTCCGGGAAATTCCGGGAAATGGAATGGTCCCACAAAGACACACAAAAGTCAGGCAGTTGTTGTGTTATAGAACCTGTGTGTTCGTGTTTGTAGAGTCCCGGTCGGTGTTGAGAGTAACGCGTAAAGAGGCCCCGTTTCTCACCATTCGTACAAATCGTCTGCGCAAAACAAAGTTCTTAATAGCAAATTAAGAAATACGTCTTATAGCTTAAGAAATAAGAGCACTGAGCTACAAAAATGTAAACAAGTTTAGAAATAGCTGCCAAAAATGTTGAGCTATGTTTACAAAACAATAGCAAAAAATAAATCATAAACATAAAACATTACATTATGCAAATAGAATTATTGTGAAAAATTGCTTGATAGTTGCAAACTACCGCGTATTGCTTTCCATAAAATTATCTACTTGAATAAAAAAAAGTTCAGTTCAACAAAATTAGATATTTTTATAGTTAGATTATGTGTAATACCTTCTTCGTGTACGTCGAGGGAGTCTTTTCTCTCTGGTTCGTCATCGGAGTCAGGGTCGGCGATGGCGTCTGCTTCAGTCATGATCAGCTCTGGAGGGGGACAACCGCTACCTATTGAGGGATCTGAAATAAATACCGTGGTTAAGAGATTCAGCCCGGATTCATAAATGACATCACGAGTAAATAACAAGTAAAATCCCCATGAAATACACACGACAGGATTGAACATATAGTAAGTGTACCTACATATTGTTTGTGGATATCTATATGACTTGTATAGTTTAGCAATTAACCAGTCAAGCAAAGACCTTTTGTTTGTCTATTGTTTGCGGGATGCAGAAATCCCAACGCCGCCGTAGTGGTTAAATATAAAACTTAGGGTACTGGAAATCCATCCGTGAAATCAAATTGCACACATGTTGAAAGATGACTGAGATAAAGGATTTAGAAATCACAAGGAATAGGACGGCGGTATAGAATAATGAAATCGGTCTTCTATATTATATGCCATTATAACGAAACATGACCCTACTCGAATATTCTCTCAATTTTGTAACGAATTTGGAAAACTATTTTTAACGTTTTTTTTATTTCTTAATTTTATTTATTTAAAATTCATTGTACAAGTATTTGACATGCATAAAAGGCGGATTTAATGCCTAACGACATTCTTTATCAGTCAAATACCATATCAAATATTTTAGTTTATAATATAACTTAATATGAAAAAATTGGAAAATTTTGGCAGTCATTTCCAATTTCACCTTATTCCTAAACGCTTGAGCACTCCGATACTGATTAAGCTTTTATGTACGTTTAAAGGGTGAATCATGTTTTACTTGTATGTATTCTTTAGTTAAACATCTTTTAACTGTATTTCGTATGAATTCTTTCACGGTACACTGGGCAGGCTACGTCCAGCCCAGGTGTAGCGTGAATCATCCGTAACGATTACAAGTCACGCCTCATTAAAGCGATTATAGTTTTAGTTTGTTTCTTGTCTTTATTAACTAAAACACGTCAACAATCAATCAGTGGCAGTTTTTTCACACAGTTTTTATCGTCTGTGTATTAATTGGTCACCAGTTAAACTGAGAAATTTCAGCATGAAAGTTACCTACTTGTTAACATTCATGAAAATATGGAAAATTGTAATAAAGATTAAAGTTATATATAATATCTAATAATAATTAAATTTATCTAGATCTTATCTAGGTGTTTGGGTAATATATATGTTTGTTGCTATTCTCTGCGTATCAAGGCGTATCGTGAATGCAAGTACAGTTGGTAAAACTAACGGGTCTTATTGCGCTAGCAATACAGACTAAAAAGTAATAGTTTTAAGTTGTCGATTGTACTAACACAGAGTAGATACTAGTAATCGTTTTGGCTACATTTATTGCAGATGCCATCCGAAAACAAGGATACGGTTCGTGTTCGTAGCACCAAGCTGATTGTACTTTCACAGACTCAAGAGTACCTACTTAACGTTCATGTGAAGCAGTTGAGATCATAATGCTTGATTTTTACGAAGAAGAAATTTCGTTTACTTATTATTTATATTTAGTTTATTCTCTTACAATTCTAGAAAGGAACGATTAAATTTTGGACATCACGAGTCTGATTGTATTATTCAGTTTTATGTTGTAACGGTAAGATTTAGCATAGCATACCATCAACCCATGTCTCTCCATTGCTCCACAGGCGTCTCTCAAGGTCCGTCACCACACACGATAATCCGCTCTTCACACCCAGCCACTACTACAGCCCTTGAATGGACACCGCGTACCGGGGAGCGCTATGTGCGACGCACTCTGCCCAAGTGGAGTGCAACGACTCGAAGAAGTTTGCCAGTAGTGGCGGGATGAGAAGAATGGTAAAGTTTAATTTATTATAGTTTGCCCTGGTTTCGTACCTTGTTCCTGGTTCTTCTACAGGACGGCTTGTTATGTTATTCTTAGAACAAGATAGAAAGCTGAGGTGTTTTATGTCAGATCTGAAGTCTGTGTCTATAGCAGACAGTCAAACGTGGGCACATGTATGAGTATGTTCTATGATAGAGACTTAGATATTAAGATTAGATAGGTTTTACACTTGGTCACGTACTAGATAAATATAGTGAAGTGGAGCACTGTTATTTTCCGTGTGGCTCGCATTCACATAGATCACGCAATAGCCTCCATGTTTTATATTTGTTATGCGGTCGTTGTTTCCATACCTTGTTGCCGTTACGGTAGTTAATTGTTGCATTTTTACAACTCTTATAAAATAGTTTTCTCTGGCGTAATGTGTAGTTGTGTGGCAGCTATGTTTATGTTATATAGTTTACTGGGTATATCTTTCCGAACGGTGATATCCTAGAGGCACGATCAATTAGGCTAGTTGGTCAGGAGTGCGCGAATTCTAGCAGCCGTCCTGCCACCGAATGAAACGGCTATTAGAGTTCTAATTCGTCTAATTAGACGAAAATAATATTTTATTTTTATTTTGTTATCTTAAGTGAATATCATAGCACTTGAGTATTTATTACAGTATAAATTTATAAATTACACCTAAGTATTATATACCTTGTTCGATTTTTATTTATATCTATTCGCGTAACATTTTATTGTGTTAATATTACTTTATTTCGGGGTTCGTAAAAATCCGATATTTATAATAAATATCAAAATATCCGATATATATCATGTATATAAAAAAGACGCGAATTTCGTTCTGTAGGTGGTTTTAATGTGTCAAAATTTTTAAATGAAAATTTGAGTTTGATTGATAGTTTTATTTATTATAAAACAAAACAAAAAATAAGAGTAAAATTAGAGTATTTGAGATTAATAATCCAGTCTACTTAATCAACGTTCAACTAAATTATAATTATAATCTTTAGTGTTGGATCATTGGCAGTGGCACTGATCATAATTTTTATTTATGTTATTATTATTATTTATTATTCAAAAGCGTGGGATTTGCCAAAATTCTAGTTTTGACGATAAATATCAATTGATATTTATATTGTTATAAATATCCGCTGATATATATGATATTTATATTATACAATCATGATATATATCCGCTGATATATACCTACTGTGCCTTACTGAAATAAATGTTTTTTCTTTCTTTATACCCAATTGTACTAGTTTCTAATTTTTAGAGTTAGTGATACACGCCCCGGAAAAGAGAGAAGTGGAGAGAGATGAGAGAAATATGTAGGGAGTCAAGAAAGTGCGTGTCTGGGCACAAGTGCGGGGTGCACTTTCTACGATTGCAATTGGGTCCTTATAACTGTAAGGTTTACACTTGGAAGGCTGTGAGTGGTGTGGTGGACGTTGCCTAGGAGTATTCATCTCGGCTCACATTCGTTAGGTCGTGAGTTCATATCTTAATCCGTACAACTGTGTTTCCTCTTAGTGGTCTATGCCGTGTAGTGGGACGTTCTCAAAGGATATCAATGCTGTAACTTAATTTTCTATAGAGAGTTTAATTTAGATAGTTTCCTGTATATATTGTATATTATTTCAATGTTGTACTCTGTCTTTTTATAAATTACTATTACACGTAATAGTGTGAAACTAAAGAATTATAGTGATGAATAAAAAATTCAAATAAGAATAGATGAATAGATTGACATAAACAACCGCGAACAGCAAAATGCGTCATTTTAAAAATCTAACACGCATTTGATCTCTGGCTGATGTGTTAGTTGTTAAATTTAAAAAACGAAGTAATATTAAAAATGATGACTTTAGCGCGAAAATAAAATGGTAACGTCCTCCGAAGGTCATCGGCCGAATTGGACATTCACACATTAAGCTCCTGAAATTTTTTGGCTCAATTTCAAGGAAAGTAAAATGCGTAAATATTTCCCCATTTACAGCATGTAAAGTACACAAATATTTACCATCCTGTACTGCAAAGTAAGCATAATAAAAGGGAGTTTTAAAAGGATAAAGACAAAGAAATCTTTGGATGTGCAAATATGAAAATGATCTCTGAAATCTTTGCATTAGACTGTACACGAAAAAGTACCTTACCCAGGCTTATATAATCTGTGCCCGGGTGCTGGGCGCACTCGACTGGCCACGTTACCACTCTCTCACAGAAGACTACCTTGAAATGTACTGCATTTCCTACCTTATCGTATTTCCCCAATGTACGTACATGTTTCGGTAGTTAGTGAGATATGCCAGAGACCATTCCTATCCCTCCCCATTTTCCCAATCCATCCCTTAATCTGCAAAGGTAGGAAGCGCATCCGAGGGTGTGCCAACATTTGTCATTCTGGACTGATGTTGGCATGTATCGTGGATCTCTCTGGACGACAGTATCCACTTATCATCAGGTGAACTGTATGCTTATCTGCCGCCTTTTTTTTCTATAAAAAAAGAAAAACATTTATTTTATAGTATTTTTCCTCTCGAAATAAAACATTTTAAAATGGATTTGTAAACATGATGCTAGTCCGCATTCACTTTTCAAGATCAATGTTTCCTGTCAGTCAAATTAAATGAGCTATGGCTTATAAGATAAATACATTCAATACACATTGAATAGTCTTATACCGAGCCTACGAGTATAGGTACCATATATTGTAGAAATATTAGAATATAGAAAATCGTAGAAATATGATTTGCCTAGGTACACCAATTGAACGGGTATTTAACGAAAAAAAAATCTTATTTCAGAAAGACAATTCACATAGTTGAATTTATTATCCGGTGCAATAAAGAGAATACCAATACGATTTTTTTGGTGAATCTTATATTAGGTAATATAAAATAATATTTATAGTAGATGAATCTTGGCAAGAACTGCACGCACGCCGGTAAGGTCGTTTGAATAGGAAATCGGTGATTTGAGAAAACTAGGTAATTATCTATCCACGACTGAGAATAACGTCACAGGTCGTCAATCTGTCGTCGAGGATCTTGGAGGGCTTTTGTTCATTTTCAGTGCAAAAATATATTCCAACATAAAAACATTTTTTTTTTTAATTTGGCATATTTTGTATTAGGAGGCAACTGCTCAAGTACATTACATTATCTCTCAGCATCCTATACGTGTTCCCCTGGTGGTGCTAAATGGGCAACTGTGTAACAACACGACGCCGAATATCTGACGATAACAGTTCAACCCTCTCGCTTGTTAACCCGGCTACCACAAGCTATGGGGCCTGAATAACACCAAAAAGAGTGAATTTGCTAACTCGCAATGGCCAGGGCGGCGTTATAAGGAATTTAAACCGCCTCGTAATTGCAGTATCGGTCAATTGAGCGTTCTCACAAGTACAAACTCCTTTGCAGAACGAACTACCTGTCCTCTATCCTCAATAAGGACAGTATATTTATCGGCACCCAGATCCACTCGTGATCTTTAGAAGTTCCTCCAGTTCGTGAGAACTAGGGGCGTTAGATTATCCATTTAGAGAAGGTGGGTCATCCGCATTCCTTCCTCCCTAAACTGAAACCTCGTCGCCGACTCCTTCAAGCGTATACTCAGAGGGTTCAATGCAAGGCAAAATCAAAGTAGGCTTAGACAGTCACCCAAGATATTATCCGCTGAGGGCTAATTACCATAATAAATCTGTCTTTGTTACATTAACTTTTTTATTTAACAAGCACCATTTTTATAGACATGAATGGGGATTCACACCATACCATCAGCCTATGTCTCTCTACTGCTAAATAGCACTGCTCCCTCTCCTAAGGTTCGCCACCACACACGATCCTCGGCTCTCCTTATCCAACCGCCACCGGCGAATTTCTTTCAGTCGTCGGTCCACCTGGCCGGAACTGCGCATCCCGGTACGTGGCCTCTATTCGAGGACTCGTCCATCGGTTATCGGTCGTGTGGAAAATATGACCTGCTCATTGCCACTACAGCATGCCGATTCTACGAGCTGTGTCCGCAACTTTAGTTCTTTAGCGAATGTCTTCGTTTCCGATCTTATCCCGAAAATAAACTCCGAGCATAACTTCCCATGGAAAAACAAACCACCCCATTCACGGGGGAGATAAAATATTTCTTTATAGTAAGTGTAGATTATAATCAACAAGTTGACATACATTACAATTGCATTGGCGGTCAGGCCCGGTATCATACAAAAGTGCCCATCATTCTTTACGTGAGTTGTCTGAAAATAAATGAGAACACATTACCTCGGTCCTGTTTGGGCACGCAGGGCGAGCTCTCTTGACACTTGGTCACACATTTCTTGTGACAACAGAGGCCACAGTTGCGACACTGCATCGCGTCTTTCAACCATATCTGAGGACAAAGCATGCTCATAAAACTATCATTTAAATGCATGTTACTATTAAATCGTGCGTATGTACTATCAATATGTGACTAATCTTACTAAACACCTGCAACTGTAAGGACTTTTCTCACCACCTGATACTTTATCAAAATTTTTTACTCATGATACTTTATCTCCCTATAAAGTAACTGTTAACAATCAAACAGATAAATTATCTGCCAATTAAATTTTGCTGATACTGACTTTCTGATTTGAAGTGATTGATTTCTTTTTCTGAAGTAATAACTTTCTGATAACTTCTGAAAAAGTATCACTAGGTGGTGAGCGAGGCCCAAAGAAAGGTTCAAATTGACGACTTTTTTTATAGAAAATAGGTTATTTTTTTTTCTACAATCGCATCTCCCGTCACAGAAGTGCGGTCCATCCGCATTTCCTACATACGGAGGTGTCGCATACTGTTCGGTCCAAAAAATATTTTATATCGCGAACCCGTAGGCTGTGGAACGAACTGCCTCAAGAGGTCTTCCCATTAAGCTACGACATCGGGTTCTTCAAGAAAGCTGTGAATAGAATTTTGCAAGGTTGGCGGCTCGCCCGCATACCTCCTGGTGTTGCAGGTGTCCATGGGCGGCGATAACACTTACCATCACGTGGAACCGCTTGCTCGTCCGCCCTCTTCGCTATAAAAAAAAAAGTGCACCTGGTGGTAAGTCGATCCAGTGGATACATGCCAACCTTATGTATCGCGAACGATAGACATTGACTACCCCCAATTAAGCCACCGCGCACATTTGAAAAGTTAGAAATGGATTAGGATAAAGGATTAAGAAAGATGTAGAATAGTGTAAGAAAAAAATATTTAGTCTATGAACGTTTGCAAGTATATTTTTAATGTTGGCATACATAATGACTCTAATCAGGGAGAAAGTATACTAGCATCAACTTACCAGCACATTGCTGCTAAGTTGGTTATGTAATGGTAATAACCCTCGTACAGTCACAACTATTGGCACATAAATTATTGTAATTTTTCAGTGCCGTGTTGCGTCGGTCGGTTTTAGAATAGCGCCAACCCACCTCTTCCCGTGGACGACACCCACGACTAAGGCGACTAAGGGATAACAAAGCTGCCACCACAAGCCCTGAGGAACTACACCACCTCAATATTATCGAGCGACCGCAACTCCAAATTGAGTTCATTGACCTATGGAGTGACCGGGGCAGAGGTCATTCTAGGATCTCTTAATCTACTAATGGATGTCACAAATAAGTCTCGTATGATCATCCAAAAACCAAATGAATGTAACACTAAATAAAAATGATGACAATGATGAAAATGCATAATTGTCTAAAGGATCATCAGAAAAAGAGCAAGAGATCTTCTAGATCTTGGCTTTAATTTTGTCTATCTACTTATTACAGACATCGCAGACTTCTGTGGAAGTGCGTACGTTCGTCTACGGTGCGTGTTGGCTTGGGGAACCGGAAATATATTTTTCATGTTAAGGCTCATTTAAACACGTAGAATTTCTGGAATGGTTCGGGCGAGTTTATGATTCTCGTATGCGACCAAACTTCATACGATTTTCGCCTGCAACTATTCACATGTTAATAAAAACTTGATGATACAGTGATCACATAATGAAACAGTTGTTTATACTGCACGCGTTCTAGAAACTCTCCTTGTGTAAATGAGCCTTTACACTTGTTTCATTATCAACAGAACAAGCTCAAGACTTGGCTTGGCATCATCTTGGCTGCAATATTGCCTACCTTCTTATTACAGAAGTCGCATTGCGTACTCCTGTGGAAGTGCGTGCGCACAAAGTCATGTACGGTGCGTGCTGGTTTGGGGACTCTCGGTGGAATATTCTCGCGGGGGGCTCGGGGAGTGCGGCTTCCGCTTACCCCTTCCCATTCCCACCATACGAGAGCGTCTCCGAAGCAAAGGCACGGCTCGAAGCCCGCGTGTGATGAGAGCTTGTGGCTTTTGCTGGAACAAAGCAGTATTGGCTGGTGTTACTATTTTTTTTTTATGTCAAATGGCCACCGCCGTCCATGGATATCTACCTGCAATACAAGGGGGTATGCGGGTGCGCTGCCGATCTGGTAAAATCAAAGCTTCAGAGCTTTTTGAAGAACCTCATGTCGTAGCGTAGCGGGAAAACCTCAGCTGGCAGTTCATTCTACAACTTTCGGGTTCGCGGTATAACAAGTCTTGAAGAAGAAGTCAAAGAAGTGCGGATTAAAATGAGGATTAACAGCAAGACGAGTACGAAAGGTGCGGTAGTAAAAACCCTAAGTTGGCATCAAATTGAACAGTTCATCAGAACATTCCCCAGTGATGAAATTGATAAACTAGTATGTAGTGATGGATGAAGTTTCGATGCAGAAATATTTCAGTATGCTTGAAATGCAGAGCACTGTATGTAACGCTTCGAAAAACTTACCTAAACTTAATATCGACATCCGGAGGCAGGAACTGGTACCTTTTCATATGATGGGGCACAGTTGAGTCTTGGCACTCAGTTAGGAGAGCTGCTAGAGGTATGTTCAGGTAACCCAATAACACTTCGTCCTTTTCACCCGGAACCGTGGCCCAAACATTTATGTTTAAATATTTGTGGTTCTCATTTAACTTAAATTCGGTTTCTTCATCAAAAGGAATGATTGGCTTGAGTTGGACGCTCTTAGTCCAAAACATTTGGCAAATTTCGACATGTTCGGACTGCCTTGGACCGCCCGTTTCAAACAAATGTTCCTCTTCGTCTAATATTCCGTCAACTTTCTCAGTTTTGCATTCTGATGAGTCTGTTTTTATGATGGGTATTTCTGTGTGTTTCGTTATTTCTGTTGGTTTGGGTTTGGTTGTGGTTGTAACTTGTCTGAGAGGTGTGCTAGCGCCGGAGGTTGGCGGCGTACTGCCGGCCGAGCTGTCGGAAGACTTGTTTTCTACGGAACACCTGCGTTTGCGCAGCCCAAAGTTTCCGGGACCGGGCGGTTCAGAAGATTTTGACAGTTGCTTTGTTAAACCAGGTGATTCGGTTTTCTGTTTTTGTGCATCAGTCTCATTTTGTGGTTCAATTGACTTTGATGGGGAGTCGGATTCCTAGAAACAAAAGAAAAGGAAGGCAAGTTATCAGACCAAGGGCCTTTCTCACCACCTTCTGATAAAGTATCGGGAAGTTGTGAGAAAGCCTCCCCCACTAAGGTCGTATTGCATGTAAGTGGTACCTACAGACCGATCGAGCTTTTAATTAATGTGGCGAAAAGGGGAACTAATTGCCGCTATCTTGAAACGTCAGTCTAGTTTAGAACATACCTCTGCACATAAACACGACGTGAATACAAGTGAAGTGGGAAGTTATTACGTGAAACACGAGAAACACTGGAGCGATTTATTCAAGACTGCTTAAAATCTATAATACATTGTTTCTTCTATTGTCATAGATAAGGCCCTTAGGGCCTTTTTACAACCTTCTGATAAAGTAACTGTTAACAATCCGACAGATAAATTATCTGCCAATTATCTCTAGCTGATACTGACTTTCCTGATAAAGTATAACTAACTTTCTGATACCTTCTGATATCAGGAGATGGTGAGATAAATTATCTGTAATAACATGACTATTCCTTAAACTATCACGCATGGGGTTACAATAACATGCCCAAATTGCAATACAACTATGTAATTGATTATATCACCAGATTGCAATACAACTATGCAACTGCAAAATAAATCCTGTATGTATAAATCTGTTAACGACGGAATAAATGAAAATGTAAAAAGCTAGGGTACTTGCATATGTATAGATAATAGTTTCGCTTGTATAGTTGTTTCTCTTTAGTGTCTTATAAATGTATGAAAATGTATGAATATCTCTTAAAATCGTTAGGTTTACACTATTTGTATAATGTCCATTTTTATAACTATGTATTGTGTAATTGATATTAAAATGATCCCTAGTGTGTCTTTTATTACCCTATTAGGATAATTATTGGTGAATAGGGTAAGTAGGGCATGCTAGGGATAAGTTGTGGGCGCTATGGCGTTCGGGAAACAACTGAGCGCTCCGCCACCTGGCGGACGAATATAATATTTATAGTCCTGAAGCGGGGGACGGGGTTACGTAAATATGTCGCGCAAACCGCGCACCCCGTCCACTCGAAACCGAACGTTATAGCGTCATGATCTTATTAGATCCCTCTTAGGCTAGTTTACATCTAAGTTTTATCTAATAAGAATCTTGTAAATGTATAAAAATGTATAACAGTGTCTTGTATGAATAAATGATCCCCCGCGGGGTAGCGGGAGGGGTACACATGTAGAAAAGTAGAAGGGGAAGCCAAAATGGAATAAAAGACGAACCATTTTGGGCTTCCGGCATTCCGATCAGCGGCACCACTCCGAACACTACAAACGGTCAACCAAGTGACTAGGACAAGTAGTAGAACAACAAGTACCTCTGCCCCCTGCCCCCGGCTCTGCTGATATTATCGAAGAAAAGGAAATAAGGCGTTATTATTGTACAACATCCCTATATATACAGTCCACATCCCCCGGCGACCTATAAGGTTGTAGGACAATACTGTCCTCGATCTGTTGAAGAGATCGCAGTAGACAAAAGTGTCCTCAACAAAATCCTTTGTATGATTAATTGTAGCTTACTAGCTAGCTAGGAAAAAGACAACCATACTTGGTTGTCTTTTTCCTATATCCGTAGTCTCTTCCCTCCTAGTCACATAAAAACCTCCCAAAAAAATGAATACATACAACAGAATAGCTATAGCTATTCTAATATAGATGATGAATAGCTATAGCTACTCACCAGCAGGTTGGTTTTAGATGCGGCTCCCCTCATGCCCTGCAGCCTCACCCCCTCCATGACTTCCGAGACCCGTCTGAAGGAGAAGTTGGTCCGCATCCGCCTTCCATCCCCACCCGCGGCCAAATTTCCCGCGTTGTCTTCCCGCCGCGGCACTCCAAGGCCGCTGCCGCGCCGCACACGCACTGTTACCGCACGACGTTCCACTGCGCGGAGGAGCTTGCCCACCTGAAGTACAATTATTATATTACATGTATTTGTGTTTTTTCTTTTCTAATTTAAAACTGCACGTACGATACTTTTTCTGTGTAATCTGGTGGTTGATTAGTAGAGAATGCCTTATGCCATTAAGTCCACCTGTTGAAAATAGTCGCACCGTGAGGCGACCGTGTGTTGGCCTGTCTTCATTGTGCAATGAAGTTTAGATTAATCAAATAAATAAATAAATGTAATTGGATTTAGTTCAGTATTTCTGAGCCTCTTTATACTGTGTTAAGAGTAAAATACGACCCATGCCATCGAAGACAGATTTGTAATTTGACGTAGTTATGCAAACTAGATTCAATGCAAATCTTATTTTGGAGACATGACGGTTTTTAGCAAATGAAAGATAAAACAATGTTTATCCTTAGAACACCTTATTATACTTACTTAGAATGACAAACATTGGCACGCCCCCGGATGCGCTCTACTTTAGAGAGTTAAAGCTACAGGTTCAAATTTTATATTGATTTGATTGTTTTACACTTACGTGTTATGTTAGTAAATGAATTGCATCAAAATTATTCAGTTCAAATATTTGAGTAGTATCTATGGTAGGTGTGCGTGTTCTCTCGACTAAGTGAAATTAAAACACGATATCGACCACGAATAATTATATCATTGATACGAATTAAAGGTGTTCACAGTTTCGCGGTCCGGAGGCTAGTGAGGCTACTGGCGCGACCACTTAATCTATGTCATCTATAACGCAGTTTAATTTATGTCACTGTTACACTACAGCGACATTAAAGAGGTTGTGAAAAAATACTTTCATATTTAATGTAGGCTTAGGCGACTCACAGATATGCTTTTGATGTTGATGAAAACCGTTAAGATTATTTAAGAAACCTCCATGTATAAGCCTTTTCGTTAGCCTAGTGTTTTTTTTTGTCTCTAGCAATATTAGTCAAATTTCTACCTGTAGGTGAGAATGCAGGATGGAAGATGGAGAGGACCGTTCGGATAACAATATGAGGTAGACCACAGGCTCGCTGAGCGTAAAACCATTGATACCTAAAACCAAGTGGCGTGAACATATTGATTTAGGTTACAATTACACGTTATCTGTGCAATACTGGTGACGGGCTTGTTGTCGGCGTCACCGTGTACACGAGCACCGCGCCCACGCCCTGGCACCATACCAGTCCCAGCAGACCGGCTACCGCTGGCACCACTATGTCGAGGACTAGCACACATAACAAGGGACACCTGCATAAACAGTGCGTTTACCTCTTGATTACATTACCTGCGCGACACCATTGACGGGCTTGTTGTCGACGGCGAGCACTATGTCGTCACGGTGCAGGTCGGCGCGGTACGCTGGCACCACAAATCTAGGACTAGCATGCCGCGGCTGAGGAATACCTGCACGAACAGTGCGGTTTCCTCTGGATTACATTACCTGCGCGACACTGTTGACGGGCTTGTTGTCGACAGCAAGCACGACGTCGTCGCGACGCAGGTCGGCGCGGTACGCGGCCGACATCGGCACCACCGTGTCCACGAGCACCGCGCCCACGCCCTGGCAGCATACCAGCCCTAGTGGGCCTGCCACTGCTGGCACTACTATGTCCAGCACTAGCACGCCGCGACGGAGGGAAACCTGAGAACATGCATTTTTTTTTCTTTTCAAATATGGCAATGGTGCAATTAGCACATTCTGCCAGTGTCAAGTTTTTTTCGTAATAAACAATTTCCTAATCTAAATCGTATCCTGTCAATGTCTAGTCGCATCGAAGTGAGTTTGGAGTCGCTAAGTAAAGTGATAGTAGGTTTACTGAGGACTGAGATGGACTTATTGCAAGCACTCGAAAAACGCAGTCCCATGTTTTTATTCGATTATCACAAACATTACGTACAAAAAGTACTTTGAAGATTAATAAACTATTACTATTAAACCACGAAAAGCACAATATGTATATAATAAACAAACGTCAACTTTACTTATCGAGTTACTGCCAAAAAGTCCAACATGGATGGTTACAACTGGCTGCGAATTTTCCTCATATATTTGGACAGCAGCTTTTGCTCGTGGCTTCCATTGAAATCGGTTCAATAGTTTAGTCGTAAAGATGTAACAAAGAAAGAGACAAAACACTTTCAGATGTGGATCGTGTGGACATGTGAGTGTGGATTTTGTTCTTGCTGTTACTTTTTTCACATAAAGTCACAATTGATAACCATGGTTAGTGACCCAACCGAAGCATTAAATAAAATAAAAAAAGTTAAATATACACGTCTTATAGATAAATAAGTTTGATATCGGCAAACATATGAGAAATCTAAATTGGAGATGTACAGGCTAGGGGTAAGGATCGCTACCCTAATGGTCATTGACCATTCGTTAATGGTCAAAGAGAATAACCTCAGTAGGTGTTGATGAGTAGATCAACAATCCGATAGTCAGACGACATAGCTCAATCAGCAAGGAAATATTGGGATAAGTATGATTGAATCTGTGGCGCAAAAAACTTTTCTTTATATTTATTCATACACATATGTGATGTTCCTAAACCATATGCTAAGTATATTGCATATGCCTATGGCTTCTACATTTAGGCATATACCCAAGAGTAGGCGGGAGCGGGCTAATATTATAATGAAAAAATAATGATGATATGAGTCATCAGTTTAAAAATGGAGATGTCAAATTGGATTTAGGGGAATTAGATAGAGATACTTAGGATACTTTAGATACTCAGTATATGTCAAGATTAATGTCGTGCCGAATGACAAACATTAATATTAAGATTGTTTTAACCATCTACGAATAAATAACTCGCGTCATGTAACTTCTCTTCGATCACTGTAAAGTCGTGTTTTCGACCAGTTGCAACCACATAAGATGTTGGTTCGACCTGTCGTTCTTACAGTAAATACCAGTCATACATACCCATCCATGTGAATCGACAGCTAAGGCGGCCCGCACTGTGCCGCTGCCCCCCGACCACTGTAGTCGCGTGACTTCGACCAGTCGCACGGTGAGCCGACCGTGTGGAGTTGGCCCGTCTTCCCCTTCTGTACTACCGGGCTCTGATTTGGGGAAGAATGGTTTATAGCTGGAAACAATTAGACGTCGTATTCAATAAACAGTGAATATGTTTTTTTATATTTATATAACTTTATTGCACATTATGGTACAAAAGGCAAGCCTTGAGGCATTTTCTACCAGCTAACCTATTATCTCATTTTTTTTTACGTATTTTTTTGGAAAAATCAACATTTACCCTATAAATTGGATAGTGTGTGATTCTCTACTGCGATTTTTCTAAAATATGCTGCTATTATAGCCTAGGCTAGAATTATCGTTCTAGGAAGCGGCCTCTCGTATTTGTAGCTGAAAGTTCGGTGATGAATCGAATACGAGCATCTACTAATTCGTATCAAGATGGATACGAATAAACTTATCAAATAGTTGAGAAGCATGTATCTCTGCGAAACTGCTATCGAGACCAGTCTAGACTTGCGATGTAGTCCAAGGACATAATGTCGCAGTCATATCTCAAGTTTGGGTGATGATTGGAATAGAGTGCCTAATAAACCATATGTACTTGGCGTATCTTACAATTTGGATACGATACGATTAAAATTAGGACGGCTCTCCTAATATGTGCTGCTACAAACGAGGCCAGTCTAGACATGAGCTGTCGTCCCTTGAACAAGCTATGCACTCGGATCTCTAGTTCGGAGGGAGACTGAAATAAGAACTGAACTGAAATAAGGACATCACCATCACCATCCATGTCAGTTGGCTTCCGTAGGCAAATCTTTGTTACAGAGAGCACACGGCATCTGTGACACTGACCACCTCGAGGAAGAGCTTCTGCATGTGAAATAAGTACTGCGAAGCAAAAATCACAAACTCCCACGAATGCGTCACAAAAGCCGCCCCAAGCCTCCTACAGTTGAGCGACAACCTGCCATCTTACCATACATCAAGGGCATCACTGACAAAATTGGCAATATCTTAAGACGAGCTTCAATTAAAACTTACTTCAAGCCGCACAAGAAGATTAGCCAATTTTTAAAACCTGTCAAGAGCAATATCCCCCTACAAGATGCAGGTGTTTACAAGCTTGATTGTGAATGCGGGTTATCATACATTGGGCAAACAAAGAGGAGCATCGGTATCCGGATAAAAGAACACATAGCTGACATAAAGAACAGACGCTCGACCAAGTCTGTAATTTGTGAACATGTTCTGGACAAACCCAACCATTACATTCGATTCGATAATCCACAAATCCTCGCTAGAGAGACCCGGTTCATGCCAAGAATGTTACGCGAGGCTATTGAAATCAAGAAACACCCAAATTTCAATAGAGAAGATGGTTGGCAAGTACCTACCACCGGCTTGGGATCCAGTCATTAAATTAATTAAATCCCAAGGCCAACGCAATACTGCAAGACCTCTGGACACCGTGAGCGAATACTGCGTGCATAGGGAATGTTATGATTAAAAAAAAATTCAGACGGTAGTTCAAATAATTTCTTAATAACTCAAGTGACAAATAAAATCAATTAGTCACCCCGTGACCACGTCCACTGCAAAGTGTTCGATACGTCGGGATATAAATAATGTTAAATATACGCGATTTAAACCGTTCAAAGTTGTTTAATTGCAACATACTCGGAGCTGAAGAGTCGATGGCAATTTGAAAGTAAGGTCCCACTGAATTTAGGATATCAAACTCAAACACTATAATAAACTCACCGTATCTTATAATTGGGCAGAGTGTGCCTCTGAGCGACGGCCCTTCTGATATGTGCAGCTACTAAAGATGCCAGCCTAGGCTTGAGCTGTCGTCCCTGAAAGCGGCCCCGTACTCGGAGCTCTAGTTTGGGTGGTGATTCAAACGCGAGTGCCCAATGCGTGTAAGGCGTACGGCGGAACATCACTCGTATATTGCCGCTTAAACTTTCCACTGAAATAAATATTTATATTTTTTTAAAGCCTAGTGTATACGAGTAAAGAGCAGATTCCTGCTATGTGGGACCGATACATTATCTACACTATAACGTTAAACATTTAATAATAATTCCAGGAACTAACTACGTGTAATTCAACGTTTGTTCAGGTACCTGTAATAGAAATATTAGCGATCTTCCCAAGCAACATGACCGCGTCGACATCTATCCTGAAGTTGCCGTCATAAGTCAGGTCAAACTTCAAGTCTAACGACCTCAGTCGAGCTCCATCTTCTTCTAATTCCCCATTCAAGACACGCAAATTTGTGATGCTTGGAAACTCGGTGCCGACTTCTAGAGAGCGTAGCTGAAAGAAAAGATAAATTGTTTGTTCGGCTTCAAGCAGACTTTTAACTACGCCTGTCTAAATGTTTAATATTCGATATTGACCGGAACCGATTATTGTATATTCGGTATTGACCGTAAACTGTCGGCCGTTTTTAGGCCATATCTTCTCGTGGGTATCGTAAAAGGTGACTAAGGGATAACGAAGTCGGGATTCTTATAGGATGCTGAACATGAATCTCCAGCCCCGGTGCACTTCTTTTGCAGGTTTATTAACTGGTCCACTATATAAAGACACCCTTTTTCACTGAATTTATTGATAATCTCGTTAATACGTTACGACCGCGCTCTCTGCGCCGTTATCGAGTATCCCCAGGCAACTAACTTTGGTGTCGCCAAGTTCGGCGGTAAATGTCAGGAAGGGATAAGGGAAAAGGAACAAACGGTTATCTAACAGTTATTATATCATACTTGACTTTTAACTGCTGGATGTAAGTCTGTCAAGGCTCACCACCTCACACGGTCTTCCTGTCTTCTCATCAAGCCACTACCAGCGATTTTTATTGTCGTTACATCACCTAGTCGGGAAGGGCTGCCGCCAATGCTACATTTCCCAGTAGGTGGTGTCGAAGACTCATCTGCCACAAAGGATAGGTTATTATTACTTACGGTCAAAGATTCGAAGATCTTTCCAGAAGACGTTTTGGCCAGTAGTTCTGCGAGTTCTGTCGCCATGCGTCGCCGCAGCCAGCGAGTGTCGGCCGTACTTTGTTGGAATATGAACTGCAGCATTGCGTTCAACGCGCCCTCTGGAGTGCAGCCTGCGCCTCTAGTCAACTCACTTAAAATATCCTGAGGAAAAATATTTTTAGTAGGATAGTGTTGTTATGCTGCAGATCGATATGGCTACCAGGATGACCGTGTTTTGTATATTTTTTAGTTCTTTAAAACTAATTGCTTTAAGTACATATATGAATTTCTCATAGAAATGAGACTAGTTGGTTTTGTTTGTTTCTATGTAAACTCAAAAACAACTGAAACCGTCTTGAAAATTCTTTTACATTTACGAGTAGAAAGCTGAACTGACGTTTTGAGTTTATTATGGAATCGCAATATTTTGTGTATCCGTTGTCACAATTTTTCGAAAAATCGACGGAGCTTGATATGCCATTTGAACGAAATGAGAACGGGTCGCTAGTATAGAATGAAAACTCGTGTTACGTTGATAGTAATAATAATTCTCTACGCAGGTACTGTCATACAACGTTGGTCTGTACCTATCTACGGTAACTTATTTAGGATTTAGTGATAGTAATAAATTGTTTTACGTTTACGTGCGGCTTCAAACGAACTATAAAACTGAAGGAACATCCAGAAAATCGATAACATAATAAAACGCAAGACTTGTATATTATGCTCGTGTATTAATAATTGATTTTAATTATCTAGTTCACATATATGTGGTGTTATATGAGCAAAAGACCTGAATGTCAGCATGTACTAGAGTATTGAGTTACTCCCTCTTTACTGTCTATAAGTAGATTAAATTTTAGTTGATGGTAAACGGTAATAGAGGATGAATAGAGGAGGCCGATAAGTAGACCGTGTGGTCGTTTTACAAGAAAAATATTTTATTACAAGATTACAGTACGATAAGGGAAACTCAATTGTGGCGCATGATTTCTTATCAACATAGGTGTTAGTGTACAGTCAGCAACAGGTTAACGTATACTCATAGGTACCTTAATTCGCTAATAATAAGGACTAAATTCGAATGGTTTTGGGTACATTAGTGCGTTGCTGACTGTACGCTATAAAATGTAAGATGTCTTAATGTCTGGGACTCTACTCAAATTCTAATCTAATTACAGTCTCAAGTTATAATAGAAGCAACAGTAAAGTTTCTCACAATGCCATTGTCACAAATTACGAGTGAGTTGTGTAGTTATTAGCGATAATAACAATAACCCAGCACATTCCCACACACTGCACACCTCAAGTCACTATTGGTCGTTGCAGGAACTCTTGCTTAATAATACTTTTTGATAATGGCAAGTGATTCACGTGGAGTACGAGTACTCTAAGTTGTTAATGAACATTTATATGTTGATGGTCATTCACAGAAATAGCTATGAATACGAGGCTTATTCTCTAGGGTTTCTGGACCGAATAGCGTAGGATGTTTGAAGTAAGTTTGAAGCGAGCGGCGGTAGCCTAGTAAGGGTATTTATTTTCGATTCACATTCGTAAAGTCGTGAATTCGAATCTCGGTCCGTACCTGCCCTTGAGTTTGTATTTATTACACTCGCACCTACAACAAATTCGACTTGCTGAGTGGTTTTCCGTTTAAAAGTATACTCGTACATGTTACTACAGATAAATGTAATTTTGAATGTACAAATTGACCTAAATACTTGTAATTATAACCTGAAGTCTGACTGTCGTTAATATAAACAAACTTCTATTGCCAGGTAATAAGAATTTTGGTATAAGAAAAGTCTTGGGCATGTGTAATTTTCACTACGCCCACACGGCCCGCTTAGTTGATTATGGTTTTGACTGGACCTTCTGTCTTGTGAGTGGAACTGGCCGTGTGGTGTTGGTCAGTTTCTTAATAGCACCATCCATCTCTTCCAGTTGAAGTCGTAAAAGGCGACTGAGGGATAACAAAGTCGCAACCACCAGCTCTGAGGAAGCGTACCACCTCTAAAAGAGTGGACTCGCCAAACCGCTTGACCAGCGCGGGGTTTTAAGGTCATACATCCCTTGCGTACAAGACAATGTGCATGGAGAGGCCCATATGGTGCAGTGGACGATAAGAGGGCTGGTTATAGAGTGGTACTTCTTGTGAATGGGGCGTTATAATGTACATATATCAGATAAATAATTAGTTTTAGGTATTTGGTTCATATCCCGTTATTACAAGTTATTAGAAAGTATTAGAAATGAAGTTATTATTATACAAGTGAAGTTATTAGAAAAGTTAGCCCGGGAACTTCTCGTATGTAATATAATAACATAAAATGTCCCAAGAGATTCGTCCAGAGAGTAATTAAATGTACTTAATGTCCTTAATGTACGACTGTAATTAAATTAATTTACTGCGACGTTTATGCTACTATGACACTGGATAGACAAATGTTAGAGTAAATAATATAAATAAAAATGAAATAATTTAAGAAAAAGAAGTGTTCCTTTTTATGTTCCTGTATCTACGGCGTTCCCTGTCCTACTGTAAGGCATATGCCTTCTTTTTTATTCGTTTGGATTTTTTGAGACTTATCTCGCATGCTCAATACGAATTTAAATTATGTGTAATATTTTTAGGGTTTCGTCATTAATAGCGAAATTTCATTGACCGTATTTAAGTCTAAATTAAATTAGTCTAAATTAATTACCCTCTTAAACCCGCATTTCATTACCTATTTGATTTTACTCGACGTTTCGGGGGTCACGTGGTCACGAGATGACTCTTTCAAAGTTATGGATACACAGTCCCCTTAAGCGGAGAATGCTTGGAGGAAACGGCATCCTACGTATTCTTGCAGTGCACGGCTGTGGCATATCAACGATCGAAGATCCTCGAGAACCCGAGGTCGCTACCAAAAACATGTATCAAGTCAACTTCTGAAAGCAGCTTGAGTAGAAGCCATAATGAGAAGAGGCTTTGCACAAAATGATCGCTTTGATTGAGTAATTGAAGAAAACAGCCCGATGACAAAGGCAAAGACTAGGCCTGTTATTTGTAGAATCATTAAACCCGGACAAAGAGCTCGAATACCCCGGACTTTTGAACACGTAACTCGTACAAATTTTCAAATACATACGAAAGAAATTTTCGTGTTATAAAATAATAAAAAAATAATTTGTCTGTGTTACACACACGACGACGACGCTCTTGTACAGTATGGTTGTAAATTATTAAAATTTTATACATACTTGACGTTGAAATGAAAGATCATTAATTAGTGTTTTATTTAATTAGTCTCCAAAATTAAAAAAAATCTATCGATTACCTCACCATGGCACTCCCCGAATACCCTCTAAGCTAGGATTCATCTGGAGAATGTGGGACCGATGGCAACACTAACAAAGGCAAGAATAAGTTATAGACACGACACCCCTGAGTGCTCTACACTCTAACGAGTATGCACTTTTGTTGATCTGGCACGTACGAACTCATATTTACCTACTTACTCTCGAATGACAATCTTTCGTACTTCATCCACACTTGAACAATTTTCTTACAACTTGTAGAGTTGTCAGGATCAGGGGAAAAGCGTGCATCGGATACGTACTGAAGCGGACTTGTTACGAGTTTTTGGACACGATGTGGTTAAAACTCTAGCGATACTCAAGAATAGTCACGGACTTTTGTATTTTTTCTTCAATTGTTCTTTTTTACTGTACATTGGCTATTTACTTCGTGTTACATGCTATATGGCTGTCTTTTTGAATATTATTTCTATTGCAACTGTAATAGTTTTTGACTGTATGTGTGACGCAATAACAATATTTAAATGGACAATCTTTTTTTTAGATTGAAAATTTACGTTTAGGAACACGTGCGACGTATTAGATAAATGGCTGTTTTGTATGTGAGCTATCACAACTTTGCAACCATTTATTATTTATAATATTAGGTTGCCAATGAAATTGCCGTTTTATATGGAAAACTTCAAATCTTTTTTTCGTATGAAAATTATACATTTAATTAATTGAAGTGTTGACCATTATTATCAATGCACTTTTGCCATTTTCATGAAATTTGATGCCCCTGCTGTGGAAGGGGATGGGAATCGATGAATTATCTGAAGGCGTAAATTCTAAATTCAGAAAAAAAAATACTGTCAAATCATACCTTCTGATGTTGCAGGTGTACACGGGCGGCGGTAGCCACTTACCATCGTATCCGTCTTGCCCGGACATGATGATGTGATGGTATTTATACTTGCCCGTACGCCTACTTTTCTAATTTTCTTATATGTCCTATGATCCTATGGTAGGACTATTCCTATACATAGTTCAGCTATACATATGTAGTTTTATCATTTCCCTCTCCGTACGTTGGTGACCAACATCACCTAGACTAGAGACCGTGACACGTCACTGGTGGGACTAGCAGAATATCAGCGTTGCGGCCTGCCTCACAGGTCGCAATAATATGCTGAGTTAGGTGTCCATTTTTCATACTTTTATCATTTTGTTACTCTTTGTAAGTGCATGAATATTTTAGCGGTTCGGTGCATTAATTTTTTATGTACTACACACACAACTTTTAAACATTTGGTTTGAAGTAACAAACTTCAAACCAAATGTTTAAAAGTTGTGTGTGTTGCTTTATATTAACAAATAAACCATTCATTTATTCATGAAACGTGCCGAGTAGTATTAACAGGCCAATTTCTTTCAACAATAGGAACGTTAGGGCTCTTTGATCCTAAAACAATGGGGAAAATGGGGGAAAACTAACAATGGGGTGTATCTAAGGTTGGACTCTCTACGAAACACAATAGTGACTACGAAGGATTTTGACCTTTATCATATAGTTAATAACATACATGATAGCATGACAGTGAGTTGTCTAGTTCTAGAACACGGTGAAACGTGTCTACAACTGTCGTTGTATTGTAAACTTTGCAATGCTTCCTACATGTTGGTTTCATTACAAAGTTTAAAACTTTCAGAATGATTTGTATGTTTGTACCTACTATAGGTTTATTTTCAAACATTTGTATGTTTGAACATCGAATTTAAACAAACAAAACGTCCAAATCTACTTTCATACAGGGTACAATTTAAATAAACTGTAGCAGGGCTTTATCTAATCCAAGTAAAAACTTTTTAATTCAAAGAAAGATTAATGTATCTGACAATACGGGTGGAAAAATATAGGGGTAGTTAAAATCCGTACTTACAGGTGGTAATGTAACTGGCATACAGAGCTCCTCCTCTAGCTGCTGATTCTTCTCTAACGGCCGGAGGAAGTAGATGAGCAGCACCAGCGGTACCGACAGCGCAGTGACTGCACCCAGCAATGCTGCCAGCAGCAGCCACGTCCAGTCCGGCATGATTCGCTTATAGCTTTAACTGACGAAATTATTAAAATTGTCATTAAATAAAAAATGTATGT
The DNA here is from genome assembly GCA_914767545.1 of Sesia apiformis. Taxonomy (NCBI): domain Eukaryota; kingdom Metazoa; phylum Arthropoda; class Insecta; order Lepidoptera; family Sesiidae; genus Sesia; species Sesia apiformis. The sequence goes on along the minus strand of OU611950.1, from coordinate 5,709,938 downwards.
GTGAATGATAAATTTATGAGTACTATGGTGTCAACGGGCTTTGGACTACCACAACTACATCTCTCCCCATGGGTGTTGTAAAAGGCGACTAAGGGATAACAAGTGGCTACCACAAGCTCCGAGGGACTACATCACCTTTAAAAGAGTCGACTCGCCAACATGCTTGGCCAGTGTGTCCTTTAAAATCCATACGTTAATGACGAGGCTCATGTCCAACAGTGGATAATAAATCGACTGGTTATAATTAATAGAAATGACAGAGGAATATACTTGGTTACAAACAATAAACGATCGAGGCACTTATTTTGTACCAAATTTCTGTGTTCTGAGAAATATAAAACCCCTACTGTCCTGGGAACGTGGAGACGGCGGCTCGTTCGTTAGTGAGTTATATTTAGATTTAATGTAGATAGGTACTGGTATTAATATTGCTTCGAACTAAAGTCATCTATTTCGGGCAAAAACGTTTAGTAGGAACGATAGATAATCTTCTCGCTTATGAGAAAGAGAACTCCCTAAACAATTTGTCGTATAAAAGTTTCATTCATTGACCTTATTTGATGTAACAACAAACAGAAGAAACTAATCGTTTTGCAGAAAGCTTCAGCTATATATACCTATATAGATAGATAGGTAGATAAACTTTAGATACAGAATACAGAAATATATAGATACCTACAGGCATTAATATATACATGCATCAGTACATATAGCTACATAAAGAAAGATAAAGGAAAAGAATTTGGACGTAAGAGAACTCATAATCTGCGAGGTAGTGTTCTTTCACGAGTCTTTTAAAACTAGCCAGAGATTTAGCGCGCTTTATAGTTAAAGGTAACGCATTCCATAAGCGAACCGCTTTGACAGTAAATGAATGTGAATAGAAAGTAGAAAAATGGTCAGGAATTTTAAGAAGATAATCTGAAGATCGAAGATTGAAAGGATGTGAAGAAAGATAGTTAAAATTTCCTTTAATGTATCCGGGTCTCAACGGGTTAAACAGTATACTGTAGAGGAGGGAGAGTATATGAGTATTTCGACGACGACGAATTGGAAGCCACTTGGGCTGCTATCGAAATTGAGAATATACTCGATATCGAATATACCTTCTCTTAAAACTTTTAGGATTCCAATTCCATATCATTACTATCATGAGTATTCATGAGTTCTAAAATATCTATGTGTATTCGTATATCCAGAATCAGATGATAGTAAAAATATCTAAATTGTGAAACTTGTTCGGATGTGATGGTTTGGATGAGGAGAGATTGCTAAAAATGTCCTAAATATGACCAGACCGGAGGGATGCCGAAACCTTGGCTCGCTTCAGCTGAGCTGGTAGGATGGAATAGACAATGACAGTGATACGAAATTTGAGATTGGAGAACAAAAGCCGTGGACGGATGATCTGGAGAAATTTGCCGGATCAGGCTAAACTCCACTACAGATTATACAGTCAATTATGTTGTATTATATAATTATATGAAATCTTTTTAATTGGCCATCGATTTTTTAATGTACATTGATTTTTTAACCACTCTTGAAAACTTAAACTAGAATTCCCTATAACGCAGATCCTGGGTAGTTCGTAAACTACTCAGAATGCGAATGAATAATTTTGTCATCAAAAGTTTATCCGACCGGGAAACGGACCCAGGACCTTTAATCAGTCGGGGCATTACAAACTGTGGTAATTGGTCGTCTTAAGGTTGTATTAGTTATGGATTAGAAAAATCATTTGAGCTGAATAGAAGACAAAACAATATTTTTTTTATTTCTGTTCATATCACACGCAAAAACAAAAAGATAACTAAGAATCTGTAATTTATTATCTATTTTGTCTTAATAAATCCTTTATAATCTTAATCTTAATAATCCTAGTAAATTATACATAATAAATTATTGAACTGAGTATTCAACACTGATAAATACTTGTTATTGACAGTAATAATGAAAAATGTCTTCATTTATATCCAGTTAGAAAAACTAAATGAGCCAAAGTAATCGTTACTTCATTATTATGAATGGTCCATTATATTATGCCCTTTATACGTCTAATTAAAGGCACTTACGAAGTACTAGAAGTACCTGTTAATAAACTTCTAAACAGCTGTATAAATATTGGGATTAAAACTTTTATCAACTCGAGTAAACTTGTTAGAGGATAACTCCGTTGTTTAAACTCGCAATTAAAAGTTTTAAAGAATTACTTTGACGGTAGAAATACTAAGGTTGCTTGTTAACAACTCTTTTTAAGGGTTCAACCTAAAGGAACTCGACGAACGGAATTCTATTGAGCTCACTTTTCCATCAGTTTGTCGGTCACAATCCTTTTACAGGTCACAGGCATTCATGAATGAAATGAGATAGATACTTGATGACACTTTCAGACTAGGTGCATTATTAACCGCAATCCTGTAGAAATATGGAACACATTGCAGAACCAAAGCTTGAAATTTGTTTCAAATTTACCGATACCGTTTTACGTTAAACCGATTTATTTCAGATCCGTTTTAAAAACCGCTCTATAATCTGTAAATACGTGTGCGTGTGGTTATGATAGAGCTTTCCGAACGATTGAAACTTGATATTGGAACGATTTCCAAATTTCGCAGCATAGATAAGTTGCGCATGCCATTGGAAGGAGAGCGAGTGGAAACAGAGAGCCAATCAGTTGGATCGAATTTATAGTCCCCAGCCGCTGCTCATACAAGAAAACCGTTTTGTAATCGATATTTAGATTTCGTTCCTTAAATAATATTATCACTTATTACCGGCACCACGATTTTTTTATTAAACGGTTATTTAAATGATGATCTGAAAAAATTATTCAAGCTCTTTGCAGAACGAATACTCTGGTTAAATATTTATGTATTAAATATCTATATGTATCTATATTTTTATAAGCATTTGGTAGAGCCATTCAGTGAGGAGTTCAGGTCTCCTCTGAGTCGTCAGGACCCACTGAGCGTTTCTTACGATTAGTTTAGAATGCACTATAAATAAGTATTTAGTATATCGTTCAATGGCCGTGTGTTGTCGGCCGGCGACTAAGAGATAACATAGTCGCAACCACAAGCCTCGAGGAACTACAGCACCTTTAAAAGAGTGGACTCGTCAACATGGTTGGCCAGTGTGTCGTTTTAAGTCCACACAAGACAATGTACATGAGGGGCTGGTTATTGGCGTAATAAGACTTAAACAGTAAAATCGTCTTTCCAAATTTTGTATGTAATGAGTAGTAGAGACGTATACGAAACAGACGTATACACGAACCGGGCGGACTATATGGTATTACTACCAAAAAAAGTCATTACCTACAAAAGCACGATATTCGAATGATCTAATGTAGGTACTGGCAGGAAATGCTTTGCCGATTTTTGTCTGTCTATGGCTGCACTAAGACTGATTATTATTATCAACTCTTTTTGAACTAAAAGCATTAGCCCGGGGTTACAGTGAGTAATTCTACCTATTTCACATTTCATTCCACACTGAATGAGCTGTAATTTGTACTACTCAGTGTGTACCCAGAATTTTACCAAATAAATTTGCTAGCATTAAACGGAACGGAGTATAATTCATGTTAAGTAGGCACTTCGTATAAAATGTATTTAATATGAAGATGAAGGTATACAACTCGTATATAACAAGGTAGTAAGGTAGTACTCGTACATTTCTGTAGTTTATATTAATCGTAAGAGGGTGTTAGCCGCGTGACTGGGAGATTGCAACTCATTAGTTCCCTATACAAGTGGATGCAATTGAGATAGATTATAATAGAAACGCTTTATAAAAAAATCATTATAATGATTTGCAATTATTATGCCAGTGACTAAAGTTCCTCTTATTATTAAGCTTGGTCAATTCTTCAACAGAAAATCTTCTATTTTTCTGGTCTTTACTTAAATATCTGGACGAAAACCACGGTATAAGATGAACGTGATTTTTTAAAGGGAAGTAGACTGTTGAGCAAGCGGTCCCACGTGATGGTAAGTGTTACCGTCGGCCATGGACACCTGTAACACCAGAAGGTACGCCGCCGACAGCTTTCTTGAAGAACCCCATATCAATACGCGGACAATACAATACGCGCATATCAAGAACAATACGCGACACCTCGGTATCGTCGGCTTCATAGCAAAAGGGACCATAAGTAGGGTATTGAGTTAAGGCCTAAGGGTAGATGATGAAACTAGAAGTGTTGTCTGATTATATAAAATAAAAATCATGGGAAAAATAAGTACGTTTCTGAGAGAAAATATTTTGTGGTATGGAATTGTAACTTTAGACATGTGTAAACATGTGTGAAGTATTATGGCCTATGCTGTGACACATAGGCCATAATAAAACAGTAAGTCTGTATATTGTTTTAATTTAAAAAAAAATGAGGAGTAGGGTTCTTTATAAAACTCAAAAGATTTTAGAATTTTTGTCTATATGTTTGTTTGCTTGAGAATCACTTAAAAACTATTGTATGGATTTTGATCGAGATTTCACTAATGCTAATTGTTCACAAGGAAAACTGGTATACTCGTATGTGTCATCTTCATATGATACACGGAACTCGAGTTATAGAAGAAAATAATAAAAAACCTTTCATGGCATTATTCAAAAACTGCGGGATGGATTTTAATGAGGTTTTCACTGTCGTGTAGTTTACTATGCAGTCTAATAATTATAACTATTATAACTGTCGACCTTGTAAAATTCTTTTCACGGCTTCCTTGAAGGACGATGTCGTAAAGACTAGCGTAATGTAAAGACCTCTTGAAGTAACCTCTCGTCCCACAATCTACCGGTTCGCGATATATTCGTAAAGCGATTTACGATGTAAAACGATTTAATTTGAACTTATATATGCGTTATATCCCTTATGTTTGGGATATAATATAACTCTTAAATCCGAGAGTTAGGTATATCCCATAGACGATATATGAAGTCGGTTTTACAGTTATTGTAAGGGATATTTCAAAGACTACTAAGCCGAAGACCCAGGTAGGTAAATATTATAAATCTCAATCCCTCCTAACAGTATTCTTTAATTATTATCTACCGGCTTCCAGGTTCCGGAGATTACCCCCCACATACACACAAACTCACAAAATTCGCACTCTCTCTTTATTATATTAGAATAGATTTGTCCTTTCTTGCCATTATTATGCCACATCGCTAGGTTTGCCATACGTCCGGGATTAGTCCGGACTGTCCGGAATTTGAAGGCCTGTCCGGAAAAGCATCCGGACTTAAGATTTGTCAGGATTTTTATATATGATGGAAAAATACCATGCAATCTCCAAAATCGCATGAATTTCAAGATAAAATGAAATCGAACAAATTGTTGCTGAAGAAGGCAATGTCATTGGAGAAATATGATTGGTTTAATAAATGAAAATGTAGAATATAATATTAATTATTAGTTATATATGTACCTACGATTTTTTTAATAAATTATAAACCAAATCCATTCATTTATTATTACAACAACTCTTGCTTTTTAAAATTGAAGAAAATTTTAGTGAGACTGGTTACGGAACCCTATCATATGTGTGTTCAACAAGCTCTTGGCGGTTTTTTATTCATGGAAAACCTGGATAACGACGGATTATTAAAATGTGAATTCCATTTACAATGTCGATAAACTCTAATAAACAAACATAAATTTATTCATACATATAATAAATCTATGTTCTCAAATATGCATTATGTTTTTGAGGATCAGTGACGCGTTCAGAATTAAGCCTGGTAAATTATGGCAAGCCTACATATCGCAAAAAACAGATAAACAAGCGTAAAGCGAAGATAGCTTTTTATTTGTTGTGATAAAGATGTTATCATTGTAACTGGGACAGAAATTAATGAGAAGTTTTGCTTTTGTTACCTGTCGGCTCGGTCTGAGGGAATGAAAGCACTGTTGTTATTTGTTGTTCTTTCTCGTTAAGCGAGTACAGTCCGCTGCGAGATGAAAATGTGAAAACGTCATCTCTTTATTTCAGGTGTAAGGTAAGATTATTCGTTTATTGTTTAGATAAGGTTATATTGAGCCACTACCATTGAGCAGTTGATTGATTCTAAATTTAATATATTTTATGGTTGGGAGAACTAAAGAAGAAAATACATAAATTAAGTTGAATTTTCAAAATTGATTAGAGAATTAAGTATTATGAACTTCGATAGGAAGCAATCGCTATCTCTGTAACACACGCATAGTTGTAATGTTAGAAATCGGAAATGATAAGGCAGATAACAGGCAAATTAACACACACCTTTATCTGAAATTAGCCTTTACGTTGATCTTTGCATAGCACAGCCTCCTAAAAGTTACCAACTTGTTTCTAGAAGTTTTCATCTAATACAAACGTCTTATGTACTTGTTTATAAACTTGTTTATAAACAATCTTAGATCCTCAACTTAATGGGATGAAAGTAAAGAGGAAACGCACTCCAATGATATAATACAATAGTCAGCAACTTTTAAGTCCCGCGAGTAACATAAGTTATAATATATTAGGACGTGACACCACGGTAATAACATTCACCCATGAGAAATGTCGCTATGCGATATCCATCGGTATGTAGCTACTTACGAGTATACCCGATCTTAGAATATAGAAACAAATAATTTATACATTAATGTTTGTTAATGTTCTTTCAGTTCTTTGTTAATGTTCTCTTTCAGTTAATGTTTACAAAAATATTTTAACCGTGAAATTAAGATTTTATCTATCTACAACAATTAAATTACTATCTATGGTAATATTCATTTAAATAGGATATCGTCACAACAGTGTCCGCCTGTCTTTGAATCGTAACTACGGACTCTCTGAACCAGTGTAGAGCGTTATCACTAATTAGCTAAATTAGCTAGTTTGACAGGCTGATAAATACTGCTATTTAAATAGACCGTCAAGTCTTCCGTTATAAAACACAACAATGTTACTAGGAAACGCCGAATATTTCGTTGCGACAAGTTTCGATGACACTTTCATAGTTTACACATAGAGTAGGGGGAGTCCGGGAGACTTGCCCAGGTGGGAGAGTTGAACCATCTTTTAAAATTCAATTTAAATTTCGCGCTAATGAAACGTCAATACGGTCATTGGTCACGCGCTGGAGTCCAATCACAAGTATTCCGCCATTTTGCAAGATGGCTAGTTTGTTCGGCTGTCAGGAATTGAAACGTGTTTTTGTCGTTGCTGAGTGATTTTTTATAATTTTAGTAGTTTTAAGATTACGGCCGTGTTTGTTGAGGTACGTGTTGTGTGTTACTACTATTACGTTGCCTGGTAATTGTAGTTTGACGTGTGCTAAGTGTTTTTTCTCTATAATTGAAGATTTTTTCTGTGACAAAAGTTAAATGTCGAAGTAGTGGGTGCGGGAGACTTGCACCGTGGCGCGTGCGGGAGAAATGTTCAGTGGTTCATGTCTCCCTCTGTGGTGTAAACGGTAGTTTCATTTGTGTTTTTATGTTTTAACCTTATATTTATTTTATTTTCAGAAAATAATGCCATTCCAATATAAGCCCCTAGAAAATACACGTAAAAGGAAAAAATATACCAAAAGAGAATTAGAAAATGCCATAGATGAAGTGAAGGAGGGCGCTTCTATTAGAAAAACATCCATCAAGTATGGAATCGACAGAAGCACACTAAGACGTCATAAGTTGAATGAACAAAAATTACATAAATTTGAAGAAAAAGAATCGCAGATATTTACAATTTCTGAGGAAAAGCTACTTGTTAAATATTTACTGTCATGTAGTAAAATGCATTACAGTTTGACCAGAAAACAAGCAATGCAATTGGCATTTGAATTTGCAAAAGTGAATTCAAAGAAGTTTCCTGAAAGCTGGACGACGAACAACTCCGCCGGAAAAGATTGGTTTCGCGGTTTTCTTTCCAGAAATCCGGAAATAAGTCTAAGAACACCCGAAGCCACCAGCTTATCTCGTGCCACCAGTTTTAATAAAAAAAATGTCGGCGATTTTTTCACAAATTTAAAGATGGTGCGCGAGAAATATAATTTTGAGCCTCAAAATATATACAATTGTGACGAAACCGGTTGCACGACTGTACAAGAATGTCCAAAAGTGATAGCCAGTAAAAAGTCTAAACAGGTCGGACAAGTCACATCTGCAGATAGAGGAACAACTGTAACACTTTGTTTCGCCGTCAATGCAATTGGAAACGTGATACCTTCCTTCTTTATATTTCCAAGGGTTAGGTATCAAGATCAAGATTCGTATCTGAAGGACCGGAAGGGTCATCCTGAGACGCTTATCCAAGTGGTTGGATGACCACAAAAAGTTTTGTGAAATTCCTTGGACATTTTGCAAAATATTCGCATGCCTCTGAGAACAATCGCGTGCTCTTAATACTAGATAATCATGAGAGTCATGTAAGCATTGATGCGATTAATTTTGCCAGAAATAATGGGATCACGTTGTTAACTCTTCCGCCACACTGCAGTAATAAATTACAGCCCTTGATGTTTCAGTTTATTCCTCCTTTAAATCTCGATACAACACGGCTATGAACAACTGGATGTTATCCAATCCAGCCAAAACAATTGCAATTTACAATATTCCTGGATTCATTAAGACGATTATGTCTCAAGCCAAAGCAACATATTAAGTGGATTCCAGAAAGCTGGCATTAATCCGTTTAATCCAGAAGTTTTTAGTGACGACGATTTTTTGTGTTCTGCTGTCACGGATAGAGATTTGCCTCAAGAACAAGCATCAACAAGCGCGCACCAATGCGTCAGAAAGTCAGTTAGAAAGTTAGAAAGTCAGCTTGTGTTCTCCGCCGAACTTGAGGAATCGTCTCAACTTGAACAGGAGTTATCGACTCCTGAACTGGAATCTCCTAGTATTCTGAAATTGTATAGGAAGTCTCCGCAGAATATTCCAGATACTGCTCATGGAAACTCAAACGCTACGAAATCAAAAGAAATTGTTAAAGACGGCAAATTCATATGTGCTAGTTCGGATTCATTGGAGTCTTTGAATACTGGCACGCCGATTCAGAATAAACAAGATATTGTTTTACAATGCTCTTCTTCTGCTCTTACGGGACCAACACAGCAAAATACACTTGACCGGTGCACTACCTCACCAATCCAATCTTCTTCAAATGCTAAAATGGTGACTCCAGAAATGGTGAGACCATTTCCACGAGCGCCTCCAAGAAAGATGGCTCGACGAGGCCGCCAGCCCGGCAAAACAAAAATATTAACAATGACACCTGAGAAGGAAAATGGCAGCAGTGAATGTCTTACAGAAATTCCAATGTCCAACCCTAATAATGACACATGTGATGACGATAAAAGATCAAAAAGGAAGTTTAAGGAAACTCAATCAAATTTTATGAAGAATGATGATGATGTGATAAGAAAACAAAAGATGAATAATATTAAGAAAAGAGTTTTTGAGAAAAGTGACACTGAATCAGAAAATGAATATTATACTAATACAAAAAATAAGAAGACTCAAGGAAAAACTAAAGGAAAGAAAATAATGAAAACCAAACAAGATCCAAAACAAAAAGGCGACAAAAACAAATACGTTCAAAAGAAAACTGGAAAGGGTAAAAATAAGAACGATGACAGCAAAACGGAGTCTGAAAACGAAGATATTTCGTACGCTGATAGTTCCACTGATAATAATTTTGAAGAAAATCCTGACATGAACGATCGTTGGTACTGCTTCGTTTGCCAGTCAGAAGAAATTATGACTATGCGTCTATGTCGTTTATGCCGTAGATATGTCCATGAGATATGTGTAGGGCTTACAAAAGATATCGATGATTTCATTTGTCACGAATGTGAACAGAATTAGTTTTTTAGGCTACCTTATTGATTTAAAGTAATTATTGACACTGATCGATGATGCCAATTTATTAGAATAAGTTATTAGTTTAAATAAAAATGTTAAGAAAGACCAATAAGTCTAATTATTAAAATGTTTAATTTTGTTAACTAAATACAAATGTTTGAAAATTTTGTTAACATTGGAATGTTTAGAAATATTGTTAACTTTTGTTTTTTTCTTCACAAGAAGTACTAGTAGTAAATTCATCTTGTGATATATAAGTTAATAAATTCGTGATTTAAGCTTAAAATGTTTTTTCTCTTCCCCAAAAAAGAATGGTCAACTCTCCCCAGCCCCCGGTTCAAGTGTCCCTGATGGTGGGGAGATTTGACTTATATCCCATTTTTTATTAAAAACTCTATATCTTTTTACAGTATTATGATATTGAAAAAATAATGATGCGAAATTATGCCTGCATAACTAAGCTATTGCTTATAATCATAATCGAATCTCTATACCCTATATAAAAGAAATTATGATGTTTGAAATAAAAAGCGGTTCAATTCTCCCGGACTCCCCCTACATTATTCATAGAGTGTAGGTTACACTTTCATTAAAAAACTCGCCCATTACGTACACAAACGTGGTTACGACTATTTCTAACTCTTCAGATTTTACTACCTATAATGCGTAGGTATGTAGTATTTATTCTTCAAATTGTTATAAATTGGAACGCTGTAGGCGCAAGTGGATCATATGAATTGTTAATGCGGCCCTCGCCTTTTTATCAGTGACATCCTTCATAATATATTTGTTTGTTTCAGTGATGCACTGACGTAATGGACTGGACATTAGTAGAATTAATTGGAAAAGGAATATATTTAAATACGCCATAATTAAAGATAGAGTTCACTTATAATATAAATAAAACAAACAAACGTACAAGAAGCTAGACAAAAGTACTCTCGTCTGTATATATACTGTATATATGTACTCTCAGCAGGTGCTGGACAGATATTTTTCTTATATATTGATTTCCTGTAAATGAAGTGATGAATGTATAAAGATGTAAGTATAAAGATCCTAAAATGAAACATGAGAGCAGAGAGATTTATACTACCTAATGGTCAAGGTTTATTAAATTTTGAGGACCAATAACTAGGTACGTCGGTAATGCATGCTGTGCAAAAATACCAGGTTCAATTCCCGATGGGAAATACTTTTATTTAAAGATAAATGTTGACAAAGCTTTGTCACAAATGTGTGTTAGGCACCTAAACAATTTGTGTATATGTGTCTTCTAAAGCCATGTAAAAAGAAATATATTTTAAGAAGGAAAGGATATGAAAGAAGAGGAACGGAACTATTTTTGAAATTATTAATGAAGATTAGGATTCATAGGTTCATCTATTATAAGAAAAAAATATTACATGGGGCGCGTTACTCTACAAAAGATCCACAACCAACTATGACGACGTGATCGAAATTTGAAGATAGAAAAGATGATCAATATGCGTCCAATCGTTCAACTGTTGCGTATGTTTCCAACGAAGAAGGATAAAATCTACTCTATTCATGATTAATTAAAACATGAAAATATATCTAAAAACCGTGTCCGTGAAACAAAATGTGCGACTTCAAATAAAAACAAAACACGCATGCATGCTCCCATAACGCCACTCACCTGCTAAATAATTTACCTAATAACATTGAAACTATTAAGAACAGTATACACTAAACAACAATTGACGTGGAGAATTCCGTTAATTAATTGCTACACTTTATTTTGAGGGTGTTATAGTAAAAAATGGGCGCATTGTTTGCCAGCCGGTGAGCCGGCGGCGTACAACGTACTTTACATCACTGACACCTACTGTGGAATAATTGTCTTGATGAAGCACCTTGGGAGAGCCAGGAGCATGCGCGAGTCCACGCCAATTGGAGCAATGTGCATGTTATTGGAAAGGTTTGAAGACGTTTGATAGGGTGTGGATCTGGAACAGCTGTCCTCTGTTTCTGAATGTAATAACAAATCAAAATTACGCCTTCCGTTACCAGTCTAATTAGATTTCTCTAATCTTACTTCAATTAGTTCACGTGAATTTTGAATATTGAAGTACGGTTTGCGAATTGCATTAGTTTGTGTAAGAATTTTATGTTCCTACAAAGTTTGGCACGTAGAGAATCAAAATACGCGTGCGCGGAAGTCTGATCGATAAAATATTTTGACTTGTAGATGCAGGTGGAGTTTTACCATTTAAACGCATGCAATTATTACCTTTGTTAAGACATGATATCAATCACATTGAACATTTTTAAATGACGTTTGCTTTCTGATGGTACAATGACAGTATTACTCATATCAAGTAATAATTGTGCCCCGGAATTATCTCATTAACTGTTAATATTATGTTTCGGTCAACATGTTACTTTTTGTTAGCAGTGGAACTGTTAAATATAAGTTAAAGAATGGAAATTATAATTGTAGAACTTTAACTAGATATATACCTACATTAGAAAGAAACAGGCGTACATCGAGAAACATTTTAAATTATACAATATAACATTACTTTCCTTATTACAATTTTCAATGAGGAATACAATTTTTTTGCTTATAAGAGAAGCTAATAGAAAGCTAATAGCTAAGCTAATAGAGAAACTCTCTTGGCCAATTACATTCAATAAGGCATCTATTGTTGATCTCTCCGTCGAGCAAATGTAATTAAGAACAAGATTTTTCTTTAATTTTTCTTATAATTTTATCAGTTGCGTCTTTATTAATCTTCATCTCTAAACTCAAAACGATTGAATTGACGTTCTCTCTAATTTAAATTTCTACTGATATTGCAGAATCTTCGTCATCGTTGTACATTTATCTCGTTAGTACCAATTCATCATCGCTATAATTTTGTTCCTTTTTGTTTACTAATAATTTTGTTTCAATATTTTCTTCTTCTTCCCCTCCTTTTCAACTTGTGTCCATATTTATTTATTGACGGTAAAATTTCGCAAAACTTGTTAAGATTTGAAATAATCTTAACAAAAACCGTCGTCGTATTTGACGAAACTATTACAAACTATAATATTTATCCAGGTTCCGTTTAAAGAAGAAAGAAAATTACCGTAATTTTCTTTCCATAACGCAGTCAAAGTCAAAATGAAACATTATTCTTATGATTCTAATAACTTCTAATAATTGAACAATACGAACTTGTTTCCGGATTGTTCAACTATGGACCATATAGAAATTATTATATGAAGAGCTCTGACAGCTGACATAAATCTTTAACATGTTGTAAAAATCATTTTACAACTCGATAGTCCTTTAAGAATTTCTTTTTTCTATTTTATTGTGTTATGTTATTATGACTTAAGAATGAAACGGTATGTACATAAAATGAATTAAATACAGAATGAATTAAATACTCAGAGCTCTTCCTATGATAACCGTCCATAATATAGTAAATTTTTTCCTCAAATTGCGATGGAATTATACAGAGGAAGATTTTTGTTTTCCGCCAACAACCAGCGAACATTTCTAGCGTTCGATTGTAAATTGACGCGTTTTTTTGTGTCGAATTATGCACTATAATCGAAAAATCATATAAATATGTAAATATGCAATAGAGTGTGACAACCGAGAAATATGCATTTTGTATGCATATTTCTCGGTTGTATATAATCCTATGCCTAGTGATGACATTCTTAGTAATTAAAAATTGTTTATTTCAGTTGTTTAAAAATAGTTTGTACGGTTGATCATAATTTGCTGTCCATTTAGTATTTTTTGCACATTTAAATACAAGCCTATATATTCATAATAGGAACTCAATACTGTGATCTGTCGATTTATACTTGTTAAGAGATGTCTTGATTATAAAATATGGGCTAAATGACTTCCGACATCTTTTTACCAAGGGGATAATGTTCTAAAGGGTTGTGTCAATTGAGGGTAATGGACCGCGATGATGGATCTGTACAAATGCTTCCTCTCCATTTTGCGTGAACTTTGCCCTCTCTTTAAACGTGTTAGGAATTAATGTTATGGCGTAAGGATGAGTCGTACTTGGGTGAATATATTTAATATTATTTTATACTTTTTGATAGAGAGTGTTGCAGGTGTCCATGGGCGGCGATGACCACTTACCATTATGTGGCCGCCCGCTCGTGTGCCAACTATTCTATAAAAAAAAAGATTCAGAAGTCCTAATAATTCATAGAGAATGTTTGCTGTATAGCTGTATATTGTTGGTATTGCATCAGAAGATTGATTAACGATAAAATATTCTGTAACTTATATAATATTAGTTAAATACATGAAAATACACTTAAATTGAACTGATGATTAGTTGGGTGACCACTGGGTCTCCAGTACACAGCACACTCGAGCACAGGACACAGATCGCACAAAATATCTCTATACAGAAAAAGTTCTACTATGAAAAACTAACAAATAAAACATCGTGTCGTTGTGTGTCGAACAAAGTGTCGCTACAAAAGTATTACCAATTTGTACCTATTTATAACATATCTATACATATTTTTTTTTTGGTTCTATAATTTATTAACTATATATAGTTTTTAATCCTTTTGTTTCAAAATCATTTTATCAAAACAATAAGCAAATAATAGACCACTCGCGTTTTTATATTTTTTGCTAAATCTGTAATTTAGCAATTCTAGCAATTTATCCATAATTTTTGTTGGAAAGGATAATTAAGGAAACAATAATAAAAATGCACTAAGTATTGCAATACTCTGTTCTGAACATAAAGTCTGAACATGATGATTAATCATCGATATATATTATACATCGACATCGAGATATCGGCGTCGACATCAAGTCCAGACTGCATAGATTATCCTCTTCTTTTATAATATGTGCTATACAATTTCATCATTGATTGAAGCAATATTGTAGACTCCTTTAACTAATAACTCATTTACTTCCGGCATCTTATACTCGTATATCTTATTATTTCTGGCGACATACGTTTACTTTCTAGTTCATCTTTTTATTTAATTATATTCTATTACCTATATCTTATATTCTATAATATTTCTTGTATATCTAATCTTAATACAATATATCTATAAAAAATGATGTTTGTTTATTTGTCTTCTATGCGCTCCTAAACCATTCGTCCGATTTCGATGAAACTTTGGTGAGTTGTTGTGCGCGCGCCCGCGAATGTTTCTGACAAAAAATCTAACGCATTACAACGCATACCGGGCACAGCTAGTCTACTTACTATAAATATATTTTATACCATCCAAAATAAATTTTCTTTTCTTTATTGACTTCCGATGCAGCCAGCGTTATAAATGCCCCTGAAGAAAATCAAAAGTAATATTTTTAATTTCTATAAAAATGGTTTGTTTTTCCTCACAATTTATTTTTTTCGCCAACTAATTATTTCGACATTGAAATTTATTAAAGCGTTCAACTTAAAATTAAAATAACTTTATACCTAATAATTAAGATTTCATTACAAAATTACTATTCTCAATATTTAAATCTTAGAAACCATAATCGGATATTTCTTTATCTTATTTAACATTTCATTCTTTTCTTGTAGGAGAATTTTTGTCGTCTGGTAAGTACCTAATAAATACCGAGAAATATCAGAATTCCACGGAATTAAAAATCGGAGTTTTAAATACTAGTGGCTTCTTTTATCAACGGAAATGGCTTTTTTTAGACTAAAGAATTCAATATATCTACAAAATAATGTTTGAAATAAATAAAAGTGGATCTTCCTTATATCATGGATAATACTTTTACGTGTATTAAATATTTATGGGCGGGAACGGTTTCCCGCCCGATGGGACATCCACTTTAGAACTTTATTATTAAGTTACAAACCTTTTATAATCTACTTCACTCGTGTAATATTGGTTTAAGATAACATTTATGCCAGTTATAAAAGATAACTTGACGGAATACAATTAACATATTGTTGGTTAGTTATTAGGTATTTTTAGTAGTTAAGGGAAAGGTAAAGGAATTTTGTTTTACAGAAAGGACGCGGCAGGCGGTATACCTGATGGTAAGTGTATACTGTCGCCCATGGACTTCCGCGATACACACCAACATTAGTCCAGAATAGCAATGGTTAGCACGCCCCCGGACGCACTGCTTACCTTGTAGCCTTTCAAGATTAACGGAGATTAGATTTCTCTAAATTCATTGATTTGGAGAAAGGATGGGAATGGACGCTGGCTTATCTCACTCACTATCGAAACACGTACGTACATTGGGGGAATAGGATAATATAGAAAATGTAGTAGATTTTAGTCCTCGAATGGAGGTCACGTGTCGGTAAAAGCAGTGTGGGACGTCCTTCGGCCAGGTAGCCCGTCGACTTGAAGAATTGTGTGTAGTAGCGAGACTTGGGAAATATCGAGCAGTGGACATACACCATCAATACAGTTGACGGTGTATGGGGATCTATGGTTTGGTAAGAGAAAGGTACCTATGGAACAAATTATAATGGTATAAGGCCCAATTCCCTCCAAATGTCATGGCAGCGGTGTGGTCAAGTAGATTGCGTACGCCACTACCGTGACATGCGGTTGGTGGGAATCGGTAAAGATTACTTGCTCATATATAGATTGCCAACCTTATTTAGCCTACATTCAGATATATTATACTCAGTGCCCCTAGACTGCATTATGAACAGCACAGGAATGAAGGGAAAGGAGCAGGGGAAAATGTGCATTCAGTTTCGATTGCCCCCTTGGGTTATTTCAATATCCTAAGAGGGGCTATACCGCCCCCTTTGGGAACTACATATTAAACACAGCAACCATTGGGTTGAAATCGCAGATGCATTTAATCGCCCGTGTACGGTTATCTCTAAATAGCCTTAATAATACAAGGATTCCACATGAATTTTAAATTACTGGATCTTATCTATTGTGTTAGTACAAATGTTAATAATTAGCGATGTACCCAAGAGTAAATAGATCGACTACGGCTTTGTTGTGCATGGATAATCACTAGTCACCCCCTCCCCCGTACCACACTACTAGAGAAAAAAAGGGTATTATCTCCGCGTTGGCTAGCTGTCTCGATAACCTATAAACCTCATAATTATGTGACAAATGTGATTTTAGATGTAGGGGCCTGTCAAGGAGGACTAAAGTTAAGGACTGTTAAGGTCTAAAGGAGGCAAAAGGTTAGGGGATTTTGTGATTTGTTTTATGCGCAACAAGGTTGGTCTAACGAGCCAGATTTGAGCTGTATAGGTGCAACATAGACGCAATATTGTTCTAGTCAAAATGTCTAAATCATTGCAATTCTCAACATATTGGATTGCCTTACTGGATCCGTTGCTAGTGTGGTGTTGGCTGGCTTGAGGATACCACCCCATTTCTTCCCGTGGGTATGGAAGACGACCGAGGAATAACAAATTCATTATACCACAACCACCGAAAAACTACATAACCTCTAAAAAAGTGGACTTGCTAACCCCCTTAGGCAGTGTGGCGTTTTAAAGCTATACATCCCTCATGCACAAGACGATGTGCGATGTGACGAGGGGGCGCGTGCACAGCAGTGGACTAAAAAAGGGCTGGTTACGGTTCCTATCGTAAGTCAGATTGCATCGATTGCATCGCATTACACAATTTTTGTGTTGAAAATGGAAAATAAAATTATATTGATCAACATTTATTACTTCTTAAAACTTAACAAACACTATTCGCTTCACGTTACAAGATTCACATACATAATCTTAAATAATATAATTTGGAACTCTAATAACAACATTTCTGTTACATGTGTATATCCATATCCAGATATACAAAATTTTAGGTGATATTTTTCTCTACAATAAATATTAATGTAGTTAATTAAGCGTCGGAGAGCGCGGCCACACCAGGTAGGACTTTCCCTGAAAAGACATTTATTAAAATTAATCAATAATGTAGTTATTAAACGAATGAGCAGTACTGGCAAATGGATAAAAATTTTCAATAGGCGGCTAATTGCCGCCAACGGTACAATGTTGTACATTTTGTAAATACACCGTTGTTCAACATTCAGATGAAATAACAAATATAAACATTATAGCCATTATTAACAACTCTTTCACAAACTCAAAGAGGTTTTTAATTTTGCAAATCCTCGCAATTGGCTAACTATGTTGTACCGCCATTTCTACCTAATACCTAATACCTACTGAATCGGTACAAGTTCTGAGAATAAAATACCATAATTAATATATTACTTAGAAAAATATTTTAATACACTTTCTATAAAGGTTGCCATATAATAAATAGGTAATCATTTTGAACAAAATATATTTCATAAGAATTAATGAATTCTAAAGCAGGTGAAAATGTAACTACAACCAAATATAATAGAAACAAAATTTAAATAATTTTTCAATTATTCTTCAAAAATAATTACAACGCACCATCTTCGAGACGTGAAAAGTAAGTAATTAATCCAATTAACGACTGTAGATCCATAATCTTTGGTACAAATTTTAATAAATTCAATTTCTATTTGATGTAGGCATTTGTTTACTGTTGTTGTTTATTTACAACCATAATTTCTTGATATGGATCTGACAGAATATCAGCGATGGCAGTGTATGCTACAGCATCATGCTGAGTCAGGTACCTATTTCCTATTGTAGTGACGCAAATAGGTATTTATATTTTCTCTTTTGTTGCATACTTTTAGTTTTCACCAACAACTCGATTATGTTTAGGCAACGAATGGTCTGACAGATATCTATTTATCATACCGAAAACTTATCATTACAAATGAATTAATAAAAATATAAAGCAGTAGAGTGTGTTTGGTGGTGGTCCCTGGGAGAGGCCTAAATTTTCTTTTTAATTCCAAACAAATATTCCTACCCCAAATTAAACACAGTTCCTTCAAACTGCGAGCACAGATAAGCTCTCATTTGTTACAATTTATGTACTTAGTACGCTATCAATTAGAATACAATAAATTTAATAAAAACATTTTTAATCAAATAAATAAATATCCAGCAGTGGAGAAACACGGGCTGATGGTAAGGTAATGGTAAGGTAAAGGTAAATAAATAATAAACTTACCCTCGAGCAGCTCGAGGGATGCGCCTCCGCCGGTGGAGACGTGGGAGACCTTGTCTTCGGTGCCCCATTTGGCGCAGCAGGTTGCTGTATCGCCACCACCTACGCAAAATGTAAAAGATTAAGATTAAAAAATGAATGAAAAAGAAGAATTAAATGTAAAGGTAAAGTAAATGTGTTACTTAAATTGACTGGCAACCAATTAGCGCCAGTTGGTAGTAACCTCATATACTGTGCGAATCATTTACAGACAAACGTTTATTTCTGCGTATGCCCCTGGACGTAGGACAAAGAAAGTACCTACTAATGTGGATGTGGCATTCTAAGCGTATTATTATTATCATAAGCTTTTTATAGAAAGAATGTGGCCGTCGAGGAGACAGTTCACATAATACGAGGGCAAATCAAAAAGTTATCAGAATCGTCATTAAAACACAGAAATTCAAATAAAAACATTGCTCTACGTAGAACGTTTTTCTAATTTCCTTATTCCTTCTGAAATAAAATCATTTTCTTGAATCTCAAAAAACTCCTCTACGGCAGCCATAACGGCGTCAACATCATCAAATTCTGTTCCACCGATTTGCTCCTTTAATAATGAAAATAAGTGAAAATCACTAGCAGGGCCGTCTTAAGTCTATTCTGCGCCGGGGTGCGGGAGTGTATCCTAAGACAGTCAAACATCCTATTGTGTATCCTATGACAGTCAAATATCCTATTGTGTATCCTATGACAGTCAAATATCCTATTGTGTATCCTATGACAGTCAAATATCCTATTGTGTAATTGTTTACTATAGCGTTATATTTTTTCATTACCTTTAAAAGGTGAGCGCCCGGGGTGCACCGCACCCCTTGCACCCCCTGGTAAAGACGGCCCTGATCACTAGGGTGTATATGGTGGGTGATTAAGGTGATTGCGCTTTGCGGATTGCCGTGAGCGATGAGTGCAACTTCGGATCGCTGAGCTGGAGCAACAACGCGCCCAATGACAATTTATCTCAAAGTTTTTCTTTAATCGCTTGACGCACTTTTGGGGCCAAATCATCATAATAGGCACCTGTTATCGATTTTCCTTTCGAATCAGTTTATAATGAAAAACAGGCGCTAAGCCCCGTTTAAAAATCGAATCACTCCGTTTGACAGATTGATAAGGTGCTAAAATCACTGAAATCGTGACTCTTTCTCTCTTACGGTGAACGTGCTTTGGTTTATAATCTCTTTCGCATGCTCTGAATATCTAACGGTAGCAGAAATATTAGATCTGTGTGTGTGTCTCTTTAAAATAAAAAATAATTAATCTATCCTCAAAAAGGTTTTAATAACATGCGTTTCTAAGAACTTTTTGATTCACCCTCGTAGTAAGTGGATACTGTCGCCAAGGTCCACCCAGAATAAGAAATATTGTAAGCAAGCCCTCGGATGACCTTTTGAGATTTAGAAATGTTTATGGAAAGGAAGATAAGGAACAATAGGAAATAGAAAGAATAATGAATGGTACAAGGAGACCTCCTCGTCGCTTCTCAGTCTCATAAAAATTTAAACCATGTGCATTGGACATAAAGTTGGTGGGAATTGGGTCTTAGCGAGCAGGAAAGGGCACATGTCTGATTTGCGTAGATAAATAATTAATTCCCGCAGATAATCCCTTGT
The DNA here is from genome assembly GCA_914767545.1 of Sesia apiformis. Lineage (NCBI taxonomy): Eukaryota > Metazoa > Arthropoda > Insecta > Lepidoptera > Sesiidae > Sesia > Sesia apiformis. The sequence continues at coordinate 5,689,400 of OU611950.1, read as the reverse complement.
CCGAATTTTCAGATTAATAAAAGAAAAGTTATAATAATGTAACACTAATTTTGCTAGGTGCCTAAATTTGCAACCTAACGCACTGGTTAAGGTCCATAACATTTTCATTAAAGTTAGAAAATAAAATTTGTAATTGGACTTATATTCAATATCAGTAGGATAGCCCGATAGAACATTTGGTAGACAGAACATTTGCAGCTCTCTAGAGTTGCGTAGGTTCCGTCGTAGGGCTGTGATTGACATATGTAGTAGGTAGCAAGACACTAGTGACTTGTCAGTTGTCATTGAGTAGTTTAAGTTATATTCATGAGTATACCTTTCTTCGCACCTCCCAATGTGCGTGTCTGCTCAACCCAAAGGTTGGCTTCAAAGCTTTAAGGCATTAAGCCATTTGTACTACATATGCAATAAAGTTTTTTCAATAAAAATAATTAAACAAATCATCTGTCCTATGTATGTGAATAGATGGTATTCCATTGGGATTTAAAGTAAAGTACTGAACTATGTCTTACCGATAATAGTGATAGCACCATTGGCTGTGGCCTTTACGACTCCATCCATGAGAGCCCGAGTGCCACCCGCGAACTTCTCAAACTCGAACACACCGCCGGGGCTGTACAATTTATAATTGTTATTATGATATCTTAAGTGAGCAGCTAGCGCCTGAGGTGCATATATCTTGTGCTGATATAAGCTAATATATAGATCAGCAATGGTCGTAGTGATACGATGCTGTAGTGACTCACAAACCCCTAACCCACAATAATATTAAAAATAAGGCAATCGAATAATAATAAATAACCGTTTAATGTGCAACGGAACTCGAACAACTGGATGTGAGACTGCTCCTCAGCTGGATGATGCACCACTTGCAGATTGTTCTTCATAGCCAACTGGCGACGAGGAGATCGCACATACCAGATCTGCTGAAGCGGAAGGCTCTGTGGGAAGAGTCGTCCAGGATTTGGAACATATGGAGAGCGTACTGGATTCTGGAACATCGCGAAATGAGACCACGGCTTTCTCGAGTACCTCTCAGCATCAAGGTTCGGGGTGTCGTTAAGATCATTAACAACATGCTACCCCAATTTTTGGAGGGCAGCACTGGCTTATGGGATACGGATTCGATTCTATTTGGGGCCCGTGTGGCGGTATACGGCATAGCTGGCATCCGAATGCCGCGATGTGGACACACTACTCATCGGAGTAGTGATGTACCGGCCTGGCTTGAAACGCCGTATCACCAAGACCAGGATCATCATCGCCAAACTGACCAGATTCAGGTCACGAGACCCAGATTGATGCCCTTTGTCAGGTGAGCGTTCCCCGGGTGGACATTGGTGTCCGAGCCGGATTTCACCCGATGCGGAGTGCATCGACGACCTGAAGCAGAAGATCACTGCTTGGGGGAAGCGAATATGGCGAAACTCAGAAAGGGTAAGGAGGTACTAACAGAATCTGGGGGTTTTGGCGATATCATGCTACCCTCGCAACGGCAGTTTCAGCGGGCCCTTGAGAACGGGACGCTCCCGAATTTCTTAACTAGATGTGTCACTCATTTAGCTCCGAAGAGTGATGTTACGTTCCATTAAAGTACCGCCCTATTAAATGTCTTTGTACTCACTCGTATATACAAGACACTCACATCCGTTCTGACCTCCAAGATGTCTTGACGTATTTCTGAAAATCGAATCATCTCGGAGACTCAGAACGGATGTTGAGGCGGTAGCAAGGGGCTCATTGACGCGGCCGCAGGCAGGGTACACGGCCGAATCGGATAAGCAGGGGGTATCGTCCAGGGCGATTGTCAGACTTTCATACTTCAAACTTCTTTATTGCCAGTCACAGGTGGATATTGTAGTAAATATAAATAATATTATGTAGTATCACTGCAACTTGCCAGTGTCGGCATGCAATTTTTATAACATTGATTCAATTTCAAGATATATAAATTTAAATTATATAATATTTGACATGGACATTATTATTTATATTAATAATTATAAATAATAATATAAAACTATGAGTTTATAGTTTATACATTAATGTCATCTAATAAATATTAATCGATAGTGTATAATAAGTTAACATTTAGTCACTAATATTTTTTCTAGTTTTATTTTAAATTGTTTACAAGTCAGTTCCTTTATGGAGTCAGCTAATTTATTAAATAATTTAGGAGGCAATACAATTTTTTTTTTCATAAAATGTCATATTAGGATGTACTTCAACTTTATTCCTTCTTCTCCATGGATGTCTAATTTCTATCAATTTAAAATTATTTTGGTGTTCTTTTACAAATACACAAGCTTCATAGATATATAGCGACGGTAGGGTCAATACTTTCAGCTCTTTAAAATATAAAACGCAGCTATCTCTTTGATTTGCGCCAAACATAGCCCTGACACATTTCTTTTGAGTTATAAATACGGGTACTCCCGCAGCACTTCCCCGGTGTAACAGACCATACCGCAAGTTTGAGGTCACGTGCGCGTGGTATGCATAAAGTGATGGGGTTCTAGTTACATGAGTCACAACATATCCAAGCGACCACGCAAAGCTCTACTGGTACCGGGTCACCATCACGCTATTCTAGCGAATAAGCCTGACATCGTGTTGACGGGCACAGTCTCGGGTGTTTTTAGTGGACATCATCATCTCGCATGACGGAGGCCCCGTGAAATTGGAAACCGAGAAGAGAAGAAAATATCTCGACGTGGTGCACTAGGTCAAAGACACGTGGGGCGTGATGTCCACTGAAATCATCCCAGTTGTTTTATCAGTAAACGGGTTAATCCCGGCTAGCCTCTCAAGACCAGTCTGAGGCAGTTGGGTTTCAGTGGTGGCTCACTTCCGGCGAAGATGTAGAAGGCGGTGGTGCTCGTTACCGCGCGATTCGTCCGAGGGTTTCTCTCTCTAGTGTCCTGAACCCCGGCCGATTGTGCTTCTGCCGAGGGTTATGCGGTCTCTTCTTTATTTTGGCTTATGGACAGGGAGGCCCGGGGTCATCACCAGAAATCATTTTAAAAATAATAATGCACCTGCTCCAGACATACTGCTGAATACTATATTTTGCAATTGCACCCAGAATTGCAATTATAATAGTAGATGTAGAAAAGTCGGTTTGTATTGTTCAGCAACATATTAATAATAATAATTGTTACGGTCGATCAACAAAAATTTCAATGAAGGTCAAGGAATACAAAAGAAAGTTTCAAATTGTGTGAAAGCTTGATTGGAAAATACTAATAAGTCTTCATTAAGTGGTAACAATATAATGAAATCAATTCTTGATACATACCCATTCCAAACAATGATCTTAGCTCTGGCAATAGGTTCAGCAAACAGTTCTCTGGACTTAGGGCCGACATCAAGACCCATCCAGCCATCAGGAATACCAGTCTCAATGGTAGCAGCACCAACCTGTATAGAACATAGAACATGTGATTGCTAAGTGCAAAGGTTCGAAATTAACTAGATAATTATTCTCTTGATAATTATCATGATAATCACTATACTATTTACGCTGTAGCATGACATTTGACGAACCGTTACATTTCACTCATGAACGTTGCTGCGATCTAAGAACATGGCGTAATATTTCAGCTGCACCCTAAATATCAGCGGCGTAAAATATTTAATCCTTAATAACTGTAGTAAATCAAAGAAATTTAACCTACCACAATGTTATTATCTACAAATAAATTCAAAATGCAAGAAAAGTGAAGCAATGTGTTATGCGTGTAACGTAACGTCACAGACTAATTTAGTGATGGGACATAATGCCACAATGGATATGTCGATACTTATTATAGGGAAAGTAACGTACATTTGTATCATCGCCTGATTCTGATAGCGATATTATAAACGGCAAATCCACGAGGTTATCGATGTGGATATCACGGTCCCAGTCAGATATTATATCTGTTTTTGTTTTATTTACGACCTTTGACCAATTTTCCTGTTGGTAATATTGTGTAATATTGATCATAAAATATGAAAAATCTTCGTATTAACGAAATTTTAAATTAAATTTCTCATCGAGATTTTTTCTCTGAGAATTGTTATCGACATTTTTAAAACTCGATTGAACACTGTGACTCTCTAGTTGTGTGATACTGACAGCTGTCATCCACACCATGTTACAGCGTAAATAGTATAGGGGGGTTCACAGTCATAATCCAGCAAGCTGTCCCGGCACGGATTACACATAGTCCAAATTTCTTTTATTTCTTGAGCATGCATTTTCTTATTAAATTATATTTAAAAGTCCTTTTTAACTTGGTATAAATGTTCTACAATACAAGTACATAATTAACCACATGTTTTAAGTTTTCAAAATTATGTCATGGGGCGAAAATACATGGTCTCAAGTTTTGGATGTTCTTTTGGAAAATATTGAGGCATTGTTCAAATTAAAAAGTTTGAGGGATACCTGTGCATTTTCATCAAACTTGTCAGCAGTGACAAAATCAACAGGAAGGTGTACTTGCACATTGTTCTTGGCAGCCTTCTCTAGTAATTTGACTACAATTTTGGCACCCTCTGCATCATACAAGGAGTTGCCGATCTGAAAATATTTTAAATAAACATGCTAAATACAAAGCCTAAAAATTGATACTTTTACAATAAATATGTATCAATAATTATATGTCAATTTCTTCAGAATCCATGGTGTCAGGCTTCAACAAAGTTCGGACACACCATATATAAAACACTTGAGACAACACAGTCAGTAAAAGTATGATTGAGGAAAGTTTTAACTTACAGTCATGCCTTTGGTTTCCTTGAGGAAGGTGTATGCCATACCACCACCAATGATCATCTCATTCACTTTATCAAGCAAGTTCTCTATCAGCAAGATCTTGTCAGCCACTTTAGCTCCACCAAGGATTGCAAGGAAAGGTCTAAACAATTAAAAAACTCATCAACAATACATAGCAGCAAACATAGAGTAACCAACAGTGAAACAAATGATGGAAAAACTATTATGAAATGAGGTTTTATACCTTTCTGGTTCATGCAAAGCTTTAGTAAAGTATTGCAATTCCTTTTTAAGTAAGAAACCACTGGCTCTCTGTTCAAAACCTTCACCCATCATTGAGCTGTGAGCTCTGTGCGCCGTACCTAAAAAAAAAAACAAGAATATGATTCAATTTTTATATAATTATTACAGTATTGTTATGTAGTATGTATATACAAGATGTCCCAAAAGAAAGTTTCAATTTGATAGGCTTTGAATTTGAACGCAAGAAACAAGAGGGGCACATTGATCTAGTGTGCGGTCGTGGGAATTCAATCACCACTGAGCATTTTCAGGAGCGGACCGTGCATTGTGTGTAAGAGAATTTCACAAAAACAATAATTCAGTGATTATTGCATGGAGAAAGTTTAGTAGCATCATAATTTGCGTAACATATATCAAGCGCCAAGTTTAACTCTCATCAGAAAATGGGTAGTAGTAAGTTCGAAGAAACCGATTCAACTTTGGATAAACTTAAGTCAGGGTGACCAAGGTCATCAAGAACTGAAGAAAATGTAGGGAGTCCGTTTGCGAGACTCCTGACCTTTTCGTTCGTAAACGGGCAAGTGGCTTAAATGTGCCTAGATCATCATTACATCACATACTATACAAAGATTTGTGTCTGTACCCCTATAAAATTCAATTGGTGCAAGAATTGAAGCCTCACGATGCCAGCCAAAGGCTTCAATTCATTAACAATGTAACTGAGGATTTATCAACATTTAAGAACATTTTGTTTTCTGATAAGGCACATTTTCATTTCAATGGCCACATCAATAAATAGAAATCTCATTACAGGAGCGCTGAGAATCCAAAACCCAAGCATGAGAAACCCCTCCATTCACCAAAAGTCACCATATGGGCTGCAATGTCCAGCACAAAGAATCAGCCCCTACTTCTTTGAAGATGAAAGGGGCCGCTCGCTCAACATGAAGTAGGTATTAAAAACTCTGTAAGTTTTTAATATCTGAACTGCAAAATTTTGCTGGCTATAATCAACAAACATGGTTCCAGCAGATGGAGCAACATCACACACGTCAAACATGTCTCTGCCACAAGTTTATGAAATAATTACAAAAAAAATAATTTCCAGAAGAGGCGACATAAACTGGCCTCCACGCAGCCCTGATTTGACATTTGATTTAATATGGATTGTTTCTTGTGAGGATATCTTAAGTCAAGAGTATACAGCAACAATCCGGCCTCACTGGTTCAATTGAAAGAAAATATCCATCTAGCAATGGAAGCCATTACAGAGACAACATGCTGCACTGTGATCCTCCTTTAGAAGAGTGCCACGAGCATGCGGGATTACATTTGGATGACATTATTTTAAATAAATAAATTCCCAAAATTGATATTGTATAAAAAAATGAGTTTTTTTTTTATACAATATACTTTGTTTTTTTATAACTACCCTAAAAAGAAACTTGCTTTTGGGACACCTTGTAATTTATGATTGTAGTAATACTTACCAAAAGCATCATTGATGTAAACATCTCCTAGCTTTCTCAAGCTAGCTCTGAACCCTTTGACCTTTTCAGGATTAGCTTTGACCTTCGCTCCACTAGCATCTAGACCTTTGCCTTCTTCTTCAATGTGGAAGCGAAGATTTTCTAGCAAGATAACAGATCCAGGTGTTGGGTCGGCGCAACTTGCTTCTACTTCAGGTCCTACGCAATCTGAGAGGAAAGTAACATCCCTAAAACAATCAAAAAATTTTAAAATATTTTTTTTTCATTCAGTCTAAATATTTAGTAACAATGTCATACTCAATTGGCCACAATAGAATCCCCTGTATTGTGAGTTCAGAGACAAACATACACCCAGAACCAGACAAACAATTGTCTTAATGCCCTAAAATTAATACCCAACTGAGGATCGTACCCAGAACTTTTGCACAGCATGTAGGGTAACTACCAACTGCACCAAACGGTCGGTTATGTTATATTATGTTGGTACCTTGCTTACCTGCTAAGGAGTTTCTTCAGTTCTTCTGCGACAGGTTTCAAGGTATATTTGAGGTTTACCTGACCATCTGGTCTACCGAGATGTGACATAAGAACTACCGATTTTGCACACTTTTCAAGAGCATATTTGACCGAATCAAGAGCAGCTACAATACGCTGGTTGTTCGTGATTACGCCTTCCTTGAGTGGTACGTTGAAATCTACCCTGGAATATATTAGAGTTATAAATTTAAGCATTCACAACGAAGAAAACTTTATTACCATTTTTGGTGAACAAACAGTTTCACTTACCTCATCAAGACACGTTTACCGCTCAAGTTAAGGGCGTCAATACTAAGTTTGTTCAGGGCCATTTTTAGTGTTTTTTAATATATTTATTTTATTTAAAGTTATAACACTTTGCGGTATAAATGATTTAAATTACACAATGTCAAATTTAACCTTCAGAATGTCAAAAGGGTGAAAGGGTCTTGCCATTTATTTTTTTTGTTGCTTTTAAGGCGATTCGTAGACATACAATAAACTTGTTTATGAATGTCATTTCATAACATTATATGTAGGTACAATCGCGCTTTGCATTGCACCCAAACAAGTTTAATAAACTCCTTAAACTATCAGAAATATTGTGCTTTGTGTCTTTAAAATACAACAGCTTACTTCCATCACTATAATTACTTTCTCCTCCCTTTCTGGTTATACAGATCTAATATTTTGTAACTAAATTATATGATATTATAGAGTAAAATACTCATTTATAGTTTCGTCCAACTAAACTATTAAAATAAAACATAAATGAAGAAGTCATTAGTTGAGAATCTAATCGGCGCCTATAACTGCATGTCATAGGTATGCGGGTACATAGAGAATAGAGCCGACATATTTTGATTTTATGTTGGCTGCATTGTTCTTTCGTCGCGAATATGCACGCATTGGTACGCTCCGAATTAGAATTTTCTCTAAAAAATTACGCTAAAATTTATGAAAAACCGTCAGTGAGTGAAAAGTTATTTAGTGTACTTTTACCAAACTTTAATTTACATTGTAATTCAGTGTGTATTCAGTGTAGTGATTGTAGTGGGTGACGAACAAACAATCTTGTAGTGCGTCGGAAGTTATTTCATTGAAACATGGTGCCGCTAGGACCCGGGCCGGGCCATCCTGCTGGCCACCAAACACACGGCGGGCCTTCAACCAATCTTTCCGGTTCAAATTCGCTCTCACAAAGCACTCCGCAATCGAATAAATCTTCAGTAGCGGTAAGTTTTGCTTCCCGTGGCCTATTTCACGGCTTTGCGTCAGTCTGTCAAAGACTCCACATGTTTATGTAACTTCAACTTTTGAATGAGCACGTGCGATTTGGCGCTAATTCTTATCATCGGTTTCCAGAAGCCGAATTACACGCTAAAATTCACACTCGCTGGTCACACGAAGGCTGTTTCGTCAGTGAAATTCAGTCCTAATGGGGAATGGCTTGCAAGTTCCTGTAAGTATACAGTATACACATAATATTTGAAACATTAGTGTAACTTTCACACAATGTGAAATAAATAACTCTCATTTTACAGAGATATTATACTTTGCATACAATTTAGTTATACTTTATAATTCTCAATTTATAGTAGCATGTGCTTGGTTAAATATTCAGCTAATTAATATGCTCTAGATTCTAGATGAAGCACCAAATTGAGAAGTGTTTGTATATGAATATGGTCACATCGAGTGTAATCAGATGTAATCATAAATATCCCAGTTTATTGATAAAACATTATTATTGCATATAAAGCTATCCTATGTAAACTAAGTTTGAGCTACATACATACTATGACAGTATGTAGTTACATACTTAATTATAGTATTTTTAATAAATGTACAACCTATTGAAACTTCTTTATACTGTAGTTATATACTCATAAATGATGAGTTATATGAGGGGTTTAAAAGCAAAGGCGACACTGTCCATTTTGTGTTAAAATGAAACTATGAACTCAATTCTTTAATCTATAATCTTTAATAATTCAAATTTTCAGCTGCGGACAAACTTATTAAAGTGTGGGGAGCATATGATGGTAAATTTGAGAAGACCATATCAGGACACAAAATGGGCATCAGTGATGTAGCATGGTCTTCTGACAGCAGGCTGATAGTCAGTGCCAGCGATGATAAAACTTTAAAGGTAACAATAACTATCACTTTTTATTCTTTGTTTAAGCTGTCATATTATGTGTCTAGCTGTGCCCACTTCTTTGATTTATGGGTCATTCCATGTAACGGGTGTTACTAACTATACACCTTTAGTTGCTAATTTGTTAATAGTTATGAAAGAAAACTTTTAAATTTTAACAGCACATCAGCTCCATCTTACTCCAAATTTACTTAAAATATTTTCAGTTTTAGCAATATATGTAGCTAGATTTAAGAAATTCAGCTGTGAATATGCATAACGGGTGTTACACGATTTTTCAACTACTCTCCCTAAGGTCTGACATGAATGCATAAATCTGCGAAAATGTCTTAGACTTTACATTAAAATAAAATTCATAGAGTATCTAAATAAATAAGCCATCATCTATCACACATTACACAGAATCAGCCTACACTTAATATTTAATATGTTTTTTTATGTGTAATGGGTGTTACAAGCTGCTGTAAGGGTGTTAGCGTAGGAAATAAAAACATAAATGCTGTGAAATATATTATTTTAATTAAACTTTTTAAAACTAAAACTTAAGGAAATTCTGTTAAATTAATGTGCAGTGAGAAGCCTGGGTGCCTCTCACCGACTCATGATCCCGCGGTACCCCCCTAACGCCCTAAGCCGATGTCCGCTCCTTCCGTCTGTCTACCAGCGGGGGAGCCCATAGGCTCGTTGCTGCACACACACTTTGCTCCTGGCTGTACACACTTTGCTCCTGGCTGAACGCCCTCTGCGCTCGCCCTAAACCATATGGTGAAAAAATAGCCTTCAACAATGTAATAAAAAAATATATTTTTTTAATTACATTCCATAAAAATTGTTTCTGACATTTTAAATAAACGTAAAAACATATCTAAGCTGTTTTTAGTGAGGCCAAATAGCATATAGCTTATTGAAACAACTAGTTTTGAGGTGAAATCACTGGAAAAAGGCTAATTTAATAAATAAGAGCAGTCTGTACAGATGGGATCAGAATTTTATGATCCTAGTTTAGAGTGATGTGTAATTCTTAAAAATCGTAATCCATGATAAACATCATATAATTTTTTGAATATAAAATGGCCCATGGGAAAGAGTCCACAACAGCTGTTAATAGTTTTTTGAAAGAGCTGTTGACATGATAATCTTTTGCAATATTCTTCAGAGCATTGTCTCTCATCGAACTTCTTGTTTCTAAATTCCTAGGAATTTCTAATGCATGGATTGTGTGATATATCTTCCAATTCTGTATAACTTTTTTTTTCTTAAATTTCATTTTGCTTCAAATGTCGAGTTTTTGACTCAATTTGCTATCTTATCTATCATTGGGATGTTGGACTTATTCTTCATTATTATACATATAATATGAATTAATAATATGTATTATACATATAATATGTATTAATAATACGTATTATACATATAATATGTAAAAGACATCTTAATAGGTGTTTTAATTTACATTTAATTATTAATTTGTGGGGAAGGTATTCCTTTTTGTAAATTGCTACTCTCTAAGTTCCACAACCAGAAGACATACCTTCAGTTGATCAGTACAAAATACTTTATTATGCATTGCTATTGTCATGTTTATCATTCTCACGCTCTATTTCTATATTAATCTCCTCAGTTTTGAAATAGCTACAACTAGCTGTATACTTCTAATGGTTGTTGAACTCTTCTTATCTCAGTTCTTAATAGATAAGTGGATGGTTTTTATAAGCAAGCTATTGATAATTCCAAGATTGTGTGTTAACACACTGAAGCTTTTTAAATACAGGGAAAAATTTTAATGCAGACATAGCTGCAAACTTGTATAAAACTTGTTTTTACTCTTACCGGTTATGTTATGATTTGAATAAGTTAGAATTCGTACTTTATGAGCTGTTTTTGAATTGTATTCTCAATATGTTAGCCAAAGAATTAGTATTATTAGTCTTTTAGTCCAAAACTATTTTCACTTTAGTGTCTTGTTTCATGTAAAATTAAAACTCTAACCAAACTAATTCAAAATAAAAGAAAAACAAAAATCTAGAAAAAAACACGTTTTAAATCGAAATTAAGTCCAAAATTAAATATAAATCCAAAATCAAAGTTAATTTAAATACTTTTAGACAATGAAATCACAAATTAAAATTAAATTATAAACAAATTATAACGTATACAATAATCAAAATTATATATCGATGTTCTGTTAAAACAAATCAAACAATAGTGTCCTTCTTGTGGCCAATTTGCGCAGTAAGTTACAACTTTTTGTTTTATTTCTAGCTTCCTTTCTTCCAAAACATGTACAGTTATCTTTATAGCATGTAATTTTAATACAATATTTTCGACAAGTTTTAATCAGACCATCCCTCTTCTTTAATTCATGTTTTAATCTCTTTGGTCTTTGGATACTTAGTGCAGTACTGCGATCGTCATATCCTACCTTCACAAAGTATTCTACTAATGCAGCCCTAAATTGGACTATTGTGATCTGTTTCTTTATGGTTATTTTATATAAAATAAATGTGTTGAACATTGCAGTATTCAAGAAGAGCTCTACAGTCAATCTTTTATACTTCACTGTTTTGCGAAGTGGTGATGTGTAGGACGACAGATGTGTAGGACTGTGTCAGATAAATCAACCAAGTACTTTGCAGTGTCATAGTCTACTACTTAGGTTTTATTTTCTCTTTGCCATTTTCCAATATTCTACGAAACCCCACAGTGTGTTTAGTGATTAGTGTGTTTAGTGAAGCAAATCATCCCTCTTGCCCCTCCACTTCATGACGGTTATACCGTCATTGCTTTCTTGGGCAGTGAATACGTCTCTTTTAAGTTTAGTTTAAACAATATTTTTAGGCAAGTCTTTGTGATTATTTCGTAGGGTTCTTATAACATGAGTATCGGTAGCTAGAAATCTCTATGTTAAATCTATACTCCTGTGCCAGTTGTCTGTACATGCCGTATGCCCCTTTGTAAGATATCCGCACACAATGAAAGAACTACATTAGTCTGTGTGGTGGTAACAATTTCATGTTCCTTTCCGGAATAAACCTTTCAAAGTATACCTAGGGTTCGAGCATAGCTTATTTAGTTTAATTCTGTATTTGTGTCTTTATACTGCCTGAATATTATATGACCACAAAATGGTATCAGACTTTCGTCCACACAGGCTTCTTCGTTAGGACAATAAGGATGAAATTTTTATTTGATGCATCTAAAATAGGTATTATTTTTTGTAAGCAGTCATTTTTTGTTGACCATTGCATTATTATCAACAAAGTGCAACATTCGCAATATCAACTCAAACCGATTGAGACTTATAATTGACTTTACATACTTCTGACCAAAGGTTTCATTTGTGTTCCAATAGAGAGAAATCTGTGGTAATTTTACAATACCCATCTAAATCAATATGCCGAAATTTCTTTTTATTTCAAATAAAATTGTTGTTGCTCATTTTTGTAAGCGTGACTTTGTTTTATGAGTATTCTTTGCCAATAATTGTGTAGCAAATCTATTTGTCTCTGTACCTATATATTGAAAAAGTTCATCTGGAACTAGCAGAGAATGGAAGTCCACCGGTGCTGAAGAAACCATGCTTGATCTTAATTGATACGGTTGTAAGCCAGGACACTCAGTGTATTATTCGAGTTTGCTTACCCACTGTATCTAACCACAGTGTTCTTTCGGTCGAAGACGGACGTGGCATTCCTAGAACATGCTCATCTTCACTGTCTGATAAAATTTGACAAAAATGACGTTTTCGACATAATGGTACAGGAATATTGTCGCTATCACTATCAATGCACGTCTGATCACTGTTTGAAGCACGTCCCGTATTTACTTCATCAAACACTGATAAGTCTAACCGTGATATTTGATAATCAAAGCCATCGTTAGGAAAGTTACACATTTTTAAGGAAAACAATCACAGGAACAATAAATTATTATAAAGCTAAAATATACACGTGATTTGACACGAAAACGACTCTTCTATTTCGCAGTAATTACATACCTAATGACAATAACCGCGCCGTGCATACTAGCCACGGCGCGCGGGCGACATTTGCCGCGCAAGGTGGCCGACAAAATGACCGACGCGCTCTGGATGTAATAAATACTACATTCAGGCCGCGTCGGCTACATATGACTGACACATGTTTTATTATAAATATAGTTTTATGTAAATTAAAAATATAGAAAATGTCATAATATCAGTTCTGAAGACTTTAAATATACTGTTTAAATTATTAATCATTTCACTCATTTGTTAGTACGGCCAGTATGTGTTAAAAATATATTCTAACTTTAATTAGAACTTCAAATAGTTCAGTGTCATAAATAATTTTAAGCAATGATTATAAAATAGCACTATTAGTTAAGAGGTTAAATCTTTTGAGATAATGATGTGGTTGTGAAATCTTATCACAATTATATGTACAAGTGTTATAACATTAGTTAGTTCGCTGCTACTTTTCACAGGCATTCTTGTTCATGGAAGAGACCAATTTTTTCATCCCCATTGAAGCCTGAATTCAGCCTTGATTGGAAATAAGAAAAATAAACATTATTTAAAGTTATCTTTGTATTCTTTGTCAAAGTAATGTAACAAAGTAACAAAGTCAAAATAACTAAGTTCTAAAAGTCCAAATTTCACACTTTGTCAATGTATTTCGTGCTGCATTCTTTTCTGTATTATGAAAATAGAAATAGATGCATCAATTTTAGATTATCAAAAACGATTTTTGCACATTATTGATACTTAATCTAAAATGGTTTAGATGAAAAGTCAATAAGTAAGTCCGTACCAATAATGAGTTCTCTTTGCTCAGAAAATATCACATTTATTAATTAAATTAATAAATTCATGTCCATACTGTTTTAGGTATGGGAGCTGAGTTCAGGCAAATGTTTGAAGACACTAAAAGGTCACAGCAATTATGTGTTCTGCTGTAATTTCAACCCACAAAGCAATCTTATTGTATCTGGCAGTTTTGATGAGAGTGTGCGAATATGGGATGTAAGAACAGGTGAGCTCTACTTTATATTTTTCACTAGATATATTTTTCATTATGATGATTTATTAGGGCTTGCGGTGGTGGCTTTATCCCTTAGTCATTTGACCAGTGTTACGGCCATACATCCCTTATGCACAAGACAATATGCGTGAGGAGGCCCATGTCCAGCAGTGAATACTGAAAAGACTGATTGCATTGTACTGCATTGCATGATGGTTTATGCATTCTGTCAAACAGAGTGAAATTTTGTACGGAGATGACACTATATTGACAGTTCTACATGTGATATCCCTAACTCGAATAAAAAATCTGACTATAGATTAGGTCAATATTTTAAATTAAACAATTATGGTATGTACAAAATTGGAATAAATTGTTTAATTATTCTATGGTCTGTACCTTTGCCTTTCGAAGAGAAAATTTAATTTTTCTACTACCCCTATGTTCATAGATAGTAAGTATCTTTATATTAGTACATATCTTTTTGAATTTTTTTTGAACGTATTTTATTCCGCCGATTAAAAAAATTAAGACGGCTGCCATTGAAAAGGGGGGTGGGGTAGGAGTAGGTAGGAAGGGGTTTGCCGATAAAAACACTCATAAAATATCTGTAATGGATTCTCTGACATACTGTATATGTACCAATAAAAGCCACCTTACGGCAATTGATTCATGCCACTACTGTAAAAGTCTTGTGGGCGGGTATCAATGAATTCTTCAACGGCCCTAATTACAGCTACTTTGGAATAAAATTTTTCCTTGTAAAAAGTTGTCCATATTTCGAAGGAAATGAAAATCTGTCAGGCACGGTCCTGTGAGTATGGTGAGGGAGTCTTCAGGTCCATCTCTTGAAGTTTTAAAACTGTCATATGAGAAGTGTGAGGATGTGCATTGTCATGAAGAAGAAGTGGAGATGAGCGATTGACCAAACTTGGTTGCTTTGTTGCCAGCTTTACCATCATTGTCTGCAGCTCATTACAGTACACATCTGCATCAATCGTTTGACCGACTCACATGAAACTGTAGTGGACTATACATACCTGCACATGACCTCTAAACTGATACCAGTAGCTTTTTCTTAGTTTCTTGCATTTTGGACATTGTTGGGCTACAACTCCTGAATCCAGCCACTGATACGAACGTTTGCGGTTATCGTACAGGATCCATTTCTCGGCAAAAGTCATGATGCCATTCAAAATTTTTTCATTTTTGTGATGGTTCAATAACACAGTGCATACTTCGACGCGTTGTTGTCGCTGACGTTGGTTCAGTTCATACGGTACCTACTTTTCGAGCTTCTTTATTTTGCCGATTTGACGCAGATGAACCAACATTGTTTTATCACTAACATTAAACTCTGCTGCTAACTCAGTTGTACTTTGAGATGAATCTGCTTCAACTGCCTTTAATTCATCGTTGTTAACCTTGGGCGTAGGTCGAAATTTCCAGAACGAAAGCGTTCAAACCATCGTCCTCGCATAGTGCAATCGTTTGTGGTGTTTGACCCATACACACTATTGATATTGTGAGCTGTCTGACCTGCGTTGGTGCCGCGATGAAACTCATATTAAAAAATAGCACGATTTTAAATTTATCCCTTTTTTACTTTCAAGACAATCACATGAACAAAATTTAGGTACAGAAAAACAAATGAAATATTTATTTTAAAATGCATATTTCGATTAGATGAATTTTGTTTTATTTTGTAATTCTAATTAGAACAGAAGGTATCGAAACTCAACGTGGCCAGTAATAAAATTGTTCATTTCATAGGTAACCTAATAGCATGGTTTCATTAACCATTTTTTTTAACTATTTTTGACCTAATAACCATTATGACTACTGTTTTGGTCAAAATAAATCTAATTTGAGTTTACAATTATTTCTTTATTCTTGCAGGTAAATGCTTGAAGACATTACCAGCACATTCAGATCCAGTATCAGCAGTGCATTTCAACAGAGATGGCAGTCTTATTGTATCGTCCAGTTATGATGGATTATGGTGAGTGAAACATATACATAATCTGTTTGTTATTTATTAACACTTATCTGTGCTATAGTGTTATACTTAGACTCATATAACCTTGAGTTTAAAACGTGTTAATAAAATAACTTATTCAGATTAGAAGCTACTTGTTAAAGTACATATCCAAGTACTGCCATGTTACTATATAAAAGTGAGTGCAACTAAATTTTTATCTCCAGATTTAGAATAATCTGATTGATGATTTTATAATATAGTAAAGTTTTATTTTTATAGAAAAACGTAGGAAATGAGCATACATACAGCTCACTCGATATTAAGCTGTTGCCAATGGACATCTACAACACATTCCAACATTAGCTAAACATTATGAATGTTAACATATTGACAGATGTTCTACCTATACCTATATAGATTTAGAAATTATGATTCCAGAATTTGAATGAAGGATTGGGAAGGATGATTAATTCCAGAAAATAGTAGTATGAAAGTTTTTTTTATAGAGAGAAGATTCCAAACAGTCTAACTTGTGGTAAGTGGATATTGTCGACCATCAACTTCCATAATACATGCCAACATCAGAATGACTAAAGTCATTGGCATGTCTCTGGATGTGACACCTTCAGAAATTGAAGAGTGGAATAGGAAAACAGATTGCAAGGACAGTCAATAGAGAATAGAGTATATCTTTTTTAGTACTATCATATAATATGTATTAGTTAGTATGTTATGTACATTAAAAGACTAATAACATTAACTAAGTAATTTATTAATATTAGACGTGAATGAGTGAAAGAGAGTGTGTCGTCTATGGCCATAGGGTGGTAAGCACTCGTTTGACAGAACCACAGACAATACATCTTTCCCCTTTTTTTTTTTTTTTTTAATAAAACATTTGGAATTTTGTTTAACATAACATTACAAAAACAACAGTGACAATAGTTTACTTACAAAAAAAACAGCTAGAGCCACACACAACCTACAGTTATCACCAAATCATTGAGGTCTTATATGATAAGAACTCCTAGTATATACACAATTTCTACTGTCAAGTATGTTATATGACCTAAAATTATTAATTTTTGTAATAGTACCAGGCAACCAAACGTTTTTCTCCACATTTTTCTTAAACCATACCAGTTGACCTAATGCAAAATGTTCCTTTGCTCTTGTTCTAAAGTTATAGCTTTTTTCATTTCTTCTAAAAGTTTTATTAAATTCTTTATCTACATTATAATTTAAATTCGGTTTTAAATATTGAGAATGCACAGGATATTTTGTTTTCAAGTTTCTGTTCATTAATAGTTGAGCCGGTGTAAATTGTGTATTAGAAACCGGTGAAGATCTATATTGTAACAATGCAACTCTATAATCTGTTTTATCACTATCACATTTAAACATTATTTTCTTAGCTATCTGTACTCCTCGTTCTGCCATACCATTTGATTGACTGTACCTTGGACTAGTATAGGTAAATTTAAATCCCCATTCAGAAGCAAAATTTCTACATTCCCGTGAGTCAAATGGTACATGATCAGACACTATTTCATTTGGTACACCAAAATAGCTAAAAACTTCAGTCAATACATTTATAACACAACTTGCACTTTTACTACTTAAAAACTTTACATCTAACCACTTAGAGTAATAATCATATATAACAAGATAACTTTTCTTTTTAAAATCCATAATATCTATTGCTAATTTCAAAAATGGTAGCTTTGGTATCTCGTGATTCAACAATGGTTCTTTTATATTATTATTTTGAAAAGTTTGACAAGTCATACATTTTCTTACATATTCTTCCAAATGAAAGTCTATTTTTGGCCAATAATAAAGTTTTCTGGCCAATTGTTTCATTTTGGTCATTCCAATATGGCCTTCATGTAATTTTGATATTATTGACAATCTCAATGTCTTAGGAATGATCAAACGATCATTTAGAAATATTAAATTCTCATCAACTGTGATATCTGATCTGAATTTATAATAATATTGCAAATAGTCAGGAACGTGCTTTATATGTTCCGGCCAACCATTTTTTGTGTAATCTATTAATTGACATAACTCCTCATCTTTCAAAGTTTCTGTTATTAATTCTTGTTTTTGTTGATCAGTACATTGCAAGTAGTGTGCAAGACCAATACAATGGATAACTTCATGCATATATGAGTCATCAATATGACTCTCACTTAAATAAGAGCGCGACAGTAAATCTGCAATATACATGAATTTTCCTCTGAGATATTTAAATTCAACATTATATTTTAATAATTTTAATTTCAGACGTTGTAGTCTGGGTGAGGAAATTTCATTTATATTCTTCTTCAATAAGCTCTCTAAAGGTTTATGATCATTCAATATTAAACATTTTTGACCATATATGTAATAATGAAATTTTCTGGTAGACCACACCACACTTAACAATTCCTTTTCAATTTGAGAGAAATTTTTCTCCGCTGGCGTTAAACAACGCGAAGCAAAACATACCGGCCTGTCGTTTTGTAATAAACAACAGCCTAAACCATCTTTAGAGGCATCACATTGTATAGTTATTGCAAGTTTTGGGTCAAAATTCTGTAAAATTGGTGCTGAACTGATACAATTTTTAATATTATTAAAAGCCTTTTCATGAACCTCAGTCCACAACCAATCCACATCTTTCTTTAATAAAAGTTGTAAATTATTTGCAACATTAGCTAAATTAGGTACAAATCTCCTTAAATAATTAACCATACCAAGAAATATTTGTAACTCTTTTTTATTAGTAGGACTTTTAATATTAATTACTGCTTTTACTCTGTCAGGGTCAATTTTCATGCCCTCTTCTGAAAAGACATGTCCAAAATATCTTACCTCATGCAATTTGTACTGAAATTTTTGTTTATTAAAACGTACATTACATAATTTTGCTCTTTCAAAAACCTTTTTTAATATTAAATCATGTTCTGTTTCCGTTTCTGCACATATCAATAAATCGTCGCAGTAAATCACTGTACCGGGGATATCTCCGAAGGCATTTTCATTATAATTTTGAAAAATTTCTGGTGCTACAGATAGACCGAAGGGTAATCTTTTAAATTTGTAACACCCAAATGGTGTATTGAACGTACACAGGTCACTAGCAGTTTCTGTTAGACATATATTATAAAAGCCATCAGAAAGATCCACCACAGTGAACCACTTTTTATTACATAACTTAGGTACTATTTCGTCCAAAGTTGGAATCAGATGATGTTGTCTTATTAAAACTTTATTAAGATCTTTAGGATCAAGACAGATTCTTAATGAACCATCTTTCTTTTCAACAATAACCAAATTACTTACATAACTTTTAGGATGTTCTACCTTTTCAATGATTTGGTGATGCTCTAATTCTTTAAGTTTTTCTGCTAATCTCTCCTTAATAGCATATGGGACTCTCCTCGGAGGTCTAACCACTGGTTCCGCTCCAGACTGTATGTGTAGCTCCAGCGGCTTCTTAAATTGCCCAACACCCTTAAAAAGTTCAAAGTTTTTATTAATAATTAGATCTTTACTATCTTTTGAGTTTACACTATTAACTTTATCATTTTTTAGAAAATTATTAGAGTATGGTTTATTTTTAATATTAATATTATTCATTAATTTCAACTGTATTAATGAAGTTAATCCCAGAATAGGACGTACTTTTTCTTTTATTATTATGAATTCCGTATCATATCTTTTATTATCTTTATTAATTTTTAATATTATTTGACCAATTGGTCTGATACGTGTACCCCCAAAAACTTCTAGGATTGCTTTTGTCTCAGACCAACAAGGGTTATCATCATCGACAATTTTCTTTAGATCGTCTAACGATAACACATTGACCTGAGCCCCAGTGTCACATTTAAATTTAACAATTTTATTTCCTACTTGGAGACTGTGAGACCAGTCCACCATATGTTTCTTATTAATAGAGTGACACATTTTTAGTCATAGATTCTGAACATATTTACAACCCACAGTAAAATGGTTTGGTTTGTTACACTTCTTACAAATTTTGCCATAGGCAGGACAACTCTTTGGACCATGATATGTATTACACTTCTTACACTGATAGTAATTGCTATTAATATTTCTGTTAACATTGTTATTGTCATTATACTTGGCTTTATTGTTATTATGTTGTGATATCTTCCTACTATTTTGACTTGACCCCTGATGTCTTCGCAATGTTTGTTGAAATTGACTTTGTAAAATGTTTACTTCCACCGACTCCTTTGCAATGTGTTTGGAATGCTCTTTTGATAACTCCATTGATCTACAGACATCCACAGCTTGATCGAGTGTAAGGTTTCTCATGGAAAGCAATTTTTCTTGCAATGGCTTGCTGCGTACACCGATGACTATTCTGTCACGCAATATTCGGTCTTCCAATGTGTCATAATTGCAACTTTTTATTAATTTTCTTAATTCAATATAAAACGAATCAAAAGACTCTCCGTCTTCTTGTACTTTTTTGTTAAAATTGTAACTATTAATAACTTCATTTTGTTTGGGCGTGAAATAATCATCAAACACTTCGATAACATCTTCATATTTTGGAGAATCGCTCTTTTTTAAAATGTTCAAATATAATTCAAGAGCCTGATCAGCAACACTATTTAGCAAAATTGCCGCTTTTCTTGTACTTGTTAACTGTTCATAACCTGCGGCCGTGATAAAAATTTTAAAAGATTGCTTAAATCTATGCCATTGGGGCAACAAATCTTCTAACGTATCCAATCTTATTGGAGCTGGCTAACGATATTCAACTGCCAAAGCCATGTTCAACGCAGTTTTTTCTTTTTATTTTTTCTGTGACGGCTCTTCGACCACGCCGACGGGTACTTGTGAAAATCACTTTTTTCTATGAAATAACTTTGTTTATTATTATCCAAACTATACTTTCAGCCACGTAGTTCTTAATTCGACTGCGCCATGTATTAGTTAGTATGTTATGTACATTAAAAGACTAATAACATTAACTAAGTAATTTATTAATATTAGACGTGAATGTGCGTCTTACCGAGGTCACCTGACAAGAGAGTGTGTCGTCTATGGCCATAGGGTGGTAAGCACTCGTTTGACAGAACCACAGACAATACAAATAGGCGAGCAGCATCACTGCTGGTATGCTTATGTCTTATCCTAGCCGGTGTGACAGGTTTTGCCTTATCTTTTCTCTTGGAAGCCATTTGTTGAGTATGTTTTTGAAATTGTTCATAGTCGGCAATTCAATGACTTCTTTTAGTAATCACACTAATATTATTATAAATGTGAAAGTTTGAATGTTTTTACTCAATCATGTCGAAACAGTTGAATTGGTTTCGTCGAACCTTGGTAAATACAATAAGTAGATGGTAGATGGTAATCTGGCTAATATTCATGACACAGCCTACTATTCATGTAAACCACGCGAACAAAGTCACGGGCAATAGCTAGTTTATTCCGTAAATCGACAATCCTGTTATCAAGAATGAAGTTATGCTCCGGTTTTGTCTTGGCTAGTGTCTTGTCTAATTTTAGATTATTGTAGTGTCTTAGCCAGACAATAGCTTTAATTTTCTAACCATGAACTTTATTTCTGCAGTCGAATCTGGGATACAGCGTCAGGTCAATGTTTAAAAACCTTAATTGACGACGACAATCCTCCGGTATCATTTGTGAAATTCTCACCAAACGGCAAATATATTCTCGCAGCGACGTTGGACAACACGCTCAAACTGTGGGACTATAGTAGGGGCAAGTGCCTCAAAACATACACAGGACATAAGAATGAGAAATATTGTATCTTTGCTAACTTCAGTGTTACTGGTGGAAAAGTAAGAATGCATGTTTTTTTTATCTTTCGTTTTTTATTTATTGTATGATGAATCTCCGAAATTAAAGCTAATTCAGTCACAATACATTAAGCTGTAGTCACGATTTTCTTTGTGCATTGTATTATATTTTCCTGCTTATTGTAAGCAGATTTCACTTGTGTCTGTCCAGATGCTAAGAAATGAGGCGAGGCTAAATATGACAAGATTTGACAAAATTAAAATAATTTAGACAGATTTTTGTTCATAAAAAAACCCTTTGTTATTTATAAAAAAAAGGCTTTCTTTTGTTTATAAAAAAAGCCACATCAGATGATAGTTCAAAGATACGAGAGAGTATTGCTAACAAAATTGCTTGAATAAATAATATCTATAAAGTATGTATATGTATCTACATATACATACTTTATTGTACACAAAAACATACAAAAGAGAAATGCAAAAAATACAAATAATTAGAAGTACTATCGGCAACCTTATCGATAAAGAATTTCTTCTAGGCCTCATTTGGGTGGTAAGGAGAAGTCTGTATTTATTTATTGTTTAAGGTATGCCAGTATCACATAGTACACCAGTTCTCTGTAGATGAATAAAGGTTGATGGTGTCTCTATAAGAATATTTATTTTTTCGGAACATAAAGCAAGAACTTGATAGAACTTAAAAATAACTTATATAAATATTTTACTTGTACAATTTACACCAATGTTCACATATTGATCAAAAATGTGTGACCACTACGGATTGAGGATGTTTATATTATATATGTACTCGTATATTGACTGATATAAATATTTGTGATTATATGCCAACAGAGAATGATAAGTACTAACAATATAAATGCATATAACTAACGCATTTTCCCAAAAAGAAAATGTATTCCATATTAACATTTTTAACGAAAGCCCACGTATATATTGCTATCTGAATTCGAATTCGGAAAAGAATTTCAAATTCGGAATTTCTGAAATAATTCGCAAATTGAAAATATATAAAGGGAATGAACAATGGTTGTTCTTTTTGTTTTATCCAAAATTCGCAAGTTTCTATCTTGATTTTAAATAAATGAAAATTTTGCCATTTTTTTGCATTTTTTATGAGTGTTATTAAAACGCACTTGTGCCTTGTACTATGTGATAGTCCTAAATAAATCAACAAAAACGTAACAACATCACACTTAGCAACAATAACCTTGTTCACAGTGGATAGTATCAGGTTCAGAAGACAACCTGGTGTACATCTGGAACCTGCAATCCAAAGAGATAGTTCAGCGACTGTCTGGACACACGGACACAGTGCTGTGCACCGCTTGCCACCCCACTGAGAACATTATCGCCTCTGCTGCCTTGGAAAATGACAAAACAATCAAGTTGTGGAAGAGCGATACCTAAGATAAGGATCTGGTGAGTGACTTGTTATGTGAATTAGATACAATGAGTTTGACAGGTATATAAATAAATACTATATAACGCCACATTCAATGGCCCACAATAGGGTCCCTTGTGTCTAGAGACACACATCGACAAACACAATATGTGCAACAGCCAGGCCCAAAAACAATAACAAAACAAACAGGCAGGTGCCTCTTCAGTAATCTTGTAGCCATGGTTGGTGCAACCCAACCGAAACGTCGAGTAAAATAAATATAGTAAACATACGCGTTGAGACCCGTTTAAATAGATACGAGGGGCGTTCAATAAATTCTCGGTATTGATATCTTCCAAACTTTTTTATTAAACTTTCTAATACTGACCACTTTGTGTCATTCATTAACATGTAAAAAATGTAAAATTAAAACCAATATGTTCTTTTGTTTTTTTGCTGTTGCCAAACAAACAACGTCACCATGAGCGATTTTGGAATGTTAATTAAATTAGAGCACCGAGCCGTAATAAAATTCTTGACCAAACAGGGAAAAAATCAAAGAACTATAAAAGAAGAAATGGATCATGTTTACCGGGAGTCTGCTCCTTCGTTATCTACAATTCAAAAGTGGTCAAGTGAATTTAAGCGTGGGAGGGAGAGCATCGAAGACGACCCTAGAGCCGGTCGGCCGGTCGAAGCTACTTCACAGGAAAATGTAAAAAAAGTGGAGAAAATTATATTGGAAGATGGTCGAGTGAAGGTAAAGTCAATAGCTCTAAGAACCAACCTTTCAATTGGTACTGTACATGACATCATCCATGACCATCTTAATATGTCAAAAGTTAGTGCGAGATGGGTGCCGCGAATGCTGACTCCGCTTCAAAAAACTACGCGTGTTGCTTGTTGTTCCGAATTTATTGACCTCTGTGGTGAAAATCCTGATGATGTACTACAAAAAATTGTTACTGGAGATGAAACCTGGGTTCATCATTATGACCCAGAGAGCAAACAAGAATCCATGCAGTGGCACATTAAAGGAACATCTCATCCTAAGAAGTTCAAAGTCGTTCCTTCAGCTGGCAAGGTCATGGCCACAATATTCTGGGATTGTGAGGGAATATTGATGATCGATTATAAAGATAAGGGTGTAAATATTACAGGACAATATTACGCTAATATTATTCGTCAGTTAAGGGAAGCAATCAAAGAGAAGAGGAGGGGAAAATTATCCAGGGATGTTCTGCTTCTGCACGACAACGCCCCTGTGCACACTGCTCATATTGCCAAGGCTGCTGTTCATGAATCTGGGTTCGAAACTATTAATCACCCACCGTATAGTCCAGACTTGGCCCCCAGCGACTACTTTTTATTCCCTAATCTGAAAAAAGATCTGCGAGGAAATCGATTTTCTGATGATGAAGCGTTGAAGGCAGCAGTGGAGGAGCATTTTGACACCAAAGATAAAAATTACTTTTATGAGGGATTAAAAAAATTAGTTCACCGATCTTTTAAGTGTATAAGCATAGGGGGAGAGTATATTGAAAAATAAAAATATCCCATTTATCCCATTCTTTTATTTTTCATACATATACCGAGAATTTATTGAACGCCCCTCGTAAGTATGTGTGAAAAACGCTAAAATTTCAAATATTTAAACCTTAGATTACAATTAGCATTATGTCCCCAACAAGCTTAAAAAAATATTGTTAGGTTATTTGATTATAGGGAACATTAGGTCCTTTTGTAAACAAATGACTATGGGTAAAGTGGTATTCCAAAAATCAACATGTATCAACACACTCGAGATGAAATGAATGTATCTCAAATTAAAGCTTTTATTTCATAGATCTTCTAATGTAAAGTGATGTGAAAACCATGGCCGAACCATGATATAAATCGCTTTTCTATTAGTATCTTTTATTTCTTAAAAAATATAGTAAAAAATCCCATCTTTAACAGTTACAATTGCTTATAACGATCAAAACAAATACATTGTCACTAATTTTTTGTTTGTCGATGGATTGTGACGACATGCATGCATTTTTACCCATTGTCCTTTCCTGTGTATATTTTTTAAAAGTCTTTTGTATTCTAATAAAGTTAAAAATATTATGTTTTGTTTCAGACTATGCGTAGCAGACAGTGGTCTGTGTATACGGTGGTTTCATATTGTAAGTCAGGACTGTGCCGCTGGCTTGTGAATACTATTATTAAGATGCCCAGAGTTCAAGGCACCTTCGGATTATGCTAAGCAGTTTTATTTTGTATACCCTACAGTTGAAATGTGTGCATTTTCTGTTGTTATAAGATCTATTTTTGTATCTGACTTGTGAATGCAAAGATGAATAGTTTTTAGTGATTAAATTCAGGTATAATTATTAGTTTATAAGAATTCTGCTTAAGGATTACTTGTTGGATGCAATTAAAAATTTAGTTGTATAAATGGTGTGTTTTTGTGATTTTCCCTCTACATTCATTATCACTTCGTGGAGAGTAATGGGACTTTGCTGTCGATATGTACTTATTGATTTAGATACGATTTTCTAACTAAAATTTTCATTGTTTCACGTTTCTGCTTTAAGTTGATCTAATATCTGATTTATAAAACGAAAGCTATAGTGAATAACACCAAGAATAGACCACCAAACAGTTACCCTTACCTTTTTATTGGTAAGCTTTGCCTTAGGGCACTGTTGCGGCGTTTGATCTGGGGTCAGCCATTGCATTTTTCGCTTTCGGTTATCGTAAAGAATCCACTTTTCGTCACATATCACAATTCGATCCAATATTCCTTCATTTCTGTACCGATTCAACAAGGCAACGCAAGTTTCAACACGCGTTTCTTTCTGCAGATCAATCGAATCACAAGGCCCCATTTTTCATATTTTTTTATCTTATTGATTTGATGCAAATGAGTCAATATTGTAGGTAAAGTAACGTTAAACCATGCCGCTAATTCCTGGGTAGTTTGACTCGGATCGGCTTCCACCATCTCCTTCAATTCAGCGTTATTCACCTGTGTGGGCGGTCTTCCACGTGGTTCGTTCTTCAAGTGAAAGTTTCCATTACGAAAGCGTTTAAACCAAAAAGGCACGGTTCGTTCATTAGCAGTCTCCTCTCCAAACGCAGCATTGATATTGCGAGCCGTTTCTGCCGCGTTAGTTCCGCGTCGGAACTCGTATTCAAAGATTATTCGGATTTTCGAAGTATCCATCTTTCCCGTCTAAGCTGAATAAAAAAAAACAATTGAAAGTCGAAAATCGAATGTTGCACATTTTTTAAAACAAGAACCTCATAGGTATCATGTGAAAAAAGTTTCACTCGAAAATCTCACACCATGAAGGGTTTATGTCAATTCAAAGTATCTATTACTATAAAACGGCAATTTCATACTTTAACCCCTATTAATTTCTTTTTTATAACTGTTTAGATAGAGGTTTACATGGTGGTGTGGGTAGGTTGGTCCGAGACCGGTGTGACTGCGAGTCTAAAAATATTGTATTCGTAGTCACACCAAACAATTAGTGTTGGTGTGACCACTAGTAATAGATATCATGCCGTAGTCACACCGGTGTGACAAAATGGTATGACTACGAGTCCGAAGTGATATTTACCAATAGTTTGCTATTTATTAAGTTGTATAAAAACTTGTTCTTGATACGTTATATTGGGCTGCATACGTTACCATGCATGCGTTATATTACAACGATTACAACAGTATCGTCAATCGTCATCTAATTACACAAAAGAGCCAGATTCCCACCTACTGTACGCCACGGCACGGTGCGATACCGCACGCCTCCACTAATTGTAGTTCCGCACCTCTACGGCCTCTGATGCTACAGATATATGGGCGTAGCCACGGTGGGGCAGGTTGGGGCGCTTGCCCCCCCTGGTATAGGGAAGAATAAGTAACAAACTTTCTGCAATAGACTACCTCTATTTAATTTAAAAGAAAATTGTTTGCTGTACCCCAACCTGGATAAAATTCTGACTACGCCCTTAGTTACATACAAACTTAAATTGTGTACATCGTGTTGGAGATAAAATTCACTATAAATTAAACAACCCAGGCTCTCGTCACTCGGAACAAAAAAATAAATGTATTAATGTGAAACCATTTTTGTCCAACAATGCCACACTAGATAACCCTACCAAATATAGGAGGTCTCCCTCTATTACTTCTGCTGTCGTATAAGAGAGCCATTTATACATAGACGTATTATACATGTATTACTCGTCTATGTATTAGACGTATTATACATAGACCTTTTTTACGTTTTCATCATGTGTCACTTTCATCACGTAGATAATTATTTTCTCAGTGAAAGTTAAAACACATCTCTGCAGCCGTGAGGGAACTAATTTGAACAGTTTGTGGAGTGCGTTTATATTTCAGTGGGAAGCGGCCAATACGTGCGTCATTTAAAAAAAAAAAACAGTCGATTTCTGGAGGTAGATATATTTTGGCAGTTACCTAAAGTGCTTAGTGAAACAGGTATCTCGACTTTTTGGCGAGAGTCCGAGAAGTACAGTTGAGTTTTTGTTTGATTATTAGAGAAAATGTGAATTGTGGTATTTGTAGTTTAATAATGATAGTTTAGTAAACTTCAAAGTGTCCAGACTTAGTGCATAATGTTTGTGATAATTAGGTAATAGCGTGAGACTACATTTTGCGTGTTCTTCCAAGGAGTCCAACTCTGTCCTCAGTAAACCTATCACTTTACTGAGCGACTCTTATAGGATTATTTTGATAGGCAACCCGTCAGAACCGTATTCCTCTATTAATAATTATCTATAAAAATGTATTTTGATTAAATAACAGATGGACGTAGAAATCACGCGGTGGGATCTTGGACTATTACTTCGACGGGACTGGACACTGGACAATGACGTGATAAAAACTATTCTTTTTTATTTGCCATATGTGTGGACCAATAGCTGTCAGTGTCCAAATAAGTTTAAAAAAATAAGTTTCTCATAATGTAAGAAATTCCCCTAGCAATATTACACAGTGCCGTATCCAGCATAATTTTGCAAGGAAGGCTCGAACCCCGACCATCTCCCAGGTTACGGCCCGCACTCATCTTACAGCTAGTTATGTTATGTAAATGTAAGTGAATTCTCGACGCGTCTTTACCTCAGAACCGATTAGTGGCAGTGGAATTTTCCCTGTAGATACCAGACGGCAAACCCTTACGAGCATAATACGAGTGAATATCTAATATTAGAGAGATGGAATGTTAATATCTCACAGATTTTGTATCATTCCAGCACTTTAATATATTTGTTTAAATAGAGAGTTATAAAGTTATGCGATAATGGAATTTCCATATTCCAACTTATAACAACTGTTATAAGCATAAGGGAAGACCCTATAGGAGGGGAAGCGGCTCTCCCTGCCCCACCGTGGCTACGTCCATGGGCTCGCCGCCACACGGTGTTCCGTTATTCTCATCCAGTCTTTACTGTCAAACTTTACTAGATATTTTAAAATAAATTGATCAGTTCAGTTGTAGTTTATAGTCGTTTCAGGACCATCAATTCGCATTTATTCTATCCCCAATAGCTTCGTCTGTCGAGAGCGTTTAAATAGAATACCTTCGGATTTAGTCAGGATGGGCAGATTGTGAAAATATTATAAAGGTAACATGACTCATTTGGCCAAACTGACAAATTTGATAAAAGACTCCGGTTAATACTCGTATTGTATAGCTATCCACTCGATTTCTTTGAAGTGGACACGATTTGGTAAGGGAGGATTAGGATTAGGCGAGGGTAAGGTTGTTTAATTTTCCTTTTATGTTCTGTGTTGTATTTTGGGCTCGATTTTGCACGATTAGTTTCACTCACAAGATACCTACCATGTGATTTTTTTGTAAAATATTAGACTGACTGACAGAGCGGTCATAGCCAAGGGGTATTTATACTCGATTCACATTTGCGTGGTCGTGAGTTCAAATCCTCGGTACGGATTTTTCAAGATTGTCACTAGTTAGGCGGTGAAAAAAAACATGGTGAGGAAGGAAACCCGCATGCTCTAGAAATAAAAAAAGAATCTGGAGTACCTATATGATCTACTAAACCGCGCTGGGCTCGCGTGATGGATTACAGCCCGATAACAGCCAGTGATTTACTAGGGGAGGCCTGTGCTCCTCGGGAGGGAGACGTTATAGGCTAATACAAGTACGAGTACAAGAGACTGACAGTTTATTTTTCCAATTTATCTATTAAACGTGTTTTAAACGTGTAGGTATCAACATTATATTTATTTGTCAATTTTAAATGCGAATAACGCGAAAACATTTAGTTAAAAAGTACAGATTTTGCAGGCTCACGCAATTTCTTTCGTAATCGACATTTCTCACAGAATTATTAAGAAGCAAGAATAAAATACCAACGACCGACGGAGCAGAGGAGTTCCTTGAATGGAGACTGCACATCGGGAAGCGCCTTGCAGTCAAATGTACCGAATGATAGTTTGCCGGTTGTTGCTGCATAAAAACAGCGGAAGATTGCGTGTAGTGGCGAATCTTGTGAGAGTTCCCCAGTAGTGGCGAGATAGGCTGAAGCTCTGCGGTTTGCTCTTTATTTGCCTGTTGGTTTGTTGAAACTCCCATATCCTTTAAACTTTCAGTTTGGTTTAATCACATACTGGAAGTAACCTAATCCATAATCGAAGTCTTGAAACTTTAAATTTACCTAATTGACTTAAAAATTTACGATTTTTCTTTGCAAAATATTAATGTTTTTTGCTGAATTGATACATACCTATTTGCTAAATATAAAGAAAGCCCAAAGATTTGATATTTTTAGAAAAAAAGTCTTAAATTTTGTGTCTAAGTATTATTTTGTAAGTCTAAGTACTATTTTGTGTCAGAATCATTAATTAGCAAATTTCATTTCATTTCATTCATCAAGCAAATTTTAATCATTTGAGGCTTCGGGACTTTATCGGTTTTTATGTTTATTTTATCAAATAATACTTTTAGTCACGAATGGATTTTGATGTGATTTCATGAATACAAAATTCTCATTACTAGATCATCTATTGCGAGCATGTGCAATAAAAGTGTGCAATAAATTAGTAACTGCGATTTTATTAACCTATAAATATTTGTTTTTATATTAATATTAAATCTTATATTAAATCAATAACAAATGTGTGGTCTCTAATATTCCTTATCATAAAACGATCTTCAGCCCTTACATATGTTCGGTCGGGGGTTTTCGAGCGTTTTCAGTAGATAAATTCGATTCACTGAAACAACGTTACCCTCCACCCTACGGGAAACCCGCTCGTATATTCAATATAATTTATTTTTATTCGGTACATGCAGTGAATAAGTAAATATCTTGTAGATAAAAATTGTTGGCTATCTCTATTTTATATACGATTGCGGTAAAATATGTTAAAATAGGTAAAAGTGTTATAGAGGACAGTAATTCACACATGGGTGTGGCCACGGCGGAGCAGCTTGGGGCACCCCCCCCCCCCCTAGCATAAGGAAGAAGAAGAATAAGACTTTCTGCATAATACTATCTCTATTTAAATTACTATTGATCTTTTCCTCCGTCACCACCGTAGCAGATTGCAGTCACTTTAACATCGTTGCTGAGGTGGGTACGACCACGTTTAAATTCACTGAACCAGTTATAAATAGTGGCACTGGATGGGGCTTTAATGCTATAACTTCAGTCTATCATAACTTTATTTCTGGTTTAGACCGCAACGAAAGTCATAAAAAAATATTGAGCGAAAATGTTCTCTTGTTAAATTCATTTTTCCGCAAACACTTAATTTTCAAATTGCCACTAGTAATAAAAAACAAATATTGCTTTGAAAATTTAATGGCGTACGTCAAATAAATAGTTCCAGGCTTTAATGCTATAACTAAATGCTATAACTTCAGTCTATCATAACTTTATTTCTGGTTTAGACCGCAACGAAAGTCATAAAAAAATATTGAACGAAAATGTTCTCTTGTTAAATTCATTTTTCCGCAGACACTTAATTTTCAAATTGCCACTAGTAATAAAAAATAAATATTGCTTTGAAAAATTAGTGGCGTATGTCAAATAAATAGTTCCATTTTAAAATCTGAATTTATTTTTTTCTATCGTATTGTACAGTAGCCAGTTCTAAGAACTTTTAGTTTGACCTATCGCATTTTAAGGTACTTCAGAATTTATGCGTTTGTCTGAAATACTGTACATAATTCGACGATTCATGATCTTAAAATTGGTCTGAGCCGTTTTATAGGCACCTTAAGCAGTCTGACTAGAAGCTAATTTGCAACGATGCGATCTAAATCAACAGCGATTAAGATCTAACAACCTTCTATTTATCTTGTCCTAAGAGCGCAAAATACGCTGCCCTTACGTTGTCCTCTTCGCTGTCCCAAAGACGCAGTTATATATTTACGTCGGTAGGGGGAGAGTGCATGCTGCATTCACCGGGCGCACTTGACTGGGCAAGTTATCCCTCTCTCACAGAAGACTATCTTGAAATGTACTGCATTTCCTACTTTATCGTATTTCCCCAATGTACATACGTGTTTCGGTAGTGAGTGAGATATCCCAGAGCCCATCCCATCCTATCCTATCCTTCATTTTACAAACCCTTTCTCCCAATCCATTCTTTAATCCGCAAAGGTAGGCAGCGCATCCGGGGCCGTGCCAACGTTTGTCATTCTGGACTGATGTTGGCATGTATCGCGGATGTCTATGGACGACTGTATCCACTTTCCATCAGGTGGACTGTATGCTCATATGTCGCCTTTTTTTATAAAAAAACGTTTGATTTTATAAACAAATAAATTAAGAAAAATAAACTTCAGTATTCCCATACTATATGCTCGCCGGCTATATGCTGACAACTTATCGTGTTGTGGTGACGAAAGGATTTTATCAAAAAGTGTCACAGATAGACTTGTAGTATACGGTAATAGGTATAATAGTACTGATGTATCTGTACCGACAGGATGTAATCGAAATTTTCCCGAAACCTGAAACCATGGATTCTGTTCATAATTTTAAATTAATTGACATAAAATATGTGCCATAGACAAATCAAAACTGAAAGCCCATACCTACTATACGAAATTAAACATCATGTCTCTTCGTTACTTATTCATATTTTTCAAACCCGCTAACCAAGCTAACTCCATATACTGTTGAAAGACTCATGGAATTCCGTAAGTAATCTATCTTGGGAATCACGACCATGCGCATGAATAGATACGAGTATACTCCTACAATATGATGGATAATCTCTCGACATTACTGAGCACGGTTGTTAAACTAATAAGTATTCACTGTATTCAGTCTGAATAATCCACATATCCCCAAAATCGCTACACATAAATTAATAATGCATTACCGCGTATTACATTTAAGGTAATTATCTAAATAATGTAGCATTCATGTGGGCTTAACTTACATAATTGTCGGTTAGTTTCAGTGTGAGGCTTTAACCGCCATCTCCGTATCTCTGGGAAACATTGTTGTGAATGATTATGGCTAAAGTTTGCGGCCCTTGGATGCCCTCGGGCTCATAGAAGGTTGAGAAGTGACATAACTTTGCAAGAATTTAGTACATTTTATAATGTATCTAATACACGACTTTATTGGTTCTGTTCTAGTTTGATGGTTAGAGGTGAACACTAAAAAAAAGAGGACATATTAGAGGGTCATGTTGTGTCTGTCGCCTTTAAAATAGTACCACCCCATCACTGCCCGTGGGTGTCATAAAATGTGACTAAGGGATAACAAAGCCGCTACTACAAGTCTTGAGATACTACACCACCTCTAAAGAATGGACTCGCCAACCCATTTTACCAGCGTGGCGTTTTAAGGCTATGCATCACTTATGCACAGGACAATATGCGTGACATTATGGGCAGGTGACGGATTATAAAAAACATAATACTATTTTCAAAGACGTGATACAAAGATATAGTAAAATAACCGCTGTCTTTTAATTTTGTATACTTATCCGCATGATAAATGTCATGTAAAAAGGGGGGTTTATCGGTTCAGTTACATGAACAGTGGTTACGGCAACACATGTACGAAAAGAGTGCTTAAACCGTTTGCAGTATGTTACATATAACATATACCAACATTGGCAACCTATCTGTTAATTAATTAAATCACATAATAAAACGCATATATTCAGGATAATATTTTTTTAAAATAAATCTCACGGTTGAAAAAGCGCGATGGAAACGAAATGAAAATATCTACATACGAGTAATATATAAAAAATATAACCTACTAAACAATTAATATTCTGTTAAAACTCGAGTTTTCTTTTCGTTTTACGTGCGTTAAACGCAAAAATAACTTACATAAATGACGATTAAAATTCATTTGGAAACGTCGGCTGGCCGCCACTTATCGTGCCGACCTCGCTCGGAATCAGGTAACTTTTCTCATTTACTAATTTTCCTCAAAGTTGGTTAAGCCTCGACTGTAAATTGTCCACCCGATGGGATATTAAGCAACAAATTACATGCCGTATGGCGAAAATTTTGCTCAAATTGTTATAATTTCTATTGACTTTGACTTAATGAAAGTTTTATTTAATCTACAGTTTTAAAAGTACCTAGTTAACAAAGTAGACTATAAATCTATAAATGTATAAAATGTGTAATCTATAAATCACTAATCTATAAAAAAAAAAAGCCCATCATGGATTCTTGCAATTCGAGTGAGAATTCTTGAAACACGTTAGTACCTTTCTAAGCAGTCTTCTGTAAGAGAGAGGTAATTCGGCCAGGCGTTCGTCTATGGAATGTATTTCTGCCTTCCTCTGGAAATCCCTTTCCTATTTGTATTCAATTTAGTTTTATTTAAACTCTAAATTGAATACAAATTAGAAGATTCACTTGTATCATTTTTACAAGCTTTTATTTAACTTCACCTGTTAGTTAGTATGTTTGGGACAAATCTTGCAAGCCTAATTTGAACCACTTCCTCTAAACTTACGACTTTGAAATTTTGCATGCTTGTTCAGTTCTGATGACAAATGATAGAACACTAAAATGATACACTAAAATGATAGAAATAACCTGATGCTGCAGCCAGGATTGTCTCCACACGAGGGCACTCCTCAACGGTTAGTAGCACGGACACGAAGCTTTGCATATACGTTTAATTTTGATAGCTAAACATGATCTTCACCATGAACTGATGCTGCAGCCAGGATTGTCTCCTCATGAGGGCACTCCTCAACGATTAGTAGCAGAGATACGTAACTTTGCATGTAATGATGCGTTACTTGAAATGGATAGATTAAGAAATATTTTTAATAATATTTAATGAAATAAGTTTTTATTGAATTATTTGTTCTCAACAAGTTTGTCGCGCGAATTGTAAATGGTGCGATCTACTTTTATGAATATTTCGTGACAAGCTTATTGAGAACAAATAATTCAATATAAACTTATTTTATTCGTTTTAGTACATGGATTGCATAAAAGCTTGTTTTTAAAAAACTTTTTTTTTATATTATGTTTTAGTATTAACAGTTTATCGAATGAAAACATCGAACATTGAAAGATCAAGATAAAATTGTCACTCCGAGCGTTTACTTTTGTATCATTCGCTTTTCATCATTCATCATTGATTAATCATTGATGTTGAATGCATATTAATGTTCAGGGGGCCGATTCCATTATTAGACTTGATAAACGAAACATTTTCCTTGATTAAGTTCACCACTTATGACGAACTTTTCCAATTGATTATAACACAAGTAAATATTTTTGTGTTTTGTGACAACAATTTGCTAGCGACACAGGTCGGTATAGATTGAGTGAGCACAACAAAACGTAGGACCTTAGCGCCAACTTCGGGCGCGCAACAACACCCAGATTGCGTTAGCTATCTCTATATTTCTGTTTTTTACGCTTAAGAATCAGTTCTATAATAATTTACAATTACGAGTATGTTTGGAGTAATAAAGCGGGAAAATTCTTTTATTTTATTCTGAAGGATACTGAAGCCAGTATGGTAAATAATCCCATAACTATTTGACTATGATGTTTATGAAGATAATGGTGATGGTTGAACCCTTGGGGTTGGGCGTCAATGAAATACTTTGGAAATCAGTAGCGCGGATGGATTTTATGCGACTTATTTTTGTTATTTTCTTTGAAGCTGTCTTTAATTTGCATTGTATTTAAACGAGCAAGAAATACTGAATAGGCAGCAAATCATGAGCAACAAATAAACTACTTTAATAACTGAAATAAATAAATACAAATCACAAAGTCGTCATTACAAAATCAACGTCATCAACTTTGTGAATGTCATCACAAAGTCAATGGAGTTCCGCTTCGCGAGTCTTCTGTTTGTTAATTGTCAGCAGAGAACCTAAACCCAACCTACCTTTAAATTTGCTTCCATAGATTTGCTGTCCGCAATATTTTCTCCTGCTTATTTAATGACTCCTTTATTTTTAAGTCATAAAACTCATTTTTTTGTTGTAAGAACAATGGATTTTTGGTTAATAGGAACGACGCCTAATTTAAAACAGTTCTATATCTGAAATAATATTTCGCCTGTTATCAATTAATTATTTATTTATTGTTTGGGGCAATGATTTATTTTTTGTGGTCTTAAAAGCTATTCTCGTAAAAGAAAAACGCAACAGGTAATTTCTGTACCTATAATTCCATAGAATAAATATGTACCGAGGAGGAATTTTAAATATAGATAGAATTTGATACTTCCTTGATAGAAAGACATTGACACGGGCGACCCCGTATCAAGCCCTACAGTTATATTCACAAAATACACTAAATATTGTCATATTTCACTTTAGAAGTTTTAAAAGATTCATGAGAGAACACTGTCTCGCTGATTAACAGTTCTCTTACTATCGATATCTTGTTCTTTATTTTTCTTACTCTTTTCTAGTTCCTTAATCCTTTTCTTTCTGTATGTAGTTATGTATATATGTATGTAATTATTGTATTCTATACTTTTTTATGTATTTAGGGAGCTTATAGTTATGGTACATCATATTTAAGTATAACATATTTAAATATATACTTAAAAGCTATACATAAGCTACCAGCAAGCGTAGAGTGGTTATATTTAAGAGGATAGAATGGATAAAAAGAAAGAGATGATAAAACTCTGAAGTTAAAAATTACTTGAGTTTAAAATAAG
Source organism: Sesia apiformis (assembly GCA_914767545.1). NCBI lineage: Eukaryota > Metazoa > Arthropoda > Insecta > Lepidoptera > Sesiidae > Sesia > Sesia apiformis. The sequence goes on along the minus strand of OU611950.1, from coordinate 5,652,868 downwards.
TTTAAAAGTTAATAAACTTGAGTTTAAAATTCTGAAGCATTAGTCACTAATACATAATTGTTAGTATGTAACTAGTTTTATACTCCAAAATAATAAGTCAATGCGTTCGTCGTCACGAGATTAAATGCAGCGCTAGCTCTGATTATAAAACGATTTTTCCGGTAGTTAGCGTTAACACACGGAATGTGGAATATAGTTTTGGATCGCGACAAGTGCGCTGGGACTCTCAGAGAAATTTTACCCAGTAGTTCAGAACAGTCAATATACCCTTTCACAATCTTCATAAAGAAAGTAATGTCGAGAATATTTCCGCGCACTCTGAGCGGGTAGTAAGTGAAGCCGAACACAGCTTTGATCATATTGAGTATAAGGCAATTTGAATTTAAAGAACATGCAGCCAGTAAACTTTCTCCAACCGGTCTATATGTGTTTGGTAACGAGGGTTCCAAATCTGTGAAGCGTACTTTAAGTTATCCATATATATAGGTATATGTATGTATGTATCTAGGTATTTGTATAGGGACATTATTTATTTATGACACCATCTATCTCTATTCGTCTACAGACTTCTCCTTACAACCTCAGAGGTTGCCTGGAAGAATCGCTTTAGCAATAAGGCCGCCGATTGTGCTTTTAATTGCTTGTATTTTTATGTGTCTCTCCTGTATGTTTTGGTTTATAATAAAGTGTATCTATCTATCTACAAAATTCAGTGTTAATAACAAGAGAGTGTCTTTCTTTGCCTACGAATTATTATTTAATTTATATTTTTATTTTACACTTCATTCTGCAAGTAATTGTACAATAGCGGACTTAATCTCTGTATCGCGGATATCTATCGGCGACAGTATCCACTTACCGCCAGGTGGATTATATGCTCGTCTGCCACCTTCTTATTATTAAAAATGGCATTTTCTACCAGTCAACCATTAGAGCAAACAGAAATAAAAAATAGAAATAAAAAAAAAGTCAAAAATCTTTATTGACGTGACACCGGGTAAATAAATTGATGCCCTGACTCCTAAACTGGGGAAACCTGTGTTTCAGGAGCCACTCTCCTTTCACACTAGTAGATCTACGATGTATACGTCAACAAATTGTCTCTTATATAAAAATAGGATAATCAAAACACATAGGAACGTGGGTGCAATTTAGTTAATTATATGTAGTTCAAATAATAATTTACACAAATAAATAATATTTTACTGTACTTGTTCTTTATTCTTGTTCTTGACTTTTATAATTTACATAAGATTTTAACTTTTGTTAACGTGATTGAACATAATAATTGTTATGTAAACGGATTACTCACTATTAATTTTTTATTTATTCATCATCATCATCATCATCATCATCTCAGCCTTTAGACGTCCACTGCTGGACATAGGCCTCCCCCATTGTCCGCCATTTAGACCTATCGGCAGCGACCTGCATCCAGCGGGTGCCCGCCACCTTTATGAGGTCGTCTGTCCATCTAGCAGATGGACGTCCTCGGCTTCGTCCGCCGGTACGTGGTCTCCATTCGAGAACCCTTCTGCCCCATCGGCCATCGGTTCTTCGAGCTATGTGCCCTGCCCACTGCCACTTCAGCTTGCTAACCCGAGAGGCTATGTCGGTGACTTTAGTTCGTCTACGGATCTCCTCATTCCTGATTCGATCACGTAGGGAAACCCCGAGCATAGCCCTCTCCATAGCTCGCTGTGCGACAGTGAGCTTATTTATGAGGCCCATAGTCAGAGACCACGTCTCGGTGCCGTAGGTCATCACTGGCAACACACACTGGTCGAAGACCTTCGTCTTCAAGCACTGAGGTATTTTGGACGAGAAGACGCTGCGTAGCTTCCCGAACGCTGCCCAGCCGAGTTGGATTCGTCGATTGACCTCTTTCTCGAAGTTGGACCTACCTAGTTGGACCGTTTGGCCTAGGTAGACGTACTCGTCAACAACTTCGAGAATCGAGCTCCCAACTGAAACTGGGGTGGGCACGACATGGACATTCGACATGATTTTCGTCTTGTCCATGTTCATTTTAAGGCCCACCTGTTGGGAAACTCGATTGAGGTCTCCGAGCATTGTGCTAAGATCCTCCAGCGATTCTGCCATGACCACGATATCGTCGGCAAATCGAAGGTGAGTGATGCATTCGCCATCAACGTTGATGCCGAGTCCTTTCCATTCCAGGAGCTTGAAAGCGTCTTCCATCGCATTGGTGAAGAGCTTCGGAGAGATAACATCTCCTTGTCTCACACCCCTCTGCAATGGAATCGGCTCCGTGCTCCCTTCCTGTACTCGGACTGACATGGTGGCGTTGTTATACAAACACTTCAACACTTCGATATACCGATAGTCAATATGGCACCGCTGGAGGGACTGTAGCACTGCCCAAGTCTCGATCGAATCAAAGGCTTTCTCATAGTCCACAAACGCTAAGCATAATGGCAAGTTATACTCCTCGGTCTTCTGTATAACTTGCCGCAGCGTATGGATGTGGTCTATGGTACTATAGCCTTTTCGGAAACCGGCTTGTTCGGGAGGCTGGAAGTCATCAAACCTGCGCTCGAGACGATTCGTGATAACCCTCGAAAACAGCTTATAAACATGGCTCAGAAGCGAGATGGGCCTATAGTTCTTCAACAAGGTCTTGTCACCTTTCTTGAAGAAGAGCACCACCACGCTTCTGTTCCATGCCTCCGGCGTAACACCTTCGAGCAAGACGGAATTAAAGAGCTTCTGAAGGACTTTCAGTACCGGTGTTCCACCCGCTTTCAGAAGCTCTGAAGTGATTCCGTCCTCACCCGGCGCCTTGTTATTTCTAAGCTGTTTGAGGGCCATCCTAATCTCGTACAGGCTGATGTCCGGGATGTCTTCGGTATAGTGTCGGGTCAACTTGGCTCTTGGGTCTTTGGCCAAGTTGCCAACAGGTTTAGCGACCGAGGTATACAACTGTCCATAGAACTTCTCGATCTCCCTCAGTACCTCTTGTTTGTCGGAAGTGACACTGCCGTCCTCCCTCTTCAGCTTCGTCAACTGGCTCTGCCCAATAGATAAGTCTCTTGCGAACACTTTGGAGCCTTTATTCCGCTCTATCGTCTCCTTAATACGATTAGTATTAAAGAGACGGATGTCGTGTCGCAAGGACTGGTGAATCCGTCTATTGAGCTGCCGATATGCTTCCGCGTCATCAGGAGTCTGCAGTGTCATCGAACGTCGTTCCGCCAAGAGGTCGAGGGTGTGGTCGGTGAGCTTTTGGGGTCCATCTCTTCGACGATGTCTGAAGAATTTAGACCCCACCGTATGGACAGTTTCTACCAACCTGTTGTTGATATCGTCCACTGCAACGCAATCCTCTAGGCAATCGAAGCGATTTGACAGTTCAAGCTGAAAGCTTTCGGGATTCTGTATGTGGGCAGCAGTAGGTCGGAGCGTAGACTTCATCAGGCGGGACCTTTCTAACTTGACGTTTATATTCAATGTGCCTCTAACCATTCGGTGATCACTACCGGTTTTCACCCTGTGGATCACGGAGACATCATTGAATATTTGTCTCTTTGTGGCCATAATGAAGTCTATCTCATTTTTAACGGAACCGTCGGGGCTCATCCAGGTCCACTTCCTATGAGCCGGCTTTATTTATTATAGCTGATTTATTCTCCAGTTATATGAACCGTGGTGCGACGAGACCGCGGAGGTGGATGAAGGTGTTCTTGCTATTGATCCATCCTAGCGATTGAAATTTCAGCATTTTTTTATTTTTCTAGTGCATTCAGTTGAAATTACTTTTGGTTTATGTAATTCAATTAGTGTAATTCTTTCATAATTATTTATTTAAACTTTAATACAAAAAGAAACATGGTACAAAAGGCGGGCTTAATGCCTAGGATTTTAATAAATTCTTTTATATGATATAAAAGAAAAGTTCTGCAATATTCTAATAAATCTCTATCAACACAAGACTCAAGTTTAATTCAATAAAACCTGGTAATATGAACTCTGATTTTAATAAGAAAAAGCTTCCCTCCAACCCCAGCACAAGTTCCCCGCAATCGGTTGCCGTGTCGATACTTTCTTTTTTGCCTTTAAAATATTCTAGGGCTCGTTACTTCTCCAACTGAAGCAGTCCGGAGCACGATCGCTATTAGAATTAACAAACCGGCTAAAAAGGAAAATATTCGTATGAAAAGTGCACCCGTATGAAACGCTATAAAATCACAAATAAATGTAACTCATTGTATAATGTAAACCGGAGCTAATCGCGTATAATTAAAGGTTTTTGTTTACCTTTTATTATTGACGGTTGGCGAGTCTACTCTTAAGGTTTTATTTAGGCGGTACGGCTTGTGGTAACCATCCTGGTAAATCAGGAACACGACCTATATTATAATCAAAATTATGTATTATATACACATAATTATGTACACAAGTCTGTTTAACTATATGGGAGTCAAAAGTTAAATTTCAACTTCTTAAAATTACATTTCTTTTCGTTTGCACGAAGTTGGTAATCAATATTTTGTGATAACAAGGTATCGACGGCTCAGGGTGCGCCACTGTGAAATAAATTATTGAAATTCTTCACCTTGAGGCGGAGTTTTGATTTGCAAATTTTGGTAAGCAAAAGCAAGCGACCCCTTTATTTATAAGTATATTTGGAAATCAATTACAAAGTCAATAAGTTTTAGTCCCTAGTGGTAGTTTAGAACAAACCTGTAGAATATAAAAATATTAATATTATGTTTTTAGTTTGTTAGTTAACTAAGAAACACAGTACAGAGAATTCTAGTATGGGAAACATACTTCATCTTTTAACATAATGTGTTTATAATACATTGAATCAAAAGAAGAACTATTAAAGAAATATTACTAATTAGGTAATTGCTAAAAGGTAAAATTCTCACTTTTCTGATATTCATCTTCCACGGTTTCCATATTATGCCAGTGTCGAGTTTTCGTCACTATTAGCAATTTGAAAGTAATTTGATTAGTCCCATTGAATTAAGTTCAGTAAATAGTAGGTGTACCGAGGACGAGGACAAAAGAGTTGGACTCCTTGGAAAGACACAATAAACAGAGTTTTATGATTTCACTTGATTATTACAAACATTCTGCACAAAAACACTTTGAAGCTTAACAAACTATCACCATTGAACCACAAAACCCACAAATATATAATTTTTATAATAATAAAAAGCTTGACTTCACTTCTCTAATTCTCTCCAAAAAGTCCGGTTTCCATATATCATAATAAAATTGCAGTCCTAGCGTGCGTGACTAGATAAATTTTGAGATACTGAAATTTTAGAAATAGAATTCATTTAAGCTGTACCGTTTTTATAACATTTATTTGAAATTCGAATTCCGTGAGCCACTTTATTCACTTTTCTATTGCATTTCACGCGCTTTTCTTTGCAACAATGGAAATCGAATGAGAACATTTATACGATTTAAACAGATGTTATACGATTTTAAAGTTAGTTTAAATGAAAATGAGTGTAAAGATAGATTGGTATCAGCTTTTGGAGACCTCGCACCATCCCGTGCAATAATTTTTAGATGGTTTTCTCAATTTAAAGAAGGAAAATTTTCCTTGAAGGATAATTAATTAGAGAAGTGGCCATACTGTGACTTCTGTAACGAATGAAAACATTGAGGCTGTAAAGAAAATGTTGCATGAAGACCTACAAAAAACTACCTACAAACAGATAGGATAGAGGAGACTTAAGATTACATCGCCGGTCATTCATGAAATTTTACATCAACACCTTCAAGTCAAGAAGCTTTTTGTTTGCATTGAGTTCCTCATTCACTGACTGCTGAACAAAAATAAGCTCCCGTGACATGGTGCAGGGAAATGATTGTAAAATTCGAAAATGGAGAGGGACGGAATATATTTAATATTATTACTGCAGATGAGCGTTGGATCTATCAGTATGACTCACTAACTAAGCGGCAATCAACTGTTTGGGTGTTTCAAAACGAAGAGCCTTCCAGGAAGGTCAAACGTGGTTTCAGTGTGGGTAAAAAATGTTGGCAACAATCTTCTCTGCGGTGGCCATTTAACGACAATTTCTTTAGACACTCAAAAAAACTATTAATGCCTAATGGTACAGTGAAGTGTGTTTACCAACTGTATTCGATGTGTTAAATCAAAAACGTCCTAAAACCAGTTTGAGAGGGTTTTTCTTGCATAATGACAATGCATCATCTTTAAAGCAAAACTTATCCAAGAGTTTTTGAAGACCATAGAGATCCAAGAATTGAGGCATTCTCCTTATATCCATGATTTAGCTTCATGCGACTTCTTTCTTTTTCCAACAGTGAAGCTTGAACTCCGTGGCATTCATTTCGACAACCCTGAGGACGTTCCGCTCGTACCTGAGGACATTTCGACGTAAAATCATTCCAGTTTTATGGCAGTTGTTGAGGACCTCGCTAAAGGAGAATATCGCCAGTGTTTTAAATCTGGGTTTAGACTAATGAATCGCTGTATAGAGACTAATGGAGAGTATTTTGAGAAGTTTTAATAAAAAAATGTGTTGTAACTCAAATATTCTTTTGTATCTCTATAAATATAGGTAAATACCTAGTCATCCACTTAGCACAATTAACATAGCACAGGACGAAGCGTGCGTAACACTTCTTGTTGTTTGTGTAACACAAGTAGCGCAGCACAGGATGCGGCGTGCGTAGCATTTATAGCTTGTGTAGCACATGTATCGTAGTATAGCTCGTAGTAACACTCGATACTCTTTTATAACAAAGCTCTAAGTTCCAATTTTCTAATTGGAAAATCTATTGACAAAAAATAAAAATAACGTATGTAGGTGCATACTTAAAATTTATGTACGAAGATTATGTACTTAAAACTGTACTTGTCTACTTAAAACAGTTTTGAATCGTAATATAGGCCGAAAATATTATGCAATTGCAGTCTTCAACCTTCCTTGCACTTATCCTTTGGAAGCTTCCGACGAGTAATGGATGCGCGAGTTGCGTTTCACGTCACAGGCTACAGGATGGTACCTCATCGGCCCCCAGTGAGCGACGCGATCCATCACCGTTAGGACGTATAATACTGGCCACATGTAATGCCGCGAATATTTAAAAAATAAATCGGTGTGCTCTGAGTGGATTTTAAAAAGTGATCAGTGTTTTTTGAAGTGCCAAGTGTTATATTTGGGTTTGCGTTTTTGGAGCATTGTTTACGGATGTGAAATCAGGTGAGAGAAATATTGTTTTAAATAAAAATGTGTGTACGTTACATAAAATGTGTCCTATTTTATTTGTAGTTTGATTTATTGTAATTCATGAAAATTAAATGTCAATCTCACTCATTTGTCAGTTCTATGTCAATTAAATCAGCATAAACAAAGAAGTTTCCGAAAAAGTTACTATTGACTACAGTTGACTACAGACTACAGTTTAATTAGCGTACTTATTATTTGAGAGAATGAATAAGATTGTCTTTTTAAATTAAGACTCGATAAAAAACTAAACGATAACTATCTATGTAACTAAAACTAATAACGATAAAAATGTAAAATAAATAAATGAATACAATATTAAATAGATTTAATAATAATTTTATACCTAATATAAATGATAATAAATAAATTAAACTCTCCTCTTTGTTACAAGGCCTGCATCATCTAGCAGAACCTAATATCTAAAATCTAGCAGAACCTAACCAGAGGCTAATATCAAAAAGAAATAAAATGTATTCTATTTTATGCCGATTTTATAAACAAAAACTTATCCTTTTATTTCAAGACTTCAGTTTCTTTTCCTTGGGGTCTCTAATAAATTATTACTTTTCTAAACTTTCCCTGCCGCTTTTTTCTTTCCGTATCTTTAGCGGAAGTTTGATTATGTTGAATGAGGACATAAAATCGCTTCTTTTTCGGGAACATATCAGTATAATTTAAGAAGTAAATAATATTTGTATGTTCCCGAAAAAGAGTGAAGTGATTTGCTTTCTGTTTATCATTTAAGAAGTGGGGGTATATTGGTACATCCTATCCCTACCCATTTTCCCAACCCTTTCTTCAAATCTATCCTATATCTCCAAAGGTAAGTAGAGCATCCAGTAGGTAGTAGGCAAGTAGGGCATGCCAACGATTGTCATTCTGGACTGATTTTGACATGTATCACGTATGTCTGTATACCACTATCATCAGGTGAACTGCATGCTCGCCTGCCGTCATTTTTCCATAAAAAAAATTACTTGAAGAAAACGAAAGGAAGTGACGGTTTTGTCTACCAGATGGCCGACAGGAATAGTTAGAACGGCAGTCAAGATGGCGACCGGTATAGAACGGTTACTAGGTGAACCATAAATGTTACAGGTAGCCTTTATGGAAGTTAGATATAGGTAATTTAGAGTACATAATATTTTGTTATTTATCAAAATACATTTTTTTTTTCAGATAGGCGCGATAGTAACCTATTGATAAATTGAGCATTTATTTGTTTCGATTTTACGACAAGCGTATGAACGTCGAAAACTTTATTACTTACTAGGTATGAAAGGGGATGCTGCAATCTAACAGCCGCTGGGTGCAATCGACTAGACTCCAACATATAGGCATGAAAATGTGCATTATATGGGTGTTTTTTGTGGATGCACAACACGATTCTGTAATCAAAATTATAATTTTCAAAAAGTAGGCTTCAAATTAAAAAAAAAAAAATTATACATATGCAATTGTATTTTGAATGATGTTTATCAGTGTTTTTGAGGTCACTAAAAGTGTTTCTTATGTAAAATTTATCCGTTCTTCGAATGGAGATATCAGATATTTAAAAAAAAAATTAACTCAAAATGCACCAAAAATCATATTTTGCAACCAAAATTTTAAAAATAAATAATTAATTAAGAGTAGAGCGGTAAGCTTTTTTCCCTTAATACTGATATAGAAACAAAAAGATTTTCAGGGGATTTACCGACTGAGGAACTTTTTTCTAAGTACTGACTAGCTCAAAACAAATAAGATGATGTCGCTGAAGTGAGGTCAAAATATGTAGATAAATTAAAATATTTCAGTGATTCATTATAGGTATGTAGACTTATTTATTGAAAAGACCCTTTTTCTGGCTACGAAACAAGATCCATTAGTCCCATAGTACTTATAATTCTTTGTCTCGTATCCAGCCAAAGTTTTTATACATCCCGAAATAATGAGTCCCTTAAAATAAGAAAATGTATCAGAAGGGAGCTCATATTAGAGAGTTATGAAAGAAGTAGAGGTGGTTCTTGCCCGAATTTTATATGTATAAAATTTTAAGCTGCTCAGATTTTCTCATATATTTTTCTTTGATTTTCTTGCGCTAAAACTGTATCTAACACTGTCTTAGCACGCTGTTTTGTGTATGGGAGATGTATGGTCTTTAAACGGCAAGCTGGCCAAGCGGGTTGTCGAGTTCACTCTTTTTGAGGTACTATTCTAAACACCGTCCGTTTGAGGGCTCGCTAAGTTCGCGATAATGAACTGCAAGACGAGTCTTTAAACCTTTAACACTCGAGAGTGTTAAAGGTTCGTGAGAGTTTAGACTCGAACCTTTAGCACTTCCGAGCGACGCTTGAGTCTTAAAGGGTCGTTAGCGCTGCATTAGAGTTTGAGCGACATTTTCATAACATTCGCTTTCTTTATTCCCTTACACATTCTACTCGATGGGATTGGGTGGGATGAGTGCCGATGAGGTGTAGTTAGTATATACATATTTTTATTTTAAAACAGTAGTTGTAAATTATTATAAAGTGGATAAAAATACTGTAGAAAATTTGGTTTAATTCGATTGAATATACTATGCCCGCATATAGTACAACCTTATAAAATACATATTTTTATCAAAAAAATTGCACAATATATTTACAATATGTTGTGTTATTATTTAATAACATTCATAGTATTCAAACGGTCGAGCTGCCATTAATATTCTTTCACAAATTTTACGTTCCTGTTTCCATCTTTTTGTTTTGGTGAAAGTTGTCTGGAACCACTTACAAAACCGTGTAACGCTGGTCGACCTAGTTTAACAGTCGTGCCCTAAGTATTCTTTCCAGTCAATAGAAGTTTGAAGTTTTGTGAGGGGGAGAGTGCACGCTGCAATCCAACAGCTACTGGGCGCGCTCGACTGGCCACGTCTCCTCTCTCACAAAAGACTACCTTGAAATGTACTGCATTTCCCACTTTATCTTATTTCCCCAATGTACGTACGTGTTTCGATAGTGAGTGAGATGTGCCAGAGGCCATTCCTATCCTATCCCTCCCCATTTTCCTAACCTTTTCTCCAAATACATTCCTATATCTTCAAAGATAGGCTGCGCATCCGAGGGCGTGCCCACATTTGTCATTTTGGACTAATGTTGGCATGTATCCGGGATGTCTATGGGCAACAATATCCACTTACCATCAGGTGGACTGTAGGCTCGTCTGCCGCCTTCGTCCATAAAAAAAAAGTTAACAGAAAATATTGAAGAAAACATGACATGTATAAGTGTTTCATTTATTTATATACTTTATTGTACACACAGAATACAAAAATAGTTACAAAAGAAAACACAAACAAAAGGCGTGCTTATTCCCTTAGTAGATTACTACCAGCAAACCTGGGAGAGCGATAGGTGAGCAATGAAATGGGCAGACATAGTGGTAAAGAAACTATTTAAACAGTAAAAAAAACAACACTAAAACACTAAAAAAACAAAACACTAATAAACAAACACTACTTTTATAATACGATTATTACATACTAATAATGTTTTACGAATGTTGTATACAACGTCAAATTAATTATATAAAATCAATTGCGGCTGTGGACGCACGCTGAAATCCCACAGCCGCTGGGCCTACTCGTTACCCCGACCTCACAGAAGACTATCTTGAAATGTACTGCATTTCGCCACTTTATCCTATTCCCCCAATGTACGTACGTGTTTTAGTAGTGAGCGAGATATGCCAGGCCCTATTCCAATCCCATCCTATCCTATCCCTTCCCATTTTCCGAGCCTTTCCTCCTGCATCTACAATGATAGGTAGCGCAGCCGGGGGCGTATCAATGTTTGTCATTCTGGACTGATGTTGGCATGTATAGTGGATATCCATATGCAATAGTAGTCACTTGCCAACAGTTGAACTGTATGCTCATTTAGCCGCCTTCTTTCTATAAAAATACTTCGATATGAGAGTATTCTCTGATATCGATGTAAGTCTATTGTATCTGTGTACGTTTATGTACAAACGTTAACATATACATATATGTGTTATATAATTCATATATTAGCTCTCATTAGCAACTTGTACGTAATTCTTTATTATTTTCGCCTTAGAATTTATTATTCGGTAGGTAGCTATTATGTCTTACACAATAAGGCGTGACTTTTGTCTATCTGTTTGTTTCAGTATATCTCGGTCGGAATTAGATATGGATGTGAGCGGTGATAGGAGTATCTGTTCTCGATTCATATTTGTAACTTCGTGAGTTCAAACTCCGGCCCGTATCACCTAGGTTCTACTTAAATACAATTTTTCTTTCAATTATCACTAATTCGACGATGTGGAAGACTTCGTAAGGGACCTTGTGTGCATAATCTAGAAAATTTGGAGCACATGTAATTTATATTCATAATATTTTCACATTTATCTATTAATTGGTACATTAATCCGCATCAGACCTGGTTAATATACAGCGCGTGCGGAACAAGCAATGGACCATAATAACCAATAAGCAAGCAAATCAATAATTTTCGGGAGGGTAAGGGTGCAGGGTAATCCCACAGCCGCTGGCTGCACTTGTTTTACCACGTTATCCATGTCTCACAGAAGACTACAGTAAAATGTTACTATATTTCCTGCTTTATCCCATTCCCCCTAATGTCCCATCCTATTTCTCCCCATTTTCCAAAACCGTTTTCCAATGCCAATCCTAGATTTCCAAAGATTTCAAAATTCCAAGTCATCCGAAGGTGACTTATGTTTTCATGTATTGCAGATGTATATGAGCAATAGTATCCACATACCATTAGGTGGACTCTCTGCTCCAAATCCATTTTTAAATTTCCAAAGGTATACGGCGCATTCAGGGGTGTGTCAACGTTTGTCATTCTGAACTGATGTTGGCATGTATCGCGGATATCCACGGACCACGGTATTCGCTTGCCACTAGGTGGAATCTCTGCTCGTCTGCCACCTTCTTGTTATATAAAAAACGGACTTTGGCAACGAAATGTCGGATTTCACAAGTAAAAAATATCATTTATATCTTAAAGATAATTTCTATTGGAAAGAATTATGCTTATTGCAAATATCGTTACGCCTAAACAAACAGCTTGTTTCGAATTCAGTTATTACGTTTTTCCTCGTTAACGAATTTTGTTTGTCAAGTGATTTCGTACATTTCGTCTTTTGCTTGTTCATTAGGGTGTTTTGTTTTACTATTTAATTTGTCCTGTTCTGGTTTTGCCGATTCATTCTATACAAAACGTTAATAGGACAAATTGAAATTATGGTGTGTACTAAAGTCTTTTCCGTATAAATTTCACTCTGTTTGACAGTTCTATATGTCGTAACCCTGACTCGAATAAATAATCCTACTATATAGTGGAGTGTGGGCTTTCTCGGCCGGTGTCCATATTAATTGAATCTTCCGGGCTACTTGGCCGACGTCTTCTGGAATCTCTTCTCTTTCTTCCAAACGTTTCGTCAACAACGTTCGTCAACGTTTCGTCAGTTGCGCTCGAGAAGCCGAAGAGATAACATCTCTTCGAAAGTGAACGCAGTCGCCACTGAAGATGTCAACCGCAGTTGTTGACGAAACGTTTGGAAGAAAGAGAAGAGATTCCAGAAGACCTCGGCCAAGTAGCCCGGAAGATTCAATTAATATAATCTACTATATGTATATGTATTTTCAATTTATCATTTTATTTATCAAATTTGGTTTCTTTTTTATGGAAAGAAGGAGATAGACATACCAACATCTGTCCAGGACGAACGTCGGCACGTTCCCGGATGCACTACCTATCTTTGGAGATTTAAAGGAATGGATTTGGAAGAGAAGTTGGGAAAATGGGGAGGGAAAGGATGGGATAGGAAAGGCACTGGCATATCTCGCTACCGAAATACGTACGTAGATTGAAGATAGAGGGTAAAATGGGTACATTGATGGGTACATTTCTGTGAGATAGGATAACGTGGCGCCTCAGCCCGAGGCTACCTCTAATGGAGACGAAGCTGTACACAATCTACGGCTCTTCTCATCCAGCCATCACTGGCGAACCAGTAGGAATAGTTTGGAATAGCCCTTTTCTTCAAGTCTTCGGTTCGGTTTACCTTTTGTTGACGGTCCACATTTTTGTTGCGGTAACATTCATTTTCTTTTTTTGTTGAAAGATTTTAACGAAACAGGGTGTTTTATTGTTTTCACAATAAGGTGTTTTATGTTTACTGTGGTTTGTAATCTCCGTCCTTATTCACTTGACTTCTCGACTTGAAGCCGAAATAATTAAACAACTTTATATGGAAGTTTTCTAATTTGTGTAACCGAACGAACGTTCCAGCGCTACTGTGCGTCGCCAATCACAGCGACATCTATCTATTTTATTACCACTTCATTCTTCCTAATAAATCAATAAATAAATTACTTGCTAATAAATCAATGAAGCTGGTTCTTGATAAACGGCGGCAATCAATCGCTAACTCAATACATTTTGTATGGATTATTCCGAGACATAGAATTGTGTGACTTTAAGTGAATATTAGGAAATAATAATTACACAATAAAAAATGAACTGTTATTAAAAAGTGTTGCCAACTTTGCGAACGTTGGTTATAAAATGTCGAATGTAAGATACCATACCAGACCATCGGCCTACGTATTTTTACTGTTAGAAATATGTAGGCGTTTCTCAAAAGTCGTCACCACACACGGTCTTCCGCTCGTCTTCCAGTAGCTTGGAACGCCCTCCGGCCAGATGGACCGACGATTTGAAGAAGTTAGCCGATAGCGGCTGGATGAGAACAGCGGAGGTGGGGCAAGATACCTATTAATTTCCCGCAAATATTACCTTTTCATATTGTAACTTTTATGGAAATAACCAACCTAAAGTCTGTCATTTTTTTTAATTTCTGTGTGCTATATTATGTGGTACATAACTATAAAATTAACTGAATAAAAATAATATTGAATTAAAATTGTTCAGCTTATAGATATCCATGAGGGTCTTAACTAATGTGCTAATTAGAACTACTAGTACAATCAAATTATTACAACCGTTCGTATAGTGCTTACTGTACCTAATCTGTCACTTATCTATTCAAAATAGGATTAGTTGATAAATTGTTATGTTAATAAATGAAACCTAAATAAACGTATAATAAAATGGTATAAATTATAAATTGAGGGGATAAAGAGCTACAATTTCGAATCTCTTTATTGTTTATTTGTGCATAAGTGGATGTTTGATATGGGCTACGTAGCTAATAAGTTTACCGTGTTCTGAGATGTTTTCCTTTTGATGCCCAATTTAAATCATAAATAACATAGCCGTAGGTTAATTTATGGTTCTAACGGGGAAAGGTTCTCAAGTGTTTACACAAAATTTGCAATTTCAAATAAACCAATGAATAATAAACAATTACTTCGAAAACTCTTTGCCTAGCGATTATTAATACGATCAATTTATTACTTTGTATTTCGTACTGTCGTTTATTATATTGGATATTTACCAATTTATACTTATGTAAAAATATATACAAAAAAAAAATCGTGAAAAAATAATATCTGTTAATATTATATACGTGTTACTTTTAAGAAAAGGCTTAAAGAACATTTATTACTTATAATGGAAATATTTATTTGGAATAAATTGATTAAAGTAGGCTTTTGTATGTATGTATGTAAGTAGATACTTATATACTTATATATATAGATATATATCTATATATGTAAGCATCTGTATGTATGTATGTAAATATCTATGTATATTTGTATTTATTTATATGTATTATGAAATTACATTATGTTCGCGTTATTTTGCATTGTAATTTTAGTATTTTTCTTTATTTTTTTACTGTTATTATTCAATTATCTCATTATCTCTTATTATTCAAAGCATTTTGTCACTATGTGCAATAAAGAGTTAATAAAATAAATATAATCAGTCGAAGCATTGATTCATATTATTGACACACTTGCCATTTTAATGACAATTGATTAATTGCAGTGTTGTAGAAGTTTCCTGTGCGAGAGTCAGTTCAAGTCGGGAGGAATTCCTATACATTACGGGAGAATAGGAAAAAGCCTTCGTGTAATGAGATGAGACATCAATTTATTCGTTTATTCAGGAACGCATACTAAATGAATGAAAAATCTTCAATTTTCTTTTCGTCTATATTTTGAGCAAAGTCGAGTTTTGGAGTCATCTGGAGAGCAAGACAAAGCTTGCTAGTAAAAAGATCGGTGTAAGAAATACAGCGAAGCAGTACTTCTCTCCGGGGCAACGCTTGTCGGTTTATAAAGCTCCAGTTAGACCTTTACATGGAGTACTGCTCACACCTCTGGGCCGGTGCACCAACTGGACCCTTTTTACTCTGGCCAACGACGCGCTATCCGAAGTGTCGACGATCCCACTCTCACAGGTGGATTACAATCGCTCAGTATCCGTAGAGATGTTTCGTTTCTCAGCGTTTTCTAATGCCTTTATAATGGGGAATGTTCTGAAGAGCCTTTTATTTTGATGCCAACTTTTTACCACTGCATCGCTCGTTATCGTAATGCGGTTCATCCGAACTTCCTTGACATAGAGTCGCAGCGTAGTGCGGTCAAAAAGTCACTTGTACCCAAGGGCGTTGCCAAGGGGGGGCAAGGGAGGGCAGTTACTCGAATTCGAAAAAAATTAGAGATTCGAAAAAAAAATTGTTGTACCTACAATTCATATTTCTCCCATACTCTCTCTTATCTTGCCTCCCCCTGGCCCATTGGCTGGCGATGACTGGCGACGCCCTTGCTTGTACCGCGAACCTGAAAGTTGTGGAATGCACACCCGCAAACCCCATGGTGTTGTAGGTTTCCATGGGCGGCGGTGACCACTTACCATCAAGTGACCCGCTCACTCGTTTGCCATCTTTTCTATAAAAAAATAAATAAAAATAACAACATAGTTTAGAAAAAAATCAAATGCTTAGACGCCAAATACGGTCTATATATTTACGAGTTTACAATTGCAATTCGTAACATGAGATTTTTTCTACGGTACACTTTTGAACAGCGAGTATCGTACCTACTAGGGGGTTTACAGAACGCTAAATAAATATAACACAAGTTGGCTGGAGAACGTAGACGAAACGGATTTTGTCTGAGTGACATTTTACGAGTTTTAGACTTTTGCAAGCTGTTTAAGGTTTATTTTATTTTATTTTTTTCATAGGGTATTCTCGACTCATACCCGTGAGGTCGGCAGGTCGAATCACTGTATTACAACTTAAATAGGAATACCTCAATTATCACTTGTTTGGCGATTAATGATATCAATACCGTAAAAAAAAGCGCGGAACCGGGGAATTAAAAAAAAAGTTACAGGATTACAATCCGCATGGTGGATTATCATTAGACGTGTAGTGTCCGCCGGTTTTAAAATAGCAAGCACTACCTCATCTCTTCCCGTGGATGTCGTAAAAGGCGACTAAAGAATAACAACCGCCACAAATCGTGGTGAACGACACCACCTCTCAAAGAGTGAACTCGCCTGACTCGCTTGAAAGCGCGCAGGGTGGCGTTTTAAAGGCGTTTTAACCCTTATGCACAAGACAATGTGCACGAGGAGGCCCATGTCCCGCAGTGACGTCAAGTGGCTGGTTATGGTAAATATATTCCTAAAATTTATTATGTTATACTTTTATAACTATCATAAATAAAATCTGTGCATAAATTGAATATCTCTAAATAAATAGTTGCACAGGTTTCCAATAACGGTTAATACTGAACATTCAGTGGCCCTGAAATGGGATGTTTCGTGACTAGTAATACGGAAACTGAGTTCAATAACCCTCGAAAAGTTTAAAATATTCCACGAGAAGTGTCAGGATGGTCCGCAAAGTTTTTGCTTGAAATATTGAACCTTTTGATGGATGGATAACTTAATTCATATTAAATATGCTAGTGATATCCACTCGTTTGTAATACACATTATCAATGTCATTAGTAAATCTTTTTTGCTTCTTATTAATAATTATAGACAACATATAAAAGTGTAAGTGTAATTAAATTACCTGCATCATTCTAAGAGATTACTGTATTTCTTTATTTTTTTTTTATGGACGAAGGCGGCAGACGAGCATACAGTCCACCTGATGGTGAGTGGATACTGTCGCCCATGGACACCCGCGATACATGCCAACATTAGTCCAAAATGACAAACGTTGGCACGCCCCTGGATGCGCTGCCTACCTGTGGTATAGAAATGAATTTGGAGAAAGGGTTGGGAAAATAGGGAGGGATAGGATAGGAATGGGCTCTGGCACAGCTCACTTACTACCGGAACACGTACGTACATTGGGGAAATAAGATAAAGCGGGAAATGCAGTACATTTCAAGGTAGTTTTCTGTGAGAGAGGGGTAACGTGGCCAGTCGAGTGCGTCCAGCGGCTGTTGGATTGCAGCGTGCCCCTCATAAATATAATTATGTAATGTAATTATTAATGTTTAGGGTTCTGTTGAACTTTAAAAACACTATAGTTTACGTTTTTATTCTAACCATTACGTACTTAATAAAACATACCTACTAGATTTATTGATTGAGAGTTTCCAACTTTCGTTACTTTTAAAAAATAATTATAAAAAACACGTGATAGAACCAGTTTTGCTGTACTTAATGAAATAAAAACTGTCAAGTCATTTTAGCAAAATCACATACACGCTCAGCAGACGTCCACAATTCAGTCGTCATATCCGGCCTGTCGCGTCACATTACGCGACTGAGGCGCGACGCCATTTACCATTTATTACCGCCACTTATTAGGAAAACTTCGATTGACACCGGTTTTTGTTACGTCAATCACCATTAGATATTATTGGTTTGGGCACGAGGTCCTGCTGATCGTCGACCTATTTACTGGATTTTTATAAATGCTCGGTAATGCACAGTTTTCCTGTTGGTGGCACACTGGAATAAATATAGAAACTTAGAAATGTGTAGCAGTCGTTCGTAGCAGTGCTACGCAATTATGAGAGCACAGCGCCAGCGCTACGATTTGCTACAAGCTCTACGAAAAATGTGCGGATAATTTTCTCTCTTATGTAGAATATGTAGAATAAATGTAAATATTTTTCATAATATACTGGATCCGAATTATTTATTCATTTATATATTATTTATGTACACTTCATTGTTTTAATAAAAAGCGGACTAAATACTATAAAGCATATCTGCCAACTAATTTTGGAGCTGGGAGAAAATGAAATGAACAATAGAATTCTATTCTAGATAGTCCTAGATATTCTTTCTATTGTAAATAGAATTCTAGAATAATAGAAACAAATATTGGAATAAATTAAATACACAAATATAAATGGTAATACATAAAATACGTGTATATGTTGTGAATATCTGTTAGAGTAATTTGGATAAATGAATAAATGTAAAGTTTAATTGTTATAAAACGACACACAGAATAATTAAACACTTGGTTTGAAGTAAAGGAAATTCTAACAAAATATAATTTCTGAGTGTTTACAGAAAAAACTACTTAACTTAAATTAATACTTAAATAAACTTAAATAACCTACTTAAATTAACACAGATGTTTTTGAATGGCGTTTTATAGTGATATTGCGTGTAAAATGTACGTAATAGAGTAAGTGTGTAAAACAATTTATCTTCACAACTAGAATATTTGTACGATAAAAACGATATTAAACCAATATTGGAATAATATTGAGTCAATAATACCGAGGACCGTCAAAATCCTGTTCGGCAGTCGGAACGCTTCGTCTTGATTAATGATAGGTACAATATTTTTCACGTCGAGTAAGCGAGTGGGCGCTCAATAAAAATAGGAAAAAAAAAATGATAGTTATAAATATACAAGTTATAATAATACGAGTATAGTAAAATTGTAAAAGTTTCTTGTTCTAATATTGATGTAGATTTATGAATACGGTTTATTATTATCATATTTTAGTTTTTCTCATTGCGTGACATAAGCGATCAATAGATCAATAAAAACTTCAGTGATTCAGTATCCATTGCTAGATATTTTCTTTTTATGGAAATAAGGCGGCAAACGATCATACAGTCCACCCAATAGTAAGTGGATACTGTCGCCCATGGACACCCGCGATACATGCTAACATCAGTCCAGAATGACAAACATTGGCACGTCCCCGGGTGCGCTGCCTATCTTTGAAGATATAGGAATGGATTTGGAGTAAGGGTTGGGAAGATGTAGAGGGACAGGATGAGAATGTGCTCTGGTATATCTCATTAACTAGTGAAATTCAGGAACATTGGCAAAATGGAATAAAGTGTTAAATTCAGTACATTTCAAGGCAGTGCCGGCTTTACCTAAGGTGCGGGGTATGCGGCGCACACGGGCGCAGGATCTTAGGGGGCGCCGAGCGCCGCTCGCGACGCCTCCAAAGAGCCTGCGTCGCTCGCGGCGCTCTCAAAGACCCTGCGCCCGTGTTCGCGCGCCTATTAGAGATCGCCAGGGTATTGATTGCACCCGGACGCTACATGGGCTAGAGCCGGCACTGTTTCAAGGTAGTCTTCCTCCATGGAAACTCCTCGTGCACATTGTCTCGTCCATGAGGGATGTATGGCATCTAAACGCCACGCTGGCCAAGCGGGTTTGCGAGTCCACTCTTTTAGAGGGGATGTAGTTCCTTAGAGCTTGTGGTCGTGGCTTAGTTTTATCCGTTAGTCGCCTTTTACGCTATGGGAAGAAATAGGGTAGTGCTATTCTATAGCCGGCCGACACCACATAGCACTATAAATGAAACTAAATGTAAAGATATTCTCTAATGTTATGGTACGGGTATTACACATTTTAGATACTACAGTAAATCGGTACTATCGTTAATGAACGTGTATCATGGATACACGTGAATATCCTCAAGAATGACAAACGACGGCACGTTTCCTCATGTGCCTCTATAACCCGAGAAAGGAGTGAACCAGTAACAGTACAAAGTGATGAGATACCGAAAATTTGGAAATTTGCATAAAATATTCCTTGTTTAAAAATAATGCGTATCAGCAAATAACTTTATAGGAAATGTCTCAAGTTTGGCCCATCTATCTTCTTCTATTATTACATATAATAAAAACATAACCGATCGCTGTCTGTACATGGAAGATATATGAGAGAAACTATTATTGGGGGCCTTTATCAACGCAATAGAACTCAAAACAATGATTGTTAGAATTTTTGTCTGTTTATCTGATTGTCTGTGCATTTGTGCGAGCTAATCCTAAGATTAGCGCGCACAAACGCACACGCCGTTTCTAAAAACGGCTTAACCGATTTGGGTGGGGTGCGGTTTTCACTAATATATTGTGGTAAGCTTCACATAAAATTTAGTGTTTGTTTTATTTCAATCAGTTCATAAATAAAAAAGTTATATCAATTTAAAGAATCACGTCGAATAAAGACGGTGTTTATAAACTAAAGTCCACGCGGACGAAGTCGCGGGCAACAGTTAGTCCATAATAAATTCAGCTGTCATTTCAATGTTCTCTATTACTTGTAGTTATTTTTCTATAGATAAAGGCGACAGACGAGCATACAGTCCACCCGATGATAAGTGGATACTGTCGTTCATAGACATCCGCGGTATATGCCAACATTAGTACAGAATGACAAACGTTGGCACGCGCCCGGATGCGCTGCTGCCTACCTATGCAGATTAAAGAATGAATTGGAAGAAATGTTGGGAAAATGGGGAGGGATAGGGTAGAATGGGATGGAAATGGGCTCTGGCATATTTCACTCACTACCGAAACACGTATATACATTATCCTACGATAAAGTAGGAAATGCAGTACATTTCAAGGTAGTCTTCTGTGAGACAGGGGTAACGTGGCAGGTCGAGTACGCCCAGTGGCTGTGGGAATACAGAATGCACTCTCCCCCTACCAAAAAGGTCAGAGATCTATACTGCCCTCATGCACAGAGATGAAAATACATTAATAACATTTTTAACGGTAGCGTACTCGGAATTTAAAAATAAACAAAGTGACTAAACAATGGCTATTCTTTTTGTTTTATCCATACTCCAAGATTCCAGCTTTTTTTTTTTTTTTTATTTATTTATTTATGTAATCTACAGCCTTTTATGTAACTTATGTTGTTTAACAATTATGTTGCCAATGCTAATGGCCAATACAGATTACACTGACATTAAGTACAGTATTTAGTAGATTGTGGGCAAGTAAAGGATGATTCTTTATTATTAATAATGTTTGCGTTGGTGTGTCCGTTTGTGTGTGTTGTGTGTGAGTTTGTACCCAGTGTGAGGGTGTGTAGTGTGTGTGTGTATTTGATTAAGATGAACTTTAAAATATTTGTGAGGAAATGGGTTTCAGGAGATATTATAATGATTTCGATGCTTTTTTATGATTTCCGTTTTTAATTTTTTCTTACTTAATAAAAATATATCAAGGTCTGCGTAATATGTATTGTAATTCTGCAGAATGCGAGAAAGGACTGAATTTTGGGCGTACCTTGTTTTGACCAGAGGAACATCAAACAACTCGGTGTGCCTAGTACGGCTAGTTGGCGCCCGTAAGGACACTTCGGTCAGTAGCTGGGGACAGTCGACTTCGCCTGACCATAAAGCGCGCAAAAGCAAAATTCCATGTTGACGACGCCTAAGCTCCAATGGGTCAACATGGAAGAATTTACAGTTAGTTAGATAACAATCAACTGATTTATTATCTTTAAAACATAAGAATTTTATAAATTGTTTTTGAACATGTTCTACTGAGTCTATATAGGTTAAATATTGAGGTGACCAAATGCTACAAGCATACTCAAGTGTAGTACGCACATAAGTGAAATAAAGTGCCTTTATGCAGTCAAGGTCCCTAAAGGGTTTACAGACACGTTTGACAAACCCTAGCTGCTTGTATGCTTTATTACAAATTAAATTAATATGCTCTGCCAATTTCATCTTGGAATCCAAACGAACACCGAGATCCCTAATAGAATTAACGGATTCAATGACTGTGTTGTTTATTTTATATTGATAAGAAATAGGTTTAGTTTTCCGTGTAAAACTTACTTGGACACATTTCTTAACGTTCACAGTTATTCTATTTCTTTCATAGTACTTTGCTAGGTTATCTAGATCATTTTGTATTAATAAGCAGTCATTGATCGTTTTGATATTTAAATAAATCTTTTTATCATCGGCGAACATCAGAAACTTGGAATATTCAAAGCAGGTATATATATCGAAAAGGTAGGCATTATAGAGAAGAGGTCCTAAAATTGAACCCTGTGGAACTCCTGAGGATACATGAACATAATCACTACATGAGCTCCCGATCCTAACCGCCTGTCTTCTATTAGTGACGTAGGATAAGAACCATCGATGCAGGTTTCCGCGAATTCCAAGAACATGAAGCTTTTGGAGCAATATAATGTGATCCACTCGATCAAATGCCTTCTCGAAATCCGTGTAGATCGCATCGACCTGATGACCCCCATCCATGTTTTGATAAATATAGTTTGTAAACAGCGCTAAATTGGTTACCGTCGAACGTCCCTTCATGAAACCATGTTGTTGATCTGGTATTGACCTAGCTATTAAGGGATACACACTCGTCTTAATTATTTTTTCAAAAACTTTGGCTGGAACATTAAGGATTGATATGGGACGATAATGCTCCATTCTACTTTTAGATCCATTTTTATGTATAGGAACAATTAAAGCTTCTTTCCAAATAGAAGGGAATGCTTGATGAGTATTGATTGATTTGTTAAATATTATTGAAAGAGGCTTAGCGAGGCTGGAAGCGCAATTTTTATAAAAAAATGCTGGGATTTTGTCACTCCCAGGACCCTTGTTGGGATCTAGTTGGATCAGAAATTTATATACTATAGATTCAGATATAATTAAATCATGTATAGTATCTGGGTGGTTAACATCAGGCAAATTCACCCTAGTACGTGAGGGATCAGACTTCATGAACACGCTTTCAAAGAAACTATTAAATCCGGAACAAATTCCATCTATATTATTGTATGTTTCGTTCCCGAGTGTCATAATATTTGGATAACCGGTATCATTTTTACGCAAAGTTTTTAGATAGGACCATAAATATTTTGGGTTGTTTTTCAATGAGGTTTGAATTTTGTCAATATGGTTTTTGTAGCATTTTTGCTGTAACATTTTTTGTCTAGCGCGTAAAATCGAGAATTCGTCGTAATCCCTTGGATTTTTATATTTTTTCCACCGACGATGAGCAAGAAATTTATCGCGTACAACATGTATTAAAGATTTAGAATACCAATCAGGAAATAATGTATCTTTTTGTTTAGTTTTAATTGGAATTAGCTGATGAATAACCTCATTAACCTTTGAGTAAAATTTATTAACTAAATCATCTATAGATACGCCCACTAATGTCGTCACCCAGTCTACATTTCCCATATAGGCATTAATCCTTCCGTAGTCACCCCTATAAAAATTATAGTTAGCAATTGGTTTCTGATTAATAGTAGGTATCATCACATCAGACGCGTCAATTAGCAAGGGGGGGTGATATATATCTTCTTGCACAAGTCCCCGTTCACCACGACATATATCCAACGAGAGGTCACTGAAAATTAGATCTAAAACATTATTACTAGCATTTGCTATTGCGTTATGTTGCGTGAGACCCACTAAGCTACATGTATTGACAAAATCAACCGCAGTATTTTGCAAATCAATTGTACCCTGTTTTAAATAAATAGGTCCCGATGGCGTCCAGTCAATTAGAGCAAGGTTAAAGTCACCCACCAATATAAAATGGTCGTCCGGGTGTGACGTCACAATCGCCGCAACAGTGCAAGTCCAGGTTTGCAAACGAGTCAGTTGAAGAGAATCTGGGGGAATATAGACGATTCCTATGTGCAAATTAGCTTTTGCGTTTAAAGACCGTGAAGAAATGGTTATCCAAACACACTCGACATTACTACAAGCCCAATCGACTCTTTCCCGTGCACGAAGAGAAAGCGAAGCACAGATCATGACACCGCCACCAATTTTCTTGGAAGATGTGGACCCACTGCGGTCACAGCGGAAAGAATCATACCTACTGTCACAGACTTCACCCCTGTAAATACTATCGTTCAGCCATGTTTCAGATAGTAGAATAATATCATAGTTATTTAATAGAATGTTTTGTCGTAAAATATTT
Source organism: Sesia apiformis (assembly GCA_914767545.1). Classification (NCBI taxonomy): domain Eukaryota; kingdom Metazoa; phylum Arthropoda; class Insecta; order Lepidoptera; family Sesiidae; genus Sesia; species Sesia apiformis. The sequence continues at coordinate 5,628,468 of OU611950.1, read as the reverse complement.
GTCTTTGTTCGCAGACCTCGTACATTTTGGTAAAAAAGTTGCAAGGATTTTGGCATCAGATATTCAAAAATATGTAATATATTTTAATGACAAGGATATATGGGGAGTTACTTAGGGAGTTATGTATGAATTTATGTATGTGGTTGTATATGTGTGTATGTGTAATGTGGTATGTGTTAAAATAGTGCAATAAAAGTTAAAGAGATCAATCTAAACCAACTCAACTAAATCAATTTATCAAGGTCCTTAGAAGATCTTATAGTTACGACCGGGGATTCTTCGTTTCTTCTTACAAAAATACTACAATTGCGAATCCAGACGTATTTGAAAGCCTTGTCACGTGCACGAGACTTTACTTCCTTCAACAATTGCTTATTCTCTGGAGTGAGGTGCTCGTTGACAAAGAATCTTCGAGGAGGTCCGCCCAGTCCAAGATCTGTCGTAGAGATGCCTTTGATTTTACGTATTCCGGACAGAATCTGATCCTTGATAATACGATTCTTAAGTTTAGCGACTATAGCTTTCGGGTGACCAGGTCGGTTACGCATGGGCTGTACACGACTTGCGAAATCTACAGCCTCTGGGGTTATGTTGACCCCTACGTGTTTCGCTATCTTTACGACAAGATCCACAGGGGTTGCAGCTGCTGTTTCCGGAAGGCCAACGATTTCTAAATTTGTGAGTCTCGCCCACTGTTGCTGTTTCGATATTTGATCGCGAAGGTCAGATATCGTGTTATCGGATTCAGCGGCGCCTCTTTGAAGTATTTCGAACTCAGCTTTCAATTTGTCGTAGTTAGAGTGCAATTGGAGGTGTGCATCCTGCATATGCTTGACACTATCAGAAAGACGGCTGATTTCCCTTTTCAGCTCCGTCGTTATGGCTGATTTGAGTTCATTTATAATTTCATCCTTCATCACTCTCAACTTGCCATCCAGTAATGTTTCGAATTGATTTAGCAGATTCGACTGGGCAGCAGATTCGGTTTCGCTCTGGGAGGAAGGTGTAATACTGACTGTTGGTACCTCAGAGGTGGAGGTGGAGCCGTCCGCCTCTAGAACTTGTTCCGCAACGTCACCTTGTAACGCTAAGGAGCTACACGAAGTTAGTTGCTGCGGATTCTTTGTACCACGCACAGGTGTGTTATTGTTATCACCTCGTCTTGGAAGAGCAGCAACACAATTTGGACATCTCCAGTGTGACCTATGTGCCGCCGGAGAGTAGTTGACACATTCAGTGTGGAAGAAATGCTGACAGTTAGAGCACTTTATTCTCTTTTGAGTGACCAGGACAGTCCCCTTACAGCCACCACATTGACCCACCATAATGTAATTCGATAAAACATTCAACACCGGGTTATCGGTTATCGGTGGAGTCGCTTCTCAACACATAAGTGTTAGTCGAACTTCGCGGGTAGACATATATTATTATTATGCAGAGAAATAGAAATGTATTTTATTTCTATACTATTAATTTTGGGGGTATTAATTTTAAAAAAATGGTGACCCTATTAGTGTATGATGATCAGCCACTTTGATAGGTAACAGCTGACTAGTAAAGTTTAGGAATTTTGTTGTTACCATATTTGTCACTAATTGGAGGGTATTCTTGAAACAATCTTGAATCACAATTGAAGTTTAACACTGGTTTTAAAGTATTTATAAAGGTTCTGGATCGGAGATTTTTGTTTAAATTACAAGCACATCGAATCCGGTATGGATTAGGACAATCCGCCTCCAAAAACAAACACTTGCACCACACTTTTTACATTTGTTTACGAGAGCGTATCATACACGCGTTGACGTATAACGTATATTAACAGGCATAATGATTTTAATTTATGAAAATTATACCAACATTTTTTGCATTTTCTCAAATGTGATCAGAATGCACTTGTGCCGTTTTTCTAAGGACGGCAGTATAGATACCGGAAGTGCAAATAAATTTTACAAAATTCTAAGTACATTTACCGAAAAATATGCAGCAGATACTGCGATAATTACGGTAATCGTATTTTGTATTGAATTAGAGTAAAGGTTAAATTTCTAATTACATTTGCTAAATAAATTAGAGAGGAAGATATATAACTTTTAAATTATTGATGAAGGTTTTCTTCATAAGTTGGCAACCCTAAATAACAAAGTAGAATATGTCGCTTGCAATAAATCACAATTTACAATAATTATGAGATATTGTCGCTGTTTCTACACTACATCTCTACAATAAGTATTTTACACCCAAACATGACGATATGTGATATACAAGGCGTATCGTCTTGTTTGGCAATTTTAAATTCTGTATAAATATATTGTTGTATTAAATAAACGATAGTGTAGTTATAATTAGATTCTGTGGGAATCTACATATAATAATTAAAAAGAAGTACATAAAAAGTGGTCTAAATTTTGGCTCCACACATAACTATGTGCCGTGTCATAACTTGTGTCATACTTATGTCATAAGCATAGTTATAACTTATGTGACATAAGTTATAACTATGCTAAGTTTTATTAAAATGTTTTTTGCGTGATAAGCGTTAAGACAAACCGATAGACGGAGAGATTGAGAGGCGGACAGACAGACGCTCTAAAAATTAAAAAATCCAGAGGTTGGCATTTTGAGCTCTGTATAAATCAAACTTTAAACTGCAGTAACCTTTTCAAAAAATATTAGATGTACAGACACGGCTTTGTTACCATTTAATATGTATAGATTTTAATTTATGAATTAATTTTCCATATTAACGCAACTTATTGAAGTGCACTCTATCATAGCCTTATGAACTCTATCAACCTTATGAACATAGCCTTCTTCATAACTTTTACATAACCATATGAAAAACGCGTAAGCGCAGTAAAGTGAAATTGCAAAGTGAAATTACCACAGGTTTTATCATAAGTGGAGCTTTAAAACTCCTGACAGCTATAAAGGTTTATTGAACATAATTTCCATTCCGCTCACATATAAAAAGTTTATGTTCATTGCATCTATGCTTTTTCTACTTTACAGTTGTCTCGCTTAACGACCGGGTTTTTCTTAATAGGCTTACTCTAGCTTCTGTGGTTTTATTTAGGTGAACATGACGTCTTAGGTATATTAAGTTTGATTTATATTTTAATGCCAGCAGTGCCAGCGACTTCGTTCACGTAAACTTTAGAGTGATTCGCGTGGGAACTCTATAATGGATCCGGATAAAAAGTATCCTGAATGTTGATCCGGCACGTGAGATGTCAAGTTTCATTAAAATCCTTCCAGTAGCTTTTGCGTGATGCGCGTTAGGACAGTCAGACAAAAATACTAACAATTGTTGTTAGTATTTAAAGTATGAAATTGCCGATTTGTACTGAAAAATTTAAAACTCGTGTTTTTCTAAAATGTAACATATTTATTTAATCAAAATATTTACCCTCATTATCTATACATTGTTGCCATCTAATCGGAAGTTCATTTATGCCTTTGCGATAGAACTCTGGGGATGTAGATTCGACAAACTGTGTGAAAGCATTTTGTACTGCCTCTTGGGGAAGAAAATTTTTTACCACGTCGAAAATTGTCCAAATCACGAAAAAAATGGTAGTCCGTTGGAGCAAGGTCTGGCGAGTACGGAGGATGACGTATGGTTTCTAACTGCTGCAGTTAGAAACCATACGTCATCCTCCTGTAGTCATACGTAGTCGTCGTCATACGTCGTCGTCAGCTCCTGTAGAGTTACAACGGTTTCTCGTGCAGTGTGAGGTCTTGCGTTATCATGGAGCAATAATGGTGAAGATCGAATCACGAGTCGCGGCTGTTTCACTGCTATTTTCGCCATCATTGTTCGAAGTTCGGCACAGTAAACATCTGCTGTTATTGCTTGACCAGACCTGAGAAAGCTATAGTGAATAACACCATGAATAGACCACCAAACAGTTACCATTACCTTTTTATTGGTAAGCTTTGCCTTAGGGCACTGTTGCGGCGTTTGACCTGGGGTCAGCCATTGCATTTTTCGCTTTCGGTTATCGTAAAGAATCCACTTTTCGTCACATGTCACAATTCGATCCAATATTCCTTCATTTCTGTACCGATTCTACCGATTCAACAAGGCAATGCAAGTTTCAACACGCGTTTCTTTCTGCAGATCAGTCAAATCATGAGGCACCCATTTTTCATATTTTTTTATCTTATTGATTTGATGCAAATGAGTCAATATTGTAGGTAAGGTAACGTTAAACCATGCCGCTAATTCCTGGGTAGTTTGACTCGGATCGGCTTCCACCATCTCCTTCAATTCAGCGTTATTCACCTGTGTGGACGGTCTTCCACGTGGTTCGTTCTTCAAGTGGAAGTTTCCATTACGAAAGCGTTTAAACCAAATACGCACGGTTCGTTCATTAGCAGTCTCCTCTCCAAACGCAGCATTGATATTGCGAGCCGTTTCTGCCGCGTTAGTTCCTCGTCGGAACTCGTATTCAAAGATTACTCGGATTTTCGAAGTATCCATCTTTCCCGTCTAAGCTGAATAAAAAAAACAATTGAAAGTCGAAAATCGAATGTTGCACATTTTTAAAAACAAGAACCTCATGGGTATCATGTGAAAAAAGTTTCACTCGAAAATCTCACACCATGAAGGTTTTATGTCAATTCAAAGTATCTATTACTATAAAACGGCAATTTCATACTTTAACCCCTATTATATTCATAGCGTACCTACACTGGAGTTATTTTGTTCAAAAAATATTTTATCTTATTATATGTTTTTGTTTTTATAGTGAAGGTGGCAGACGGACATGCGGTCCACGTGATGGTAAGTGGCTACCGCCGCCCATGGACACCTGCAACACCAGGGGATATGCGGGTGTGCTGCCGGCCTTGTAAAATCCTATTTACAGTAAATATGTACATATTTTAAGATTATATATTATGTTTTATTTATAATATAAGAGCTGATGTTGCCACTTCCTTAGCGTAAACGGTGCAGGCTTAATTGATAACAATACAGAAATCTAAAGCACCTCGAAGTCATCTCGTATCGGCCAATGTAACGGAGACCTAACGTGTGTTTTGATGATATATAATCTTGCGTCTTCACCGTCTTCTTTTGTGAACCTGAAAAAAAAGCGTAAAAAGTTATTCAGCCCTGTCACACACTTTCACACATAAATAGTCTTGAATAATTTTGAATAACATGAGCCCCTTGGCTCGGCGAAAAATAACATGATAAATTTAATATTGTGTAGAAAGCGTATTAACTCAAAAGGGAAATGTTTGTATTGTATATGTATATGTTGTATTGTATATACCATTTGTATTGTATACGGTATATACCTGAAACCATTTAATTCTGGTTCTTATTTGTAATACTTTAAGGTGCCTATATCGTTTCCGATTTGTTGTCGACTGTACTACTCGTATATTCATTAACATATGAGAAATGTTTAAAACAACATGAAGCTTATAAGTCGATAAATTGGTATGATCGCTAACACGTCAATCTATACCAATTTGTACCTTAGTAGCTAATAGTAAGAGCTACTCGTAGAATTGAGTACTGCACTTCTTCAGATATTGTTTAACTTACCGCACCACACTAGTGTAATTATTAGCTACTAATGATATAGAATTGAAAAAAATAGTCGTTAGTCGAAAAGTAAATATTGGTCGTCCAAAAGTAAGCGTCTATAACTACTAATTACTTCGCGACTAACGACTAATATTTTTCATCCTGATTGAGCTAGTCCACCAACGATTACTCAAAATTAATGTGAATACGACTATTTTTTCAATACCACAGATTCAGACTTTTTTAAGTTTTCTGACTATTTATAGTCGAATAATTAAACGATTAATTTCATTTGATTAATGCCAACACTAAACCATACCATAAGCATGTGTATTTCTATTACCGGCCATAGCCACTTTATGATGGATGTCATTCGAGAGGCAATGAATTTGTTTGTTTAGTGTATATTTATATTTACACATTTAAGTACTTCTTTTACATAGTCGATATGTCACCATCAAGACCGAATTGTAATGTATGTAGAGACTCGATATCACCACTGGGTGGCCCTGAAGGGTTTCGATTCACGGACGAAAAGTTCCCAACGCAACCCAGGGAGCGAACTCGAGTTTTTTGCTCCTCATATGAACCGATCCCAATGGTTAGCAACAAACTTTCTCCAACTGGGAACTTGGACCCCAAGTTTGGGAATTTGCGGGATAAACAATGTAAGTTGGACGTATTATTATTTGGAAACTTTAATGTGACATATTTGGGATGGGCGTGAAATAAAGTTACGAGAAGTAATTTAGAGCCATGGAGAATTTTTATATTGGTAAAAGTGCATTATTTTTAGGAGTAAGTTTTTTAATCTTTTGTAAAGAATTACTGCTGCATGTCAACATTCATGTGGGAAATTATATTACAGCAAAATAATATAATACTAAATATAATTTACACAACACTAGAACAAAACTTTTGACACCATTCTTATATATATAAGTATTCCTTTCTTGTAATCTCTGGTGGTTGCCAAACTAGGCAGGGCTCTTAGGGACTATATCTTAGGGATCATCACAAGTGATGTGACAGAGTAATTTTTAAGTCAGACAGATACGAATTTATAAGATAGTAGTATTTATACTACAAAGAAATGAATGAATATATGAAGAAATGAATATATGTATTATAAATGTTTACGCATACAAGCAAAATTAATATACAACCAAAATGAAATAAATTTTAATGATAACGACGACAATTTCACAAATTTAAATTTAGTCATAATTTACTGGCAGTATCCACGAATATATTATATATAGTAGCTATGTTGTAAAAAGTCCTATTGGTAAGGCATCTAGCATACTAGCGCTAAACAGATGCATTGTGCTATATAATGGTGAGTCTGAGGTGACCAGTGCAGTGCTAACGCTCAGCCAAGTCGCTTTGAAAGTACTTATAAGCTTTTTTTAAAAATAACGCACACTACGTCCCTGTGAGTCGAGGATCACGATACCGAATGAAATGTATGCCCGGGATTGAAACGACATTGATGAATGAATTGACATTTGAACATAGGGCCTTTCACTTGGCAGCCAATATTAGGAAACCTTTTTTGAAGATTAAGTAATTCTAAGTTTCCAACTTAGGTTCATGCAGAGTTAACATTATCGCAAAGAGATATCATAAAGCTGTTCACAGAAAGATAAAAAGTTCCAGCGCTGAACCTAACAAAGGAAACGTGGATGATACCGATATATCGGTGACATATCAACTTGAGGCTTAAGATACAAAGGTTGTTTATCGTGCAACCGAAGAACGATGGCCGTGGGCAGAAGTGATTGGAGAACACACTTGAGGCCCGTGTCGTAATGAGATGTAAGCTAAACAAGACTGCATATTTCTGTTTCAAGTTATTTAGAACCCTGTTTTGTATTTTGCATCTTATATTTATGGTATAGAGTTCTTTCGTGTCTTATATAGGATTTTTTGTATAAAGGGCATCAATAGAGCGGTTGGATCACTTAAGAAACAGTGTAATTCTATCCCTCGATGTCCGCCAAGCATGGACTGGACATCAGGGGGTTGCGAGTGCGTACACTGCCGGTCTTAAGAAGACTTCCTCTTATGAAGTACTGGCCCAACCCTTCCCAAGATATTTATTATTTTATTAATTATCATTTGATTTTTATTTATTTTATTTACTCTTTTTGCACTATATTGTGCATAGACGTACTTAATGCCTTCAGGCATTCCCTCTCTATCAACTCTCTACCATCAAATTAAAGGCGTAGATATTACAACAGAGAGAGCTTAATTCAATTGTATATAAATAATCTAGTTACATAACAAAATATATAAATATACGAGTACATACCTACTAAATAAATTCAATGTTAACGATATACATATTAGTAAAAATAATATAAATATAATATATATACTTACAATACATATAAACATATAATTAATTATATATAGCGAATAAATGAAAAATATCATTACCTTTGTAGGTATTAATGGAGCACTTTAGAATAAATTAAGCTAAAAGATTTTCTATCAACATATTTTGTATAATTATATTTTCAAATATTTACTAAGGTTTTCGTTTTTATAAGAAGCCGCATTTAAAATACGGAGTTATAGATTTTTATACATCTCAAGTAATGTTGAACCTCGTGTCGGTTCAATAGTCAAACTGTTGAAGGTGAGATCATTCATAGATTTGTATCATTCATAGATATCATTTGGTTGAGAGTGAGATGGATGTGAAGGCATATTTCGACCTGAAAAATGAATTTTCCGCATAGATCCCATTCTTATTCAGGTATTTGCGTTGGATATTGAGTTCAACGTACAGAAAACGTGGCGTGGGACGCCACCTGGCCAAGTGGACTGAGACGACTTGAAGAAAGTCGCTGGTAGCGGTGGAGATGAGCAGAGGATTGCATATGGTGGAGAGACACAGACTGATTGGTATGTTTTCGAGTCTAATATTGCGTGTTACCAAAAAGTCAGAAAGTATTAATTAAAATTGTTTTGCTGTTTCCTCTACAATATACGGAAAGTATGATAAACTAACACTAATAATAGGTGGAATTTCATTCACAATTTGATAATTTACTTATAAAAGTGTGCAACTACATGTAAGTTCAAGTTTGGTGGGACCTGAGAACTTGATTGGTTCTGCTCACGCGATCGCTATTTACCCCGAATGTTGTAACAACAATCGATGTGAACTCGACGTTTTTACCCCAGACTGAACGGAGGTTATGTATGTGTTTGGGGTAAAAGAATGTGATTTGTGTAATTCTTTGTGTATGTGTTATAGACACTTTTATTTAAATAAATATCTTTTTATTTAACGGTTTTATGTAAACATTTAATCATATTTTCGGACGAGTTCTTAGATCGTTGTTGTAGTTCCACCTCACCAGGCTACGCGAGAGTAAGTGACTTAAGCTAGAATTAATGTATTATGTCAATTTATGTCGAAACGAAGATATTTGACAAAGAACTACAGTTGTTGACATAGTTCATAGAATCAGAATACTGATAGGCAGTGGGCAGGCCATGTCTGTCGCGGGATCGACAATCATCAATAGGGTAGGTCTTTGAATGGAGACCATGTATCGGGACGTAGCGTGGGACGTCGGTTCACTGAGGACTTAAAAAATCGCATGTGGTGGCTGGATGAGAAGAGTGGGAGATCATGTGTGGTGGCGCGCCTCAGGAAAGATTATATCCAGAAGTGGAGAGACAATCTGTTTGTAAAGCACAGTCGTTAGGTATCCATGTTCGTTATCACGACTTTTAGTCTATACCTTTCTTACAGATATCTGTTCGTACAGATTACTACAGATCTCGTGTGGTCGTGTGGTGTGGTGTAGGCAATTATGTAGATAATTACGTAATTACATACATTGATAAGATCTTATACGTATTATTTTTGATATTATTATCTGTTTTCTCCATATCACCCAAAGGTAGCCCGAAAAAGATCGCATTGGCGATAAGGAAGCCTATTGTACTTTTCGTGTTACTTATTTAAATTGTCTTTTTGCAATATGTATTGTGGTATACAATAGAGAGTTTATCTATCTATTATACAGGGAGACTTTTATTTTTGTACTTATTTACTTATAAGAGGTAAACTCAAAAAGTACTGAAGCGATTTTGAAAATTCTTACATTTTTAGAAAGCTAAACTAATGCAGATGGAGATATGTTTAGGTTCCCTATGGAATCGTTATGTTAACTTTTTTTATAGAAAGAAGGTGGCAGATGATCAGACTGTCTACCTGGTGTTAAGTGGATAGTGTCGTTCATGGTTATCCGCGATACATTCCTAAATCACTTCAAAATGACAAACGTTGGTACGCTCCCGGATGCGTTGTGGGATGGGAATGGGATCAGCGGAACTAGCGCAGGTCGCTCGTATAGGAGAAAATGCGACATGGCACATCCATACTATGTTAAAAATAACGATTCCGAACCACTGAGTTACTACTTAAGTAGTTTCTGGGTTTCTGAGTTACTCAAAAATCTATGTGCGCTATAAATACCATCGCTATCATAGCTTCCAATACTAAATACCTTCCTACGATAGTCCTTAGTAAATACGGAGTCTGTAAAGTTTGTCATGCGGAAATGTGGTTTGTGTTTCGTTGCACCAATTAACAGTGCAGCCGCGTGATACTTAGCGTACCAATGGACTAATTACCAATTATTTTGTATGTATTAATTTGACAATTCCATTGTTTGTTGTTGCATTATTAATTTGAAACCGCTAATAAACAAACACAAGATTTTTATTTTAGACTACAATAAAAACATATCACGGAAACAAACATTTCTAATAATCGAAAATGCAAGTTCGGTGCGGATTGGACCATAGCATATCATCAGCTCGTCATCAGCATATCTTAGTATAAAGGCTCGTCACCACACACGGTTTCCGACTTTTCCCATCCAATCACCACCGGCGAACGTCATCAAGTCGTCGGTCCACATGATCGGAGGGTGTCTCACACTGCGCTTCACGGTACGTGGCCTCTATTCGAAGACTTGGTTACCGCATCAGTTACATAAAGTAGCAAATATAACCTGTCTATTGCTACTTCAGTATGTTGATTCTATGAGTTATGTCAACTTTGACCTTACCGAATCTCTTCGTTGAGGATTTTATTCCGTAAGCAAACTCCATACCACAGAATTTTCTTTTTGTTTTAAAATAAACGGGTTTCCTTACTATGTCTTTCTTCACCGGAAATCAGTGAGGCCAGTCAATTATTGAATTGAAAAAATTGTACAAGTACAATTGAAACTTAGGGGCTCCGGCCTTATAAATGTGAATTGTGAATCCCATTCTTATCAATATCAGTTTATATATCGATAAATGAATATTGAAATCAATTTCTCACAAACTTTTCTGACGAAATATTTCAACTAAGTTTGAAATTCATTCGCTCGCTAGCACAAGTACCCGTACTTAGCAAACATGAAAGATCAACCGCATTCTACTTTTAGCACGAACTACTACTCACTACTCATCCAGTACCTTTTAAAATAATTGAAAGGTTCTCCTACAAGCGATATTAACTGAAGTAATTGTAGCTATAGGATGTAGATGTTATCTTGGTAACACAAATTAATATAAGTACGGCGTGGGTATTGGAAATTGTTTTGTGTCTACTGGTGGTAAACTTTTTTATTTTAGAAACACTTTCACTGTTGACTTTCGTTAACCCCCAATACAGAAGGAGGGGTTTTATAAATATGATGCGTATGCTTGTCACCCTGTGGCTTCATATGATCGAAACGGATGGTTGGATTTTTATGTTGTGTTTATGTGCGCTAACATTTTTAAGGCATTGTCCTGCTAGCAGCGCGCCGTGTTGAGCGTTGTGGCGCGGCGCGTCGCCGCGAGAACGCGTTGTCCTACGTGGGTGTCGTGGGCGCGTGATTGTCGTCAGTAGTATTCCAATTAATTCATTTTATTTTTTTATTTTATACGGAACACATTCCCTAGCAGCGACACACAGAACTTATACTTGCCAATGACATTTGCTTCTATTTCCTAATTTCAATCAGTATCAATATCAATCAATATACGAATACATATTATGTACATATTGAAAAAACATGGATATCAATGTTATTACAGTTAATGAACATTACGTTGAAAATGCCTGAATATTTTAAGTTCGTTAAAATATTATGATACATTCAATCCATTGTTAATACCCAACTTCTAACGTGAGTAGCAGTTACAATTTGTATCTACTTACATATAACAACAGGTCAAAGGGTCAATGAGTAAAGGTAAGGAAGGTCGCTCTACCATCTGGTTATATTTAGGATGGCTTAACTCAATTATCTTGTAAATACAACGTGTGTCCTGGATGATAAATAAAATTGAGATAAATTACCCCCAGTATATTCATTTATGTACACTATTTTTATGTTTACATTTTGTGTAATGCAGGTACATTAGTAGAGGTGTGTGTACGGGATATGTCCTGGGCTACATCCAGGAGTGAAGAGACATGGGCTGATGGTATGGTATGGTGTGTATGGGCGCGTAAAATAAATGAGGAGAGTCTTATATTACGTGGTTATTGATTGAGCATCATCTACCATAAAATACCGTAACTATCGTAAAATACGGAATTACTGGTATACATAGTATATTTATATTCTACATCCGCACCTCCCGTCACAGAAGTGCGCTCTATCCGCATTTCTTCGATGCGGAGGTGTCGCGCACTGTTCGGCCCAAAATCGTTTTATACCGCGAACCCGTAGGCTCTGGAACGAACTGCCTCAAGAGGTCTTTCCATTACGCTACGATATGTTCTTCAAGAAAGCTGTGAATAAGTTTTTGCAAGGTCGGCGGCCTCACCCGCATACCGTCTGGTGTTGCAGGTGTCCATGGGCGGCGGTGACACTTACCATCACGTGGGACTGCTTACTCGTCCGCTTACGTCTCTATAAAAAAGCTAGGTACATTACAATTAAATTAACTTGTAATAGGTGTACTCGTATTACCAACATCAACAGAGCTAAATGGATTTTTGTGCAGAGTATAGTAGTTCTGTGCGAAGAATATTTATTTATTTACTTATTTGGAAAACTTGCGATCTAAAGTATATTGGTTAGTGAAATTAGGTATATTTCATTAAATATATCGTACCAATATATATAGTAGGTTTATAGCTCAATTTACAAGTTTTCACCTTCAATTAATATAGTAAATAGATTGATATTCCAGGCAAGCGAATTAACAATCCACTTAAAAATAGTGGCACTAAACAACTTTTAACGGTTTAAATCGCGTATATTTGACATGATTTATATCCCGACGTTTCGAACACTTTGCAGTGGACGTGGTCACGGGGTGACTAATTGATTTTATTTGTCACTTGAGTTATTAAGAAATTATTACTACCGTCTGAAAGCTTATTACTTCGTCTGAAAGAAATTATTACTATTATTGCAGTGACCACGTCCACTCAACGGCGGATCCAGGGGGGGGGGGGTCATGGGGGTCATGACCCCCCCCCCGAGCTGGTTCCAGGACTTAGGTGAACTACTAATTGAACGTAATGATTTTATTTATATATTTTGTCACCTTACAGATTTTATGTAACTACATACCTTCAATATTTAATTAATTTAATATAATAATATAATAACTTTGTATGATGGCAAACGTTTGGGAACGAACGCATCGAAAATTTGAATTTTACCGCGCCACACTTGCGCGCGCTTGTCGACTACGTATAATAAAATACGTACGTATAAAAACTATAATATTTTGTGGCCATCAAAATATATCGTTACGTGGCCATCGCGACGATGGTAAATTGCTGAACTATGACAGTGTAGTAGCCGATGAAGGGAATTTTAGAGCCCTTTTAAAATTCCGTATTGATTCTGGCGATATTGCATTGCAGCAACATTTAGAATCTTCAAATTCCAACGCCACGTACATCAGCAAGACTGTACAAAATGAGTTGATAGATGTTTGCGCAGAAATCATCCAGGAAAACATTTTACAGAATGTGCGGGAAGCTAAATATTTTTCAATTTTGTTCGATGAAACAACAGATATATCACATATCTCACAGCTGAGCCTATCATTCCGATATTTGCATGATAGTATTATTAAGGAACATTTTGTGACTTTTTGTGATACCTACGATGCTCTTAGACGTGAAGACAACAATTCAGGTGACATAGAGCCTCGATTGACAGGTGTAGCATTGGCGAAAATCGTTGAAAATCTGTATACCAAATTTAACTTAGATTTATCTTGGTGTGTGGGTATTGGAACTGACAGCTGCTCGGTTATGGCATCAGATACAAAAGGTGCAGTGCAAGAATTGATGAAAATAGCCATTCATGCTAAACGTTGCCCGTGCAACAACCATGTGCTCAATAACTCATTGGCAAGATCATCCAAAGTAGTTTCCTGTCGCAATACATCTGGCACAATGAGAAAAGTTGTAGCATTTGCCAATGCATCCGCTAAGAGGCATGAAATTTTTAAAATAGAACTCGGAGCTGCCATGCTAGGTATTTGTGAGACACGTTGGGTAGAGAGGCATGATGGGCATCTTCAATTTCAAGGAGACAACTTAGTCAAAATTTGTAGCGCTCTGGAGAAGATTTCTGCTTGGCAAGACAATAAAACTGCCAATGATGCGCATTGCTTGCTGCAAACATTGCGCAGTTCTGACTTTATTATATCCTCCATAGGGTGCTTCTTATTTGGGCAAAAAAAATTTTTTTTTATATATATCGCGCGTCACCTTTTTATTTTGATCTAAGATACAAAAAACATTTACATTATTTTTTTTGCATTTTTAAAATAATATTTAGGAGTCGCTACCAACAGATGAAAAAAAAAAAATTATATTTTTGAAATATTTTGTATTCATTTACAAAATGGATAATGTTACACAAATCGAACCACTTTTACGAAAAAAGCTAAGTACTTTATGCTAACAATGTAGTTTTCTTAGTATTAGGGTACTTTTGCCTAAAATTTTTCACGACCAAAAGAAGAAATTGCTTTTGCTCTTCGTTTGTAGTAATTAATTTATTGTATTCTTCAATTAATGCTACGCCACGCTCGGCAATGTCATTCACTACTCTCATTGAACGTACAATGTTTCTAGAAACTTTGTAGTCTTCATATTCGTCCCAAAGATGAGCTTCTTTTTTCAAAAATGCGGACGAAATTCCAAGGATTCTAAAAAATCTTAACGTGTTGCTAGACACAAAATCCTCCAAATTTTTTTCAGCAACGTGACTTACATCCAGGCTAATTCGCTTGGGGCTGTAATCTGAACCTTCCTCATTCAGCGCGGTCACCATTTTTTGTTTGGTTTCAAAAGAAACGTCGTCATCGAAAAAAGCAAGTGCGACAAGTTCTTCGGAAAGATACCACAAATGCCCTAGGAACTTTGTCAGGGCTTTTTTGGACATGGCTTTGTTTATGTTCTCGAAGCTTTTAAGCTTTTTTAAAAGCCATAAGTCGTTTCTTGGAGCTGAACTTGTCGCAGGAGCTTGAAACCAGCATCTAACATAAATGATAACAACAAAAACACAAATTTCGGTAATTGCTTTCAGTTCCCGTTTTGTCAATTTAAACTGGTCCTTAAACATGAAAAGCTTAAAGCAATATATTGCTTTTGCCATCCATCGTGCACGATGAAGGCCTGCTGGAGCTCTGAATGATATCCCTTTGTTCGGCACGCCTCCCAGGAAAATTATTGTAAGCTTCAGCAACTCCTTGTAATCTTCCCGAGGTTGATAATCGTTGAGCTGTTTCTCAGCGAATAAAATTGTGCTCCTTAATTCATTCTTTACGCATTTCAAAGCATCAGGGTTCGAAGAAACTGTGCTGAACTTGTTGTGATCAATATTAGGCCAAGCAGTTTTAAAACGTTTGAAAATCAATATTTCTGGCCCACTTGACGGACCTAGTGCTTCACGTACAACTGCTTCTAGCATTATCTCCATTATGTGGTGACGACAGGCAAACCAAAGCACATCTTTTTCCATCTTCTGCTCTAATAGGATGCAAGCACCACCTCTTAAACCAGTGTTGACCGCAGGGGTGTCGAAGCACAAGCATTTTATGCTGTCGCTCAAGTTCCAGGAAAGAATAGTGTCATAAACAGCTGAAGCACACGCCGCCCCTGTTCCGTGGCTAAGTTTGGGAACTGCCAAAAGTTGTTCCACACCCTGCCCGGATACTAGAATGGGTAGGCGATCTACTGTTTCGTGCCCTGTTATATCTTCGATCAATTTGCCATCCCAATGAATAGTAAGAGGAATATCTGCCTTAAAATCATTCTTCAATGATTGGGCTACCTTTTGCCTTTGCTTCATACGCTGGCGACGAATTGACGATGAATTGACATTGAACTCTGAGGGATCGGTTCCTGCACCTTTGAGCGTTGATGTCAAAACAACAGTTGCTTTCCTGTCGCTCATTTTAGCAAAGTCGAGGCTTGAAGCTAATCGTTCATCCACGAGGTTCTTCGTGCCGCGTTTCCGTTTAGGTGGGGGTAGATCTGATGTCGAAGGTCGTGCCCTCACTGAAATTTCCGACGCCGAACTTTTTTTTTCGTCATCACTGCTGGTGGTGGACGAAGACAGTACACACCTTTCTCTTAGGGATTCAGTATAGCTTTTTTCTTTATCCAAAAGCCGTTGGAGACGAGCTTGTTTTTCCTCTTTCTTTGACATTTTTTTAAAATTAATTTTGTCCACGCCCCCTATTATACCAGGGCGTCCTTTTTTCCTTTGCACAATTAAAAATTGTCTGTTTTCGTCAATGGAGATCTTGCTTAAAGCATCAGCGTGAGCTATATCAAACAGGTCTTCCAAGTTATCTTGCCATTTCTTTTCTTTGTTCTGTAGGCCTTCAGAGCGTTTGATTTTGTTTTCTTTATTTTTTTTTAATTTTTGCCATTCAATAAACTTGTTTTCTATCTTCTTTATGACGTCCTTTTTTAACTTAGTCGGAATGCTCGCTCGTTCCCACAATGCCATCACGTCTGAAGCAGTAGAATTCGCCGAACTGCGATTAGTTTGCTTCATTTCGATTTTGAAGTGAAAGAATAAACTCAGCACTTCTTTTGTCGTCGGCAACTTACTTTGAATCAAGCGATCTGATGTTTGTCCTACTAACCAAATATTTCTTTTGTTCCTAGTCGTTAAAAGCGATCTAGAGGAGGATGCCATGTTATCACAAAATGCGATGCGTGGCAAGACGAAAACGCCCAACTACTCCCTATCACAGCGCATCGGTTACTAGCTTGTCAAGACGCGCCAGGCGCGTGCTATAGGTTGAGTGGGAAAAGGAGGAGTGGGGTAAGAGCGTACTGCCTCGGAATCATGCGAGGACGACGGCGACGTGCAGTACCGTTTTTTTACAGTTAAATAATGAATTGACTTGTTTTGCGTACATTAAGTTGTAGATAATTATATTATTATTTTTACAAACTTTGACACGCGGTAGCGACCCCTAAAACGCAATATGAAAAATTAAAAAAAATCACAGGTTCGTTTTTGAGGTGATAGAAGCAAATGGCGGGTTGACACGGTTATATTTCAAAAGTCGAAAAATAAGAAGCACCCTAATCCTCCATCTGTTTAAGTGATGTATTAGGTGGGTATTTCCCTAAATTATTTTATTTCTTATTGTTTGGCAAATGAACTTATACGAGTATACTAAACCTACTTTAAAATTAAGTTGTTGTTTTGTTAATAATTTATGCTACGAGTACATACCGTTTATATTAAGTTATAAATTCTTAGTTTATGCGCTACAGTCACAGTCACTTACTTTTTATTTTTCAGATACTACTGTATCTTTAAGCAGAATACTACAATCAAACTCAATTGATTTAAAAAAAGCTACGGACGCTATTAATGATACTTTAAGTGTTTTACAAAATAAAAGAGAAAATGTGGACGTAATCTACCGACAGCTTTTTGAAGAGGCTAAAGAAATAGCTGAGCAGCTAGATGTAGAAATTAAATGCCCCAGAATAGTATCAAAACAAATACATGGGGCCAATAACCAACCTGCTCAATCTGCTGAAGAGTATTTCCGCAGAGCTATATACATCCCTCTTCTAGATTCAATAATAAGTGATCTCCAGGACCGCCTGTCTCCTGATATACTTAATTTGTTTCAGCTAAGCGTTTTCATGCCAAAAGGCGAATATAGTAATGAAGACATTGAAACTGTGAAACAACTAGCTACCGACTATACATTATTACTAGATAACACTCCAGTTTCTGTCATTGTAAATGAATATCGGCTGTGGATGGTGAAGTGGCAGGCGTGGCAGCGGAGCCAGGACATACCGCAGTCGATTTCTGATATTATTTTAAATTGTGACATCGATATGTATCCTAATATAAGAAAATTTTTATGTATTATGGCTACACTACCTGTCAGTGTAGCGACAGCAGAAAGGTCTTTCTCTACGTTGCGCAGAATTAAATCGTGGCTAAGATCTTCAATGGTTGAAGATCGCCTAACCGGACTGGCACTTCTCCACGTTCATAAAAACGTACCCATTGACGTAAATGACGTAATAACGCGTTTCGGGAGAAGACGTAAAAGAAAAATTGATTTTGTTATTTAAATATATGTATTTTGTCTGTTTCTATTTTGTTTGTTGGAAACCCTTGTCGTACCACCTCTTCACTTTTGCGGAGTTTTGCGTCATACCCCTCGACATACTTCTAGCTGTTATGACAAATCATTCACCACGGTTATGGAATATAAATAGGCTGTCTCATTCCGTGCGTGATGGTGCTTCTCTGGATGTCTTC
This sequence comes from Sesia apiformis, assembly GCA_914767545.1. Classification (NCBI taxonomy): domain Eukaryota; kingdom Metazoa; phylum Arthropoda; class Insecta; order Lepidoptera; family Sesiidae; genus Sesia; species Sesia apiformis. Next base: position 5,610,120 of record OU611950.1, on the reverse strand, counting down.
AAGAGAAGATGGCAATATGTACGTGTATATGTACAAGTTATCATGTGTTAAGTTTTTCAAGTGTACAATAAAGAATAAATATTTTTAAGTACAGTACTTACGTACATTAATAAAATGCCTACTTTTTACTTGTATCTATTGTTATCAAAATTAAATTATAAGTTCTTGACTTGACCACGACTATGTGACCCCCTCCTGGCGCCAAAGTTGGATCCGCCCTTGCGTCCACTGCAAAGTGTTCGAAACGTCGGGATATAAATCATGTCAAATATACGCGATTTAAACCGTTAAAAGTTGTTTAATTGCAATGTATAGTAATCGCGAAAACCTAAGAAAATATAGTGGCACTATTTTTATGGTACTTAGTGGATATCCACTTCAAAATTCCTTCATTATATGAAAAGAAAAACCCACATATGTTTCTATATATAAAAAAAATTCAAACAGGAAAAAAACAAACCAAAGATGGAAGGAAAGCTTGCTATTAAACCGATGCTCGAGGATTAAAAGAGTTTAAATATGTAATATTTGATAGTTCGATTCGTTGCAGAGTTATTAGATAACAAACAAGCAAATGAATTTTCGCATTTTTTATAGGAGAGGAGGCAGACCGGCTAGTGGTCCATATAATGGTAAGTGGCTACCGCCGCACAAAGTTATTTACAACACCAAGAGTTATGCGAATTTTATTCGCAGTTTTCTTGAACATTATAACGGAAATACCACTTGCGGCAGTTTGTAATTTATTCAAATAGTATACAGATACAATTGTAGTAAATTACATTTAATTTGAATTCGTCTATATTAGCAGTGTCGTCGTGAGATCTTCCTTATGTCTCTTATTTTCTAGATTAATCTAGACTCGGCGATACTGAGATACTGAGTGTTGAAAAGGTTTATTATTTCAAACAGGATTGCGTGTGACACAGCGCGAATAGGAAGCAATAGAAATTTTCATCCTGTTGGAGCACTAAATCTCAAACTACAAAGGCGTGATAGAACACGACGCCCAACGTAAGTAAATAAAAGAAAGAGAAAGTAGAGGTGAAACTATCCGCGCTAATGATCGTCGAGCGGTACACGCAACGGCTAGATTAGATCGCCCACTTTCTTGGGTGAGGGGGGCGCAATTTCCGCCCGATAGTTGCGATAGCAGCATTTTGCTACGAACTTATTTTTGATGCGTTAAGATACTCACTGTCAACAATAAAATTAAATTTAAAACCATTGCGTCAGAAAAGATGTGTCAGACGAGTTAAAAGAAATTCGCCGATAAAAGTAGGTGAATCGTGTCTGGTGTTCACTTCAACGGATATTGAAGTATAGTAAAGGAATACTAGATACGGTAAAAGACGTTTCTGATTTTTATAAGACCTTTATTACAACATTTTTTTTAATTATTAGCATGCTGTAGATTAATGTTGATGAAAAGAGATATATTTATACCTTTTCAAATGTTCCATGCGTATGATGTCAGGATAGTACAGAAATATTGTCATTATGAGGTCTCATAAGATCTGCTGAAATTTTAAAATAGAATCAGAATCAGATATTTTAGTGTTTTCTTTGAAGACTATTCGGGTGAGCCTTTTATTACTGGATATGTACGTACAATAGGACCCCGATACGTACAACATACTAAAAAAATCAAAACTACCAGACATTTTGCATGGAATGATATATAGATTGGACTATGTAGAGAGATCATCGATATACATACTAAAAAGGTTGATTTTATTAATTTTATTGTATATAAATACAAAAAGTCAATTTTAAAATACGTATAACTATAAACAGATTCCTGAAATTTTCAGAAACAGAAGGAAATTGAATAAAACAACCAAACGACAACCTAGCTCTGTGCACGACTGAGCTCTGAAAAAGTGAAATAAACGCGTTTTCCAACTATTTGTCAGCTCGTTTCCCAACATATGTTGTGGCAAGATTAATCCATGTACATTTTGTACAGTAGTTGGATTTTGGTAAATTCTTAATACTTGTGGACGTGAATCTACTAGGGGATTAATTTACTAATTTTTGAACTTTCCCGTTTTGTACACATTGTATATTGTAAATCGGGTCTAAACACGTCTTTCTACATTAATTCCCGTCTTTCATATCACCACAATTTTTTGCCATTAATTTTTCCAGCTCGCTGTGGTTACATTATAGATTTTCGCGTTTTTCACATATAATCCATTGTTTTTATTTAATATTTTTATTATTTTGTTATTCATTAAACATTCATTTTTTCACACAATAGTGACAACGAACTTTTCAGTTCGTTTATTCAGTTTCTTCAAATAAATAGATTAACATTTATTTACAATGGGTTATCGCTAAGAATAAATAAAAAACATTACAATCCTAAAAGAAAGATAGATGATGTGACATAGATCTTAAACTTTTCAGGGGTGATTTCCATTCAAAATACGTGAAGGAATTATTGTAAAATACCACTTGTTATGGTGGCTCTTAACAAGGTATTAGGTATTGTTGGAACTTACCGAAGAAATATTTAATTATATAGAAATACGTCTGATAAATACATGTATTATTACACGTGTGTATAGTGAAGGTTTGACGGTGCTCACTGAAAAATACACCGCATGAATATTTATTGCTTTTTCAATTCGAATAATTCCGTGCTAGTCTCTGGATTGTTTTCCGAAAAACCGCAGCGTCAATACGAGGTTACCGGCATTTACATGAGAATGGATATAATTTTCGTGTCAAATGCATATATTTTTAAACAATAGATGCCAGATGAGCGCGCGGGCTATTTTTTTTTTTATGAACGAAGGCGGCAGACGAGCATACAGTCCACCTGATGGTGAGTGGATACTGTCACCCATAGACATCTGCGATACATGTCAACATTAGTCCAAAATGATAAACGTTGGCACGCCCCGGGATGCGCTGCCTACCTTTGGAGATATAGGAATGGATTTGGAGAAAGGGTTGGGAAAATGGGGAGGGATAGGATGGGAATGGGCTCTGGCACATCTCACTCACTACCGAAACACGTATGTACTTTGGAGAAATACGATAAAGTGGGAAATGCAGTACATTTCAAGGTAGTCTCCTGTGAAAGAGGGGTAACGTGGCCAGTCGAGCGCGTCCAGCGGCTGTTGGATTGCAGCGTGCACTCTCCCCTCTAAAACATGATGGTAAGTAGTTACCGCCGCCCATAGATACCTGCAACTCCAATGGGCTTGCGGGTGCGCTGTCGACCTTACAGAATCCTGTTCACAGCTCTTTTGAATAGGCCCATGTCGTAGCGTAACGGAAATACCTCGGCTGGCAGTTCATTCCACACTTTCGGTTTCCCTATTAGAAAGACGATTGAAAACGCAAAGAGACGCAAAATCTCTACGAATGCTGAGCGATTCTAAACCACCCGTGAGAGTGGGATTGTCGACAATTCGGGTAACACGTCGTTGGAAGGAGTCAAAAGGGTCCAGCTGGTACTTCGGTGCACCGGCCCAGGGGTGTGAGTAGTACACCATGTGGGGTCTAAATTGAGCTTTATAAAGCGACAAGCGTTGCCCCGGAGAGAAGTACTGCTTCGCTCTATTCACCAAGCTTTTTACTAGCAATTTTTAATTGAAGCCTATGATTTATAACCTAAAAGTTTAAGGAAATAATGGGACAGCAAATTTAGTGCTATTGTACCTTTACCTTAACTGTCTAAGAGTTGAGTTTTTAACTACATATGTCTAAGATCAGCAAATACTAAATCAAATATTAACTAGCCTTCAATATCGCTCACTCTCAATGCTCAAGCATTGAGCGTTCAATGTTCGTTTTTTCAACAGTATTATGTATATTGGAAAATCTTGTTGACAATTGTACAAAACATGACGCTTTTATAAGAAATAAATATTTGTTTAAACCCTCCGATCTCATGGATCCACAATCAGGTTTCACCGGTGGATCCATGGATATTTTTTTCTCATTATCGATCCACCAATTTAGGAATTCAAATATAATAACATTTTTTTATGCCACTTCGATTCACAAATTTCTGGATCCAGTATAATTATATGGGTATGTTTATAGCCCACTTCAATCCACACATTTGTGAAGGCGACGAAACTAATGATTAAAGGTAAATAAATTAATAGCATATTATATTTAAAACAATAAAAATGTAATTCATTACTGACCACTGAAGAGGAAAAATAATTATCCATGAATCCAGTTGTGGATTGTAGAGGAGGAAAAATTATCCATGGATCCACCGGTGGAGCCTGAATGAGGATCCACGTGAACGGAGGTTGTTTAAAGACAAACATTTGGGTCTGGTTGTGTTCATCTTTTTGTGTGTCGTTAGAAACACCACACAAGGAATTTATTGATTGTTGTGTTATTTCGCAAATATTTCTCGTATTCAATGCCTTTACATGTTTAATAAAATAGAGTGCATACCGACAGACAGCATACATGATAGGGAAACGTCTGTCGATCGCTGAGTCCATTTACTCAAGTTCCATGTATCGACTCGAGGTCTCTTTGTATTTCTTTCAATAAGTACTTAGAAATCTAATAGTTTTATATTACTAACAGCCGTGTGGTGTCGACCGACTGTATAAAAACATCACCCCATCCTTTCCCCTGGATGTCGTAAACGGCGACTAAGGGAAGCTGCTACCAGAAACCCTGAGAAACTACACCACCTGTAAAAGAGTGGACTCATCAACCCGCTAGGCCAGCGTGGCGTTGTAAGACGATACATTCCTCATGCAGAAGACAATATGCTCAAGCACTGGACGATAAAATGGCTGGGTACCTTTGCTAAGTACCTAAGTAAATTTTATTTTGTTCAGTGAAACAAAGGTAATGGGTTTTAAGTATTCTGGTATGTCTGACCAGTTTCTTCAACATTTTAGTAGTAAATATTTTTAAAGGTAAGTCTTTAAAAACGAATACACAGTAAATACGAAGTAACGTTTAAATGCGGTTTTAAAACGTATATTTTTTTACGTACGCACGTAAAATTAAAAACGCACGGATATAGAGGGATAAATAACGGAAACCGTCCGTCGCTGCTCGGAGTTGGCGCTAACCTCCTACTTCTCGCGCTGCTCGTCGTTGTTACAAAACACAAAATTACCTAATTGCACTATAATCTATAGAAGAATTCATCAATAAGGGTGAGCCGACTCAAGGGAGATGTTTCGTTTCATTGGTGAGTGGTTCCCCATGAGTAAAATTTACTTGTGACTTAGTCGTAGGTACAAAATTTACTTGTGACATAGGCGTAGATACAAAATTTACTTGTGATATAGGCGTAGATACAAAATTTACTTGTGACATAGGCGTAGATACAAAATTTACTTGTCACTTTGGAGTAGATACAAAATTTACTTGTGACTTAGGAGTAGATACAAAATTTACTTGTGACTTAGTCGTAGGTATAAAATTTACTTGTGACATAGGCGTAGATACAAAATTTACTTGTCACTTTGGAGTAGATACAAAATTTACTTGTGACTTAGGAGCAGATACAAAATTTACTTGTGACGTAGATACACAATGGATGAGTGACACAATGGATATTTTCCTCGTATATGGCAATGGTACAATTAGCACATTCTGCCAGTGTCAAGTCTACTTCGTAAAGTCATAACAATTTAAAATACAACTTGTCAAAGTCCAGTCTCGTCGAAATTAATAAGCCAGTAGTCGCTCAGTAAAGAGATAGAAGGTTTACCGAGGACAAAAGAAGATTCCTTGGAAGCACACGAAAGACCCAGTCCTATCCTTTTATTTGTTTGTCATTATCATAAACATTACGCAGGAAAACAATTTGAAGTTTAAACCACAAAACGTACAGCACACTTCACGGGTTCCTGTCAAAAACTCTGCTTTTTCACGAACATGCTTTGTCTATATCTGTGTGTTTTATTATGTTGGAATAGACTGATCAGGAACGAAATTTTAAAACGATGTTTAAACCAGAATGGATACTTGGATACCAGGATGATTAAACTTTGATTAAATGAATTGCGGATTTGGCTGGTTAAATCGCGCGTGACAGTGACAGGCGAACGAAAGGCGATTGGTAGTCAGTTAGATTGAGTTTGGAACTCTCAGCCGTTGCTCTTAGAACAAAAACGCTCTGTAACTAATATTTGAATTTATTTCCTTTATTAATGTTCTTATATATGAAAAGATATCGATAACTATTTAACGAACATAACCGCTATTAGAATTCGGTTCTAAAAAATTGTATAAACCGTTTTGTAAAATGAACCTTAGTTTGAAAACTTCAAATTTCTAAACACTGATATAAAACAGGATTCATATTACTATATGAATATCCTAAAGGGCGTTATACATAGTAAAGCCTTTAACCGTAACGTGCGGAGAGGTAATCAATCAAGTAACATTGAATCACTCCAAAGCACCACTTCGTTGGGCGGTGTGATTGGCTTAACTTATGTAGGCCAGGACGGATTGATACGAAAAATGTTTCGAAGCATTCTGTTCCCTACACCTTTTAAAGTTTGTTTGGGATCGATATCGATTTTTGTAACGGTCCGCGTTGGCGTGTCAATTGCGTTGTTAGTTGCATTGACGTTTGAACGCTAGTAACTAGCGCTCGTCTTAGTAATTATACATATATATGGGGAATGTCATTATGCATACTGCACACATTAATGCACACTGTACCTGCGAATAAAATATTTATTTTCTCTTTACCCAAAGATTGTATGGCAGAGATCACAGTTAGCGATAAGACCGCCATTTGTGCATTTTATGTATGTGTTACTATCTTATTTTCTTTTGATATGCAATAAAGAGTTTCATCTATCTATGTAAATTATTTGCATCGTCTTGACTATAGTAACTTTTGAGAACCTGCTGCGAGAGTAAACCTGTGTTAACTTTTACTGTGGTACTAGAATGCACTTGATTCAGTATGAGACTGGAGTTAAGTGCGTTCTAGACATTCAACTTTTCTCCCAATTGTGAGAAGTTACATCTCAGCGCCGTATATGAAAAACTAAATTGAATTTTAAAATAAATCTCAAATAGATACTAAATTAAGAATTTTAACACAAATCTAAAAGACTAACTCAAGTTTATTATTTAGTATTTGAGATTTATGGTAACTCCAATGAACGTGAGTAAAAGTTGTCGTCCCGTCTGTTCAGTTGTCACCTTCTTTCTATAGAAAAAGATACATAAGTTTTATGACGCGACTGCGTCTCGTCGTCGACACAAGTTGCCGACAATTAGCCACGTGTCCGTTGGGACTCGCTACCGACACGTTGCGAGAACGTTGCGGGTCGCTGGCGACAATGACGGCGTTAAAATTGTCGTAGTTAGTGTTTAAGTATTAATCTTGATGGCAGCGTGAATAAATTACTACTTGAAGCCGAGACAATCCCTGAGGCCGACATAAATGTACTTCTTAGACTAATGGATTGTTCTCACAAGTACAATATTTAAGTGGTAACTAAATTAACGTATTTTTATGTAATTGGAACATATGTACCTACAAAGTAATATGTTTAGGTGCCTCCGTTCACATGGATTCGCAATCAGGCTCCACCGGTGGGTCCATGGATAATTATCCATTTTTCTTCCTCTTGGATCCACAGGCGGATTTATAGATAATTCTTTTTCCTCTTCAATCAACAGCTGAATCAAAGTTGTTAGTAATGAATTACATTTTTATTGTTTTACATAAAATGCGTAGTTAAAGTGTGGATGTGTGTGTAAATTATGTATGGAAATGTGTGGATTAAAGTGGCCTAGAAATATATAATTACATTTGGGTTCAGAAATTGGTGGATCGAAGTGAATTAAGCCAGGAAATATCGAGGAGGAAAAATTATCCATGGGCCCATCGGTGAAGCCTGATTGTGGATCCAAATAAAACGGAGGCGTTTAGGTAAGTACTAAGAATCTAGTAAAATGAAATCGGGTGGCAATTGTTTAAGTTACAGTTAACCTTTTAAATTAATTTTATATTACGTACGAAATGTTATCAACGTTTAGATAAAGCGCGTTTAAATTAGCTACCGCGGCAGCTTAGCGGAATTCAATGGCATAATAAACACTGCTTGGATGTTTACAACTTTTGAGAAACAGTGATCTCAAGATATACTAAATCAACTTTTGAAATATTTTCAGAGGAACCTAAGGAATTGATTATGTGGTTTTTGAGTTTCATTTATGTTAAATAATTCTGGTGGCGAGCCTAGGAAAATGCCTACTTATTCAGAAGTAGAGAAATATAAGGTCCTACAAAAATAGAATAAAATATTTTAATGTGCCAATCATTACAATACATTATGACATGGTGTGATAACTACAACGATTTTGAACTCTCGTTCTTCCAGGATATAGGATACGTTTATTTCACCACGCTGTTACTTTATACCAATCCGGGACCGACATCTAATTTTGTTAATGTTGCCGCAATACTTTCTAGGAAATACACGTCAATTAATATTTAAAAGACAGATAATCAATTTTGCTTTGATCCTTCGAAGAGTTTGAATGAAAAAATACCGATTTTCATTGATCAATGAAAAATGGTCCTCATTAAAATTATAATTCGTTATTCCTTAGAAAGTTAATTAAATACTTCCCTTAGTTATTGAAAATAGCATTTATACCTTAAACATAGGACATAATTGCAATATTTTGTGCAACGTGTCCTACTGATGTGATGAGCCCTCGTTTTATTGTTCGTGCACCAATTTTGAAACTAAGTTTTACCATGAGGAAACATAATATCTTCTGTATGGACAAAGAGAATATTTCATTAGCCGCTACCTTGGGCAAAGCTTGGGTAGACTAATGTTAAATAAATTATCGCCTTTGACATATAATGAAACTGAATAACTCTCCACATCCGGAACATAGCAGGGCGGTTTTTCCGGAATTAGGTTAGTGAGCGGACCAATCTTTGTTTCCTCAAGTATTTCATTAATAATCCAGGCCACAGAATTACTTTCTCCGATTGAAAGAAATCACTTGCACTTTGTAACAATTCCCTTTCGAGTATTGTTCTTGCTAATAAATCCCCAAAGAACTGGCCACTAAGCAATACCTAAATTCAAATTCGTTCCTCACGTCAACTATCTATTCATTTTGCTATATTATTTTTGATCCATAAGAACGTGCCTACTTTTTTATAGGAAGAAGGCGGCAGATGAGCATACAATCCATCTAGTGGTAAGTTACTGCATTCAAGTGAAGTATTCTGTATCAGTACTGCTAATGTTTGTGAATATCTCGCTTGTTGCGCATGCTACTCAACTAACGTTCATTCTTCAACAACTCATTCTTCTGTATAACTATTAATATATAAAGATAACGTATTAGGGTTCATCAAAAGATCGGTTCTACGTGTTTTCTTAATGGTTAATTTCATAAGTACTGTTTATTGTTTCAGTGTTTGTTTTTATTTTGATTGCGTTCACTTATTAATAAATTGCTGAAGTGAGTACTGGCTACTATTCTTCAGTATTAATTCCTGAAGGAAGAATCCTCTACCAACTGACCAAACGGTTTAACTTCATGTAATTTTTATTAAAGGAAACCATAAAAATTTTCATTATTCAATTTCATTTCGGTCCAATTCTCGTCAGACGCAATTTTAAAACGCAACATAATTAGCATATTCCCTCAACGAAGCCAAAACAACGACTCATTGTTCCGACGGGATCAGAATAATAACAAATCATTGCCAATTCGCGACGACAATGAAAAATAGGAGAAAGCCGTTTTCCAATAAGGACCAACCAGGGTCATTGAAAACCTCCAATGTCCTTCTGGCTGGAGTATTATTTTTGGCGCGACCGGGTCTGGGAGGGGACGGGATGGGGTTGAGGGATTCAGTGTGGGACGCGACCTGTTGAAGAGAGGTTGCCAGGCGCGTGTGTAACCCGCGCCGTTGGCGGGACTTTTGAATTTGGAAGTGTTAAACTTGAAATTTTCGAACGTGTTATTTTTGTTCAGTGAATTCAAATTAATATGTGGATTTTTTGTGGAATCTGATATTGAGTTGGTAAGCTATTTAAAATACTTGTAATATTTTAATGTGATATCCCTTAAGCGTCTGAAGATATTGGAAAAGTTTAATGTACTTTTCATACAGGGGATATTTGAATATTTTTTTATTTCTGGAACTCCTATGATTTCGCTATCAAAAATATCGTCATTCATTTATTAAATGAGGCTAAACAATTTTTATAAGAACTGAAATTTTAGAAGTAAATCTAATATTTGTATTAAAATTACAGGTTGTCTCCTTTCTAATAAAAACCTATTAGTTACTAATAAATTACCTGGTATAATACTTGCTTGTAGGTAAGGCTTATGGTAGATAAGTGATTCAACTGCTCGGTACTTTTGTTTTTAATTTGATGAATGTATAATGTAGGAAAGACAAGTTGGATGCAACGGTGAGTTAAGAAAGCGATTGTAATTTCTTAATCCAGTTAATTGGGTTTGTTTGCGTTTCTTTTTGTTAGTGATAGGCCACTTAATCGTAACTAGCCCTTTTACCATTCACTGCTGGAGAAGGGCCTACTCATTAACATTGTCTTGTGCATGAGGGATGTATGGCCTTAAAACGCCACGCTGTCCAAGCGGGTTGGCGAGTCCACTCTATTAGAGCTGTTGTAGTTCCGTAGGGCTTGTGGTAGTTGATTTGTTATCCCTTAGTCGCCTTTTACGACACTCACGGCAAGAAATGAGGTGGTGCTATTCTATAGCCGACACACACCACACCTCACGGTATGAAAGTGAATGTGTAGACACACAGCTTAACTCCCGTATGTAGTTTATTTGTAATAACACCTCACCGTATGTGAGTGATGTGTATCTAACAGCATAACTCCCGTATGTAATGATTTTTTAATGACACCTCACGGCATGCGAGTGAATGTGTGTCTAACAGCTTAACTCCCGTACGTGGTGATATTGTAATGTACTTCACGGCATGTGAGTGAATGTGTGTCTAACAGCTTAACTCTCGTATGTAATGATTTTGTAATGACACCTCACGGCATGTGAGTGAATGTGTGTCTAACAGCTTAACTCCCGTACGTAGTGATTTTGTAATGTACTTCACGGTATGTGAGTGAATGTATATCTAATAGCTTAACTCCCGTATGTCTCAGCTTAACTCAGAGGGAGAGTGCACGCTGCAATCCAACAGCTGCTGGGCGCGCTCGACAGGCCGGCCACGTTACTCCTCCCTCACAGGAGACTACCTTGAAATGTACTGCATTTCCCACTTTGTCTTATTTCCCTAATGTACGTACGTGTTTCGGTAGTGAGTGAGATGTGCCAGAGCCCATTCCCATCCTATCCCTCCCCATTTTCCCAACCTTTTCTCTAAATCCATTCCTATATATCCAAAGGTAGGCAGCGCATCCGGGGTCGTGCCAACGTTTGTAATTTTGGACTAATGTTTACATGTATCGCGGATGTCTATGAGCGACAGTATCCACTTACCATCAGGTGGACTGTATGCTCGTCTGCCGCTTTCATCCATAAAAAATGTAGTGATTATGTAATGACACCTGTAGATAGGGTAGGATGACAGGTATTGCTTTTATTGCGGCTATATTCCATTGGGCTTTGAGTTTTATTATCATTAAAACGATGACAAGGTCCCTTTGCTCTGATAACGTCACATTCGAAATTATATTTTCATTAAGTAGTATCTTCCATTGAATTTGTGTTTTGGGAAACAACATCCCTGAGGATTGAACTACTATATTGTGAATTAATACGGTACTTGACTGTTCCTAAAATTACGGGTTTTTGGTGTTTTATGACAGAGAGTAAAAAAACAAATCCATTTTAAAAAGGTATTTGCTAGTACTAGTACTTTGCTAGTACACTAAGTACTGTAAAATATACTGCAGTTCCCAATTTATCCTATTCCCACAATGTATATATACATATATGTATATATCAATGTAAATATGAATTGATATTTTCGCGTCTTTCATATATATTTATCTATTTAAACGGGTCTTAACTCGATGCTTCGGTTGGGTTGCACCAACCATGGTCACGAGCTGCCTGAAGAGGTGAGGAGTCCACTTCGAGAGTTGCGAGCAGTTTCATCAACATCGAGTAAAATAAATTAGGTAAACATTCGCGTTAAGATCCTTTTAAATAGATAAATATGTTAAGGTCTTCATGCACAAGTCATTGTGCCTGAGAAGGCCCACGTCGAGCAGTGGTTACTGAAATGGCTGTTTGCATTGCATTATCACTCGTGTACATACTCCTTCAAAAAGCAATTATTTTGAACACATGCAGAATCGTTCGCAAATTCCTCGCTATACAAAAAGAAATACACAACACTCAGACACACTTTGTCATCCCACACACTCTCACTCACTATCACCCGCTCTCGTTTGGTTACAAGCCCCGCGTTAGCGAAGTTTACCCTATAAATGGGAGAAAAACAACATACATAGATTTGCATACACATTACACATTTTAGTAAAAAAACTTAAAAGGCTATGTTCAAATCCAAATTCATATTATTTATTTGCTGAACGAATGGTTCTATACAGATGATAGTGTGCTCTTGACCTCCAATTCATTCCACCTGTGCACGGTGCACCAGTGTGCAAAATTATTTATAAAGTTTATGATTATTCATCCATGTCATATACAAAGGTGCTATTCAATTCATCATAGTTCATGTATGTCGGTTAATATACATCGAAGTCAAATAATAATGAATTACGTATAGCTGTATGGTTTGATAAAATTATGAAAATGGTTTTTTTTTAAGTTTATCATTGATTAGCCTCCAACCACGCAATATCATGTAAAGATTTTTTTTATCTCTATTTCAATGTTTACTTCCTTACTGCCTTTTACTATTAATGTTGTGTCATCTGCAAATATCACTCATTTGTGTTTAGATGTTTTTGGCAAATCATTGAGTTTGATAAAATCATTGATAAAAAAGCCGACTTAGAATACTTCTTCGGGGAACACCACGATTGTTAATTCTAAATGACCTATATAGTTGCCTTTGTACCTTGTGGCTGTTTTGTGCTACTTCTGTAATTTCGGTACATTGCCTACGACCCAATAAATAGCTACTTATCCATTCATTAGCTTTGCCACGAATACTATTATATATTTTTCTAATTTATTCAGCAAAACTTTATGGTCCACCAAGTCGAAGGCTTTACAAGGAATTATAGCTTTATTAGGAATTATTATCAAGGAACACAGCAGCTATAGGAATTTCAGCATTGAAACATTCAGAAATGTCTCTAAGCAGATCGAAATACTCGTATATAAGAGAAGTTGACATATTCCTACGAAATCCAAACAACTCCTTACTTAAAATATTATACTTACCAACAAAGCTATCGAGTCAATTGTATAGTGCTCTCTCAAGCATTTTGGAAAGTATTGGAGTAAGTTTTACTGATCGGTAGTCATTTAATTCCCAATTATTACCCTTTTTAAAATAATGGTTATTCTATATAGAATTTTTTAAATTATCAGGAAAAATGCCCGTAGTAAATTATTAAATGTTTATTATATAGTTCAAAGTCCATGTTAGTAAACCAGCCAGTCTACCTAAAAACCTAAACCTAAAACCTAAAAACAGCCTACCTTCAGACATGGTCTCGTAATTGAGCAGTCTAGTCTGTCCGCTAACACGCCCACGTTATGGACTTGTTGAATTAAGTTTCGATTTTTTAACTTAAATTTTCTTTGTTTCAAGATTCTGTCTGAATAAAAATATGGTCTAACATTTTTCAGATTTATCTTAAGATAAAAAATATGTTATTTATTTTTTACAGAGTTTTAAATATTGCACTCTAAATCTAAATATCTGAGATATTAGAACTGACAATAAGATCTTTTTTTCTTATATAATACTAGCAAAACCCGATAGACGTTGTTCTGCCATAAAAATTGATGTACTGCAGCGCCATCTAGTGGCGAGTTACAACAAAGTGAATAGCATAGAAACCTTCTCCATGAAAAAATACATATATATTCATGGTGATTGGTTAAACAGCGTCGAAGTCTATTAATCTCAGACAGATATACCAACATCCATTTTATATATATAGATCACATATTAATAAGATAATAACTATTTAAATTATACAGAAAAGCATTTTCAGTACATAAAATTTTACAATCCAGTAAATTTTGCAGCTGACGAGTTTACGAAGTACTTGCGATCGGAAATAATAGATCATTCCATTTCAACGTAAAGCGAACCGCCGCTTTATATTTTAGCATAAAGTTCAATCAAGTGTCAGCTTTATTAAATACCTACTCCACTTTATTTCTCTTGATTGTAACTTTGCATATTTTATGCATTATTTTTTAGGTATTTTTCGTGATAATTTTAATTTTAGAACCATTATTTGCTCGCTAGAGGAAGGCACAATTAATAACGTTTTTTATTTATGTAAGAATGTTTGCGTATGTTTACCTTTTTATTGGACTCGATGATGTTACTCACCATCAGCTCATGACCATGTATATAATTAGGGTAACCCAACCAAAACGTATACTAAAATAAAATAGTAAACATAAGCGTACCTATAAGACCCGTTTAATAGATATAAATCTAAGAGTCCTTTTTGGTCAAAGTTTCAATTAATAATAAGTACATATCGCGAGAACATGAAAAATCCATCGTGCATCAACGTCTACTTTCGTTTCGTAGTCTTTTTCTCGCATTTACACGGAATCTTAATTAGTCGCATTTAAGTCAGTATAGGAGAAGGTCGCGTTCAATTACGAGTATTTATATAGAGCAGCATAAGATAAATTACAAATAATTACGGCACCACCTGATTTTAAAAGAGGGAAAATTATTCATTCACAAGCTGTAAAAATGTACTGTAATTACGTAAACATAATAATAAACTTAGCCCTTTGATAAGCACACATGTTTATCGAACTGTTATCAGAAATGCTGTTCCAAAATCAGTTATATTGAATGCAACACATTAATAGGATGTATTTTGATAATCGTTATCTATGGTGTATGTAGTGGCTTCATTGTATGAAAAACCCGTCCTACATTGCGTTAGTCATCGAGCGACTTTAGTTAAAAAGCTAAGGCCGGATTCAGAAGAGTCATAGTCAAAATTTAAGACGTGAGCTTATTGTAAGGTTTTGTTTATAGAAAAGTCAAATTTCACTTGGAAGTCTGCGATACAGAATGACTAGAATGACAAACTTTGGCACGCCACCAGATGCAATGCGCCTATCTTTGGAGATTAGATGTAGATTTTAAAAAGTACTCTGAAGAATGGATAGGGGAATACGGATGGAGAATAGGGAGTATGAGAGGGCGATGCATTTTCCTCATCCATTTACAGCTTCCATCCGTTAGGGAAATGACGTGGGATTGAGAATTGAAAGTATAATGGAATAAGTAATTTATTTATCCAATTATGTTCTTTGCTAGTGTTTTCAAAATGAGCGCTGAGAGCTCCACGCTTGAGTTCACGTGGGCGCTAATACATTGATAGATACGACTACGTCATGCTTAAAATATGATATTAGGTCCTTACCTATGAAATTTCCGTTTTATATAGAAAAACTCGAATATTTTTTCGAATAAAATTTTTAAATGAAATTAAATTCGCCATGCCAAGCTAGCGAGCGACGCCCCACTCCACTCACACGCCAGACCGCCACTAGCCACGAGTGGGGTCGCCCTAGCCAAAACACATGCCAGCTCATTTCGAATGTCTTACTGTACAATTAACTTGCTAAGAGGACACTCTGTCCGTTAATAAAAAATGGTTAGTATACATTGTTTATATTCGAGCCCATCTTTTACAATATTTAATTAATCGAAGTATTGTCCATTAGTATCAATGCACTTTTGTCATTTTAATATATTAGAAGTTGATTGATGGCAGCATAGAACTCTTGGAGACGGGAATCGGCGAGTTCTCTGAAGAAAACGAATTTAAACACTGCCTCATCGGAGTTGAATCTCTTCCCCTGGAAAAAGTTATCCAAATTCCGAAAAAATGTAAAATGTAATGTACGGTGGGTAACGTAGAGTTTCCAGCCGAAGCTCCTGTAACTTTGAGACTGTCTGTCGTGTAGTGTGTGGGCGAGCGTTAGGGTGCGTTTCCACAGAAGCGGAGCTGGGCGGAGAGGAGAAGAGACGTGCCGTAATTGACCAATCACATGGTTTGAAATTTACATCTCTTCTCCGCTCCGCGTCAGTGGAAACAGTATTAGCGGAGAGGAGAAGAATTGTTCAAAATATATGAGGATACAGCTCCAAGCTGGATAGAACGGAGTAGCGCAGAACGGGGTGGAGCGGAGCGAAGCGGAGACGGGCGGAGTGGTGAGGGGCGGGGAAAACTCTGAGAAAACGCGTTTAACTGACAGGTGCTCCGTACAATGCGATGAGACAAAACAGCTCGTCTTTGCTCCGCTTTACTAGCTTCGCCCTGCTCACGTCCGCTGCCTCTTCTCCTCTACGACGGGCTCCGTTTCAGTGGAAACGCACCCTTATCGTGGAGAAGCAGTGGACTAGAGCGATTGACCAGACTCTATTGTTTGCTAACGAGCTTGTCCATCATCATTTACAGTTCTTCACAGTACAACATCTGCATTAATTTTTGTGCCGGATTTCAAGAAGCTGTAGTGGATAATACCGGCACAGGACCACCATACAATCACCATGAGCTTCTTTTGACTCAATTTGTTCAACCTGACCTAGGTTCAACGATTGTGACGAACGTTTAGGATTATCATACGGGATCCACTTCTCATTACAAGTGACCATTCAGAATCCCTTTATTTTTGTGCTGGTTCAGAAAAGTAAAGCAAGTGTCGATGCGTGTTTGCGGCTAACTTTCATTAAGCGCAAATGAATCAATATCTTTTTTTTACTTATACCGAAGGCAGCTGCTAACTCAGACATGGTTTAAGATTAATCCGCTTACACTATTGCCCTCAATTCGTCATTATCGACTTTAGTCTCCGGTCGTTGTCTAGGCCTGTTCTTGAGGTCGAAATTTCCAGAACGGAAACAATCAAACCAAAAACGCACCGTTCGTTCGTTTGCGGTGTTTGGTTCATACAAACCGTTGATATTGCGTGCCGTCTGTGCTACGTTGTTGCCACGATGGAACTCATATTTGAAAATAACGCGGATTTTTAACTTTTATATGGTTGCAAGCACAACGACATGTAAGCAAAAAGTCGTTTGACGGAAAAACAAACGAATAGCTGATTTTGAAAAAGAATGTCTTAGCTTTAAATTGAAATTAATTTGAATTTGCAAATTTCTTAATTTGTTTCTTACTAGGTTAGTCGTTTGTCTATAGGGGATTCTCATCTTTTAACGTATTCTGTAACATCCTACAGTACTGTAATTGATAAACGTATTGAACTTGTAATTGATAAATGTATTCCCTATGCGGTATTTGGAGCAACAAGTTTATCGATGTCGTAACAGTAATGCGAGTAAAAAGGTCTACTTGGAAGGTTAATACTCGTAAATTGTAAGAGCGTGCCGCGATTATATACGAGGGCGTATAATCGTTGCTTACATTATTTTGGGTCTAGATACAAGTGTTAAGTTGACTTTTCTAACTGTTCCTTCTATTCTTTTTAGTTTTTGTTCGCGACGACCGGCTCATAATTTGTGCATAGCATATAAGTTTATAAGTATATAATGTATAACTATAGGTTAAGTACAAATATACCTAGTTGATCCAAAACAGTACGTTAAGGTAGGATACTAAAGTTAAATTATCTTTGCTAGTGCGTTCCATGCAGACAGTTATTTCATTCATTGTAAAGGGATGTTAGAGTTGAACAAAGGACGAGAAAGCGTGTAAAAAACTAACGGTTTACGCTTCCCCGCTATTGTTATAGAAATTGTATAACAAACTAACAGCTTATGCAATTCCGCTATTAACATTGAACGAGACAAAGGACGAGAAAGCGCGTTCCGACCTAACGGTTTACACATCTTCACTATTGACATTGAAAAGACAAAGGAAGAGAAATTGCATCCCAAACGAACGGCTTGCACATGTGCACCGTAACGGGCACGTAGGCCAAAAACAGCGCACTATTGGTCGTCGTAACAATAGAAACGCCCAACTCCAGCGTCTCTCATTGTATCAATATAAATAAGGGCGAATCCCAGCCCACGGCAGTCAACTCGTAGTCACCACAGTAAACGCATGTCTAACAAATAGTTAAGTCTGTGCTGAATATAAGTCTCAAGAGTGGTTCACTGCGTGTTTTCCTTCTTCACAATCCCAGCACAACACAGTGCGGGTAATACAAGCCCGCACAGTTTTCTTTATATAAAAAAAGTTGCAGACGTGTCAATTGTAGGCGGTGTATCCTATTTTACGTTTGTTATTATTAACAATTGCCACCAAATCGATTATTTGCTCGTCTGCCACTTTATTTTTTAGAGAATGAAGATGGACAGTCTTCTCGCGATTGTCTGCAGAGCGGTAGTGAATACTAGGGATGTTCCCAATATTTGTATTCGTTTTGGCGAATACTCCTCGCCAATTTTCAAGTATTCGTAGTCGCCATTTTCTAAACGAATGCTCGAACCTAATTGATTAGCAAGAATCCCAATGTAAATAGTAGATAAAATAGGTTTTCTACAAAAGTAAATTTTGTAGAAGTAAGTAATTCATTTTAAAATGAGTGTCAAATCTTATTTTTAATTTAATTAGTAAGTTATGTATAATTTAATTTAAAGTTCGGTAGGTACTTAACTTTATATTAAATCAAAAAGGTACGCACTTAATGATTGAACTAAGAGTTATATTTATAGCATTAACTTTAAATTGAAATACGAATTACATACTTACTAATTTTACAAGTGCATGCGTAGTATGAGTAGGTTAGATACTATTGGTAATTGTATTCGTATTCGCGTAAAGTGGAGCACATTATTTGTATTCGTATTCGCGTAAAGTGGAGCACATTGTTTGTATTCATATTCGCGTAAAGTGGAGCACATTGTTTGTATTCGTATTCGCGTAAAGTGGAGCACATTGTTTGTATTCGCATTCGCGTAAAGTGGAGCACATTATTTGTATTCGTATTCGCGTAAAGTGGAGCACATTGTTTGTATTCGTATTCGCGTAAAGTGGAGCACATTGTTTGTATTCGTATTCGCGTAAAGTGGAGCACATTGTTTGTATTCGTATTTATATACGCCATTAGTGATTTTTCGCTATTTGAAACATCTCTAGTGGATACTGTCCCTCTGTTATGTGCCAACATAACTACGTTGACAAACGTTGGTACGCCCTCGAATGCGCTACCTAACTTTGGAGATTTAGGAATCGTTTCAGAAAAAGGGTTGGTCAAAAGGGAAATAGGAAGTGAAATAGGACCTCCTTCCATAAAAGTCTTTATCTGAATTAATACGACTTCATTTCAAATTAAAAGTCAGCAAATCTGCGTCGTCGGATCCACACCATATTTCATCGGATATATTATTTTCTGCCATAAAAATATAACATTCAATATTCCTTCGTGGTTTCGAAATTACTCCAGTATTTTCCGTTATGGATATATGTTTTATTACTACGCGTTTATGACTCTTTGTTTACTATAGCGAATGGACATTTTACTACTTTGTTACTTGTTATTATACGATATATATATATATATATATATACTCATATAATATGACTTATTATATGAGTATACTGTAGTAAGTAATGAGGAGCTATGTTTGTATAGCTGTGTTTATTGTTTATGGTAATCATGAATATTATAATGACAAAATAACATAAATTACTTGAAGTAATAACACGACTGAGCATCATTTAAATTTTTTGAAACCTTTTAGTATCGAGTTGAATGTTAAATCCGATTGGAAAAAAATGTACAGATATGATTGTGCAGAAAAAGTAACGTTATATATATATATTCTGTTGAGAATATAGCACTTCACTAAATTTATCGGGAAATATATATATATATGTATAATGCTAGAATAAAGTGTGTTTTTTATATAAACAAAATCTTGAAACAACGAAACTTCAAGTTAGACAATCTTAACTAACCGATAATTAGGTCCCTTTCATCCAGGAATTCGTTAATCCCATCGGTTGTCGGTTCTGCAGCAGATATGTCCTGCCCATCTACAGATATGTCGGTGACTTTCGTTCTTGTACGGAGTCTGCGTATCGAGAAACGCAGCGTGGGACGCCCTTCGATCAGTTCAACCGAATTTGCCAATAGTGGCTGGACGAGTAGAGCGGAAGGCCGTGTGTGGTGGCGAACATTGGGAGAGGCCTCTAACCAACAATGGAGAGACATAAGCTGATGGTATGGCAGCAAGGCCCCTTTCCTGAGTTAACGTCATAAATTAAACTGGTTTTAAACGCATGGTTACGTATTTTATAACTTTTTGAACTTTCATTTTGTACTCATTTCATATTGTTAGTGTAGTGTCGCAGCCTTTCCGAATGTAAGGATTAAATGTGGGTTCTTGATAAAACAGCTCGCACCTCCCATCCTGGACTACCCGCCTGTTCAGTCAATTCGTGACCACGGCTGGTGTAATCCGTGGTCGTGTCAGGTAGAGCAGAATAAGTAGAACATTTTTAATTTTACACGTTCACACCCGCTTTACAATATAAAATATGTATTTTATTTTATTCAACAGTTCAATAGGGTTGTACCAACCGGTCACGAGCTGACTTAAATCAATTCATGACTATAGTCGGCACCTTAACAGCGGACTCATGACCAAGGTGCATTCCGTCAATAACTAGCACAGATCCGCTTGTGACCTTATCGAAACATGGAGTAAAATATGTAAACATATGCGTTTACAACCCGTTTAATAGGTTTACAGTAGATTTCGTATAAGAAAGAAAGATTTCAGTAAAATATTCAAAGCAAAGTTAAATTAAAAGTAAATATAACATAGCAAATAACAAAAGCAAATAATAATTTGGCATATTTTCTGGAGTATCCCGGTGGGGAAGCGATCTATGTTAATAAATTGAAAGAGAAAGAAATGTACACAGTAGAAACACTATGCTTCTAGATCAAAACCTAGTAGGTAAGTATTTGTTTTCAAATACAGAAGAGCCCAAAAACATTCAAATTGGGGAAGTTAAAACAGAAAGCTACAAAAAATTTGATCGTTATTAGTAATAATGTTACACAACATATTGTCGTTTGTGTAATAACTTATTAGCAGAGGTCGGAATTAGGTAGTGTGATTTATCTACTTACAATGATATCATAGAGCAAAAGAATAATAGATATTCCTCAAATCCCGGTATTTCAGTTTAAAGCGTTTTATGCTACCTATATTTAGATTAGATAGAATTGTAGGTTAATGTTTGTAAATATAAAAACCGAAACTGAATGTTAACTTGTGTAAATCATTAATATATTAAGTACTATTGAATAATTTTGTTTTATTTATCTTATCTCTGAGATATCGATACAACCCTAAAAATCATCATGGTACCTTAAGATAGTAAATAAATATACTACTGGCAATAAATTACGGTTCCCGGGATTATTATTCAGAAAAACCCAGACATATCCATGTTCATATCAACATTTCGCTGCAAATACATAAATCACACTACCTAATTCCGACCTCTGTTTATTAGCTATTACACAAAAGACTATCACGCTTAAAATATTATAATTACCTCACATTTCTTATAGATTTTTCAATGATTAATGAGCAACACGTGATGCACTTACTAAGTTTTCAGATTAGCTTTGTAAATCAAATTTCGTTAAAATACATCTTTTTTTTATCGACTAGTGGGCGGACGAGCAAGCGGTCCTACGTGATGGTGAGTATTACCGCCACCCATGGACACCTGCAACACTAGAGGGTATGAGGGCGCACCGCCGACCTTACAAAATCCTATTCACAGCTCTCTTGAAGAACCCCATATCGTAGCATAAATTAATCTTCTTTAATTTGTTTAATAAATGTTATAAATAACCCAGTAGGTTTTGATATGGGTAGTGTATTATAGTGTTTTTACAACATAAGAAGTTTATCTCACACCTAGTTACTAGTTGTTCAGAGAAATAGGATTTTTTGTGCGGAGAAAAATTTCTTATTTTAATACATATTTTAAAATGAAATACACATTTTATTATAATGGAAGCAGGAGTTTCATTTGGATTTTTCGAAAAGGTAACTCCTGACACGTGGCAGGCACTTACATCCATTACGCATGCCATGGAGGCGGAAGGTAAATTTTAAAAGTAGGTTCTATTTTTCGAAATAAAATAAGTCTGTTCGTTTGACGTACGCATTATTTACTTGTGTACTCGTATATCAAACGTAAATTTATACGCTTATATTTCTTTTGGTTTATATAGACATAAAAGAAGTATATTTTATTGAGAAATTCTCCTCTTGTCAATATTTTCGGCATATATCTATTACGTATATAAAAGAATAGATCATCTGTTCCCATAAACATACTCGTAAAATAACGTTTTGAATTCGGTGGTCGTGGTGTAGATAATTATTATTGTTATGGAATTCGAGTATACCTAAAAGAAAAGAAACAGAAGAAATTACATAGAAATACAGGATAATAGTTAGAAATTAGAAATTTAATTCAATTCAATTCAATCAGAAGCGAACTTTTCCTTTCATAAGGAATAGATTCAATGCAATTAATAAAATTGTTAATCGTGTCATACTATACAAACTTTTCATTTGTTCCAGGTGTCAAAGTGCAGTGAAAAAATAAATGAAAGTGTCAACAAGTGTGCGCAACAACAATGTGTTCGTGTGCGTGAGTGAGTGTGAGTGAGTGAGTCGCGGTGCCGGATCCAGTCCGGGTCTCCGGCCGTAACCATGCCGCTAAGTTGACAACGGCGGCCAGCCGCGCCTCACGCCGCTTGACCACTCGCACTACAGGTGAGTACAGACTGTGTATTTTGTATAGGTACTTAAAAATGGTTCGGGTTATCTGAGTAACTGGGTCGTTAACTTTAAGTGCCATTAATAACAACGTGTGGATAGGCCGATGGCATAATTGTGCTTATGTGAGTTATGGCAATCTTGTATACGCTTTGCGTCAACGACGTATAGAAAGATTAGCTAAGTAAACGGTTTAAACTTGTGATTCATGGACTTTAAAAACAAATTTAAACCATTGGAAATAATATTGCATAATATAATGTATTATTCAAGTTAAACCCACTCCTAAGTCTGAGGTGGCGCATCCTGGGGCGGGCCAAAGTTTGTCATCCCTGACTGATATTGGCATGTATCGCGGATGTCCATGCACGATAGTATCTACTTAGCACTGGGTGAGACATAACATTATGTATGGAATGTATGATATAGATATTGTATGTATTCATCATGTATATTTATTTATAGGTAAATTATTTATTCTGTTTGTCATGTAAGTTATCTATTTATACCTCTCATCACACCTCCCAATGTATCTCTCTGATCAACCCAAGGTTAGCTGGCAGAGAATGCCTTAAGGCAGGGGTGTCAAACTCAATTTTGCAGAGGGCCATATATTAAATTTAGAATGTGTAGGCGGGCCAGATTCAAATAAAAAAAATGTACTGAATTATTATAACATTTTATTTATTTAATTATATAGTATATAATATACAGTTGTTAAAAATCATATCAAACTTATAAAAGAGGGTAATTATTTTGAGCTCGGGGATCCAGATACCTGACTTCTCTTGTTTTTGACAAGCTCATTGATGTCAGGTATCATATTCGTTGTAATTATTTTAAGAATTGATTGGAGCTGTTCATTCGTAAGTCTTGTGCGATGTTTGTTCTTATTTATTTTCATGACGGAAAACATCTGCCCACATAAATAGGTGCTACCAAACATGCACAGAATGCGTGCTGCATGCTTTTTTAATTCCGGGTAGTTATCCAAACTCTTGAAATATTGTGTATAAAATTCCGTAGAGGAATCGATTGAAGTCATGATTCTTCTTTCTGTGACACATTGCGATCGCGGGCCGTATTGATACGGTCCGGGGGCCGGATACGGCCCGCGGGCCGTATCTTTAACATCCCTGCCTTAAGGCATTAAGCTCGCCTTTTGTACCATAATGTGCAATAAAGTTGTTTAAATAAAAAAAAAACAAACAGTTGTTTCGCTTCGATAATTTTGTTCCTAGAAGAGAGATGTCTTACAAGACATAGCTAGTAAACAAGTATCGAGGGCGACACGCCTGTTATCGCATTTTTCAACGCTATTACTTTACAAGTTAAGTGAAGTACAGTATAAATTATATACACATTTATGATACTCAGTAGCGAAAGGAAACTCAGTAAAGAATCTTTACATTTTTTTTGTTACCATCGGCATGTTATCTCTCTTTCCCGTGCAGGATATAAGGAGAGGCCTTGGAGAAGGACCACTACCAAATTTCAATAATAAGTATTGCTTTGAACGAAATCTTGTTAGGTGTTGTGTAGGTGTTTCACAATTTTGTTTTCGCTACCCACTTTTAACTCCAAATGCTATACAAATTAGATGAGTAGGTGTAAAATGATTTGTGTAGGTGTCACATGCTTGTGCTGGAAATGTCAGAAAGATTTGTAATCGCCAACGCGTCGTTCTGTGATGTCGTTTAAGTCAGACCTTCCACATCTATGATTGTAGCTTTAAAGGCTGTGCGTTCTATGTTGGCAATTTTTTAAATCAATAAATTGAATAAATAGCTATTTCAGTGTGTGTGATAAATTCAACAGACTTATTTTCTGCTAGTTGTGATCCCTTTATAAGTAATCGGTGAGTTATGCTTGATTGATTGTAAATTGAGAATAGATTTATTGTGTTGTCCTTTATACAAAAGACCTTTGAAAGGCCCTAAGGGTAACGATTTAAATATAATTTAAGCTTAATAACAAATATTTAAAAAGTGAACAGCTATAATAATCTCTATCGGGAGCTACAACGGATCATTATATTGTACAAATATGCCAAAATAATTTATTAAACGATATCCTGGAAATAAATACATTAATATAAACTAGATCTCTAGTCAGAAAACGTTATAAAAGAGGCAGCGAATAACGTTGATAGTAATGATATTATTATCCATAAGATGGTGCATCGCATAAAGTTCGCTACGACCACTTCGTAAGTTCTGAAAGGCTCGTAGGTTATTGC
Source organism: Sesia apiformis (assembly GCA_914767545.1). Classification (NCBI taxonomy): domain Eukaryota; kingdom Metazoa; phylum Arthropoda; class Insecta; order Lepidoptera; family Sesiidae; genus Sesia; species Sesia apiformis. The sequence goes on along the minus strand of OU611950.1, from coordinate 5,584,951 downwards.
TTGTGTCAATTGCAGTAGAAAGCCATTAGCGGCCATCAAAATAAGGGCATTGTACGTGCGCGGAAATTGATGGACACGCGAAGTTTCTACGATGCCACGAACTACGAGCGAGCGTGCGAGTGTAGCACGAATGTCTATAAGGTGCTACGCGCTACGTTTTAGTTGCGAGCGGGTGTAACACGAGTTTATGTGATGCTATGCGCTACTGGCTACGTTTAAGCTACGAGCGAGCGTGCAAACGTAACACGAGTGTCTATATAGTGCTACGCACTACGTTTTAGCTACAAGCAACCATACGAAGTGCGAATGTAGCACGAGTGTCTATGTGGTGCTACGCGGCTACGATTTAGCTACGAGTAAGAGCACCCGTAGCGCAGCGCGAGGTCCCTATGCACTTTGCACACGCTCTGCATCGCGCTCATCATAGATTAAAAATATTAGATCTGTATGTGGATTTTATAGTGCACTCTCTTTTGAGATTTAACATATTTTATTATTATGTACTGTGGCGTAACGCAGATGACACACGGGCGATACGTGTTACAAGATTATTTTACTACTACGAGTGTAGCGCGTAGTAACGTATATTTAAAGCGCGTATTCAAAGCTCATCAAAATTATAAGAGACTAGCCGTTGCCCGTGACTTCGTTAGCGTGGATTTGATTACCTTAACACAATTTTGTAAAAACAATAAACGACTCGTTTATTTATTCTCTAGTAGAATATCTTTTATTGAATTTGAATTTAAAAATACTCATGAATTTTTGAATTCAGTAAAATTCGCCGTCGTCGCTTTAGAATATTTAAATGACATCGATACCTTACCTTAAATTCTTGCCCGCGACCAAAATTATGAAAACTGTAATATACATGTTATTTGTAATGTAGAATATTTTACAAAGTTTCATGTTAGGACCATCAAATATATTTTTACATACTTTACTACATTAGGGGGGGGTTAAATTTAGAAAAATCTCTTTTAGTGAGTCTTTTTTGGTCATAAAAGGAAGCTACTGTCCAAATTTCATGTTTCTATTGATGTGTCAGTCAGTCAGTTAGGACATTATTTCTCTTTATATGTATACTTTAGTTACTTAATTAATAAGACCCACGACGATGTTGCTAGATTATATGCACAGAATATATTGTAAGGAAATCTAACTTTAGCTGTGATTATACGAATATGTATGAGGTACAGTCATACTACACTCCCTCGATATATCATTTTGTGATAGATCGATGCCCGTTGATTGAAAGCGCTACGTGATATTACCATATTATTATCAATGTAGCAGTATCTAATCAATTAGCCTGTTTCTAGAACAATGGATTTAATGCGAATGAATACACGTGTAATAATGTCGCAGTTTGACTATAAATTTAGTCGTTTTTCAAAACAGCTAATAATGAAATATATTTATTATTTAATTAATATTATCAGAATTTTTTTTTGAATACATACATATTTTTTAACTATAAATTTCAATATGTTAGTATTAAACCTATACACTAAAGTATTGCATATTTAAATTTAACCGTAAATGTAGTTTATTTATAAATTTTAGGCTCAAATTACTAAAAATTCAATATTATATTAGTAAATTGTAACTAATATGGTAATTCAAAACGTAGGTTACATCTTAGAAAATATTCGCAAATTCAAGTCATTTTTCAAGGAAAAATTTATTGAATTGAAATCATAATTCATGGAATCAATTGAAAGTAGGTGCCAATTAAAAATTATTTTATTTTATTGTATTTTCGCAATTACTTTTCAAAGTAGCTACAATACAATGTTTCATAATATTATCAAAGTCTATAAATTATTGTGGAGCGTTATAGGGAGCAGAAATGTTTAAGGTGTAGGTCGAAGGGGGGATCAATATCTGAACATTAATGGTTTTTCCGCTGTTGTTGGCGGAAAACTGATAAAGGCAGAAGTATATAATTGACAATAAATAAAAATAAATGGTGAGGTATACTCGAATGGAGTCTCGAATGGAGGCTACCGGGAAGCGTAGTGTGTCCAGCCAGGTGAACCTACTACTTGAAGAAGTTCTCCGGTTGTAGCTGGATGAGAAGAGCTGAAAATCGTTCATCGTTTAGGCCTTGGAAGCGGCCTGAGTCTCCAGCAGCAGACAGGCTGATGGTATGGTATGGTACGTGTTGTTTCAAATGTAATCCACACCACCAGCCTAAGCGTCTCTCATCATATACGATACTCCGCTTTTCTCATCAAACCATTATTGGTAAACTTCTTTAAGTCATCAGTTCTTTAAGTCACACTGTGCTTCCATGTTGTCGGTTCAGCAGGTGATATTTTGTGCCCGGTGCTTTTTCAGCTTGATAATGCTGCAAGCATCTTGGTTCAATCTTGGTTGGCTCTTTGTTACGGGTTTTACCTTTTTGATTTATTATAATAAAAAATATATTTAAAGTTCTCTTATATACGATGTATATTCGTATACATTACGATGTATATTTCATTAGGAAATGCGAGATGCCTCATCCAGCTTTATACAAAGGGGAACCAAATTCGCTCTGGAACAATACTGAGGTTTTCTATTCATATAATAAATTGGCTTAATTCTCGTAAGCCAATGAACAGCATCGCTGTAATTTTATGAATGGACATTTCAGTGCCTCAAGTTAAAAGTAGTTAAATGTATAAATTAGTATACAACGTGCCACTGAAATAACGCGAAACCCAAAACACGTCAACTAATCTAAAATGTTCAAACCGTTCCAGCGAAAAATACATTTCTATTATTTTAGGGAATAATCAATTATCATACGTATGTTTAAAACGTTAAGTGTCAATATTGAAACTGTCGAAAAGAATTGTGAATAAACACTAGTAACATTTCAATCGCGGTGGTTGTAACGTGTAAACAGTTTCAGTTTTTAACGCACCGAAACTAAATAAACGGCCGAGAATAAATTGAAAGTGAGTGTTCTTTTTTTTAAATATACACTTACAATTACTTGATCACTTACTTATTAGGAATATCTCCATTATACAAATGTATTTATTCCATATCATATAGATATAAGAAAGTAATGACAACGGGTTAAAAACTATACTATAATTTTCCACAATACAAAATCGCAGCAAAATCGGTCCGTAATAAGAGAGAAATACAAAGAGAGTGAGATAGACAGAGAGAGAAAGCTTTTAATTAACCCTCTTAAGATTTTTCCGTGAAAAAGTATTTACTCGATATCCTTTTTATGGACTATTTTCTGAAAATTTCCAAAAATATATCGGTATGAATAAAACTTGTTTTATTTTAAGGTAAGGTATATTTACGACAGGTTTTAAGTATTTTCAGTTACCCCTATCTTTTATCGTCACCGTGTTGTTTCAAATAAAAGCGGTCTATAAATAAATAACAGCGCGTACAAAATAAAATTGGGTTTTATAAAGCGACGCGACGATAGACATAAGTATCAAATATAAAACCCGACGGAACATTGGATTGAAACAGAACGTTTTGGCATCTGATTTTAGCATTTATTTGCCCAGCAGTAGGACGCAATTACCTAATGGTAAATTAAATAAGAACATATAATATACACATACATCTATATATATATAAAAATTGATGTTGGTATATCTGATGTTAATAGACTTCGACACTGTATGACCAATCACCGTGAAAGTTAGCCCATATATGTATCTTTTCATGTAGAAGGTTTCTATGCTATCGACTTTATTGTAACTCGCCACTAGATGGCGCTGCAGTACATCAACTTCTATACCATTCAACCGATCGCCATGAAAATTGGTATACATAGGTATTTGAGCACGGATAATATTTTCGAGTTATCGAATTTGTTGTAACTCGCCACTAGATGGCGCTTAGTACTTTTATGGCAGGACAACTTCTGCCGGGTTTTGCTAGTATAATATAAAATACATATAATACATGTACATAAAAATAAGTTTCTGTCACAATTGTGAACAAGAATAACAAGAAAATAGTACAAAATACCTACAAAATATTAGATAGGTAAAGGTAAAGTTAGTTAGATAAAGTTGATAAAACTATAATGGATCGATTTACTTATAATCGTTATTTAAATTTAATGATTGCTTAAGAGCAAGAGTTAAGAGCGGTGATAGGGGTATATATTCTCAACTTTCATTCGTAAGCCACCTCACGAATAAAAGTTGAGAAGTTCAAATGTTCAGCCTTGATAAATGAGTGTTTACTAGCTTTTGACCGCGGTTTCGCTCGTGTGTTCACTACCCAATGGGAACTTTAGTTTTATAGGCTATGTTTCTTTCGTAGTCTCTAAGAAGGTCAATGCAAAATTTCAGCTCACTTTGTTCATCCGTTGATGCGTTTCAAACAAACAGGCATCGTTTAATTTTTATACATTAAATTCGGATGGTAAAAATTGACGGCAAATAAATAGAAAATAAGAAGTTTCCGTTAAATTGGTTATGATTTGATAAGCTATAAGCAGTATTTCATAAGTTTCATAAGTTAGTTATATAATCTACTCAACTTCCTAAAAATATCAAATAATAATGAACAACGAACATCAGGCAATGAAAGTAGAATTCCACTTCCCTATATTTAATTTGTACTTTACTATAATAATAACAAAGACTAATAAAGTAAATTTATAAGTCACAATACAAAGGAATTCAAAACACGCCCACACAAATTTCGTCACATTTATGATACCGCGCCAGTTATCCACAGAGAGCTTGCTAATATGTTGGTAATATGAGTTAGTGAGTGAGTTACAGAGTTATGTACCGAATCGATCATGGCTTTGATACCGCGTGCCGGTCTCCTGTGTAAACAGATACCGTTCATCAGTCTTTACGATGTTGTGATATCACATTGGACGATATGTGTGGAACTATATTTGGTAACTAGACATAGGTATCGTTTATATAGATTGGGTGTCTTTGATAGTTCACTCACGTCATAACCATAGTATATTAAAGGGGCTGTTACACAATACGGTCTTCGTTCTGCATTCTGGGCAAACTGAATCCAGGACGTATTTTGTGTGACATATTTGCTGTGTTCTACGTTCTGGGCTGATGATGAAGCTGATGATGCTAGACCGTATGGAAGCGAATAGTCGGCTGTTGATGCGTCGCTAACCGTCCAAACAGGACGGTTAATTTGCATTTTGAATGTCAGCTATTATTTAAAAGTGTAGAATTTACTTTTCACAGCCAAAACACCAAAACACTGATGGTTCCAAAACACTGAATGCCCACTGTACTCCGCGTGACAGCCCCTTAACTAAAAAGCGCTAAACAATAGCTTTAAGATGCCGAACGTTTTAGCGTCCCTGGAGCCCCTGATAAAAAAGCACCTATTTAATTTGATATTAGTTAAAAAACTCATTGGTTGAACGTAGATATTATTACGGTATATGGTCGCTATTAGCTCGGCTTTGCGTTAATTTTGAATTTTGATTTAATTATATATTTGTAGGTATATATATATCCGATTTACAAAAAATAAATAAATTCTATACAAGAGGGAGATTTACAATTGAAAATGTCTAAGGATTTATTTTGGAAAAGTAGTACGAAGGATTGAACTTTGCTTACTGTAATACGCATTATATATAATACTAGCTGATGCCCTCGGCTTCGCTTCCGTAAGTTTAAATTTCGCTGATTCCATATAAATATTTTAGACCCATGACACAAATTTTGTTTTATAGCATACTAGTAAAACCCGATAGACGTTGTCCTGCCGGTATATATTTATTTACCTCTGTAGATAAAATCACAAATTATTCTGTTTTGCCGTGGATATAATTTTTGCGATCGGTTGAACGGTATAGAATTTGATGTGCTGCAGCGCCGTCTAGTAGCGAGTTACAACAAAGTCGATTGCTCGAAAATATTCTCCGTGCTCAAATATTTATGTATACCAATTTTCATGGCGATCAGTTGAACGGTATAGAAGTTGATATGCTTCAGCGCCATCTAGTGGCGAGTTACAACAAAATGGATAGCATAGAAACCTTCTCCATGAAGAAATATATATATGTGCCAACTTTTATGGTGATCGGTCAAACGGTGTCGAAATTTATTAATTACAGATATACCAATATCCATTTTCATATAGATAGATAGATTGGAAGAAAAGGCGTATTTTCTAAACGTAGCTTCTAATGTTTCCCTAAAACATACACTTTATAAAATGAAGATAAAAATGCGTTTTCTACCGGCCTTTATAATGGGGAATGTTCTAAAGAGCTGTTCGATCTAATACCAACTTCGAATTTTTATTATAGCAACTCTCTTCACCGAAGGACGGTTCTTCCGCAACTCCTTGGCAAAGAGTTACTACGTACAGTGCGGTCAAAAAGACACTTTATGCCGCGAACCCGAAAGTTGTGGGACGAACTGCCAGCTGAGGCTTTTCCACTTAGTTTCGACATGGGGCTCTTCAAAATGGCTGTGAATAGAATTCTGCAAGGTCGGCAGGCAGTGACCACTCTGGTACCATCTTGTGGGTCGCCCGCCTGTCTGCCACCTCTATAAAAAAGTAGATAAAATTCTGTATTGTATAATTGTGACACTATAACAAAATTAAAGAACAATGTTATATGAGGAGAATACAACCATGTGGCCTTATTGCTATAAATATTGCGATTTCTTCCAGATGACCTTGAGAAAGGGAGTTGTGACTGAAAGTAACAGACGAGTAAATAGTCCACGTGACGTGACGTTAACAGATAGTGTAGCGAGTACAAGAGAAAACCGGTAATTTAAAATTGCAGACGATGTCACTTATTGCCTCCTCATATGGACTATAGACTAGTCCCCAACGCGATTATATAGCACTGAGAATGTCACTGTATCATTTAGTTGTAGTTTCGCAAACAAAATGTACTGCGAACGGGATAAATGAAATTACTCAATTTGCCCGAAAGCGAAAACGTGCTTTGATCTCAATATTTCCCCGACAGTATTATTTCATTTACCTCCATATAAGAGCAGTGTATATTATGTACGGTTAAAGTTAGATGTGAGGATACAGCTAGTATTACCCAGATAAAGCTAGCATTATCTAAGAGGCTTTTGGATAAAGTTCAAATAGCATATGAATTATTTCAAATAAATTGTTTTTGGTCAGGAAGGATATTGGCATTGTTTAAAATAAATAACCAAATAAAACCATGAAATCTGAGGAAATCGCTACGCTACGCGATCGGCTCAGACTTCTAACCTAACCTAACCTAAACCAGCTAAATCGTTTCAGTGTATCTGTTATGGCTGTAAGCTGAAATGTGGCTACACCTAGGTCTAGCCGGCTAGAACTAGGCGCACCCGGTCGCAGTCAGATAGAACTACGTGCAGTCCTTTTCTTAACGGCTACAATAGGTGTAGCTGTTCAGTGTTGGCTATAACTAAGTCTAATCTCATTAAAACTGGCTACAACTAGGTGTAGCCAACTATTGTTGGTTAGAACAGAAATCTTTCCTGGCCAGAAAACGATTTGGCTCGTTTAGGTTAGAATTATTTGGTTCGTTAGGTTTGATTAGATAGTAGTGATATTTTTTGACAACTCGAAAATCCTTCCTACCCAGAAAGAATTTGTTTGAAATAATTCATATGTTATTTGGATTTTATCCAATGCCTTTGGATAATGCTAGCTTTATCCACACACCTAACATTAACTGTAACATATAGAATAATACACGGTACAAGTTTCCCGGGATATAGTGGCGTTTCAGCTACCGTGAGTTAAGAGCCGAATGCGAAATCAGTGGTGCTAGACTGTAGGACCCCCGAGACCGAACATACCTTGTAGCCGAGCTTTGACAAATTAATTCCTTATAAATATTTGGATTTATCATAAAAGCTTTTGCTTACATGATAAATGTTAATTTTGTAATCTATTTTGCTTCTTTTTATGGAAATCATATACCACATAATTATCACCTTAATTAAAAAACGCCATACTAATTCCAACACATTTTGTGAATAGATTTTTTTTGTTTTTATATAATAAGCTACTCAAATTCTACTGAACCGATTTTAGGAAGTAAAGACTATTTTTGATTTACCTAAGAAATCTTTATGGCAACCTGAGCGAAGCCAGAGCGGGACGGTATAATTAATATGGCCACCTAAAAGCATTCGACTCAACGGGATGCAACCATTGTAAATGATTTGTAAAGTTGTGCGGAGCGCAGGAATCCAGTGATACACACCGCTTTTAAGGCGAGCTTAGTGCCTTAAGGAATTCTCTAGCAGCCAACCTTTGGGTTGATCAGAGGAATTCAATTACGAGATGCATGAAAGACACAATTTAGATGGTGTGATAAAATAAATATAATAACATTATTATACATACAAACTTACACACATATATATATACATAAGAATAAATATAATACACACAAGGTATATATAATCAATGTATACATTATGTAATTAGATATATTGGTACATGAGTTTTATTAAGAAAAAAAAATATGTTGCTGGCAAAAATAATATAGAAATGAAAGAAAAGTTAAAGCAAAAGGAACTGCTTCTCTTTTGTTTTACCGCTTTTAAATTCGTATATTCTAGCTTCCAGTGCAAATTATTTTGAAATGGTCTGGCACGAGAATCACATTTAATTTCTTCCAATTTCCAATTTATTAATATAGCCCCATCGAGACTTCGATGATTCTGCCAATGTAAGGTTGAATGAAACAGTAAAAATATTGAAAGAAAAAAAAAGGAGATCATAATTTCTTATTTTTATAATCTTATTTCTAACAATGTTATCTGTCCAGAATGACATCTTTTTTTTTCTCTTTTGACAGCCAAACATCAGAAAACCCGCCTAAATTCAGTGTTGTCATAACAAAATATAATCTAACAATTATTTACACAGATATTAGAGAAAAACATTTCAATTGAAACTTTAAAAAAAAATAGAAAGCAATACTTATATGCTCAATCTGGAGTTGCGACGTTGACATAATATAGCTACTCGTAATATTGATGCATTTTTCGTTGAAGTATCGATTTTCAAGGTGACTAAATTTTCACATCGTCTCCTGCCTCTCTTGCAGCGCTTGCCTGTTTTTTACAGTCCTTTGTTTGATGTAGCTGGTACGATATTGAACATTAAAAATACGTGCACAGAACTTTTTAGGATTGATGATTCAGTTTTTTTTAAACTGAAACGAAGTAGGTTTATTCATTTTCCTTTATATTTCCATTTTTCATAGCAGTTATTTGGTATGCAGTTGGTTTGAAAGTTTGTGTGAAAAGTAAAAAAATATGTTGATGTATTCAGAACTTGCCTGGATTAAAGTATATATGTGACGTTATCTGAGCAAAGAGACCTTATCGTTGGTATGGACTTATTTTCTTTTTTTTCAGAATGACTAATGTAGGCATGCCCCGGATGCGCTGCCTACCTTTGGAGTTATGGGAGTGGATTTGGAGAATATATTGGGAAAATGGAGAGGGATAGGATAGAATGAGATGGAAAGTGGCATATCTCACTCACTACCGAATTACGTACGTACATTAGGAAACTAGGATAAAGTGAAAAATGCAGTATATTTCAAGGTCTTCTATGAGGTCTTATCTTATCTTATCAGGGGTGGTTATCCATTTGGATTCCCTATCCCTATGTCAGAGACATGTCACTGTTCTCGAGTTTTGGGTTTTGGAGTTTGGGAGTTTTGGTTTTGTAGTTTGGGACATGAGTTTTGGGAGCCCTGGCGTCGATATTTCGAGTAAGGTCGAGGTTTGGAGTCATCTGGAGAGTAAGACAAAACTTGCTAGTATAACGTTCGGTGTTCCGAATAGAGCAAAGCAGTACTTCTCTCCGGGACAACGCTAATCGCTTTATAAAGAAAGCTCAAGTTAGACCCCACATGGAGTACTGCTCACACTTCTGGGTTGGTGCACCGAAGTATCAGCTGGTCCCTCTTGATTCTGTTCAACGACGCGCTATCCGACGTGGTTATAATGGGGAATCCTTTGGAATGGGGAATGTTCTGAAGAGCTGTTCAATTTAATGTCAACTTCGGGTTTTTACTATCGTACCGCCCGTCATCGTAGAGCGGTTCTTCCGAACTTCCTTGACATAGAGTCGCTGCGTACAGTGCGGTAAAAAACCCTTTATACCGCGAACCCGAAAATTGTGGAAAGAACTACCAACTGAAGTATTTCCGTTATGCTGCGATATGGGGCTTTTCAAGAGAGTTGTGAACAGGATTCTGCAAGGTCAGCAAAGCCCCCTGGTGTTGCAGTTGTCCATGGGCTTGATCCATTGTGCACGTGATCACTTCCCATCACGTGGCCCGCACAATCGTCTGCCAACTATTCTGTAAAAAAAGACATATCGGAGTACATTTTTACGTAATATTTCTATTTCTTCCGTTTATATGTTATTTTCTAAAAGACTTCCTTTTTAATAAACCTTATGGAAGGTACAAGATTATTTCCACACAATGGCGAGAGTCGAGACTTGGATATGTTTGAAAATGTTCTTTATTTATTATACAATATCATGTCGAGTATTTCATTACATATACATACGATGTCATATTGAATATAGCTGTATCAAACGATGGAACGGTGACAGGGGCGGGGATGATTTTTTATATTGGTAGTGCTAAAAATTATTGTACAAATATCTCGCAATTTACAATAACTAGTAATTTCTGCTCGGGACAATCACTTACTTTTACGATACAATTTCGTTATATCATCATGATGTTATTTGATGTATAGTCCGTTCCCATACTTAAAATTCAATTGGCGGAAAATTAAACCAAATCAATGAAATATATAAAAACAATGTTACTTCAGGCAATGTCAGTTACTTCAGGCCACCATGTGAATATTTATATTTGAGACCAATTGGATTAGAACAAAGTATATTGTCATATGTTTGCACTTCAAAGTACTGAAGTATGCGCTTTCTCCTTCACGATTAATCCTAGGGCGCGGATCTATATTCGTTTTATTTACTCTTGTGCTACGACGCAAAGTGAAACTGAATTTAATAGTAAACTAGGACCCGAAACTTAGTGGCCGTGAAACCAACAACGCCATATGTGGATGTGAAAAAATATTAAATGTACAGACATGGCTTTGTTACGATTTTACTATATGTATAGATTGTTTGCTATAGAAGAATTTACTGAATTATTATGTTTAGGACTTCTGTGCAGTTCTTATTTGATTGTATATTGAATTAGTTTGTATTTTTATTGAGACACTTAATAATATCCTCCAAATACTTCATTTTAAATGTAGCCTCTACTGTAGAGTTAACAAAACACTGTGTCTAGCATTCGACACCGTGTCGACACTGTATCCCTACATTATGTAGATAACGACGACTGACTAAATTACTAAATTAGACAACCCAGCCAATAGGCGGGAAAGTCGGTCAGTCACGTTTCGGACGTCATAAGATTTATTACGGACCACGACTAGCTTATGTAGTTTGATTTTGGATCTCGAGCCACAGATGATCGTGAAGCCAACTGTGGTGTGGCTGGTCGATAATATTATCGATGAAATAACATTGCCTAATAACTGCGTTGGAAATACGGACACGACGAATATACGAATATGACACGGACCAATAATCAATTCTCATTCATTGCAATATTATGGTATTTTTGAGTATTATTATTATTATTATGTGTCAAAAAATAAATAAATGAATAATGACAAACGTCAGTACGCTCCCGGATGCCCCAAAGTACGTGCGTACATTGGGCGAATAGAATAAAGTGGGAAATGCGGTACATTTTACATGTCTGCAGTCAGGGCCGTCTTTACCAGGGGGTGCAAGGGGTGCGGTGCACCCCGGGCGCTCACCTTTTAAAGGTAATGAAAAAATATAACGCTATAGTAAACAATTACACAATAGGATATTTGACTGTCATAGGATACACAATAGGATATTTGACTGTCATAGGATACACAATAGGATATTTGACTGTCATAGGATACACAATAGGATATTTGACTGTCATAGGATACACAATAGGATGTTTGACTGTCTTAGGATACACTCCCGCACCCCGGCGCAGAATAGACTTAAGACGGCCCTGTCTGCAGTACCTTAAAGTGAAAAAAGTAGTAGTATTCTCTCAGAGAGGAGTACCGTGGCCAGTCGAGTGCGTCCAACGACTGTAAAACTGTCAACGACTGTAACTTCAACAAAGACACTCACTTTTACTTATATCACTTATAAAGCAACTTAACTAATATTTCGTGAACTTATCTAGAACTTAAAGTGTATAGCACTTACAAAGATTCACTCAACATCCAGAAGCTGCATACTGGAATATCAAAACCATCGTAATACTTCACACTGTACGATGGTAAAAAAGAGTTCTTTTGAAACACTATCAGTGTTAGTGGAGTATGACGGGAACGCTGCTGTATACCTTTTTTAATTTGGTATACCTACGTTTATACCTTTGGTTTGTGATACCTTTGATTGTATATACAATAGCATTTTAGGGTACAAGGGAAATGTCATGTGCTGCATAATAATGCATAATAGTATGTATTTTAATGCTTGCATTTTAAAAGAATAGCTGCTCACTGTCGCTGTAGTACAGCCAACGGTTGTACAATAGGATAATTTCCGATGTTTTCACGCGCAACGCTGTATACGGGCGAAGTTCAAACGATGTTAGTCAGCCTTTGTCCGGTGCGGGGCGTGAGTTTGGGGAACTCCCTGTGAAGGTAAACAAATCAGAAAGTAAACTACCTACACAGATCACTTATATAGATATCTCATTAATCCTCCACATGTACATGAGACCACAATACACATCGACAAATTATCTACAAATTCTAATCCATTCAACTGATGTATACTTAATATCAAACCGCTATATTTATTTATCTCCACAGTGGATTGAATTGACATAAGTATTCTAAGTAGGTAGGTACATTGCGACAAGAATATAATGAACGTGACAGAAGGCGCCGCACATTACAATTCAATTTTTATAGCTATAGGGGAGAGTTCTAAGGGCCATCTATGGTCACGAAAAAATACATAGCCAGTTTCATCGTTCTGATCAAAGATACCTAAAATCGCTTTTATGTAATGCCACTTATTTAGTTAACATAAAGTCTATTTAGTACATTTAGTATATTAGTATATTTAGTTAGTACAATATTTAGTATTTAGTACAATAATTATCAGCACGTCTACTTGGAAGCCTAGTTTAACTATAGTAGGTACTTCTTTCCCGCCTTAGGCTGAATAATTATACACGTGTGAGTGCTCATACAGCAAACAGAATTAAAAAGGATTTTTAACGATTCATCGAACTGTTTTAGAATTCACACAATTTTTTAAACATTTCTTCATCTAATTATTGCTTTTGTTTGGACCTATTGAAGATGATCTAGGCGTATAATAAAGGCTGATTGCTTAGTTTTACTCTTATAAACTAGTAACAAGTATCTTGAATGCAAACTTTTGTCCTAAACCAACAAATACGATTTTGTTTATTTACCTTTCTTTCTCCCTTTCCCCCAATTCGCAAATTTAATCCGCAAAGATAGGAAGCGCATCCGGGGGAGTGCCAACGTTTGTCATTCTAGACTGAAGTTGGCTTGTATCGCGGATGTCCATGTGCTACAGTATACACTTACCGTTAGGTGGATTATCTGCTCGGCAGCCGACATTTTTTTTCTATAGAAAACACCTTCACACGCTTCTTTTCATATTTCAAAGCAAAAACTTCTTATTCTTGAGAGGCGTGAAATGTTTCACCAAATCGTATATAGGTATATAAACATTGACAGTAAACTTGCATTCTCATTACATTCATGTTACAAGGTAAGGTACAGAAAACTGAATTATTTAACTTACCCAAGCTAAAAACACTTAGGTATGTCACTCACAAGTTTAACACTTTACAATACACGATAAGCGTATTATTACACATCAATTAAGTTAACCTTTTTTTTTAATTTGTGCATTCCCTTGGGTGTGTTATAGTATGTAAGCTGTTTAAGGTGACTCGATCATTCCTAAAGCAGCCGATAATCAGCTCCTATAACGAGTGTTTTTTTTTTTTTATGAACGAAGGTGGCAGACGAGCATACAGTCCACCTGATGGTAAGTGGGTACTGTAGCCCATAGACATCCGTGATACATGCCAACATTAATTCAAAATGACAAACGTTGGCACGCCCCTGGATGCGCTGCCTACCTTTGGATATAGGACTGGATTCGGAGAAAGGATTGGGGAAATGGAGAGGGATAGGATGGGAATGGGCTCTGGCACATCTCACTCACTACCGAAACACGTACGTACATTAGGGAAATAAGATTAAGTGGGAAACAGAACATGGGAACAGTACAGTACAGTAAACAGAAATGGCAGTAGATTTCAAGGTAGTCTTCTGTGAGCGAGGGGTAACGTGGCCAGTCGAGTGCGCCCAGCGGCTGTTGGATTACAGCGTGCACTCTCCCCCTCATTGTGCACTCTCCCCCTCATACCCATACCATATTAATTGTTTACCCATATTAATGCCAATATAATAGTCCTGTAATGTCATTAAACAGAAATGTAAACCAAAGGCTGCTTAATTTGCGTCCAAATTAGTATAACTTAGTGGCTGACTAAGCGCTTATAATACTAATATACAATTAGCTTAAACGTCCGACTTTTTCCTACTTGGGCAGGACATTAACAAACACACGTGTAAGATCATTAATTCATTATATACGAAAATATAGCAACATCTTATGTGTAATATAGATACAGAGTACACTTACATGTTATCGTCACTTGGCAGCCCGTCGGCAGTAATTAAGTTTAATCAGCGAGCCGCTATACAAGATTATGTCTGTACGTGCTCCAACTGTTAACGCCATGTAAATGATTATTATGCACGATATTTCATCGACACCTGTTTATGGTATATTGTCTAATATCAGCTCTATCATCTTCAATGAGCAGTTTGAATAAATTAGTCGAGGAACTTTGACAGTGTTCAAATAAGACAGTAGAGATTAGTGAAGTTAAACGTCCACCCTCCAATATCACCTGATATTCCAATAGCAAATAAATTTTACCGTCACCTTTTCTAGTAATGAATAATGTTAGAATGATTAGTAATAGGGTTCGTCTGTCTTTTTTTCCTCTTTATTTTATTTGGGGGCTTTTACACTATTGTGTATGGCAGCCCCATCGTAAATGAGAAAATGCACATACTAACGTAAGCCGCTATAACTTTTGAAATATAGTCGTATGTGAAGCTGCGGTCAAATATTAAAGTATTTATTTCCGTATTCATATATAACATAATCTGGTATCACACACATTTCAACACACATCTTTCTCTCAAAATAAGCATTACCGGCATGATAGAAAATATCCAACCTAACCGGGATTAAAATTTTTAAATTATTTACCTGCAATATAGGTAATACAAACCTACCAACCTCATAGTAATAGCCAAGCCAATCAGCGAACGGCAAAGAGCTATGTTTTGCAGGATCTCTTAGGAAATATGTTTATGAAATTCAAATTGAAACCAAGCTTAGCTCCTTCTTGATACCCTTTCAAATGGCTTTCAATAATTCTAAACGAGGAGGCCACTCTGTAGTCCGTGCGCCGCATAGTTCGTAGTCTGTAGTTTAGCCAGCGGTTCTTTGAATCGCCTCAAAGAGCGATTCATATTTCAATAATTATATACGAGCAATTTAGATCTGTATATAACGTAAATACAATCCAATTTGTGATATTACGTAGTATTTCAGATTGCAGTGCTTACTTACTTACTTACCTTACTTACGAGTCTAGTCACTCTGTGTAAGTAGAACGATGAAGTTACAAAATGTGTGACGACACGTCATTTTAGACAAAGGTATAGCGGACTGTTCGGACGATCGAGATATCCGGTGACTCTTGAAAGGCCATTAGAGCCACAAGAATTTAGCCACCCCGAAAATAAAACGCGATCGAATAAGAAATCTTACGAACAAATTGACTGATTATGAATCAATGACTAGAATGTAATTAGCTTTCGTCGGCGGCTTCGCCCGTTTGTGACTTAATTTTCAAATCAGCTTCTTAACGTGTGTATAATAGGTATAGGACTAGGTACGCCAAGAGTACATACTTCCGTCACTAGGGGTTGAGCACTCTTCTTGGGCGATTTACCTACCTCCAGAGGAAGTGTCGTTACTTTCCATAAGAGGGGTTTTCCACAAGCGGTGGATTCCGATTGTGGAAAGCCCAATGAACGAACTGGGGCGGACGGCCACTTAGGTGTCATAGTATATGCCTTAGTGACATTCTTACGATATTATACTATCATATACATAGGTACATCACTGTGATAATCCTTGTCCGATATCTTTAAAACCATGGGATTGACTTTGTTAAAAAATATCCTATAACCTTCAGGGATAAACTGTCTATACATTTACACTATAGTGAAAATGGCAACAAATTAATCGTACATCTAGTGATTAGCATGATCAAACACACAGGCAGGCAGACAGACAAACAGACGTACAGACAGAGAGACCGACAGATGACGTTGTCCTTTCTTGATACAGAGTTAAATAAAAAAATACTTGAAATGGCATAAATAGAAATACCATAAGGAGATAACTATTATAAATTATAAAATTTTGTGGAATATGCTGATTTGATTCGAATATGTGGCAGTTTGAAGTTGATGCTACGAGTATATTGTAGATTTTTGTTCATATAGAATAATGTTTGTTTTGAATTCTATTGGTACTTTAATTGATTACAATTATTATCTAATATTAATTGGCATCAACTATGTATTAATGTTAATGATATTATCTCAACCAATTATCTCAGTTGGTCAGTGCTCCGACCCGGTGTGCAAAAGGGTCACGGACTTAGTTGGATACTTAGTTGTTTAAAGACAAATGTTTTTCGTGCCTGGGTGGTTTGTGTGTGTGTGTGTGTGTGTGTGTCTGGACACATGACACAACGAATCCTGGCGCGTGCCATTGATGTGGCGTTATTTATTAATTTATTGAGCATCAATGAAACCATATCGAAGTTTATTCTAGCGAAGCCGTTGTTTTAAAATTTTGACTTACTGATTATTGGCGTCCTGTAATTACCTTAATTAATTGTAAATCAAGCAAGCTAATTTCATCAAAGGCAAATTATCCACTTAATCGAGTTTAAGGTTACTTATTAAGATTAATTGCCCGAAAATGTGTCAGGTTCTCTACTCTCGTAGTACTATAATGTCGGCGCGGTGCTGCGAGACGGATTATAATGCACTTCGAGCACAGCCTGCACGTATGTGGGTAAGTCACAATGAGGCATCAGAGAGAACATAGGGTCGTCAGCGAGGTGAAAACATTAGAAATATATCTTCCCTTCCTTATTATCTGTTATTGATTTCATACGACTATACGTTTCTCAGTTATTCAGGTAAGCTGGAAGAGATTCCTTCTAGAAATATTGAATTTGTTTTATAGCTTATTTTATATCCTACAATAAAGAGTTACAAGAAACAACAATGTAAATAATTAGGAAAGTATAGTAACAAAATAAGAGGATTCGTTTACAAAAACAATACGTAATATTTTCTCGTCAATTAGCACAGAATCGTGAATGGAAGCCGAGAATTATTCGGGAACCACGGTCATTTTCAGGATTATTGGTATTAAATACACAATGTATATATTAATAACTAATAAGTAGATATTCGTTTTTTTTTCGGAACGGCTAAATTCTTGTGTCCCTAATGGCCCTTCATGAGTCACCTGATATATATGGTTTATTGTGAGTGCAGAAGGCGCTCAGACAGAAGTAAAAACTGTGTGTAGCAACGAGCCTAAGGGCTTCCCCGTCGGTAGACCGGCGGAAGGAACGGACCTCGGCTTAGGGCGTTGTCGGCTTAGGGATCGCGAGTCGGTTAGAAGCGTCCAGCCACGTGCCGATACCTGGTAAAAGTGTTGGCTGAAGGCCGGTGTGTGTTCACGGTGTCACGAGGGTGACGTCCTCGTCTCTGCCGGCGGGGACGGTGTATATGTGTAGCTTGTGAGTGTAGTGTGAAAACCGCATTGGCAGTAGTAATTGTGTCGTCGAGGTTGTCTAGGACGTGCCGAGGACGACGACGACGACGCTAGCGAGGAGGGCCATTCCTATCGGGGACATAGGTTAGGCTGGCAAATATTAGGGGGTTGGGGTGATGAGGGACTCTGTCGTAGTAGCGTCGGGCGGAAGGTAGGTACTTGTATTTAGTAATTTTCGAAAAATAGTACAGGAAATGGAATATCATCTCAAGTCTCAACTTGGCCGTAACGTTGTCACTAACTTTGGCCCAACTTTCATTAATGGAATTATAAAGTTTCTGACTGAAAACAGTGCCAGTATGTTTGCGAATAAAAATCATGGTTGGAAGGTGCTAACCCTAGCATTGTGAGGACACGGTGCCTGTCGGAACACAGGTTCGCTCGTGTCTATAATATAGTAACGAATTTACTTTACGCCGACGCGCTCAGACCTGTATGTGACATAATAATAGGGGTTAAAGTATGAAATTGCCGTTTTATAGTAATAGATACTTTGAATTGACATAAAACCTTCATGGTGTGAGATTTTCGAGTGAAACTTTTTTCACATGATACCTATGAGGTTCTTGTTTTAAAAAATGTGCAACATTCGATTTTCGACTTTCAATTGTTTCTTTTATTCAGCTTAGATGGGAAAGATGAATACTTCGAAAATCCGAGTAATCTTTGAATACGAGTTCCGACGCGGAACTAACGCGGCAGAAACGGCTCGCAATATCAATGCTGCGTTTGGAGAGGAGACTGCTAATGAACGAACCGTGCGTTTTTGGTTTAAACGCTTTCGTAATGGAAACTTCCACTTGAAGAACGAACCACGTGGAAGACCGTCCACACAGGTGAATAACGCTGAATTGAAGGAGATGGTGGAAGCCGATCCGAGTCAAACTACCCAGGAATTAGCGGTATGGTTTAACGTTACCTTACCTACAATATTGACTCATTTGCATCAAATCAATAATATAAAAAAATATGAAAAATGGGTGCCTCATGATTTGACTGATCTGCAGAAAGAAACGCGTGTTGAAACTTGCGTTGCCTTGTTGAATCGGTACAGAAATGAAGGAATATTGGATCGAATTGTGACATGTCACGAAAAGTGGATTCTCTACGATAACCGAAAGCGAAAAATGCAATGGCTGACCCCAGGTCAAACGCCGCAACAGTGCCCTAAGGCAAAGCTTACCAATAAAAAGGTAATGGTAACTGTTTGGTGGTCTATTCATGGTGTTATTTACTATAGCTTTCTCAGGTCTGGTCAAGCAATAACAGCAGATGTTTACTGTGCCGAACTTCGAACAATGATGGCGAAACTAGCAGTGCCCGACTCGTGAATCGATCTTCACCATTATTGCTCCATGATAACGCAAAACCTCACACTGCACGAGAAACCGTTGTAACTCTAATGGAGCTGCAGTTAGAAACCATACGTCATTCTCCGTACTCGCCAGACCTTGCTCCAACGGACTACCATTTTTTTCGTGATTGGGACAATTTTCTACGTGGTAAAAAATTTTCTTCCCAAGAGGCAGTAAAAATGCTTTCGCACAGTTTGTCGAATCTACATCCCCAGAGTTCTATCGCAAAGGCATAAATGAACTTCCGATTAGATGGCAACAATGTATAGATAATGAGGGTAAATATTTTGATTAAATAAATATGTTGCATTTTAGAAAAAAACGAGTTTTAATTTTTCAGTACAAATCGGCAATTTCATACTTTAACTAATACTACATAATACCACGTAATACAGCGTTTCATTTGTTTATGTTTAATGTTTGAGGGAGACGTTTGTTTGCGTCGTGATTGAGTGACGTGGCCTGTGATATATAATCTCTGTGAGATTTATTTTAAGCATTGTTTTCACAATGTTTTTAATTAATATTTATGGGATCACTTGTAAACAGGTAAGCGGTAATTGAACGAAGACATTTTAAATTATATTTTCAGACTGACTCAATCTTTGTTATAATCGTTATCAATGTGTCAGATATAATTGCTGTTATAATAGGTATCAAAGTATCACAGCCACTAACTAGGTCGTTGAGGAAGGTTCTAAATATTCTTCTAACCTTCCTTTTGGCAGAACTATATCAGCTCAAACATTCCAGCACTGCACAGGTACCTCTACCTGTAATTGCAAGCGGATTTGAGCCATAATCCATAATGTAGGTCCAATGAGGATTGGTGGATGCCAGACAGGCCTCAGACTTTTTTATATTATTTCGCAAGAGTATTTTCTCGTGATAGTTTTTCACTGCTGTGGTAGTCCTAATTGAAAAATCAATACCGTTCGAACTTACCTGGGCTAGAACTGTTCTTTTGGTAATCGCCCTTGATGGCCCTTGATGGATATTCGGACCGAGAAATAACATTTCCACATATGTATAAACAGTCAGTAACATGCTAATGTAATCCAAATCATTCGATTTTAGCGCTTATTGCTAGAGGTTCAAGGTGCCAATAGGTATAGGTTGACTGATTGCTATAGCTATAGGTAAGTGAAGAAAACTGTTCATCCCATTATACTTCCTATTTCCCAATTTCTATTTCTATGGATGTCAATGGGCGACAATATCCATTTATCACCAGGTTGACCGTCTGCTCGTCGGGCACTTTCTTTATAAAAAAAAAAACATATCTGCATGTTGCCTGGGCGTGGCCTACTGGCCAAGTTATCCCTTTCTCAAAGAAGATCCTGTCGCGAAATCTACTAGCATGATTCTGGAGTGAGCGAGATAAGTCTAAGTTCATTACTCTTTTTCTCCTATCTTCTCCTCCAAGTAAGAATAAAGAATGTAATTGGATGATGAAAATATCCCTTATCTCCCTATATCGTTATATGCATTACTTCCCACCCTCCCAACCCTTTTAATTGTGTCTCGTATCCTTGCGTGGCGCTAGCGTTTGTTACTCTTGACGTCTACTTCCCACTGGGGGAACTGTCTGCTCATCTAATAGCTTTCTGCTATTAAAAGGTTGTATAATAACCACACCGTATATATCGATGAGAAAAACAAGAACAAACAAAGTATAGAGATAATCGATAGAAAATGAAATTACTTTGCAAAGACTCAATCTCCCCTTTTCCAGCTTTAATACATCTCACTGGACACTGGCTTCCCTCGGTAATCATAAGGGGATTTGGGATTATAATCCACCACGCAAGCTCTGAGGGGATTCGTAAGTGGATATTACACGGCTGCGAATTTTTCAATTGTCTTCCATGGGTTTTTTCCGCTAGGTTTTCCTTCAGCTATGAACTAGTGTTAATTAAATAAATCACTACGAAAGTTACTACGTAATCTGTGTAGTTCCTTACTAAGTAAGTTCAATTCTAGTTACCTAACGCTGGAGCGACACAGGCAAATGTTGTTCTATAAATTGGTTTGTTTGTGACGCATTCAAAATATAAATATTTTTAGATTTAGAAAATATAAACGATGTCGATAAGTGCATTGAAAAATAATAATACGGTGATGACCCATGTGTTTATTATAGTGTGGGCAGTACGCGAGTCACTGCAAGCAGCTACAACTGAAAATCAGCGCTACAATTTTTGCTCGCAGCACATGCTGAGTTGTAGCCCATTAGACCAGTGGCAATACACAACTTTGTGTTAAGTCGGTTAAATAGTTTATATTTTATTATTAATAGTGTGTAGTGTTATCTGGTACTAATAAATTTCTGTCTTTCTTTCTCTAGTCATGACCTCAAGCATTTCAGTTGATACAAAAATAATTGTAAGGAACATGATTACTGTGTTATTTTATTATATACCTATCGGTTATTATATAATGCTGTTATATATTATGTAATTTATATAATGCTAGTTTTGTTGTCCGATCTAAGACTTGCTTAGCACACAAAAAGACAAAGGTGAAAATACTCGTTAACATTGTTTGTAGTAGAGCGTCATGTTTAAAATTTTATCACAAGGACAAGTATCTACAAAAATAAAAGAGAATGAATGATATATCTAACAAATGTCTGTAAAGCAGTGTTTCACAAAGTATGGGTCGCGACCCACTGGTGGGTCGCGAGCGAATATTGGGTGGGCCCCGAAAAAATAAATTTAATCTAATTTTAATTATAGTGTTCTGATTTATCTTATTTTTACTTAATAAAATTTCGATTATCACTGGATACTGGATCTTTTTTTATTTTCTTTGTTGTACAACCTTTCATATAACTACGCTACGTAAACGAGAATATGCTGCAGGAGTGACACAATGCTATTTTCATGTAAGGCGCAGCTACCTACGCCTTACATGAAAATACATACATCGGGTAATACATACATACATACATACCTAATACATCGGGTGAGTCCCAAAGTTTGTCATTTTTTTAGGTGAGTCGCGGTTCATATAACTTTAGGAATCACTGCTGTAAAGTATATTAGTATCAGGATTGTTATACTTAAAAAAAATTCAATAAAATAAAAACTCGTGTCATTAAGTTTTTGTGATAAATAAAGGACATTGTGATAAATAAAGTGAGCTATCACCTATAATGTCCTTTATTTATCACAAACACGAGTAGGCGGGTCATATGATGTAAGTGGTCACCGCCGCCCATGGACATCTGCAACATCATCAAAGTCCCGTTCTCAGCTCTCAAGAGCCCCCTGCCGTAGCATAGAGGAAACACCTCAGCTGGTAGTACATGCCACAGCTTTCGTGTTCGCGGCATAAAGTAATGACCGCACTTTACGCAGCGACTCTTCGTCAAGGAAGTGTAGACGAACCCCACGTCGACGATGATAATCATAAGCTGAATGACCATGTTTGTTCTTTATAATCAACTCCTGGCTATAGTCAGTGCATAATCCCCAAAAAAAAAATTGGTAAACAGGCATTTAAGACGCGTTTAGTATAAAAAAACAAAATCTGTGTGTTGTGTAGGGAATTTATTCTGGAAGGTTTTCTGTCGATATCAGCCTATAATGCCCACTACAAGACCTCCTTTAGTAAATTACTACAGGGTTTCGGGCCCTAATCCACCACGCTGGCCCCGAGCGGATTGGATATAAATAGAGGTAGGTAAATTATATTATCTCGTTGTGACGATTTCACAGAAGATATTAGATTTGAAGTGAGCAAACGTTAGTGTTTATGACGCAAAATTCAGTTTTAAATTTTCTTTCATTAGTGCTCTAATTGCTGTAAAGTATTTGATTCCATTTGAACCTAAATAACAACGCCATAATAATATAGGGTTTTATTAGATGTCAGTACAAACACTACAACACAATTCAATGTACCAGGAGAAACGAAGGAATTGCTATTGCAGTTTACAGTTGATTTGGTACGGTCACAGAGTAATTAATAATCAGTATGTTATCTTGAAATGTTCGGAATGTGCCTCACACACGGGTGCTATTTATGCAATGTTGTCGCGTTATAGGGTATTTCGCAATGGTTATATACAGATGACAAAAGAGGTTATATCGCATGGAAATATAGTCCTAATCATACCCATTCTTCCTATACCACAGCTTGACACACAAAAACGTATGAAATTGCTCCGGATGTCGATAACTTCTAAGGATAAATTATTTTCTAATTTTTGAATTGATTATTATTTTGTCAGGTATTTTTTTAAGATTTCAAAATAATAACTTTCATATTATAGCCCCGCATAGCCCAAATGTCCACCGTTTGTAATAAATAAATGTAATTTGTAATAAAAAAGAGTAAATAAATGAATACATACAAATACTTATTTCACGGAATTGGAATGAAATGGAGGGTCACAAAAATGACTTCTATCGGATGCTTTGTCCAATCCATATCGAATCGATCAATAAATAGAAGCAGAGTATCCTACAGGTTCATCTTGGGTTTCATGTAGGTACCTGATTGTTACGTGATTAAAATAGTAATACATAAATGTAGACTTCCACTACTAGTTTACTAAGACATTGTAGTCATGGAATCGAAGTATAAGTATTTGTATTTATACGCAAATCGATGTTATAGAAGTATATTTCGAATTATTGCTTATAGTCAATCATTAAAGTCTAGCAGGAGGTATATCGACAACAAAGTCGTGATTCCCTACTGCCTGTTTATCTACAATGCACGATGAATGCTTGGCAACGGCTTGAGCACCTGTTGCCTGGAGCTTTCCACCCTCCCCACCTCCTTTACCTCCCTCCTACCCCCGTCACTCCATGTTTCACCGTCTGTAAGACTAATATTAGGAGCTTTGTAAAGGGAACGGGCACTCAGTTGTACTTAGTTGCATAGAGAATGCAATCCACTTAGGAAACCTCTATGCAGGGGTATTAGCTGAATACTGTTGCTATTGACGTTATTTTATTAATATTTTACCTTGTGACTCAAGTTGCCTGAAACTGAAAATCTAAAAAGTACTTTGTTTCTCTTGTCTCCCGCTCCTTAACATGAAATGGAGACTGGACGGAATTAATCGCAAAGTGAGATTGACTTTAAAATATTTCTTATTTATAGATTTATTTCTTAGTTCTCGTACCTATTGCTTACCAATATTTTTTTATTAGCCTATATTTGTGTCCCACTGTTAAGCAAAGGCCTCCCCTCTTTTATGCCAAACCGCTCTGCTTAACGCCACGCTCCGTCAAATATATATATATATATATACACATATATGTACATATATTAATGCTTTACCAGTATTATGCTATTGTATTTTTATTTTACAAACATTTATACTTTTTAAAACTTTAAATGCCTTACCACGTCCCTATAAAGTAACTGTTAACAATCTGATAGATAAATTATCTGTCACACCTTCTGACAATTCCTTTGACAATTATTGTAAAAACAATATATCCCCTTACTAATAAATTATGTTTAATCATTGCTTCACGATTGTTCTCTTATCACTTAAAGGGCCTTAATGTTTAATGTTCTGTCCGATAATGATAACTCTCGCATCATGTTGTGAGTTTAAAATCCGACCCGCATCACTTTCTTCTTAAATACATATTTTTCAATTATCTTATCACTAACGCGGCGGTGAAAGTAATGTACGCACATTGACTAAAAAACTGGGGTGCCAGCGTGGTGAATTGTGGCCCCAAACCCCCTTAAGGCCTAGTCTATAATAATAATTTGCTTTAATTCAGACCCTAAAATTCATCCATACAATTGTTAGTAAGATTACTTATATCAACGTTAGTAACAAAAGTAAATATATCTATTAATAATCTATAGTATAGATCTACGGACAACCACCCAATGTTTAAGCATAATGGTATACCGTTGGTACCGCCGCGGAAGTGACTCATCATGGAAGCAGCTCGTTTGAGGAGTATGCCCTGCATTTTCTCCAAAAAAGAGAGTTAATTATCTAAATGAAATACTTTTTTTGTCTGTGAAAAAAGCGCTTAATTTTAAAAAGTTGTAGAATTTTTTTATTAGTTTTCCCAAAAGAAATTCATTGTTTAGTGTCTGTGTGTCCATTCACTGATGCATTATTAGCACTTGTTTGTTGTTGTAGTGTTTTTCATTTTCCATTGCGTTGTGATCTCCTCTAATTGAGAGGTCACTTTATTTATTAGCTTTAAGTGATTTGCATGTCGTGTGTTAGCAATAAAACTATTTTATATGTTAATTTGAGACTATTTTGTAAATAATGTCTTATTTCCCTAATGTACGTAAGTGTTTCGGTAGTATATGAGATGTGCCAGAGCCCATTCCCATCCTATCCCTTCCCATTTTCCCAACTCTTTCTCCAAATCCATTTCTATATCTCCAAAGTCTCCAAAGTATCCTATATCTGCTACCTACGTAGCACATCCGGGGACGTGCCAACGTTTGCCATTTTGGACTAATGTTGGCATGTATCGCGGATTACTTAAACTTAAATGTTCTGTTATTTAAGTAATGAAAGTGCTTAATCGATGTATTAACAAGTGAATTCAGAAGACAATCACCCTAAAAGTATTTAAATTTGCCGGCAACCTCTCTTTTCGTGTGTAGCGTTTGCCAGACTAGTAGTGTAAATATATAATATAATTAATTATTGTGTATTATTTAATAATTTAGTTTTTATTTTATAGTTTATTATTTAGTTTTATGTTATAGTTTATTAATAAATATAAAAAGACATCAGGGCACAGAAAACACGAATAAAGACCCAGTATCTAGGTCGAAATTAAATTTAAAACAATATCAATTTAACGTGCAACACTGCGTATGTCACGTCAGCTGTCAATTCAATTTGTTACTTTAGTTGTGTTGTGTTTGTTTCAAAATAGAAGTTTCTATATATATATTTACGTTATGTATTAATATAAACAATTGAAAAATGATTAAATTATCAAAATGGAACGATGAGACCACATGCCGGTTCGTACATTTATACAAAACACATGAATGTTTATGGAATTTAGAGTCACCTACATATAAAAACAAAGTGATGAGAGAAAAGGCCTTGGAAATTATAATGAAAGAAATGGCCATTGAAGGCTTTGGAAAAAATGAAGTAAAGAATAAAATCAGAAGCCTTAGATCGACATACAATTTAGAAATACAGAAAATTGAAAAGTCTTACAGATCAGGTATTGAAGCCTCTGATGTATATCGTCCTTGTTTAAAATGGTTTTATATAATGAAGGAAATAATGACCAATATCGGAACAGTAAAAAGAAAACTACAGGATGTAGTAAGTGTATAAAATAATACTTATTATGTATACTTATTATACTTACAGCATTGGCCAACCAAGCATTCGTATTATAATTATAAATTTATAACCACAATATTTTTATAACCAACTATTATAATTTTTTTGCGTGTATGAATGAGTTATTGTGTTGATTTAAAGTTCATATTTGTTGCTTTAACTGAATGAATAGGGTTTGTTCTACAAAATTATATTTGCCATTAGAGCTACTAAGTAAACCACTTATTGAATAAGTTGGTAATGAGGAGGAGTTTATATCTATGTGAATGCTAGATTGGCCTGTACACAGCTCGTGTACAAAGGTAGGATAGGTGGGATTATCCCATTCTGAAGCATTGAATTCACATACACATATTCATATAATAGAAGGCAGGTTTCAGAAGACTACTGTGAAATGTACTTCATTTACCACTTTATACTATTCCCTCAATGTATGTACGTGTTTTGGTAGTGAGTGAAATCTACCAGAGTCTATTTCCATCCCATCCTATCCCCTTTTCCGAATTCATTTTCCAAATTATTTTTTCATATTCATTTTTAAATTTCCAAAAGTAGGCAGGTCATGCAGGGGCATGCCAATATTTGTCATTCTGATATGATGTTGTCATGTATCACAGATGTCCATGAGTGACAGTATCCACTTACCGCCAACTGGACTGTCGGCTCGGCTGCCTCCATCTTTCTATAAAAAAAAAGTAAATGTCTTGGAGTGGGAGTAACTCAGTAGGCATAATTTAACTTTATTGTCATTTGCCATGTATTAATAATATTAATTCTTAACTTAAACTATTTTACCAACAAGCTACTAATTTCATTTTTCCCCAAAAATAAAAATGATAATATACAAAAGTTAATTTTACAAGAAAAATTAAGAATTTAAATCTTATTTATTCAAAGACTAAGTATAGTCACTGTTTTCAAGGATATGAATGTTAACCAGTGTGTGCATCTCATATAAGCAAATAAGTGGCACTTACCATTTAACTAATTTAACTTACCTATGCTAGCATAGGAGAAGTTACAGGCAATCCCTAGTTTTGTTAATGCTCCTCACATCTTCAATGAAAAATAATTAAAGACACTTATTATATAGATACCTGCATAGGTATATGGTACTATTTCTCATATTTCAAAATCATTGTAAGCCACTGATATCCTCATGCTTTCCATTAACTAAACAAATAACAGTTCCGGAAATTCTATCCTATGAATTTGTTGCTGTTATGTTCCATTCTAATTAGTTAATTTGTGTGTTCTAATTGTCAAAAAGAAAATTTTATTTTTATTAACAATATTTTTTCAGGATTTTCATGATGAATATGAGGAAACCCACATTATTAATATTAATACTATAAATTGTGGCATAGAAATGAATAACAGAAATGAATTACAAAAAGATGAAACACCAACTACTACTGCAACTGCTATTCAATTGTCATCTGCCCCTGCAACATCAACCACAGCAAAGAGACGTCGTACTAAATTGGATCTTTTGAATAGTACAATGAGAAATCTTAAAGATATTCTTGCCACCAAAGGAAAAGATGAAAGTAATGATGAATTTGATGAATGTGTAATATTTGGCAAGTATGTGGGCTTGCAATTAAAAAAACTCTCTTGTGAAAGACGCATTCTTACTCAGTCTGCTATTCAAAATTTGCTAACTGGAGCTTTATTAAATCAACTACATGGTATTCCTCATAGTTCAATTCCTAGCATTGGAACTTCTCTTACAGATACAAGTACAAGTTATTTAAGTGAATTGTCTCATAGTGATACTGAATTACTGGAATCACCTATTGTTGAACAAAAAGATCCCATTTTCATAGCTACCTTTGAAGATAATAAACTACTCAATGATAATAATGTTAAATCTCAATCTGAAGATATATTAAGTTAAAGTTTTAAGGAAACTTAATTATTATATTTATATATTATATTATATTTAGGTTTACTGATTTATTTAACATTTCTTATATTTTATTTAGAAAGTTTAAGTCACAAAATTTGTATTTGTATTATACTGAGTAATAAAGAAAATAGTAAAATGATCTCTAGCAGTTTTCTGCAATAATAAAAAGAATATAATAATAATATTTTTTTATTATTAAACCTAATTTTTAATAATAAAAAAACATATTGCAGACAAATTGTGAGTACAGGTGACCATGACATCTGAAAGATGTCACAATCTTAGGATATTAGTATTTCCATAGGATTAAAGCGAAATAACTGCAGGAAACAAAGAGTGAAACCAAGCCAATCTAAAGACCTCACCTGTATACCTCTGATATGAACTGGCGGGATGTACTTTCTATAGTCATTGTGGGGCCTGGTAGCTCTCCTGCTCTCAGTCATAGCACACTAGGCAGGCACGCACACACTTCAAGCTCACCATTTGCATTCTTCAATAAGTGAAATTCAGATAGCAGATAGGGCTTACAATCTCGCGGGTTATCCTTACGCACCAGTACAATAAGCAATAAGGTTCAGTTATAAACATCACTAAGCTGTATTACAGTTGCAGACAATGTCTGCCACCACATGTTTTCCTTGCGAACCGCCACAGAACCAACTGCGACTAGGTTGAATCATAGACTCCAATAAGCGAAATTACAGTCACGGATCGGGCCCACGACCACTCGGTTTCCCTCGTGAACTGGTACAGAACCAGCTGCTATGAGGTCAATTCATAGAATCCAATAAATGGAATTCCAGTCCTGGACCGGACCCACGACCACGCTGGTTCCCTCGCGAACCGGCACAAACCAGCTGCGACAAGATCGAGTCAATGACCTCACTAAGCGATATTACAGTCCCAGTCACCATGCAGTTTTCCTCACGAACTGACACAGAACCAGCGGTGACCAGATTAAGCCATAGACATCGTAGGGGTAGAACTAAGGTGTTCATTTACAACTGTTGCAGTGAGATTCTTTGATCATTATTCTGCAGATGCAGTTAATCTAAAAACAATAATTTTGGGTCAGCCTACACATAACACCTTTTAGCCAACCATCCTCATCTCCGCTCTAACTAACAAGTTAATTTAATTATTGTCGTAAATCTTAAATGTAACTGTGTTATTTAAACGGAGGCATCATAATTGCATCAAAGACTTCACACCATTGACCTGACGAATGCTTGATCTAGTTTAACTGCCTTGACTCACGATGTTAGAAAACGGAGTTAACCTTTACGCTACACAAACAGTAACTAGGATTCATTGGATCTTAACGCGATGGTGGCTCGTTTGTAATGCTTTAGATTGTTCAGACTACCCACTCCTATAATGAACTACCTACTGCTAACGAACGAAAACAAAGTGGGGTAGACAGAAGTTTCGCGCCATTTCGGTATCACTCCACCGCTGTCTATATTTTCCTTCGACACCCTAGCGCCATCTATAATAATGAAAAATTACACCATTATAAACCATACAGAGAGCATTTCACTGTTTGATTATGATTATAGAAGATAGAAAAGATAGAAGTAAATAGAAAGATAGAAAATACAGGTCTGTCGATTTTTGAAGACTTACACCTACATATAACTAGTTGCGCCCACAATTTTGCGTAAATATTATTGTTATACTAGACCAAAATATTGGCCATATAATAGAAATAAAAAGTCTGAATAACCCGCTTACTTAACAAATAATACGCTTGCGAATAGCTTCTACAACCAAATAAAGTTATTGTAACACGTGAAAAATACGAGTACGTCTTTACTTCATATAAAATGTACACAAATGCATCGAAAACTGAAAATGTTGTCTTACTTCAAAACCTTATGGCGTGGTCTTGTGTAGAAAAATTGACCATTAGAGATTAGGAGTATTTTATAAATGTGGTAGAATTTATTACAATAGTTTGTTCATGTAATTTTTCTTATATCCCCAAAACACGACCATAAATCTCACGTTACAAGCCATCTACATTATCCCCACTTCGTATAATTTACGGGCATCAGGTACTACGGCGGACCGGACGCGTCCCACAAAGATGCCTATTGTGCTTCAAATCGCCGGGGACGCATTCTCCCGTCGACTTCTGCCCAATTACGCCACAGGTTCGGCTTTGGAATTTGTATCTGTTATATAGTTATGTTATCATGTAGTGTGAAACAGGACTTCGAACTTAGAGAAAAGTCAGGTCACTTTTGTCATTGTTAATTGCTGGACATGGGCCTTCTCCTGCACATTCTATTGTGCATGAGAGATGTATGGGATTAAAACGCCTCCCTGGCCAAGGGGGTTAGCGAGTCCACTCTTAGAGGTGTAATTCCTTAGGGCCACGGGAAGAGATGGGTTGGTGCTATTCTAAAGCCGGCCCACAGTCAATTGTAGAAATGCTTTGATTGATACTTATTTATATTTATCTATACATAGTAAAACTACTCTAATATTTATGCTTATATATGCATCAAATCACAAGGGAGATATTTTCCCGTTCGACTGCCAATTACTCTACCAAATTACTCTTATTCGGTTGTAAAACTTTCACTTCTTGTAGCTAGCTGGATAATGTCGAAGACATTTATAATGAAGAACTTTGCAAAAACTCACAGCTCGTACAGAATGGGACATACTTGATTTTGTATAATTCTCCTAGTTTCTTGTATCATGAAATGGGGGAGTGCACGCTGCAATCCAACAGCCGCTGGGCGCACTCGACTGGCCACGTTACCCCTCTCTCACAGAGGACTACCTTGAAATCTACTGCATTTCCCACTTTATCTTATTTCCCTAATGTACGTACGTGTTTCGGTAGTGAGTGAGATGTGCCAGAGCTCATTCCCATCCTATCCCTCCCCGTTTCCCCAACCCTTTCTCCAAATCCATTCCTATATCCAAAGGTAGGCAGCGCATCCGGGAGCGTGCCAACGTTGTCATTTTGGACTAATGTTGGCATGTATCACGGATGTCTATGGGCTACAGTATCCTCTTACCATCAGGTGGACTGTATGCTCGTCTGCCACCTTCGTCCATAAAAAAAAAAATCTAGCAGACATGGTGTTATCAATTTCTACACAAACTATGTAGCGTGTAGTGCAAACTATGTACGGTATTATGTGAATTGCAGAAGACACTGACAATGATATTGATTTTGCATTTCGTTCCTGGAGCTTTCTTTGCTCCGGAAGGCATTCCGCTCACGTGAGCGTCTTTTCAAATACGTAACAAGTCGGTAACAAATACGCGAGGAACTCAGAAAGTTTTGCGAAGAAGCAAAGTAATGTCCTGTGGGTTCCAATTGTTTTATTACATTTTTTCAAAGTACCTCCTCTCCACTTGCATCTATACAAAGTATCATGCGTCTGAACCAATTTTAAAAACGTTTATTACACTCTTCCTCAGGTACCTCTTTCACAGCCTTTTCGAACGTAGCCAGCGCGTCTTCCGACTACGAAAACTGATTCCCTTTTACTTGGGATTTAATTTTGGCAAATAAAAAAGTCACAAGGTGTCAAGTCGGGATTGTAAGGAGGATGGCCTAAAACTAACCGGGGTACAGTTTAAAAAAGTCCCTTGTTTTAAGCCCTGAGTGAGCGGGCGCGTTGTCGTGGTGCATCAGCAGTCCACGGAGTATTTGGACGGTTGTTACTCACTGCAGTAAAAATGTTTCGTAAGCACGTGGCTAAGTACCATTCTGCGTTAATGCTGCTTTGCTTTCGTAAAGGAACAAATATCAGGTAGCCAATTAAAGCGGAAAAACTTGCGATTAAATTTTCTTTAGCGCTTCTTGTTCTTTTCACTTTGGTAGGCGTTGGCTCAATTTGAAACAGCCAAACAGTAGATTGACGCATAGTTTCTGGATCATACTGGTGTAGGTCCAACATTTGTCACCTGTAACCCTGCTTAAAATTTTATCATATCACAGCACCATTCAACACAAAATTGTTTTTGAGCCTCAATGAGGTTGTGCGGCACCTCGCGCGATACTATCCTCCTGTCTGTCTATCCTAATAGCAATACTATTCGTAAAAAAAATCTATAGTGTGTATATCCAACAATACGCACTGGGCCCGTGTGGTGGATTATGGCCAGAATCCCACCAGTGATTTACTATGGGAGGTCTGCAGTGGGACGTTAGAGCACGTGGCACAACTTCACAATGTTCACAAATACTGCGTATCCACAAAGTTTCATTCCTTTTGGAAAGTTTGGGTACAAAAGTTTTCCTTGTTATCTCCGAACCATAATTTTATAAGGCTGGACAAGCTAGTCTAGTCAAGTGATTGGATGCCTATTGACTGTCATGATTGGGAGACAAAGGGTTTTAATGAAGACCTAGCCTAGTTTAAAACGAAATTGAGTTCAAAGCTTTGACTCCGACTTTATAAAAAATGTAGCGACCCACAGATTACATTATCCTGCTTGGTTTACGACTTAATTGCTTTTAACTACATTAACATGGCCGCATCTTAAATATAATCTAGCACCGACTGAAATTCTTATTAGCCTTAGTCAATAAATTATTGTAATTTTTATTGTCCTTATGAAAGTTTAAAGGTTGACTGGTCGAGAATTCCTCCAGGCATTAAAGCTCGCCTTTTGTACCCCTAAGTACAATACATTTTTTTAGTAAATTAACATAAATAAAAGCAGAACCCCGAGTAAACTAAACTGACATTTTCCTTAGCATTTCTGCTATTTGTGGCTAATATATAAATCGTGGAATACGTATGTGTGTCACCCTATAACGTGCCACTGTAGAGCACAATGACGGGGTTATCGGGCCCACGTGGGCCCAGTGCGGATTGGTGGATCACATTAAATTGAATAAGTACTTTTATCGGATTATTATTTATTCCTTATTCTTTTTGAATAATTCCTAATCGTCATTATATATTTTGAAATTTTATTCTTAATAAACTACATAAGGAATTTAAAACTGATAAAAATAAATTTAATACTCCAGATTATTTATTATCTATTTATGGAGCGAGGAAACCCGCTCGGGTTTCCTCGCAATGATTTCCCTCATCGCCGAGCTAGTGACGACTTTTAAAATTCCGTATAGTAGAATCTCAGTAGTCTGAGCTGAGGATTTGAACTCGCCATCACACGAATGTGTGGATTACTTATGAGGTCGGGGAGAAAGTTTCTTTGTATTTTCTATAGAAAATCAACACATTTTTTTAAAAGTTTAATTACATTTACTTATAATAAATATGTGCTGTTTTGATGGATAACTTGTTGCCATCTTGTAGCTAGTGTTATGATTCTATTACTGTAGAAATTCTGGGATTTTAGGGGCAAATAATTGCGACAAGTAATTTTGATAGTCCCCTCTTGATGTCAACCTTACGCTACTTAAAGATTTCTGAAGGAGTCGAAAGAGGGGGCAAGGTCAGGGCTATACGGTGGATGCATCAGCACTTCCCAAGCAAGCAGTCTCAATTTTTGCTGAGTGGCTAAAGATGTGTGTGATCTGCCGTGGTCATGTCGAAAAATCACACCCTTTCTTTTTACCAGCTTAGGCCGTTTTGTTTCAATAGCTTGCTTTAATCTCATCAGTTGCTGGTAGTAGAGGTCAGAATCAATAGTTTCCCCCGGCGGTAAAAGCTCATAACGATACCTTTCCAATCCCACCCTACACACACAACATCACCTTGTTTCGCGTTAAGCCGGGCTTTGCTACTGTTTGTGGTGCATTGACCACGATTTTTTTCGCACGTTCTTGTCGTAAGTGATCCACTTCTAGCCACCCGTGATCAATTCGTCAGTTTCAAAAAATGCTTCAGTTTCGTTTTGTTTTAACAAAGAATAGCAAATGGAATCACGGTTTATGAGGTTTCATTCCGTAAGATTATGTGGCATCCAAATATCGAGCTTTTTCTGGTACTCAGATTCTTTCAAATGACTTAGAACCGTTTTGTGATCAATACCCAGTTCCTCAGCAATGTCATAACTACCGATGTGTTGATCTTGCTCTACTTTTTCACAGATGGCATTAACTTTATCTGTAACTATGCAACCAGAGCGGGCTGCATCTGTCACGTTAAAATTTTCAGACTGAAACGCTTGAACCAACTTTGTGCTAATCTTATTGATACCGCATTAGATCCATAAACAGCACAAATTTCTTTTGTGGTTTGTGTTGCGTATTTGCCTTTTTTGTAATAAAATTTCAAAATGTAGCGAATTTCTTCGTTACTTTCAGTCATTTTGACAGACTGGAAAACAATGGAAA
The DNA here is from genome assembly GCA_914767545.1 of Sesia apiformis. Lineage (NCBI taxonomy): Eukaryota > Metazoa > Arthropoda > Insecta > Lepidoptera > Sesiidae > Sesia > Sesia apiformis. The sequence goes on along the minus strand of OU611950.1, from coordinate 5,550,002 downwards.
AATGGGGGAAAATAGATTTTTTTAATATTTTGGTTATTTAGAATTACAAATTTTAATGGTATTACAGCCAGCCAGGTACAAATAGTACAACTAAAGAGATTTGATTATAACTTCATATGTAGAAAATACGTAAAGACTTTCTCCCCGACCTATTATATATTTACGTAGGCAGGTACATAACTTCTTATTCTAACAGCTCTCCCTTCGTGTGTAAAAAAGCAATACTTTCATTGTGGTCAGAAGTCGGTGGCGATGAAAGGCGTCCCTACATTATCCCGGGTCGCCAACCCTTTGTCGGTACGTGGGCCACTTCGACCCGTAATTGAATTTGCTTAAGCTTAGATTATGATGTAATTAAACCGTTGTGTCGTCGGATATAAAGGCTTCAGAGTCGCCAGGTATATTTTGCCTTTATTTTGGTTGCTTTATTAATTATGTCTTTAAATTTACGAGTATGTTGGGCCAACGTTAAGTTTCAAGCATACATATATTTCCACCCGGAAAGCACCGGATAGCGAATAACAACAGGAATGGCTTTTCAGGCGTATTGCTTTGAGGATAAGTTGATTGCCTTATTTACTTCTCTATTTACTTAATTTAAACTGATTATGTATTAACTTTTGTGGAAGTTTTCTGCGCGGGTGTATAATAAAAGTTATTGTAAAATACTTAGGTACTTGTTATTTTTATTAAACTGTACTATTAGTTATTGTAGTTTATTAGGTAATAGGTACTGTAACCAGCTCTCATTGTGCACTGCTGGACAAGGATCTCCTCATGTACATTGTCTTGTGCACGATCGGCCTTGAAACGTCACGGTGGCCAAGCGGGTTAGAGAGTGCATTCTCAGAGGTGGTGGTAGTTTCGCAGGGTTTGTGGTGGCGGCTTTGTTATCCCTTAATCGCCTTGAAATCCACGGGAATGGATGGGGTGGTGCTATTTTAAAGTCGGCCGTAATAATTATAAAATCCACATACCTACTTTAATGTGTTTAAGTAGTGCAGTAGGTGGCAGGAGTTCACTTGCGTGAACAATTGATTCAAAGTCGATTAAATAGCCCGTGTAATAGAGTCGTGATAGCCCAGAGCTACCTACTCTCGACTGTCATTCATAAGGGAGTGAGGCAAAACACCAATCAATGTAGACTCTAAACAAAAAAAGCGTAGCGGGGAGAGACAATAGGCAGAAAGAAAAATCTCAAACTAAATAACGGCGTATTGGCATTCATCCAGAAATGCTTATTGCGGCAACAGTGAGCACAACTAGTATAGATGGCGTTAACCATTATAAAACAAAGAAAAAAAAGACTTGTCGCCACACACATATTTAAAAAATCAAGAAAAAAATCATTCTTTAAAACTTAAAAAATAATGACAATATAATGGTCTCAGTTGGTGCTAGCGATGGACATGTACAACGTAAGTTTTTGAAATTGTATGGAAACCCAGCGTGTCACTTTAGTAGTAAATTTTAGTGATGGAAAACCATTCGCCGATGAAACGAAACATCTCCCTTGACACCATTCAACACTTGATGAAATTTTACAATTAATTATAGCGCAGCTAGGCAACTTCCTATAATAGCGACAGGCACCGGTCGTAACAGATTGAAGAGCGGCACGAGAAGTAGGAGCTTAGCACCAACATGTCCGTGCCGCATGCGGCACCAACATGCGGCACGGACGGCTTGCGTTACCTATTCCTCTATATCTATGATGCTATCGCTCGTTAACAACAGCTCCAACTGGTTAACAACCTTGTATTACGTGTATATGACAACCTCATTACTTCACTTCTACACGTCGGTATTGCTGCCGACTGTATATAAGTCTGACTCAACTAAAGTAAAACTAATTATTCTGTCGCCATGAAAAATAAAAATGCCTTTTAATTTACTCGGCGAGGCCGGGGATCCAACGAAATAAGTTTCGGTTTTTGTCAGAAGCTTTCTACAAACGACCTGTTGCCTCGTCCCCTCCTATTCTTTTCGAACAGACCAGTTAAAATCAAGAATAGTCAAAAAGCAGTTGATACTGCGTTTAGAAATACGTGACATCATATACATATTTTTGCAGATTATATTACTATGCTAGTTTTCCGTGTGCGAATTGCCTAAATTAAGATATTAAAAAATATTATGTACCTATCTGAGTGAAAATAACTTTTAAGTATAAATAATCATATTTAGTTTAGAATGTTAATACTTATATTTCATTTCACCCAGAATATAAGATCCTCTTACGTCCGCAGCCTTAATTAAAGGTAATTAAGTTAGGTTAAAATTTCGTGTAATCTTTGCCTTCTGAAGTTTGTTTTACTACACATTTTCACCACTTTCAATGGCGGTGAAGAAATAAAATAATCACTTTCGTACTTCTGTTTATTTAACCAGAAGTGATTAATATTTATTACTGCACATAACGGTAATATTGTATATATTATTGTTTTTAAGGGTTGTTAACGTGTACGTCCCTAGTATTTCTTATTTAGGTTAGACATTGGTAAGACTCGATGAAAATAACCGTATTATCATACTAATTAATATTCCACATGACCGAAATTTTCAAGGCTACGCTTTAAGTAATTTTAAGAGAATGAAGTAAGATTAGCATCATCAATGTCATTAGTCAACAATCTAAATAAGTACTTACATATAATAAAATCATAACAGAGGCGTGTCTGTATCTATGATACATGAAATATTTTTTGAAAAAAGTGTATGCAATAGTACTTAAATACGAATGATATAGAGCCCAAAACATTTTTTTTAGAATATTTGTTTGTCTGAACGCACATCATTCGAGAACTGCGGGATAGATTTTATTATAGCTTATTTGCCGGGTTAACACTTATGGTACCTTTTATAAAGGTCCATTCTAATGGATTTATAGAGTTCCCACGGGAATCACAAGTTTACGCGAACGAAGTCGCTGGCACCGCTGGTCATAATTATAAAACAAAATAAATATTAATTTACCAATCCGTAATAAGTCTACTTGGTAGATTCTGATCCAAATCTCCATAATGATTTACTAGGGGTAGCCAGTGCCCTTCAATGCAACATTATAAGCTGGTATCGATCGAAATATGTTGTAGTAGGTACCAAGATTTTGACGAAAATATTTTGGGAATGTTAGGTATCTCCCTTTAAAATCTTATTACGTTATATCACTGGCAAACGGGAGTCATTATCTATGTCAAACGATTACGCACTTAGCAGGTAGTAAAGTTAATCACCGGTTTGCCTGACAACAACGCTGACCTCCATAATTAGTCGCCCTTTAATTGCGAAGGGTCATTACAACGTAACAAGGAGAGGGATAAATGATTTGACCTTTATAATACTTAGTTAAACTTATCGCGTTGACAATGCTGTTTTGACGGTGTCGCAAAGGTATTGATTTTGGAGATTATAAGAGATCTATCTTCAAACTCGGGTTGATTTTCACTTAAATGTTGTTAAGCTTTCGATCGCTGTAATACTCTTAGTGCGACCATTAACAAAATAACTCTGCGAAACACATTTTTTTTTATTAAACTTGTTTAATAATGATATTTTAGTGAAGATGTCATGTAAATATTTATTTTCAGAATTATTGCTGATTTGCTCCCTTGCATTTCAAATTTGAAAATCAATTACTTACCTATTGTAAATTTTTATCTTGCTAGCATATTTGCTAACTAATTCATAAATAGATCAGGTCAATACCTGTATGTCAATACATACACGTTAACAATCACTTTCAGAACTTGGTGTGTTTGCTCCCTTGTAATTCCAATTCTAAACAAAATTAATGTTAAATTTTGGCTGGTTAACCTATTTCTATTATCTAATTCGTAAATGCATCATGTATATATAACAAGTTACTTCCAGTACTTGATTATTAATTAAATTCTAAATTCAAAACCAATGTCTATAATTTTAGCTCATAAGTTTATTTAGTTTTTCTTGTAATTGTTTGTTAAGAGATATTGATTGACCCTCTGGTGGTATGTATTCAATATCTTCCATGTCATAATCAGAATAACAGTAGTCGTCATCGTCACTTTCAGAATCATTAGAACTCTCAGAAGTATTAATTATTACCTTATCCATATAATCATCCATGGCATGTTCATATTTTCTATATTCATCTTCGCATTTGATTCCGTGATCACAAACTTTTTTCCATTCATCTGTATCAATTATATCAGTTTTTTCCAATAACAATATTTCACTGTGAACATATTCATATCAAATATGTGACGTATGTACATAAGTTTCATCCATATATATATATATATATTCTCTGCCTTCAGTTCGAAATATTTCAATAAAATCTAAGAATTTTATCCATTTCAATCTTACATCATCCTTTTCCACCAAAATTTTCCTGTTCTTAGGTTTAGTGAACCGGAAATCCAACTGACAAATAATTTTTCGTAATGTACTCTTGCATCCTTTGTAATCAATTATTACCTGAAATGAAAATTATACACCATCATTCTTCTTACAACAGAATAGTCAAAATCATCAAGATTCAGTACCTTGATTTTACTTTCTTACTTTTCACCATTCTTGCGAACTCTTTATATACCTTGATTTTAATATTGTACAACTGATTTAAACAGTTCAAGTTATGGTTGTAATAAATCATACTCGTCCTCTTGACAGCTGTGAACAACCTGCTATTTTCTGAATTTACTCAATAACGTTAAACTAAGCTGCAATCATCCCTTATCCAATCATCCCCGTTTATAAAGAAACAAGGGAGACAAGGTAATTTAGTCCCGAGCCGGCTGTAGGCTACGGTTACCATGGAGAAGGACCTGTTGATATCAGAACCCCCTCTCCCTGTCCACCCCCCTCCGTACTCTGACTCCCGGACCATCGATCCGTTTTCTATTTATTCTCAGTACCATCCAAACTTATCTAAAGTCAATCAAGTGATCGCAAATACGAGGGAATTCCTTCAATGATTCCAAGATTCTCTTGGCAGTTAGCATTTTATTACTAACTTTGTTTTATTAGGAAACTGCTTTAAAGATATTCTTGTGTCCTGTTTTTGATTACCGCTTCGATATTGGAAAATAATTAACCTGTAACGAGTGAATATTAGTAAAGAATAACGATAATATTTATTCAAATAATTACATTAGGATGATTCGCCATTAAAATTATATGCATATTAGTACAATGAAGGTACCTAAGTACATTATTATTATAACATTTTCAGCCAAGCCAATAACTGTGCCGGTGTAACAACATCAAGTGTAATAACCGTGCCGGTGTAACAACATCAAGTGTAATAACCGTGCCGGTGTAACAACATCAAGCGTAATAACCGTGCCGGTGTAACAACATCAAGTATAATAACTTTCGTAAAGTCTACATAAAGGCAGCAATTAATTTAATTGCGACAGTTGATTTCACATTTATCTTATTTTATGGATGAGACAGTGGAGTCTGCTTGTATGAAGTGTCTATGTCAAGAGTTTAGTAAGTTACACTCTTGTTAATTTGTATTTTAACTTTTAATTTACTGACTATTTGGTCAAGAGTTTAACTTACTTATGTGGTGATAGCTTGAGGAAGAGCGGCGATAGCCTAGGGGTATATCAACTCACATTCTTGTGATTGTGAGTTCAAATATCCTCGGCCCGTACCAAGGAGTTTCTACTTATGTACGGATTTTTAAAAATTGTCACTAGCTCGGCAGTGAGAGGAAATCATCGCGAGGAAACCCGCATGCTCCAGAAATACAAAATATATCTGTGAATACGGCTCGAATCCTCCCAGTAATCATTGGGGGGTTTTGGGGTTTAATGATTTACTAGAGGAGGCCTGGGCCCTGCAGTGGGAAATTAAAGGCGGATACAAATACAGGTACAAGTACAATTCGTATTTTATTACCATAGTCAAATTACTCTCATATTAGCGGAAGTAGTTCTCCATGTAGAAAAATAATTGAAAAGTCAAAAAGCTGTCAAAAACTCGTATATATTCTGATGTATGTAAACAAACACTCTTTTGTTATCATTTGAAAATCAATAAATAAAATAAACAAATGGATAAAAAACGTAATCAATAATGTTTTGTTTTCTGTAAAATAATATAATAATAAAGAATTTATTTCAGGCATATGCCCATATACATTAAAATACATACACAATAAAAATTTAAAAATACCAAACGTTAGAAATGAAATTCGTATAGAGAGACTACACAACGGCACTGATATGCGCCCCTGTCCAGTGCCTCAGTATAGGGCAGTCCACCCTCTCCGCCAATGTCGCCAGGATACCCCGTTGGCGTTGTCTCGCACGCAACGCATCATCGAGGGACCACGTAGGATGGACTGGAGTCCATCCACGTGTGCCTCAGCAAACATCTGGGATGCGCTGCAGAAACGCGGCAGCTCTAACAGCACCCTGAACGCATTATTGTATTGAGAAAAAAATAACGTTTTACTAAAATCTGTATAAATCAAAATCCGAGACGACTCACGAAGTTTGAGAATATCTGAATTTTTAAAAATGTCTGCTTTATAATTTGGATTTACTAATTGCTAATTTATCGGAATGGAACTCTAAAATGTCCAAATAATGTACTTTTAATAACTTTCTTTCCTAGTGTTGTAAAAATCCGAGCGTTCGAGAGCTAAGTCAGCGCCATTTAACTTTAACTTTAACCGTTATAGACTCGACCAACTCAAGGTCTCAACTCAACTCAAGGTTTTAATCTCAAGGGTTTAAGACCATCAAACGTTAAAAATTTGGACCACAACATTCACGAGCGTTCTCCGCTTGATTATTCATTGATTATTAAAGGTTCATTAGCACTCACTCAGCGCTCGAGCGTCGAGCGCTTAGCGCTCATTTTTATAGCACTATTTATTCTCTGCACCCTTTACGTATTAATGATCGAATTTTGTAAATCTTCGGGCTTATCCCTTTCTACGGGATTTTCTTTTTTCCCTTTTTTCTACAAAAGAAAACTGTATTTTTAACTTAAGTGGTATTTAGGGGAATGTATTTCACAAAAAAAAAAAGAAAATTCGAAACAGAAATTTGTTATTTTGTAATCCTGATATTTACGTACCTATAAGTTATAAAAATCTGCAGTAATTTGCGAGAAGTGTGCTACAATTTATCTATATCAATGTGCACTTCGGCAAACGCGTGAAATGTTACTAGGGTCTTCATCGATATTTGCTTTGTTGTGGTTGCAGTGATATCTAATTTAGACACGTAGGTATTAGGTAGATAGATAGATGAAACTGGTCAAAGTAGTCCCACTACCGGTGGGTCCCACCACCCACCTGTGGAACCGCCGGTAATTTTATTTCTCCGTTTATAGTAAGCACATCTATGTAATTATGTACATATGTTACGTTAACAAGCTGCTCGAAGCATGAAAGTTTCACGTCTCTCTTGTTCCATTCTGTTTTCAATCTTTTTTTCCGAGTACGAATTACTTCTTTTAATACGCAAGAATTTAAAAATTCCCAAAGAAAATTAAATGGAGTACTTTTTAATTCACTTCCTTTTTCCAAGCATCTTTTGATGTAAACATTCTTTTGTCCGGCATTACGGAGGCATAATTTTCTTTCGACGGTTTATTGACGTTTAGCTAGCTTTATGGAGTGTTTACTTCGGAGGAAACAATAAATTTTGTGGGAAACTGCTCTGCGTGAACGCGTGAACACAAAATATGCACTCATTTTGATAAAAAAGCAATAAAGACAGTGATTGAAAACGAAAAGCCGTTTACGAGTTAATTTTTTCTCATAAAAGGTATTGCCTTATGATAGATAACTATATCAGTTTGTAATGCACCAACCACACGAGCAAGTCTCACCGGTGCCACTATGAGTAATTTCAATAATAACTACTCGTATATGAGCTATCGCCAAACCAATCTACACAGCGATATCGCCGTGTGTAGATGTGGCGCCGGCGAGATTATCACTGCGAGAGACTCGCTCGTGTAATTAGCGCCTAACGGCCCATTTACAATGACACACAGGAGTTTTGAGCCAACATACACTACGCAGGCCCAGTGCGGATTAGTAAATGTCACTGTTTAAGAACTTTAAAGTTCCAAGCACGTGGGTTTCCTCACGATGTTTCTACACACGGCGATATCGCCGCGTGTAGATGTGGCGCCAGCGAGATTATCGCTGCGAGAGACTCGCTCTTGTAATTAGCGCCTAACGGCCCATTGACAGTGACACACAGGAGTTTTGAGCCAACATACACTACGCAGGCCCAGAGCAGATTAGTGCATGTCACTGTTTAAGACCTTTAAAGTTACAAGCACGTGGATTTCTTCACGATGTTTTCCTTCACCGACGAAGTAAGTTGCAAAATTTGTAGTACGGGCAAAATCTGTGATTTGAAGGCTATCCACCCCTCTAAAAGATGAAAGTAGTATCTTTACATAAATTTAATGAGGCACAATAAGGTTTTTGATAGTATTTATCGAGGAACAAAGTATTTGTTTCATAAGATTTTAAATAAATAAACGGGTTACTCACGATTTATTATAGCCGATATTTAAGGTCCAGTTACATGAACCTTGACGGGGGGGGGGGGGGGTGTTGTTTCTCTTGACAGACAAATCTGTGCTACCAGCAACTACCAGTCAACTTCTTTAAGTCGTCGGTCCACCTGAGAGCCTCCCATACTGCACTTTCCCATGGTTTCCTTTCAACGGTCATATTTGCTGCACGACCGACAACCGATGGAGTTGTCGAGGCCTTTAATGGAGGTTGCTAGTCATTTTCATAATTTAAAAGCTGAAATTATGGTTCAAAATCAAACATTATCTAGGAAATTAGCGATTCAAAGTCTTCATAAACCTTTTTGTGTTACCAAAAATAATTAACATAGAATTATTGAAATCAAGAAAGCAATTTCGCGCCATTTGGAACGGTCTCATCTGGCCGTAATCATTTTATATGACAATAAAGATGGCGGAGCTCGTCTCGTAAACGGGGCGGATTGGTTTTGTGGCCCTCGGGCTTTGTGATATATGTCAATTTGATGGTAAACGTACATTGCAACCGTTTTATAGTTTATATTAAACGATCATAATCGGCTTTATAGTTAGACGGATTTTCCGCCATGCGTTGAGAGCCTTACTGGAAATTTATCGTGGCTTTGGTGACCGACTAATGGCGGAATAAAAATAAGAATTAGACGGTAGATGTCAAATATCTGTAAACAGTGATGGATAGCAGCGTGGTTATACAATTACTAACCCGCCTGCCCAATAATGTGGTGATTGGGGTATAAACATACATACCTTATGGAAAAGGTCTATAGATGACATAAATTAATGGTATATTAAGATGAGAGAAACAGTCAATATTTCTATAAACTTTGAGCCTCGTCTGTTTAACAAGCGTTATATGACATGTTTGTTGATGAAAATTCACTTATGGGTACTAAGACACTTGTTCGTTTTATACGGGTTTCTCAAGGTTCGGAAAATAGTTGGCCACGGAGGGGACACGCGGACGGTTGAAGACTACATTATATCGCCAAGCCGCTGTAACGTCTGGCTGGCACCTTTTACTTCACTGAGTTAGTGTGCTTTGCCACAATCCATTTTCGTACCACCCCATCCACTTTCTGTCTCTCACCCTAATGTCCTCCCTAATAACATCACACATCACAGATGTTCATGGATGACAGTAATTATTTACCATCGGGTAAACTGCGTGCGTCTCTTCCACCATTTTCTGCAAAAAACAAAGCCATGTTGACTGAATGAAATTAATCCTCGATCCCCATCTATTTACGAATTCTTGCTTGAGGTCTTTAGTTTCGAAATTATTTTAATGTGGGTCCGTAGATAAGGATTTTATCACTAGTTTGGTGAAAAAAGAGAAAATTCGAACGGGCTTTCATGCCCAAATACTTGAAGATACTTACCATTTTCAACTACATATTATTATATGCACTGACCAGTGGGAGGTATGACAGCGGATTTGTTACATCTATGAAAAATAAATAGAACAAATTTAGAAACAAATGTAGATTTATGAAACGAGACTATCTATATCTAGGAGAGTACAGATTTTTTTTTCTTTTGAAGTTTCAGTGTCAATTTTTTAATTTCTTCCGAAAATATAATAATCTGGAATGTCATACAGTGATCTCTCTCACAAGTACGTGGTAATTTTAAATAGATTCCACAATTCCCAATCCCGGTGGCCATATATTTTTCATTCAAATAGAAGCAATTCCTTCTCGATGTCTAAAAATTGAATTAAGCAAGCCGCTTCTTTTTAATCAAATTTTAACAAAACCTTTTACAACCTCACAATTTACAACCTCCAGGATCTGATTATGATATTAGATGAATTTGGAACGAGTCTCATATAATATCACACCCGTATGGTCATATGTAAGTATGGTCAAAGAATTTGAGAAGTCAGGCTCTAGAACCGGTCATCACTCTACACTGAACTGTTGCTGATTGTCGGCACGATTAGTTAGGGAAAATAAATAACTAGGGATCGAAGATTATGTATAGATAGCTTTAAGCACATAGTTTCACTAATTGGCCAGGGTCAGCGTCCAGTTGGTTCAGTGTGTAGATTACGATTTGAGGTCCTTCGTAATTCCAATGAGGGAAATGAAAGAGAGAAAGAAAATTATTTTATCGAAATCACCATGTAATACTTAAATAATGATGTGAAATGCAATTAAAAAGAAGAATGGAGTCTACTTTACTATGGAGTCTGAGGTCAATAAATCCTTGGCTTTCCTTGACATTTCAGTCATCAGAAATCCTGACAACTCTCTTGGTCATACTGTGTATAGGAAACCCACCCATACAGATAAATATCTCAATGGTAACTCCCATCACCATCCATGTCAGTTGACTACCGTAGGCAAATCTTTGTTACAGAGAGCACACGGCATCTGTGACACTGACCACCTCGAGGAAGAGCTTCTGCATGTGAAACAAGTACTGCGAAGCAACAATCACAAACTCCCACGAATGCGTCACAGAAGCCGCCCCAAGCCTCCTACAGTTGAGCGACAACCTGCCATCTTACCATACATCAAGGGCATCACTGACAAAATTGGCAATATCTTAAGACGAGCTTCAATTAAAACTTACTTCAAGCCGCACAAGAAGATTAGCCAATTTTTAAGACCGGTCAAGAGCAATATCCCCCTACAAGATGCAGGTGTTTACAAGCTTGATTGTGAATGCGGGTTATCATACATTGGGCAAACAAAGAGGAGCATCGGTATCCGGATAAAAGAACACATAGCTGACATGAAGAACAGACGCTCGACCAAGTCTGCAGTTTGTGAACATGCTCTGGACAAACCCAACCATTACATTCGATTTGATAATCCACAAATCCTCGCTAGAGAGACCCGGTACATGCCAAGAATGTTACGCGAGGCTATTGAAATTAAGAAACATCCAAATTTCAATAGAGAAGATGGTTGGCAAGTACCACCAGCTTGGGATCCAGTCATTAAATTAATTAAATCACAAGGCCAACGCCATACTGCAAGACCTCTGGACACCGTGAGCGAATACTGCGTGCATAGGGAATGTTATGATTAAAAAATTTCAGACGGTAGTTCAAAAAATTTCAGACGGTAGTAATAATTTCTTAATAACTCAAGTGACAAATAAAATCAATTAGTCACCCCGTGACCACGTCCACTGCAAAGTGTTCGAAACGTCGGGATATAAATCATGTCAAATATACGCGATTTAAACCGTTAAAAGTTGTTTAATTGCAATAAAAAGAAGAATATTCATTGATGTGCACCGACGTAGCATATAATATGAGCTGCGACATATGCTGTACAAGACATACAATGGAAAGTAACTTGTATATTTCTCATGTTTTTGCAATATCTGTAACACAGAGATGGTCATAGAAGAATGTATTGAGAATTAAGGTCTAAAGTATACAAAATGTGAACAAATAAATGTAGTTCTGTATTTAAAATAGAATACAAAAGAACCTTTAAAAATCACGACTTTTGCAGAATATTCGCTATCTGAAATTTATATTTCACGGAATAAAAATAAAAGGGTATGCGGTTCTCAATTCGGCCGATATTGCATCGTGGAAACTATAGCAATGATGTTAGCGACCGTAAGGCAACGTGGGAGGGTACCACGTTCTCAGAAAACAATAAAATAGAAGTCGCTGTATACTTTATTATATATTGTAGTACTGTACGGATACCTTGTTGGAAAATCAGTTCGTTATTCTGTTCAACGATTCGTAAAACCTTTACTAATATTAATATTGCGGTAAACACAGACCTCTGCGCAGTACAATAGTACAAAATGTGCTACGAGTGAGTTTCCAGTAGTGTTCTAAAACGACCATACAGTCTAAAATACGACCACCACTAACCACCAACTGAAACGTAATCTACTTGGAAAGTCACTTGTAAGAATGAAATACGAAACTATACTGAACATTATTATTTAAACACGTAAACTATACTTGGAGTCAAGTACGAACTGTTTACGTTTAAGTACATCAAGTACGAACGTACGAAATTTTTTTTTTTTCGGAATGTCTAAATTCTTGTGGCCCTAGGCCCTAGTGGCCTTTCAAGAGTCACCGGTCGTGGTTCGACATTCATGATATCTTCCCTTTTTATATACTTTTCCCACCTCCACTCAACTAATATTTTTATGAGGATAAAAAAAGAATTACGTATTGTCTTATCAAACACCCTTTGATATATTTATCGATGAAACAATTTAAAATTTACATTATAAGAGTATTTAAGGTAAATCTTACAATATGTTAAATATTTTATACCTATATTATGTTGTATATTATGTTGTAGTCTCCCTAATAAATGCAAATAAATAATCTAATACACGATTGGACCATCCTCGTGCGCTTCCATTATATCTAGCTCATTAAGAAACTGACCAAATTATTAGCGGAAAAGTCTGCAGTGAACGGAGGATCCTCGTCGAGAATGTATTTAAAGCAGTTAAATAAATTAGAATAATTACCTACAGACCTTACCGAATTTCTATAGCTTACTCACAATTTGCATTCGGGGCCATTCAGTATCGGAAATTAATTAGCATTGATTTAATCTACTATTTTTAGTAGGTGTAGATAAATCGCTATTGCTAATACATGCCAATTGCTATTACTATGATATTGCAGATATTAGTTGTAATCCTAATATTGTATGTGTTGCTGAAGGTTTTGCTAATTTGTAATCGACAGGCTAATTTGGGCATATACTGGTTGTGTCCAAAGAAGTGTGTTTTCATTGCTAAAAATATTCCACGAATTATTTTAAACAATTTTTTTTTGTTGAGTTTTTTTCATACAAATTTCGTAAATAAAAAGCCTAATTAATTGATATTTTTATTTAAAAACAGGTAACATTGTGTTACGTATTGGTGACTACCAAAGCTAACCACGGTTACGGATAAAGGACCTTTGCGTACATAGGTAGTTTCTAGACTAATTAAATAATTGGACTTTATGTCACAAACGAAATTGTCGAAAAGAGTCCGAAATATAAATAAAATGGTATTAAATTAGAAAACTAATTTAATGTTTTCACTTAAATCATTTAAATTTATGTACCTATGTATTTTATGTATACAGTATCAGTGCAAAATCAGCGTTCTAGACAACCTCAATTGATATTTTGAATGCACAAAAAAAAATTTTTTTTATTTGTTATTGATTAAAAACACGTTAACACAAAATCACGAGTAGAAGCCATGCTTCAGGCTTCGGGAACGTTAAAGACGCACCCCGTATGTGTATAAACCATTATCTAGCGATAGATAAAATGATGCGTTTTTCATTACTCATTACATAATGTACTTTAGCAAAGAAACGTTTGATTTCATAAATTGTAACTAGTATAAACGTCAGTATATATGACGGTTGCCAATTTTCTTAATTCAATGGGGTCCTTCAATATTCGTAATGGAGGATTTTCCGTGAGTAATGTAGATATTTTGGCGCTAAATGAATATGAAGCGAGATCTTAACACAGTGGTAAACGTGAATTGTAATGTTTCAAGCATTTCTAAATCAAAAATATCAGAGTCAAACTTTTAAGGTAAGATATTCTGTATTTATAAGTAGTCTTAGAGTTCATTACTGAACTTTCTTTTAGAAAGTTAGGTAAAATCTTTTGTTAATTATTATGAAAACCCACAGAGTTTCGACGCAATAAATGTCAAATGAACTGAGTTCGGGCCGATAAATCGGAATTAAAGTTTTTGTGCTAGGAATCGCCCGAAATATCAGCCAGAACTTTGTTTTTCCATTTCAGCGTAGACCCTTAGGTATTAAAACATGTTTCTATTCAAACATATTCTTAGGACGAAATTTCAAGTTAGTAAATCTTAATTAGTGTTAATAAATACTTTCTCTCTGTACTTCAACCAATAGGTTATTTATAATAAAAATTTAATTTAAAAATCTATCACGTTGTCGTTACATCACTACAGTTATAATTAGATTGAATAGTTCTGTATAAAGTAAATAAATTCTGTATAAATAAAGAAATACTCCTCTCGGTTATTCTAAGATTGACTAGAAGAGATTCCTTCTAAAGCGCGCGCCACAAGCAAGATGAATTTCGGTCTTATTGTAACAATTCATTATAAGTATAATAAAGAGCAAAAACAATCACAAATAAGTCCATAGAGATAATACGGCCCCATTGCTCAGATAATGTGATAAGAAGGAAACATTGAAGGTTCCTTACTTGCTACGTTTTTTAAATATCGTAAGAAAATTTTGTATTTCTTAAATACGAAGCTATTAAAATTTTACTGTACAGAAGTTTTGTATCACAAACCATTGCCGGACAGCTTATCTTTATTGATTACACAGCGCTTCCGTCTTCCTGTTCCCTGCAAAGTTGGTCCCCGCGAACCTTTAAATTGTTATCTTATCAGAGTTATCAGTGATATTAAATGAAATTAACGAATCTTTCGTGGAATTTTAGTACAAGATCTAAGTACGTATTAGATTTGTATATATTTGCCAACGAAATGAAAGATTTAAATCACACGTTTTAATTAATAAGATTCTTATCAATGAATCTCGATTTCAATTATTTTATTAGTACTTCCATATAAATACCACTGCTCTCAATAATATTTTTAGAATAATACAATAATAATAATAATGTAATAATAGTATACAATAATATAATAAATAATAATGATGAAACATGTTATGAGATAAATAGTAAATAATATAATTATTATAATATTTAATTGTATGTAATCAAATTACGAGTTAAAGGAATAATAAGGCTTTTGTACTTTTTTATTTATTACCACTGCTCTGAAGTGCTGTATATAGGCCTCTCCCAAGGCTCGCCACAGCCACTGGGCGCACTCGACTGGCCCAGTTACCCTCTCTCGCAGAACACTATCGTAAACTGTACAGCGTAAAATGTTCCCATTTTTCCAACCGATTCTCTAAATCCGTTCCTAAATCTCTAAAAGCTATCGCCATCTTTCTGTAAAAAAACCTTCGTACACATTTTGGAAGGTCGGCAAGTCGCACCCGCATACCCTCTGGTGTTGCGGGTGTCTACGGGCGGCGGTAACACTTACCATCAAGTTTGCCGCTTGCTCGTCCGCCTCCTTTCCTATATAAAAAAAAAGTTTGCTACGTCGCTCGTCGGACGGAGATCCAAAAGAAAAAAAAAAAGAAAAATTTCAATAAAAAAAGGCGTAATGGTTGCGCATAAAACCAATCACAAAATCACTTACCCTTTTGCCTCCTGTAGTCCACAACCTTGACAGGGCCCTGTATCTTATAAAATTACACTTGTCACAATCATTAGGTTTCTAGGTTATCGAGATAGCCAGCTAGCGCGGTGTTAATCACTCCAGTTTCAAACTAGTAGTATGGTACGGGGGGGAGGAGGTGACTAGTGACTGTCTATGCACAACAAAGTCGCAGATACATTTCTAATTATTGCATTTGCACTAACAGGTAATATGTTAAAAATTCACAAAAGTGTTGTCAACATAAAAGAGGAAAGTATATACCGCGAACCCGTAGGCTGTGGAACGAACTGCCTCAAGAGGTCTTTCCATTATGCTACGATATGGGGTTCTTCAAGAGAGCTGTGAATAGGATTTTGCAAGGTCAGCGGCGCGCCTGCATACCCTCTGGTGTTGCAGGTGTTCATGGGCGGCGGTAACACTTACCATCACGTGGGACCGCTTGCTCGTCCGCCCACTAGTCTATTAAAAAGAAGTAACAAAAATAAATAATAAACCGTGAGTGGAAAATGATGTTCGTATATTTTTTATTTATATTCAAATTACTGTAATATTTGGGAACACCCTTAGGTGATACAAATTGCTAGGCTCGCCTTGTTCTGAACATTAAAGTTGATTTTATGGAGGTGTATTAAAGCTTTATAAACAAAATTACACCAAGGTTTGCACCATAAAAGACAAAGAAATAATAATAATTAATCAATAGAATTGTTGTTGAAAAGTCATTCGCTGGGACGAAAGGTGAGTTTTTCATATAAAACGCTTGTTCTCTCTAACGCAGGCTAGCTCCAACAGTCCATCCAGTTCATCGCTTTTGCAATCGATCGCAGAAATACATTAACTATAATGAATGTATATTTATCATAAAAATAATATTATCGCCCTCCATCTCCGTGCGGTACGGCACCGCGAAAGCCACTGATAATTTACTTACATATTACGTTTCATCCCACTATTTTTTTACTATTTCACCGGAAATGTAATTTTAAACCTACTTATAACGTAGTGACAGTTACCACCAGGTGAGCCGCTTGTCCGTCTACCTCCTTTAATATATGTATTTATATATATGTAGGTATATAAAATATTTAATATATTCGTATATCTAATATAAAAATATTTTTTACTGCCTAGTCTAGTCGATCGCTTGCCGGCCAATTTTCTTGCTGTAGATCGCCGATGGTATAAGTCTAAAATATCTCATCTGAAATAAGTGCATCCCAATATATTTCAAAAAGAATCCTGGCCAGGCCTCGATAACGTTAACTAGGCTTAATTTTTATAACGAGTCACCTTTAGGAGAGACTGAGAAACGTTGGCCTCAATTGTGACGACGGCTGCGCTAGCGCTAATACAACCTAATGGAAATGTTGAGTAAAATAAAATAGTTAAATATAAGGCTGATGAGACCATTGCATTGGTATTGCAACGCTTACTACCCTTTTATAATGTATAAGTTGGATTTCAATAAATAGCAGAGCTGGGTGAACAGAATGGAACGAAATTGTAATATGACATTGATTGTTCATATCAACTTAGTGTGGTGCCTGGAATCGATCGATGTCCTCGACCGATGTTTATGACTCGACGAATTTTAATCGATGTCGATCGATAACGAGAAATGCATTATTCATCTTCGACCGCTGGTCGATCGATGATCGATCGTGCATCTATCGATAATCAATCATCCTATGGACCAACGATCAACCAGTTTAACCGAATTTGTGTTTAAGTCGATTAATATCGACTGATCGACGTCGATCGACCGTAATCTAAGTACACCTTTAAATATAAAATATGATACCGTTTAGCGAGTTAGATCTCGGTGGCCGACGCCATCCATCTCACTACATTTCTCACCCATATCTTCTCATTTGTCCTATCTCATAACTCAGAGCACGCAACGGCCTACTGATTTCAACTGTTAATGACTTTGTATTCAAACTTAGGTGCACTATAAAAAAAACTTTTTTTTTTGGATTGGCTAAATTCTTGTGGCCTTAATGGCCTTTCAAGAGTCACCGATCGTGTTTAATTTA
This sequence comes from Sesia apiformis, assembly GCA_914767545.1. Taxonomy (NCBI): domain Eukaryota; kingdom Metazoa; phylum Arthropoda; class Insecta; order Lepidoptera; family Sesiidae; genus Sesia; species Sesia apiformis. The sequence continues at coordinate 5,532,180 of OU611950.1, read as the reverse complement.
GGGCGAGCGCAGAAGGCGCTCAGCCTGGAACAAAATGTGTGTTGCAACGAGCCTAAAGGCTCCCCCGCCGGTAAACCGGCGGAAGGAACGGGCCTCGGCTAAGGGAGATACAGGAGATGCATTGGGGAGATACCGCGGGATCGCGAGTCGGTGAGTAATGCCCAGGCACGTGCCGATACCTGGTAAAAGTGTTGGCTGAGGGCCGATGTGTGTTGACGGTGTAACGAGGGGGACGTCCACGTCTCCGCCGGCGGGGACGGTGTATCTGTGAAGTCTGTGAGTGTGGTGTAAGAACCGCATTGGCAGCAGTAATTGGGTCGTCGGGGTCGTCTAAGACGTGCCGTGGACGACGGTAGCGGGGAAAAAAAAACTTGGACCTTAAAATGGTTTACCCAAGTTAACCTGGCCTATCGCTGCCACTGACGCTATAAAAAAAGGTTAGAATATATGAATAGGCGTGGTTCACTAAATATACAGCAACGACATGACAATAACAGTCGGTCAGGCTTTATGGGCACCTTTTGTCACTTGTAACAACATTAGGGTGACCGTAAAAAGCGCCGGTTTCCGGCTAACACGTTGCCATAGTGATGGCTTCAATACAAAGGAAAGAAATAAAATTCCACCTTTTCAATTGTGTACTCGTGTGGAAGTGTCCGCCATTGATAGGGATCACGAGCATTTGTTAAGGAAATGGTATAATCGTACATTGCTCTTAACATATGTGCTAGACAATTTATTATCTGTGATTTTGCACGCTTGGAATTCGATTTATTTATTATGTAGAGATATAAGGATGACGTTATACTTATCTCCTGAGTGAAGAGTTTTATGATAGAATTCAGTATTAATATTTTCCGAATATTTTATAGAATTTACTTGTCAATATTTGTAGGGAGATTGTAATTTAAGGAATTATTTTGTAATAGTATAGCCATGTGTAGAGAAGTGGGTGGACGACCAAGCGGTCCCACGTGATAGTAAGTGTTACCGCCGCCTATGGGCACCTGCAACACCAGGAGGTATGCGGGCGCGCCGCCGACCGTGCAATATCCTATTCACAGCTTTCTTGAAGAACCCCATATCGCAGCTTAATGGAAAGACCTCTTGAGGCAGTTCGTTCCACAGCCTACGGGTTCGCGGTATATACTTTCCTCTTTTATGACGGGAGGTGCGGTTGTAGAAACCCGAGGTGGAAATTATATTAAACAATTCTTCAGAGCATTCTCCATTGTACAGGCGGTAGAACACAGAGAGAGACGCAACGTCTCTCCGAATGCTGACGGGTTTTAAACCGCCCGTGAGAGTGGGATCGTCGAGAATAAGAACAGCGCGTCGTTGGATGGAGTCAAATGGATCCAATTGGTATTTCGGTGCGCCGGCCCAGAGATGAGAGCAATACTGCATATGGGGCCTCACCTGAGCTTTGTAAAGCATTAGGAGTTGCCCAGGGGTGAAGTACCGCTTCGCTCTGTTCAGCACACCGAGCTTTTTGGAACCCATTTTGGCCTTATTTTCCAGATGACACCTAAATTTGACTTTGCTGGAAATGTCGACACCAAGGATCCCGATACTCTCCGAGATCTTAAGAGGTATGCTCTGAAAGCGAGGTGCTACGATAAAAGGATTTTTTTAGTGGTGAATGCAGACTTGAGTCTTACTGGGTTTGAAATTCATTAGGTTCAGAGAATTCCAAATCGAGACTAGATCTAAAGAGTCTTCGATTTCAGACACAAGCCTGGCGCGACTCTCTTCTGCTTCGACCCGAGGAATGTTGGCGCGGCCCCTGTACAAGGCGTCTCCAGTGCTGTCATCTATATTGCAACGTATGACACCAATTTGCAACAGGTCGTTGATATACAGAAGGAACAAAGTTGGGGCCAGCACGGAGCCTTGCGGGACGCCAGCGTTAATAGACATGGTGTCGGAGCAGCTACCATCGATAACGACTCAGATGCTCCGTCCAGTCAGGAAACTAGCAACCCATTCGCATAATCCCTCGGGTATCCCGAAAGATGGTAATTTAGAAAGCAGCGATTTGTACCCTAACCGGTCAAAAGCTTTCGTAATGTCTGGCTGGGCCTACAGCCAGAGTCTCGTCTCTACTGTCAATGGCGTCAGCCCAGCGGTGTGTTAAATATGCTAAAAGATCACCAGCCGATCGATTATGGCGAAATCCATATTGACAGTCGCTAATCAGGTGGTGACCTTCTAGGTACCCAAGGAGCTGTGTGTTTATGACACGCTCCATCACCTTGAAGAGGAGGGAGGTGATCGCTATTGGCCTGTAGTTGGCCGGGTCGGTGCGGTTACCCTTTTTATGCAAAGGGTGAACATGAGCTGCCTTCCATGCTGACAGGAAGCTTTTTATAGAATATGAGAGCCTAAAGAGTCGCGTAAGCACCGGGGACAACTCGGGAGCGCAAAATTTGAGCACCACTGCAGGAATACCATCTGGCCCACTCGATTTTAGGATATCAAGAGATGCTAGAGCTCGCCGAACTTCACGCTGGGTGAAACAGATTTCCGGCATGGAGGTTGTGCACCTCGCGATACACAGTGGTGAGGCATCTCTATCGTCCAGAGTCGAGTTTGAGGCAAAGAATAGCCCAGGAGATCGGCTTTCTCCTTCGCCCCATGGGGCCAGTGAGCCATCGAGTTTCCGTAGTGGTGGCAGTGACGACTGACAGAAGTGGCAGCCTTAGCGAGTGACCGGAAAGCTCGGCTTCCAGAAGGATAGCTTGCTAGTCGATCGCCATTTCTGCGGATGTGATCCTCTTACTGCACCTCGTTGCGTTGGAAGGGTACCGCGTGATCGCGATTCTGTGAGATACTGATATTAGCATGTATCGCGGATGTCTATGGACGACAGTATCCACTTACCATCGGGTAAAAAAATATTTCTTTTTGCATGCGCGTTGATCAGTTCACCAGTTGCATCAGTTCGTATATTATTACGAGATGCAAAATATATTTACCTTTTGTTTTTTTTATCTAAGGCCGAACATATCCCGAATGTTTTCAATTCATAGACAGCGAGTCTATTGCGTATGAATGTAACCTTTCACGTCTGGACTATAACAGAGACGCAAAGGTTATGATAATATAACAGTTTATCAAGTGGGACGTAAAATTTATTGCTTCTCTTTTTACATAAAACGGGGTCGTATTTTTGAGTTATTTTTGAAAGTGTGACATCAGTTTATTTTTTAGTACCGATTTAGAAATTTTATTTTTATTCATCAATCCAGAATGACAAATGTTGACACACCCCGGAAAGCGCTGCCTACCTTTGAAGATTTACAGTGGATTTGGAGAAAGGTTTGGGAGAATGGAGAGGAATAGGATGGGATGGGAATAGGCTCTGACATATCACAATCAATATCAAAACACGAACGTACACTGGGGGAATAGAATAAAGAGGGAAATGCAGGACAATTACAATGCGGTACTTACGTATTTCTGTAGTGAGTGAGATAGTGAGATTCGCCAGTGCCAATTCCCGTCTCATCCTGTTTTATCCCATTCCTCCCCATTATTCTAATCCATTCTCAAAATCCACTGCTACATCTCCAAAGGTAGGAAGGTCGGGGGTCTGTTAAAGTGTGTCATTCTCTGAAGTGATGTTGGTATGTATCGCGGATGTCCTTGGGCTACATTCATGTATCCATTTACGATTAGGTGGACTGTCTTCACGTCTGCCGCCTTATTTCTATAAAAAATAATTAATTAATGAAGTGTTAGTGAACTAAGAGAAGGTAATCCAGTCGAGACCAATATATCTCAATTCATAAGGATGTTATCCCTGTCTCTCTCGCCGCTTAACTTATCGCATATTTCCTTATTCTCATTCAGGTCATGTCTTCTATCGTCAACGTGACAAGTATATGATGCGAATTGGCAGCCACTTGAACTCTGGATGAACTGTATTTTAAATCTCACAATATTTTCAGTCGTAGCCTTATATATTTTGTGTTTTATAGATACGTTATATTTTATTGGTATTTTTTTTCTCATTTTTGTATGTGTTCCTTTTTGAAGAGTAAATAATATATCATTCCAAAAAGTCACATTAATATAAGAGAGTAATGTTTAAATATGTTATATATCTACGTATCTATTTATGATACTACTAATAACATTAACAACGTCTACAAGAATATTTTTAAATTTAAAAACATAGTTCTAGGTTTAAAAACAACAAACTGGTGCGCAATTTAACAGTAGTTTGTAAAATATAAATAGTTTAAAGTGTTTAGTTGTAAATATATATTTTAGTTGTAAATATAATAGTGTAAAATGTAAAATATAATAGTAAAATATAATAGTTTGTAAATATAATAGTGTAAAATGTAAAATATAATAGTTTGTAAATAATATTCAGTACCTATCCCAAGAGTACTATGAATACAACTAAAAATTGACACATTTGAAAAAGTTATGTAAACGTCCTTTCAGTATTTTGGTATGCATTTGCAAAAATGTAGTGTTATTCATTTCAATAAGCTAGCGTCAGTCGGCTTTTATTTTTTAAAGCTTTACGAAAAACCTTCGGAAACATTTCACAATCCTGTCTCTCTACCAGTTATATACTGTATGTGGAACAGTGTTTTCAATAAAAAGTAAACTCCAATATATTTGGAAATGTGTACGCCAATTATCTATTTGTCAAAATCTTGGAGCCGTTGAACTATATAATTTTGAAAATTGTTATTTAATATTTTCTTAGGTTTTCGCGATTACTATACATTGCAATTAAACAACTTTTAACGGTTTAAATCGCGTATATTTGACATGATTTATATCCCGACGTTTCGAACACTTTGCAGTGGACGTGGTCACGGGGTGACAGTCACCCCGTTTAATGCAATGTTGTTTAATTGCAATTGTTATTTAATTCAAATCAATGAAAGTGGAGCAAATTTTGTTTCACTCTTATTGAATAAAAGCATACAAAAGTCTCCCAAAGCCTATTTCCATCACAATATACCTACGTGATGAATATGAGGCTTTTAACAGGCAGTTTTCGGCCCTCTCTATTAATAACGTTCGACGCATCACGAAATTGAGTTTACGCCCAATGTTTCATCCAGGTTAGCTTTTTTATTATACGCTTTTTATCCAAACGATTCTGAACTATATTGTCCTGTTCATAACGTTAATTTTTACTTGGTTTTTATTGATAAAAGGTTCTCTACGACGCAACAGGTTACATAAAATACATGTTTTTATGGTTGGTATTTGTAGAGATTTTATATTTCAAAGTACAGGCTTAACTAGTTATTGTTCATGTGAGTGAAGATGTTTTCTTTTATCATCGTGAATATAAAGGTAAAGATAAATGGTAAAAGGTTAATTTTGTTAGATGTAAGAATGAACTTGACCGCCTAAAGATTACATTAATTCTAGAGATACACTTTTGTAAGTTCCATAAAAAAATGTACAACAGAAAAGCAGAAATCTAAAATAGATTCAACTTTTAGAAAAATGGTACAAAAAATTCCTTTAGCATGCATGCTTTAGTCTTTGACAAGCATCCCATTCCTATGTGATCCTAACGAAATGAATGCAATTCAAATGAAAATTCATTGGATCTGTCCCGCTCTTGGTACTTCAGCGTATGAAATAACAAGCACTATAAAATAGTATGCATTGATAGGCACTCACGTAGTGGACAACTACTACATCATAATCTACAGTACTTAGTCACCAGATTCACTAGCCGACCTTGCATAAGTACCTAAGAGTGAAACTGATAAAACGCTTAACGCAAAAAGGCCCAAAATCGAAGTATTTTATATAATTTATTTTTGTTATTGTACATAAATCTACAGTTTATTTGCCCCATAATAATTTTATTTATACATTTCTTTGCTAAGACAACGAGTCAAGTGATAGCCTGAATGCTCTGAAGAATTGTTCGATATAATTCCCACCTCGGGTTTGCTACAACCACACCTCCCGTCACAGAAGTGCGGTCCATCCGCATTTCCTCGATACGGAGGTGTCGCGTACTGTTCGGTCCAAAAATCATTTTATACCGCGAACCTGTAGGCCGTGGAACGAACTGCCTCAAGAGGTCTTTCCATTAAGCTACGATATGGGGTTCTTCAAGAAAGCTGTGAAAAGGATTTTGCAAGGTCGGCGGCGCACCCGCATATCCCCTGGTGTTGCAGGTGTCCATGGACAATGGTAATGGTAATGGTAATCCATGGTAACACTTATCATCACGTGGGACCGCTTGCTCATCCGCCCACTTCCATAAAAAAAAATGTCTAGGAGAGCGGTGATAGCCTAGGGTATCTATACTCGACTGACATTCGTGTGATCGTGAGTTCAAATTCTCGGACCGCACCACTAAGTTTCTACTATGAGGGGGAGAGTGCACGCTGCAATCCAACAGCCGCTGGGCGCACTCGACTGGCCACGTTACCCCTCTCTCACAGAAGACTACCTTGAAATGTACTGCATTTCCCACTTAACCTTATTTCCCTAATGTACGTACGTGTTTTGGTAGTGAGTGAGATGTGTCAGAGCCCATTCCCATCCTATCCCTCTCCATTTCCCCAACCCTTTCTCCAAATCCAGTCCTATATCCAAAGGTAGGCAGCGCATTCGGGGGCGTGCCAGCGTTTGTCATTTTGGACTAATGTTGGCATGTATCACGTGTGTCTGTGGGTTACAGTATCCACTTACCATCAGGTGGACTGTATGCTCGGCTGCCACCTTCGACCATAAAAAAAAAAAAAAAAAAACTTACGAGCGGATTTAAAACAAAATGTCACTAGCTCGGCGGTGAGCGACAACATCGTCGTGAGGAAACCCGCATGTACGAGAAATTAAAAAAAATCTGGAGTATGTGTGAGCATCAATCCGCACTGGGCCCACATGATGATAATTTACTAGGGGAAGCCTGTGCTTTACAGTGGGATAGTATACGCTGATATAAAAAACGAGATTTATATCAACGTTTTTCGTTATTATTTTACGTTTGTAACCTTTGAAAAGCTACAGTAACAAAAGCTTTATACAAGATTAAGATATATACGTGATTCCGGCGGTTCCAAGAACACACATCAAGAATTCATGTTATTTAGATTAGATCAGGATGTGTAATTAGAAATGCTTCCACAAACAGATGTGTGGGTACATTTCGCGTTTCTACTGTCACTCTTCTAATCACTTCTTACAAAATAATGAAACAATCTTTAGATTACAGTTTACAATTTTTTCCATCTACTTTGGAATTAACGGCACACTCGTTTATGCATTAACCATTTGTATTGAATTAGGAATTATAGGGATAACAATAAGAATGAATATGAAGACATTTAAGCCCTTCTATTTTGTAGCCGAACTATTAAATCCATAATTAAGCTACTGAACCAAGCTCTATATGCAATATAAACCTTCGTGCATCTGCTTGGGAGGCCTATATGGCCGAAAGCTTTTGTGTATGTAAGTTTGTACATATATATAATAGATTTATAAAAAACTTCGTACATGTTCGTGGATGTTAGAGACGTGCACAGCGGCAATTTCAAATAGGTAAATCATTAGAATAGGTGGAAATCATATTCTAAAGTATACAATAAAATTGATCATAATGATCCTGTGTTATGCGTATACGTATATAATAAATGCCATAAAATGAGGTGCACATTTGACATAATAATAGTAATAGTATTATCTAGTAATGACTAGTATTGTCTAGTAATGACGTATTATGATCCTAAAAAGAATTTGTCTAAACAGCAGAAATAATATTCCCCCAATTATGTGAATAATTCTATCAGTGCAGTATTAAGTCCCGCATGCTCTTGATACATAATTATTGCCGAGGGAAATCTAATGAGTACCTACTATTTTATTAGAGTCATTACTATAGCCTGTTTACAATGGGACACTAGAGTCAGTAATATTCTAAACTACAAATACATAGTATAATCTATATATTATATGTGTATGGGTATTTATGTATAGGTATAATTGTGTATTTGTATTATTTAGGAGTTAAGGGCTGTTCTTATTTATGTGTCTATTGAGTTAGGTCGCGTGCTCGTATGTTTAATTGAGTCACTTAAAATATCCTTGAAATATTTTATTTTATATAAATACAATTAGCAATAACGGGTACAGTGATCGGTGAGCAAGAGCCGGCTGAAAGCAGCAAGGGCGGGGTACGGTGCCGCTTAGCCTCTACTGCTGAGTTAACGAAACACTGTGTCTAGCATTCGACACCGCGTCGACACTGTGTCCCTTACAATACATAATACGCTTGCTCGTCCGCCCTCTTCTCTATAAAAAAAAAAAAAATATTTATGGCATTCAAGTATGCACTATTATGCATTATCTGTGTAACACGTATTTGTGTATAGATGTGATTTTTTTAATATCCCTGGTGATGTACCGCTTATAAGACCGCCTAATATTTTCTGTTAAGACATTAATCATTATTATTATAATAGAAAAAATCCGGAAAATCCGGGGTGAAGAAATACAAGGAGTAAGCTGAGGTGTATTACACTTTTGCAAAATCTGGGCTTCCTGTCTATGATAACATTTGACGTATATTTGGTGTATATTTGACGAATTTTAAATAAAAGAGTGAGTGAACTATCTGATTAACGATCTCAAATCCAGCCGGGGTGGGAACTAGTAGAAAACAAAACGAAAGACGCGCAAAGAGAATGAATTCATAACAACGTTGTACTGTAATTGAATTTCAAATTGAACTTCCTTGTTAGGAGATTACGCAATTAGTCGCAATGACACTGTCGGCTCGTTCGCCTCGCTGTTTTACTTGTTAATTATAGCTTTGAATAGCAGTTGACTGTACTTTAAATACTGCGTTGTGGAAATATGCTCAATTAGTTGCATGAATCATAATTACACAGTAGTAATTTCGCCTCAAAACGGGTATTTATTTAGGGGTATTTATTTTCAATACTATTCGTGAGGTCGTGAGTTCGAGCTCCCTGGCGTTATTACTGATTATTATTTTCAACTATCAATTCTGTTTAATTCAACGTCTCCGATAGCTCGTCCCCGGTGACCGCGTCCGACGCTTTATATCAAGATATATGTATTATATACAAGTCCATCTTATTATATAGGTACATCATGCATGCTGTAAAGCGATGGACACCGTCACCGGGGACAGGCCACCGGGACATTGGGATTAAACCATCAATTCGGCGGTGAAGAAAAACATTGTGAGGATATCCGCATGCTAGAGAATTAAAAAAAACCTGAGACATCTGTATCTAATTGCGGGCCCGTATGATAGATTACGTCCCGAAAATGTTACATTACTAGGAGTTTTCGGGTCACAATCCACCACGCTGTACGAGTCCAGATTGGTGTATTTTTTTTTATAGAAAAAGGCGGCATACGAGCATACACTCCTTCAGTCCAGAATGACATACGTTGTCACGCCCCCTGACGCGCTGCCCCCATTTGCAGATTAAGGAATGGTTTGGGAGAAAGGGTTGGGAAAATGAGCAGGGAGATAGGATGGCAATGGGCTCTGGCATATCTCACTCACTACCGAAACACGTACATACATTAGCGAAATACAATAAAGTAGGAAATGCAGTACATTTCAAGGTAGTATTCAAGTGTGGTATGTGAAAGATGATTACCCCACTACAGATTTATTGATTGATGATTCTGATTACGGGTGCTACGAGGATATGGTTGAGTATTTTTAAATTCAGGATGAGGATCCCAACTTCAAAAATACTTAACCATACACAAAACTAATCAGAAGTTGTTCAAGTGATCAACTAACTACTTGAATCTAATTTGAATATCATAATATAGAAAAAATAAGACAGTTTATAGCTTTAAACTGACTTTCTTAGAAGGTGAGTGGTTCTTTAAAAGTTCAGTTGTTGCAAAAAATACGGTTGAAAGAGAGATAATGTAACTGATACCATCCGATTCTAGTCCTTATTATCATCGCATTAGGGTGTATATGAGTACGTGTAGGTTCACTTTATGTTGCTCGGTGATTGTATGATTGTCTCATTTAAGAACGGGAGATGGAATTATACAGTATCTACGGATCTTACTGGATTGATTGGCAAAACATTTGGAGCCCCCTGCAGTACTTTTGTATATAAAATTTGATACCGAATCGCCTAGGTGAAGTTAAATGACGGTGAGCATTTTTCATTGAATTCAATGTCGACGGATTAGTGTCTAGACTGCCACGTTATGGGAAGTCGGATGTGAAATGACAATTGAATTAATGACAGTTGTATGGGTAGAGTTTAGTCATTATTAATACGTATGTATGAATTACCTACAAGTATTAATAATTGTATAAGCACTCTGAATAAACCAGTATTGTTATACACGTCACCGAGTTTATTATTATGTCATAACTTTGATGCCCATGAACTACCACAATCAGCAAAATTGGAATCGGCTTTTAGAATGTTTAGTATAGTATGGTGGCGATTATTGTCTGTCACTGATGTGTTGCGTGAATTGCATTCATTATTTAAAATAACAAACCCGCAATGTATATTCATATTTTAGTAATTAAGTTATATACGAATGTGCAGTGCCTGCACAAACCTAGGTTTACGGGCACAAAGTAGGCAACATAAATGTATTAATTCTTTGGTATATTTAAATAAATAAAAAATAAATATTAAATGAACAGCAAATCATTTTTGATTAACTGAAATACACATCCCGGCCGAACGTAATACACATCGGCTATGATCGGCTAGCTTAGGAACACGACGGAGACTACACTCTACAAAACCGAAGCTAGCCGATAGTCTCTTCCTAAAGGCCGATGTGTATTACTTTCGGCCAGGAAGTGTAAGTTACTTTAAATTACTAAGAATTTCATCACGAAGTTGACGGGACTTCTGAGTTTTATTGTCACCAGAGTACTTAAACCTAACCCATCTTTAAATTTGCTGTCCTCGATTTAAATTAATTTTCTTTTAGAATGAAAGTTACGTTTGGAATCAAACCGATTTGTATACACTTATACAAGTTTAATTAACCAATTAAGTAAATTATCCTAGTCAGTACTATTTTAATACTAATGCGTTTCTAGCGTCTATGATATGCCGTCCTACAAGGCAGCACATATATTATTTTTTTAAGAAGGTGGCAAATACAGTCCACTTGGTGATAAGTGGATACTGTCGCACATGGACACGCACATGCCAACTTTAGTCCAGAATGACAAACTTTAACACGCTCCAGGATGAGCTACCTACCTTTGTTGATGTAAGAATGGATTTGAAGAAAGGGCTGGGGGAAATGGGAAGGAATATTTAAATTCAAATTTAATAACAGCTGAATTCTAAATCGGTGGATACCGATCAATTAATGTTAAAAAATGAACAACTATTCGTAGACAGAACTGGTTAAATATGGATTTGATATGTATGAAATGGGAACAAAACTGTTCTATGTACTTACGTCGAAATTGGTTGAGAAATTAAATAGGTTTTGAAGCCTTGATGTTGACACGATGAGGAGTAGGGCGCGAAGGCTGTGTTTGTGCACATAAAACAGTATTTTGAGGAAAATTAGGTAGAAAAGTTGTATTAATTTTGGTAAATTTTCGTCTAATTTAAAGCAGTCAGAGGGTATAATTTGAAAGTAAAGTTAATCTTTTCACCCCTTTTTAACCTTTTCTGATACGGATCTACTATCTATAACGACAATTTTTCAACGTAAACTTGTGTTCTTACTTACAAAAAAACCCATTTTGTGAAAGAGCTTGTTGGGCTTCCTTACCTCGAAAAGATATAACTGAAACCTTAATGAGATCACCTTTTCTGTCTTTGCGACTAAAAAGTACCTACAGCACAAATTTTTTTTTGTGTTTGTTGGTAGAAAAATGCGCAGTAGGTGAGTGGTGAGTATTTGAGTTTTGTTCGTACAGGACAGGAGATCAGTGACTATTGAGCCCGGGGCTTGTGTGTCCCATATAGATGGTTAGGTGGTGCCAATTTGGCAGGCTTTTATCTAAACTGATATTTTATTCCGCAGAATAACATTACTTTATCTATGTAAAATGCACGTTTAACACACACGTTGTTTTTGCGTTTACACGAAACAATGTTACGTAATCTAAGAGTTCGCCAAATGAAAGTTGAGACTTAAAAAGCACGAAATAAACTTAAAAAAAAATAAGTTATAAACAAGAATAGGTTGGTTATCACTAATTTTGTTATTGAATATTTTTCCAACTATTTTTAGTAATTATATACTGATATAATTACTAAAAATAGTTGGAAAAATATTCAATAATAAAATTAGTTATTGAATATAGACTATATAACGTCTGCTGCTATAATAGACTGCTATAACGGCTCACTGCAGGCCACAGGCCTCCCTTAGTAAATCACTGGGGAGTTTGGGGCCGTAATCCACCACGCAGGCCCCATGCGGATTGGTAGATCACATACTGCAGATTTCTTTTTATTTCTGGAACATGCGGATGTCCTCATGATGTTTTCACCGCCGAGTTAGTTTCAATTTTTATAAAAACCTGTATTTTTTTGTAATATCCAGAGACATTGACTCTATCCAACCATTGGACCAATCCAATCCAACTCTATTGGACCCATTTGACTCTATCCAACGACGTGCTGTTCGTATTGTCGACGATCCCACTCTCACGGGCGGTTTAGAATCCCTCAGCATTCGGAGAGACGTTGCGTCTCTCTGTGTATTCTACCGCCTGTACAATGGGGAATGCTCTGAAGAATTGTTTAATATAATTCCCACCTCGGGTTTCTACAACCGCACCTCCCGTCACAGAAGTGCGGTCCATCCGCATTTCCTCGATACGGAGGTGTCGCGCACTATGCGGTCCAAAAACTATTTTATACCGCGAACCCGTAGGCTGTGGAACGAACTGCCCCAAGAGGTCTTTCCATTGAGCTACGATATGGGGTTCTTCAAGAGAGCTGTGAATAGGATTTTGCACGGTCGGCGGCGCGCCCGCATGCCTCCTGGTGTTGCAGGTGCCCATGGGCGGCGGTAACACTTACCATCACGTGGGACCGCTTGCTCGTCCGCCCCCTAGTCTATAAAAAAAAAAAAAGACAGGTCCAGAGACACGCACAAAGAAGAACACATCACCCAGACCCGAACTAACACTTATCTTTTTAAATAAATGAGTGTCCGACCGGGAATCGAGCCTAGGTACTTTTACACAGCATATAGCGATACTACCAACTGAGCTAATTGATCGTCAAACAATACAATTGCAAATTAAGGAATGAATAGGACAGAGAAACAAAGTCTAGCGTCTGACAGTTTTAAAACTGTTATGCACGGCCTTATTCACACATGACGTTGAATGACATGTGTGTATATTACAGAGGCTTTGTCAGCGCATACGTTGGATGATTTACATTTATATTGGCAAACTTCAACTGCGTACCCGATGATTGACGTGTGTAAACACACCTTTATATTGCGAGGTTAAATTGTATTTACATTTTGTACTTTAAAGTTGAAGTAATCAACTGGTTGCCCCGTAGCGCTTCTTCTATGTACCTAATGAATTTTACACGATACCCAGTTATTTTTTAGCGTAAGATTTAATAACTGAGAGATGAGAATGTAAGCAAGTCGTAGCCTGAGATTGTGGATAAAATAATTTTGCTATAGTGTTTATAATAGATCAGGGAGAAAGTCTTTTCGTATTTCGTATGTATGAAGTTGTGATCCAATATCTTTGATTGAACTATTTGTACCTGGCTGGTTATGATACCATTAAAAGGTAACATTTAAGAAAAAGAAATAAACAAATAAAAAACTGTTTCCCGCCATTTTTAATTTGTTTTTCTGTCCAAGAAAATGAGTGAATCTAACGAAGAAATTGGATACATTTTAAAGTTTTATTACAAAAAAGGGAAAAACAAGCCGCGAAAAAAAATTGTGCCGTTTATGGACCTAATGCAGTGTCAGTAAGAGTAGCACAAAGTTGGTTTAAGCGTTTTCAGTCCGGATATCTTAATGTTAAAGATGCAGTTCGCTCCGGTCGCCCTGTTACCGATAAAGTTGATGTCATTTGTGAAAAAGTGCAGCAAGATCGGCATATAAGTAGTTACGACATTACTGATGAACTGGACATTGACCACAAAATAGTTTTGACTCATTTGAAAAAGTCTGGATTCACAAAAGAGCTCGATATTTGGGTACCACACGAGCTCACTGAAAGAAACATAATGAACCGTGTACTCGTTTGCGATTCTCTATTAAAACGCAATGAAACCGAACCATTTTTGAAAAGATTGGTCACTGGTGATGAGAAGCGGATCACTTACGACAAAAACGTGCGGAAAAGATCATGGTCTAAGTGCGGCCAAGCTCCACAGACTGTGGCGAAACCCGGCTTAACGCGCAATAAGGTGATGTTGTGTGTATGGTGGATTGGAAGAGCATCTTTCATTATGAGCTTTTACCGTCGGGCAAAACCATCGATTCGGATCTCTACTGCCAACAGCTGATGAGACTAAAGCAAGAAATTGAGAAAAAGCGCCCGGAATTGATCAACAGAAAGGGTGTAGTCTTTCATCATAATAACGCCAGACCACACACATCTTTGGTCACTCAACAAAAATTGAGAGAGCTTGGTTGGGAAGTGTTGATGCACCCACCATATAGCTCTGACGTTGCGTCCACAGATTTCCACTTGTTTCGGTCTCTTCAGAATTCTTTAGGTAGTGTAAGGTTAACATCAAGAGAGGACTGTCAAAACTACTTGTCGCAATTTTTTAACCAAAAATCCCAAAATTTCTACAGCAACGGGATCATGTCACTACCTACAAGATGGCAACAAGTTATAGAACAAAACGCCACATATATATATTATAATTAAATGTAATTAAACTTTTAAAAAAAATGTCTTGAATTTGTATATCAAATACGAAGAAACTTTTTCCCCGACCTTATATTTATATTATTCTAGGATTTAGTTCCTAATGAGCGTTTGAAATTATTTTTCTTTTTGAATAAATGAATTTTTTTTATTTCTTTCTAAATATTTCTTTTTTCTTTCTTGTTCAATTACTATACTAACTACCTAGATTGTGTCTCAATTATTTTCACTACTTAGCTACATGTATGTGGGAACTTGACATGACAACATGAGATTATACTCGTAGCTTGACATGACAACACGACATTATAACTTGACACGACGGCATGACATTATAACATATGGTCCACAATAAAATGATTTGATTTATAAAAAAAACACTTACTTTTAGCTTTAAGAAAAATAATTTGTGTCTGTCATCAAATTCTTAGCTACAGGTTCTCCAAAAAAAAGAAATTTGTATTCCTGTACCTACATAAAAATATAATTATTATACTATTGTAGATAATGATGATATAGCGGTTACGTGACACGCTTTGTTCTCTTAACAAAATCTGTAGGATTTTTATTTTAGCTATTAGGTAAAACCGTGAATTGTAAGCTATTCCATTAACTACTTAAGATACTGAAAGTACTGCTAAAGGCCAGTCTAATCTTAATAAATAAAGTACATAAAGGTTGCTTATCACCTTGACAGTTCCAAGAAAATATGTTTTATCTACTTTTAACATTACCCTTAATGTATAATGACTGTAGATGTGACATAAAGCCTTAAAATAAACTGGACGTTTAAGATTCTTTTGCGATTATCGAACTTGTTTGTGAATCTGTTTAATTTTACGCCAAATAAAATCTCTTTTTATTTATAGATAACAACTATTAATGTACATCAAAACTATTAATTTATAGATATTTAGAGATAACTTAATTATACTAATGAATAATTAATGTACAAAATAAAATCTAAAATTAACAAAGACAATTTTTTTATAAATCTTGATCCACTTGATCACCCGTCTACTCACAGACCGATTAGCCTTAAAGATTACGCATCTACAATAAATCGTTACAATAAAATTCAAACGATGCTCGAGGGTGTATATCAAGGTGGTTATTTTTACTTGCCGATGAAAACTAGTGCAGACTTTTTTGTAATTGCATGAACTGCTTTTCTCACACAAAAAACAACGTATCCAGCTCTGTTACTTGATCGAAACTAGAAGTTTGCTCCAAGTGTCCCCTTATATGACCTATTTGGTCATATGTGTTTCCTACACATTGAGTCTAACATGCGGCGTCCATATGATAATTGGTCCGTGCGTCTACCTTATCGGTTGTCACTCAGTTGTAGTCTGCACACCTTCGTTTCAATTGCCTCTGCAGTTTACCACTTCAGCTTCAGCGACTTCAGAGTTATTCTCGTTTGGGAATCATAGCGTTGGACAGCCTCCAGCCAGGTGGATGGTCATCGGACTTTAACTTCACCGGCAGTGACTGAATGAGAAGGGCGAACAATGGAGACACACAGTTAGATAATCATGGTACGGAATCTAAAAGGTATTGAATGGAAAAGTATATATGATAGATGTGCATGTGCATCGTGCATGCATTTACAGGTTTGGTATTGTTCGGCCGTGTGGTGTCGGCTGGCTTTACAATAGCATCCCACCATCACTTCCCATGGGTCTCATCAATCCGCCAGCGTCACTTACGTACAATAAAGTAGGTATATTTATCCATAAAGTACACATACATACAGAAAAATTTAAGGAACTAGAAAAGATAGAGAAAAATAAAGGAGAAGATATTGGGCGTATGAGAACTGTTAATCTGCGAGATAGTGTTCTTTCACGAGTCTTTTAAACGAGTGATTGAGCGCACTTTATAGTTAAAGATGATTAAAGGTAATAAGTGAAACGCTTTTACAGCAAAAGAAGGTGAGTAGAAAGAAGAAGAATGGTCAGGATTTTTAAGATGTGCATGAGGTAGGCCCATGTCCAGCAGTGGACGATAACAGGGCTGGTTATCGTGATATTTGTGGAATGTATTTGCTAGGTAGTATATTGTACTCCATATGATAAATATAATATTATACTCGTAGATAACTATTCTTATGAATATTAAAAAAAAAAAACATCACTAGAACGGTTAACTTTTAACCTTAACTTTTAACCGGATTCTCAATAAAACGTAATTTTGCGCGTTTTTGTTCCACACATGCCTAAATCGCGGCGCGGCTTATTACTCAGAAACGAAAATGGTCCCTTAAGCTGACAAATGATCAGCATCACTAACAGGACCAAAGTTTGGCGATCTCTGACCTTTTGCAAACAACTTTGGGATAGTGACGCCCACATGAAATTTTGGAAGCTAAATAAACAAGAAGCAAATGCTATTATAACTACCTTAATGGTTTAATGTAGATTTTAGATAATACCCTAATTATACGGAAGAAGATAAAGGTTTAGAATTCAGCACTTATCTGTTTTTTGGGTCAAATTTCACTTTCTGGTAATGAACATTATATCACATGTTTTTTATTACGAAGAGCGGAAGTCCAAGTGTGGTGGCGAGTCTTGGGAGAAGCCTGTATCCATCAGTGGAGAGACACAGGCTGAAGAGTTGGAAAATGGAAATTATGATATAGAGATCACAAGGTTCAGAGGTTCTCCATTTAATTCCTTTTTATGTACTACTAGCTGTACCCGTAACCTTAGCTGTCAATATAAGAAGTCTTGTTACAGAAGTACATATCTATTTCTGGGTAAATATTTTGTACTACACGTTGTAGTACGCACTACAGCAATCTTCTGTCACTAATTATTTAAAAATAGTGATAAAAGAAATAGAAAGCCTGTATCTGCAATGAGACTCCCCCTAGAAAACTATTGTAATTCTAATTGTATCCATGATTTTCCGTTTGTTTTGTGGGTAGATTTTTTTGTAAGTTTTCCAATTGTTCGGCGTTTGACCTAGTGAACTAGAGAAACTTTGGCTATAGAACAAAACTACACGTATAGCAAGCATGCTATACGTGTTGTTTTGGTCTATAGCCTGAGGTTCACTAGTTGTACGTCTAATAAAAGCCTAGTGACGGTTTTAGTCACTGTAGGCCCATTTCGAGGCCCGGTCTGCCCTAATGGACAGCTATATTACTTTTAGGAGCAATAAGTTTCTTCCTGGTAACAAGGGGACTCATGAGTACTTTCACCAACCATCTTTTAAATATAAGCTAAGTAGAATCAGTATACAATTGTATATAATCGGTATATGTTAACCCCGATACATTTTTCTAAATTTAAATGTAAGGTTTTGGTATTTTCGGGCTGACATGATATTTTTTTTTTATAGTGAAGTAGGCGGACAAGCAAGCGGTCCCACGTGATGGTAAGTGTTACCGCCGTCTATGGACACCTGCAACACCAGGGGGTATGTGGGTGCGCCGCCGATCTTGCAAAATCCTATTCACAGCTTTCTTGAAGAACCCCATATCGTAGCTTAATGGAAAGACCTCTTGAGGCAGTCCGTTCCACAGCCAACGGGTTGGCGGTATAAAATGATTTTTGAACTGAACAGTACGCGATACCTCCGTATCGAGGAAATGCGGATGGACCACACTTCTGTGACGGGAGGTGCGGTTGTAGAAACCCGAGGTGGGAACTATATTGAACAGTTTATCAGAGCATTCCCCATTGTACAGGCAATAGAACACACAGAGAGACGCAACGTTTCTTCGAATGCTGAGGGGTTCTAAACCGCCCAATGGAGCCCAAGTAATGGAGTCAAATGGGTCCAATTGATATTTCTGTGCGCCGACCCAGAGATGTGATCAGTACTCCATATGGGGACTAACCTGACCTTTGTAGAGCATTAGGAGTTGCGAATTAGAATTCAAATTCTTACCCAATCAGTAAGAAAAAAATCGCCTGTCTGTCTCTCTGTCACTCTCTTTAACGGATGGTCAGATTCTCAAATATTTTTTTTGTTGAATATAGTAGTCTTCTGGTAATGTTACAGCGACCTTAGTGTAAATGTTTTCGTTTGAAAACGCAACTATTGCGTCTGATGTTTATTGATTTTTCTCTATAGAGAATCTATTAACTTGACAAAGATGAAGAGTTGATAAACTTAAAACGATCAAGACCTTTACTCGTCTCTCAGTGTGTACTTTATACACAAATTTACATAATTTAGCTGGATAACTTGTGAGACGACTGGTGAACAGACAGCTCACAGAGACGCTGTAATTCAAATTGCACTTAATTAAAAAACGCAACGTCGTGAATGCTTAATTTACTATGCGGAGCATGCACCTTCTTTATACCTCAGCTGTATCCACAACGAATGCTAACAATCACTTAAACTTGAATCAACAAGTGCTACGGTGAAACGACCGACAATAATTTATGATATTTATATTATTTTCATTAAATCCTTGTGTCAAAGTAGGAAAATGACAAAAAGGGAAATGTTTATTACCCTCCTTTGATAGAGAATAATATTCCGTGAATGATGCCTCGTCTATTTTCTCATTTATCTGCCTATCTTGTTAACTAGATATACGAAAATAACCCAACAACATGCAAACGAAGATTCCTCTAGCTTCCTTCAATCGCGTTCAATGGAAAGTGACAAGAACAAGAGAATTGTCATTCTATACGTTCTCCCAAGTCTTGTAAGCCTATATCTTGGAGGCACGTCAAGTCAATTGTTGCGACTGTGATACGATTGGCAGTATAAGTTGCGATCACATACTATACATGCGGCGTGGGAGCGGTGACGAAGAAACGGAAAATAAATTTCACAAAATAGAAAGAAATGATGTGTCAGAAAAAAATCGCCTGTCTGTCTCTCTGTCACTCTCTTTAACGGATGGTCAGATTCTCAAATATTTTTTTTGTTGAATATAGTAGTCTTCTGGTAATGTTACAGCGACCTTAGTGTAAATGTTTTCGTTTGAAAACGCAACTATTGCGTCTGATGTTTATTGATTTTTCTCTATAGAGAATCTATTAACTTGACAAAGATGAAGAGTTGATAAACTTAAAACGATCAAGACCTTTACTCGTCTCTCAGTGTGTACTTTATACACAAATTTACATAATTTAGCTGGATAACTTGTGAGACGACTGGTGAACAGACAGCTCACAGAGACGCTGTAATTCAAATTGCACTTAATTAAAAAACGCAACGTCGTGAATGCTTAATTTACTATGCGGAGCATGCACCTTCTTTATACCTCAGCTGTATCCACAACGAATGCTAACAATCACTTAAACTTGAATCAACAAGTGCTACGGTGAAACGACCGACAATAATTTATGATATTTATATTATTTTCATTAAATCCTTGTGTCAAAGTAGGAAAATGACAAAAAGGGAAATGTTTATTACCCTCCTTTGATAGAGAATAATATTCCGTGAATGATGCCTCGTCTATTTTCTCATTTATCTGCCTATCTTGTTAACTAGATATACGAAAATAACCCAACAACATGCAAACGAAGATTCCTCTAGCTTCCTTCAATCGCGTTCAATGGAAAGTGACAAGAACAAGAGAATTGTCATTCTATACGTTCTCCCAAGTCTTGTAAGCCTATATCTTGGAGGCACGTCAAGTCAATTGTTGCGACTGTGATACGATTGGCAGTATAAGTTGCGATCACATACTATACATGCGGCGTGGGAGCGGTGACGAAGAAACGGAAAATAAATTTCACAAAATAGAAAGAAATGATGTGTCAGATGGTAGCGTAACGTATGAAGATACGATAAATAATATCCATGTAATCAATACTCGGTTTCATGCGCATGTTGTTGGGGCGTAACAAGAATAATACCTCAAGCGTCTATCTGCTGTTATGTTCCTTTCCTTAGTTCTGTCTTGAAGTTGAATGTTTTAAATTGGTAGATTATTTGTCTGGGGAATGTCCTACATCACATATTCTGATTTGTAATATCGATTCATTCTAATTATGAACATTGATTAAATCTAATTGAAAGCCCTTGCAGCACTAGGACATATTTAGAGGGTATTTAAAAAATGTAATTGCATTCAAATGTAGGACAAAGAGCACATCCGCACTTCCAGTTATGAATAGCTTATATAAGTAACGGCTAAACTTTCCAGCGCTTCCACAAATATACGTGTAAATCTACTATTTTACATCATACACTTCCCGCGATCTCTCGTCACCGTGTTCACAGTCTAAACAATACTACATTCGAGGCCATTGTCACACGGGATCGTAACATGTGCTTTGTTAGTCACATGAGATGCTTCGCGGTTACGTCTTGTGATCGAACTCAAGTTTCCGACTCGTGTTCAATGTGTTCAGTTGGCTTCATTATATGAACCTAATATATATATATATGAAATAGGTACGTATCATCGTAATACTAAATTGAAGCCTGGAGCATCGTCTTTAAACCTTTTTAGTATCGCTATCTCCTAAAAGTCAAAATAAACTAAATAGACTCACTACCCCCCTAATAATAATTAGGTCCTAATTATGTTTCTTTCGTTTGACATTTGATTATATACCATTAATTATTTAAAAGGTTTTTCGAACATAAATGCTTATTATTTATGGCGATTGTCTTGTATGTCTTGGCGATCCCCTAGGTCGTGACATATGCATACCCCTGATTCTCAATTATCATTCGTGAGGTCGTGCCTTAAAGTCCTTAAAACGAATTTAAAAATTGTCACTAGACCGGCGGGGAAGGATAACATCGTGAGGAAACCACGAGGTTTCCAGAATTTAACAAAATTTGGAGCATAAGGGCCCAGTGCTAATCGGCGTGCATGGTAGATTATGGCCCGAAACCCTCTAGTGCCTTGCAGTCCTGTGCCTTGCAGTGGGACGTTTAAAAGTGGACGTTTGACATCGATAATATGGTGGTCAGATAGATGAAATCTATCGACAAAAGTTCAAAACATTCAATGAGTAAAAATTACAAATTTCGTTGTCAGAAACCTAAGATTATCACTTGAAATGTGATACACCTAAGTGAATTATCACAGAAACCGATGAAATCTCAGGCATCATTACAATTATGAAACATTGTTTATTTATTTTTTCTAAGAAATTACAGAAGTAATCTGTTACAAAAATACTCGGCAAAAATAAAAGACTGACTTTATTCAGTTTCCTAAAAGTCGTTCCCAAAAATATTTGCTTGGAGAGGCAACGGTAAAAGGGCAGAAAGTCGTCCTTGAGTTCGTTGACATTGCTTCATAGAATTAACTACGCTAATTAAAAAATATTTTATTAGACTTAATTGAGCGGAAAACACAGTCTTGCTTTTCGTCTTCTTTTTGTATCAAGGCGAATATACAATGTTTGTTTTTATCTTATTTGCTCAAATGTTTGGTAAAAATGTTTCGTTTGCTCAATTGTCACGTGGAATCATAATTTATGAGAATAGGTCATTATAGAACACGAAACATACAACAATCCATAGAAAAGTACAATATGGGACAACTGACTACCTTTTTAATTTCGCTGTCAGTTAATTGCAACTCTGCATTTATCATGTATTGCCACATGTTTTGTTTTGTACTCGATAATCACAATCATAAGCAGCCATTTTATCGTCCACTGTTGGACGCGGGCTATGAGGAGGTCCGCGTTATGTTGTGTATGAGAGATGTATGAACTAGATAACGCCACGCTGACCAAGCTGGTTGACGAGTCCAGTCTTTCTCAGCGCTTCAGTACTTTCTCAGCTCTTGTGGTAGCGGCTTTGTATCTCTTAGTCACCTTTTACGGGAAGAGATAGGGGAGGTTCTATTCTAAAACCGACACACACCATATATTCAATGTATATTATACATATTGTGCATAATGCGTGGGTAATCGTTTATTATTAGGCGAAATGTAAACAATATTAAAATGGAGATACAAAGAAGACGTTATCTTACGTTAATAACATCAACATTTATCGCTTAACGTTACCAATAAGGTTTTAACAGCGATTGTGTGTCACGGTGATAAAAGGGTCACCTGACCTTCGTGCGTCTGACTCAGCGTATGTCGGGGCGCAAATCACGGCGTTAAGTGATATATTCCATCGAAGCCTTGTAAAATAGGTATTCTCACTAACGATGACTCGATGAGCTTTATCAAAGGCTAATGCCACTTTTCAATGCCTAAGTTTTCTCTTTTAAGAAATTTCCATATTTGAATACAAAGAAATTCACGAGAAAGTTAATAACTCATTCCATGACTTTCACGTAAGAAGTGTAAGGACGCGGTCAGAAATTCTGAGCTGTGAATAGAGATTTGTTCAGGAACCTTACAGGTCTCAAATTCTGAGGGAAGTATAAAAGTACGCCTTACTCTCGGACTGGATTTTTTTAAAATGTGAATTGCGGGAACTGTAAAGAACGACGACTCAACCGTCCTATCTTTTGGGAATTTAACAATTCGAATGGCAATTGGAAAAAGCATTAGAGAAGATGGAGAATAAGAAGCATTATTATGTAGTCCTATACCACCCGATCCCGCTTTTTTCTCACGATTGAATGAGGGAAACGGGATGAGACTTGTACAGGTCTCGCATCCCTGAACATGGATTGGTATTTCGCTTCTCTTTTATTGAATAAGTCTTTAATAAGCCACAATCAAGTCAGGTTCAATTCATATATCGATCTCAAATAAACAAATCCTTTAATAATAAAAATCACACGAAAGGAAAAAATGCATGTTCGCACCATTAATAACCAAATTATTACATTTAAATTTGTAGATAGAGAGTTCCATATGTATATAATAATCAATGGGTGAAGAAAGGGGGTGAGCTGGTTGGAAGCATCACCGCCCTATCACTATTGGATTGTACGGAATGGAAAGGGAGATGAAACGCGTTCATTGTTCAATTTAAATTAAACATTTCATAAAATTGAAGCGCTGTATTGTCGCACCACGACAATTGCTTGCTCCACACAATTACAAGCCATTTGTTGCTGTCGTCAAGTTGACAAGGGACATGTGTTTCACTTGTTTATACCTTTTTGCTGCAGAAATATGAACGTGAAAATACACAGAAGATAACTGAATTACTTTCGGCGTGACATGTGAAGTTGCTAGTGTAGTAATATAACTTTTGATGTATTTCGAAGAATGCCATTTATTGCAAAGATCGGGATTTGAATTTCAGAATGGATTCACTACTTATATGTCTATAAATGATTTACTTTACATTTCAATTTCAAAAGAAAAAAAATTCAATTTCTTTTCAATATAAAAGAAAATACTAGGGGATTAATTTACTAACTTTTGGACTTTCGCGTTTTGTACATATTTTATATTGTGAACTGGGTCTGAACGCGTACAATTAAAGGCTATTGTTTAGCTTTCACGTGGGTGACTAGGTAAATTTTCAGATACAAAAAAAAATATTTGAGTTACAACACAATTTTTATTACAACTTCTCAAAATACTCTCCGTTAGTATCTATACAGCGATTCATTCGTCTAAACCAAGATTTAAAGCACTGACGATACTCTTCTTTAGCGAGGTCCTCAACAGCTAGCAGTAAAGCATGCCAAGTCGAAGGCTTGTCCTCAGGGCTGTTGAATGCCACCGAGTCCAAGCTTCACTTTCGGAAAGAGAAGAAAGTCGCATGGAGCTAAATCAGAGGGCTATAAAGAGAGTGGCTCAATTCTTGAATCTCTGTTTACTTCAACAATTCTTAAGTAAGATTGATGTATTTTCATGATGCAAGAAAAGCCCTCTAAAACCTGTTTTAGGACGTTTTTGAATAGTTGGTAAACACACTTCACTGTACCATTGGGCATTAATATTTTTTTGAGCGTCTAAAGAAATTATCGCTAAATGGCCACCGCAGAGAAGAATGTTGCCACCATTTTTTTTTCACGCTGTGCGCACGTGTAACCTTCCTGGGAGGATCTTAGTCTGGAAACACCCAAACCTTTGATTGCCGCTTAGTTAGTGGATCATACTGATAGATCCAACTCCCATCTTCAGTAATAATATTAAATATATTCCGTCCCTCTCCATTTTCAAATTTTACAATCATTTCCCTGCACCATGTCACAATAGCTTGTTTTTTTTTGTTCAAGGGTGGGAAACCCATCGCGGAACAAAGCTTCTTGACTTGAAGGTAGGTGTTGATGTAAAATTTCATGAACGACCGGCGATGAAATCTTAGAATCTCCTCTATCTGTTTGTAGGTGGTTTTTGGGTCTTCGCGCAACATTTTCTTTACCGCCTCGATGTTTTCATTCCTTACAGGAGTCGCAGGACGGCCACTTCTCTCATCACCTTTAAAGAAAAATTTTCCTTGTTTAAATTGAGCAAATCATCTAAAGAATGTTGCACGAGACGGTGCGATGTCTCCAAAAGCTGATACTAATCTATCTTTACCTTCACTTTCATTTAAACCAACTTAAAATCGTATAACATCATTGCACGAAAATGTTTTCGTTCGAATTCCATTGTTGCAAACAAAAGCACGTGAAATGCAATAAACAAGTGAATACAACATTTTAATTATTTCGTTTTGACTAAATGGCTTTCGGAATTCGATTTTCAAATAAATGATGTTTTAAAAACGGTACAGCTCAAATAATTCAGTCGATTCAGGTTTGGTAATTTTGATGTGAATGATGTTCCTTGCTGTGGTTGTCCTATTAAGGTAAATGTTGATGTCATCATTGAAAAAATTGAAGCAGAGCGATACATAAGCAGTCATCAAATTGACTCATTGCATTCATGACTCAGCAGTTTTGGATCACCTGCATAAACTTAATTTTGTAAAAAAGCTAGATGTTTGGGAACCGCATGATTTAAATGACAGAAACTTGGTGAATAGAATTCCATATGAGAGATGTTGCTAAAACGAAATGAAATCGATCCATTCCTGAAGAGATTGGTAACAGGTTATGAGAAGTGGATCACTTACGATAATAAATTAATATTCGAAAACGATCTTGGTCTAAGCGAGATGAGCCATCATGAATAGTCTCAAAGCCAGGCCTCACTCTCAACAAAGTCATGTTATGTGTATGGTAGACTGGAACGGCATCGTGTATTACGAGTTTTTGCCACACGGCCCAACAATTAATTCTGATGCCTATGGTCAGCAATTAGTAAAATTGAAACAAGCACTTGAAGTAAAACGCTCAGAAATAATGAATAGAAAAGGTGCAGTTTATCATCACGACAATATTCAACCGCATTCATATTTGATGAATCAAAAATTGATGGACCTTGGCTGGGAAGTTTTAATGCATTCTCCATATAGTCCAGACATATTATTTATTATCAGGGCCGTCTTTACCAGGGGGTGCAAGGGGTGCGGTGCACCCCGGGCGCTCACCTTTTAAAGGTAATGAAAAAATATAACGCTATAGTAAACAATTACACAATAGGATATTTGACTGTCATAGGATACACAATAGGATATTTGACTGTCATAGGATACACAATAGGATATTTGACTGTCATAGGATACACAATAGGATGTTTGACTGTCTTAGGATACACTCCCGCACCCCGGCGCAGAATAGACTTAAGACGGCCCTGTTTATTATTATCCAGATTATTATTTATTCCACTCTTTAAAAATTCTCTAAATGTAGTATAATTACATTCAAGAGAAGCCTGTATAAACCATTTAAATCGGTTTTTCGCTCAGAAATTCGAAACTTTATAGCGATGGGATAATGGCTGTGCCAGAAAAATGGCCAAATATAGTCGAATTAAATGGACAATATTCCGTTGAATAAATATTGAAGTTGAAGTAATACAAAAAAGTATTTTTTTATTTTCACTAATAAAAGGCCGCGAACTTATATAAACATTTCTTATATTTATATTACACGCCTATTTTTTCGTATGTATTCATGACGAGTACGAGTAAGAGTCATATTGCAGACATTCTTTTCATGAAAAAAATCTTCATTCAATTGTTGAAGCGTTCGTGCCGCTAACGACACACGAGTCGTTATACCTCACGTTCCGTTCAACCGTGTTCTGTATATACACATACAGTTAAGAATTTAATGCCTATCACATGTATATATCGTAATATTTATGTAAAATCGGTGTATGTTTCCAAAAAGTCTAGACTATAGGCGAAACCTTCCTATAGGCTATAGGCTATAGGCCTTCGATAAAAAATATTTTGGCGTTCTCAATTATACTTCCGCATTTTTTCCAAGAAAACCTTCAACTCGATATCGATTATAACTAAATCGATCTCATAAAATGAAGTTGAAATTAGTTGCTACATTGCTAATGATTTTAAATTAAACAATTTGATTTGCTTAACTTTGCTAATTGATTACATACGAGTACAATATGTTTATATTAAATAAAATCCGTGATTGTAATGACCCGACAATAACCCAATGACAATGATAAGTTAGGGGCGGGGGGGGGGGGGGGGGGGTCAAATCACAGTCCGACAGAGCCCGACTATGTGCTCAGTAAACCTATCACTTTACTGGGCGACTTCTGACTTACTTGGACATGACGGACATGGACAAGATATTTTGTTATAAATTATTTTGACTTTAATTACGAATGAAACTTGACACTGACAGAATGTGCTAATTGTACCATTGCAATCTAAGCAAAGAAAAGAAAAATACTGACAAGGCATATATTTTAAATCATTATTATGCACAGAGATACCCTTTGATTTCTGTGTTATCATGTAAGAGATAGGTAGAAATAACCAATGGTTTCTCATGAGACTCTGCTAACTTCAGTTTTTGTTTCTTTCTTCATTTAACATTTACCTAAAGAATGAATGAATTTCTTTATTGATTCCCTGTTTTAATGTATCTACAAGATAAATCTAAGGCAATACATATAATAAATAAATAACGCCACAATCAAAGGCCCACACTAAGGTTGCCTGTACCGTGGGTTGAGAGACACATACAAAGACGAACATAACACGTGGAACACCCAGACCCGAACATACACCCGTCTTTAAACAAATGACTGCCCTATCGGGAATCGAATCCGGGACCTTCTGAATAGCAGGCAGGGTCACTACCAACTGAGCTAATTGGTCGTCAGAGTAATAGGCGGCTTTAAAGCATGTTGCTAGCTGAAAGCGATAAAGTTTATCGCTCTTTTTACTTTTCCAAATCTTCTCTCCAAGCAACCAACTAGTGAATAGGTAAACAAGAAATCAGTAGGTGGAAATTTGGGTAAACAGTGATAGTCTAGGCCGTTGAATCCTGAACCGAGTTTTTATTTGTCACTAAGAAGACCGTGAGTGAAAGCATTTCAAGTAAACTCGCATGTGTTAACTCATTGCTCGTAGTAAAAAACGGCATATATCCACCAATCACCACTTGTCTAACGTGGTGAATTATGGCCCACAACTCCGTCGTTTTTATAAGAAATTCCTATGTCCTGTAGAACTTTATAGTTTGACATTGAAAATTTAGGTACTTAAATAGTGGTTGTAGTCCCACCAAATGAGTAAGGAAGCGAGTTACAAAATAATTGGGTACCCTTCAGGAATTTTAGTGGTAAAAATTATGAAGGGCTTAAAATTCATCAAAATATCTTTGAATATGCTAAAACTAGATTGAAATTAATTAAATAAGCCGTTTGGTTTATTCTCGACATGGCCACAGAGTAGTCCAAAAGCAGCATGGGAACTATACAAACAAACACATTCAGAACGCCAAAGTACGTACTACACGTTATTAATACTGCGTTTCCACTAAATCGGAGGCAAACAGAGCACACGTGCAGATCGACCAATAGGTTGGATTTAATCTCATTCAATATGAAATTCGTCCCACTATAACTGACCAACGTATACTGCGTGCCTTGTCTTTTTATGCTTCGCTAATGTACATGAAGACATCACATATTGATAATGGGACACTCCTTCAGATTACCAGACTCGTAGACTCTTTCAATAACCACAACAACCCAGTACGTATGATACAGCTTTACTTTAAACAACGTCATCCTACCAGATTTGTTTGTTCGCTACACGCATTTTTTATAGCCTTTTTTTCTTTTCTTAATAAAAAAAACAAATAAAAAAAATTTTTTTTACTTTTTCTTTATTTCACTATCACTGGTTAGTAAAATGGGACAGGAGAGTATCGCGCTACTTTGTTAACTTTTTGATGACTTTAATCGAGCTCTCTTTCTAGCTTTGTGTCGGCTGGTGACATAACAATTCTTACACCACTATAGCATTGCTTTGTATGCGTGAGCTATTTGTGCATTTCTTAGAAGATTTGATTCTCGTTCTCCGTGCACTGTGACAAGGTTTTGAAGGGATCACAAGCAATTATTTTGGACCGGAATGTGTCTATCGTTAGTTACAAGGGATCCTACGCAAACTGTAATTAAATATTTAATTGTTATGAAGGATTTATACTGTGTGTGATAACGAGTTCGGCGGGAAGCTGATGGAATTGGTTAAATTAAATTATTAATAGAATAATTGTTTATATCACACTTTTACTGATAGTTTGTTTAGTTTTTTTACTAATCACACGAGCACAATCGTTGCTTGTGTCCGTAACAATTACCTCTCAATAGGTACGCGTGTCCCTTGGGTGATTCTAAATGGGCATAATAATGGGCATAAGGTTGGATAGCGAGCAGCAACTATACACAAAAACATTTATATACAGTTAATGTATATATTTACATAACATAAATATATATAAATAACACATATACATAATTAACTCGATTTTCGGTACTCGACGAGAAAATAATCAAACATAAACATATCTAAATAAATTAGTAGTTAAATAGGTATGTGCAACACCTACTACCAAGTAGGTGTTGGTATATGACAACGATGACAACGATTGATGACAACGTCATCAATATTACAAAATTTTGTGCGTTCTTATTTCAAAAATTTGTCCTTCAAATACAATAATAGTGAATGTCTTTTAACAATTTGTCATGTTTCGCCATCTGGGCCTCGACGAAAAGAAATTAATTCGCAAAAGAATCGCGGTCCGTGAAATTTATTTCGGGTACATTGGGTCCTTTTTTGTAAAACGATTCCGCCAACATTAAAAATATTTTAATGAGAAAACTCAGCGAATGAACTGAAATTCGTCAAGATACGCTTGACGACGGACTCTGTAACTGTTGTTTGAAAGTTTTTCCTTTTATTTTAAATTTGAGTTGATATAATTTACAAATCCACATGAAATAAAACATCATACAATCATGAAATAAAATGACAAATATTTGTTACATATACATGACATGCATGTACAGTCGGCAGTGCTATTACAACAGTTCGTTAAAATTACTGTTCTTAGCAAATCTTAGATCGGCTATTGTGCGTTTTGCCAGTAATGAATGATCCATAGTTCCGAAACGTGAAAATTGGTTCGATTGGTAAATTCAAAGTTGCTCAGAAAACTATGGAGAAGGCTTATGCTTCGAGTTATTTGCGGTATAAAATCCAAAGTAAAGAAAGCCGGCAAAGAACTAATGTCACAATAGAATTATAATAGGGAAGTGATAAATGCCATTTTTGTAGCAGGAACTACTGGATTTTTGATAATGAGTTTTAATAACAACGACTTGAAGAATATCGCCGGTAGTGGCTAGATGAGAAAGCTGAAGAACATGTAAAGTAGCGGTGCGTCTTGGAGAGACATTAGCCGATAGTGTCGTATGGTGGATATTACTAAACATCTTATTATTCAAAAATTTGATTATAGCTTGTTGTTCAAACGTTACCAAAGTTGGGTTTCAATACAACTTCGCTATCAATATTTCACCGGAAAGACATTAACCGTCTTTGGATAAGAAACGAGCGAGATATTCGTTTCATTTCTAAAACTTTGAAAGACCATGGAAAACTTCCCCGTAATTAATGAGAATAATTTAATACTTAGGCTATAATTTGTTTAGCTATTACAATATAATATAATATTAATTTAACATTTATATTTATAAAAAGTTTATTGAATTTATTGTTTAAATGCATATTCAATAAGTCAGTGACTTGGTAGTTTTGAAAATAAGGATTGGAAAAAGATTGAGCAAAATGAGGAATATGGTATCATTATCTAATCACATACCAACATGCACCTCGTCTCTGCCACACTATGGTATGACGAACAGGGAGTAGCATAGGACTGGACGCATTTCCCATCCTATAGGATTGGATAAAATTAAATGAGAAGGGTAAGAAAATGAGCCCTTTAACTAACTTCCGCAACATGCTATTAACGCTGGTGTCCCGCAAGGCACCGTGCTGTCTCCAACTCTGTTCCTTCTTCATATCAACGACCTGATGCAAATTGGTGACATACGTTGCTATGCGGATGACAGCACTGGAGACGCCTTGTACAGGGGCCGCGCCAACATCCCTCGAGTCGGAGTGGAAGAGAGTCGCGCCAGGCTTGTGTCTGAAATTGAAGACTCTCTAAATCTAGTCTCGATTTGGGGTTCCCTGAACCTAGTTGATTTCAACCCCAGTAAGACGCAAGTCTGTGCATTCACCGCTAAAAAAAAACCTTTTGTCGTAGCACCTCGCTTTCAGAGCATATCTCTTAAGATCTCGGAGAGTATTGGGATCTTTGGTGTCGACATTTCCAGCAAAGTCGAATTTAGGGGTCATCTGGAAAGTAAGGCCAAAATGGCCTCCAAAAAGCTCGGTGTGCTGAACAGAGCGAAGCGGTACTTCACCCCTGGGCAACTCCTAATGCTTTACAAAGCTCAGGTGAGGCCCCATATGGAGTATTGCTCACATCTCTGGGCCGGCGCACCTAAATACCAATTAGACCCATTTGATTCCATCCAACGACGTGCTGTTTGTATTGTCAACGATCCCACTCTCACGGGTAGTTTAGAACCCCTCAGCGTTCGGAGAGACGTTGCATCTCTCTGTGTGTTCTACCGTCTGTACAATGGGGAATGCTCTGAAGAATTGTTCAATATAATTCCCACCTCGGGTTTCTACAACCGCACCTCCCGTCACAGAAGTGCGGTCCATCCGTATTTCCTAGATACGGAGGTGTCGCGTATTGTTCGGTCCAAAAATTATTTTATATCGCGAACCCGTAGGCTGTGGAACGAACTGCCTCAAGAGGTCTTCCCATTAAACTACAACATGGGGTTCTTCAAGAAAGCTGTGAATAGGATTTTGCAAGGTCAGCGGCGCGCCCGCATACCCCCTGGTGTTGCAGGTGTCCATGGGCGGCGGTAACACGTCACGTGAGACCGCTTGTTCGTCCGCCCTCTTCTCTATAAAAAAAAAAACATGCTGATAAATCGTAAGGTAGTCTTCTATAAGTGTGGGGTAACAGTTTTATCCGTTCAGTCATCTGTAGAACAAACAAAGACAGATAGACGTTATCCGTTATTTTATATATAAAGAAAATAAGAAAACATGGGTTAAATCTGTACTTTGACAAATTGATAACCCAGAGGCCTTCCTTGTCCAATTACAATCCCTCGATGGATTATGGTGTGATTATTATGGCTTTCGACGGGATTATAATCCACAGAATATAAAACATGTGGTGAATTTTTATAGTTACTTGGTTATTCGTACACAGTAAGAGGTGATAATCGGTGAATAGAGCCAAGACAATATTATGAAATAGTCTTTTATGTTTGTATAGTAGTTCAACATAATGGTGTAGCTTAGCATAAAAGTACCCCTATGTTAAACTGCTATATACTGCAAGATGTAATCGTAACCAGCCCTTTTATCATCCACTTCTGGACATGGACCTCCTTATGTATGTATGTATGGATGTAAAACGCCATGCTGGCCAATCGGGTTGGCGAGTTTGCTCTTTTAAAGGTGGTGTAACTACATCACCTGGGATCACTGAATTACTGAGGAACTCCTCGGGGCTTGTGATAGCGGCTCCGTTACCCCTTAGTCGCTTACCATGACACCCACGGGAAGAAATGGGGTGCTAATCTAAAGCCGGCCGACACATAATTAAGTATATTAAGTAGGTTACATTTAATGTTTAAGCGAAATTTGAAAGACAAACAAATGAAATTCTAATATAAACGTTGAGAAGTAGAAGTATTAAACAATCGGAGGCTCACTAGAAACAAATGAAATTATGTTAAATATTGGAAGCACAAACAGTAACCTGTTGATGCGGTGCCAAAGCTGCCGACAACTTAAACACAGTATCAAAAACAAATAGTGATGAATCTTGTCGCTATTTTTAAAATGATTTTAGTTTCATAATATGGTCGGTCGGATAGAAATTAAAGTTTTACAACCAATTTTGCTTGTGTGTGTGTTATCCACTTATTGTCGTAAGGAGTTATTGATTTTGATTAAGTTTTTAAAGTTAAAATTTTGTTGTTATAAGATTCTGTTTAAATAGAAACATGCTCTAACATGCGATATTTAAAATAGAGCAGTAAAAAAATATTTTTATATAATGATAAATTTAGCGTAGCATAATCCGATAATACCTAAATGTATGTGAGCGCATGCGTGTTGTCTATGTACTATTTTTATTATTCAAATATTTATTTGTGTTGTTTTGTAATTACGAAGATATACGACGATGAATTACTATATAATCTATACGCTGTGGACTCTGAAGGGCCAACGTAACGCAGTTTGCGGACGACCCGTAGGTAAAGGTTTCCCCAAAGTCGGCTAACGTCGAAACGGATGAATGCTGCTTTGAAAACTCGGATTCAATTTGAGTGAGGGTTTTATTACGAGATTTGTAGAAACGAATGAAAAATGGCAAAATTGGAAGCATGAAATTGTATTATGGTGAGGCAAGAGTACTCTTTCGCATACCATGTGGTGCGTTTTGTTCGTGCTGTCTTCGATTGAAAAGGGATACAATAGATTTAGAATTATTTCTTAGTAAAGATCAACATTGGCCATGGTGTGGCCCGTCTTGGAATACAGCACTACCTCATCTCTTCCCGTGAGTGTTGTAAAAGACGACTAAAGGACAACAAAGCCGCTACCGCAAGTCCTGAGGAATTACGCGAAAGAGGAAGGAAAAGAGTGAACTGACCAACACGCTTGATCAGCGTGGCGTTTAATTCCACTCAAACGCTGTCGCGTACTATAACATCCCTCATACATGAGACAATATACACGATGAGGCCCGCGTCCAGTGGACGAAAAAAGACGACAATGGAAAGGGGTCGGAAACTTCGGGGCATAGTCGCAAGCTGCCATTTTGATTTTTTCAAAACTGCATCGCACGTGGTAAAGTGTCACGTTACCGATATACTCGTATTACGATTGAAAGATAAATCGTAAATCTTACCTCGGTGTATAAACAAAATGTACAAATCACGTGATTTTAGCTTACCTTTATGTTCTAACCTCCTTCATGTCTTTATTCCACTTCCCTCGACTATTGCTATTTTAATTTCGATAACTCTCCAAGTTCTTAGTACTTTGTGATTAATTTTGTAAAGTATTTGCATTCAATCAGAGTAGTGGAATGGAAATCATCAACTCGTCAAATCAAATGGAACTCATCAAACTTGCACTGCGTTTATCACCTGACCTGCTAAATCCCATTAATGACATGTCCTATTTCAATATACAGACAGAGAACCAGAAATACCTTAACCTCTTATAAATACGGCCTAGAATGGAATTGATGTACCGTTGAGTGAACACTGAAGCGGAACTCGAAGACGCTACGCTTGCAACTTTGTTCGCTACGTCATTATTGTACTGGAGTTTTTGAAAGGGTTTGAAGGAGGAAAGATATTAGAATGTTTTCTTTCATTTCACAAATGTATGATGTTTTTATGGTTGTTGTATGATTTTGCAGTGAACGGTAGTCCGTTTACCGTTAATGTGAATTGTGTTAGAACGCATTTATCTTTTTATTGGTCGATGAGAGTAGGCTTCCAGACTATGAGCTAAAACTACATCAACATGCATCATTATCCGTATACTAAAAATAAAAGCTTTGTATAAATAAATTTTAATGAAATTTTCTTTATGGAACTTTTTGGCGACGGTGCCGGTGGCAAGTTGACCGAATCACGAAACTACTAACAAGCTACAATGTTTTCAGATGAAGGGTTTTATTTCCCTAAGGATGTAAGTGTACTGGGGTTTCTTACCAAAATAACTACTCGAGGGAAAGCACTAGGAAACATTTGATGGGATAGAATTGTGAACTAATATATTGGACTAGTAGTTTCAATACAACATAGGGGACAGTCATTACTTACAATTTTACATTCAGTCGTTACTATAACATCACGAGTGATTTGTAGTATCATAAATTATTATATATTTATTTAATTAAAATAAGTGAAATACGATTGAATAATAATTTTAGTCATTAACTAATAGAACCAATGCTCGTGCTAGTTTTATTTAATATTAGTCACTTATCCGTTTTGTGAGTACACTCTCTAGTGCCATTATTGAACCGAACTGAACTGAACAAAGTGATATATTGAAAATATTGTAGATACAATTCCAATTTGTCATATTTGATTTTGTCGTAAGCACAATCTGTAACGTAAATTTAAACGAGAACGCAAAAGCGCAATTAAAAGTGTGTAATCAGTACCGAGTAAATTATCATTGCAAACGTTAATTTTTGTCGAAACAATTCACTTCAGATTTTAACGAGATAGTACCAGTAAAGGTAAATAAATAATAACGAATAAATAATAAAAAATATATTATATTTATAGAAGATATGGCAGACAAGCTGGCGGGCCCCATGAGTATGTAATCATACGAGTATACATATTATTTTAATACAAATCAATTAAGATGACATAAAACGTCATCTTCATTGAATAAAATGATCAAGTTTAAATAACCGATTGAAAGAAGTATATCAATGGGAGTTTACTGACCAGCTTCGCGACTGCTTACTCAGTAAAGGTGTGAGATCTAAGTGTCGCGACACTTAATCGAAGTGTCCTTCATGTGACTTGGCAATTTCCATTCAGCTCATTTCTAGTATCGACAATACGACGTCTTTGTTATGAAAGTTGTAAGTTTCATGTTTTAAGTTTTTAACGTGGGAGATTTCACACGTTTCCTTTAGGAACCTTTGAACAGTATTGTCATAGTATTATTATTTGATTGTTACTATACACACATATGAACTAAAATCATATTAATAAGTTTTGTTTGACCCTCGTCAAAGCACAGGCGCGTATTACGGCAGTCCTTCGACCTCTATCAAAGCTACGGTAAATATCATTGAGCTTTTATTTGGTTACAAGCTTTTGCCCCCGGTTTCGCCCGCTTGGGTCCCGATTTCGCGCGGACAATATTAATTTTTAAAACTCTCTCCTCCCATATTTCATTGTTTTTAAAACTGGTGGTTTAAAATTGATAAAAAAAAGTTAAAAAAGTACACAAAAGTGAAGTTTGCAACAAATCCGTTCAGTAGTAATAAAAATTAGCATGAACAGACAAACAGACGTTGCCCTTTATAGAAATAGGGATGTATAAAATATTAAATAAGTTTTATAATCCTAAAAATAGTTTGCCAAAATGATTATAGTACCAAGTTTACGCGGGAATCATTATGAAATCCACGGTGTTAACATCCGCTTGTACTAAGCGTGGATCAACGTGTAGGATTTTTTTATCCTGAATTGCTCCGGGAATCATTATAAAGTTCGTGGGAAATATGACATGAGGTGTTATTGTCATTCCATTATACACCCTATTAGATAGAATGTAATGAGTTTAGATTATGGAATGAAAATTCCATGAAATGGGATCGAATGGTATGTGGAAAATATGATGCAATAAGATGGATAGGGACAGGATTGTAAGGAATTAGATGAAATGGAGAAGGATGTGATGGGGTGGGGTGTGATGGAATGTGGTGGTATGAGTACAATGAATTACTAACCATACACAGTCTAAGGTCTACTCGTAATTAGTATATACTCGTAAGCGCCTAGGAAACTTGTTATCTGTAATTACATATCAGATTGAAGTTGATTACGTTAAGATTTTTTAAGTTAAATTGGAAAAATTCCTTGTTACTATTCAGATCAAAATGAACGGACCTTTTGGAATTCAAGAATGCGTGACGTCGTTTCACGAGATTTATCTAATGGCACGAACTGACGTTTTTCATCTATCCAATGGAATTAGGTGACGTGACTGACGCGTTACTTAATTTTAACTTTTGATCTTAACATTTAATGCGGATCTTCTATACAAGAAGAAGCAGTTCGCCGGTGGTGGTC
Organism: Sesia apiformis; assembly: GCA_914767545.1. NCBI lineage: Eukaryota > Metazoa > Arthropoda > Insecta > Lepidoptera > Sesiidae > Sesia > Sesia apiformis. The sequence goes on along the minus strand of OU611950.1, from coordinate 5,495,106 downwards.
GAATGAGAAGAGCCGAAGATCGTGTGTGGTGGCGAGCCTCGGAAGAGGTCTATATCCAGCAATGGAGAGACATAGGCTAATTGTATGGTATGGTTTTATACACGAGCAGAAAATCGTTTGAGGTCTGATAAAATACTAGGTATGTCTATGGGTTCGATACTCCGTAGGGAAAAACGGATTTGATGTAAGAATATAGCATCAACATCGGTTTGAGAAAAATGTGCAGAATCTTTTCATGAGAAAATAATTGCTAATTAAATTACAAACATCCGTCAAATTGTCCCCGGCTCGAACTACACAATTTACTGGGAACTGTGAATTGCTGTTTTACTCACTGAGTTAAAGTTTTGAATTAGCCGGGGCTACTTTTTTATTACTAAATTTAGAAACAAACAAAAAGCAGAAAATCTACTTAATAAAAACTTAACATACCCTAAGGGTGTAAAAGTTCCTGAGATGTTGCCGATGAGATTTCTCATCGGGCACACGGCTTGTTAACAGAATAAAATTGTACGAGTATCTAATAAACCATACTAAGATACAAGTTCTGCAGTATCAGTAAACAAAGACATTATAACCTACCTCTGTGAACAGTGAATAAATTGTAATTTAGCCAAAAGTATCTCTATAATTTACATTTTAAATATTTTTTTATTAATATCTCTGTTTAGTTTATCTTCTAATTTATTTATTAACCTGGAACTAACTAAGCTCTGGTCCGCTGTCCGTAAACATATGTTACTTATACAATAAAATTAGTGGACAGTTGCGGATTCATCACCTGACTACATATCAAACTAAAAACAAAATCAAGAAATCATGATTATAATGACACCGAATCTTATTCTTAACAACCTGTACTTAACATTTTTAGCATCTGTAAGTTTTATTCCCACATACATCCATACATCAACTCACACTCAATTACTTACATTATTGACTCTGTGCTATTTTTTTCTAAAATCGGACATATAAAACCACACTCCCACACATTCACATACTTACATAAAACACACACAACGTACATATCAACGTACACAACGTACACATACGTACACAATAATTACCACCTGAATAAACTGTTTTCTTAAATAACTGTAACTTAGTACTAAGAATAGATCTAAGGGAAAGCGCTGACAGCTGTAAAACGTATTATTCTAGTACAGATGTCCGCACACATTGTCTTCACGAATACCTACTTGTAAATTTGATGTTTTTGTAAACTATGTTATAAGTGACAATTGCCGTATAAATAAATATAAATGTTTTAAATAAATATAAAAAAAATACTAATCAGTTATGTGTTGTACTACATGTACCTAACTAACTATAGGTGTGAAATTAAGCTTTGAATTTTAGTATTAAAATAATAGGGGTTAAAGTATGAAATTGCCGTTTTATAGTAAAGATACTTTGAATTGACATAAAACCTTCATAGTGTGAGATTTTCGAGTGAAACTTGTTTCACGTGATACCTATGAGGTTCTTGTTTTAAAAAATGTGCAGAATTCGATTTTCGACTTTCAATTGTTTTTTTTATTCAGCTTAGACGGGAAACATGGATACTTCGAAAATCCGAGTAATCTTTGAATACGAGTTCCGACGCGGAACTAACGCGGCAGAAACGGCTCGCAATATCAATGCTGCGTTTGGAGAGGAGACTGCTAATGAACGAACCGTGCCTTTTTGGTTTAAACGCTTTCGTAATGGAAACTTTCACTTGAAGAACGAACCACGTGGAAGACCGCCCACACAGGTGAATAACGCTGAATTGAAGGAGATGGTGGAAGCCGATCCGAGTCAAACTACCCAGGAATTAGCGGCATGGTTTAACGTTACCTTACCTACAATATTGACTCATTTGCATCAAATGAATAAGATAAAAAAATATGAAAAATGGGTGCCTCATGATTTGACTAATCTGCAGAGAGAAACGCGGGTTGAAACTTGCGTGGCCTTGTTGAATCGGTACAGAAATGAAGGAATATTGGATCGCATTGTGACATGTGACGAAAAGTGGATTCTTTACGATAACCGAAAGCGAAAAATGCAATGGCTGACCCCAGGTGAAACGCCGCAACAATGCCCTAAGGCAAAGCTTACCAATAAAAAGGTAATGGTAACTGTTTGGTGGTCTATTCATGGTGTTATTCACTATAGCTTTCTCAGGTCTGGTCAAGCAATAACAGCAGATGTTTACTGTGCCGAACTTCAAACAATGATGGCGAAACTAGCAGTGAAACAGACCCGACTCGTGAATCGATCTTCACCATTATTGCTCCATGATAACGCAAGACCTCACACTGCACGAGAAACCGTTGTAACTCTACAGGAGCTGCAGTTAGAAATCCGTACGTCATTCCTCATCCTCCGTACTCGCCAGACCTTGCTCCAACGGACTACCATTTTTTTTCGTGATTTGGACAATTATCTACGTGGTAAAAAATTTTCTTCCCAAGAGGCAGTACAAAATGCTTTCACACAGTTTGTCGAATGTACATCCCCAGAGTTCTATCGCAAAGGCATAAATGAACTTCCGATTAGATGGCAACAATGTATAGATAATGAGGGTAAATATTTTGATTAAATAAATATGTTATATTTTAGTAAAAAACGAGTTTTAATTTTTCAGTACAAATCGGCAATTTCATACTTTAACCCCTAATATTATTCTTTTAGTATATTATGGGTGGTTTAAAATAAATAGTTTAAGTTCATTTTTTAATTTAATTTGGGGGAGGGGGGGGGGGGGGACAATTGTCTTTAACCTTTTTAAACTTATTTAATCCTATGATGTAATCCATGTTTTGTTTAAGAAGCGCAAAAATCTTCTTCGCTCGTACTATACATACTCGTATGTATGTTTAGTGACAAAGAAAAACATGTTACGAATACGTACAGCGGGAATGTGGCCAGACTTGGTAATTTACGTGCGTGTTTCGGCACACATTTGTATTAGTAGTAATATAATTTTGCGTTTTAGCAGGTGCTGTTTATTACGTCTAATAAGAACCAGCTCCCTCACTGTATGTTATAATTTTAATTTATATTTTGATTTTAATGGAATATGTGACAGTGAGATATGCGTCCATTTGATTACCACAATATAAGTGGCGTGGCGTATGCCATTCTGTTATTGCATTTCTAAGAAGAAAAGTTATGGTAACATTTTTTACGAAACATACGTAACAATATATTCTGAAATAGCTGTTGCCGGCGACTTCGTCCGCGTGGACTTTAGTTTATAAACACCGTCTTTATTCGACTTGATTCTTTAAATTGATATAACTTTTTTATTTATGTTCATAAATAAATACATTAGTGAAAACCACACCCAAATCGGTTAAGCCGTTTCTAAGATTAGCGCGCACAAACGCACAGACCAACAGATAAACAGACAAAAATTCTAACAATCTTTGTGTTGGGATCTATTGCGTTGATAAAGACCCCCAATAATAGTTTTTCTCATATATATTCTGTGTACAGACAGCGATCAGTTACATTTTTATTATATGTATAGATTAATTAAAACTACATATATACCTATAATATAATCGTAACAGAGACGGTCTGTACATGAAACAATTTTCGAAAAAAGTGATTGGTTTATAAGTACGAATAATATAGAGCCCAAAACAAGATTATTTTGGAATTTTTGTCTGTCTATCCATCTGTATGCCTGTCTGTCTGTCTGAACGTGCATCCCACGAAAACCACTGAACGAATTTTAATGAAACTAGGCATAGTTATAGCTTATGACCTGGGTTAACATTTAGGGTGCCTACATTTTATCCCTATCCGTTACAGAGTCCCCACGGGAATCACTCTAAAGTTCACGCGAACGAAGTCGCTGGCACCGCTAGTTAAAAATAACAAAGGGAATAATCAGTGGTCCAATCGTGTTTGATTTCATGGTTTTTATTTTATCCAAATAACCAAGTTTCCAGATTGATTTCAAATTAAAGAAAATTTTACTTAATATTTTTGCTTTTTTCTCGAAGGCCAGAGTACCTTTTTTTAAGGAGAGTATCAAGTATTAGTACAAAAACGCCGATTGTATGGGCCTATCGTAAAGGTTATAGATAGATTTTTTGTTTTTTGTATATTTTAGAAATTAAAAACATAAGTGCATTTTAAATAATTGAGCTTCTATTTTAATTGATTTAATTAATCTTTTAATTGATTAAAGAATTTTCCTGCTGTTGAGATTACAATTCATATTACAAACTTTTTTAGGTGATTGTAAAGGAATTATTACGGTGTTTATTAATAACACATTCGTGGCTCTAACTGAATAAATAGGTTTGTACTACATCGTTATATCTATCCGTTTATTGATATAAGTTGAAACATTAAAACATTTTTGGAATATATTGAAACAACGAAATTATAAATTAGAAAATCTTTACCAAATTCAATAATTCCATACCGACAATAAGGTCCCTTTATTCAAATATCGTCACATTTTAACAATTTTATTTGAGAACATTTTCTATCCATTTCTCAAACGAGTGGTATCTTGAGTTGTAATAAAAAGCAATTTTGTTGTTCCCAGTGGCGGAAAAACGGGAATTAGACACATGTTTATTTCGTTTCCTTGCTATAAATATGGAGCCGTGCGAGGAAATATTGGGTAGAAAGCAACGAATGTGGGTACGCGACGGTAATTTTATTTATAGGCTAAAGATGAGACCGACCTCGTTTTGTTTTTGGAAATATAATTAAAATTTATTTATTGTAAACTAGCAATGCCCGCGTTTCCGTGGGCGCAGACGATAGAGTGTGGTCGATTCCCGTGGGAATTTAATGATTGATCTGGATAAACTTATTCTAAATATTAACCCACACTTAAGTTATAACTAGGCGAACTTTTCTTAAAATCCGTCTCGTAGTTTTTGCGTGATGCGCGTTAAGAAAGACAAAAAAAAATCCTCCAAAATTGTTGGTTTAGGTTATGTATGAGTTGTACATTACAGCATAACGCCTTTTTTCAAAAGAAAAAAATTAAATGCACAGACAGTTGCAATTTTATTATATGTTATACATTATATAAATAACAACGAACATACAACATAATTCCTATTTATTAGAATATTTTCATTGTATTTTTGGTTCAATTTTGATACAAATTGTTAAAGTAAGACAACTGTGACGACCGTCAGACCAAACTTTCCAAATACATTTACCTTTTAAATAATAACTTTTTGTATGAAACTCGACAAAATCAGCGTCGAAACGAAATCACGCGTAATTCTATAAAAACTTAGCAGCGACAGCTCCGGAGTTGTGCGACGAACCCCGAAGTTTTGTACGTAAATTGTTTAGTAATGTATGGAGGGTAAGCACTTAGAACGCCGACAACAATAAATTCATTCAACATTATAAGACAAGTTATTAAAATTACCTAACGAAATATGTAACACATTCCTATATTGTTTGACGTTGAAAATGTATTAAATAGGCACTTACTATTGATTTTTTTAAACTGTAATGTAGGTACAATTGAAAATAAATAATAATTATTTTATTTATTATCGGGAGGTTTATGATAAATTAAATAATTGTTTATTTTGAATAGAACGTGCGACGTCCTCTGGCCGGGTGGACCGACGACTTAAAGAAATCGGCCAATGATGGTTGGATGAGAAAAGCCGATGATCGAGTGTGGTGGCGAGCCTTGAGAGAGGCCTGCTATATATGTATATCCAGCAATGGAGACACATAGGCTGATGGTATGGTATTTTATTTATCATGGAATTAGTAAAACAGAAAGGAGTCGAAATCTTATAGTACACTCAGGACTTCGTTAATGATATAACGAAGCGCTACTAAGAAGTCGAGATCATTAATTAAATCAATTTACATATTATTTATGGGAGATTTCCAAGCAATCGATTTGGGAGATTTTGAACAAATCTACCTATTGCAGAGATCAAACATTTCGAATTTTAGAAAAAAAATCTTAGGATGACCAGCTGAATCCAAAACAACAATCTATAAGAACTGATAATAAACTCCGTCGGATTGAATTAGTTCGCTATACAACGAAGTTTATTGTGTAGCAAGCAAGTAGCGGATGTCTATGGACGACAGTATCCACTTACCATCAGGTGACTGTATGTTCGTCTGCCGCCTTTTATCTATAAAAAAGGGGACATTTCTTAATTTGCATTGCAGTTTACTGTACGGTCACATGCGTACAATTTCATGCCAAAAATATCTTTATATAACAAACATCTTTTAATGCATTAGTAATATTATTTAGTAATTCATCTCCAAATAAAAGAAATATGCTTCGATGGCTGTAATAATGCTTTGAACCGGCATCGTCTCGCATTGATCGGAGGCCTCAGGGGAGATTTAGCGTTATGTTCGTTCCCGAGATAAATTAGCAGAAAATATTGGAGGCGAAAGTAGCCAATTGTGTATGTAGTCATCAACGTAAATTGTAAGTACTTTTTACTGCTTATATCTATCAAAAAATTATGAGAGATTAAAAATGTATTAGAGATGTAACGAAAGTACTTTTAACGGAAGCTAAATAGAAACAAAAAAAAAACATTTCAAAACAGAAAACGATATTGAAAGATATTTCTTATTTTTTCAATAATCTTACAACAGAAACAATCCTCATTATGTTAGTGATAAAGTAAAATATTTAATTTACTGTTTTTTATTAAATAGCATACTTTCATAATAAATGTTCAATCGAAATTCTGTCGCATAAGCAATGCAAATAAAGTATAAAATCAATTTAGTATATAGCTAAAAAAAATATATTTATTATGTCTTTTTTCGTGAATGTAACGAAAGATTGGTTACTTAATAATGTAATATTTACTTTATGTCTTTTTAAAAACTCTTCCTTCAACCCGTCAGTTTAAGTCTAAAATTGATTATGTCCAAACTATTCAATTTATTATTAGCTGGGGGTGAATTCTGTACGGAGTATTGTATTTACGGTATAATGGTCCAGCAGACAAAGGAATTAAACGGCTTGCTATGTCGACTTTTCTGATACCGTAAAAATTACTTTCATACTGACTAGTAAATATTGCATCGTTGACTTTGAGCACAGCAGCTTTTTATAGTAAAAGGAACTATATTCCGTTCCAATTCAAATTGTCCAAAATATAAACAAATATGGCGGCCTGAGGTAACCGACACGGCCTTAAATTAAATAGAAAGGTGATAATTGTTTACAAATCAATAATTTGATTTATCGACAGTTCAAGTTTGCCTCAGATCTAAAGCTAAATGTTGTGATACGAGTATTTCTTTAATTTACGACAGACTTAGAGAAGTCGACAAAGCAATACCTAATAAAAAAACTGACTGAACTATTTGTATTCCATCTTCCAACAGTTGCTGCAATAAACCGTTGTAGGTTATTGAGATTCTAGTTATTGCTATTGAGTGTTACTAAAAGTTTAGTGAAATAGACAGAGAATCAAACCCCTGTAATTTTGTTTGTCGAAATCGTCTTGAGTGCCTATAACATTTTATGGTTGCCGAAATTTTCCTCAGGACACGTACTCGAGAGCAGTATGAAAGGAATCGCAGGATTTGTAATAAATAAGAATATGGGTATGGTCTTATGTTTGAGTTTTATGGTGTTATGAGTATGGTGTGGCATGAAATGTGTTCGTTTTCTATTTGTCTCTGGACCCACGACACGGAATTCTAATGTAGGTCATGGAGTGTGGTGTTACTAAATATACGTTATTGTAAAGAGATGCCACTGTTTAGGAAGTTTTTTTACTACGTATATTGGTCTCATGTGGTGAAATGGAGCTGAAATTTGAAATAAATATATTATGTATTTGCCATATAAACATAAAAATACATAAAAAGATACATAAAAATAGGTAATAAGATATATGCAACTCAATATAGTGTATGCTATGAGTACTCGCCTACACAGCGCTGATTTTCAGCGGGCCTCTTTCTTATTATTAGAATGTTTCCAAAATGCTATGTAATGTGTGGCTAGTGATTGTCGTAATATCAGGGGTTGAAAACCTATAATACTCGTAATAGTGGCAATCGGCAAGTGCACGTGGAAACGTAGTGTGTGATGCCCCCAAGCCAAATGAACTGAATGACTTAAAGAAAGAAAGAAACAATAAAACATAAATTTATTGATACTGATACATTGACTTGGTACATGTCCAATGTACCAAATACCAATGTACTTGGTACTTGGTACATTAACATAAAACATAAACTATATAAGCCTACTTAACCCAACGGTGTATATTGCCACTGATCCAAGAGACTACAACTCAGCATATGCTGCAGCAAAAGCTGCAGCGCTGAACTTGAAAGTTGTTGGTATAGAGGTTGGATGAGAAAAATGGAACACCACGTGTGCTGGCGTGATTTAAAAAACGAGCGAAGCTGATAGTAAATGCTAGAGTTTAATAATACTTTTTCATGATTTTAAATCGGAGCTTGATAATTATTGATAAGTGACTTGGTATCGCTCAATGTAAAACCATTCTTAGAAATACTTATGGTTCACATGCATATATCGGTATTCTTGACCGGGATCCGTTAAACCCCGAAGATCTGTTTGTGATGTGCCTTGGGAGAGGTCTACAACAGTGTGGATATACGGGCTGATGTTACAGTAAATAGATTAAAAAGTAGACTTTTTAAAAACTATAAAATTTATCTCGTGTTATTCTGAATAACAGTTGGTTTCTGTTTATCTTTGCAAAAGTCACTGCGTTTACATATACGAGGTTTTCGGATTCGATACAAATTGATTGATATTACAATGTGGTCTTGTGATGTCGCTCGGTTCTACAACAGCACCTCCTGTGGAAGTGGTAAAAGACAACTAAGGGACAACAAACGACCACAAACGACCACCAGCCTCGAAGCTCGAAAAGAGTGGACTCGTCAACGCGCTTGTCATTTTAAGGCCATCGATAATGCCCAAGATAATATCCATTAATACCGGCCCATGTTCAGCTTTTTTAAATTCTCGAGCAAGCGAGTGTCCTCACAATATTTTCCTTCACCGCCTAGCTAATAATGATTTAAAAATCCGGACATAACTACAAAGTCTAGGACACAACTTCTACATATATGCCATTGTACAAGCCGGGATTTTGACCTTACGGTTAGAGTCGAGATTATAATATTTACCACTAGGCTGTCGGCGCTCTGTACTTACGCACCATTTATATTATATTTATCGTAATATTCATTTTTATGGCACCACTTACTTGATATTTCATAACGTCGCCCCCAACTGTGTTTATCTCCTTCAATAATATGACAAAGGGAATACGCGAAAATATAGTCAATACAAATCGTCGGATCGATATTGCAAAGGAGAGCGTATCAATAAAGTTATTATGTAGACTTTCCTCAGAGGCAACACTAGTTTCTGTTCGTATCACTTATTTTTGAGCAGAGAATGAGAAAATCTGATTAGAAATGATCAACTCATTTCATTCAGTACGTTCATCATAAATGAGAAAAATATCAATTGTCAAATGGTACTCGTTTCCAAGTAATTGGATAGATCCGGAGTCCCTACAAATATGTTAACTACGAAATGGTTGACGAGTAAAACGATGAGCACACAGTGGTGCTTGGTTGCGACAACCTCAAAATTGACGTGACAGCTGGTCGCGCCTCCGCGATGTCGTATAAACACTTGATAAAGATCCCATGCAATTATTTTCGAGCGATTATCGCTTGGTCGCGGTTCGATGCAACCACCGTATGTCTGGAGTTTTAGTTTTTAAGGAAGATGTTCTTCAATTGAATTGAGAATCCTATTGAATTGAAGTACCTATGTACTTATTTATGGTTAAAACTCTACGCAACTATCTTTGACAATTGATGTTTGGTGGTCCTGACGTATTTTTGATCTTTTTCCCGCCGTTCGAGCGATGCCGACGTTAAAAATATTTTTGTTATCGAGTTAATCATTATGAAAATAATTTTGGTTGTTATTCATCCATGTTACTATCAGCTAAGTTGATAGTAATTATTACCTTTAATAACGAAGAAACACTATTTATTGACCCATGGATAGGTTTTATCTGAAAGTAGGTAATTCTATTTTTTACTATAGTTTTGGTAATTTGCAAGTTGCTATAGTTTTTGCAATAGATATATTTTTGCAATTTAAGAGCGCGCGTCAACCTTGTTTATGGATAGATGTAAAAAGTAATATAAGGGTCAATGTATTTAAATAGAAAGTAAAAAAGAAATATATGTATATATCACGACACAACACACAAAACACAATAAATATAAGAACAATAAGTGGGTAAAAAAAAAAATAAGTGTGCGAATTTGTGTCGCGGCGACAAATAGGACACCTAGCTTATTATCATAAAGCTCTGGAACAAAAGAAAATGAAGCATACAACGCTTATATTCTGCTACGGCCCTAAAACTATATTTTGAAGGATATATTTTTACGCATTCGGAACTCTCCACAACAAGTAAGGCAGACGTGCGTTAGTGAGTTGTAAGAACAATATTAAAATATTATCTTCTATGCATGTATTATATGTAGTAACACAGTAGGAACGTCCCGTGGGCTGGCGTATTCATCAATAGCAAACGTAATTACCGACCAATGTCCCGCGCAATCTGATTACAACTCCATACACTCGCCCCGATAAGCTTGTTGCATTAATACATCCATTGACACAACAAGTATGTTCATGTATGTATGGTATATGTAGGTACTCGTATATCGTCAGTGAAATGGCAAAAGTACCACTTTTTCCAATTTTAATTATATACGAGTATATGTCACTGGATTTTTCGTTTCATTTCTACGTCGATCTGTCTAGATTACGTGACGAACCGAATACTTTTATGATATTCCAACATCCCTTATTATCTATGTAGTTATTATCGATATAATAGGTATATTAGCGACTATTTTTTCAACATTTTGAAGTTTACGTCTCCCATAAGCATACCACATTACCGATGCAGTAACATATTTGGCTCTCTGTTGTACAGTGATTTTTGACTATTTTGCTACTTATCTCGTCTAGTACTAACAATATTCTTAAAAAACTTAAATTAGGAGACGGTAAATAATTTGAAGTTTATAAAATTTATGATTTCTTCTTAAACAACGAACTTAATCCTTTTTTATGTAAAGTTAGTATTTGTCATAAATAAGTAATAAGTTATCTAGTAAGTATCTAGTAAGTAGTATCTAAGTCTTTAAGTAAGTAGTAGTATCTAAGTCTTTAAGTAAGTAGTAGTATCTAAGTCTTTAAGTAAGTAGTAAGTAGTAGTATCTAATTTAGTACCTAATCTAAGTAGTATCTAAGTCTGTATCTAGTAAGTTAGTATCTAAGTCTGTATCTAGTAAGTTAGTATCTAAGTCTGTATCTAGTAAGTCAGTATCTAGTAAGTTAATATCTAAGTCTGTATCTAATATGTTAGTATCTAAGTCTGTATCTAGTAAGTCAGTATCTAAGTCTGTATCTAGTAAGTTAGTATCTAAGTTTTGACTTCTAAGCACTATAACTCAGTAATTTTTCAATATAAATTTTGATTTCCCAAATTGATTTTTAGTATCTTAAATTATTTAAGTGCATACAATATTTTTTTGCATATTATTTTTAACACTCAAGTATCCTATTTGTAGTAAGAAGAACTGGAATCATTTAGAATTAGTGAAAATGAGACAGAATTAAAGAAAATGTTCATTACAGGATTTTTTAATAATAATGCCATTCTAATTAAAGTTCCACATTTTAATTATACCCCTCTCTCACTACAGACTATCTTGAAATGTACTTCATTACCCCCTTTAACCAACTTCCCTAATGGAAGTACGTGTTTCGATAGTGAGTGAGAAATGCCAGAGCCCATACCCATCCCATCCTATCCTATCCCATTACATTTTCCTAACTATTCCTCTAAATCCATTCCCTCCAAATCTGCAAAGGTAGACAGCGCATCTGGGGCCGTGTCAACGTTTGTCAGTCTGGACTAATGTCGGCATGTATCGCTGATGTTCATGGGCGACAGTATCTACTTACCATCGGGTGGCCTGTCAGCTCGTCTGCCGCCTTCATTCCACAAATAAAAAAAAATTGGTAACGTCGTGATCATGAAAATATTTTCTGGCAGTAGAATTACAGCTAAGCATAAATGGAGGCGATATGGTATGAAATAAGAAGTGAGTCACGAAAATTAAAAAAATAGTCTTTTGCATGTTCTTGGCCTAAATAAATCAATTCAGTTGTGAAATGAGTTTAAATTAAAACTATAAATTTTATTTATTATTAGATAAGAAAATATATTGCCATATTTCCACCTCATCTCCATTTGAATGTTAATTTCATGACTCGTTCCATACCATCATAGTATTTGTTACCAAATTGCAAGAGGATTAATGACTAATCTCGTTTAAATCCAACTAAACAAACTCAAATTTTCTTTGCAAAGTGGATTCAAATTTGTACGTTAAATGGGACTGCGGAAACCGCCACGAAATCCTAGAACAAAACGTGTTGAATTGAGTTTCGGTGAATTTCGGTCACAGAATACGACAATAGCTATCACTCGAGCACACTCACCGCAATAGTAAATCCTTGATTTACTGTGGTGAGTTTGCTAACGACTAAAGGATACAATAACACCGGTGGCAACTGGAAAGATAGATTTTGCTATTTTAGAAAAATAATGTTCAGACAAATCTGTACTTTCATGAACCCTTTCCGACAACATATTGTTTGTATACAGGTTGTGTCCAAACTTATGCCGGAACCTATAACCATTAATTCTGTGCTAATTATCCTTTATTTTTGTGTAAACATATCGATATTTTGAGCTTTATATTAATTAATTGCCTACGGCACGGCAAAGCGTGGGCTGGCTATGTAATTGCATCAGCCCATTTCTTCCCGTGGGCGTCATAAAAGGCGACTATGGGATAACAAAGCCGCTACCACAAGCGATGAGGAATAGGCGAGTCCATTTTTAGAAGTGGTGCAGTTCCTCAGGCATTATGGTAAAGGTTTTGTTAACCCTCAGTCACACGCCCGTGTCCGACGCCCGTGGGAAGAGATAGATTGGTCCTAGTCTAAAGCCGGCCGCCACCATACAGACACAAGCACATGGAATTAAATTTGCATTAATTATTGCCTGTTGGTATCCATAATTGAATTGCAGAAACATCCCACGCTGAGAGAGAGAGTTAAGTTGATGTTGTTAATGGAAAATTTTGCATTTCCATGAAATTTTTAAGTGGAAAATTATTTTACGTCGCACACCTATAATTTGATCACGAATACAAGCGAGCTAAAATCACATGCAGGCATAATTAATTAACACTAAAATAATAGGTCTCTAATGAAAAACTTACATGATTATAATCAATTTCACAGAAAATAGATTTAAAAAAAATATTTTTCCCATCCATTGTGGTACTGCTCTGCGTTGATAAAAATCTTACTCGTAAAACAGAAGTCTTATTTAACAAAAAATAATAAAACCTATGGTAACACTTCTGATTGCGAGACTTTTTACTATTAACCACCTATGCTAAGACATTAGAGGAAGAAAAGAAAGAAAACTATTTTATTGACCATGACATATGAAATGAAATGGCAATTAAAAATAAACATAAAGAACATTGATTGTTGTGCCGATCGGCTCCTAATCAGTACATGTCGCAGCGTGAACTGCGATGGTATGATTTTACAGCAACTCATCCACGTGTCAACTCGTGACCACGGCCGGTTGAATGTGGAGTATAAATAAAACGTAAATAAAAGCCTTGAATTGTACACGTTTGGATCTAATTTACAATCAACGTCGTCTTCACCAGCCTTTCTACTCATGCCTATTTATTTATTTAAACTTTAATGCACAAAGAAACATTGTTCAGAAAACGGGCTTAATATATATATATTGTATATTGGGCTAATGTATATTGTCTTCACGTTATATGTATATGTATATATGTATATGTATATGTTCTCGAGGAATGTATAGTTTTAAAACGTCACGTTGGCCATGCGGGTTAGCGAGTCCACGGCCACCGACTCGCGATTCCGCGGTATCCCCACAATGCAACGCCCTTTATCGGCCCAATGAGGCCCGTTCCTTCCGACGGTTTACTAGCGGGGGAGCCCTTAGGCTCGTTGCAACACACGTTTTGTTCCTGGCTGAGCGCCTTCTGCTCTCGCCCCAAATTAAACACGACCGGTGACTCTTGAAAGGCCACTAGGGCTACAAGAATTTAGCCATTCCGAAGAAAAAAGGGTCCAGGGTTTTAGAGGTGGTGTAATTCCTCAGGGCTTGTGGTAGAGGCTTTGTTATCCCTTAGTCGCCTTTTGCGACACCCATGGCTTACGTCACCCATTCTCATAGAAGGCGTAACGCCATTCTTAAAGGCGTAACAGATCGCATCAGCAAGATCTTACAAAAGAAAAACGTGAAGACCATTTTCAAGCCTACGAGCCAACTCAGAAATATCATCAGATCAGTCAAAGATTCCACAGATCCGTTGTCCTCGACTGGAGTATATAAAATACCATGCTCCTGTGGGTCAGTGTATATTGGCACTACAAAACGGAGTGTCAATACCCGCATTAAAGAACATAAAGGCAAATGTCGAAGAGGAGAGATTGAGAAGTCGGCCGTAGCTAAACATGCCTTGTCGGATGGGGACCACGAAATCTGCTTCAGGGACACAAAAATCTTGTCAACCGGGAATCATTATTATTCCCGTCTCAATAGGGAAGCTATTGAAATCTACAAGCATCCCAACAATTTTAACAAAAAAGAAGAGAATCTAAGACTCCGTAATATCTGGTATCCAGCACTCTGAAGACATCAAGCTCACGGGGAAGAGAGACGAGAGGGGGGGACAAAAACAGACTCGGTACACACACAATCACAACTACCCTCGCCCACTATAAATACCGGTGCGCCACAGTCGTCGAGTCAGTTGCGCTCGTGAAGCCGAAGAGATAACATCTCTTCGATGAACACAGTCGCCACTGAAGATGTCAACCGCAGTTGTTGACGAAACATTTGGAAGAAAGAAAAGAGATTCCAGAAGACCTCGGCCAAGTAGCCCGGAAGATTCAATTAATACTTTTTCTGATTTTTTTTTTTAGAATGTCAACTTTTAATGGTATTACAACCAGTCAGGTACAAATAGTACAACCAAAGAGATTTTATTACAACTTCATACGTACGAAATACGAAAATATTTTCTCCCCGACCTATTACAATATACAATTACATAATTTACACTATAATCTTATATAGAATTTGTTTTTAATTGACTTTATTAAGACTTTTGTTTTAATTTTAATTGTAAATTAGGAGCAATAACGATTCCAAGAATCGTCCGCGATTCGCCAGCTTTAGATAAGAACTATTTGTTTGCTTATATGAGATGCACGCCACTGGTACAGAAACACAGCACAGCGTACAGAGAAAGACGACGAGGCTAAATTTGATCAACAATTTAGCAAGTAACTTTTAAACGTAATGATTGCCACCGCAGGGTACGGACCTCACCCTAGTCCCAAAGGGGATATATTTTTGGGTTATTTAGGCCCTACGGCTTGTAGTTGGCGCTCTAACACCAGGGGGTCTGAATTTACTGTAACGAATAAGTCCCAACACCCGATTAGACGTAGACGTTTTAAATAAGTTTTGGGTTCTTTAGAAGGAAGACCTTTTCCATATTGTCGCAATTTCACATCTTTTTGTAGTTTAATTTGTAATACATTTAGTCGCTGTAGTCAGGTAAAAATAAATGTGTATGAGTAATGAATAGTATTCTGAGAACTAGCGCCTAAATAAATTTAATTCCATATCCGAGGCGTCTAATCAACCACAGCAAATCCTAGCTCGGGTATCGGTCGTTTTTCACAGGCTGTTATACCGGAGGAGATTGTAATGAAACTCATGAAGCTGCTCTGGAGAAATGGGATTAAAAAGTTAATATAGAACGTCAAAGGCAGACGAGGAGAAAACGCTGAGTGCATTAAGGCTTGTACACATTGATAAAGCAATTATAAATTTCTAGGCGTCGCGTCGCATTCGGTGCTCCGCGGTAAACGAATCGTTAAAGAATTATAGTTAATAGGGATACGGTATTTCGGATCCAGATACGATACATACGAATGCGGATACATTGTATACTCATTTACCGGTTTCGGCTACAGATACGGATATGAAATTATTTCGGATATGGTTTCAGAGACGTTTTTTGTTACGGATATGTTGTTAATGAACTTTTTAAGAAATGTATTACTAACCGAAAGCAAAGAAAAATAAACCCCCATAGCGAATAATTGCAACTTTACTTTCATAAGGAACGAACGAAAAATCTATCAATTCAAATGCAAGCAGCAAGAACTTGTCAAAACTCGTCTCGTTTAAATTCCGTCCTTAACAGCAATGAATAAAATTATTTTGTAATAGCATGTAATAGCATTATTTTATTTAGGATTCGGTTTCGGTTTCGAATATTTTTTTAATTCAGATATCCGAAAATTTCGGTTATACTAAAATCACTAGAACTTGGCACAGTTATAGCCTGTGCGCCGGATCAACATTTAGAGCACTTTTTATTCAGATCAAAGTTAGCTTGCTGTCACGGGAATCAAGCTGACTAAACATACTCTAATCTACGCGTACAGAGTCGCGGACACTGCAAGTTATTTATAAAACTGAAAAAGAATAATAAATCATTATCTACCTGAAATTCAGTTGGATTTTTGCGCGATTATCACAACTGAAAGAAAAGAGTTAAAAATTTACAATTTAAAATTACAATTCACGATATCAGAATTTACAACCTCGAAACAAGCGGCGACATAGAAAATTACAGGAGCGTGCTGTTCTCTTTTTGAAGTCAATTAATATATTATTTCACCGTACAAATTCCCGGTAAAACAGCTCAAAATACGCATACACCAATTAGTTCGCTGTTTTTCAAAATACTTGATGAGTAATTGAATTACGACAAACGAGTACTTTGGTCGTATTGCCTTTGATATTTTATAAAATGATTTTTTGTTATATAGGGGATGTACTTGCTACTCAATACGTATCCTTACGAATTGGAAATAAATATGAATTTGATAAAGAGTCATCGGGGGCATAAAAGTGATATAGCACAATATTGATATAACAAATATAGCACAAACAGTGATATAGTGGGTATCATACATAGATACAACTCTTTATTGATACCGAAGCAAAACAATACAGTAACATATGAATTGCACAAAAGGTGCTCTTATCATTATTAGAGATCTCTGTCATACAACCTTTGGACAGAGAGGAAATAAAAATTTTAATTCATATACTGAGTTAAATTTTTAAAAGATGCAGTTTTGCATTAGTTGTTTGTCTCAATTTGTTACTTTAGAGCTCTTATTATGTTACTTACAACTGTGATTAGGATCTTGTAGAGTTGGTGGTGCACTTGTAATTCCCCTGGTGCTACAGGTGGTGGTGACCACTTACTGCAGGTGGGCTGCCATCTGCCTTTTCATCCATAATAAAATTAGTTGTTAAAAAATAAAAACTCGACTGCGTATAACTCCTATATTAAGAATATATATGAATACAACAAACCATACTATACCATACCATCAGCCTATGTCT
Source organism: Sesia apiformis (assembly GCA_914767545.1). NCBI lineage: Eukaryota > Metazoa > Arthropoda > Insecta > Lepidoptera > Sesiidae > Sesia > Sesia apiformis. The sequence continues at coordinate 5,477,464 of OU611950.1, read as the reverse complement.
CTCCCTTGCTGGATATAGGCCTCTCACAAGGCACACACATATAGGGTAAATCCGGGAGAGATGCCCATAAGGGATAGATGCCTACTGAATTACAAAAAAGAAATAAAAAAATTGCGTGAACCGGAACGCATCCTAATTGCGTCAGTTGAAAGTCACATGTCATAGCGCAAGTTTCTACAAGGGATTAGATTATTTTAAATATATTATTTTGGTGTTTATTCGTAAAATACGGTAAGTACAGTTACATAAAATGTCAGAAAACTATTTCAGAGACATTTTGTTCTAGTTTTTTTTCTTCAATTTCATGCAAATGATAATAACATTGTTTTATAACCTACAATATGGTTTCGTTTTGTTGACACGAGGCCATTTTTTATTGTCTTGCGTTTTGTTCTGTGTTTAGGAACATTAGGCATCTCTTCCTGACAATCGGGAGAGACGCCCAATGATTTTTCAGGGTGAGATGCCCAATAAATAATTGTTGCTTTTATTATATTCAGATGCCGAATAAGTACACAAGGAAGCCATCGGGCTCTAATAGAGCTACATGGAGTGAAGCTGACTTACAAAAAGCAATCACCCTTGTAAAAAACAGAACATTAAATTTTAACCAAGCCAGTAAAGAATTCAATATTCCGTACAGGACCCTTCGTCGACGGTTTTCCTCGGGCAATACTAAAAAAGGACGTCTTGGACCCGATTCTCTGTTTGGAGACAATGAAAAAAAGATTGTCAAACATATTGAGAAATTGCAAAGTCGTGGATTTGCACCAACCATTAATGATTTACGCGTAATGGCCTTTAATTTAGCTGAGAGTATGAATCTTAAACATAATTTTAATAAGGACTCTGGTAAAGCAGGTTACGATTGGGTTAAATCTTTTATGAGAAGAAATCCGGAAATATCTTTAAGAAAATCAGAAGGAGTATCTCTACAAAGAGCTAAAGGAATGACGAAACAAGAAGTTGATGGTTTTTTTGATTTATTGGAGACACTATTTCAGGACAATGACTTCATTAATAATCCAAACAAAGTTTTTAATATGGATGAAACGGGTCTCCATTTAAATAATAAACCCTCACACGTTGTTGCAATGCGGGGTTCTAAGACAGTTCCACAGTTAACTTCTGCTGAAAAAGGAGAAAATATTTCTTAGATTTGCTGTTGCAGCGCAGAAGGCAATTTTATTCCACCTGTTGCAATTTTTAAAGGAAAAAACAGAAAGCCCGAGTTTGCTGATGGAATGCCTCCGGGTAGTGAAGTTTACATGAATGAGAAATCAAGTTATGTCAACACTGATCTTTTCTACAAATGGTTGAAAGAACATTTTTTTCCTAGAAAACCTCCCGGGGCAGTGATTCTGTTATTGGACGGACACACTTCACACTGCACTTCCATAGAGATGTTGGAATTTTGCGAGACCAATGAGATCATTCTACTCTGTTTTCCTAGTCACACTAGGTACTCATTATTTACAACCCTTAGATAGGGCATTTTTTAAGTCCTTAAAATCTTATTTTAATAATGAAACCAACGTATGGATTCGAAATAACCACAGCAGAAAATTAGGACGACTGCAGTTTGGAGATTTGTTAGGCAAAGCGTGGGGAAAATCAGCAAACCAAAATAATGGTGCATCAGGATTTCGTGCTTGTGGAATATTTCCACCCAACAGAAACGTAATTCCTGAGTACGCGTTTATATCCGACATTTCTCCTGAAGGCCAAGCAAATGATCCCTCAAATAATAATACCTCTGTCAGAAACATAGTTCCCTCAACTAGCGGGGTGAATAAGGAAAATTTGGCGCCTGTAGCCAACCCATCTACTCCTTTAAAATCCCACAACCTATCGGAAATCCAATCTGGTAAAGAAGAAACGCCGTCAAAGATCTTGATTAAAGTTCATCCTGTTCCTTCGTATGGTCTTCAGGTTGTATCAAAGAGAAAACAGCATGCTGAGGTTTTGACGTCTCCGGAAAACTTAGAAAAAATCAGGAACAAGATTAATACAAAACAGTTTAAAACACGAAGTAAAAAAGAACCAACAACAACAGAATCAAAGATGAAAGAACCAATGAAAAGATCATTATCGAATAGAAATTATAGAAAGAAAATTAAAATAGAACAAACTACAAGTAACCGAAAACAGGAATCGAACGATTCCTGCGATGAAGGGTCTCATATTTCGCTTCACGATAGTTCTTCGGACGTAGATATAGAACACGAAATTCTCGGGGACATATGCAATGTTTGTGGAGAATATTATCATGCCACTAAAAAGAAATGCGACTGGATACAGTGCATTCAGTGTCAACAATGGTTCCATGAGGATTGTAGTGACGATCCAGCGAAATGCTTGATGTGTGACGACTGATTTTGTTTTAAGTACGCATGGGCATCTATCCCTGGTATCTATAGGCAACTCACCCATAGGCCTGGGAGAGATGCCCATTTTCTATATTTTTTTCTAGCTGTGTTATATCCTAAAATATGCGTTTAATATTTGTTAATTTTATGTAAGACAGATTAATAAAGTCTAATTTAAGTAAAATGGCGTTTTTTTCTTCTGTGTCATAAATGTATAATTAAATATGATGTTTTTTTAAAACTATAGGCATCTCTCCCTGACTTACCCTATTGAATTAAACTAAAATAGATAATAGTACATTACTGTCTAGGCCCGAAATAAAGCAATTGACGGCCGAGTAATATTGCAAGGACGAGGCGAAGTCGAGTCCTTTTTAAATAAACGAGGCCGTTAATTGCTATTTCGGCCGAGACTTGTATAGTACTTTTCTTTAATTTGCGAGGAAACAATAAACAAATTAATACAAGAAACAGAAGTTTCATTCCTGCCAATTCGACTGCGCGCGGTCTTTGTTCTTTTTTTAAACTTTTGAAAAGAAATGCACATACAGCCTTTATAATAATAAATATCGTTTACCTAAAAAAACCTAATTTATGTTAGTGTGTTCTAAAAATAACCTCGCTACTGTCCAGCAATCTCTATTATTGTTTGTGTTGGAAATTGCTGGCGTGCGTACATAAAAGAACCGATTGACGTATTCTTCTTTTAAAATAATGAAACCATTTCCGAGCAAATAGGAGAAAAATAAGTAATTATACACTAATTATACACTAACTGGTCTGTTTGTCTTGTTTTATGAATTACTCTACTATTTTGACAACAATTCAGTATCAGATTTTTTTTTAATCAGGTCCCGACTGCTTGAATCAAAACAATTCTTCGTTTGTCAAAATCATTCGCTCTGTGGTGAGCTCTACGAGGGAGTAAAGAAAAGGACTAAGAAAAGGACATCCATACATAATGGTGAAAAATACATATCCCTCCTTTGCGAGCCGCAGTCCAGTAAAACAAGCATCTTCAAAATCAATTGGTTCAAAATGCCTTAATAAATTAATGTGGCATTGATTGGTTGATTTATAATATCTAAAAATTTCAGACAAAAATTAAATTACCAATTATTGAAAAAATACCGACAACTTATGATAATTCCTGTCGTCAAAACAATAAACAATATATTCTACTTTTTATTTTGAACAAAAATTGAATATGTTATTATACAAGTAGTGAGCTCTATTTGACATCTATTTTTTCATTTATATAGGCCTCTCGTAGTGTTCGCACTTTTCATGTGATTGAGAATAAATTGCAGCGTTCTAGAAGTTTTATTAGCAAACCAGAAGAAAAACATTTATTTATAAAAGTTTTTTTAGGACGCACGTTAATTAAGGAAAAAAGTCGTAAAAAAGTTTCATTGTTTTGACGTCAGGAACCGAGAGGTTGTTTTTCTTTCTATATAGAGTATATTGTACATATTAGTAATAGGTCAACCTATACTGGAGGGGGATGGTGCATGCTGCAATTCCATAGCAAATTAGGCGGACCCGACGATAGAGTTACCCTTTCTCATAAAAGACGATCATCAAATGAGTTATGTCTTTGTTTCGAGAGCGAATGAGATATCCAGAGAACATTTGCCATCCTATCTCGTCAAATGAGGATTGTAATGGTATAAATGAAACCATTATATTACCAATTATTCCATCCCACCCCATCCTGGCTCATCAGTAGAGTTTAATTAGATAAATGCATCTCATTATCACTTTATATTCCTACCATTACTTATCATTCCATCCTCCTCTAAGAGGAATGGAAGGTGATTTAAATGAGGAAAACTCGTCTTCCAATTATTGTTCCTAATCCAATTCTTCCCAACCCTTTTTCCAAATCAATTCCTAAATCTCCAAAGGCAGCGCCATCCGGGGACGTACCAACATGTCTCATTCTGAACTGATGTTGGTATGTATATTTACTATATTTCCATTACATAAATGGATACTTATTATAAGGCACAGTATCCGTTTATTATTTATTATATCCATCCCCATTTTCCAAACCCTTTCTCCCAATCCATTCCTTCATCTGTAAAGGTGGGCAGCGCATCCGGGGGCGTGCCAACGTTTGTCATTCTGCATTGATGTTGGCATGTATCGCGGATGTCTATGGACGACAGTATCCACTTACCAGCAGGTGGACTATATGTGGACAGGTGGCTCGTCTGCCGTCTTATTTCTATAAAAAAAAATTAAAAGGGGTTGATAACGGTTCACTGGAGGTAGCGAAATAATAAATAATTAGACGTAAATTATTATTATGCTCGTCCGCCGCCGTTTTCTATAAAAAAATAAGGTACAGCATCCATTTATTATAAAGTGGACTGTCTGCTCGTCTGCCAATTTCTTTCCATAAAAAATATGATATAATAATATGACTGAAATTGATTTTGGATACTTTCGTGTTTATCGACTGTATTCATTAAGTTTAATTACATTAATCCTTCAATAAGGCAAAAGTATCCGTCCTCATTGAGGAACAGCGAAATAGACGTTCATTGACTAAAATTGTAAGGCCCAGTTATTTACGCCAGAAAAGGACAAACGTTAATGATACCTGATTTGGTTAATGAACTGCCTATCAAGCTGCAAAATATATATATAAGTGACGACAAAATGAAAGTTTTATTAATAGTAGATTGTTAACTAAGGGATGAAAGGCACTTCGTTCGAGCGCCAATAGTTCGACTCTGAAATGGGTGCCTTTCACCCGAATTAAACATTCTACTTTTCATTTTGAATACGAGGAAAGTAAACACAAGCCATATATGCAAAAAATATTTATTAAAAAATGTGTTGGTATACAAACGTGTTTCTTAAAATTAATAGTGAAATTCGAGTAATTTGTGAATGCAAGAGAAAGGTTTTTCTTGGAATATTAATATTAGATACTGTTTGTGAAATTTGAGTATCATGTGTAGAGGTATATCAGTAAATATCGGAGAAGGCATTCTCTCTTTGGCAGAAGAAAACGCTGGTTGAGTGTCCCTGACTGGAATTAGATTATTTCTAATTTATGTCAATGATCTATCTAAATTAATTTTGACGCGGTTTAATCGATGTCTTAAATAACATCACAAACAAAAATTCTACAAAGTTAAGAATTAATATAGTATTAATCGAAGTGTGGCTGTATAGGTTTCTGCTGTTGCACAGTGTAACTACGATTTATTGACTAAATTTTTTTTAAACTACTTTTCGGCCCTAGAACTTAAACGTATCACTTTCAGCCCGCTTCTTAGATAATCTATGGTCTACTTTCAGAGTATGAGAAATGAAAAAGACATTGTTTAACAATAAGTAGAACAGATAGTTATATTTAATTTTAAGGAACTGCTTTGGTACTACCGTTAAACCCTGGAGGTTTTTGTAGTATCTATATAGATAAAAAACAAAAATTTGTAAAAATTTGATAAATAAAAAAAAATGACGATTTTTTTCGGCCCGCTTTACAATAGGACCACTCGTTCCTTCCCATGGATGTCATAAAAGGCGACTGTCGTATAACAAAGTCGCTACCAAAAGTCCTGAGGAACTACACTACTTGTGAAAAAGTGGACTCACCAACCCGCGTGGCCAGCCTGACATTTTAAAGCCATACATCCCTCACGTACAAGATAATGTACATGATGAAACTATAAAACCCATGTCCAGCAGTAGAGGAAACTGAGCGCTGGCTGGTCACAGTTTATGATGAGTTTTTTGACTCGTCTTTGTTCTTGTAAACATCAACTGCATCTATAATACGATTAACAGTACCTACCTCTATCAAATGTCCACTTCACGGGCACTTCAAGGTATATTAGTAGGGATTCGGAAAGTGTCAAACGGAACCTTAAGGTTATTTTTCTCAATCGGATTCTGTCAGATGCTTTCTTTGGCGAAAATGACGTGGGTTGGGTGGGGACTTCGGAAACGATTTGGGACGCGATTTTACAAGTATTCCACGGAATATTAAGTACTAGCTATAATGTTTGAGTTCTCAGAAACGATACGTGTATCGTTTTTTATCGTGTTGTCGTTTTATTTATTTTATTTTCATTTATTTTATAGAACAACCTGAAAATGAAACAAGAGTGAATACTAGGCTAACTATTAAGGTACAACCAAATGTTGCCCTTACTTAACAGGCTGTCACCGCAAAGAAAATGTGAAATGTTAACATTCTTGGCAACAAGTTTTTAATATATATGTTATAGCCCAAGTAATTAATCTGGATATTATTTATACTATCCAGTCATTATATATAATATCAACCCAATTTAGACAAAACGACTATTGGAGCAGAATTAATTAAATAATCTAGCTATTTTACTAAATTATCTAGTTAGACTTGGATAAAGTAATAAAACACAATAAATTTTAGTTTATTTTATATTACAGGGGTCCATAATGTTAATAAACGTTAAGTAGTTTGGATATAAAGTTATATCTCAAGTTACCTTTGCATATAAGGCGTTTGTAAACTAAACTCTATGTGTATCAATAATAAAGTGTTATTTTAATAGTAGGTAACATTTTAAATAAACATTTTAATTATAAATTTGCAAAATATGCGCTGTTATATTCTAATTAACAATGTCATAGAAATTTCAAGCGTTAAATATAATAGTAAAATGAAAGCTAACATTAGTCATAACACAAAGCACAAACATCAATATTTGATAGCGCTTAACCTAACTACAATAATAAGTGAGTGGAACCGTGTTTATTACTTTAACCAACTCTAACTAGCTATTATAAATAATATCTAGATAAAGTAATTAATTTATCAAATTATCTACACAATTTAGTCAATATACATAATATCTAGCGATTATGTATAATCGCTATTTAATCACACTGTCTGTAACATATGAATACAAAAGCAACACTGTTGGTTGAAATGATAAGCATGCAACGCGCTTTGAAGCACTGCGAGCACCACTTACCATTTATTTACTACTTATCATTATTTTAGGGATTCATTGCTATGGAAGGAGATAATAAAATGGTATTTTTTATATTAGTATCCCTTATGTGAGTATGTAGGTTATAAACTTTGAATACAGTTGTGATTGGAGATTACTTTGTAATTACAATCTTGTTAAATCACCCCATTGAAATGATCATTGATTAATAATTATGAATTATTTAATTATTTAATCATTAATATATAATTAATCATCAAATGATCTGTCAGTGACTTCTCATTGTTCATAAAGCTTCTCTTTTTTTCAAAAGACAAATTGTGTTTCAAAAAGTGTCTTTTGATAGATTAAGGCTGGTACTACGAAGGGATCATCGATCAATCTTAGTTGATCGATGTAAGCGATTCACTTCATTGTATTCTATTATTATGCACTTCTAATATTTTGTGTATTGTGTACAATTTGCCAAAATATATCAGGCTTGCCCTTAAATTGAATTGAGTGGCAATGTTGGCATGTGCTTTATGAATTTGTACTTACTCTATGTTCTTCTCAAAACTATCATTAAGCCGAAGTGTCCAGCGTAGTTGTCGGGAAACATAGCATACGACAAATCTAGCTAAAATCTAAATGACTAAAATTCATTAGATAAATCTAGAATTGCTGCCTAAATAACTAAATAGGGGGAAGTCTAAATAACAAATACATAATATTGTAGAAAATTCTGTAGGTACCAAGGAATTGAGTCGGATCTTTGGGTGATTATTTTCATGACTACAACACCTCAAATTGTTGTTTTTTTATCAAACATGACCACATTTTTTTTGTTTTTATTGTTGATGTATCAGTCTATAACGTCCCACTGCAGGGCACAAGCCTCCTCTAGTAAATCACTGGGTAGTTTCGGGCCGTTATCCACCACGTGGGCCCAGTGCAGATTAGTGGATCACATATTCCATATTTTTGTTTATATCTCGGGCGTGCAGGTTTCCTCACGATGTTTTCCTTCACGGCCGAGTTAGTAATTTTATTTAAATTATTATTTACTAGCGGTGTCAGCGACTTCGCGTGATCGTTAGGAATTCCTGTGGGAACTCTTCAATGGATCGAGATAAAATGTACCCTAAATGTTAACCCAGGTCCTAAACTATAATTATGCCAAGTTTCATTAAATTCTGTTCAGTGGCTTATGCGTGATGTGCGTTCAGACAGACAGACAGAGAAAAATTATTAAAGTGGTTACTTTGGGTTCTGTGTCATTCGTGGAGTACAATGCAGCGATTTTTTTTAAATATTTCATTTACAGACACGGCTCTGTTACTATTTTATTACATGAAGGACTTACCTATGAAATCGTGGGACTCTTATATTTTTGTTGTCACCATAAAATTAAAACCAAGCCCACTTTTAAATTTGCTACCATCGATTTACTGTCCATTCAGTATTTTCTGCTGCTCATTTAATTTGATTTCTCTTTAAATAAATACATATATAACTACATAATGTTACAGATCTCTGAACATACCTTCTGTACCAATATTGACAAACACACGACAGTTTGATTTTATGTACTCATTATAACATGTTATAATTGCATGTGCGCAGGATGCTGGGTGGCGTGGGAGGGCGGCATGCGTCGGTGCGCCGGCGCGGCAGCTCGCCGGGCGTGCGGCGCGCCGTGGAGTCTCCGCCCGGCTCTCCGCGCCCCACGCGCCGGCGCCGCGCCGCGCTCGCCGCCACAGACCACAAGACTTGCGCCCTCATACACACAAGGCTCAAACTGGGGGACATCATGTGAGTGATCATGTTGAACATTCAACACAGTACCAATACCATACCATCAGACTATGTCCCTCCACTGTCGGATATAGGCCTCTCCCAAAGCTTGCAAGCACACACGATCCTCGGCTCTTCTCATCTAACCACCAGCGACGAATTTCTTTAAGTTGTCGCTCCACCTGGCCGAAGGGCGTAACACACTGCGCTTCCCGGTGAGTAACGTCCACTCGAGGACCCGTTCACCCAGTAACTAGATAGATAGATAGAATTTTTATTTCATACACACAAGTGATCGCAATAACGTGACAATGTCTTATTCTAAAAAATAATTAAACATAGTAATGCAAACAAAAAAATGAAATTAAAAACAAGTCGATGAAAACTGCGCGGTAAAAAATGTGTGTCGAATTTTCAGACGGAACCAAGACGCGTGAAACGGGTGTAACAGTGGTGTGCGCCTTTTTGTGTCTTTTCAACACAATAATCATGTCGAATTTAAAAAATATTACAACATGACAAGCACAATGCGACCGTGCTATCTTCTTCGTCGGTTTGATGGTAGTATCAGTTGTCGACTCAAGTGCGACCACTATTATGCCAATGTCATTTGAAAGTAAATTTAAAGTTAGTTAGGAGTAGCTCAGTAAAGTGATAGTAGTTTTATTGAGGACAAGTGTTGGACTTCTTGGGAGAACACGAAAAACGCTGTCTCAAGTTTTATTTGATTATCACAAACATTCGAACTTCGAAGTGTAACAAACTATCGCTATTAAACCTATTTTATAATAATCAAACAAAAACTCAAGTTCACTTCTCATGTTCCCACCAAAAACTCCCAAGCTTAATTTGGGGCATATCATGTCAATACTGTACTTGACAACATGAGAAATAAATTGTATATGTGAACAGGAAGGTTTTTAATCAAATGAACCGCAACCAATTTTGTTACATTCATGAAACACGAAATTGATTTTAGATTTAAGATTTAAAAAGTATAATTTTGAATATAATTATCACGTGTCATAAAATACTTGATGTTAAGATGTTGTTACGTCATCCGTATAATAAGTACTAATCGTTTGATAATAACAAAATGTCTCTGCATATGTTTACACGTTTGTAAGCCACACTACATAAGTCACACTGAAAATTTCCGGAACTGACCACATACATAAACAATATTTAAAGAGTAATTACAATATTTGAAAATGGAATTTTTTGGCTGTAAAATAAAGTTTGTTTCATCTAACAGTATTTTTTTTCATTGTGGCGTTTTTTAAAAATTGCGGGTCTGCATTACGATGGATGTAACTCGTGAAAATTTAAATTTGGCTGTGCCAAATCTGTGCTCGCGGTGGATCCCACACAATTTGACTGAGACTCAAAAAACGAAACGCGTCACTTGGTGCAATGCCATGCTTACCAGATTCAACGAAGGGGCGTCATATTTGGTGTGGAACATAGTAACAGGTGACGAAACATGGATTTACAGCTACGACCCCGAAACAGAGCAGCAATCGACCATTTGAGTCTTTCAAGATGAGCCGAAACCCACCAAAGTGGCGCATGTGCAAAGTACCGCGACGCAGATGATCGCTTCTTTTTTTTAGAAAAAACTGGACTCGTGGCTACTGTTGCTTTGGAGAATCGCCGTACTGTGATTGCTGATTGGTACACGACTATTTGCTTGCCGGAAGTTATTGACAAACTCCGTAAAAATAACCGTAAACGCCGCATAATCTTGCACATAACAATGCCAGCTCTCACATGGCCAAACAGACAAACGACTTTTTGAAGGCGAAAAACGTAGAACTCATGAGTAGAACTCTTCTATACAGTCCCGACTTGGCACCTTGTGACTTCTTGTTTCCAAAAATTTAGAACCAATTACGCGGTAAACAATTTTCATCGCCAAAAGAGGCTGTCGAAGAGTATGAAAAACATGTTTCCGAGCTCACCACGGAGTGGAATAAATGTTATGGAAATTGGTTTATTCGTATGAAAAAGTGTATTGACGCTCACGGAGAATATTTTGGGAAACAATAAATTGATTTTTGGTCTTTCATTGTATTTTTTTCTTATTGATTCCGGAAACTTTTTTCTTATTCAGTGTGGCCCTCGTATTCAATTTACCTACAACACACCTCAGCTAGCGTTTCCGCGGTGAAATAAAGAATTGAAATTTAAAATGATATTTTAAGTTATTTAACGAATAACCAAAAGAATGACAAGGAATATGCAATTTAAGACACTTTTGCTAAAAACAATCATATATCCGATTACGCATTTAGCTATTTTACGAATAGGAATTTAGTTGAAATATAGTAGAATAATTTATGAACACCAAATCTTATTTTAGAACTCGTATGTCAAAATTTACTTTCGATTTTAAAATAAAGATCTACTTGTATACCAAAAGCTGCCAACAGTCCCGCGAGAGCCGGCGCGTCCTGTTTTTAAGACATTCTTAGAGCATGTAGCATACTAATTATCCCGTTATTCGAAATTTCAAAAATATATTTATAAACGCACACCATCGTGTTGCGTGTGTATGTGATTTTTGATTAGATTCACGAATGTAGAGGTATATCAGATAAAATGTGTCTTATTCTACTATCTATACCCAGAAATTCCCTAAAACTTCCATTATTGCCGAATCTACAAATTTCATGGATATGTCTTTATTATGCACTGAGGACCTTTTTCACTACCTCCAGATAAAGTAACTGTTAATAACCTGATAGATAAATTATCTGCCAATTAAATCTATCTGATACTGATTTTCTGATAAAGTCTGACTGACTTTCTTATACTTTATCAGAAGCTGGTGAGAAAGGCCCTTAATCAATTAATTAGTCAAACCTTATTTCTAGAAAATGTTAAAGTCTAAAGTCTGCAGTATCGTGTGCATTATTCACAGTTTATTTGACGAAACATAATAAGATAGAATAAAATTAACAGAGGTTCTACATGTTTATTATAAAAATGACATGCGAAATTTAAATATAGCATGTATAAATGAATTTAACCTAATAAGAAAATCTGCATAATTACATACTTAATATAAGAATCAGTACCGAAAGGCAGGAAATCATAATTATAAATGTCAAATGGATAAACAATTTATATTAATAGTAAGATAGAGAATCATTTATAGAATGTCAGTGCTGTACAATGTCAATGCCAATAAATAATGTCAGTGTTGGAGCGGTTACAACAAAACCATAGATAATTCTTATGGACATTTCTTATATTCTTGTCGGCAGTATCTTTAAATATGAGTATATTTATCTAAAATGAACTAAAATGTTTTGTGACTTTGTACATAATAAAATAACGTACAAAGTGTACAATGTGTAATAACAGTTAATTTAAACATCAATCATGTGCATTTATTTGTATTGAAACTCAAAAAAAAACAACTACATATACTGCATAACCCAGAGGTTCACTGCGAGATAATGTTGTAAGGCATTAAGCCTTTTGTAATAATTTACAAAAAATAGAGTAAGTAAGTACTCTGTTTTACTCGTAAGTAAAAACAATGACAGAATTATTTGGGTACCTAAATCAAGATTGTTTTTAACCGACTGGCAAATGTCCGACTAGGACCAATATCACCACAGATATTACGAGGTTTGCCAACATTATACTAGAGCTCATTCCCATCACATCCTATCTATCGCCATTTTCTCAGCCCTTTCTTTAAATCCATTCCTATATCTCCAAAGGTAGGCAACGAATCCGGGGACGAGTTAAAGTAACCATCACATGAACTGTACTCTAGTCTGTCGCCTTTTTTCCATAAAAAAAACATCAAGTTTAGGGTCAATAAGTACATATTTGTTAAATTGTAAACAGTATTGTTTGCCTATATGACCTTCACGCCATTGACAAGAAGTTAGTTGAGAATCGAGAATTTATAAACAGAATAACTATTCTTCTATAAGAAAATAGGTTTAAACTGTTGAATGAGAAATGCATGAAATCTTTCACTCAACAGGTTGTTTATATTGAACTGTTGAACCAACGTGATCGGAACACATATTACCAATGTGGAAGATGTTTCTAGCGCCATCTACATTTTCAACATAAACTATATTTCAGAAAAATATACGTCAGCACACGATTCGCAAGGGCTCCACATGAAATTTCAGTTTTCAAGTCTGTGAAGGAATTGTTTACTCTACAGCGCCCTCTCTGTTCAGTAGCAGAAACTACCATTGCTCCGATTCGAATCTCCTGAAATCAGCGCCACCAGTGCTAATTGTGAGGAAAATCGGAACTAACTCCGGAAACTACAACCCACAATGCACTGGCACTACACTGCAGTCTAGCGCCTGGCTTCGCCAACCCATTGCCATCTCTTGAGAGAACAAAATACTAGATACGCAGCTACGAGCTGCGTAAAGAGCAACTACACGGCTCCTACTACGTGCTACGAGCTACGGGTTACGAGAGCTACGTTGCTACGAGCTACGCGCAACGTTTACACGGTGCGCGTAGTTGCGTTACGTAGCGCAAAATATTACTATTTTGCCTCGTTTTATGTTTTAGTTTCTCGGTAAACACCAACAGAGGTCTATGCACGTCTCGTATTAGCTCTTCTATTCATTTTCTTCGAAAAGATATTACTGAAATAGAAATTCTACAAGTACAATCAATCTAGCTATGATAAAAGTAACATATTCAATTAAACTGTAAGTAACTGTAACTATTGGTGCAAGATTAATTTTTCAATAGTCAGTTAGGTAGTTTAATAACTTATTCAAAATAATAATGATTACGTACATCATATTATAACGATATGTATTATTAAATCAACAAGCATAATTTGTCGTATAATAAAGCGTAGAATCGAACAACAAAGTTCATTTACATTGATATCGCAGGTCGATTATAGCCTGGCGTCAAATCTCCATTCGGGTTCCTATTCAATCTGAAACTCATAAACTTCTTGAATTTCTGTGAACTCTCAAACAGAGAGCAAGATGTTCAAATTCAATTTTCAAATAATCGAGGGCCGTCAAGTTCGTTCTGAGTTCTGGCGACGTTCGGCTAGTGTAAATGGAACGGGCCTCGCTTCCTGGCCCCACGTGGTGAGATGCCATTATTGATTTCCGGCGGTAGAAAGAGACAGCGCCATACCACAATTTGTTGTACTATTTTCCGTCTCACTCGTCCGCCAATATATGACCTATTTTTATGCCGCTTTCCCTATATTAATACAGCCTAAGTAATTAGGTGAAAAGTTTGGTCAGCGATGTAATCTAACCGGTAGTTTTGATGTAATTGTATTATTTCGCTTTTGAGCGTGAAAACGATTTTCAATGGCGCCCCTACGTATTGACATCGCAACTTTCGTGAAATATTTTGTTTTGTTGGTGTCTATTAATTTATACATCCATTACGAAATATTTTACTTTTAGTATTACACCTTCTTACAGATTGTACTGAATTAACACTAGTTAATTCAGTATGTATTAGTATACATAGATGTATATATTAGTAGTACCGGAGTACTTACTTTTACTATTGATAATATATTGAATGTTATTTCTTGGAAAGTTGTTTTTGGAAAGAGATTTATAAATTTATTCGTTTTTAATCGGGAGCGTTAATATTGTATAATAGATTTAGTTTTTGATAACAATCTGATAACATAGTTTTTGCACGTTGTTTTGTTTATATCAGCCTATAACATTTTACTACAGGGCAAGAACCTCTCTTTGTAAATACCAGGGGGTTTTTGGGACATAATCCACCACGTAGGCCTACTATAGATTGGTTTAATGTGTTGTTAATTCGACTTCTTTTTGACAAAGTATATTTATACTAGAATATCATTTAAAACTAACGTAAATAAATTAATTGATCTTAAAGTATGTGGTAATCATATTTGGGAAGCAAGAGTTAGGATAAAGTTGGAAATCCGATTGGATGACCAACACAGGTAAGATAAGATGGGCTACATCGATTCGTAAATAAACCGGAGCTCTCGGGAGAGGGTGCACGCTTCAATTCTACATTCGCTGGGAGCACTCGACTGGCCAAGAAACCCCTACCGTAAAATATACTGAATTCTCCACCTTATCTATTCCCCAATGTACTACCTCTTTCGGTAGCGAGCCAAAGCCCATTCCCATCCCATTCTATCCTATCCCTCATATTTTTTCTCAACCCTTTCTCCAAATCCATTTCTAAAGTTAGGCAGTGCATCCGAGGATGTGGCAAAGTTTGTCATTCTGGACTGATGGTGGCATGTACCACGAATTTCCATGGGCTACATTATCCACTTATCACCAGGTGGAATATCACCTCATCTGCCATCTTTCTATTGACAAAAATAACCGATCAGTTAATTAATTTGGAAATTGAAATCATGGACAAAAATTAGTTCATAATCAACGTCTGTTTAACAATACTTAGTGCAACTCTGCCATTAAAATCAATTAAATTACACAAATACTTAATTGCTTAACTTAATTGCTGAAGAATTAAATTAAAAAATCAGTGGAGTATCTCCAAGTTATAAAAGTGAAATCCTTACGGGAAAGACAATATGAATACGAATGGAAATCAGGTCACCATCTCTGGCGTTATAAACGGAGGTATGGAAAAGCAGTCTCACGCGGCATTTAAATGCGGGATTAAAAAAGTTTATTAAAAGTGGGTAGGCCGTCACCATTGGGGTATATATTCTGGACTTTTTTTCGTGAGGTTGTGAGTTCCAAAAGTCAGTCAATTGTGAGATTTTGAAGAAGTCTTTACACCCTGTCTGTGACTATATCTCGAAAATTTGAAAAATTTCTCCATATATTTAGTAAGACTGATTCAACATAACAGTTTAAAATAATAATCAGTTTAATATAACTAATCGGATATAACGATATATAATATGTAGGTTTATAATTTGTATCCACAAATTTGTATTTTGTATCGTGTAAATCCATATACGAGATATACTGCCCTTCTTCTATATATAAAAAAAAACTTGAAATTTTGGATAAAACAAAAAGAATAACCCTATTTATTCTCTTTGGTTATTTTTAATTTCCGAGTATGACGTTACTTATGCTTCCTTTAAAAATATTACTAAGTATTGAGGGTGGAAAGTGGCCAGAAACGCTGAAGGTAAGAGATGATATATTCGCGATCCTATTGTTTTTATATATGATATGTTCGCATTTGTTTATAAGATGACAACAACAGAGTTTTATAAAAACAATAAGCTTATAAAAATGCTATAACAAAGGTGGCGGCGAGGAGCCCGCAGCACTACGTAATGTATTTCTTCCTAGGAGGACAATATACATTATGCATATGATTTGTGGACAGACTGGAGTAACCGAATGAACAAAAATAGTTTGAACCTATATCTCGATTTTCTTTGTAAATGGGTCAAAGCGGTCTAGAGGGCCCAAAAATATAATGACATAAACATTTCTAAAAACCCCAAGGTATATAAAGAAATTAAAGCCGTTAACTTACAGAAAATGGCGAAATATATTTTTCCGACTGGCGCATGTCATCATCATCATCATCATCTCAGCCCTTGGACGTCCACTGCTGGACATAGGCCTCCCCCATTGTCCGCCATTTAGACCTATCGGCAGCGACCTGCATCCAGCGGGTCCTGCATCCTGCATCCATGTCATCGGTATTATTAAATTAGGATTAGTTCGGCTGTAAAAGAATATCGTGAGGAGACCCTCATACATCTAAAAATTAAAAAAAAATTGGGGCATATGTATATTCCAATACCAACCAACATTAGGTATTCTTGGTGATCACCTCCTCGATAGGCGATAACAGCCCCCTCTGCCACCGCCATGATCACTAGGGTAAGCACAATGCCGTGGGATGTTACAGACTGATATCTAAATTGCAAGCGAATAGTGTTCTCTATCCACAAGAAAGCTGCTACTATAAGCGCTGATGATTTAACATTTTTAAAATAATGGACTCACCAACTCGCTTGGCCAGTGTGGCGTTTTACTGCCATCCATCCTTTACGCACAAGGCAATATGCAGTCCAGAACATTGTCTTATCCAGCACATGAGGCCCGTATTCAGCAGCGGACGATAAAATGACTGATGACGGCGTGAGTGTTCTCTTGCCGTTTCGGTTCACGTTACTCCCCTTGCCCATCTTGTATTTTGCCCGCCATCTCCTTTTTAAGATACTATGAAACTAACAATAATTAAAACTCGGGACACAATGCGGTGCTCGTTTGTAGGCCATCAAGTTTTTGCTTTGTGCGGCCTTATGTGACTGTTGGCGCAGGACGGTTTCTTCCCATTGTCTCACGTTGTTTTAACTTCTGGTAGTCGCTGATAAAAATAACTCTTTATTATTTTCTTAGTTATACTTATATAAATTAACAATTTTAATCTTCCGATATGATAAACTTTTGTGTTATTTTAATGTAATTGGACCAATGTCCAATTACATCTCAATAGATCTCAATAGATGTTTAAGGTAAAATATTAAGAAATTGTGAATTACCAAGAAGTGCATGCACTCCTGGTGCATTTCTTATTACATAATAAGGAGGTATAATGATTCCATTATGACATCAAATAATGAATGACATGACCGCATGCATTATGATTTGGGATGAGATAGCTGCCGTTGGACTGACTAGGCCAGCTGGACTGACGGCTTGAAGAAAGTCGCCGCTAGTCGTTGGATGAGAAGAGCAGAAGACCGTGTATGATGGCGGTCCTTGGGAGAAGCCTATATCCAGCAGTAGAGCAACACAGGCCGATGGTATGGTATAGTAGTTAAGTGGAAAAAATCCATGTCTTTTTCATGTTATTGGCAAGAATATTTTACCCGATATTCATTTTTTGTCCAACAGTGAATCAATTAATATGGGTTAATGGGAGTATACCTAGGGCGCGGAGTAAATGCACGTTTCAAACAGTTGACGGGTGGCCCGGCCTCTGTGTTGCGTTTCTTTGTAAACTGTTACACATTACCACACCTTATCATACTATGTTATGACTTAAACTGGCGCTGGTAGAGTTGGAAGCGGAAAATTTTGTGACTGTGGAGGATGGAAGAGAAAAAAAGGAAGAGATTAGATAATAAGTCAAAGAAACCAAAATATTTTATATTCGTAGAATGTAGATTTACGAATAACTTTAAGATGATTGAAGCGACAGACACAAGGCGTCGCTTGGTCGAAGTTGTAGGTCGTCGCTCGAAAGGATCATTTGTACTTAGATGGTACTCACATGGTGTGACATGGTGAACCCAGTGAACCAAAGTATTCACATGGTGTCGCTTTTCCAGATAACAGATATCAACACCATATCTTACCATCAGTCTGTGTCTTTCCACTGCTGGATACAGGCCTCTAACAAGGTTCGCCAATAGGTATACACGATCTTCGGTTTTTTTTTCATGCAACCCCCACCGGCCAACTTTATCAAATTATCGGTCCGGAGAGGGTCCCACGCTGCGCTTTCCTGTAAGTGATTTCCATCCGAAAACTTGTCTACCCCATCAGTTATCTTTCTGACTCACGGTGCCCTGGTCTCTACCGGTAGGCCTGATATATAAGTTCAAAGTAGCTTAGCGAGTGGAGAGAGCTATGTTCGGAGTTTCTTTGCGGGTTAAGATCCAAGGATCTAAAGTCACCGACATAGCTCGTAGAATCAGCACGAGTAGTTGTGACAATGCTAAATCGCCACAAAGAACAACTCAGTACATTTACTAAAATTTTTAAATTTATTAAAAATGGTTTGTCATGCTTCCTGGCATAACCACAGTCGCAAAATGCTTTATCTTTGCAGTACAAATTCTTATTTTTAAATGTACTAATTTGTACTGCATTCATTAGAATTTGTATTCCAAGGATTTACGAGATTTGACAGATCTGTAAAAAATTAATATATTACTAAACGAATATATCTCATGTGGTCCTGCTGAGAATTATACTTCCTGGCAGGACCACGCTGCAATTATTATTGTAGGCATGCAAACATAAATAATTATTGTTTAATTAATAATTAAAGATTAATTAATGTGTATTTCAGCTACTTCCAAAAAAGTCCGTTCTATAAAATCCAGTCCGAATAGGTGAACCTTTACAAAAAACCGTCATATTTACATTCTTACGCACACAATGATAATACAATTTCATTTCGTATACATTTTGTTCAGTACAGGCTGGTAGAATTTTATTAAAATCTTATCATTTTGATTGACTCTCGACCTCGGGTGAACTTTCGACTCTTTGCAAGTGAATCCAAAATATGAAAGTTATACTTTGTTACAGTTAAGAAAAAGGTCATGTCATCACTATCAGTCATGTGATTTCACCACTTGACTAATTAAGCGTTAATTAGTAAGCACAACAGTTAATAAGTAACACAGCGATGCTATGCTACATTGGACGAATAACGTCACCTTTATCTTGGAGTATAGGATGTTCATATTCTGGCTACTCCTTAAAAATGTGTCAGCGTGATCATATGAAAGCTGGGGTCAATTGCATCGGGCCTGTTCCAGGGCGCGCGATGCATCGGCCGTTGACCTCGGTCAGTAGGTCGGCCCGCAACCCCGAGTCTCTGCAGCAACAACTCCACTATTATACTGTCTACACTTGAACTTTGTAATTGGGAAGTTGTAATTATAGCAAAATAACAGCTTTACTCCGTCTATTTATTAGTTCTTTTGTCCGATTAATTAATTGATTAAGAGAATTTAAAAAAAAATATTTTTTAATATATATTCTCTTCATATTACGGCCGATTGTATACCGTCTGTAATAGAGATAGATAGATATACAGGTGTGTCCGTATCTTTCATGAAGTCTGAAACTATGGATGGTATTAGTTTCCGATTCACGGACCAATTGCAAGGCTCAACTAATTGAGCCGTGGTGGAAAAGAGGGCTTTTTTTTTCCTACTGGCACAACTAATTAATTGGTTCGTGAAATTAAATAATTTTTATTAGTTATGACTCATCAAATCCCCCACGCCTCGATCGCTCATTGAGCAACTACGGTGTAATCAATGAGACATGAGCCTTGCGTCTGTGTGAGTGGGTGCCGAATTGTCCAATCCAGTTGTAGAAATAGTTCAAACTGTCCATTATCGGTGTCCACTCATACAAACGCAAAGCTCATGTCTCGTCGATTTCTCTGTACCAGTATATAGACCAACTTATAATACTAAACGTCATATATCAAAACCTCGTTTCTTTTTCAAGACAATAGTTTACATCTATTGGTCTTGAAAATAATTATTATCAATAATTTATTATGCTTGGCTTAATTCAAATTTATGCATTATTCTTATATTTCAGTGTTTAGTAGATACAACTGATTGAGCAGAAGGAAATAAAAATAAAAGAACGTTACTAATTACGTTCAACTAGTTAAGTCTTGTAGTTGGTCCGTGGATCGGACCCGATTCTATTCATAATTCTGAGTCTGGGTTGGAGGGCATCCACACCGAGCGCAATGAAGGAAGCGTTGGTCATACGTTGTCACCACTCGTGGTGACAACGTATGACCAGTTACTACTCCACCAGTTAGCGGTCTTGCGGCAGACATGGCCTGTTCCTTGCCATTTAATAATCTAATTTTGTGAATTATTTCGATGGCTTTTATTCTTCGTCGATATTTTTCGTTTCGGATTTTATCTCGTAAAGAAACTGTTGATATCAGCTTATAACGTCGCAATGTCGCTTACAGGCCTCCTCTTGTAATTATGATTTTTCTTTCTTTAGCTTTAACGTAATTTATTTACCCTTACCTTTTCACTTATTTTCTTTTTGGAATTATAGGTTTGCAACGAGTAACAGGCACGGCAGTAAATCCATGTGTACTCTCTCTGATCTAATTGAGTTCACAATTTACACATTGACGGCTCTAGCCCTATTAGACGAATGTAAACAGATACGCGCCTTGCTGTCTGCGGTGGTTACATTGAATAAAGGGCCTACACACGCAACCATAATACATTAGATTACTCATAGTTTTTCATTAAATTAGCATATTATTATATATCTGAGCACCAGAAAACTGGTGATGGTACCGTATCAATGTAATTTCGATACTGATGAACTTGAAGTTGACCTGAGACGTTTAACTTGTCTTTAAAATACAGAGCTTATGGGAAATCTCAAAGCTGTTCTGCATCCACTACACGCACACACATAAACTACTACATACAAACTTTCACACACAAACTATAGCAGGCAAACTACTGTGTCCCTTCTGTTCTTTGACATATAATCGATATACATATGACATTTATGAATCTATTCGGTTACCGATGATTATCGCCACTCCTGGCGACAGTCGCCTACATGATAATTAATGATGTTACATGGTGATGCTAAATTATATTACAGGGTTATAATACCTCTGTATGCTGTTAACGTGTACCAGTCTTAGTAAAGTCTCATTCTTGGATAACGACAACTAATCTCCACGAAATGATTTTAATAAAATCGCTACGTGACTTCTGCGGTCAGTGAAGACAGTCCCTGAAGTTTGATCTAGTGGCGGAGAACAAAATCTTGTTTGAAATAGTAGATAAAATCTGTAAACATTCACGATGGCGTCTACACAGAAAGCGATGCTAGACAGATCTGGTTCGTGCACACTATTCTTTTTAGTATCATCCATACATTAGTGCACACTGATACAAATTTTCTATGCAATACTGATGAAAATATTGATGCAAATAGTATGCATTCACCGTCGAGATTAGCCATAGAGATTTCAAATCGCTTTATGATTTGTAAATTCATTAAATGTAAAATTTCTCACGATAAACATAAAAATGATGTTTTATCTGTTATCAATAGTAATGCAATGCGGTATTGATTCGATGTATGGACATTCTTAAGTCAATGTAACTACCGCAGACAGCGAGGCGCGTAACTGTCTAATAAAGCTAGAGCTACCAATGTTTGAACTGTTGACTTGAATGCGGCCCTCTTCCCGCCGCTAAGCCCTCATGATCCTTAGTACTTTAATAATAAGGATCATACGAGATTTATTGTGATGATCAATGTTAAATATTTCTGAAAGTGTAGGTTGGATAAAAGTATGATGATAACAGAACGAAGGTGGTAGAAATGATTGTAGTACAGCTTGATTTGTTTCTGGATTTGGTTTTAGTTGCAAATCCGCAACATAAATGTAAACCTAGTTGTACATATAGCATTGTTTTTTGTGGATTAGGTAAGAAGGAAAATAGTGGTGTATAAGCCATTTGCTTTTAATCAACTAAATTTTATTTATAATAATAATACTAAGCGTCATATAGCATTCTCGCCATCACGCACTATAGGAGGGCCCGATATGGTGTCGCGGTCATTGTTTATCGCTTCTGCCCAGATGAGTTTTTTTTTATTATAGAGAAGTGGGCGGACGAGCAAGCGGTCCCACGCGATGGTAAGTGTTATCGCCGCCCATGGATATTCCGCCTATTCACAGCTTTCTTGAAGAACCCCACATCGTAGCTTAATGGAAAGACCTCTTGAGGCAGTTCGGTCCACAGCCTACGGGTTGGCGGTATAAAATGATTTTCGAACTGAACAGTACGCGACACCTCCGTATCGAGGAAATCAGTGTGCTAACAAAGTTTACTACTTCTATTAGACCATAAAAGCAGATATTTTTAAAAAGTAATAATAACAGAAGTATGTGATGTGATTACTTCGCCAGTTCGTCAGTTCGTCCGTTCCATTTTTACATAGAAAATTACTTACGAGTTACGTCTACGAAATACCTCCGAATTTCGGACGCCCATTCCAGATTCAGCAACAAAAGGCAACAAAGATAATGGACTAACAGACCACAGCGCGTTTTTAATCTTGTGCTGAAAACTTTTTTAAATAATAGTGTACCAACGTCTCCATTTTAATAGAGGATAGAACGTGGTCCGATATACAAGGAAGCTAAAAGAAAAACATTTTAGTGGATCGATTCAAAGATGGATAGAATAAATCTGCGGTCATTAGCAGCGTCTGTGGTATTGTTGGAGGAAAACTTAGTAATCTGAGCGTGACGTTTTCATACTTGTTATCAATAGTTCATACTTACCTTCGAAGAGGAGATATAAGCGTCATTAGGAATCGCGACTGATTGCGATTCCAAATGACAAAAAGACAAAGTCGCGTCGGAGTTGGACGCTTTTACATAGGCGTTACATATAATTTCCATAGTCAAAGGTCGCATACGAATTTTTTTTAGTTCTATTGAAATATGTTCGGAAAGAACCTTCATACTTCTGTTGGAAGTTCTTTTAGGTTTAAATTTCTTTATTCTCATTAAGACAATTATTGCCACTTATATGAGAACTTACAGCTATAATATACATAATATGAAGTTAACAGTCCATTGAACAGAGCAAGAACAAAGAAAATTAACAAGTCGATACATTTCAATATTTCAAAGATAGTATGTAACTTTTTTTTTTTATAGATTAGTGGGCGGACGAGCCAGCGGTCCCACGTGATGGTAAGTGTTACCGCCGCCCATGGGCACCTGCAACACCAGGGGGTATGCGGGCGCGCCGCCGACCTTACAAAATCCTATTCACAGCTCTCTTGAAGAACCCCATATCGTAGCTCAATGGAAAGACTTCTTGAGGCAGTTCCTGAACTACTAGCTGTGCTGGCGACTTCGTACGCGTGGAAAGCTTTGTATACATTTTTCTTCTACATTGTATACATCTTTTCTTCCCGTCAGCCGATTTCGATGAAACAAAGCCTATTAGAAGCGCCAAGCTAAGTTTAATTAACTTGTGGAAACCCCATGAAAATCTGTTCCGTAATTTCGGAGATTAACGTGTTCGAACAGACAAACAGACAACAGACAGACAAAAATTTTCAAAATCGTCTTTTTGTATTGTGATTAGGGTTTCCGATTTCTCGAGGTTTTTTAGTTCTCGGGTGTCGAGAGTTCTCGAGCCTGATTTCTCGGGTCTTCTCGGGTTGTCGAGAAAAAAGTAAATTTTTGTCTAGATTTTTTATTTAAATAATAAAAAGAGTCTTTAATTTAATTGTGTTTATTTTAAATGATAAAATCAACATAATTTGAAACAAAAAACTAATTCTTAATAAAAAATCAGCTCAAAACAAATATACTAACTAAAAACAATCATATTTTTTCTTCTCACCATAACTAATCTCACTAATTTTTAATAAAAAACAAAATCTCTGTTAACAATCAGCTTAAAACAAACATTTTTAACTAAAAACAATCATAAATTTTCTCATCATAACTAAAAGTCACTCACTAATCTCACTATGTGGGTGATATGGTATGCATCACAATTTTTGGCAGTTTTAATGTAATTAAATAATAGGTATCTGCTATTAATACGAAAAAAATAACTGTCTTTAAGCCTACTTATTAATTCTTATAAAATATGCCTTAAGATAAACTAAAGCATTAATAGATTTATCAGACAGGCGGCTTCTAATCTTACTGACCACATTTCCCGATATGGAAAATACCCTTTCATTTTCTGTTGAAGTCGGCTTGACTGAAATTAATGCCTTGTTAGTAATTAATTAGTTAGTAATTAATGTAAGATTAGGAGTCCTCTTGCCTGTTTTTTCAAATAGCAAAAACTCTTTTTTTATTATTGATTTTGAAAGCACCACAGCATTAGTTGATTCATCATTTTTCGAAACACCTTTTATTGCTCTCTCTAATTGAGCTGCAAAGCTGTCTTGTTCAGGTTCTGATTCGCTTACGCCTGCTTCAACAACTTCTGAATTATTTTCTGTCAAAGGTTCTGTAGTAGTGGGAACAGTGGGGTATAGGCGATTGAATAAGTCTTCAGCATATCCAATTAAAAATGTCTTGCTATTATCGATAAAATAATCACTCTTTTTGTGCATAAAATTATCGGGGCTGTTTAGGTAGCGTAGCAGCGATATTAGAGGTGTATTCCGACGATCTGATATTTTCATTTTAAGAGATTCTACTAATTGAAGAGCCAAAGGGTGGTCGATATTTTGTAATTGTTTTAGCAACACGTCTATTATAGCCTCTGCAGTTAGTAAATTGGCACCTTGTCTGCTCAATGCTTCTACTGCAAGTTTCGTTGGCGTCAATATCAACAGCAATTTTTGTAGTACACAAATATTTTCCTCCTTCCATTTAAATGAGCTATCTAAATCAATCAAGGCTTTTTTAATGGAATTTTTTAACTTCAAGAAACGCTCAATCATTGTTAGCTTTGAATTCCACCTAGTTCTGACATCCTGTAATAAGGCTAGTTCTGCCCCGAATTCAGTCTTCACATGTTTTTGTAGTGTGATATTTCTGAGAGGACTCTTTCTGAAAAATCTTATGATCGAACGGGTCTCATTCAGGACTTTATTTATGTCGTCATCAGGTTGCAATATAGATTCTTCATCAGATTCGTCGTCGATATCAGTGCTGGCTTCATCAGAGCTGCTGTGTTCATCGTCGCTAACAGGTGTGTTTCTTCTAGCAACTGTAGTTTCTGGTTTTTTTTTACAAAAGGTATCAAGAATAGCCAAATGGATGGCATGGTTTACACAGAGGACCATCTCACAGGGGCTCTCTCTGCCAAATTTTTTCATAACATTTGGCCCGTCGCTGGTTACGGCCAAGACGTAATGCTCGAAGTTTACCCCAAAGTATTTCAAACGCTCCTCTACTATTTCTCTAACCTCTGCGGCACCGCATTTTCCGGGCATTTGCCGCCGATTGCCGCCGCCACCTCGCATTTACAAAGAAAGCTAAGCGTAAAAATGTTTATTTAAATTTCTCGATGTCTCGACTTTTCTCGAGCTGAATTTCCCGGGAACGAGACCAACCGATTTCCCGGGAATTCCCGGGACGAGAATTCCCGGGAACAAACCCTAATTGTGATACTCTTCCTTCATCGCCCCTAATCAGTTTTCGGTAAATATATTCAATGTACAGACACACTGGTTCTACAGTTTTATTATATGTATATATATATACATATACTGCTGTCTGTTTTCTGATAAGATAGGTATAATAATGGTGCCATTAATAATGTTAATACTGTTGGAGATCTGAATCATTCATTTTGGATAGTCGAGACTTAAAGACACCAAATGCTTTGACATTTTTGATATCTGAGGATAATTTATTAAAGAGTTGTGCTCCAGCAAATGTAATCACTTTCTTTCCATAATTAGTTGGAGTTTTCGGCAAAGTAAGATGGCTTGATCGTCGAATTACGTACGCAGTTGTTTTGTTTGATTCTTCTTAAATAGGGACATTTCTGAATGTATTGTTTTATCTAATATTTTACTAATGAGTAAGCATGTATAGAATGTATGTATAGCATGTTTCTTTTATAGAAAATGTCGGCAGACCAGCAAACAGTCCACCTGATGGTAAATGGATACTGTCGTCCATAGACATCCGCGATACATGTCAACATCAAACATGCAAACGTTGGCACGCTCCTGGATGCGCTGCCTGCCTTAGCAGGTTAAGGAATGGATTGGGAAAATGGGGAGGGATAGGATGGGATGGGAATGGACTCTAACATATCTCACTCACTACCGAAACACGTACATACATTGGGGAAATACGATAAGGTAGGAAATGCAGTACATTTCAAGGTAGTCTTCTGTGAGAGAGCGGTAACAGTTGAGTGCGGCCAACGGCTGTGGGAATCCAGCATACGCTCTCCCCCTACAGTTATACAATTGTTTGATGTTAATTCGTTTCTTCATATTTTTTTTCGATAGATGTCGAGTAGGGATAATGCAATACCATTTTAAAAAAAATGTTTTGGGCGATTTGTAATTCAGTTAATTTTGACTTGTAGGCACTGCCTTATATTTCAATTTCATACAACAGATGTGGTTGTACTAAAGAATTATAAATGGTTAAAAAATAAAGCGTACCCGACGGGGAGGACACCGCACAATGCCTCGAAGTGAACCCAGTATACATGTGAGCTTTTAACAAGTGTAGGCCTTCGATATATCCACATTTTTGTAAAGTTGGGTGTGTTAAGACGTGAAACCCACTCGTGATCCCATAAAGAGCCTGTGCTTTACGTGGGACTTATAGACTGAAGAACACAACGCATGCTAAAGAAATATCTCGAAATACAGTCAAATCGTATGGTACTGAATCAAACAAACTGTTCTAAAAACAAAGCAAATCATATCTTTATAAAACGTTGAAATGTATCAAAGGAATATTTCTCTAAATTTTGGAACAATTGAAACAATTTTAGCTGGAATGGGAACGGCACTGCAGCGAGTCCACTGTCGACTATTACAATAAAGCCGCCAATTAGCGTGGCATTAATACTGAAATATTTATTTGTTCGGCGAGCTCCTGGCGATGGCGGTTGGATGCAGAAGCTATGTGTTTCATTAAATACGCGACTGTTTTGCGGGTAATCTTGTTTTTCGACTCTACCATCAACTATTAGGTACTGACTACGACGCACTGCGTCTTTGTCTTATTGGTAACGAAAAAGTGATAATTCCTCGTAAGAATTGTCTCAATAAAAACTTTGGTCCTGGTGGTTGAATGTAGATGCTGTGTAGATACAAAAAGTGGTGGTAATTCGTATATGGGATAGTCAATAAATGAAACCAATAAGTTTATACAAACGACACACATACTTATTTATTAGATATGAACTTATCCGAAGAACTTTTTTCAATTTCAATGAAGTTTTTCAATTTCTTTTTTAATAGTGGAATCTATCTTTCTTACTGAAACATGCCAGTCGGGGTTGTCATAATTTTAATTCATTCAGAAAGACAGCTAGTTCTCTTGATAAAGATAAGGGAGTCTGCTACTCAAGACTGTCTACACCTGCTTGCTTACGACAAGAGAGTGTAAACTTGATTGGTTATGCTGCTAACAAAGAACTCGAACCAACATTTTTTTGAAAAAAATATAATTTATACTTGATCTTATCTTATTTTCATCTACACTGTCTTAAAATCAATGCTGTCCTACATTCATACATATACAGACGAATGTACAGACATTCCTCATTCAATACAGCGAGCTATAGATGATTCTACAGTCTACTAAAGTTTCTCTTAAGAATGCAACGTATCTGTATAGATCCAGTATCAAGTTTATTTATTAGGGCGGACGGGCGTTGCAAAAATGTAGCCTTAAATTAACATCAGATGTAAAGTCTTATTGTAACATTATAAGTTTGAGAATCGCTTGTCTATATCGAAGCGTAACTTTAAAGTCTGGGCAAACCACCAAACGGCCTCGCAGGTGACTCGATTGATACAAGGGATACAATATACGGATACGGATTTGTGGAATTGAATACTGATGTTTAAGCTGAATGTATTCACTTTATTACGTGTTTTCTACCATAAAACCAACAGTGTGGTCTATGACAGTAAATAAACTTTATTGCTGTAACGCTGTAATGAGGCTAACAGCGTTAAATGTATAGAGGCTAACATGTACAAATTGAACTTTTTTTCGTAAAAAAATTTTCGCTTTTAAGACTAGGCGTCTTACCGATCTTTACTTTTTCGTGACCACCCATTGAAGTTAATGATTAATGAACCTCTAAAGAGCGAAAACACAGCATGTGTTTCGTCTACGACAACTGTTTCAAATGGTGCTGGTTAAGTTCTTTCTAAGATGTGGAAACAAGAAGTGTACAGTGGTGTGTTGTGTTGTGTGGTGCCGATGCACGCTGCTGCAAGCTGAAGGCAGAAGCCTCAAAGGCGCGGTGCGGCCGTGTCGGCGCGGTGCGGGTGTGCGCGCGCAGCGGTGCCGACGGCGGCGGCGGGCGCGGGCGGTGCGCGGGTCAGTGGCGTGCAGCGCGCGCCGCGGACGCCCGCACTACAGTGTCGAGCAGAAGCCCGCCATGCCCGGCCCGCGCCTCTCCCGCGCCGCCTGACAGCATGGCCCACCCGACCGCCACCACCACACGCAGCCACGCTCTGACGACGGTACGCATCATAGTGAACACAAACCGCCAAAACTCGCGCTCGAGTTCGCGTTCGCGGCCAGCATCGCCCTTTCACGACCTCCAGCCTCTGCTTTGCTAGATGTTACTCCTGTTCAGTGACAGTGCTCCCTCCGTTCGCTGAGCTAGTGAGAACTGGTCAGCGCAGAGCTTTCGTTCCGTTTCGATCGTCCGCAGACCGAAAGGAGTAGGCGCGAGTGGTTGTCTCGTGTCGCTAGATGGCGCCGCTTGTCTCTCCTGCGGCGAGCGCTCTCCGCCCGCGCCCCGCCGTCGTCGCCTTTTGTTTCACGCCTTCGTGTACATAAATAATTGGCAGGCGACGGTGGTGAGCAGGGCCGCACGGCGCCGAGCCGTCGCTGACGTCAGTGGAGCCCGGGCCCGCGCCCACGCCGCGGTCCCGGCTTCCCCGACCTTCCGCCACCGCTGTCTACTCGCTCGGCCGACACACGACACCGACTCGACAGGCCCACTCTAACCCTCCGCCCCTCTTTTTCCAACCTCACAACCGTGCCAAATTCGCTTTAAAGACTAAGTAGTTCTCAATAAACCGTCGACTTAACTACATCGAAACCTAAATTAAAATATAGAACAAAATTGGGAGCAAAAACAAAACATTTAGATTTCAGTGAAAAGCAAAAGAATAGGACGCTCTGAAAAACTTTAGTTTCATTCATGTACTTAACCTACAAAGGTTGGCAATTGATCTGCACCTAGCAACAGAGCGAGCGGTAGTGACGGAGGCAACCATTTTCGTAGCTTTTTAGCTGAACGTTATAGTGGATCATGAAGTAAAGAAAGAAAATAAAATCGCTTTTTCCGTGGATTTACTTATCTATTGAGTAAAGGAGTGCGCTTGTGAGCGACGCGCCGCGCCCATGCCCCTAAGTCTGGTGAGTTGTAGATTGTAAGACTTCGTTAATCGTGCCATACTCGTATTCACGAGAACTCCGCATACTTACTAATTCTCTATCGCCTTTAAAGCCTCTTAGCGAGCGTAGCTATTTTAACACAAATGGGTTGGAGTGTGACCGTTAAAACAATTTTTTTAACTAAATCAACATATAAAGTTTCATGAAATACAAAACAAAACAATACAAAACAATATTTATTATCACTAATTTACTGATTACGTAAGCAAATATCAATCAATTTCTGGTAACATTAGGCTGTTTTATTAAATGGTTTATTCTGGTTTATTAAAAATACTGATAAGTATTTTATATTAGTGAGAAATCGCCGTATTGATTCTCTTGTAGTTTGCTTATAATAACTCAGCTGTGCAGTAACTGCATAATTAAGAGTTTAATAATGCCTTAGTATCTAGTAAATATAAAAGAATTGCTACTGATGTAAATAGGTTACTTAAGGACTGTAGTTTGCTAGAGGTACTTGAGAGCAAAGTTCGTGACGTTGATGACGTTTGTTTAAAAACTGTTAATTGTGTTCAATAATTAGGTATGATTTTCACGTCTATGGCTCAAAGTGCATCTAAATACAATTTGAATAAAATTAAAGCGCGAACCACAAAGTTTGAAAACAGTTGTAACTAATTATTTTCATTAAATTAAGTTCGTTCCTCAAATTTTTAGATTACATATGTAGATTATTTAGCTATGTTCTAAATATATATAGTTGGAGACAATACTTTCCATTTAAATTTTCTATGAAAATATTTGAACATTGTTCTGCTTTTCCTCACTACGACATTGTAAATATATTTTTTATAATGCTTCTAATCGATTTTGTATGTAAACAATCAACCATTCTATCCAATACAATATAGGTTTACATTGTATTTCACTCTCATGAGACATAAAATCCTTTCTCCTTTATTGGCCCTAGTTTTTTGAGGGGGAGGGTACACGCTGCAATCCAACAGCCGCTGGGCGCACTCGACTGGCTTCGTTATCCCTCTTTCACAGTTCATACTACTTTTCCCATTTTACCCTATTCCATAATGTACGTGTTTCGGTAGTGTGAGATATGCCAGAGCCCATTCCCATCCCATTCTGCCCTATCCCTCCACAATTGCCCAATCTTTTCTCCAAATATATTCCTTCATCTCGAGGAATGTAGGTAGACTTAATCCACACTCCTGTTTTTCAGCATTGACTTCAGAGTATTCAGAGCAGAAGTTTTCAGAGTACTTACATTTTTTTTCCAGGATGATATGTCACTTTTCAAGTATTTACAGTTATTAGATGCTTACCTATGAAATGACCGATTTTATTACTGGTCACTTTAAGTTTCGATATCTCTTGTTCTAATTCGAATTTCAAAATAAAACAAAATGCATAGCCACTATGTTCTTATTTCAAAATCAGAATTTCATTTGTTTTTCTGTACCTAAATTTTGTTCGTGTGATTGTGTGTTATTTATTTAATAAGAAATCTAGAGTAAAGATCAATTCATCGAGTTAATCGTAGTATAGGGCCTAATTTTATTCGTTTGAATACTTGTACCTTATATATTGAAAGTAAAAGTAATTGTCATGGAGTGGACTTTTCTTAAATAGTGTACATTTAGTGTACCTGAACCAATCCGATATTTAAAATCCAACTGTTCTAAATCTGACGCTCATTTTATTAGTTCCTATGTTTTTAGAACTCCAGTATCAGAAAGACTAAAGGAAAAACAAACGTGATGGCGCAAATTTTCAAATACTAAAGCTTCAGTACCTTCTTGGTGCATTATAATTCGCAGTTAAACGTTGAAAATAACAAAGGATACACAAATTACAGGTGTATGGGGATTTTCTTCTATAATTACTTGAAACTCAAGAAGCATATCCAACGTGCACTTTCCTAGACAAATAAAAACTAAAGTAGGCTACAGTAACTCTGTTGGCGTACTGTTGACCCCAA
The DNA here is from genome assembly GCA_914767545.1 of Sesia apiformis. Lineage (NCBI taxonomy): Eukaryota > Metazoa > Arthropoda > Insecta > Lepidoptera > Sesiidae > Sesia > Sesia apiformis. The sequence goes on along the minus strand of OU611950.1, from coordinate 5,445,521 downwards.
TTACATAGAAAGAAAATGTAAGTATGCCTTTTCCTGCTATAAAAGGCCGTCGTCTAGTTACACCTTTTCATATCTCTTTTCACGCGGTCCATATGTCGCGGTCCGCATGGCCAATGCTTTTTCATTCAATGGAAAGCATTCCTGACTGCTTAGATCCCGCTGTCATAATGTTTAAAATTAAGGTTACGACATATTTTGGCAAATTTATGTATTTATTTTACTTAGATCATTGTTTAATGACTATTTTAAATTTTTTTAGTTAATAAAAAGTATATTCAAATGACCCACTGTATAAATTATGTATTAATCTCTTATAATATTTGTGTCTACCTTCAATTTACGTTGATACTGTACACACTATTTAGTAATAAGTTATTATTTAATATTGCAATCTTAAATAATAACTTATGTTTAATCTTTGTTAGTTGAACTAAAAAATAAATAACGATTTTTAGAATATTCATATAGCACCATTTTTTTAAAATTTTATTTTGATTTTTAACCGCATGGCGATGACAATGATTAGAATTTTTGAAACCAATATCATCATTATTCTAATGTTTAATTTTAATTAATTAAAATTGCTTTTAAACGATATCGCATTCGCATCGCCTACAGAAAAACCACAAAGCCTCTATTTCGAACGAATTCAATAGCCAGTAGCTAAAATCAGATTATAGGCTACTGTATCATTAGGACAAAATGCAACCTTTACGAATTAGGTCAAATAAGTGTGGCGTTTTCTGTAGGGTAGATTTACTTGCCCATAAGTGTTATAATTTTAAAACACACTTCTTTTGTTTTATTTTTATTCGACTATTCGATCTATTCTGGATTTGCTTCTGTAAATCACTTTGTTGGAAAGTAGATTACCTAGTGTCATGAGGAAATACCTTATAACTGTAAAAGAAGATTTAAAGGTTTAGTTTAGTTTCAGAGAAATAGTTCAAGAAACATCAATTATATTTTAAATCGTATCAAAGAATAAGAGAAAAATGCGTTATGATTATATGGCGCATTCATCACAACATTATACTTTATCAGCAATGAGAAAAATAATTGTTGCACAATGTGTGGTGATTTCGTAAAACATTTAATATTGAAAATTGGCCCTTATAAGCCTGTGCATAAATGCTTTTGTTGAATTTTTATTTTGCTAAATTTTTCGATAGAATTGCACCATCCGTGGCTGACCTGATTTATATAAAATGTTAACAAAACCTGAATATTTTGTCCAAAATTGCATGCGATGAATAAAATGAGATGTTCTTTGAATAAAAAGGTTAATTGCTTAACTAAATACTAATAGCCAAATAATCATACCTTACGAATATAAAGCCTACGTACAAAAATATGTTTGTTTCTTTTTTTTTACTGAATTATGCCGCAAAGAAAAATTAATCAAAATGGTAATGAAATTTGGCATGAGATAAAATAATTATAAAGCCCACGCGAACGTGGTCGCGGCACCACTAAATTTACTATAAATAAAAAGTCACTTTAAAATATTCAAATATTACTCTCTTCATTTAAAATATATTAACTTACAAGTCCATTCCAATGCAACATTTATATAGAGAAATCAAGGAGACATGAGCTTTGCGTTATTGTGAGTGCATATCGATAGTGTACAGTGTACCGAATCATTTCGACAATCGGATTTGACAATTCGGCACCCACTCAAACAGATGCAACGCTCATGTATCGTTGATTCCACTGTAGCCATTGGCTCTATTGTGAGAAACACACAATAACTTGCAATTGATATTGCAACATTATCGGCGAAACGATTTGCGATGAGCTCCGTTTTTATATTATTGGAAGGTACGTAGTTTAACGTACTTCAAAATATGAATATGTAATTTAAATATATCTAGTAATTCTAGTATACGACTAATGTTTTCTTTGTCTGCCTGCTTGTCTTTCTCTTCTTCCATCACACAAATGCAACTGCTAAATATGAGCTAGTCACCAGCTTTAGATTCCTGTCGTAAATACTTCTTAACTAGAGTGGGCATCTGAACACCAAAGATTATACCAGCCCTGCAGAAAGCATATCTTACTTGGAATATGAGAACTTTTTTAAAACGACAATCAGAATTACCTTGTAAGTTTTAGTAGGTTATAAGTCAAAGTAAACGTGGATTCCACGTGGATTCAAAGAGATACGTAATAGATGAAATAGTAACAGACTTAATCGTAACAGGATTTTATGAGATACGTTCATACTGAAACGATATTACAAGACACAGAGAGTTATCAAATTGGAACAACGGCGTTAACAATTAATCAACTTGAATTCGACAGATGTGTTTAATTTATAAAGCTACGTTCCATCTTATAACTTTGATATTTACTATGAACTTATACATGTATAATGTATGTCTCACATAGCGTACTTGTATACGCTATGTATACGCTAGTGTACAGCACCCTCCGGTCAGGTTGGCTGATGACACGCATAGAGTCGCCAGTAGTAGCTGGATGAGGAGAACGGAGGATTGTGCAAATATATGGTGGCGTTTTTTCGGAGAGACGTATAATCAAAAGTCGAAAGAAAAAACCAAGTGAGTGAACCAAGTAACCAAGAGTATCGTAATTAGCGTTAATTAACACAAATATATCACGAAGGCATTAATCATACGGTTCAAGTGCTTACTTTTACCATAACATAAGCCACGACTCTAATGTTTAATGCGCCACATATAATAGGTCTTTGCTTTCACCTAAGGATTGCCGTGATCCGCGATCTTTCGATCTTCTGTTCATAGAGGTGCTTTACTGTTACCAGCAATGAAAAGTTGTTAAGAGTGAAATACCGTGTGTTAGATTGCTCTGCTTGTACCAGTAGTTGAGTATTATTTAGTTGACAAATCTTTTAGTGTAACTGATCGTGACGTAATTATATCTGTTATACGATATAAAGCGCTATTTCAATCGCATGTTACGAGTCAATGTCGTGTCTTCCTATTGATTATTGAGCAATTGGCACAAACGCAGGATGTGAGCAATGAACGTCAGTCGTTGAATTCGGAGCTAAATAAATAATATGCTGCAATCTGTCGGCTTCTTTGTGCTACTATTCAATTGACAGCACTACACTATCAATTGAGCATGTTTTTGGGGTCCGAGAAGTAAAAGGTCAATAAAGTATGACATTTCAGCTATATTGATGATATAATTTGTTCTAATCTTTTCGTCTATCAATATCTATTAGACAACTGACGACACTAAACTTGCGGCTTCGTAGACGTCTGTTTGTAAACTAAGTGTTATAGATTTCTGCTACTGATTTGACTGATTTTGACTGCTACTGATTTTCATATCAGCCTATAATGTTTAGGCTACAGGGCATAGGCCTTCTCTTGTAATCATGAGATGATCTCTAATTCATTACGGAACTGGATGCATCCTATACCATCCCATCCCGCTTCCACTGAATCAGTTTACTAATATTACGTTGAGCTACGAGTAAAATATATGATGATGTTCTCGTTCCCTCTTTTTTATAAAAGTGGTTGCAGTCGGGTAGGCGGTCCACATAGTGGTAAATGGTCACCGCCACCCACGGACGCCTGCAACACTAGAGGATTGCGATCCTATTCACGCTTTCTTGAAGAACTCCATGTCGTAACTGAGTGGATAACCTTAGTTGACAGTTCATTCCACAACTTTAGGGTTGGCGATATAAAGTATCTTCAGGACCGCATTGTTGTATAGATAAATTGCTTCGGGATCACAATTTAAAGCATCAGAATTCATGATCTATATTCTGTCTGATTCTCGCTGCTCTTATTAATATTTATTCTTATGTATTACTTATCGTAATAGTATGTACTAGTATGTATATCTATATATAAAGTATATTTTTATGTATATGTCTGTACTTTACTATATTGTATAGGTATACGTTATTATTTTTATTTAAGTTTTTTATGTAACTTGTGTATGTTTCTATGTAAAATTTTATATGTATCAAATAAGGCATTATAAATCCAAGGAAAGTATTACATTCCAAGGAAATGAAACCTAAAATTATCAGATGTGTAAAATAAATATTGCTAGATACATTTCCTAGGAGTTGTATATATTTCCTAAGTAGAAATCGGAAATGTGTTAAATTCGGGATAGCGGGGATATTGGGTAGGGGCTACCGAGGGGAGCTGTGTCAACGTCATTTTTGTCTGCGGCGTGATCTACTATTCATTTGTTCCATTTAGTGAGACTATTGCGCGAGTCTTTCCTACTCAGAAACGATTTGGCTTGTTCGTAGTTATTTTTTTTAAACAACGTGAAAATCCTTCCTACGTACCTGGGTAACAATTTCATACATTTTCTAGTACCTGTTAGTAATTTTATAAAATTTCTAGAAACTTCACTAAGGAGAACGCCCATTAGTGGGTCCCTTTCGATCGAGTTTAGTGGGGTAACTATATTTATAAATTCGAATCATATTTTAGGGGAATCTGTCGGAAACATTTACGCAATTTAGTTGTGGGGCTAATATTTCATTAATTATGTTATTAATTGTATTTTTTTCTTCTTATTTTTAAGGAACTTTTATGCCTTGGCACATGTCAGTTCCATATTAATTGTATTGACACAGATTATAAAGACTTATTTATGACTTTGACTATAAGGTAGCATTTACTAATCTTGTTTTGAGATTATTGTGCTCGTATTTTGACAAATATTATTTTACAATGTTAAGTAAAAAGCCTACTCGTTTGATAGGTCTTGCTTGCGTAATAATATTTAAATACGATTTTTCTTAATACCCAAAAACATAAATAGCATACTTCGTAAATGTTTTGACGTTGTCAAACATTTACCTAAAAATAGTTAATTCCTATTGAATTTTCTACGTAACCCCACATTGGATTAAAAAATATTTATATGTATTGAAGTTACGCAAATAGTGCTACATATTATGAAAATTTTAATAGTTTACGAAATATTCGCAACGGGCCTCAGATCCACACTTCTGTGGGATTCCACCAGTCAACCTTTTGTACATCAAATACTTGTGCATTGAAGTTTAAGTAAATGAATAAAAATAAATTTCTCTGACACTTTCTCGCAAGGAACTGCGTATTTTGTTTTTTATATCAATGACGGTCAATAAATAAATGTTGAATGTAACAAGCTTACTACCATAACTATAACTTAACTACATTATGCCTATTAAGTGCAAAATTATACACAACACGACAAGTTCCTTTATCAAGGTTTTTCTCCCTTATCTTTATAACCCACATTCCTAAACCAAACACGGTTACATGAATCTTATTGTCGTAATTTTACGGTGTATTTTTAAATAACAGGTTATTTCTTTGAAGTTATTTTTGTGGTGTTCTAGTTTTATTCTTAGCAGGGTTCGATGTTATGATGTTAATTAGATTCAAAATGGCATCGACTTCTAAATTTAAACAGTCAGTGCCTTCGTATTTGGTCGCAAGGGTTTTATACACAGAGTTTAAAATATATCTGTAGGTATGTATGGAGCTATATGTATGTAGTTGTGATTTTGTATGTAGCTCTTATACGAGTAAATATACAAATAAGTAAAATATATCGTTTAAGTTGCATATTTCACACCTTTCATAGCACCTCTGTAACCCAATGGTGGTAGAGAATATCGCACATTAATAAAAGAAACTAAAATATTAATGTCACTGTACACTGTAGGTTTTTATTATCGGATAATTTAATTTACCAATTGGTATGACGATATTTTATAAATGTACTATCAAAATATTACCGACCGTGTAGTCGGGTTATAACTTAGTAATCATTCGATTTGTTATGTTTCAAAGACTCGGGTATCATCGCGGCTATCCCATAAGTACTAAGTATTTTTTAAAGTTTTCAAGAACCCTAAAATATTCAAACAGCCCCAAGTAAAACAAAGTTACAATAAAAAAAAAACTGTTTTTTATGTCATTTAAAAGCTTGTCGCGAGATTTGTAATTTGAAATTATTATATTTCTAATTAAAATTGGGACGAAAATCTCGCTGCAAGCTATTAAATCACATAAAACCATCAACATATAATAGTAATATATAATATAATAGTAATATAATAGTAATATAATGTTTATTTCCTTCATTTTAGTACATTTTAATAAAAGCTGGTTTTTAAAAAGGTTTTTTTACGTTTAATTTATTTACTCCTTTTTAGTGTTTTTAGTTGCAGAAACTTCTTACCCCGTTCGCCGTTGAGGAGTTCCACAGTGTGTTTACGGCTGCAGCATCATATCAAGGTCATCAGATTATTGTATTGTCATCGATATTATAGACATGTGTAAAATTTCAAGGCAGTAGCACAAGTGGAAGTGGGTTAAAATTGACTTGCAAGATTTGACCTGAACAAACAAACTAACAAACATGTCAAGTTGAATAAAAGCTTGTAATAAGTCCAACATTATGCTGTCATTATCGATTTTATAATCGAACTAAAATTATCTTAACATAGAAACTGGATTCGTATAACTTTTCCATTTTTCTGATATCGGCCCATCTTTCTGAACTGGCCATCGGCCAAGTCTTAAGCATTGTTGTGTACGTACTTTATCTTTGTGTAGCTGGCACCAATATTCTTAAATAGGCAAACTGGCAAACCTCATTTCTGTGGTTCCGTATGGGAAATCTTATAAATCTCTTCAATCAGGTCTCAACTTTGTTTTCATATTAAAGCTCTGTTCAAACTGGTGCGTATGCGTGTCAAGAGGCGCGATACGAATTCGTTCCATGATTTTGATGACGAATCTTTGCAAACTGACGCGTATTTCCACTTAACTTAAACACTCTAAATAGGAATTTGTATACATGCAATTTTTCTTCGAAGTATAGTAATTATTTTTATTAGGTGCAAAACGTACTAACGGGAATTCAGTCAATTTTCCTGTCAAGTTGTTTTTTTTTTGTAATTGGGATTATTTAAATCATAGCCTCTATTCATATTAATAACTGTGTTTATAAATAATTATACCGATAACAGCATTTTGTAGCGTTCCGTAAAAAGAAACTCAGTTGTCCCGTTCGTTTCACACAACTTAGTTTGAAAGAATCGATTCGCAAGAACGAATTCGCATCCCGCTTCCCGCCACACAGTAGCACGCACCAGTTTGAAATAATCTATAATTACGTATTCTTCAATTACTCTCACATTCTTATAGAAATGTGAGATCATTCATTGTCATCAGTCATCTACGGTCTTTAAGAAATACTTTTATATTAGATTTTAGAACCAGATCGATAATAGACATAACTATTTATTATTAATAAATAAGTAGTGATTATCACTAGAAGTTTCATAAAATCTGTAATTTCTCTTAATGTCCTGACAACTTTACTATTTGATCAACATGACTGGAGAAATTCATTCACAATAAAGAATTCTGTTACAATTCATCGAACATACGGAATCTGTTTCGAATTACCAGTGCACAAACAATTATACAGTCGAGCACACCCAAAGCTATCTAAAGCCATTCCAATCTAGACCTTCTTAACACATCATTAAGTTGTTTGGACATAGATTGACCTGTTGCCCACCTACAGATAGTCTCCATTATTGGAAGCTTGTCGGTGCAATAGCCATTTAACAAAGGAGCAGATGTTCCGGAGTTCGGGATCCGCTGGCAATTACTGAACAGTATCCGAGCTTACATTCCAGCTGGATTGGAGCCACAGTGGTACAATCTATTTGCATACTGATCGTAGTTCAATTAAAACAAGATTACGTGATGGAATGCAGGCATTTCATAGCAAATTCTATAAGGTTCAGTTTTTCAGTTTTTTGCCTACGCTTTTGATCTGCATCAGTTTCATGAAACACAGATTAAAATAATCCGTCTTAAAGCAAGACAGGCAAATGATCATATGTCTCGTCCAACACATGTATGTACGAATATGCAAGTCTGCTCCGTACGTACGCGTCGCGTTTTGCGTTGCAGTTTTCGTGCAGTTCGGAATACGTGTCGACAGTCGGCCATAAAATGGAAAACCTAATTATACCTAATCTGGCCATAAATTCTGTTACAAAGAAACACATTTGTCATTTTGTAAAATTAAATATAATGTAAAAGAAATTAGTGTGAATACATTAATTAATAACTAAGTAAAAGATTTAAAAATATTTTTATTCAGAATGACCACCGTTGACCTTTACGCAGGCCTGTAGTCGCTCAGGCCACGCGTCTATAGCTTTACGCATCGTCTCGGGGAACTTAGCCATTGCTTCCTCCAACGATTTCTTAAGCGATTCAATGTTGTTGTGTATTTTAGGCCATCTCTTCCAACACTGACCACAATTTGTAGTCCAGAAACAATTCTCACCTCAATAGGTCCGGGCTTGACGAAGGCCAGTCTTTAGCCTTAATGTACATTAGCCTCCGGCCAGGCTCGTGTAGTTCGTGCCTTGTGATCAGGTGCAGAGTCTTACTGGTAACTCCAATGTGTGTTTTGAAAAAGTGTGTTGTTGAGAGGCTTCACAACGTCGTCTAAGACAGTATCTTGATACACCTTGGCTGAAATATTCACACCTTTCTTACAAAAATGAAGCTTTGTCACTCGCAGTAGGTCACTTGTCACTTATATTAGGACACCCCCCACCAGACCATCACAGAAGCAGGGTGGTGCCCCCGCTGCACCTTTTCATTTAATTTAGAGGCTTCCTTGTAGCTATGGGTATACACACGATAATTTTGTTTGTTGAAATGTTCCTCGATTGTAAACATTTTCTCGTCTGATTGATGTTTTGACGTTTGACTCTCCACTCTCTTCGCCTTTAGGGATTGATTTTGGATACGTCCTGTATGTCCTGCATATGTCGGTATGCACATAGGTTTAGATCTTATTTTATTTTTTAGAAGTTCTAGCGGGCATCTTCATTTCACGGGATAAAATTTTTTGCCTTTTTTATGGGATTTCGGCCAATTCTGTCACTTGCAGCATTCACAATCTATGCTGTCCTGACAGAACGTTGCCGGCCTGATCTTTTGTGGTCTTCTATAGACGAGGTTTCAATGTATCTTTCGATAGTACGATACACAAACATACGGCTGATACCAAACCGTTGCAGCGTTTTTAATATCACAGGTGTTTCCAATCCCATTTTATGCAAGGCCATCACAGCAATTCTATTTTCTTTAGGTCCTTATTCCATTTTAAATTGTTATAATTATCGAAAAAATAATAACCAAAACGGAAAAGTCTTAAAGTTCTGAACTAAAACGTTCCAAATATAAATTCATAAAAAAAATCATCATTTTTTCAATTGTAACTGAATTGTTTAACAGAGTTATGGCCAGACTAGTTATAGATACGGAGAGTTTAATCTCTTAAAATATGATACTGTATAACCCCTAAGCCCTATTGTCTAATGTGTCCATGGGCGGCTGTACCCACTTACCATCACATGCCGCTTCTGATTACATTCCTATCATTGTCCGTATTGGCCTCTATTGGTTAGACTGAAAACCAGTGCTGCGGTTTGTCCGCAGCTAATGCTGAGTTGGAGACCATTTCCGGCATCGCAATTCACATCCGAACTCTCGAATGAGTCTCTTTATTGTTTCTTACTTTTTATGTTTAAATCTCTTATGTGTAAATTGTCTACTTTTGTGTAAAGTGATCAAGTGTGGCTTAAATTATCATTTTGCAACATGCGTAGGTATACAATTAAGAGTTTATCTATTAATTTTTTGTTGTTCATTTAATTATTTCTCGAACAAACTAACAAATTAACAAACACTATATGTATTTACTCAAGAATTCAGTTACATTGTGGATAATTGTCGTTAATTAAACTACATTGGATCCTCAACATGAGTATTCACGGACTTCGTATTAAAACCACGCGAAGTGTGTCACTGTACTGTAAGGCTTAATCAATATTGACAAGAAATGACCTACGATAAGGGCTGCCTTTTTAGGGTATAATAAGTAAAAGCGCAGATTATGATTTTTTATGAAAACAAAATGATAGCGAGCAGACGGGCGGGCCACTTGGTGGCGAGTGGATACTACCGTCTATGTTTGACATTGCCTATCCTTCCCGACCCTTCTTCCAAAGATAAGTTACTCCTAAATCTTCAAGAAGTTCCTGCGACAGACATGGCCTATCCACTGCCACTTTACCGTGCTTTAAACTATGTTGGTTAAAATAAGATACATTATATACATCTGTATACCCGATATCCGGCGTTTTAAGCCCATACATCTGTGCTTAGATGTATGGGCCATACATACATCATGCACAAGATAATGTGCTTGAGGATGTCCATTTATTTATTTAAAAAACTTTATTGCACTTAATCGTACAAACACGAGTTTAATGCTTGGAGGCATCCACTACCAGCCAACCTTTGGGTAGAACAGAAAGTCCCATGTCCAGCAGTTGATAGTGAAATAGCTGGTTGCATTGCATTACATACAAATATGTCTCCTGTTTCTTATTATATGTTGTAGCCTGTTTTTTAATGACATAACTCCTCTCGGTTTTTCTAAGGTTAACTGGATGAATATTCTAGGAATAAGTCCGTCCGTATTTTTACTTATGGTATGATTGTAATGTCTTATTGTAAATAACGATGTCTTTTTAAAAGTAGGCCACGCGCACCTAGGTATAGTGCCAACGCTTGTCGTTCTGAACTCATGTTGGCATGTTGGCAGGTGGACAGTCTGATAAACTACTACCATTTAAAAAACAAAACTCAATATACCGCTATTTGTTATTGTTATCTATTTTCTCCTTATCAGCCAATTCAGGGGAAAGAGATCGTTTTGGTGATAAGGACGCCTGTTGTATTTTTCCTGTTACTTATTTAAATTATCTTTTTGCAACATGTGTTGGTGTACAACAAAGAGTTTATCTATCTATCTTTAAAAGCAAAAATATGCACTTGTTCAACATATGACAGTTTCTGTCTAGGACAGAATATTCATAAAGCCACGGGAGTAGAAAATCTGAATGTAGAAAATATCAGGTCATGCCCAGTCCTGTGTATAAAGATAATCTATATTACTACACAGCTTTGCTGGAAACCTTAACAATAAGCCATGTTGTTATGATTCAATTTGCTAATAGAAGCAATGAGCGCAGGCGTAGTGTGCACTTTGAGTACAACGTCTTAATTGCTTTTAGCTAATTCACACTCAGCTATATGTATAACACGTCATTTGTGTATGTTCTCGGTTTTCCAACTACATGTCTAATATTCACTTTGTGTAAAGTACGTTACGATATATATGACACATCATGAATGTCTCAAGGGGAAGCTTTGGGAACATCACCTCCGAAATCTACGGAGTTAATGTTATTTTTCACCCATTGTCTTTATATTTATATTATAAGTATTATATTATTATGTGTGGTCTATACATTTAATATTGATTTTATTTAGTATGCATATTTATATATTTTGTTGTATAAGTAGATGAATTAAGGTCTCTGTTTAGTCTGTGTTTTTTACATTTAACTAACGGTCGACTGGTAAAGAATTACTTAAGGCATTAACTCCGCCTCTGCACAGTTTAGTATGAAAAGAGTAAATAAATAAAGGTCTGATTGTGTAGCGCGATCGATTATTTTTAGATTTGTGCATTACATTATTCCTGTTATAGGAGTAAAACTAACGATGCCTCAGGCGACGGTAAATGACAGAGAAGCTAGACGAAACAAAAAGTTTTAGGAAAAAATGTTTAAACAAAAGTTATAGAGCTTTGTAAGCTCTACCCAACGACATATAATTTGTACGTATACAAGTGAAATTTCTTAAACAGAAATTTAACAGAACAGAAACTTAAACCTCAACAGAAACTGTTTCTTAAACAGAAACAGAGTTTGTTATTTTTAAACAGTTTACACCATCATAATTTTCAAACTACTGAACTGATCTGGCTCATCTTCGAATTAAACCGAGTTAGAGACCCAAATTGCAACTTGCAAGTCTGACTAAGATGCGTTCATTTACAGGTTTGACTAAGATGCGTTCACTTGCAGGTTTGGCTAAGATGCTTTCAGTCAAAGATGATTAAAGATTTTAAGATGATAAAAATGTCAGTCAAAATGACTATTGACATTAAATTTCGCTAGTATCAGTATTCTTTTATGCTTATTCTTTTATTCTATGCATTTGAGATTTAGGCATTTTCACACATATTAACATACGGGTATATCTATTGACACGGTTCTTAACGCGGATGTTTACCTTATTTATTTTACTCGACTTTCGACTGGGTTGCACTAACCATAGTCGATTTTTCGTCTGACGCTACTTCAGATAGTGTGACTGTTGTCAGATAGTGTGACGCAACTTTCCGGACTATGAAGACCAAATTCGAGTAGTTGATGTAACTGTTCGCAATTCTCTACGTGGACTACCCGCCTTGTTGAGTTAGCTCGTGACCATGGTTGATGCAACCTAATCGAAACGTCGAGTAAAATAAATAAGGTAAATATACGCGTTGAGATTCGTTTAAATACGAGTATATATAATACTTGCGACCCGCCCTCGCTTCGCTTCGATTTATAAGTTTTTTTTTTCAAAATTTCAAAATAATATATAGCCTATATTAGACACGGATAATGTACCTTCCTATTTGTGAAAGAATTTTTGAAATCGGTTCAGTAGTTCCAGAGATTACCCCCAACATACCTACAAACACACAATTTTACCTCTTTATATATTAGTAGATACATTCTTTTATGCTGGTTCCCTTTATATACTGTAACAAATGTTGAATTAAGAGATATGTTTTTCTTACTATGGGGAGTATTTTTTTCAAATTTGGCACGATTTATGGGCAGTAGCAATTTGGGTGCTACATAATTAAATTTGATAAAAAAAAAACAGACACCCATATTAATTTTAGACCATTCAGGCATTGTCGGCAATAAGATTTCTGACGAACTAGCAAGGGACGTTAAATTAGTAGATTAAATCAGAGCCTTTCTGCGGCATATCAATGAACACGCCAGTAAGCACGCTGAAATTCTAATAAAGAGATACATTCAGAAAATATGTAATAAATAACGCCACACTTAATGGCTCACACTACGATTTCCTGTGTTGTGGGTCCAGACACACACATAGACACAAATACACACTCAAACGCGAACAAACATTTACATCCATGAGTACATGAACGATACATGAGTATCCGACCGGGAATCGAACCCAGGAACAGGCAGGGTCACTACCAACTGCGCTTATCGGTCGCCGCTCTAAGATTTATATTGGCATATTTACAGTTTAGTCATACATATTTGCATATTCATACATAGTCAATACATACATAGTCAATAGTTGCATAGTCATACATATTGCAATGCATATTGCATTTGCATTGCATATTGTAGTCATACATATTTGCAAGAGCGATATACTTATGTGCCGTCACTAGGAAGACTTACATAGAACAGTAAGGAAGTTAGAACTACAAGCTGAACAAATACATGTTCAATTCCAATTTCCCAACACTTTTTCGAAATCAATTCCTAAATCTCCAAAGGTTAGGCGGGTGCATTCGGGAATTTGTAGAAAGGGTTGGGAAAATTGGGAAGGAATTGGATAGAATGGGATGGCAATGGACTCTGGCATATCTCACTCACTACCTTAACGCGTACGTGTACGTACATTAGGCTAATAGGATAAAGTTTGAAGGTAGTCTTCTGCGGATGTCTATAAGCGACAGTATCCACTTACCACCAGATGGACTGTCTGGTCGCCTGCCACCATATTTCCATATCAGGCTTTGAAGAATCAATATGCAATGTTTTTAATCATTTAGGGATTGCATTGAGACTCGTTGGTGCCAAACGTGATTCAACAATATTCAACAATGATATTATTATACAATTGTATTTGTAGGTCTAAGGGCTGCCTTACGTCACTATACCTACCGCCTACATCGAGGCCCCGAACGATCTGTCACATCCGTCATATCTGCGATATTTGAGCACACTGCGTACAAACCACTTGTTGCCCACTTGAAGTTGGCAATTTATAATGAATTAAGGCCGATGTCGCGGCTCAGAGTCGTTGCTTTATTAAAACTTCGTTGCTGCGAATTTAAACTATGATTCACGGCTATGAGTTTGTAAAATTAAATCGTTCCGTGAACTAGTTGCTTAATGTAAATCCGAAACAGTAGATATAATTTGTGTTGACCTGCAAAAAAGTTTCTCTCTTCTATCAGCCAATAAGTGTTCCAGTTCTGCTGGCAGGGAGGGGCGTGTATCATAAGCAGAATTTACTATTCAACTAATACTTATCCACTTTAAACGCGCGCTAGCGTGGGCGAAATCACGTGTGATCAATAGTGTTAGTGAAGTGCTCCTCACATTTTCCAATCGATTAAAATCGATTTTTATATAGATACCTACATTGATTTTGAAACTTGATAAACATTAAGTTCATACAAATTTAATAAACGCATACGAGTATGAACCTTTTGTATCTTCCCGTATCACAAATCAGTAATACAAATCCGTATCAGGCCACGCTGAACGTTTCCGGAATGAATAGGAACAAAATACAATGAATGGCAAAAATCAATTTATTGTTTTTTTTCAAAATATTCTCCGTGAGCGTCAATACACTTTTTCATACGAATAAACCAATTTCCATAACATTTATTCCACTCCTCCGTGGTGACCTCGGAAACATGTTTTTCATACTCTTCGACAGCTTCTTCTGGCGATAAAAATCATTACCGCGTATAAAGTTCTTAATTTTTGGAAACAGGAAGAAGTCACAATGTGCCAATTCGGGACTGTATGGAGGAGTTCTACTCATGAGTTTTTCTCACGTTTTTCGCCTTCAAAAAGTCGTTTGTCTGTTTGGCTGTGTGAGAGCTGGCATTGTCATAATGCAAGATTATGCGGTGTTAACGGTTCGTCAATAACTTCCGGGAATCAAATGGTCGTATACCAATCAACATTCACGGTACGATGGTTCTCCAAGGCAACAGTAGCCACGTGTTTTTCTTGTGTTTTTCTAACACAAGAAGCAATCATCTGCTTCGCGGCACTTTGCACACGCGCCACTTTGGTGGGGTTCGGCTCATCTTGAAAGACCCAAATGATCGATTTCCGCTTTGTTTCGGGGTCGTAGCTGTAAATCCATGTTTCGTCACCTGTTACTATGTTCCACACCAAATTTGACGCCCCTTCGTTTAATCTGGAAGCATAGCATTGCACCAAGTGACGCGTTCCGTTTTTTTGAGTCTCAGTCAAATTCTGTGGGATCCACAGCGAGCACAGCTTTCTCATAGCCAAATATTTGTGTAAGATTGATTGTATCTGCCTATGGATGCCCGAATATCATGGTAGGCCACATGCCCGCCTGTTTCGATGTTGACATCGATGTTTTTGTTATTAACAGCGGTGAACGGTCGCCCTTCACGAAATTAGTCACTGAGATTGATACGACCGCGCTTGATTTCTGCAAACCAGCTATAAATTGTCGTCTTGCTTAGTGCTTCATTGCCAAAGGCAGTTTGAAGCCGAGCGGGGCTCTGCTGAGCTGTCAAATTACACTTAAAATCGTAGAAAATCATACAGCGAAAATTTTCACGAGTTAAATCCATCGTAATACAAACACCCAATTTTTAAAATTACGCCACAATGAAAAAAACAATTGACTGTTAGATGAAACAATCTTTAATGAACAGCCAAAGAATTCCATTTTCAAATATTATAATTACTTTTTAAATATTGTTTATGTCAGTGGCCAATTCCGGAAATTTTCAGTGACCTATATAACAAACAAATAAATATTCTTTAATAGGAAATTGTGTTCGATCCAATCTCAAGTGGATCCAAATCGAAAAATTCTTGGGGATTTTGTTCGCAGTAGGGATTTAAATGTACGATCTCTGACGTATTCCTATCAAAATTCGTACTAGTTTTGATTTCTAAATCAATAGATCCTCATTGTTTAATAGATACAAAATTGAAGTAATAATTAACAATACTAAGCAAATTACTAAGCAGTAATTGTTATTGCTTAGTATATTGTTATGTGTCACCAGTAATTCTTTAATGGTCGCAAAATTTCTTGATTCTACTCCATTAGTAACGTGGCCATATTATTATGTATGTCGTATTAGTTCGTATGTTGATATAGTTCCTACCCATGGGGACAGATTATATAGTATGGTATGCAGTAATCAGCATTGGGTCTGGATGGTAGATTATGGCTCGAAAACCCCTTTTGGGGTATCTCCCCTACAAATACGCTGATATCGATGATACAGCTCGACCTACCGAACAAAAACTAGTTAAAACAGCCTAAATAAGATTGCATAATTGTAGAATTAACCGCTTACAAATAACAACAGTTTTGACTATTCCTAAAAATAAGTTTCAGAAACAAATATGTCTGGTATAAATGTATATATTAGTCTATATACCTACATTACAAGCTGTTCTAGTTGGTTGGCAAATTTCGTAAATTACATTTTACCGAGTGATCTCTGCCGGCTACAGAACAACATCACCCCATCTTTATCTTTTCTCATGGGTGTCGCAGAATGTGACTAAGGTATAACAAATTGGCTACCACAAGTCCTGAGGAATTACACCTCCTCAAAGAGAGTGGACTGGCCAACCCGCTTGGCCAGTGTGCTATTTTAAGGCTATACATCCCTCGTCCACAGAATGATGTGCATGACGAGACCCACACCCAACAGTGGATACTAAAAGAGCTGGTTGCGGTAAATTTTGCAAATCATGAGTGAATTTAAATGATTAAAGTGAAACTTCCATTGATGTGATATCTATACTTTTGTTTGTATCTATATTTATTACTTTGCTTAGTACTTATATTTCGTTTGTTTGATTAGATTTTAGACTTTAAAATTTGCCTCTAATATGTAATATTTCCCTTCCATTTAATAAACAATTCAATTAAGAGCAAACAAAATCATACGGATACAAATTAAGTCCGACCCTAAAATACATTGTTCCTTATCAAAGACATTTTAAAGCCCAAAAATCAAAGTCCTTCCGTCATGCGATTGCGTGCACAACTTTACTCATACAGCCTTTCATCGTTTCAGTAAACGAAGCTTGTGTAATTAAAAAAGTTTAGTAATTTATTTGTTGCGTTAAATTGATCATATTACAGGTATTGTACTGTGACGTTTTTCATATTCTTTTGAACTCTAGAATATTATCCCTATTAATCAAACCTCATGCAGATGTCTTAAAACGCCACGCAGCTGGTTGGCGTCCACTCTTTTAATGGTGGTGTTGTTCTTTAGAGCTTGTGGTAGCGGGTTTGTTATCCATTAGTCACCTTTCAGGATACCCAGGGGACGAGATGGGGCCATTCAATAGCTGGTGGACAGCACGCGGCTACAATTAATCATGCAATCATTAGATGATTTTATAATAAAACTATGTTGTCAATATTAGCCTATAAAGTCCCTATGTAGGGTATAGGAATCCAAATATAGTCTCAAGGAGATTTAAAGGTCTGTAAGGGAGATTTGGGGTCAGCGCACACTGTCGTAGTTGAAAGTTTGCCTAAAATATCCTATCTGCCTAAAGATTTTATGTTTTTAATGTAGGGTATATTTGTTTTATTTACTACTTTAACATAAACTGTACCGTTTTATTCTCACTAGACAAACAGAATGTTATGTACAGACAAACCTTACTGGCTTCAGTTGATTCTAGATCATATTATGTAATATTAATAATAATTCTTTATTTGTTTCATTTAATGTAATGTTTTATTTAAGCAAAAATAAATAAAAAATAATCTTGCGGAGCGATTTAGAGCGGCAGGCGGCATATGGCGGGCGGCGCGGCGTGTCGCGTCGCCTATAAATTTGCTATAGAATGCGCGCAGCCGTCTGTCTATTTCAATAATTATGTTCAACTTTTTGTTCAATCGGTTGAACATTTTGAACGATTTTTTTTTCAGATATTTCAACTTTTCAGTCATTCAGGACTAGTTGAACAGTAGTTGAACAATGTAGGTTCAATGGTTTATTAGAAAAATCTACATAAAATAAAAATTAATAAAAAAGTTAACATAAAAGTAACGTTCCATTTTGATTTGTAAAAAAAAAATTACTCTGCGTTATGGAAAATAACATTTTCCTTCCAAACTATTCGTTAAACTACTCTTGAATAATTGATAAGTTTAAACATCTGGAAAAAATCATCGAAAACCACTCAGAGACCGCGGCAGACCGCGTCATCTATTTTCATATGTTCAACTTTGTATATGTTTCAAGAATAGATGACGCGGCAGCTCTGCATCGTGCATAGGCTCTTAGGGTCGTTGACGTCCTATACTCGTAGTGTGCTCTGCGAACAAGAAGTCGCACTTCGCCGTCACTCCGACAGTTTGCGCTGTCGGACCGTTAAAGGAGTTGTTAAAACGCAGTGCTAGCTATTGCAAGTTAGCAAGTTCACTGTTTTTGGGGTTGTGGCTGGCTTGTGGGGCCAATAATTTTATCTACAATTCTCATTGTCCCCACCAACCCCCAAACTCTGTATCAAACCCTGTATTCTTAGTTGCTATCGAGTCCCTGCCCAGAATATGTTATCAATGTCTCATGTTCTTTATATTAAACTATCTGTTCCCGCGACTTCGTACGTGTGGAATTTTAGTTTTTAAACTCTAAATTGGGATATCTTTTCTTCCCGTGAGCCGATTTCGATGAAGCACAGCCTATTCGAAGCGCCAAATTAAGCTTAATTAACCTATGAAATCCTATGAATATCCGTTTAGTAGTTTTGGAGATTAGCGTGTTCGAACAGACAAACAGACAGACAGACAAAAAATTTCAAAATCATCTATTTGTATTCTGATATTCTTCCTTCATCGCCCCCAATCAGTTTTTGGTAAATATATTCAATGTACAGACACGGTAATTCTACATTTTTATTATATGTATATAGATACAATTACTATTTCAAGAAATATTTCATATACAGTCACGGCTTTATTACGATTTTATTATATATGTAAGCACACCGATGTAGTTTGCACGAGCAATCGGCGTTTACCCTATGTTACACACACAGTGGAAAATTACAAGAATTCAGTGTGTAATATTTACACTGCCCCATTAAAATGCTCGCGAGCGCCCTCTGTTCAGTTTAGTGGGCTTCCCTGTGCGTCCAGGGCTGTTAAAAATTCAAGTTACGACATAATCTCTATTACGTTTACGTATAATGTCGTGAAATGTAATTGTTAATTTCGTTATAGCATTTTCAATTGACCTGAAGTTGCGTGTCATTTTCAATTTGTATTATTGTGTGAATTGCTACACGGTATTCTGAGTTACTCAGAGTTACGAGTATAGTGGTACAAGTATGTATTCTCGATTCTCATTCGTAAGTTCAAACTGGCCCGTATCACTTAACAACCAAGCGGGGCTCGGCCCAATCGGACCACGATTACAAAAAAATGAAGGTCAAAGGTCATATAACTTGGTCATATTATACGAGTAACTATAAAACGCGCTTAAACTCTGGCAACTTTCAAAAGACTCTTCAAAGAACACAATCTCGCAGCTTAACAGTTCTCTTATTACCTACATATTTTTCTTTATCTTTTCTAGTTCGTTAGTTTCGTTAGTTATGTAAGGTAAACGTACCCATCATCGACAGCATCCCTGTAATCGTCATTTCGCTTAAACTCGTAAGTTAAATTAGCAAAACATATTTTCCATTGTATTCGTGATAATATTTATTTTCTCGGTTCTAGGTAGTTAGAAACTATTTAACCAGTTAAAATAACTTTCAAGTACCAATTTAATGACGATTTTTTTTTTTTGAAGTTGTGACTCCCAGAACTCGAGAATTTTACGAGAGAGAGAGAGAGACAAATATTGGAGCAAACACATGTTAGTGTGGAGAACGCGTACCGCCTTTTTTACATTTTTGCGTCTATAATGTCTGTTATTATTTTTGTTTTGTTTTTGGTGTGCAATAAATAGTTTTATCTATCTATCTATCTTAACATTGAACATCTCCAGACCAATAGACCGATGACGTGAAAAGTATGGCGATTGTCGGCTGGATTAGAAAAGGTACACGATCGTTGTAGCACACCTTAGAAAAAATCTATATCAAACAATATCTAATGATGTTGATGATTCTAAATGATGTCCCTCGGGGTTTGCACAAGGATTAATACTTGCAGTTATTTATACTGATAGGTTGATTATAAGGCAGAGTAGGTAGGTCTATAGTATATAATAATCCATAGGTTTATAGTATTTTAATACAATTAAGGACCTCAGCCTCATCTGACTAATAATCTCTTACGTTCTTACCGAGACACGACGCCTATTCGGCACCGCAGTTTAGATAAAAGTAGAAATAGTATTTTTTATAGAAATGAGAGACAAGCAAATAGTTTACTTGGTGGTAGTTGGTGGTGGTAAGTGTGAACTGTCTGCTTACTGTCTGATGTTCAATTTTTATTGTATAGGGCACTCCGGTTCATGGATAGGCGCCATATATGACAACATCAGTCAAAAATTACCAATATTGGCATGCCCCCGAATGCGCCGGGTACCTTCACAGACTTAAGACTTAAGGTTTGGGAAGGATGTGGAATTGGGAGTATAACAAAACGAAAAACTGACGAGGTTTAGGACGTTTATCTTATATGTCTATGTATTTATCCATTTATTTTTCGTGGGACCGCTTGCTCGTCCGCCCACTAATCTATAAAAAAAAATGTATCCATATATGTATGTATGGATGTATTTATATAAAGACAATAATGTCTATTATATAATGAATATAAAAATATAAAGAAATATTTCCATATTGCAACATCTACCTATATTCGTCTACAGACTTCTCCTCTCCTTTGTATTATCTGACTGGTCCTGACTGACTGATCTGTCTGACTGGTATTAAAATTTCTAAACTATGCCATACCATATTATCAGCCTGTGTCTCCATGGCTTGATATAGGCTTCTCCCAAGGATGGTCTTCAGCTTTTCTCATCCAGCCACTACCGGCGACTTTCTTCAAGTCACCAGTCCACGTGGCCGGAGGTCGTCCCACGCTACGTTTCCCGGTACGTGGTCTCCATTCTTGGACTAGCTTGCTGTTAGATTGCTAGATTTCAAATACCAGAGACCGGTGACAGACAGTAGCATCACCGGTGCGTTAGCACTGCCCTAGCACTGCGATCCACCGACCCGCCCGCACAGCGCGGTGATCGGGACTCGAAAATTTCTAAATAAGACCCTGTATGTATTATTATTTACATAACAAATGTCAATAATATATAAATTAATACAATTGAATTAATAAATTTGAATACTTAATAGAACCACTTATGTTCAACCACGATAACAAAAGTTTAAAATCTTATTATACTCAATAGATTTGAACGGTATCCAAAACTATATAATTTTATTACTAATTTAATATTTTTTTTATAACAATTAAGTACTGTTAATTCATGCTGTACCGTACTAAAATACACTATAAAATAATAAACTCTTAAAAACAATGACAAACTTGAACGATAATAATATCTATATGTTTGGAAAACATCGCATATTTTTTAGATTCTCGAATACTACCAATTACATAATGCCGATAGGCCATCTTCGTATTTCGAAGAAACACGCAGAGATGATGATTAAAAAAGATACAGACATCCAAACACACTGTCAGAATTCGTTACATTACGTTGCAACCATTCTATTTTAATAGAATGGTTATATACATAACTCTCAGCGTTCGGCCATGTTCGGAAATACGAAGATGGCCGATCGGTATTATTTAATAACCGTAGCTCGTAGCACTTTTCGTAGCATATTCGTACAAGCAAAAGTAGTTTATAATTCAATGAAACTATTGAGTTAAAAAATAAGAATCTAATAGATACCTCAACTATAAATATTACTTTCACTATAAATAAATAGATAGATAGATATATTTTATTGTATACCAAAAACATACAGAAAAATGCAAAGTACAATTAATTAAAAGTACTACCGGCAGCCTTATCGCTAAAGCGATTTCTTTCAGGCAACCTTTGGGTGGTGAAGAGAAGAGGTAGACTAAATATACGAAATATAATTACATTCATAGATACATATATATAAACATATATATATATATATATATATATATATATATATACATACATACAGAAAGATAAAGGAAAATAATTTGGGCGTAAACTCTTAATATGCGAGGTAGTGTTTTTTTACGAGTCTTTTAAAATTAGCCAGAGATTGAGCGCGCTTCATAGTTAAAGGTAATGCATTCCATAAACGAACCGCTTAGATAATATTACTTGTAATGTATATATTTATATTAATTATTATTTGTAGTGTATACTATTTATACACAATTTACATGTTAATGTATGTATAAATAATATGAATATAAAGACAAACTTTTTGTTTCATAGAAAACGTGGCCATTAGTGTATGAATGTCAGTCTGTTTATTCGCATTCGTCTCGGGAACTACTGAGCTGATTTCTATTGCTACTTTCACTGTTATAACTTGAGTTTAAATTCATAAAAATCGACATATCTATTAGTTCTAAAAGTCTGGTAAGTTTTTAACCAAACTATGTGGTGTTTGACCGTCGATTGGTTTATTTTGTATTGGTGACCCTGTTGGGCCTAGTCGCATTCGATTGGTCAAGACAACGTAATAAAGTCAACAATATCTAGATTGAATCCTAAGCCTCTAACTAATAGATAATAATTATAGACAAAATACATCATTCATAATGTTACTCCCTTTCCCTTTTTATAATAATCTGAAATTTTGACTGAAAAGTTCAAAGACATTCATTTACTTAACGTAAAGTTCATTTACTTTTCAATCTTACATAACGATTTCCCGGTACTGAGCAATTAAAATGAATCTCGGTCAAAGACAGGATATATTGCTAGTGCAAATATACATTTCTTGCCAAGTTGCTTAAACTTATTATCTCCTTCCTTCCCCAACCATTCACTTTTGTTCATTGAGGTTATAGATATACGTATATCTATTATAGAGCCTAAACAATACCATTCTTGTTGAATATAGAACAATAATTGACTCAAAGCCTTGACTATTACCGTTTAGAGGAAACATCTCTAAATTGTGTAGAACAAAACATCATGAATATTGAAAATGGTAATACAAAGTTCTATAGTATTGTTTCAGTTCATACAGAACGCTCAGGTCATGCATCACGAAGGTAGACCGCTCACGTAATAACTGTATTGAACCGATAATGGTGTTCGTTCGTGTATACAAAAATGTAGTGACAATTTCTTGAACAGAGTCAAAGATGACGAGACGGTAGCGTGACGTCACACGACCGGCACTCTGCGGCTGCGGCTATCGATCGGATAAACTCGTCACATCTCGCTCGCACCCGGGATTTAATCTGCGGCCGTCCCTCTCGCTCTTACAGCACAGCTGCCTAACTGAAAAGCTGCGTTCCAAAATACGCTACTAATATTTATTTTAACGCAGCCGCCCGGGTTTGAACACGTGGTGTCGGGGTGAGGACGCGGACTGGGTTTTTGAACGGGAACTCTGCGTATAGAGGGCCACCCATCTTAGCATGTACGAATAGTTTAGCTTTTCAAAACGAATAATATATGAATAAAATAATAATACTCAAGATAATAATAAGATAATGATATAATGTGAGTTTCACAGTAAAGATGCAATTCTTATTGAAATTATTTTAAGAATTAGCAGTTCATATTCAACAAAATGGTTATTTTACTATTTTTGAACTATGCAAATTAAATTGAATGATTTAATTAGCAATTTTGAACTCGGGCTACGAGTTAAATAGGTTACCTACCTAAATTATTATGAGCTGCAGCTGTTTCATCCAATTGAGTCTACGCCGTAGCTTGTAGAGCTTCGTAGCAATACAATTCGTAGCAAATTGAATGAAATCTAATGCAATCATTTGTGTGATTTTTAATTTGGTAATGTATATTATTAGATTCAAATCCCAGTCAATACACTGAGTCTCCTAAGCTATAGGAAAAGCCGCGCTTGCCTGGTCAATTCAATAAGGATTTATTAATTATCATTAACCTGGGGATGAAAGAAAAGATCGTGAAAAATAATTGCCCGTAATAAATGAACTTAAGGTATGAATAATATCGACCGCATTGGACACGCGTGGTAGATGACCAATGTATTACCTTGTGTTTACAAACGGAGACCAGTGCCCTGCAATGGGACGTCATAGGGATTATTGTCGAATTTTTCACTGTTTATGTTTAATTTTTACGATGTAGTTTTAAATACGAGTATACACATTAGCCGACTCTTATATACAAAATTTAGGATTTTTGGAGTTTTTTACGCATGTTTATCTATTAAATGGATTTTAAACGAGTATGTTTACCTTTTCTATTTTACTCGCTATTTTGGTTGGGTTACAACAAGCATGGTTACGAACTCTCGACGTGAACTGTCCGCATGTCAACTCAGTTATGGCTATATTGCTTATATCGGAAATATTCGCTGTACAAAAATATATAAAAGCCATGAGCAACATATTTTTATATAAAATTTAATATGTTTAACCACGACAATAAAACTTTTATATCTTTTAAGTTTTCACAGTTTTCACGTTTTCACTAGTTTTCCAGGTCGATGACATTACTATGTCCATATGAGTTCGCCCCCGCTGACCTTAAAGCGCGCGATCGCATTGGTAATATTGTACAAACTGCTTCAACGACATGTAGAAAGAGACAACTGCGTACCTAATATCTTAATTGGAGGCTTGAACTATGGACTGTGGTCCCACTGCTAGTGGTAAGCGATAAACGAGTCACAGAACTATTAGACTAGTGAGTGAGAGTATGAGACCTGTACCATAAAGAGGAACAGTATAATCTGATACAATTCCTATACTAATGTAGAACGACTATAGAAAGGAATTATCGCGCGATTGGCTGATACAATGTCTATCTATGTACATGTTGAATGTTATCGGCCATCGCTTGACCGTGACATTACCTGTTACTGAAATATCAATACTGTTATTGAAATTATAACATTGTTATTTTATGGCTTACTTAACAACCAAAGAAGAAACAAACTCATAGTAAACAAACTTTTTTACAATTATTCTAAATTCATTAATTAAATATAGTTTGAAAATATCTAAACTCTACAGTTATAGCTATCAATATCATCATATCATAGTAATATCACTAAAGGTCTATCTACACACATTCTTACCGTGTCAGGAACTTGTCAGATCCGAGGTCCGATGGTGTTTTGTCAGGAACGCAAAAAAAATTCGATGGGTACATTTGTATGAATAGAAAATATATGTGTACATTTTGTATATTAAATTGCGTAGCATTGAATTCAAATATCAAAATAATTTTTCCAACTACATATTTTTAGTGATACTGATAACCAGTGATAACCTATTATTTTCTTTTTTAATTAGCCGCCCCTTTCCAGTCTCAAATTTCATTTGCTAGATTCTACATAATGAAATGAAGTTTACTTGCATAGAACATATGTAGCCATGTATGATATATGTATGTCATGTATGTATGTTAGGCGTGCCTACCCCATAAGAAACTGCATTCAATTAAAAATCAATTAAATGTGATCCTAACATCAAAATCGGTCACAAGAATTATGAGCCATCCAAAGGCCTAAGATACCACTTTGAGTCAGAAAGATCACCACCAATGAATATCAAACCATCTCGAGGGACATCCACACATTCCTTTTCAGTTTTTCAGACTCACTATATATGAGTCACAAAAACAAAGTGTATTTGCTTCGACTGCGAAATGCAGCTAGCAAGTGGTATGGAATGGTGGTTACCGGTACTACATTTTTTAAAAAATATAACATAAACAACGATGTCACAACTAAGCATGCAGTCTATGTTTTGCTAAATGACGTACAGATATTGAAATACTAGTGACATACTTTTTGGCGATAAATTATTATTATCATTTTATATTTTATTTAAATATAAAAACAATACATTAAAGAATTAACATTAACAATACATACATACATACATTATTCACTATAAATACATAAAGTGGTTCAGGCGACCATATGCTGCAGTTGTATCCACATGACTTTGCATTCATTCATTTTTGTTGCTAGTGATTGAGTACAACAACATTGCTCTTACGGCTGTTGTGCCATTTAAATTCAAAATTCGTAACCTTTTTTCATTTGCGGCACACTTAATTCGGTGGCACATTTGACCTAACAATACAATTAAAAGTATAGGCATTAAAAAAATACGCGCAGTCTTTATTTTTCTTTAAAATTATTCTTCACGTGATAATAAAGATAATTAAACGATAACTTTTAAACTTCAATTAAATTATTGTTTACGTTTTTTATAATTAAAACGTCAAAATTCATTAACTAAGTGAAAAAGAAGTGTGTATAACTGCTTGAATTTTGTCACGTTCGTGCCCTTTGTTATTGATGTAACCTGAATAACCCATCAATCAGGGAGGTCCCTGCTGGTTACATTGCGGCACACCTAGTATCCACGCATCCTAGCATCGTCTCACGGCACACCAGTTGGGGAGCACTGGTCTACTCGTATATCACTCTCGTGTAAAACTCGATATTGTTATCCTACATAAACGTAAACACAAATAAACCTACCCTACATAAATCGATCGTACAATGAGGTTCAAATGAGGTTCAAGTGTGGTTCTTTTATGGGGCTCTCAATTTCATTCACGACTGCATAAATCTATTATTCCCTTCTCGTAGAATGCATAAAAAGAATTCTGCTCAATTAATAGCGGAAAAACTGCCGAGTGTCCGTCGCTGAGTTTAGGGAAAGCAATTAAAAAATCGAAACTACCTGCCATTCAGTTGAAACCTTGACAATTCTCGATTGGCTCTCGGCGACCTTTCGAAGTGACGAAACAATATGAGGCTGAAATTGATTAGATTATACATATAAACATATATATCTAGTGGGGAATTTTCATTTTAATCCATTTTATTTACATATAGATATCATAAAATCGTAAGAAAACTGTGTTTGTACATTTAATATTTTTTTAATGATGTCGTTGTAATGTATTTTAGTATGCATTCATACTTTCTACTACAACGACCCACGAATATCGAGCCTAAAACAAAAGTTCTTGTCTGCTGTCTGTCCGTCTGTCTAAACGTGTATAACGCAAAAACCACTGGACGGATTAATCAACTTATTGTGCCGGGTTAATATTTAGGATACTTTTTATTAAGATCAATTATAAAGTTCCCACGGGATTCAATCTGACCATACATATTCTAACGTACACGTGCACGACGTCGCGAACACTGCTAGTTTAACATAAACTTGAAATATTTGACAGTTTGGTAGCAGAGGTTAAGTAAACGGAGCGCTGGTGGTGGCTGCAAGGTGGCTCGATTTTATTAAATGGATCTTGAGAGGAAAATGGTTTCGTAGAACAAAGAACGGAAGATGGAGGCAGAAATAATCTGAGGCTTATAGGTGGGTATAGGTGAAATTGAGCCGAAGATGATTGCTAAGTTTAATATAGGTTTAAATATGGCATGAGTCATTGAACCAATAATACTTTGCGCCCTGCATGTATCAGTCGTAAACAGTGCGCCGTATACAACCACCAGCTGAGGCAACTTTAAGACATTACTAAAGAATAAAACGTAACTGTTAACTGTGCGTTAATTGGCAACAATAAATTTTAAGTGCCATCCGTATATACATTCATAAAAGGTCATCTCCGTATACGACTTGGTTATTTATTTAACATTTTATTGCATAAAGTACTTCGGGAGAACTTAATGCTCCATGGCATTGTCTTCCAGCCAAACTTCAGGAGACGAAAGATATAATGACGACGGTTAAATCAAGGAAAGAGAAACGCAAAAGGAAAATAAAAATTAACAACAAGGAATGAAAAGAATAATGGAAAACAATGTCACGTGGATTAAGCCCGACTTCCATGTCGACAGCTAGTTGCGAAAAATCGCGACGGAGAATTCATCTTTGAAGATGATTTATAAATCCTTTACAATACTACTACTATCGCTACTGCATATAGATTTGTCTATTATATCTGACACATACTACATCCAGGTGTTCCAGCGACGTCCAAACGAAACCTATGGATAGAGGAACCCACTAGGGATTCGTAGAATCTTATCCTAAACTCAGCACATTTAGACTTATTCGACTTTTTTTTTAATTAGGGAAAGTCGATGACGTCATGGCATTTTCTTTTAATAGACACTGATGCAAACGAGCAGACAGTCCACCTGGTGGTACAACTTGAGCATTGTTACCATAGGGTAAAGAAGATATAGATATAGATAAGGTAAGAAGTAGGTAAAAAGTAAGAAGGGTAAGAAGGATATAGATCCTTTTTTGTTTTTGTCGGATTTATCATCGATACAAAAGCATCAATCAAGTTTAATGGTAAGGAATTGTCTCTGTGAACAAATTTTGTCAGGGCTTTAGTTCCTCGGGGCCTGTGGTAGCAGCTCTTAAGGGGATAACCCTTAGGCTCCTTTTACGACACATGGAGGTGCTATTTTAAAGCTGACAGACACCACACGGCCAATGAACGTATTACGTACTATTATGTTTCAAAGTACTACACCGTTCTCCATTTATGGCTAGGTTTTCTCCACGCATGGTATAGTGTAAATCACTCTCGATGGAATCAGACTTCGTGACTCACGATGGGAGTGTTGTGTTAAATCATCGTGTTAAGAATTTTATTTATTTACATTTTATTGTTTTAATACAAGGCGGACGTAATGTTATAAATCATTTTCTCCCAACCAACCATGGGGCTATATTATTATAGTGACGGTATGGTAGGTGTATGTGAAACAACATTATATAAAATAAAATTTGGAACAAATATAATAAATAATAAGTAAACACTCAAAATATACATACACACATGGGCGTAGTCACGTTGGGGCAGATTGGGGGCACTTGCCCTCCCGCACCTCCTGGCATACGGATAAATAAGTAACAGACTTTCTGCATTACACTATCTCTATTTAAATTATAAGAAAATTGTTTGATTTGCCCAAAGAATAAATCCTGACTACGCCCTTCTACACACAATATATACATATTATGTTTGATTAAGAAACTCTTATTATTGACTTTGATGACATTAAGAATTGTGACGAGGAACTCCTTCGTTGAAACGATATAGAATAAAAGCGAACGAAAGCTTGTTGGATGAAATCACAAGGGATTATCCTTCCTGCGCTCATTTCCGATTTTGTTTCGCCCGTAAGTAGAAACAATGCCTTTGTCTACGTTACAGTTTCATTCAAATAACCCTCGGACTGCAGATTTTATATATTGGCGAATAATAATAGTTTTCAGTGTAGGTTCGTCCCTTCAGGAGAGTTCAATCGATAATCGAGTAATAAAATGAACGGAAATAATGCTTTTTATAGAATAAATGACTGGTGGGAAAAGACTATTAAAAGATATTTTTTTCTCATTTTAGATTAAACAAGTAGCTTTGAGATTCCTTATACAAGATTAAGATTCCTTAGCGAGATTTATTCCTTGCAATCTACACTATCAATCAGTGTAAAAAATAACTGACGATTTTGCAACGTAAGTTAACGGGTTCGAGTTTTTCATAACTCTAAAATCTACACCATTGTTCCTGAGAACAAATTTCTAATAGATTCAGACTTCCATACTGACCCGTCTCAATAGAACAACCTGTAGATATGTGGTATCACTGTAAGCGATGAGAAAAAATTAAACCAGTGATTTACAGTACAAGCAAATGCTTCCTTACGATCAGACTTGAAAATACAAGATAGTTACAAAAACAAACCCATTTCGCTATTATTTCCTATCTTAATTCCATCAGGATAAGTTAAAAGTCGATAATAATACTCGTAATAATATAACGATAAAATTAATATACAATGATCAAATCACGGAATTATTGATGGTATAATCCGTGCCTATAGAAGGAGAATAATGTATCTCTTACTTTTTGGCCTACGCTCTTTACCGCAGTTCAGTGTTCTACAAGTTATTTACGTACCATTGAATGAAGTTTTACTAATACCCTCAGCCTACGCAGATCAGTTTATGTATCTTGGGCTGTACTCGGTCATTGCTTTCATCCGCGACACGTGTGCCGTCTGTTGCTACGTTAGCTCCACTTCGCTTAGCAGTCACTTCGCAAGGTCATTAGTACATACTCTAAACTTTATTTAGACGGGATTGTTGCCACGCTCTTAGCTAGGTTCTTACTTAGCTTCCTTAATTAACAGTTATCACAAAGCGCAATGGGTTTCAGTAAGAGGGCAAAAGTTATCGACGTTTGCTGTAGCTAATAAACATTATCGATGACACGGCTTGATCTTTTTTATATAAAAATATATTGCAGACGAGCAAACAATTCGCGTAATGATAGGTACAAAAGTTATCTGTATGATGCGTCGGATAAAAATAGTTGAATGTTGTTGAAATAGTCAAAACCAAATGTTGTCACTAACAACGGACATGACTAACAACAAAGATTGAATCAACATTCGCACTAAGTGCGAAATGGATTGCAGAACGGAGTGCACCCTCCCCCTTAATTACTAAATTACTAAGATTGACATCACCAAGTGAACGGACTCCCGCTTTGCGGAACTCCTATGTCTTCTCCATTGTCACCAATCCAATTGAATGCACCAATTGTCACCAATTGAATGCAGAGCTATTGTTATCTCTGTCATTCACACGTGGTTGTAATAGTTATTACTAAGGAGTGATTTCATGAACAGACAGAATAGTGCAGTCCTTCGTTAACTTGTGAATTTTCAAGTATTTTATCTCTGTCATAAAAATGCTTTCCATCTGCAAAAGTCAAAGTACAACGATGATATTTCTATAACAACGACGACGGTTTGATATAATGTCGAAAATATAACGACACAACACCCAGTGTGGCAGAGGGGCTATTATGATCAGATAATCCGAACAAAGCCTTTATTCCAACTACGAGAGCTATATTCCGAAAGCCGTGCAGCACGAGTTATCGAGTAGTTATCAGCGTAAGCTATAGAATAGTGCATTCAGGTATAGACACATGGTAATAAGGGGTGTCACTGCAAGCGATGAGTTACAAGATAACTAGAAAATTAGTTATTTTAACATGTTTTTTATGTATACTGACGTTCTGTAGTATATAGCATACCCTATTCGGCTATACCCCACAAATATGTGATTTCCTTTAAAATTAATTAAGAAGCGTGCTGCGCCGCATTTTTAATTAATTTGTACTTATAATAAATAGTATTACATAATATGTCATCTTATTTAAAGAATTAAAACATTTAAACTATTTAAAACAAAACAATAAGCTTAAAACAAAATTTATATGCCTCAAATTGCTCTTAAAATTTCAATATTGAAATACCATGTCTGCCCATTTCATTGCTGACCTTTTGCACTGCCAGGTTTGCTGGTAGAAATCTTCTAATCGTTTGTATCACTTGTGTGTAAAATAAAGAATACAAATAAATATGAATAATGCTCAATTCAATTACTCTTACATGTAAGTACCTATAATATTTAAGTATAATATAAATTTGTGCAATGTTTTCAATATATGAAAACATATATAGAGAATATTGAACAAATTCGGTCCCTGTGACAAAGTACTTACCAAACTGGCAGCATTACTTCGTCATTTAGCTGAACTGATGCAATATGGAAGGTGGCTAACTGGCCTTGGTATCACCTGAGTGGGTAAACAGACACTTCAATAAGTGCTTAAAAAAACTAGGAATATGGATGAACGATCTTAACACTAGAAAATGATAACATATTGGGTACGTGTATTTGGAATTTATCAATCTTCCTGCTTAAAAAAATAATCAATAAACAAGGCTTGAGTTTGAACAAGCAACAAAAAATACTAAATGAACAGCAAATCAAGATAAAAAGAGAACCTATTTTTAAATAACTGAAGTAAATAATTAATTAATAGGAATGTCATCATCAAATCCTGTTATATCTATAATGTCGCGGGAGTATTTAAACCTAATCCACCTGTAAAGGACATCATTATATCGGGCATCATTTTTTTGGATGCAGCCAACAATGACATTTGGATGATCGGAATACTGTGCAACTTATTCTAATGGTACGAGTATACCAAAGATTTTTTTATTTTAGGTAACAAGATTTACATCCATTACTTTAGGCATACGTATATGACTTCGTTGTTTAGATAACACAAGAGTTATATTAATTCTTAGAAACAAGTAAAGGACTGCACATTGGAACATGATTTTGTAATAATTAAATAACAGGCCAAGAGTGTGTCGGAGACGCATTAATAGAACCCTATTAATATGTCTCCGTCACCTTCTATGTAATTTATTGGGAGCTAATCACGAGTTACAAGTTGGTAGCCGATATCTCTTTATTTTATTGCAAAAAGTCAGTGAACATTATTCATCATCCATGAACCTATTTTATTTGATACCTATTTTATCTTTATCTAAATATTCAATCGTCTACAATAAAAAATGTAAAAATATTATGTAACTACTTTAAAATAATAAAAAAATAACAAAACTAAAACGAATTGGTTTTTAATCAATGTAATTCTTAATTAACCTAAATTTAAAAAAAATATGTGACTTATTTTACCTAAAATAAAAAGTCAATAAAACTTATTTTATTGAAAATAAAGAAATCGTTTGTGTACCATTCGAATACGTTTCACATATTCTTTTAATCCTCCAAATATAAATTGCTGGCCGCACCAAAAAAAATAATGCCCGACTTGTTCTTTACTACCATCGATTTTCTTCTAATTCAGTATTTCCTCCGGCTTATTTAATTATTTCTCCTTCGAAAATTATATTATTTTCTTTTTAATTTTTATCTAAAGATGATAAATTTTAAATATTAAAAATTCGGAAAGATTTATAATTAATATTATTTTTGAAATATCGCTTCGGTGTAAGCCACTCACACAAAACACCGCGTGAGTGGCGTCCTCATGACGTATTTAGCATTGACCTTTTACTTTAGTTGACACAACAGATATATGGCTGTTGACTCTGCTATTTATAAATCTGTGACATAATGAAAATTCGCTGTAGTCAACAATTTTTATTTATTAAACGTACAATACCATAACATCATTGAGTCCTCGTTCCATGAGGGTCTTTTCTAAAGTTCACAAGATTTTTTGGTACTCTCAACCAGTCGTTGCGTCAGTGACGCTCACGTGGCAGGAGGGCGTTCCATACTATCGTCGTATCTCGCCAAAGGCTAAATCAACGATACGTATAAGATACGTCTCTATTTGAGGATGAAAATTCAATTTAGTCGTTTTTAATTATAGTGTTACAATACCACAACTTAAGTCAGTGTGTTTTACTATGAGAGTCTTTTCTTATGTTTACACACATTTGAGATCTCTTTAATAAACTTCAGTCATGGTTTCGCGTCGTCGCGACGGCTCACCTAGCCGGAGTATGTATGTATACTATATTTTCCAGATACGTTGTGTTAACTCGTCGAAAGATACGTCGCCTTCATTCAAGGACTCATCTACCCCATAGATTATTATTAGTTATGTCATAATCCACAATAAGAATTCATCAATAACATTATTTTTTAACTTCACGCTTACAATGGGTCCACACCTCATCGATATCAGTGACGGCTCTGTGGCGGTCATTTTTGGCGGGAAATTGCTCCATATCCGATCTCGAGCCGATACCTCGTTGCGATTCGTTTTTGCCGATCAACCTGTATTTTGTGACGTATAAAGAGGGATTTAACAATGCATTTTTACATATAGTACTTAATAGATATCAGTCTATAGTATCTCACTGCAAGACACAGGCCTCCCCTAGTAAATCCACCATTTTATATTATACCTGAACAAATATTAAATTGTGACATTCTGGTGAATGCCATTCATAAGCTATCCGCTTTTCTTCACACGTCTCTCCCGGTGATCATGTTTAAGTTCATTGCTCGCCTTGAGCGTTTACTTATAAGGTTGAAGCGTATCCATTGTTCGAAAGCATCGTACATTTACTTGTAATGTAAGTATGTTGGTTGCATTGTCACATTAAAATGTTTTAACACAGATTGGCAAAAAAAATACTAAATAAACAGCAAATCATGATCAACAACACAACCTATTTTTGAATAACTGTAATAAATAATTTTAAATTACTAAAAATGCCATCACCAAGTCAACAGATGACTTTTTGAAGGGAACTACGGGAAGTGAAGTTGAGTTTATTTCATTATTGTAAAAACTGTGTATTAGGGCGTTTTGCGGTTGAATAGTTTATTAAACTTCAAAGTGATTTCGTGCGCGTTGTTTGTGATAATTAAATAAAAACGTAGGACTGCGTTTTTCGTATGGTTCCAAGGAGTCCTCTTCTGTCCTCAGTAAACCTACTATCGTTTTACTGAGCGACTCCTAACTTATTTTGGCGAGACTGGACGTTAACAGGATACCTTTTAGACTAGACTAGATTTTAAAATTGTTTAGTACAAAGAATACTTTACACTGGCAGAATGTGCTAATGTGCCAGTCCCGCTTGAAAGGCTTCTGTTACTTTATTGTCATCAGAGAACCTAACCTAACGCACCTTTAAATTTTCTACCATTGATTTGCTGCTTGCTTCTTCAGTATTATCAGTTGTGTCAATTAATTATTTCTCGATTTATTTTGTGACAGCATTTTCACTATTTTTCTAACAACTGTGTAGTTTAATCAATCAATCAATATTATTAGTATATAAGGTCCCACTGCAGGGCACAGACCTGCCTTTGTAATCACGAGGAGCTTCAGGGGCCTTAAAATTCCTCGCTGGCCAATACGAGTGTTCGAGTAGGTACAATCGTTTTGGGATTATTTGACTAGCAATTAGCACAGCTAGTAGTGACTGTGGCGGAGTGTTAGTAGTGGCGTCTGCTGTGGAATATGTCCCGGGTTCGATTCCCGATCGGACAAACATTTATTTCAATATAGGTGTTTGTTCGGTCTGGGTGTTGCACGACACCGGGAATCCTGGTGTGGACCATTGAGTGTGATGTTATTATTGTTTAGGCTTCACGGCTGTTATAAAAACGAATTTGATACTTTATATTTTTTAGTGGAGTGTAGGCTTTCTCGGCCGGTGTCCATATTAATTGAATCTTCCGGGCTACTTGGCCGAGGTTTTCTGGAATCTCAGTTGCGCTCGAGAAGCCGAAGAGATAACATCTCTCCGAAAGTGAACGCAGTCGCCACTGAAGATGTCAACCGCAGTTGGTGACGAAACGTTTGGAAGAAAGAGAAGAGATTCCAGAAGACCTCGGCCAAGTAGCCCGGAAGATTCAATTAATATTTATATTTTTTATTATAAAACTAGTATGAAACGTAAACAGTGAATTCAGAAGCAATTCAGAACGAATTCTATCTGAAATTCTGAAAGTTCTCTGAAACTGTCAAAGTTTTTTCTTGTACCACGCTTTATTTGACAGATTCCATCATTGTGTCAGATCGACATTGTGTCGAAATATAAGTATTTGCCTTATATAGTATTTTAATTATTTAATGACTTACCACCGTTAAGTATTCGCGGTACTCCGCGACAACACTATCAATCACTGAAACGTCATATTGCACAAAAACGCTCATGTGCGTGAAGAACATTGATAAAAGAAAATTAGTAAAGAAAACTTGTTCATTTATCAATTTCTTTATCACCTGTGTAGGCCTTACAGTGCGCCCTGGCCCACCAATTCGTATAATCAGAGCACCTCACCATTTTTATTGCAACAACAGGTCATTACGATAATTGCACTTTTATATGTACTTATTGGCATTACAGTAATGTTTTTAGGAATCTCTACTTTAAACTGGTGTATCCACCTAGCACCTACGTGTTCACGAGACCGAGCGTTGGCGTGTCACAGAGCAATAAGTCGACAGTAATACGTCCATTCAGTGATGGCAAGTAATGTAACGGTTACATTTTACGATGTCGACACAGTTCACCTTCTATTTTCACGTTGGTGACGATTAAATGGGTATATTTTGAGATTTTACGTAAACAACCTTTGCTGTCCCTACTTGTTGAATAATTTAGTCTCTGCTTTTTTTTATTTCGAAAATTTCTTAATATGTTTCGGTCGTGAGTGAGATATGCTAGAGCCCATTCCATCCATTTCCCCAACCCTTTCATCAAATCCATTCCAAAATCTCTAAATATAGGCAGCGTATCCGGGGGCGTGCCCAACGTTTTTCATTCTGGACTGATGTTGGGATGTATCACGGACGACAGTATCCACTTACCACCAGGTGGACTGCTTGATTGTCTGTCACAATTTTTCTTAAAAAAAATATGTTCCGTTTAAGAAGAAATCTTATTACGATAATTCGTTGCCGTCAGATCGTCGCGTCGTTCGGACAACTTGAAAATCTGCTGAACCCATGGAACAAAAACGGTACTAAAGAGTAACTTCGAGGGTTGCTTTTTCTCGAAATGATTAAAATTCTCGCTTTTCTAGTAGCCTTTCTAGAGTTCCTGGAAATGTTTAGTTTAGGGCGAGCGCATAAAAGCGTGTGGTGTGCCACGAACCTGAGATGTTCTGGTCTGTTCCGAGATATTTTTTTTTTTTTTTTTTAAAACTAAGCCCCCGCAAGTTATGCGAGACTGTATTTACAAATTAATTCTAATTACTCATTCATTCCAGTTCTCTCATTTATGCCTCTCGCACTTTCATTCAGCATACTTGTTCTTTCTTTTTTCCTTCCTCATTCACACTGGCTTAAGGCTCTTACTTTTGGTACTTATAATCTATTAACTCGGAGATAATGAGGGGGGAGAACAGGTGTATCTCTTTATTTCATTCACATATTTTATCTTACTATCTAGTCTTCTTATCTCTAACCTTAATCTAATCTTTATTTTTGCATTATTATTAACAAGAGGCAGACTGAAAAACAATAGTGATTTATCTATAAATACTAACATACCAGTTCCGAGATATTGTCGACATCCGTGATACGTGATGTCAACATCAGCCCAGAAGTAACGACCCCGGATGCGCTGCTTACCTTTTGGGGATTTGGGAATGAATTTGGAAAAGGGATTAGGAAAATGGGGAGGGATAGGTTAGGATAACAATGAGATATGTCAGAACATATCTCACTCACTATCGAAACACGTATATTGGCTAAATCAGTTCAATACTTCCAAAACTGTCGTTCAGTAGGTACAACTAAAAAATTCAAAGCCAAAATATACAAATTGTATGATGTTAGATAGGACTCGTGATTTTAAAAAAAAAAACGTATTAATATTTTTGTTGTTTGAACCCACGGAAAATAAGAAATTTTACCATGCCGAATGGCTCATGCTATGGGCAGTATTTAAAGGTACAGAGGCGAAAGATAATCGAACACACAGATATTCTGTTGTTACTGTTTATAATTCACTATCAGGAGGATATGATTTTAATAACGAATAATCTTATCATAGCCCTTTGATAGTTATACAATACAAATCATAAAAACACTGATATGACGCTACTAGGGCAATAGCAGCGTAATCTGCAAACAATATCTATAGAAAACGTCTAAAAAATTCCATAAATCTATGACTTACGTTACTTGAAAACAGTTTACAATAAGTTCGCTTTCCGAATACAACATCGTGACGTATGCGCCACGTCGATAGAAATACATGCGTTAGTATATTTTACGTTGGTGTGCGTTAATACATTTTCAGATTCAGAGTGCATTAAACGATGTTATAAAAAAAACAAATGTAACGTCACATATTGACAGGTGCTTTGTGAATTATTAGAAGGCTTCTTTACCACAACCTGCCGCCATAGCCGTCTAATACAGTATTTGCCACAATAAAAATAAATTGTGAAAATATTTACACGATGGCTTGTGCAAAAATAAATTGTCTTTCATTAATAAAAACACAAGATTAACGTTTTATTTAAGTTTTATATACTACTTTCTATGTATTACTTATGTGACATTAAAAACTAATCGCCATGATGTCGGATGTCACGTCATCCATGTGGTAATTGTGTTTTAAAGACAAAGTGTCCCTGCGTGATGTTTGCATAGGTTTGACTTCTGTTATTATTGGAATTACGTCATACTTGATGCATCATGGCGGCTAGCGTTAACGCGCCGAAATGAAGAATTTAAATTAAAAACGCTGTTTTAGACTATTTAACGATTTCATTAAATGGAATTAAAAATATCAGTGAACTTTCTCTCGTTAATATAATGTCGGTACATTAAGGGAGCTTCACGTACGACTTGTTTATATCCGTTACTCAGCTTCTGATAGAAGTCAGTCAACTCATAAATCGCCATTATAATACGTTAATAATTTCGGATTGTCGCTAAATAACTTCACAAAATATTCGCTTGTCTGAAAACGTTCTTTTCTAATTTTCAAAGTTCCGAAGGAATGATGAAAGCTCTGAAATTATTTTGTCGTGTCCATCTGTGACAATCCCTTGTGTAGGAGTTATTATACACATGGGTAGGGTTTGTGACCTGCACTGGCATACTCCTTTATGTTTTAAGACCGACCGCTATATTGTAAGTATAGGTCGCAACGGTTGACCTGTACCTATGGGTGCCATAATGTGATATTAATACGAGAGCCCAAATACCCCACTCAGCGTCTACTTCGACCGCATCCTAAGTGCAGTAATGAAAGCCTCACTTACTGGAAAATTTTATACCTATAATGAATGACGTTAAAGATGAAATAAAAAGAAATTTCTTTTTCGCCGTTACGTGCTTTTATGAGGTTACGAGTATAACTGAGTACTCGGAAGTGCTTGTTAACATCTTTACCACGCCTACGTGTATAAATGTGTTATGTAAAAGTGAACAGCGGAATGGACAGTATTAATATAATATTTTTTTTTATGTAGGAAAAAAGCAGCAGACGAGCATACAGTCCACCTGATGGTAAATGGATACTGTCGTCCATGGACACCCGCATACCGACTTCAGTCCAGAATGACAAACGCGATAAGTAGTGAATATTTTACACACATACTCATAATGGATATAAACATTATTACAACTACATGCCTATGTATGTATATATATACATGTATGTATATACATGTTACCTTATCAACATGGTATGTTCAAATTAATGTCATCAGTATAATATTAACGTGATTGTACATTATAAAAAGCACAAACCCCCTTACCTCTGCACCTATTAATACCCGAACAAACCCGGTTAACTGGGATAATTCATTTACTCACGCCCAAATGAGTGCCATAGCTCCATCGACACTGTTGTTATTAAGCTAGGTGCACAAGAAATTACGTTGTGACGTCATTACGTCCATAACGTCACAATTTAAACACAATGAAAATATAAATTTAGCGCAAGTTTTATGGCTATTCGATCGATATCAGCCTATGACATTCCCCTTGCAATCTGAGAGAGTTTCCGTCATAAGCAACCACACGGATCCAGTGCCAATTGGTGGACATTATATAATTGCATATTTGATTTTGTAATCAGCCCTTTCAGTATCCACTGTTGGACATGGGTCTCCTTGTGAACATTCTCCTGTGTATGAGGGATGTATGCCTCTAAAACGCCAAGCTGGCCAAGCGGGTCCACTCTCTCAGATGTGGTGTAGTTTCTCAGCGCCTGTGGAATCGGCTTTGTTATTCCTTAGTCGATGCTCTTACGATACCAGCGGGAAGAGATGGCTTGGTGCTATTGTGTAGCCAGTCAACACCATACGGCATTTTGATTTTGATAACGTCCAATTGCAGAGTACAGGTCTCCCCACTACCACTAACCACGTTTCTTTTTGTTATCATTTTTAATCTGGATTTTAATCTGGAGGAAAACATAGGGAATACCCATTCCCTATGTTTTCCTTCACCGCCGAATTAAAGATAATTTAAAAAAAAATAACCCTACCTATGTAACTCAGTGGTACGGGCAGAGAAATGGAACCGACTTCACGTATATACACGAATAGATATGTAGTTTATAGCCGTTAATTAATCAAGTGTTCAATTTTTCAACAAAATGTCTTGTATGGAGCCTATGGATTCTGCTATTGAGTCTATTGACGTATAATGTTATGCATTTTTCTTCGGATTTGTACTTAGCAAATATGTATGAAAAACATTTGAGATTTTCGCGCTTTTTACACATGTACGGTGAACATTTCTTTCTCAGCGGTATAATGAATAATAATTATGAACTATATACGAATTTATCTGATGAGGAGCCATAATTTCCATTCTTAGGGATTAGTTTTACCTCCACCTTCCCCATAGTCACGCCACAACCTCTCTTAATCGGATATTGTGGATCCTCAGCATGGATGATGCTTATGAGAAATAATATAATTCCCTCACCAATGAATTCCCGTTATACTACGATTTTTCCTCCGTTGTTCCGTCAGGAACTTTCGCTGCGTGTGCGCTTATGAGTACTTACCTTTTCTCTAGTGGCTCCCCCTTTGTTGTCGGCGTTGTTACCAACGTAAAAGAACTTATTCGCTAAAGATGCATTCAGATTTCGCATGTCGCGACAACATATTTATCTATTTAAGACCCCGTTTAAATAGATAAATATGTATAGAAAATTTAACAGGAACTCAAAACTGTTATGCAATATAGTATTTTTATTTTTCATAAACTCTGTATGTATTAAGTTGTAATACCGTGCTATTTATGAGTATAAGTAGGTACATAGTTTTATTTTTCACTCTTTTGTTTGGGGCTTTGATGCATATGTCACATGTTAGTCTCATCGTAACCTAAACTACACAAGCTCACGAGGAAAAGGAGAATAACTTAAAGAAAATTAGCTACTAATGAAGACCCACAAACCTGTACAGTAATTGGACAGCCTTTGAGTTTGGTTCTGCTAAAATTCTGTTAAATTCACCTAAATTCACCTATGTTAAATTCATATCTACTTTGTTTAGTTTGAGAATGTACATAGTATATATTTGTGTAAAATATTCACTAATTATCATATAAGCTATATTTGTAAATTTCATCCCACCGTGCCTCTCTTTTCAACCCAAAGGTTGGCTGGTAGAGAATGCCTGCAGGCATTAAGCTCGCCTTTTGTATGATTAAGTGCAATAAGATTTTTTAAATTAAATAAAACTATTGTTTTCTTATAAAATTTTAGTATAATTAACTCAGAATTTCGAATGGAATCCATGATTTCCGCCTTCGGGAATTCGTCAATTACATATCACCTCATCAGTCTCATGAAAACTAAATATAAGAAATAATAGAAAGTAATTATCATGATACTGAATAGATTTTAGTGTCGTTTTAATCACTCATTAGAAACACCTTGATATGAGCGCACACATTTTAATAAAAACGTGTAATGCGGCTAGAATCAAAACATCAAAAATGGTGAATTCTGTTTCACAAACAACTGGTTAAACTAACGTCATTCATATTCCAGCAATTTCGACTTTAAAACGCGTCATTAAATGAGTAAATGCAATGAAGGCTTTCATTAAACGAGTACTCATTCAACCGGGTGACGTTCGTGCTGCTAAAGAGCCTCATATTTCGTGGAAGCGGTCGGCGGTCACATGGGTGACGGGCATGATTTGTGTTCTAAGGTTACATTTTGATTATAGTCATATTATAACTTAACCCTGTAATTCAGACAATTATTACAAATAATTTTGAATTGTATATCGTATGCAGTAATTATAATGGTAATTAATATCGATTAAGATGGATCTGTGGGCAGTCTGTCAACAACATATAGAGTACAAAGTAAAGATAGAATTCTACATAAAAATCTGTAGTAATTGTAAACAAATATATTCTAACATAGTATAGCAAATCGAACTTTCATTCCACTTATACTCTATACGAATTAACTTATCATTAATTAGTATTTTATTAATTTTTAAAGGAAGATTTACGGGACATTTGTAATTTACATTTCGGTACAACAACAGATATGTCTTAATACATAACAAAAGCTGTTATAAAATGAAAAGTTAATATTTAAATCAGTGTTCTGCGACCTTTTTCCACTTGCGGCATATTTATATTCTTCTCGAAATTTGACGGCATACCTGAATTAAAAATATAATTAAAAGTATAGGGATTAAAAAATAAAAAAAAACGTGCATTCTACTAATTTATTAATTATGTAGTCAAAAATCATTGACTAAGTAAAAAGTATGTAAAAACAGTGGAAAATTGTCACGCTTGTGCCGTCAGTTACACCTCCCCGCCGGGTGATTCAGGTTACACTGCGGCGCACTCAGCATCGTCTTACGGCACACAAAAACATTATATCAGAAGCATTTGAACATAAATGTATACAAGAAAACTGAATAGTGCAATTAGATGTTTTCAGAGAAAAAGTTTCGTGCTTGGGCTCGGTTTATAAATCTTATATACATATATCGTCTTGGGCTTTTCTGTCTTCGTACTGATTATGGCTCGTCGTCGTATACTGTCTATAACAGGCACAAAAAACGTTATGCCTACTTTTTCCACGGAGTGAACCTCGGTTCATTGATACTAATATTCGTAAATTGTGTTCATATTACAGAAATATACAATATTTCATCGTAAACAATTATATCACAGAAAATATATACATACATTCGTATAACGAATTTCTAAAAGTAGATACTATAAATTAAAACATTCCTTCGTATGCAGTGTATATTTGTTCAAATATATAAAACATTCAATATGTGTACCTACAGTATTATTTTAGTAACAGTCAGAAAATTATCGAAAACAATTATTAGTATTACTCCTAAATTATTTTTAGTACATCTACTGTATTTTTCACTTACGCGAAATCTAAATTACAACTCTTCCAAGTATATAAATTGAAATAGAAATTCTGGCGTTACCAAGGATCATGTTAAATTGAATTACTATATATAACTATATATTAATTTACATACAATAAAATTCTGTGGATAATATAGGTAAGCCAAATTGAAATAATAAATGTACATAGATTCTGCATGACAAATATAAAATCACTAATTATTTTCCTGGAAATATGATAGGATGTCTGTTTAGAATTCACCTCGCGATCTTTGCCCGGATTGACCTCCAAACACTCATAACTGTATAAATGCTTGTTTTGCGTATACGCTCGGCGCCGCGCCGTCGCCTCCTGCTCATCTTGGAAGGATTCGAAGGACACACAAATCTGGCGACACTCCAGCAAAGTTAGCTGCAGATTTGTTACATAACTC
Organism: Sesia apiformis; assembly: GCA_914767545.1. NCBI lineage: Eukaryota > Metazoa > Arthropoda > Insecta > Lepidoptera > Sesiidae > Sesia > Sesia apiformis. Next base: position 5,402,235 of record OU611950.1, on the reverse strand, counting down.
CATTCGCAACGCACGTAGATTAATTTACAAGTTCGTCTCATTGTTAAGGTTTGGATCATCTCGTCTTCCAGGTAATTGAGTCTCTTTGGAGTTATAAGAAGGTAAATGAATTTGTAAATGAATGAATGATGTGAATGGAGAAAACGATATATGAAAGAATATGCATTGCTAAATTTGTTGACAGTTCATTAATTATACCTTAACACCAATTACAATTGATGATCAATTAAATAAGCCCAGTGTTGCTTCCGCCTGTTAAGCCTGTTATGTTAATGATTTCTGGTCTGATGTCGGCTCTGGATATATTATACAATACATACATGTTTGGTTATATTTCTGGACTCACGACCCAGGAAATCCTAATGTATAGGAATCCAAATAGCCGAGTGTGGCGTTATTTAAAACCATAACCAGCACTGTTTCTCGCCCTCTGCAAGACATGGGACTTCTTATGTACTTACATACATTGTCTTGTGTATGAGGGATGTATGGCCTTAAAACGCCACGCTGGCCAAGCGGGTTGGCGAGTCCATTCTTTTAGAGGTGATGTGTTTAAAACAATTAGGCGATAGGTTTAAGATTAAAGTAATTTTCCAATATTAATTTCACAATGATAGTGATATTATAATGATCTCTACAAGGCCTCTTAAAAATATATCGGTAGAATTTACACCATAAATTAATCTTAGTAGAAATATGAGACAATGCAATAAACATCGCTATATTTGTACTTACATCTTTATTCTTACCCCATTAACTTTATTTCAGATTAATTGCAGTTGGTGGTGTTAAAAAGCAAACAACATTACGTAAAAATCCAATAAAAGGTCATTGTAAACTTTGCAAACATTTCGTTTCAATGTAACACTGATTTTTCCAACGAAAACAAAGTTGCGTTTCATCACTTTACATAAATAGATTCACATTTCTTGTAATTCTTGGGTTAGTGCATTTGCAAATGGCCACGATGCGTCATAACTCAGTCGCCAATTTCAAAAGAATGGGGTGACTCATTGAGTAAGCTTTACAAGGAAATGAGAGACGTGGATGTAGAACGTTGATGGAAGTGACAAAATGGAGGGCAAACATTTACGTTGTTTTTACAAAGTGACAAATGATATTTTTCTAGGAGGCTGTAATTCACTTTTTGTACTTTTGGTTGCATTGGTTAAGGTGATAAGACAGTTGTAACGATGCGATTTATATACATATTTGAAAATGGATTGTCCATTACTTCACTCAATCCGCTTAATAACGTATGAAATTATCTTTTTACATTCAAATGACATCGAATTCCTTTTCAAAGGAGTTTTATTGTGAAATGATTGGTTAATTCCCTTTTATTAAAAAATGTCCTTAACTAACCTTCGCTAGAGGTTAGTAAAAGTGAAGTGACAGCATAGGACAAGAGCTTACTCAATCATTCCCATCCCACACGCAAACAACAAAGGATATATAATGACGTCACCCGTAGTGCAATCTTAAATCTCGTTCCTAAAACAACACACGACCTATCCATTGTTCGCAACGAGTCGCTCTATATCGACGTAGGCGCCCAGCAGTCGAGACGGGACCAAGGCGCCGTCTCGTCTACTCAGCTTCTCCCAAAAAGACCCAGCTAACCGGGCGCCTTGGAACGAACCCAGAAAATATTTTTTGCTTATTGATGTAGGCCTCGAGGTCAACTCGACTGTTATGTTAATGGAACATCGACTGGGAAAACCCTATGGTGTAGGTACGCTTATAATTTGTCAATGTCGTGTCGTGATGGGTCATTTTTCTGAGCGCTGCTTTGCGAACTGGCTTTTTGTTGTTAGGAGGTTTTTTAATGTATATCTAATGCTGGGAGCATGCGTAGTGACATGTACATGGAGATTTGTAGCCTCTTATTAATGACTTACTACACCTTGTTCGTGGTTTTGCTCGCGTGGTTTAACTATAATTAATATTTTATAGATCTTTTCTCTACAGGTGCTAAAAGGTATTGTAGTATAGTAGTAAGAACGATTCTTTTGTTTCAAATAGAATATTCCTTATAATTCTACCTAGGGGCTTATTCTATTAATATAAACCTGGCCGACCGTAATCTTAACTGAACTGCAGCGGGAACTGTATTAAACTTCATCTTACGTATTCCACTTATTTTAACGGCTCAGTTTCGATAAACAATAAAATTAAATATAAGATATTAATAAATAGTGCACACTTTTCTATTTTTATGATATAAAATGGATACGTATAGAATTATTGGAATTGTCAAAGTGTGGTTTTCGCACGTTTTGCAACTGAACGGTAATGATTAGGGAACGGTTCATATTTGTTAAGTTTTTTGATGTTTAATAGAATACGGTCTTAAATCAAAATTGAGCTTCTATTGAATCTGAAACGGTACATGTTAGTAGAATTACCTCCCTGGGCATCAACATGATTCTCAAAAGGCCGATTTATTCAGTTTTTACATTCGCTTAAAATATCAAAACATCCGACCGTCTGATTCATTCAACTCTTAGCGATTGTTTGGATTATCGCAAATCTTCGATTTCAATCGCTCAGATTCGTAGAATTATAAATCAATATTCTCCTAATTTTATACTATATTTCTAAATATATAAAAAAACAAACACTTTTGAAAGTGTAGTAGGATTCTAGTCATGATTTTTTTTGTATCCAAGCAATATTTTTACAGAATGCCGTTATTTAATAAAGGAATTTAATACTGTTTTACTTTTAATCACTTTTTGTAATACATACATACATAGAACATGTTTCCACACGACATGTTCTCTCTCTTTTTTTTATGGACGATGGCGGCAGTTAGCATACAGTCCACCTGATGGTAAGTGGATACTGTCGCCCATAGACATCCAAGATACATGCCAACATTAGTCCAAAATGACAAACGTTGGCACGCCCCCAGATGCGCTGCCTACTTTAGCAGATTAAGGAACGGATTGGAAAAATGGGGAGGGAGAGGATGGGATGGGAATAGGCTCTGGCATATCTCACTCACTACCGAAACACGTACGTACATTGAGGAAATACGATAAAGTGGGAAATGTAGTACATTTCAAGGTAGTCTTCTGTGAGAGAGGGGTAACGTGGCCAGTCGAGTGTGCCCAGCAGACTGTGGGAATGCAGCATGCACTCTCCTTCTACCACAAAGTACAAGGTCCCTGTGGCAGGTAAATTATCCCTGTCCCTGCGAGTGGAAAAGAGGGTCCTGGCGAGAGAGGGAGAGCGAGGTGTCCCTGTCCGAAATTATCCCGAAACATGAAATCATGAGTTTCGTTTACGATTCTGTGGCAGTTCACATGGCACATTTATGAATCATTTTTTGAGAAAAATCATTTTCTTATAAATTTTTACCGAAATTTTCATACAAATTTGGTAAATACGGGTACAAATCCCAAAAGTTAACATATTTACAAGAAAGTATCGTAATTTTATTTTATTTATTAATTTAAAAAAAAAAAACTTTATTGACTTAACCGTACAAAAGGCGAAGTCAATGTCTGGAGGCATTCTCTACCACCTAACCTTTGGGTAAACGGAGAAACACTACAAGGGATCCATTAAAACAATAATAAATGTTAACTGTAAATGTTGTCATTATAATATACGTCAATATAGTACATAATATACGTAAAAGGCGACTAAGGGACCACAAGCCCTGAAGAACTACACCACCTCTAAAAGACTGGCCTCGCTAACCCACCTGGCCAGCGTGCCGTTTCCTTCCCTCCATATCTCCAGCAGTGGATATTGAAATCACCGGTTGCATTGCATACATATTCGTACATGAATTATAATAGTAAGTTCATTATATGTCAATTATATTATGTCAATTATCTCCAAAACCTAAGATAGGGTAAGAAGAAGATAGTGGTAAAGAAGATAGAAGTAGGTAAAGAAGATAGTGATTGTTAATAAACAGTAATACGAGTAAATATTAAAATGTCAATTTTATTATACATGTAACAACAGTATAAACACAGTAATAATAATTACATTGTAAATAATCTGTAATCAAACGCCTATTAAAGTTTCAACAAATGATAAGTTCTGTGACAATGTGCATGTCGAGGTCCATGCCCAGCAGTGGGTGCTGAAAGGGCTGGTTGTATTGCGTTGTATATTGATAACCCGATTACATAAATATATAGGGGCACATGCCAAATTGTTGATATATTGTGCGTCGGAATAGTTTGCGCAAAATGGAAAGTGGCCAACTGGATCATAGCTCATCCTGTACTTAATAGATACTAGGTACCATGACCTAATATTGCGCGCTATTATCGTGTCTTGTATTTATCTACTTGCCAAGAAAGCTTGTAAAAGGTACGTGTAAAACACTGGCCAACCGGGCTCTCGCATGATTTTAAACGTTTTTTGCGTACATAGATAATGTATATTTTAAGTATTTATTACCATATATATTTTATTTATTCCAATTATTGTTTTCTGCTATACTGTTCACTTGCACCTACCATGCCATCATTAAATAGCCTCAAAGTTGTCTCGCATATGCTTTATAGCATTAAGTCCGCCTTTTTTTAAACAACAAACTTTGTGTTACAACAACGTTATATTTGTGATTGGCGCTACCTAATGGTTTATTGGTAGTGTCCTGTAAAAGAGTCGTTTGTATGCAAACGCTTTATTGGCCGATACCTTGATTATTATAATTTAAGAGCTATAACATTGCTTATGAAAATATGTATGCGAAAAATAACATTCGCGTCAATGTATTTAAAGGCATATTATGAAGGACGTAAGGTCTTTTTTATGCGTGCGGATACTCACCACTACAAGCAAGACAGATGTTAAGTCAACTAGACGAATTGAGACTGTTTGGAAAATATGTATTGGGTTTTGGAAAAATAAGAATTGAAACCAATGGCAAATAGTTAATGTGTTAATAAACTGAATATATAAAAAATACGCTTCTCATTATCTTCTCTTATTCTTTACTCTTTTATTTAACTAAATATAAATTTCAGATCAAATCATTTATTCTGTTTAAAAAGAAGTTATTTGTGCTTACATTCTATTTACAAGCTTTTATAGTATTTAACTTCACGTGTTTGTTAGTTGTTCAGTTTGTTTGTTAGTTGTGAAATCTGTGATGTGATGACCGATTAACTTAATTGTAGCGTGAACAATTGTGTGTAGCGTTATTTATTTACTGTAATGTTCTATCGAATAGTATATTACAAGTAAATAGTGATAGCTTAGGGATATCAATTCTAGACGAAAGTAAGAACCCCAGCCAATACCGCTGAGCTGTGCAGATTTTTCATTTATACCGGGCTCGGTTGTGAAGGATAACATTTTTTGCATTGGAAAACCTGTTTTGCGATGCAGGAATATAATATTTTATGTGTAATGTTGTACTGAAATAGCTAGTAGCTAATACTAAATGTTTGAACTATAGCATCGTTTCTCAACCTGTTTAATGCCGCAACCCCCTAAAACGTCCCAAAATAAAGTAAATAACCTCACGACCCTCTTTCTAGTTATTCAGCCCTACTTATGATTTTACACTTTAACATTTGATTATAAATCATTAATTCAGGTTTTTTCATACATAAGCGTTTTTTTTTTATTGACTAACTGCGACCCCTTATATATATAGCGACCTTTGAGAAACGATACCTTATAAAATTCATTGTTGCCTTTAGTGTAATATCGCACCAGGAGCTCAATTCAGAACGCTGACAGCGCTCTTGCTGCGATAATACTTTGAAGTCGTTTGGAGTACAATGTTCCTTATTGCACTATCATACTTTTTTTTTCTTTATATATAGCAATGGTGCAATTAGCACGTTCTGCCAGTGTCAAGTTTTCTTCGTAATAAGCAATTACAAAGTCTAGTCTAGTCTAAAACGTATCCTGTCAATGTCTAGTCCCGTCGAAGTAAGTCAGGAGTCGTTCAGTAAAGCGATAGTAGGTTTACTGAGGACCGGAGAGGACTCCTTGGGAGCACACGAAAAATCCAGACCCACGCTTTTATTTGATTATCAAAAATACCACGCGCGAAAAACACTTTGAAGTTTAATAAACTGTAACTATTAAATCTTAAAACGCCAAAACACACAATTTTTACAATTATCAAACTAAAACTCAACTTCACTTCGAGAAAAGTCCAATATCATACTTCAATATAATAATATGTATATGCGTTGAAGATTCAATGTATTTATGTCATTCAAAGTGATATAACTACAATGGTTCAGAACCTTTTTGTTCAGAATGAAGCTCCATTTTTCATAATCAAACAAGACGAAAAGTCAAGTATAACGACAAAACAAGTCAAATAATAATATTTAATGGATACAATCAAAAGAAAAAACGGAACCTAGAACAAAAATGGCACCCATGTAGGAAAACACCTGTATAGGTTCACCATACACAATTAAACACAATATTTTACTGCGTCTGCGCACGTGGTCCTTATTCATTTCGTGAAATAAATTAGTGTTTCTACTTCATTTTTTATGACCTGTTCTTGGAAGAGGGACCAATAAATGTACATAGTCCTCTCTGAGGAGGAAAGAGGAGAGGATAGATTGATATGTTATTAATGTTTGCGGGGATGATCAGTAAAACCGAGCGGTTTGTGGGCACAGCGATTGCAATAGAAAAACTAATTTATTGCATAAAAGAATATTATGTTGAATTAAGTATGGTGAACTCTTACAATATCGACGATAACAACCCAAAACATCCCACTTCAAAGCACCCCAATTCAGAATCACTTTACCATTTCCATAGTTTTGGCGCAGTTAACACCATTACGATAGATTGACTCTTTAGCCAAAATCCATCGCAATGTACAATAACATATACTTTGATTCTAATTAACACAACGTAATTATTGAGTGGTATCTGAATTGAGCCCCAGGTCATCCATGGCAACGAAATCTACCTAAACATTGATGAAATTGATACAGATATTTTTTTTTCTTATGACCCTCAAAATGCTGTCTTTTAGTTAATTCAATGTTCGGGGTTCGAAGTTACAACCTGACAAATGCGAGTTGAGTATACACATCGCTCAGGGAAGAATGATAACCAAGAATCTCTGGGAGCACTCCCAAAGATAAAGAAGTTTTCGTCATTTAGAAAAGCAAAACGTTTTTTTTTATTTTAACTTCATTGCACAAGTAATTGTTAAAATGGCGGACTTATGTCATATGGCATTTTCTACCAGTCAATCACTAGGTCAAACAGAAACAGGAACGCGGGGGCAATTTTCGTTTAAGTAACAAATACTATATTCCATTCTAGTATATACATAAATAATTTAATATTTTATTATACATTGCGACGTTTGCTGAGTTGAATACAACCACTCCTCACTAAAGCAATTTATAAAATGTGAAACAAATAAAAAAAAAAACCTAATGTAGTGTTTTTTATAAATTTATTGTTATACAGCAGAACCTCAGAAACATGCGCAACCAAGCGTTTTATGAGATATTCGCAAACCTTTACAAGCTTTACCGAAGTGTTATAGGGACGTCGTTACGAGTCGAAATTTAGACAGCAGAATGAATCAAAGAGCAATGGAATCAATGAATTTGGAGCAAATTTGAATTTAGGTTTTTCATTAGCGGCCAGTTCGTAGGAATTTAGTAGCAAGAAGTTCGGTAAAAGACAATACCATAAAGAGTATTGTTACAATATACCACATACATACACACGTTGAATATTTTTTCGTACGTTACGAAAGCTAATGACGCGATTACTTAATTTTAGCTTATTTTTTTCTAATACAAATTGAGACAAAATCTTCACGTTGAACACAAACCGCTGTTGTTAAGTAGTCAATACCGCTGATGTGTGCGTTATAATTTTATTTATCCGACTTTCGTAACATTCGATTAATCGAAGATTAATAATCTTCTTCGGGTTCCTGGCAGTATCGGGTGTAGACAAGCGCGACGACTAATTTTCCAATTTCAACTAATCGGAATAAATAAAGAAATGCCTCGATTCAAATGAAAAAAAAATAAAAATGAGACAATTTTAGTGTGATTTGTGATGAGGGTACCTTAAATATTAGTAATGTCAAGCGCACGCCACCAGTTTACTGCTCGTGTATTTGATTCTCTTGAAAATGTTGGTGAAATTATAAATAGTAGCTCCAAAAGTTAATAATGTGAATTTTATTTGTAATAAAAACACAACAGTGAACCAAAGTGACTAAATAATGTATAATCAATGAGTATATGGGGGATTACAAATGAATTTTCATTCTGTTCATATATATCATTAGTTATAAATGAATAAATAAAAAATAAAGTGTGTTAGATCTCGCTTTGTGTATTAAGTAACAAATACAAATTGGCAAGTAACAAGTGTTTAGGTATCTGTAAACTGGACATGTTGTTTATCGCACATGTAAACATGGCAATGGACATTGAAGCGCAGCAACTCAACTGCAGGCGAGTGATATTTAAAATAATTTACATCTAATTATTTATTATTTCGCTACCTACAGTGAACCGTTATCAACCCCTTTTAACTTTTTTTAATAGAAAAAAGACGGCAGACGAGCATACAGTCCACCTGATGGTAAATGGATACTATCGTCCATGGACATCTGCAATACACGCCAACATCAGTCCAGAATGACAAACGTTGGCACACGCCCGGATGCGCATGCGCTGCTTACCTTTGTTGATAAAAGAATGGATTTGGAGAAAGGGTTGGGGGACGTGGGAAGGGATAGGATGGGAATGGGCTCTGGCATATTTCACTCACTACCGAAACACGTAATTACATTCGGTTAAAGTGAGAAATGCAGTACATTTGAAGGTAGTCTTCTGTGAGAGAGGGATAAAGTGGCCAGTCGAGTGCGCCCTGCTGCAGCTGTGGGAATGCCGCGTGCACTGTCCCCCTACAATCCACTGCTGGACACGGGCGTCCTCGTGTGCATTATTTTGTGCATGAGGGATGTATAATGGGGCTTACGTTGCGTTGACCAAGCGTCCACTCTTTTAGAGATGATTTAATTCTTCAGGGTCTTTAGTAGCGGATATGTTATTCCTTAGTTGCTTTATACGACATTCACGGGAACAGGTGGATGGTGTTCTGCATTTATGTATACCACTAAAAGCGAATTTTTAATTATTTACGTAGCCTTATTCGAAATATTCTTTGTTATATTGTATAATTTCAAAAAATATATTCTTATTTTTAATTATGTGTTAGTTCTTTTTAATTTAATTCTTTTAATTTTCATCCAAAAATAAAATATTTTTGTTACCTAATAATGTAATCTACTCTGTGAAGCTAATAAATCATGCAACGTTTTTCTTCTTCATCATCTCAGCCTTTGGACGTCCACTGCTGGACATAGGCCTCCCCCATTGTCCGCCATTTAGACCTATCGGCAGCGACCTGCATCCAGCGGGTGCCCGCAACCTTTATGAGGTCGTCTGTCCATCTAGCAGATGGACGTCCTCGGCTTCGTCCGCCGGTACGTGGTCTCCATTCGAGAACCCTTCTGCCCCATCGGCCATCGGTTCTTCGAGCTATGTGCCCTGCCCACTGCCACTTCAGCTTACTAACCCGAGAGGCTATGTCGGTGACTTTAGTTCGTCTACGGATCTCCTCATTCCTGATTCGATCACGTAGGGAAACCCCGAGCATAGCCCTCTCCATCGCTCGCTGTGCGACAGTGAGCTTATTTATGAGGCCCATAGTCAGAGACCACGTCTCGGTGCCGTAGGTCATCACTGGCAACACACACTGGTCGAAGACCTTCGTCTTCAAGCACTGAGGTATTTTGGACGAGAAGACGCTGTATTTCTTCTTCATATATAGCAATAGTGCAATGAGCACATTCTGCCAGTGTCAAGTTTTCTATGTAATAAACAATTCACATTCTAAAACATATCCTGTTAATGTTCAGTCCCGTTGATGTAAGTCAGAAGTCGCTCAGTAAAGCGCTACTATCGCTAACTGAAGACAGAAGCAGACTCCTTGGAAGCACACGAAAAACGGAGTCCCTCGCTTTTATTTGATTATCATAAACACCACGCAGGAAAAACAGTGAAGTTTAATAAACTATCACTGTTAAACTACATAACGCCTAATACACAATTTATACAATAATCAAACAAACACTCAACTTCACTTTTCGAGTTCCCGCCTAAAAGTCCGGCAACATTGTCAAACTGGTGATAAAGAGTAATTGCAAGCGGACGGTGTATTAGACGCAGGCAAATATTACAAAGAAGCTGTATGGAGAAAATCTGGAAAACATGAAATACAGACTAAAGTCGTTAAACAAATTTGTTACTTTTACTGATAGAATTCTATATTCAGAGTAGGGATGTTATGGAACTTGGTGACCGTAACCAAAACTATAGGCTTATCCGAATTAAAAAAATATTCGAAACCGAATCCGTACAAGATTCCGATGTTATTTATTACCAACAATTTTATTCATTGCCGTTAGGAGCGGAATTTAAACGAGGCGAGTTTTCACAAGTTCTCGCTGCTTGCATTTGATTTGATAGATTTTTCGTTCGTTCTTTATGAGAGTAAAGTTGCAATATCCCCTATTTGGCTTTATTTTCCTTTGCATTTTGTCAGTAATACTTAAAAGTTAATTAAACACATATCCGTAATCGAAGCCGGTAAAAGAGTACACAATATATCCGGATCTGAAATATCATATCCGTAACAAGCCTAGTTGTTGAGACGATGTAGGTATTTTTTATTTAACGTTGTTTACCTGGGTGTATAATAATGATAAAAAAACAATTGACTATTCATGAATAATGCTGTCATGCCGCGCCCCCCACAAAGTTTAATTTCCAATTATGTATATTAATTTCATATCAATGGCGAGTACTTATCAATGTACTTAACATTGAAATTCTTAAATCCATATAAAGTGAAATAACGTATATGTATTTCATTATTGCATTTAGCCTAAGGGACTTTCGAAAAGCAACGCCTATAATTTATAATTGACAGATATATAGATAAAATTCTTTATTGCATACCAAAATAAAATAAGACAATAACATTCATTGTAACACATGAAATTGTACATACAACGAGCGATTTTTATCGCTAATAGCGATTTCTACCAAACAATCTTTAAGTAAAGAGGAAATGAATATTTTAATCACAGGTAGATGGTGTACAGTATGCATAAATTACATATAATACATACATACATATAAAGCCACCTACATATATATAAAGTCAGTCTCAGTTCACACAGACACCTAACTTCTCACACATACACAGCAGACACGTATCAGTCCAAAACTCAGTATTAATTAATCTAATGCAACGTTTCGTGAGATTCCCCTTTCGCATCATTCCCGTTCAAGTTACTGTACGCGTTGTAGGTCGAGGCACTGACCTACATTTTACGACCTGTAGGTAGTATATATGTAGGTTTGTATTATGTTTATACTCGTTCATTGGATTTTGCGCTCGTACGCCTGATTCGTGCAGTCGATTCGTTTTTACATGGCTCATTTTAAATTTAAACTTTATGGTGCATATCAATATTGATATCAGCCTATGTAATAAAGTGCCCCTGTAGGCTCTGTGTTCCCATAGTAAATTACTTGGAAGTTTTGAGATTTTAATTTTATTATATATAAAGCTTATTAGCTAATTTTACAACTGAACCAAAGCTGTACGTACCCAGTGTAAATGCAATAACAGCCTCTGCTACTAGGCTAGGCTAGCTTGCTGTTGTTGGCTTGATGTGCTAGGGCTTGCTGTTTAATATACGACTAAACGGTTTGTGAACGGTCTCCGAGTGGAAGCAAACTGTAATTAGTAATAGCAATATTTAGTAATTAGTACCATTTACTAGATTGATTATTCATAATAAATATTTATCATTTATTTATTAAAAAAAATCACATTATGGTACAAACGGCAAGCTGATGCCTTAAGGCATTTTCTACCAACTAACCTTTGGATTAAACACAAAGATACTATGAGGGTTATAAATATATTACTTAAACAGCAAAGAGGATAAATAATTTACCTACAAATAATACTTAAAATAAAAATATTTGACTGGGTACATATAGATATAATATGTTAATTATATAGTAGACTTGTATTTATGAGAATGTTTTATTTCAAATTTAGTAATTTGGCTTATTTTCTCCAGTATCATATCAAAGTTGAGTTTTATTTATAGAAATTGTTTTAATTTTTTTTTTTAAGTTTTATTTTGTCTGAATTATGATTTAAGTGATTACAATTACATAACAAGTAACAGAATCTGGAAATATAAAATAAAATCGTGTCGCTATTGCTGTAAACTGTAAAGTGTCTGCGCGAGCGCAGTGTGTGCACACATATATGTCATAATCTGCCATTAATAGGTCTTGCGCGGTTATAGGTACTTTACATATTTGAAACAAATTGCAAGTAGAATAGTGGATCGGCTGCCTTTTTATTATTTTAAGATTAACTTTTTGGCCTCTATTTATTTTGTTTCAATTTGTTGATCCGCACGCTCCCCGTGTTATAATTCCATACAACACTAGAGATTGTGTCAAAGTAAAGTATATACGCATAAGAGTTTCATCATTATATATTCTTAACTTATATGAAACTCAGTTTTCTTATTTTATCGGAAAGGGCTGTGGCATGTTCATCCTATCTGAGATGGTGATCGACAAGTATGTCTTTTCATCACGATACTTTGCTTCACCGCCAGGTTAGTTAAAATGGATCTAGGGAAGTTAGTATGACAATTTAAAATCGGTACTTAAGTAGAAACTCTATAATACCAGCAGAGGATTTGAACTCACGATCTCATGAATGAGAGACGAGAACAGATGCCTCTAGTCTAGGCTATCACCCCTCATTCCCTCATATACAGTTCATGTACTTCCACTTAAATGTTTGAGATCTCAAATTCCGGTCCTGTACCACCGAGTATGTTTTTATGGAAAGAAACTGGCAGACAAGCCGAAAGTTTACCTGATCGTAAATGGTTACTGTTCATACGTAGACACCTGGATATTGTTACTCCAGTACGAATTTATCAATGATGGCTAGCTCGACGGTGAAGAAAAACTAAAACTTTTTAGACCTACCAACTTTAGAGTCGTTAGGTTTGAAATATCCGAGATTGGCTGCAGCAACGTCACCACAGCCAGAGTCACAACATTTCCGTCACTAACCCGCTCATCGCTTACACACACCGTCCTTTAGCGCACGTATCTGGGTGCTTCTCACCTACACGTGATTCCGCACTGCCCTTCCAAAGCAACGCCCTAAATGAAGGTCCGTTCCTTCCGCGCCGATTAGCCGGCGTGGGAGCCCTTAGGTTAATCGCACACTTCTGACTGAGCGCTTTCTGTGCTCGCCCTAACTAAACATGTCTGTTGACTCTTAAAAGGCTACTACGGCCACAAGAATTTTAATGATTACGAATAAAAATTAACCCACTCACGCAGCGTGCTGATTACGTGGCATGAACCTTCCTTATGATTAAAGGTTGTATTTAGCAATGATAAACATAAGCTGATGGTATGACATATGGTAAAACCATCACAAATTACTCCCTTCACGTTACTATACATTACTATTCGATTTTTACGGTTTGTAAAGTGTTAATAATTTATTAACGAACGGTGTCAAGCCGTTGCTACCGTACTCAATAAGCAGGTTGTAAACAAAGGTTGACCTTGAAAATACGATGAACTTGATTCATATTTAATTTTACTTTAAGTACTATTGAACATAATTATCTACAGCTAAACAACCATACCCAGTTTCGCCGATATATAATAAAGCAAACATTATACTCATATCTACTCATTTCCAAAAAGTACTTACAAAATTTAAATTGTCTTAATTTCTCTCAATTTTTCCATATCAAATTTTGAGTGAGCCTTACTCTCAAACTAAATTAAAAATCTATATATTAAAAAACAGTTGAAATTAGACATTTTGGAAATTATTAGAAATAACATATAATAATATGTCTGTAAATACTTTATAGAATAATACGAGTAAGTACTGGAAAATGTAGTGTGTATAGTGTGCAAAACAACATGTGTGGGAAATTGTTAATTTGAGATTACACTTGAAACTACGTGTGTGTGTGACTTTCAAAAGTTTCGAACTTTAAGGCTGATGGCAATCGCCATTCGGACGGGAGATTTCACTATTTCCCGCACGTATTAGAAAAAAAGTGTTAATACAAAATGTCTATCCAACCACATATCGACGGTGGAAAGAAGAAATGGGATAAGCGATATACACTCTACTTTCAAAACTAAACCTTTATTCTTATGCATTGTGGTCTACATTTTAAAGTAAGTTGTATGTCGCTTATACCATTTCTTATTTCCACCGTCGATATAGTTTTAGACGTCCATTTTTAGATTTTTTTTGAAAAGTGTACCGTCATAATTTTGGAACTACTAAATCGATTTAACTCATCTTCAAATGTAACCGAGATAAATTATACACGCAGACTATTTTTTTTGTCTAATTTCATTTCAACCCGATAAAAATGTGTCCTTAAAGGCTCACGCACATTACAGCCGCGTCGCGCCGCAACGCGTCGCACTGCAAAACTGCGACAACGCACTTTACAGACGCAGTAGGTCGCAGCTCAACGCAATAATATGTCAGTTAGCTGTTGACATTCAATTTTTCACGTCATCGCACAGCGAATAACTCGAATTACGTCCGTTAACTGCGCCCGTTCAACGCACATTGAGTCGGGCCGCGTCGCAGCTCAACATCAGCTCTTAAGCACGGCTAGCAAGCCAGTGCGCTACGCTGCGGCACTATGCGGCCCGCCTCAAATGTGCAATGGTTTATACAAAATGTATGGAAGTGATTACGGAGGATTTTTGCAATGTTATATGCACTGCGGTGCGGCCCGCCGTAGCATGCGCCAGCCTTTAACCGGAATCCCCCCCTCATGATTACAAAGATAGGCCTGTGCCGTAGAGAGGAATGTCATAGAAATCAAAATTCGAAGCTTCTTATTGCCTTATCGTGCACGAGTAATTATTACACAGTTATTATTATGTGTAATACGTTGGGTTAGTTGTCCATTATTGGCTCATTCTTCTAATAATATGGCTAGTATGGTTTTGCGATCAAATGTTCTATCAATCGAATGATTTACGTTTAATCTCTAGTATTTTTTATAAGGACCTCTAGATTATTCTAGATATTGAACATTACTTGTTTTGTATTACCTGAATTTAGTGGTTTTAGCCAGGGCCGTCTTTACCAGGGGGTGCAAGGGGTGCGGTGCACCCCGGGCGCTCACCTTTTAAAGGTAATGAAAAAATATAACGCTATAGTAAACAATTACACAATAGGATATTTGACTGTCATAGGATACACAATAGGATATTTGACTGTCATAGGATACACAATAGGATATTTGACTGTCATAGGATACACAATAGGATGTTTGACTGTCTTAGGATACACTCCCGCACCCCGGCGCAGAATAGACTTAAGACGGCCCTGGTTTTAGCATTCTCAATGACAGTGATATTGCCCTGTCTGTGTAAGTGTATATCCGTGACCGGAGATTGGCCAGAGCAGCACTATTGAAATTATTTTACCCTATTGGAGTTATATTAAAGGTGCTTCCCACACAAAAAACAATTTGTAACCACCTAGTCCGCCTTAGAAAAAATGCATAAGGGCATTTTGTTGGACATTTTAATGATATTTCAAAAAAACCGCAAAAGTTAAAATCAAGGTAGAAACTTTTTTTTATGGACTAAGGCGGCAGACGAGCATACAGTCCACCTGATGGTAAGTGGATACTGTGGATAATACATGCCAATATTAGTACAAAATGACAATCGTCAGCACGATCCCGGATGCGCTCCCTACCTTTGGAGATATAGAAATGGATTTGGAGAAAGGGTTGGGAAAATGGGGAGGGATAGGATGGGAATGGGCTCTGGCACATCTCACTCATTACCGAAACAAGTACGTACATTAGGGAAATAAGATAAAGTGGGAAATGCAGTGCATTTCAGGGTAGTCTTCTGTGAGAGAGGGGTAACGTGGCCAGTCGAGCGCACCCAGCGGCTATTGGATTGGAGCGTGCACTCTCCCCCTCAAACTAGGAGTGTTTAGACAACGAAAATAACCATTGTAAACAAAGTAAACCGAAAATAAAGAAAAAATAAACAAACGATTCTTTATTTTCATTTTTAGAATACAATGTTACCTATGCTTTTTATTTGTGTTAAAAATGTTACTAATAATGCCTTTTCTTCTTAGGAGGGCAGTGTTATTTTAACATTTATATGTGTATATTTCTGAATGTTTAGCAATATATATAAACATCCATTACAGTCACCACATTGTAACGTATGCAAATACCTTTAGTATTTATTAGCTTTACTAAAACTTTTAATAACAGTTTAGATAAAGATGTTTCAAAATGTTGCCAAAATATTAATGTTCGCGTCGCATCTTGACATGACCTTTTACTGGTGCGAAACCATATTTGATTTTATCTTTTAATTTAATCATAATCTTCATTTTACGCTAGATTATTGGATTTAGAATTTTTCCTGCGCGGTTTTTTCGTGAAATTCTAATACTTTTTGAGAAATGATACGGTTTTGTACTAAGAGTTGAACCAAAAAAAAAATATCTTTTTGTTAAACATACTTCGCGTCAAATGTCATGCTTTCTGAAAATTACGTCAAAATCTCTTAGAACTCCCGGAAGCTGTGAAGACTCGCTCGCGGACCAGTTTCGAACTACACCAATTATTTATCGGACCTCGACGATTCTTGCGCTAATTTCAATTAAGCCAAGATATTTTTTATAGAGAGAAAGTGACAGACGACCAGACAGACTATTTGATGAAAGTCGATGTTATCGCAACGTCCAAGATATATTCAAACATCAGTGAAAAATGACAAACATTTTCACGGCCCCCGGATGAGACATCTACATTTGGAGATTTAAAAATGAATTGAGAAAAAGGATTGGGAAAATGGAGAATAGGATGTGTTACAGGATAAGGATTTTTTCATCCTATTTAACACTACACCCCCATTACACTCCTTTGGAGAGATCAGACGGGGAAAAAAATATATAATGGGACAAGGAGTCCTTATCACTTCAGACTCGCCATGGATGGGATGAGATGGATGGGATGGGAAAAGAACTCTTGAAAATATCACTGCAGAAAGACGCACGTGTTACATTTTACGACAAATAAAACAAATGTTTTTATTTAAATCAATAAAACTATGATCAATAAATCAATTAATCATGATCAATAAAATTATTTTTGCATAACTGAAGTAAATAATTTAAATTACTAAAGATATCATTACCATGTCGACGTTCGTGGGACTTCCTATTTCTTTATTGTCATCAGGGAACCTAAACCTAAACCTCCTTTAACTTTACCGATTGACTACCGATTTACTACTACCGATTTGCTGCTCATTCAGTATGTTTTGCAGCTCGTATAATTACTTGTCGTTATAAATTTCGTCTTCTATCATTTCGTGTCACTAAAGTATGGTGTTGGTGGTATTCCAGGTTGGCGGCAGCGCAGGAGGCGGCGGGCGCGCAGGCGCGCGCGGCGCCAGCTGATACCATGGGCGGCGCGCACCAGCCCGCTACTCCAGGGCCTACTTCGCTCTTTATATTCTCCGACGAAAATCCTATTCGGAGGTCAGTATACCATTAATTAATCATTAGATTATGTAACAAAGAAAGAAAGAAATAAAATGATTTATTTATACATGTGACATTAAAATACAAAATTTCAGCATTTAAATATTAACAAAAGATAGTGTAGTCTAGTTGGGTATCAACAAAAGGGTATGTAGGTCATCGTATACAAGGTTAAATAAGAAATACATATACCCCCCCCCCCCCTGAAATACTGAATTTCTATTGTGAAAACTTATAACTTTTGTTTTATGACTTTCAAAATCCAATACTTTTTTTTTCACACAAAAATAAAAACACTTTTATGTTACCTCAAAAAGTTTTTAGGTTGTCTAACTGTTGAAAATGAGAAACTGCAAGTGGGCCGTGAAAATATCATGATTAACAAAAAGTAAAAGAACAAAAGATAAGCTTTAATGAGAGAATTTCAATGTTACAAGGGTGGAGGTATTTTTTATTTAAATCTGTATACTTTTAACAGCGAAAATAGTCGCAGCACTTTCAGTTACAGTCAGGTGCTTAGTGACTCGCGTATAATTTGAAGGGAATTTATCGGCAGAACGATTAAAAAATTTAAATATAATAGAAATAGTGTAAAAAACGCTAAACGTTGTAACAACAAAGACAAAAACATTTGCGCAATAAAAAATCGTATCTATAATATCACTAGGTCAGTATTTCATTGTAGGATTTCACCGAGAAAATTAAAAATTACTCCACAAATCATGCAGAAATCTTATTTATTTTACAAACTTCGTTGTTCGTTTTTCTTTTCGTCGGTCTCTCTGCCCTTCTACACGTCTTCGAATTTCGAAATTTTTCAAAATGTTAAGCAATACATGTATGATGACTGCGGCTACGAATATCGTGCTCGAGGTCTAATCAATTAACTGAAGATACCTAGATTAGCTCACAAGAGAAATAACAATAAATCTGTTCATCTGTTCTATGCCTTATCCATTGATTTACGGTACAATTAATATCATATTAAGGACGCATATGTACTCTAGTATCCTATAAAGCTACATTTGATTCTCAACAATTATTTTCTTATTTACTTCCATTTCGCAGCACGCGGTCACTGATTAACATACTAATCAGGCATTTGCGTGGAGTCATTTTCACGGAGAGCTCACTATTTTCTGCCCTTAAATATTTTATGAACATCTTGTTACCTTCTTGTGCATTTTTTAGTTGGTAATGTTCCCTGTTGGCGAATGCCGACATTTGTTCATATTATATTTTAAGAGAAATAAACGAGGAAAAACACCGTGGACAGTGAAGCAAAAAGAAAAGGTTTTTAACGCCTGTAATTGACTCTCATAATCATAATCCCAAAATGTGTCCCACTGTTGGGCAAATACTTCCCCTCGTCGTCCACGACCCTCTATGCAATGCAAAGTTAGGCCACTCTGCTAAATATTATCAACACAAATCAGCTAATGTATGTAAATCCAGATCTTTCCGCCATTTCCTTTGTGGTCTGCCTCTGCGTCGATGTCCATCTTATTGCACTTACACTTACATTCACTAAAATCTGTTATCCTTTTATATTAATTATATTTAAAGGATTAAATCTCAGAAACAGCGTTGCCTGAATCGGTTAGATAGTGTTGACTGATATAT
Source organism: Sesia apiformis (assembly GCA_914767545.1). Taxonomy (NCBI): domain Eukaryota; kingdom Metazoa; phylum Arthropoda; class Insecta; order Lepidoptera; family Sesiidae; genus Sesia; species Sesia apiformis. The sequence goes on along the minus strand of OU611950.1, from coordinate 5,382,912 downwards.
CTACTGTCGCCATTGCATCAGGTTGATTTAGGTTTCATCTTAAAAATATAAGGATCGCTAGCAAGCTTGTGTCATGAAAGATAGGAAAACAAAACCGACACACTCTAATTGGTATTAAATTTTCATTTACATATTTTTCTGCAGTTTATTAAAGCGTTGAGAACTTTATTTTTAATTTGGGCGTCAGTCGACCGTTTTCAAAAAAATCCATCCAACTTATGTAACAAACGTCGATATACATTTTAGTCGATATTTAGTTTATCCTTCAATTATTAAATTCTATTCTCAGATAATATATCAGATACATATTTAAAACCACATTGACGCTATCTATCTTTATTAACTGCAAATATGCCTCCAAAATTTGATTTCGGTCAATAATAAAAAATACCTATCTTTTCAGAATTTGTTTATTTTATAGAAAAAAAGGCGGCAGACGAGCATACAGTCCACCTGATGATAAGTGGATACTGTCGTCCATAGACATCCGCGATACATGCCAACATCAGTCCAGAATGACAAACGATGACACGCCCCCGGATACGCTGCCTACCTTTGCAGATTGAGGAATGAATTGGGAAAATGAGGAGGGATAGGATGGGAATGGGAAATACGACGTACATTGGGGAAATACGATAAAGTGAGAAATGCAGTACATTTCAAGGTAGTCTTCTGTGAGAGAGGGGTAACGTGGCCAGTCGAGTGCGCCCAGCGGCTGTGGGAATGCAGCATGCACTATCCCCCTACCAAAATTCCAGTTATTTATTTGCCAAAATGTATGTACAGTATAGAGGGCAAAATATAATATGACCTACACATTCTGCCTTTTTAACGGCGTGAAAATGTTTAAATTAACGTGCAATAAGTACAAAAAATATGAAACAAATAACTACATGACAATTACAATTATTGAATCTTAGAAATTGTATATAGCTTGGCTTGTTAAAGTAAAAAAGTCAGCATTAGTAGAAACAATGTCACACAATAGGGATAACTGTGCGAAAATTATAAATACGCAGGTATATGAATAAATGAATAACAATGAACAACAAAATACAACAATGAATAAAAAAATATATATGTTAGAAATAATTATACATGAGGTGTCATTTTTTACTACTTTTTATGGTACTACTTTTCTATATTTTTAATTTGTCGCATTAAAAATAATGAAAACAAAATTTAAGGTTCCTATCTTTTTCTGATGCAAGTTCAAAGGGCGTCTAGGGTGCCCGGATTCCTCCCCGGACCTCGCACTAAATACATTCCTGGCCAACTGAGAAATACAGCCGTTAGTAAAACATCAGAAATTAGAACGCTAATGAGTAAACACTAAACGCTGACTGTACCAAAGTTATAGTGTACATTACTTCAGTTCACGGAACTGATTGCTTTAAAGAAGCGACTTCAATTGAAATAAAATCGTGTCGTTGCGGAAGTAAGCGTAGTAAAGGATGCTTTAAATTATGTATGTAGGACAGGTCAGGAGGATATAACCGCTGAACTGCAGTGGAGGGTAAATAAGTAATGAAATGAAGATACACTTTTCTTTCTTACTTCCTTGTGTAAGAATTGATAAATAATTGATAACCATTCTACTTCGTAATAACTGCCAGCATTTTGTTTTTCACAGCCAATATATACTTGTATAATCTGTGCTAATGTCCATAGTCTTACCTAGAAAATATTAAGTCTGTGGCCAATTTTATGATATTTTATAAATACAATCTAATTTTTTTAATTGTAACATATAAAATATTATTTATGTAAATTATGTATAAAAAGAATGTCCACATATACTTATTTTATTAAATTGATGTATAACTGTTTTTTTCTGACAACGTTGGCAACTCCAATCGCTTTGACAGAAGCTTTAGAAAAGAGCGGGATTGATAATTTTGGCGCGAAGTTACTTAATTACGTAGTTGATAGCTAATTAGAAAAGAATCTTGTAAAGTTCAAAAATATATACCCAAAAAAAATATATTGCTTTGTGTTCCACGTCATCCGCGATATTCCATATTTTGTGCCAAATATTAGAATTACACAAACTTTACAGTTACACTTTATAAAAAAAATCTGTTGAGTGGGAATTTTTAGGTATTGCAATACAAAGGTATTATTTGTATTGCAATAATCCTTTAATTTTGTATTACTTTCCCTTTAAAGTTTAAGATTATCCAGCAGATTTCCTTATTTCAAGTTTAGTTCGTAACTTTAAAGAGATCTCAGAAAATGTTTACATTCAAAACACTTTTGGTTTACATAATACTTCTGTTGCGCTGGAAAATATTCTCTGGCTCTATGACAACTTCTGGAATATCTGAACAATAATGGGACTCGGAAAAAACGGGACACGTGCCATAACTTGATGACCTATTCAAATGCCGAACGATACCCTATAGTGTGCGACAGTATCCACTTACTGTCGTATCCATTATCCACTCCTATTCACTCCTAGCGTCAGTATCCACTCTTAGGTGGGCTGAATGCTCATCTGCCACCTTCGTACAAAAAAAAATTCATTTCGTAAAATAAATTTAAATATTATTTATTGAAACATTATTTTCAGTTTAAAGTATTTATTTGTTGTTTTGAAATTAGGTAATTATAGGAAGAGCGAAGATAGCCTAGAGGTATATCTATTCTCGACTCTTATTCGTAAAGTTGTAAATGCAAATCAACGTTCATACCACTAAATTTCTACTTAAGTACCATACCATACAATCAGGCTATGTCCTCTCCACTGCTGGATATAGGCCTCTCCCAAGGCTCGCTACCACACACGACCTCCACTCTCTTCTCATCCAACCATCACCGATCCATCTATCCATCGTCTACCCCATCGGTTATCGTTCCTGCGGCAAATATGACCTGCCCTTCTACTTAAGTAAGGATTTTTAAAATTATCATTAGCTCGGCGGTGAAGGAAACTTCGTGAGAAAACTCACATGTTCGAGAATAAAAAAGAACTGGAGAAGGGAATCCAATCGGCACTGGACCCTCGTGGCTCGAAATTTAATGATTTATTATGGGAGGCCAAACACATCATCAAATATGGTTTGTCACTTCACAAATAAATATGACAATCGTATGAGAGCATATGCTATTGTATGTACAAACAAAGGATATAGATAAGTAATACAATTTGTTTAGTATAAGCGACAGATGCCCATCAAACTATAGTCTACTAAAAAGTTTGCGAGGTAACCCTCACTGCACTAGCTTGATGTAAACTAGATGTCAACTAGAAACAAGGCTATATGGCAGAGTATGTATAAGCCAAGTTTTGAGACACTTGAGTTGGTAAACAAAATTATTAGATACGGTGCCAACTAGTTTTACACATTGCAGATCGTCTGCCCCATATCAAAACCTGGTAAGTATTTTTGTAACAAATTTTACAGTAGAGGCCGAAACCATTCAAACAGCCAAGTCAAAACATAGGAAATTAAAATAAAAATTTGATCGTAATTACACACAACACAAGATGGTATATATATCATGCTTAAAATATTATAGTTTAAGAGGAGTTCAAAGGGAGTGTCTGTTGATGCGAACCAAATTTTAGCAAAATTATAAGAAAATGAAAATGTCTTAAACCACGATATTGAAATCACTTTATAAATAAGGGAATACCTTCTGTGCAATATTGATTTGGATTGGAATGAGTAAAAACTTTCAGTAAATAGTGATAAGACCGCCTTGTATGCAATTCATATGTTTCAATGTCTGTTACAGTCTTGTTTTGTTTTGTTGTGCAAGAGGTTTTTGTATCTATCTAAGTTTGATAAACGGTTTTGGTTTCTTAAGGTGAAATAGCAGCTCCTTTTAAACAAACACTCCTCATTTTACATGTTTTATGTTTTTTTTACGATCTATGAGCATCATGTGATTTCACTTAATAAGTTTTGAGGTATTCATTCATATTTTCATAACACATTTTGTTTTAAATTTGTTGCTTACTGAGTTTTGATATGGGGCAGCCGAGTTGTGTCAAACGTACCCCACCATATGTTAGTAAATGCATTACCTGCGCGACTACAGCTCAGATAGTGAAATGAGGTGTGTAATCGAAAACTAATTCGTTCTCGTATGACGAGGCAACGTGGGGTTATCAAGGGGCAATCTAAGATGTTATTAAACTGCATACGGCGTTTAACGAGATTAGAATTTGCTTTGAAGTAGTGTATGGTGAACACGAGTAGATATAGACAGAAATACTAATAGGTGTAGTCGTATGGTGTCAGCCGGCTTTAGCATAGCACCACCCCATATCTTTCGGACCGTGGGTGTCGTAAGCGACTAAAGGATAGCGAAGCGTCTAGCACAAGCCCCGAGGAATTACACCACCTCTGTGATTCCTCAGGGCTTGTGCTACAGGGGCAAACGAATACAGTGTGTAAAACTAAAAGGGTGGACTCGCCAACCCCCTTGGCCAGCGAGGCGTTTTAAAGCTATATGTCCCTTACTTACGAAACAATATGCATGAGGAGGCCTATTGGACCAGCAGTGGATAATAAAAGGAGTTGTGAAGGTGACAGTGACTGATAAGTACCCACAGGGCGCAGGCTTCTTTTAATAAACGATTACAGGATTTCGGGCCCTAATTCAGCAGGCGGGCCCAATGCGGATTGGTAGATATTCATGCTCTGGGTTTTTTTAATTCTCGAGCATACAGGTTTCTTCACTACACCTGTTTGCCTTTACGGAAATTGAGATAAGTTTTAAAAAATCCCACTTAAGTAGAAACTTAGTGGTACTCGCCGAGGATTTGAACTCGTTACTTAAAAATCAATTTTAATTTTAATCGATGAAAATTAAATTTTGCTCAACAATTACAATGTTTTTACCTCAGTCCGTAGATGGGCCAAATCGGTTAAATAGTTTCAAAATTACGAAGATATAAAATTTCAAAAAAATCTATGCAATTAAAATATGTATACTATACATCATTGAATAAGATTCTACGACTTAAGTCTAAACATTTTTTTTCTAAATCGTACGAAAAAGCGAAATCGCTGATGTATCTCTGAATTTCTGATGTATCTCTGAATCTCTGTTATCTTCTGAATCTCTGTTTGTTATCTTCTGACGCTAATATAACCAAGGTTCTAATTAAATTCAAATTGTAATTAAATTTTATTTATTAATGATAAAGATCAATAAGTGCAATAATCAAAATAATATGTTATAAGTTTTATTTAATTATCGACATAGTTAATTATTTTAATTATCGATAAGAAAATGATTGCTAAAATCAATTAATATTATTCAATTAATTTAGTTTTTTCTTTCTTTATGGAAAAACGGTGGTAGACGAGCATACAGTCCACCCGATGGTAAGTGGATAATGTCGTCCATGTACATCCGCAATGCATGTCAAGATCAGTCCAGAATGACAAATGTTGGCATGGCCCCGGATGTACTGCCTATCTTTGGAGATATAGGAATGGATTTGGAGAATGGGTTTTTATTTACATTGGGTAAATAGAATAAAATGGGAAATGCAGTACATTTCAAGGTAGTCTTCTATGAGGGATAACGCGAGTGCGCCCAGCTGTTGTGGGAATGCAGCGTTAGACCTAATATTTCGGTGTCCTGACAGGATTCGTGTTGAACGAATATTTTAAGATCTGTATATGACCAACTTTCTGTATGAAACAACATTCTAGTTGTACTACTAAGCTAAAAGGTTTATTTCTTCAAAAAACACATCAGCTTTTCAAGGAAAAGTTCATTTTAAAATTTCATTTTAACGATGTAATCATATTTGTGTTTAGTAAATAATAAATACATAAGCCATTACATATTTTGTTCAACTTTTAGGTTATCCATATTAGTACTAACTTTGTATAAATTCACTCAGTTGTACCATGGGGAACACATTAAAATAATGTTGGTTGTTCTTTAGATCAACTGATCTATAGAACAACCGAGGAGTTCCACCGGGGAAAAAAATCTCATCGTACAACTAGTTGGACATAGCAGTTGTACCACGAGTAACGGGTACTGTATATTAACAATATGAGTGCAATAAAGAATTGAATTGAACATTACTCGATTCCAGGTATACGAAGTTCATCATCGAGTGGCCACCCTTCGAGTACGCGGTGCTGCTTACCATCATCGCCAACTGCGTGGTGCTGGCGCTGGAGGAGCATTTGCCCAACGGCGATAAGACCATCTTAGCACAGAATCTGGTAAGGAACTTTATATTTGTCATATAATATTTAGATAATGTTGCCTTATATAGGTAATTTACATTATTCTTTATTAGGTTGATGATTATTGCTTTGCGTGCTCTGTTAGTTGTTGTCCTCGTATCTAAATATAAATCTATCTAAAAACTCATAAAAATATCTAAGACCAAAATAAACAGTCGTTTATATAAATAATTACATACAAATAACGTTATACATCCCGGCCGAAAGTAATACACATCGACTGTGATCGGATAGCTCGGTTTTGCTGTGCGTCGTCTCTGTCGTAACGGCACACGATAGAGACGACGCTCTACAAAACCAAAGCTAGCCGATAGTCTCTTTCTAAAGGCCGATGTGTATTACTTTCGGCCGGGAAGCGTACGCAGACGCGCGTGTGTACGTTACAATCGTGCTGTGTACTGGCTGTTAGAGCTTGTCCTGATGAGGCGAAACACGTGCGTACACCCGCGAACGTTGTGTCCATATTGCGCGTTCAACAGGCGAGCATTTGGGGTAGGAACAGTTAGTATTCGATATATGGATACGTGCACTCGCGCCTATGCTCGCGCGCAATACTGGAGACTCAACAAGGTCTCTTTAGTGTCCCGACTTGCGCGCAATAGGCACGTACAACACGCGAGTCGAGAGTCTGGCGAACTGCACGCCGTTTATGTGCGAACTTTAACTCGCGCGTTGTATGTGGACAGAATGTATAGGCGCCGAGTATCTCACTAAGGTGATTCACGCGTAAATCGCCTCATATGGACAAGCTCTTAGGGTAAGCTGTAACCATAGGCCAGTATTTTTATAAAACATAATAACACTGACACCGACCAGACCCTTTAGTATCCACTGCTGGACATGGACCTCCTCATGTCTTGTGAATGAGGGATTTAAGGCCTTAAAACGCCACACTGCCAAGCGGGATGGCGAGTCCAATCTTTTAGAAGTGGTGTAGTTCCTCAGGGCGTGTAGTAGCGGCTTTGTTATCCCTTTTACAACACCCACGGGAGGAGATGGGATGGGGTGGTACTATTCTATACGGCATAAACATAATAAATAGAAAATTAAATACTCGAAATGCTTAACAGAAAATCAAAGCCTGACAGTGAACATTATCTTTTTATTTTATATCTCTAAAACAAATTAAGTAACAGGAGAGGACATCAAGTGAAGTCATTATTTCTTTTGTTGCAGGAAAAGACCGAGGCGTACTTTTTAGGAATATTTTGTGTAGAAGCCTCGTTAAAAATTTTAGCCTTAGGTTTTGTTTTACACAGGGGATCGTATCTTAGAAATATTTGGAACATTATGGATTTTTTCGTTGTAGTTACGGGGTAAGTCATTTTTTATTATTATTTCGTACATACCTAACTGTAGCATTTTGTACATAGAAATGATTATGTAAAGGAATCTTATATTCACAACAGGATAATGAATATGAGAAAATCTGGACCTAAATTATTTTCTTTGTTTACCTTCATTAATTATTATTTTCTGTGAGATGTAACATTCGCACTTGACCTCAAAATTGGACTTCGTCAATTTATTTCACAAGTCGACATCCACAAGTACCTATGTCGAATGCACGAATAGAACTCCGGTGTAGTCCTCCGGTCCTCCGGACCGGTCCGGTCATAAACTTCCGGTCCTCTTTGCCTATCTTTGTAAAAAATCAAACTTAAAAACGCGTGGTCTATGTGATCTTGATAGTTATTATAACTGTAATATTCAATTTGTATGTGTAAGGTAAACATTCAAAGATATCTTTACATAATCATTTTCTTTCAATCATTTTTTTTCATATTGAATAAATCGTAAATAAAAATAATTTATAAAAATCTTTTGATTGATTTAGATCTGTATCAGAATTTTATGATAGATAACATTTAAACTGAATTTGGGTTAAGTATTTAAGTTTATTAAATATTTATTAGGTATTTTTATTCAAGGAATATTTAAGGAATTATAAACAGGTTACATCTATAGATCACGACCGGTGACTTTTGAAAGGCCCCCAGGGCCACAAGAATTTAGCCATTCCGAAAAAAAATACATCTATAGATACAGTGTTATATTTCATTAATTACAACACCTAAATTGCTTTATAATTGTTGTTGAAAGGAACTGAACAGTGAATACATATTTTGCCGTATATAGGACATATAATAGGATATATTACTATATGGACTATATTACTACAGTTTGGCTCTTTGACACACAGCGATGTATGAATTCAGAATAGTTGTAAAATTTTCTATACCCAACGCTCGTGTCAGTGCCGCTCTAATCTGAGCGCTTTGAAAAGTGGTTGAGTTGCAAAAGTAGCTATTTTGTATCAGCGAAGGGCCTATTATGCATCTTATTGAATATTCGATAACGAAAACTAGGTCGATGACGATATTCGCCGAATACAACGTGGACGTTGACCTGCGTATGCTGCGATCATTCAGAGTGCTACGGCCTCTGAAGCTCGTCTCGCGGATACCAAGTAATTCACAGTAATTGGCGAAAGTTCACATAATATACCTTACTTACTGTATTATTGTTATAGAACTTTCTCGCTAGAATACGAGTTTCAGAATAAGTAGTTTAAATATCGCTAGTCTAAACATAGTTTTTAAATCATTTAGTCGAAGATGGTAGTTTCTCTCAGTATTTAAAAGGTTAACAGTTTAGAAGTTAATGTGTGGGTTTTTATGGTTTATTGTTGAAAATTGTTACTGTAATTTTGAATTTCAATGTTGCATAATAGTAAACAGATGCTAGATGTGTATTTGTGTAGGTACGAAATAAAAAGCTAATACGTGAGAATTAGATAAAAAAAGTTAAGTGTGATTAAATATGATTTAATTAGTTTAAAATGCGTGAATCTCAACTGTGTTTAGTTTACCAATAATATAAAGAATAATTAGACACACAATACTTTAGACCGTAGAATTAAGCTAGTCAAACCATATGTGTTTTGTTTTCTTGAAAAAGTTTTTAGAGCTGTGCTGTATCAATTTTGAAATAGTAAATTCTGTGTTCATTTTATAGATAACACAAAATAGTAAAAAAATAATGTTCCCGATGGCGAAAAACCAAAAAGTATTTAATGGTGCGATTTTTCCATAAATTGTTACCTAAAAGTAAACCAAACAGAAATATGACTTGTGTTTACTACCACTCAACCATGGTTTTTCGCAAAAGGGACTATATGAAATGACTTTTTTCGATAAGCACAGTAACCCAGTAGTGTTTCTATTGCTAGTTCAAGCTATAGTATTGAGTGATATGTGTTTGGCAGTATCATCACGCAGCTGCCGGTCGCGCCCGACGTCGACTTCAGGACCTTGCGCGCCATTAGGGTGCTGAGGCCCCTTAAATTAGTATCGGGCGTTCCTAGTGAGTTTTAGAACATTTTTAGATTGGTTGTACGAGTAGTCTCATTAGCACTCGCTGTTGCATAATACATCTTTTAGACGATTGTTTTTTTTTTTTTAATTTGTAATGCCAGATTCTGGAAAATTAATTTTGGAAAGACATGACATGCCTAAAATGGTGGTAAATTATAATTTGAAATTTAGACTGCGGGTAGGAAAGAATCACGTGGCGTAATGTGAACGTTTGCAACCAAAATACCAATTATAAAACAAAAAAAATCTAATTTCGTAACATTTCGCGCGCTGTCAAATTATGCAACAGCAACGTTAATCATTTTATAAGCACGACGTATTTTGTTCAACACATTATTGCAACTATTCTTATAAGTAATCACTGTTTCACCTTATTCATAGTTATTTATATCTCTACTGAGTATAGTAGGTAATAACTCTTTTTAATAGTATATTCATTCTCATTAACACGTATAATTTATAAAATACCACTAAATACTCATTCAAAGTGATGTCAGTTTAATAAGAGTATTTGTTATACAAGATTTTAATTTTAACAAAAGTATTGTCCTCTGTCATCATTGCAGCTGATCTAAATGGTGTTTTATATCCATGTACCATAAATATTACATCATATTTTGCGTAATTTGTGCCCTTAAATAAAATATTATAATTAATTGCTTGTATACATAGTTAAATATAAAAAGACCGAAATCTTATTTTTATAATTGAGCTTGACCTTGTCAAATTATTATTAGGATTACTCGAGTTTATATTACATACCTACAGATAAATAATACGCTCAAGTTAACATTTGTATGATTATTGATTCAAATCTTACTTTTACATCTTTTTTATTATTTTATATATTGTGATAATGTAACTATTTCCGTGTGTAGGTCTGCAAGTGGTATTAAAGTCCATCATCAAGGCGATGGCGCCGTTGCTGCAGATCGGCCTTTTGGTGCTCTTCGCTATCGTCATCTTTGCCATCATCGGCCTCGAATTCTATTCAGGGGCACTGCATAAGACTTGTTATAGTTTAGAAGATATTAGTGAGTAACATTTTCTACTTTAACAACATAACTTTTAGATAATAATGCTACTTTTTGGCCGTGTGGTGGTAGTGGCTTGAGAATCACTTCCCCACCCCCCATCTCTTCTCGTGATTGTCATAAAAGGCGACATAAAGCCACTACCACAAGCCCTGAAACTACACCGTGTCTAAAAGAGTGCACGCTTGGCCAGCACTATTAGTGTGGCCGGCGTGTCACTCTCAGCGTGGCCAGCGTGGCACTCTCAGCGTGGCCAGCGTGTCACTTTCAGCGTGACCAGCTTGACACTATCAGCGTGACCAGCGTGGCACGCTTGACCACGCTGGCCAAGCGGTTTAACGAGTCCACTCTTTTAGAAGTGGCGTAGTTCATCAGGGTTTGTGATAGCGGCTTTGTTATTTCTGAGTCGTCTTTTACGACACCCACGCGAAGAGTGACCCACGGTGGTGCTATTCTAAAGACGGCTCACACCACGGGGCCGCAATTCGAAAAAGCGCCTTAGCTTATTAGATAGCATTGCGGTAATATAAATTTTGCTTCAGTTTCTAAAGTACGAAAAACCCACTTTTTACGTATGCGACTGAACTCGTACTGTTGTTGGCTGGAACCAGACATAAATATTATTGACCTAGTTCCTAGTTTAGCTCAGTTCCTCCCATAATTACCGTTGCAACTTAACTCGATTCAAGCGGGGAAACGCTTCGCTTGCATAGAAATTTATTTAAATTAACTACTGGAATTTCTAATATATTTTATATAAACTTACTTATGTTATGAGTATACTTACTAACTTTCTTCAGTTTCTCAAACTTTAGAATGCATTCTGCACGCAGCGCAGGTTTAATTTACGACATTTAATATGAAGGAGAAATTAAAATACAAAGATTCATTTTCGTAAAATTATGGGATACTTCATCGTATAACTTTTGAGTACTTACCGATACCTACTGATATACATATTTAAATTCTTTCAAAGTTGTGCTTGCTAATTATAATTATCAAAACTATATGAGATTATAACATAATTTAACTTTGTTAATAAATATTTGTTTATGATTATTGTCCTTGGTGATTAAATTGAGAAAATAATACCTACCATACCTACCTTAAACGACTGGTTAATATAATGTCAGTGATGCCTTAGCCTACTGTGCACAAAGTCCTGGGTTAAGAGTTTCGATTGGACAAACAATTATATATTTAGTCTGGTCTTAAATACCGTTACAATAAAAAAAATACATTTGGAATATGTCATTCTCACGAAAAATAAATGTTTTTTCTTTCTTTTGCGCCAATCATTATTAAATATTGTATTAATAAGAAAATGGAGTAATTGCATTACACAAGTAGGCATGGAGCCAAATACAATTTTTAAAACTCTCCTTACGCTTGGTATTAGCGGAATGTTTGTGTACCGGGCTATTGGTAGGTACTTACATAATACATTGCAACCTCTTCTGTTTGTGACAGAAAAGGGTCTGACCGTCAACGCATTATTCGTACTAAACAGACGATTAAAGCTTTGAAAGAGAGAATCCGAAGAAATGCCGCCTGGAAGCAAAAGATTTTATCTTGAGAGATGAACCATGTCATGTATTGTAAGAGATAATTTAGGAGTGGTGCTTAGAAAAGACATACTGGTCATTTATTAACTGATAATTTAAAGAAAACTAGGGTTGACAAATCAAAGCAACTTCTTCGGCGATATGCAAAGAGAGCTCACAGACAAATCTTATTTACGGTTGAGAAAATGTTCACCATTCAGGAACATTTTAACAAGCAGAATGATCGAGTTTATGCTCATAATTGTAGAGTAGCTGCTCAATTGGTCAATGGGGTGCAACGTGGTCATTATCCGGCTTCAGTGGTGATTTGTTGGGGTGTTAGCTATCTAGGAGTGACAGAACCATATTTTTGTGCAAAAGGTATTAAAACGTCGGTTCAAGTGTATCAAGGTACGATTCCTGAGATGGTAGTAAAGCCTCTTAACAACATCCTGTTCCATAACCAAGAATGGTCCTCTCAGCAACACTCAACACCACGTCATAAGGTTCGCACAACACAGGCGTGGCTAGAAAGAAATATTCCCGACTTCATTAGAGCTGAAGACTGACTGTCGTCTAGTACCGATCATAATCCGCTTGATTATGATTTATGGTCTGTAGTAGAGAGCATGGCATGCCATGCTACGTTCCATGTTAACGCAACGCCATGATAATATAGAATCCCTAAAACATTGCATAAGGGTGGCAGTTGCCAATTTTCCTATGGAAAGGGTGCGTTTCAATCGAAAACTGGCCACGTTTCAAAGATTGTATAAAAGCAAATGGTGACATTATATGACCATGTTTCCGAGTTTCGTAATAAGCTTAAAGGGCTTCCAATCCAACTTCGGAGGAATACTTTCATTACTCTACTCTGTACTTTTTAACCCCTTGACCCCACAACATTTGAAGGAGCACTTTGAATTCCTTACCAGTTGCCATTAGACGTGTTCAGTCGCTGTCTACTTTTAATAGGCAAATTGGAAATCATTATTCTATTATTTAGTTCCTTTGGTGTTGTATTTTCTTTCTTTACCAAATGAATTCCTCTCGCTACCATTTTGTTTCGTCCGTTGGAGACCTCAATTCCCTCTTATTTTTCTATCTTTGTCAACTTTGATTCTTATTTGCGAATTGATATTGGGTGCAATGTGGATGTATGTATGTATTTATATATTATTAAGCTATTTATTATTATAAGTATTTATTATAATATATTTATTATTGATATTGTCGGTAGGTACCTACCTATATATTGAACATGATTCATTCTGTGTATTTCGGTCATTTTGCACTACTTAGATCCCTTTATTTTTCTCTGTCCTAAGGTTGCCTGAAAGAGATCGCCTCAGCGATAAGGTCGCCTATTGTATTCTGTCATTTATTATTTATGCACATATAATAACTATTTGTATGCAATAAGGAATATTTAATATTATTATTATATTTTTAAAATGCTTACCTATTCATTTCTAAAATAACACATATTCGTATAATAAATGATAAGGTAAAAATAAAAATATCAATGTTTTCTTTGTAACAATATTTATGGCTAGACTAGGTAGATAGATAATATTCATGTACCTATCTCATTTTGTACTAGTTCTTAGAAACGCCCAGTTCTAAGAATGTTTTATGTCTTCATAGATTTTATATGGCACACCCGAAATGAAGTGACAACTGAGGTTTACCACTGAGCTATGACATGTGATTCTTCAAGAGTGCTTGTGAATAGGATCATGCAAGGTCAGCGGTGACCTGTCACCTCTACTATAAAACTAAATCGATTTATTCCAAACTATCCTCTATGCAGATTGTATACGATCGTTCTCAAAGATTGTGAAACGATTGTGCCCTCTGAGGTCTTTTGGCTACATAAAACTTTACAAGTATCTTTTTGAGGATCTTTTAAAACACGACTCCATTCGATCTAGAATAATTGATAATGCATATTTTTCATTGAACAGGTGAAATAATGACTGAAGGGGAGAATCCAACACCGTGCAATGCCGACAACGTGACTATCGCCCCTTTTGGAGCCAACGTATGCGAGTACGACAAGAGTACGTGTCTGGAGAAGTGGGAGGGGCCGAACAAGGGGATCACGTCGTTCGACAACATCGGCTTCGCTATGCTCACCGTCTTCCAGTGCATCACCATGGAGGGCTGGACCGCCATCCTCTATTGGGTAAAGATTCCACATTCTAATATATAGAATTAAAGATCACTAAAATTAGTGGTACTTCATGTAAATAGGTACAATTGTTGAGGAAACCTGAGATCTTACTACTGTTTAGATGTATCTTAAATGTTTTGCTGTATTATTTGTATATATGTATGTATGTATACGTGTATTATACATACATACGTTAAACCATATATTTATAATTTCCATTACTATGTACATTACTAGCGTTAGTATATATCTCAGTTACAACTTACAACTCCCTATCTCAAGGTTGAAAATGAATGGAACTAATTAGATAGAATAGTAAAGACGTAACATCGCCTTTCGATGGAGTGAAGTATTGAAACTATGCCGATTGAGTATTAGTACATGCGACACACACACACATGTAGTCACACTATGCTGATTGCTCATTACGACCAATAGCAACAGCATCTATTCTTATTCAGGCTACTTCAGTTTGAGGTTCATTGACAGTCCTTGACATTTGGTAGAGGGAGAGTGCATGCTACCATTCCCATAGCTGCTGGGCGCACTCGACTGGCCTTTCGTGCATTGCATTTCGTATTTTATCGTATTTCCCCAATGTACGTAAGTGTTTCGGTAGTGAGTGAGATATGCCAGCGCCCATTCCCATCATAAATCCAAATCCGTTCCTATATCTCCAAAGGTAGACAGCGTATCCGGAGGCGTGCCAACGTTTGTCATTTTGGACTGATGTTGGCATGTATCGCGGATGTCTATGGAAGACAGTATCCAATTACCATCAGGTGGACTGTATGCTCGTTTGCCGCCTTTTTTCTATAAAAAAAAAACCTAGGTGTAGGGAAAATCAATCACTTTAAATAATTATACTTATTTTATATGAGAATATTAATATTCTTTTGTGGTTAATTGTTTTCTAGTAATTTCTTCTAGACAATCTTGATAGGCGGACTGCCAATGAACGGCAAACTGAAGTAGTCTGAACAAGAAATGGAACACTACAACTGAAATGTAGAATAGATCTTGCCTCAGATAGAAGACAATTTACAAAGCGGCGCGGGTAATCTACGAAATTAACGAAACGGATAGCGAAACAGATGACTTGAGTTAACTACCAGACGGGAATCAGGAATGAAGTTAATATAAGGCAATTCCATGGCCATTACCATCAAGGCAATTTTGAATGTCTAACTCAAAATTGTTGCACAAAACTATTAAGCCTAAATTAAAACTAACGTAAAAAGTGGCCAGTCGAGTGCGCCCAGCGACTGTGGGAATGCAGCATGCACTCTCCCCCTAACAACCCAGGTGAACCCAATGTCTTAATATTGGGTTAGGTGCTCCTACCTTCAACATCTCTCTCCCATCAGCTAATGTGTACCTACTTACTTATTAATATTTAATTATCGATTGTTGTCTTATTGTTGCAGACGAATGATGCGTTAGGCAGTGCATACAACTGGATTTACTTTGTGCCTCTCATAGTGTTGGGTTCATTCTTTATGCTCAACTTAGTTCTCGGTGTTCTTAGCGGGTAAGTAATCATTACTTGTGTTATCTTCTCTATCATCGGTACCATCATCCCATTTAATTTAATTATATTCATCATCAGTATATTCCTATATGTTTTTGTCAGGGCATATACGATAAAAGCAATCTGCTCTTGTCAGAGTGTCAAATCTTTCGCATATATTTTATACTTTATTTCAGGATATTTTCTATTCCCATCAATTGATTATTTTGTACGGCTATTTTTCTTAATTTCAATTTTATTTTGTCAACATTATTTTCTGTTTCTTTATCGGATTAATTCAGAGAGTTCTCCAACGAGAGAACTCGTGTAGAAAGAAGAGCTCAATTCCAAAAGGAACGAGCTCGAAGAATGTTCAACGCTGACTTCAATGGGTATATCAACTGGATCACTGAAGCAGGTCTGATAATATGAGCGTGTTACTAATGATCGCTAGATTAAAGTAGTAATGCTTGTTTTAACAGAAAATAATTTATGAACGATTGTTTATTTCAGTAAACGCTACAGTTGTAACTTATCTAACATCGTGTTGCTAACAACGTGTTGCAAGTTTTCTTCTATGGTCCTGTTTACTTATTTGGTTATTCATGTGTTTTATTTATTTGTTTATTATTCCACCACAAAGTAACATATCAACATATCAAAGCACAATTTAATATACTGTGTACAGAAGTGTTAAATCTAATTGACATCTCAATAATGTGACGACAGCATGTTTGATATTTTAGCAATAAATTATTTGTAAAAAGCTAGTTGTTAAAAGTAAATAATAAAAGGAAAGTAAAATGAATGAGAACAAAACAAAGGGAGACCTAATTATGACGATCTGTAGTCAGAGCGCAATTGACTTTGTTCCTGAGAGTCAGCAAACCGTTTGCGAATAAGTCCAATTCCGGATGTTCCGAAGCTAATTGGTTATATTTTATACACATTCTAGAAATGAGTTTGGTTTGTTAATAAGATTTAACACATTCTATTTTACACAACACTTATAGAGTTTTATTTTTTATCATTATATAATTAACATTATCATAATTCAAATGTATTTTTACAGAAATTAAACCTATAATTACATAATGTTGTAGTATTCAGTAAGCACTTCAATGTTACTAATTTAACAATGTTGTATTTTTCGTGATAACCTTTATTATATTTGCCAGATTTCATGCTTCGTAATCAATACCAAAGTATTAGCATCTTCATAATCCTTCGCTAGATTTTCCTTTACTGGCATTCCTATGTTCACAGTGAGTTCGCTAAAGAAAGAGAGAAAGTAGAAAATAGACAAGTATTTCTTAAATTAAGAAGACAGCAGCAACTTGAAAGAGAACTCAACGGTTACGTTGAGTGGATATGTAAAGCCGGTAAGTTAATATAAAGCAATTATGCCTTGGAATATTATGCATGCCATTATAGAACTGATATTATGTAAATTCTTTTCAATGTCACAAAATGTTTGAAATTGTCTCTTATCTTACAGAGGAAGTAATATTAGCAGAAGAAAGAACAACAGAAGAAGAAAAAATGCACATAATAGAGGGTAAGCAGAATATTGATATTTATTGTAATAAGTACATAAGAAACTAAATAAGTACGTGGTTACAAAGGATGACTGATTTTTGTAAAACATTCTTATTTTGCTATAAAAACTTGAAACAAAATCCTATATTAGCAGTTTCTATGCATGAGGTCAACCTATGCCGATAGGTGTTTGATTGCAATATGATACAGACTAGACTGTACATTTTATTAACAATTCAGGAAACTTTATACAAGTGAATGTTGAATGTATTTAAAATTTACGTTATGTCCGTAGCACGAAGAAGAGCGGCAGCTAAAAAGAAGTTAAAAACATAATCCTATAGCGGTTTATAGGCAACAGGTCAACCTATGCCGATAGGTGTTTGATTGCAATATGATACAGACTACACTGTACATTTTATTAACAATTCAGGAGACTTTATACAAGTGAATGTTGAATGTATTTAAAATTTACGTTGTGTCCGTAGCACGAAGAAGAGCGGCAGCTAAAAAGAAGTTAAAAAATCTTGGCAAAAGTAAAAGTACTGATACAGAAGAGGAAGAGCAAGATGAAGATTGCGGGGACGACGGTCAGTACATCATTTACATTTTTAATATACCTTCTCTGTGTTGTGGTGTGGTTAACAAACCATTTCATTTTATTGAGAATAGTGTAAATTCGTTTTAATTTTTTTCAATACTTAATAATTTATTTCAATGTCCATGCATGCGTCATGCGTGGATTTCTAGAAGCATGTTTTTTATTTAACTTTCATTTAAGTGTTAATTGATTATCTGTTTCTCCCCATTCAGTTAATGTCAATGTAAATACTTTATTATCCGAGACTAACCTTTCTCGTGAGATTACTGATTTCAAGTTTTGTGAAAGTGAACTTGTAGAGTCTTTAATTTGTATCGACTAAAATAGAATTAAAAATGTATCGCGAATGTAGCATGATAAATGTTGTGTTTGCTCATTTTAAAACTTGTAGGTACATACCATTTCCATTAAGTATTCGTACTCTATCTGTGTGTTGGTTGTTTACAGTTCCAAAGAAAAAGCAAGGTATGGGATCAAGCGTGATTCTGGTAGAATATTCCTTTTCATCTTCTATGTAGACAATTAGTCTAGAGTTAGTTTTAGATATAGTTACCCTTCTATCAATTCCAAAAATAGAAAATGCGTCTATATATTTACCTTTTTCTTTTTAAATATTTAAGTGTATAGACGTTATTCCCCTTAAATTATCCTTGCTATTTTTCTACTGGTAATTACACTGATCCTATTATCCATACTATCTAAAGCTTGTATGGCGTATATTAGTCGTGCAGCAGTAAAACCTAGAAAAGTTACCTTAGAACGTGACGTTAAATATATGTAGTATTCTGAGGACACGACAGTATGTCCCAGTGGAAATTACAGATTTATTGGACCTATGTATCGGATAGCGACTCCGATTGAATTTCAACGCCGTATGGAAAAAGCCGTCCAATTACGGTCTGTAACATGAAACTTGTAACATAATACTTTATTTGAGCTATATTATTAGCAATACCCAATCAATAAATATAATATTATGTTCTAAATGTTAACAATGCTAATGACATGAAGCATTTAGCTGGATGCTATACCCCAATCCCTTTAGATAACTGTAAAGTTGACGCTATTAATTGGGCAAACTTACTTTTCGGTATTTCCCAATTAATAGCAAAATTGTATTTTTAGCATTAGAAATGAATTTATTTTTGACAAAGGAGTAAAATTTTATTGCACTGGTCCAAACAGGTTTTCTGAAAAGCAAGTCGCGGTCGGTCGGCAAATGTGCAGACTTCTGGCGAGCGGAGAAGAGGTTTCGATTTTGGATCCGGCATACGGTGAAGACTCAGTGGTTCTATTGGTTCGTCATCGTCTTGGTGCTCTTCAACACAATATGCGTTGCTGTCGAGCATTACAGACAACCTAAGTGGCTAACTTCGTTTTTATGTAAGTTGTGCTAATTTTTATTTCATTTTTATAGATTTATTGTAACACTGATTTTTGTATACGATAAGAAT
This sequence comes from Sesia apiformis, assembly GCA_914767545.1. Classification (NCBI taxonomy): domain Eukaryota; kingdom Metazoa; phylum Arthropoda; class Insecta; order Lepidoptera; family Sesiidae; genus Sesia; species Sesia apiformis. The sequence continues at coordinate 5,363,450 of OU611950.1, read as the reverse complement.
AATAGCAAACACGATATAATTATTACGTCATCATTATTTTCAGCCTTTATTCAGCCAACTGCATGTCAATTTTATTTTATTTATTTTGTATCACCAATCAACATATCAGTGCACAGTTCAATCTAGTAGGTTTACACAAGTGTTAATCTAATTAACATCTCAATAATGCGACGACAGGATGATTTTTTAACATGAAATTTAATTGTAAATACGGTAGTGGTTAAAGGTAAATAAAAATAAAAAAAGTAAAATGAGTGAGAATAAAGCAAAGGTACACCTAATTACGACGCTCTGTAGTTAGGACGCGTTGGACTTTGTTCTTGAAAGTCAGCAAACCAAGCCTCAGTCTTGTGCTGATCACATCCAGGCCTTGTTTGCGATTCTGTTCATGTCATCGACTAACCTAGCTGATGGTACATCTCACATGTTTTCCTGCTTTTGTAAATTAATGTATTTGATAATGGTTTCAATAATTTATTATAAACGTTCAATATTATTGTTATTTTTATAGTCCTTGCAATAAATGCTAGTATTGAAATCAATGCAATAGATACACGAAGAACAAATTTATTAATATACTCTTATATGTGTTGCTTCAGATTACGCCGAATTTGTGTTCCTGGGGTTGTTCATGATGGAGATGTGGGTGAAGATGTACGCGTTAGGACCGCGCATCTACTTCGAGTCCTCGTTCAATCGATTCGACTGCGTCGTCATATCTGGCTCCATCTTTGAGGTCGTCTGGTCGGAGGTCAAGGGTGGCTCTTTTGGTCTCTCTGTCCTCAGAGCTTTAAGACTGTTGAGAATATTCAAGGTTAGTTTCTCTCTATTTACATATTCTTTAATATATTTTTATATTTAAAATTATCAATTTAAATTATGAACTATTTTTTTAATAATGAACTAATTTTTTAATACAACAGTAACACGATTTTAAAAATTAGTGACTTCTTGCCTATTTATTTAGAATACAAGTTTAACTATCATTAATTTCTCCCCTATGCACTGCTTAATTGTGCTGGTCTTAAGATGAATTATGACCATAGTCCAGAAACAGGATTAGGATTGTCGGATGAGTGAGCCGCAGGCCTAACTTAATAGTTAACCTAATTTATTATATAGGAGTTATTGCGAATCACTGAGACATACTCTCCCATACTCTACATACTATGACTCTCCAGCTTATCAAAAACCAGCTTAGCTGCTGGTTTTTTTCTGAAAGGCCTTCCCTTGACTTCAGATTCAATTAAAACACTCTCACTCGAGATCATCGTTACAATTAATAGAATATGTTGGTCTTATCTAAGTATGAGCGGTAATTTAGAAAGATTCCAATAGGTCTTCTAGATTGCAACGACGCTGTTTAAGAGTCATTAGAATTAGACATCTTATCTTAAAAATGATAATAACATGGGAATTTTAATAATGCTTTATTGTTTCCTATTCCAGGTCACAAAGTACTGGTCATCATTACGAAATCTTGTGATATCTCTCCTAAACTCAATGCGGTCCATCATCTCTCTACTGTTCCTTCTGTTCTTGTTCATCCTCATCTTCGCGTTGCTTGGCATGCAGCTCTTCGGTGGTCAGTTCAACTTTGAGGAAGGCACGCCGCCAACCAACTTCAACACTTTTCCCATCGCGCTGCTTACTGTCTTCCAGGTAAGTTGTTATTAATAAGGTATTCTTTGTAATATTTCTGTAATTTTTTCTTTCTTCAGTTTTTATTATAATTATGTTATTAATAATTTAAATTTAAATTAGTATTAAAGAATTAGTTTCAATCTCATACTATTAATATTGTCAATGTTAAAACAAAAAAAATACTTACTGAACGGTTCTGTACCTTTTCTATACGATCAATCAGTAAGAATTATCAAGAAGAGTGCAGAATAAAGTGTAGTTACGTTTAAACTTAATAATGATTGATTATGACCGCAGGAGCCCACATGGATATTTTAAAGACTTGTCTGTCTTCAACAATGGAACTACATATAAAGACCAATATAAGTACAAATACAATTAGCTGCATACAATCTAACAAAAGTTTAAATTTATGTATTTTAAATTTCAGATACTAACAGGTGAAGATTGGAACGAAGTGATGTACGACGGCATCCAGTCCCAGGGCGGAATACAGAGGGGTATGGTCTACTCGCTTTACTTCGTGATCCTCGTGTTATTCGGCAACTACACCCTGCTGAACGTGTTCCTTGCCATCGCTGTGGACAACTTGGCGAACGCCCAGGTAGGCCACCAAGATTACTGTTAGATCTTGCTTTTATTGATATTGTTTGGTTCCATTTTATTCCATGTAGCCATGTTCCATGTTCAAACAGGATCAAACAAAGCATGGTCTATAAAAAGTTATGTATTGTATATCGCTGTAAGAGTATTGTCAGATCTCGCCTTCATTAATCCTGATTAATTTCATATTTTTCCTTGATATCGGAGACACTTTCTAAAATTACACCAAAAGGATTAATTATAGCAAGGTCCATAATGAGTCGTGTATTGTATGTGAAAACTATAAAAGTGCCAAATGTTGAAACCTGATGTTGTGTGTCAATGTTCACTTGTAAATCTGACGCCGCTTCTTGTGTAAATGTTGCTGTTGTCTCGTTACAGGAGTTGACAGCGGCCGAAGAGGAACAAGTTGAGGAAGATAAAGAGAAGCAGCTCCAAGTAAGCGACCAGCTTCCGTTTGTTTGTCACATTGTTACACTTCAATGTTAATTCTCATACTCTGATGCTTTCGAGTTGATAGAATCACTATTTCTAAGTCATAGCATGTTCAACCACTCTTCCACCAGCATTTGATGAACACTTGAAGGGTTGTTGTATAGAAGATTGGATGTAATTATAAAGTCAAAATTTTTGTTTCATACAACAACCTCTGTCCGATTAATTAGGAATTGGAGAAAGAGATGGGAGCGTTACACGCTGTGGATGGGACTCCTCCTGGCGCAGACATAAGTCCCAGTGCGCCAGCGAGTAGGAAGGTAAAACGATCTCGGTGATGATGCTAAGACGCTTGATCGTGTGCATTGGTGTCTAACACTTAAAATATTGTTGATGTTTTCTATTCCTCCATCACCCTTTGCCCACTAACACAGACTGTCTCAATGATTTGTGCACTTTTTTACCATCTTTGTGTTATTATCGGTTATTACTGGTACCTATTTATTGTTTTTGTTTGCTCTTTTTAAATCAACAATATTTTAAGTATAGTTATTTCCTAAAGGATCATTGTCGCTTCTGTGGGCCGAATTGTATGATAGGTCTTTTTTTATTTTTCCTATGTTTATATCTATGAAACGCTAAATATCATCAATAGAATTTTTTTGTTCTTTTTAAGCAAATAAAACACTAATCTATTTAAGAATAATCATAAACTCACATCTCATTGAATCAACTTAAATATTCGTATTGAGAATATTAGTAACAGCCGTACTGTCAAACAACATCTAGATAAAGAAGCATGCACCCCATCATGCCAAATTGACTAACTATTATGCTTACCATGCATTAGACTATGTATAAATTCACTTAAATTTGTTCATATGTACTTATTAACAGCTTATCATAGAGTGATCGCAATTACGTTTTTTTGATTCATCATATTTTTAATTTCACCCAACGTCTAATGGTCAATATGCAAGCACATGTTTCATGCTATAAATAGGTACTTGTTCGTTGTAATGAAACCATTGTTGCGAATTTTCTTCACAATTAATTACTAATAATGTTTGTGTACACAATTTTCTTTCACCGCTATAAACCACAAAGTGACATCGATTGAGATTATATCGATGCAGATTATTCACTAAATAAAGCTTACTCTGTGCTAATAAATAAAATTCACTAAAGTGAAATTCTAAGTTCAATTGATATAAATTCAGCGTGGAAAAATCACTATTAATAACGTAGTACAAAATATAAATCTTTCATAGAATGCACCCGCTCGTGATCGCGTGCTAGTTTCGGACCACCAAGCGGGCTCAATGCCGGCGAGTGGCTCCTTTTTATAGGATAATCAATTAATCATGTATATTTCAGAACAAAAGGAAAGGAGATGCCAAAAAAGGAGATGAAGAGGAGGTACCAGATGGACCAAAACCAATGCTGCCATATTCGTCCATGTTCGTTTTATCACCTACAAATCCGTAAGTTAATCTAGCTTTAGGCATATTTCGATTAAATATTGCAAAAACAGTATTCATTTGGTATTTCTTTCCATTTCAGAATTAGGCGAGGCGCACACTGGGTTGTAAATTTAAGATATTTTGATTTTTTTATCATGGTAGTTATATGTATGAGTTCTGTGGCTTTAGCAGCTGAAGATCCCGTAGTCGAAGAAAGTTACAGGTAAGAACCTTGTTTTTTATACCTCTTACTAAATACTAGCAGTGCCAGCGACTTCGTTCCCGTAAACTTTTGTGTGAATCCCGTGGGAATTCTATAAAGGATCTAGATAAAAAGTACCCCAAATGTTAACCCATCATATAAGATATAATTGTGCCAAGTTTCTTTAAAATCTGTCGCGCGATTTTTACGTGATGCGCATTCAGACAGACAAAAATTTCAAAAAAAAATATTTTGAACTGATCGCCAGGCGGATGATGACTTTCGTTCGATCTCCCCGCTTTGTTGCATACTTGCTAGCGCCAACAAATCCGGTACACATAATAACCAATCTTCATTTATTTAAAAAAAATTCACAGTGAACATTCTTTAGTTGATAAAAAATGCGAATAAGTGAATGCCTCAGTGATAGGAGCACATTATGATGGGCTCGGTAAAAGGTGCCACTAACTTATGTATAGATTATCTCATAATTTGTGTGTTACATGTGATATCCTCTTTAGCGCAACTTTAGTGTGATTAGTAAGCTTTATGTTATAAATCTAAACGTTATCTAACGTTATGTTATAAATAAGTCTAAACGCGTATAATTATAAATTTTTGTTTACCTTTATTTCTACTGGACCTTCGGCATGGGTTACACCGGGCGACATCGGCCGTGATCACGACTTGACTGAATATTATTGAAAAGGAAAACAAAAGCCTTTTATTGTACGCCTTGAGACCTAATTTACAAAAAAAAAAAAAAAACTAGAAAGTTATGTATTCATAATAATATGACTAATAAGTTTTCTAATAACGTCATATTTTTAGATATATTTTTGCCTCTATTTAAAAAGTTTTATAATTTTAAATTCGAAAATAATTTAACTTTCATCTTTCTAAAACATTCCATAACTCCAATAAACATAAGTTTTACAGCAATTAATTCATTTTCTACCACCCCTTTGTCCTCAGGAACAAAATCCTTAACTATTTTGACTACGCATTCACCGGCGTGTTCACGGTGGAGATGTTGCTGAAGATCGTCGACCTCGGCATCCTGTTCCACCCGGGCGCGTACCTGCGCGACCTTTGGAACATCATGGACGCCGCTGTCGTCATCTGCGCCCTCGTCAGCTTCGGATTTGAAATCGGGTGCGTTTTTATCAATTTCTTTACCTATTTAAACTAAAACTATGTCTTTCTACGTAGATAAACTACACTATTTGACCATAGTGTCCATTGCTTCCACTATCTCTTCCAAAGCGCGCCACCCCACACAATTATCTGCTCGTCGCATCCAGCTACTACCGGCAAACTTGTTCTTGTCGTAAATTTCCGCAGCCACAGAACGTCGTACACTGCGCTCCCGGTACCTTACCCGTTCTCCATTCGAGGACTCATCTACGCCAGCGATTATGGTTCTAATTCAGTGTGCATTGTTTCTTTATCGAATTTTTTCGTTTAGGATTTTATTCCGTATAAAAACTCAAAGAATAAAAGATCAAAGTTATTTGCTGATAGATTTATATTTTATTTCTAGGCTCATTTCTTTAACTTCTACTAATACTGCGGCCACACGTTGTCTTATGCCTTGGGTCCAAGTTTTGCTAGAAATTTGAATAGCCAATTATTGTAACACAATAGCACCACACATTGGCTCCAATTGGGGTTTCTGATTTCTCGACTTATTATATTTCTCGGGACTCGAGAATTCTCGATTAGGAATTCCCGGGAATTCTCGAATTTTCGAGAAATTTCTAAAACTTTTAAAAAAACATAAAATTGTTAATTAAATGAAAAATAAAATTACGCTTATTAATAATCATCAACATTTATTATTTATTCAGTCTTGTTTAAATTAAAATTTTAATTACTTACACATTTTTCTAACAAAATTAACTATATTAAACTATGAATATCTTCCTATAAAACTTTTAATTTCTCTCTTTATTTAAAAGTAAGTACTTTGAATATGTATCTTAGCTTCCTTCCTGAGGTAAGTAAAAATATTAATCACACAGTCTTTTAATTAAACAAATAGTAGGTACCTGAAATATCTTCATAAAAACTATCTTTATCTTTCTTCCTATAAATAAGTAGAAATTTTAATCACAGTCTTTTAATTAAACAAAATTTTTTTTTTTTTAATAATACAATCAACTAAAGGAATAGGAACTACGTTCACAATCAACTAAATCATCTTCGGCTGAATTTGAGCTGCTGGGAAATAATCTATTATACAGTTCTTCTGTAAATTTGATCAAAGCCGTTTTGCTGCAATTGCGTATAATTCTTTCACTAGCATTCTGAAATGCCGTTGGGTTGTGAAGGTACCTGATTAAAGAAATCAAGTTAACATTTCGCCTGTTATTAATCTTCTTCTTAAGATGTTCCAAAAATTTTGTGGCTAAATCGTTTTCCATCGATTCTAGTTTATTGATGTTGATCAATAAACTAGAATCGATGGAAAACGATTTAGCCACAAAATTTTTGGAACATCTTAAGAAGAAGATTATCAATAAACTAGAATCGATGGAAAACGATTTAGCCACAAAATTTTTGGAACATCTTAAGAAGAAGATTAATAACGATTAATAGACGTTGGTCTATTATATCTTTTCTCGTAGCATCTTTTCTCGATAAACTTTACTGGATGTAAGACGCCCAACAATGATTCCAGAACGCCGATATTATCATCATTCCACATTCCGCTTGTATTTGAGCCTTTTATGAATATCTTTTTAGGACATTTAAGGACATTTAGGACGAATTGCGCGGACGCTTCGTCTTTGATTTTAGAAAAATGTTTCCACACTTTCGACCTCTCCGTTATGGAACTGTTAAAAAAACATTCTTCTCAGCCCTTGGACGTCCACTGCTGGACATAGGCCTCCCCCATAGGCATGTTAAAAAAACATTAAATGAGGTTAATTTTTGAGGTTAGTTTAAAAACGAAAACGTTAGTACGAAAATAGTATCAAAACTATAAACAGACACAAAGAACACTTTTAAGACCCATTTATTTATAACCATATATTTTATTTATAATAAAACTTAAGTACTTAGTTACTTTCAATACGTCGCAGTAGACTAAAATTGTCGCGCGACTCCCGCTCCAAGACACCCGCTTCGCCGCTAGATCTCAGTGGGGGACTAACGGAACGGAACGAACGAACGTGCAGCGGCGCGCGGGAGGGAAGGGCAAGCACAATCAAGACGCGATTTCTCAATTTCTCGACACTTTTTTCTCGTCTCGAGTAAGGCCAGATTTCCCGGGAATTCTCGCTTCGAGAAGTCTCGACCAGAAACCCTAGCTCCAATACTCAACATCACCAAACTAGGCCAAGTATTTTGGAAGAATCGCGAACGAACCCAACATGGATGAAGACCACCTAGTCGCACTAGTGACTTGCACCAATGCAATGAGCGCATATATTTATTATTTATTAAATGTTCATCAGGCAGTAAAACCAATAAGGAAAAGGCAATGGTGGAAGATTAAAATGCACGCTTCCCAATCCCACGCTCTATTCAATGTATAGAGCGGGAAGCGACGTTGGAGCCAAGTTGCCCGCGCGAAGGGGTGTGCCCTTCATTCGCTCGGCCTTTGATTGTGTCACAAAAACCGACACGGCGCGGGTTGGCGTTGGCTACTGGACGCTAGGTCACGTTTATGTCCATGGTCTGTCCAAGACCGATACATTGTATGTACCGTATTGGTTCCAAGACTATATCTTGGTGCAAATATAACATATACTTTTTGTTTCTTTTGTATATATTGACTGTAATATAAATTGACTTATAAATGCACGGATCACATAATAAATGGTGATATTGTTGGAAAATATTATATATAAACAACTGTATAACACAAACAAACACTGAATTTGATAAGTTAATAAATAGTTTTAGCAATTTTAACATAATCCAGTTTATATTGGGGTTTATATCCAGTCATATCCATATCCAGTTTTTGGGGAGTTCCCAATTTCCCGTTTTCCCCATTTTCCCAACCCTTTCTCCAAATCCATTCCTATATTTCCAAAGGTAGGGAGCGCATCCGGGATCGTGCTGACGGTTGTCATTTTGTACTAATATTGGCATGTATTATCCACAGTATCCACTTACCATCAGGTGAACTGTATGCTCGTCTGCCGCCTTCGTCCATAAAAAAAAATGTTCTGACCAAAAGTCTTTTAAGTTGTCGCTCTATGCCACCTTTTGTTCACCAGACTCGTATTAGTTTAAGGAGGAAAAAGTAAGACATAATTTATATAATTTGTCTGTTGTTTATAACAAAGTTATTGTCGTTTTTTTGTTGCAGAGGCGTAAAGAAAGGGGCGGGACAGAATCTGTCCACAATAAAATCGTTAAGAGTGTTAAGAGTGCTCAGACCATTGAAAACTATAAAACGTGTTCCAAAGTTAAAAGCAGTGTTTGACTGTGTTGTGAACTCTTTGAAAAATGTCATCAACATTCTCATTGTGTACATATTGTTTCAATTCATATTCGCTGTAATTGCAGTTCAACTTTTTAATGGTAAATTTTTTTACTGCAACGATATCAGTAAGAACACTTTTGAAGACTGCCAGTGAGTATTACTTTCTCATTATTTTTTAATTATTAATTGATAGCATATTATCTTCTGTTATTATTAATTCCATATTATTTGAAACAGTTATATTTCTATATTTGTGTGGGCGGGCTTAAGAATAGCACTACCCTATCCCTACCAGTGGATGTCGTAAAAGGCAATTAAGGGATAACAAAGCCGCTACTACAATCCCCGATGTACTAGACCACCTCTAAAAGTGTGGACGGGTCAACCCGCTTCGTCAGCGTGTCATTTTAAAGCCACACATCCCTCATACACAAAGCAATATGTGTAAGGAAGTCCAGCAGTGAACGAAAAAGAGGCTGATTACGTTACATACTTCGTCAGATAAATTCCTATATCTTGTATGTACTAATTTCGCTATGAAATGTTACAACAAGACTATGAGTATATTAATGAAAGATATCCCTTAACATTATATTTTTCTCAAAGTTTTGATCTGAAATGTCAGCACATTTGATCTTGTAACGTGATGAAATTTTATTTAATATTTCCTTTGTTTCTAATACCAAAGAAATATGCTCATACGTCAGTAAGTTGTAATGTGCTTCTAAAATTGTTTGTGTGTGGTGTACAGAGGGTCGTATTTCGTGTACGAGTCAAACAGCCTGCTGCCGCGCGTGAGCAAGCGCCAGTGGACGACGCAATCCTTCCATTACGACAACGTCGCCTCGGCCATGCTCACGCTTTTCGCGGTGCAAACGGGGGAGGGGTGGCCACAGTATGTTCACATATTATATACTTTGATATATATATAACATATTCATATCATTTTATAATATTTTGGTGTATTTAACTAATTATGATTCCAGTAATTAGGTAAAATTTCTTTTAAATACTCAATACTTTTCATATTATAAGCGAAGCACAATTTCCCATTTAACTATTGTGTATACGTAGTCTAAATTCACGTTACGTCTAAACTTCGACACGTTATCGACGTATGATCGTTAGTGTTGTTACTGATCCTGACATTTTCCAGCCGATTAAAAATATTAACTAGTTAACCTACTGGTTAACTAGTTGGAAAACCAATGCACGGTACTGATTATTTCACATTGTTCCGAGTCAACCCAAAATCAAAGTTTCGATCACACGCTAAACCGCCTGGCTACTGGCATTTCTCATCTTCAGTATTAGTTTTTGTAATAACCAAAACGAACTGCGTTGCTTTTTAATTTCGCGGTTATTGCTCTGGTGATAAATGTCTGCTAAATTGTCAATTACTTGAGACATTAACCATTTATTGATATTAAATTGATTGATATTGATATTATTTACATTTAACTAATAATTTCGGACAACGGAACATCATTGTAAAGCTAACATCATTGTAAAGGTTGCTGGAGATAATAAGACTTTAAATATTACATTTATCTGTCTATTCTTTATACGAGTACGTTTCGAAATAATTTATCTTATATTCAAATGTATTGTGATTTCTACTAATTTCTCTTTATTTCCAGAGTATTACAAAACTCCATGGCCGCTACGTACGAAGACAGGGGACCCATACAAAATTTTCGAATAGAAATGTCCATATTTTATATAGTTTACTTCGTGGTGTTTCCATTCTTCTTTGTTAACATATTCGTAGCTCTTATAATTATCACATTTCAAGAGCAGGGTGAAGCCGAGTTACAAGACGGTGAAATTGATAAAAATCAGGTAAGGATACTCGTGTTATTCGACTTTATGATGATATAAGATATATTATACAAATAGACACTGCAGAAGCTGGAGAAACCTTCACAACTGTTAAGAATTAAAATTAATGAACATTAATAAACGAACTCTAATAAGATAAAATTGACGTCAACCGTAAGCCAGATTTGTGCATTTAAATGAATCTTGGAAATATTTTATTTCATTGTAATTGTATCTTGGTTTCAGAAATCATGTATAGACTTCACGATAGAAGCGCGACCTCTCGAAAGGTATATGCCTAGTAAAAGGGGGAGTTTTAAGTACAGAGTGTGGCAATTAGTTGTCTCCTCACCATTTGAGTACTTCATCATGACCCTTATCGTCCTAAACACATTGTTACTCATGATGAAGGTATGTATAATCGATGTTAATACATGTTAGAATTAATGTTTTAGTTACAAGTTTACATGTGAATCTTCCGTATAAAATAGATTTGAAATCTTTGATTAGGAATTTTTAACCAGAACATAAGCGAACATTTTTATAAGAGTGATCAAAATATACGAAACAGATGAAGCACCGTAATACGTGAAAGTAGTATATGATCACATACTTGTATTTGATATAGTTGCTAAGAGAATTAGTCCCAATTCACAAGGCACAGTTTATATAGACCTAGATTGTGAAATGATTCAGTCATTGCTAATCACTACAACAACTGCACGGAACTGAACTAGAGTTAAATATTCATAACAACTCGTATATGTATTTCTCTCTAGTTTGGCGAAAACCGTATCCTTACCCGTTGTGATTACCACGTTGTACTTGCGTCCAATGTGAGCTTGATTAGTAGTCAAGTCCTTGCAACTTTGTAATTCGCCTCACTTGTGATCCTGTCTTTAAACATAGTTGCATACACATCATGTAAATACATATATCTACATCATTTGAAAAAATAACCGTTTGTTAAAATTATTATTAGTACTGCCTAGAAAAAGAAATAAACAAACGACATCACACACAATACATACGAGTACACTCACTATTTACAAGTTCAAAGATATCGCTATGGCCGGCGTCAGTCTACACTGCATCGGAATGCGCCATATTTGATTGCCATTTCTTATTGAGCCTTTCCCGTGAAGTGAAGCGCCACGAGTTGATTTATTGTTTTTCTCCTGTGTTCCGTTGAGTGATCCCAACTCAAATCCTTGCTTGCTATTCATTATGTATGTATCAGTGTTTAATGCACGGTTATACCTATCCTTCCTGCACATTTCGGCACAAGACACAAAATTTTTCTCCGGTTGTTCGTGCTTGAGAATGCACAACATCTCTGAAATCAGTTAGGACGTGGAATGAGCCATATATGTTGTTCGTGTTGCATGAAATTATTTAAATCATATTCTTAAATGTTTCGATGTCAAAAATCTCTTTATTCTCAGTTCACAAACAAAAAGTGTTGTTGGTGAAAAGGAAATAAAAACCGCGGCTGATTTCAAAATATATTTTCTTTTCACCTTCTGATTTCAGACGCGTGGAATTGAATACCAATCCTTTATTTAAACACTGCTCTCTTAAGGGGAGTAAAGTAATCCTTAGCCAACTTAGATCTATTCCATAGATATTTATCAATCAACAATATATATGTTATTATGTCAAATATTTTTAGATTATTCTCAAAGAGCCGCATAGGTTTTGCTCTACGTACAATATGTTTCTAAACATCTAATCTTAATTAATCTTATTTGGTAGTGAAATGAAAACATTTTACATTTCTCTTATTAGCATTGATGGTTAATACAAAAGTATATTATATTTATGTATTATTTTAAATCTAAAGGTTAAATGGGAATAAGGTAAAATCTGCATACTTGGTGGAACAGCCTACTGCAAGGTGTATCGAAGCTTATTAACTTTTAAAATTGGAATTTCAAGTCGGATCCATCACCAAATAATAAAAGAATTCATTATTTTAAATTTTAGATACACTACACGCGTTCTTTGTTGCCAAAATTAAAGCACAATTACGTATATAAGGTTGAAAATAAAATAAACCAAACAAGTAAGATAAATGATCTTAGATAAATCCTAACATTCAATAATGTATGCACAAAGAGAACGTCAAGATAAGTTAACGTAATAATTGAAAGATGTTACAGAAATTATTATTGTACCGTGCAGTAACTTTTATTCTACACAGTGAGTTTATTTCTGGGGCTTTAGGGGGAAAATCTTCAACTACAGTATCTATTAAAATGTGCCCCAAAGAACCATTATTATCATTATATATAAGAACATTATATATAAGAGAAATGTATTATAAACCAAAATTACAGATTTTTATAAATTTACAAATTTTGTGCAACATTAAATGTCATCAGTGCATATAACGATCTGTCCGCGATCGATCTTTTACAAAATAGATTTAAGTCGGCATAGCAACTAACAAGAAACAAATACACGACCATTCATTGAATATTATAGTTGAAAAGTTAGTGTTTGTTGTCAGAGGACTATGGAACTTGTGGTAGCATAAAACCGGAAGATTAATTAGATTACACTTAGTATTTTATATGTATTACCCTGTTATTCCTTGTTATGTAAACAACATATAAACGTTTTGAATTTATTTTAAAACCTATATTTTTTTTGTGTGACTGTGACCCCGTGAATACATTTTTTTTATATAATTGTAGCACTTTATCTCACAAAATCAATACAATCCTACTCATATTACCCCATTTTTTATTTAATATAAACAACAACATTAAACAACCATATAATATTAATAACATCCAAACAATATATATTCTCTTTCCTTATACAAATCATACCTATTACATATTTTCAAATCGTATTTTGATATATGAAGTAACAAATATCTATTTTCATTGCCATGGGTTTATCCAATACGCCCGGCACGTCATCACAAAATGGCAGTACTATAATCAAAATGACCTCTACTCGGAATTCCTCAAGTATTCGAATATGGGGTTTACTGGAATGTTTTCTGTGGAAACGGTGTTGAAAATCATCGCATACGGTGTCAAAGTAAGTACATTTAACACACTGTACTGATTTAACATCTTTAAATATGGAAACATAAAAGTTAACAATAAAATATGAAATAGGTACAAATGTACTCTTTCTGTTTATTAACATGTATATTCTTCTTCTTACATGACTGTATGGGAATATTTCAAGCAGAGCGTATACCTTACCTTCCTAACTATCCGAAGTACCTTTACGTAATTTCTCTCTATACTGCACAATATAGATAAAAAAGAACAGCAGACCATGTACGAGTACTGAAGTCGTTTATGGTTCCATTTTGTCTGTATTGTGATGTAATATCTGCCTTATATTGTATGGAAATATTGAGATGAACTTGTTTGCAAATAATGTGAGGCATGGCTTCTATTCCTGCTGCATGTGGCACTTATATGTTCAACAACACGTTATATTATTATCTTTCTTTGAATAATTTCCACTGTTTAAGACTGACTTCAGTTCAGTTCAGATATATATATATATATATATATATATTATAAACCATATATTATATATTATATATATATATATATATATGGTGCTTTATCACAAGGTAAGTTACTTCGAGATTTAGAAAGTATCAGCAGTGGCCAGCAGATAAAAAGGTAAATATTGCAGTTTCCACATCAATGTGATTCACTTCTTTGCACTATTTTTGTAAGGAACTGGGTCCATATTGTTTATTCATAATATTGCATGTCTGTATAATTGGAGCCGCATGTGAGCACATGTGCTACATACACGCCTTGAAACAACTTACACATTGTCACTGAAATATAAGAATCGGCTATTAAAACTACCGTCAAAAACAAAATACACACATACACATACACAAACCATTACAATCACAATCACATGATAAACAAACGAGTTAATTAACAATAGCGGGTAGTCAAAATTTTTCCTTACATTCAAAGTTAAATACAAGAATAATTAAGTATTAGTTATTGTTTTATCTTTCATAAATCCATTAGTATTCATTTATTAATTCTTTGGATCAACGTTTTTGTATTTAGCTTTATCAGTATTAATAATTTTTGAGTTATGGTTTTAAAAATATTGGTATTAATTTTGTGGTAGTTTCACGAGGCTCCACCACTACTCATGGACATTTTAACAATTATGAACCTCGTCTTTACGCTCTTCTTTCTCATGGAGACCATTTTGAAGCTAATTGCCTTCGGATGTAAGGTAAGAAATTTACACATTTTTTATTTTTAGTACGTAAAGTGATAATAATTATACATATAAGGTTTTCTAATACACGGACTGTTTATGCCAATTTTTATGTAGTTTTTATCATAGTGCCGTGCATATAAGGCACATTTATAAACATTATTTTAGAATAGCAATCAATATTCAATATTGACTTGAATATAATGTAATAAGGCTAGAATTTTTGAAATAGATTTTTTGGAATTGCTTTTAATAAAAATCTTAAATAGTTTTTATTTTATTTTTAATCAATAAAACAGTGATTGAGAGAAAAATCAATGCCTCGATTCCTTATCCTTTCATATCCTTTATAATTCATCCTTAAAATAAAATTCTCTGTCAGGTGAATATTTAATCAAATTAATAGAAAGTGTGCATTTGTATTCTTAATAGTTTTAAAACTTTATGTAAACTTATCTGAACGAATCTGCAACGATTGTGGCTTACAGAGTCATAATTTAAACATTATTTTTTTATACTTATTACTAAGATTACATTTATTTTCAGAATTTTTTCAAAGATCCATGGAATACTTTTGACTTTATAACGGTCATTGGAAGTATTATTGACGCCCTCATTATGGAGCTTGGCGTAAGTATTTATAAGTATATGTATCAACACAAATGTGCCACTATCTTGTTTTATGTTCTATTCAATTTTGCAATTTCATTGTGTGTAATTTTTGCTTCGAACTCTTTTGCTGCTGATAACTTTGACTTTAATTTTATCAGGATTTTAAAAGCTTCCTAAGTATTCAAGGTATTGTCAAGGTAAACGTTATGTCCTGATTACAGACCGACCTCGGTGAAAATTGTGCTGACATATCCTGTCAGCAGGTAACACACTAAATATTTAATTGCTAGGAAATCTAGATTTCTTGTAAAAATCAGAATTGGTTATATGGTTTAGAAAAAGTGTGTCTGTAGGTACTTTTAAAAAGTCGCTGTTAGTAGTGCTAGAATTATAATTTAGATTTATTAGGATAGTCACCGTAGTTATATAGTAAGTACTCTAGGAAAATATGTTTTTGGGGATTTTAGATATTATGACACGGTTGGTGTGTAATTAAGGTTGAACAGTAATTTCAACAATAGCCTCGTATTTTGTATGCAATGCATTTTCAGTGTTAAATATAATAAGTTCACGATACAATAGTCGTCACGAACTTGCGTGTTACGTTATTAGGAATATGAATTAGTTACATTAAAATTTATTACATTCTTGTTGTTGTTACTAAAAATTTGTATTGAAATTAGATTTCAAAAACTTAGTTCAGTTAGAAACTAAATTCGTTTTTAGTTTAAACCCTTTTGAAGTAGCAATTTATTTGACGTTTCTGCATTACTAAATCTCAGTAAATAACATTATCATTTGTGTTATAGTAATAAATAGTTCTCTTTCCAATTGATCTGCCCCAGTACTTTTAAATTTTCTAGTATAATGTTCTGTTCTTAAATTAAGTACATCTGTAATACGGTTAATTCATTAGGTTTGCGTATTCATCCATATAATGTATAAGTAGGTAGAAGGTACATATTCAAAGCTAGCGTATTCTGAAACTGTAGATACTTTTGTACCATATTTAACTTGAAGTAACTCATGTTTACGATCTATTGTGATTTTCAATATTCTAAAAAAAATGACGTAATTTTTAGGAAAACACGTTCAACGTCGGTTTCCTCCGCCTGTTCCGAGCCGCGCGACTGATCAAGCTGCTCAGACAGGGGTACACAATTCGGATACTGCTATGGACATTCGTGCAGAGTTTCAAAGCCTTACCCTACGTGTGCCTTCTCATCGCGATGCTATTCTTCATTTATGCCATCATCGGAATGCAGGTCCGTGACTTCTGATCTACAGTTTCCTTTAAATTATTTGGATTCCTCTAATTCACATGTACATCTTGCGCTCTCTGTTTATTTATAAAGTTATGCATAATTGTATATATCCTTCTCATATCTGAATAATTATAAAGTTATCTTTCTCAGATGATATTTTTTATACATTTATTGCCGGGGATTAAAATTAATCTAGCCTCATTTTTAGTTCTAGGTTAGACTTTGTTTTGGAATTGCAACTTATATATCTAGTTCAAAATAGCGAGACTTATTAGAATCTTTGACAGTTGATTACTAGATTACTGATTCTACAATTTTATTTTTAATACTTAATGTATCAAAAAGAACATAGGTACTTTTCTAGTTTTGTAGTCTCTGTATATTGGTAGTACTGGGGATCAAACATTTTACGTATTTATTCTATTTTGATGGACAATAATACAATTGCTTCCTTTAAATGGGATACAGTTAATAGCATTTTGTCAATGTATTGATCCATCCAGCCTAGTTTGATATCACCATATAGATTACATTAAGTATTATCGATTCTAACATTAGAAGCCCCAATATGGTCAACCAGTAGACTTTCCTAAAGTTTGCCGTGTTCATTTCCATTATGTTCCTAATTCATGTTCTGTTTCGAAGCCGGCAGCTAATTGGATCGGAGAGAGTGATGCAAAATTTAATATGCCATTTGCCGGTACTGACGTATTTCTAACGACAGGTTTTCGGAAACATGCAATACGACCCAGACACTGCCATCAACCGGCATAACAACTTCCGTTCTTTCGTGGGATCACTCTTGCTGCTGTTTCGGTGAGAGTACAGACAAAAGCGTAGTAATACCGACCGTCTCTGTTCACTTATCTGCCGTGTCAGTGTATTCACCAAAACTATAAACGCCAAAGACTTTCGGCAAACAGTTTTCGTACAGAGCATGGCACGTGAACCTCCGTCGACCTTATTGCATCTTGTTACGCGACCGAAAATCTGTCTTTACTGTCAATGTTACATGTATTGTGTACTCATAATCAACCATTACCATAAGTATGCCGGTATTGATATTGACATGACGTTAATAGAAATTTTGTAACATTTGAAGTAGTTTAGACAATCCTTAGTGATACTGTCCTCTAATAAAATGCATCTTATGTTTGTACCTATCTAGTTATACCTACTTTGTTTTCATATAGTAACCCTTGAATATTTAGTAGCAATATAGACATGTCATCTAGGTAGACCAGTTGGTATCGTAATCTTAAATTTGGGGTTTGGAGCATAGGATGTTCAGGTAACACTTATGAATTTCACACAAAGTTGACATTCTGTGTTGTATCTGCTTGGACACAGGTGTTTGGCAATATAGAGTTAACACCCGACTCAGATATGAACAGACACAACAATTTTCGAAGCTTCATCCAAGCACTCATGCTGTTGTTCAGGTAAGGCACATTGATTACAGTTACTTCGGGCTCTTACTTTTAATTTGAAGAGAATTACATAGGTTCAAACGACATTCATCGATAAAAAGACAAAGTCACATAGACTTTAGCTGTGATGGTAGAAATAGACATTAGATAAGCAAATTTAGTTTGAAGTATGCTTTTAATTGGCTGAAATGAAGCACTACACAGAAATGTAAAACAGGTTACTTTATATGTGTATTAATTAGCATGAATTGGCTGCATGTTGTAAACATATACCCATATACCAAAATTAATTTAAGAACAGGAATAATATAGTTTTTGAAAAATTGTATGACCTTCGTGTACCCACCACCATTGCCATTTGTATCAGTAAAGTAACAAAATATTCTGCGGTCTAGTACGGGACCATACTGATCCCTAATCACTGTTACAGTTTCAAATAGTACCTAATTCCAAATTTATTTCGTATTTTGGACCAGTAAATATTTTCTTAATTTAAAAATAGTTTCCTGATTTCTAAGTTTAAAAATAGAGAACCTACGTAATATTAATTTACTAATTTAATATTAATATTAATTAATCTTTGCAATGAATAAAATAACAAGAAGCCAGTTACTGTGAGCCACTCTTATGTGTAGATGCGCAACGGGCGAGTCATGGCCAAACATCATGCTGGCTTGCCTCAAGCCGGCCAAGTGTGACAAGGACGCCAACAAGCCCTCACACGAGGCGTGTGGGAGCACGCTCGCGTACGCTTACTTCGTATCTTTTATATTCTTCTGCTCCTTTCTTGTAAGTATCACCAACACTATGGTTTCCTATAATTATAAATATCCACTCAAAAATATTGATATGTTTACAATTGTACGCAGATGTTAAATCTATTTGTTGCCGTCATTATGGATAACTTTGATTACTTGACGAGGGATTCATCCATCCTCGGCGCGCATCATCTTGATGAATTTGTTAGAATTTGGGCTGAATACGACCCAAACGCAACGTAAGTGTTAATTATAGTTTAATATAAAAATCATAATATGACAAATTTTATTGTGTACTCGGTAAGTAATATAAAAACTTATTAAAATATTGATTTCAGGGGAAAGATCCATTATACAGAAATGTATGACATGTTAAAAAATATGGATCCTCCGTTGGGGTTCGGTAATAAATGTCCAAACAGATTAGCGTATAAGAAGCTCATTAGAATGAATATGCCACTAGATGAAGAGGGAAAAGTAAATTTTACAACAACACTGTTTGCCTTAATTCGGGAAAATCTAAGCATCAAGATGAGATCTGGTAATTATAATAAGAGAAATAATATAAATAGATTATGATTTTTTCTTACAACAATTTGAAACAATTGTTTATTCCAGCCGAGGAAATGGACCAAGCAGATCAGGAACTAAGGCAAACGATAACCCACATATGGCCACTTCAAGCTAAGAAGATGCTAGACTTGCTGGTGCCTCGAAATGACGTACTAAATGCTGGGAAATTGACTGTTGGGAAGATCTATGCAGGCCTACTGATTCTCGAGAGCTGGAGATCGAGCAGGTTTGGCCAGACTGAACCACAAGGCGTTCCGGTAAGTAACCGCATTACACTTATTTCAATGCACATTTATGTATCTTTTATTATTATTATTTTATTTACATTTTTCGTTTAAGGTTCGTTTAACAGTTTAAAATCATATTTTAAAATATTATATAACAAGTTCTATAATTTTTACAATAGGATGTATAGAAAAAATGAAGCCAGAGTACATTCGTGTGGCTAATTTTTATTTAACGACTATACACTTTGTTACCTTGAGCCAAATGTAACTGTTACGTGGGTAGGTAATAATACCACACATTTTAAAAGTAGTGTTTGTTGATGGCCCCCTTAATTCCCTACATTAGATGAACTTGAAACACTTATAGTTAGGTAGTTTCATAGAGTTGGTTGTGTTGTCTACCTGTCGATGTATTCTTGTTTATATGGACGATCCAAATGCATCACTTAAAATTTATTAATTTGAACCTGTTTGTGAAGAATGTCTTCCAAAATTTGTAATTGGCTCCCGGGAATGTTTCTGAATATTGTATCGAGTACAACAATACAGAGTCACTTTAGTTGCAATCGACTCATGCGAGTCGACTACATTGGTGGTTTACTTTTCAGGCGTTCGGCGAGAATAGCCCTACGGCCAATCAGCCGGTAGTATTATATATTTTACGAAACGGATATTTTTTTCTTGCACTGTTCTAGATATTTTTGTTTTATCATAAATTCCTTATCGCATCGTGATTCAATAATTGGAACGTTTATAATGCAATTCATTTCACTCAAGAAATGATTTCACATGACCAAAAAAGACACTATGGTCAATCAACGAACTCTTCTAAATTGATCAAAATTAAATAATAGTTGCTTAGTTGGTTTGACATTATAAATTAGATCTAGTTGACAACGGCACACTTGATGTACTAGTCCAGGCAAACGTGTGCATGTAGGGCACATTTTTGTCCATCCAAGTGTCTGTCAGGACTTTTAAAACCACAGTATCGTGACCTGTCCTATAGTTGCAAAATACGTAAGAGTAGTAGACCAGTGTGTCCGTGTTGAACAATTGTTTGAACTTTTGTATTGTAGTGTTAGAAGTTTGTCTTTCGTAGCATTGTTTTGTCTTCCTCATTTGTGTCGTTTCAATTTCCCTTTGTCGCTAGAACCTACATCTTATACACCGCATTACCTACATTTGAATTACATGACTCTTGTATCTATTTCCGTTTTGTCGGTTGGGTTTGTGCATGGTTTTTGATTGACAACATTTGTAATCGTAACAGTTTTGATACTCCTCTTTAGCTTTTGTAATCCTTCCACATTGTTTTGTTTGAATTACATTTTGGCTCAATTACTATTCCATTTTAGAAGCCTGATAATTTTGATATAATCGAAATACGCTTTTGCTACGCTCGAAGCTCTTGTTTGCCTCTGATTGTAATTTTTGTATCATAGTATAAAAATGTTTCATTATTACAAATACTGCTACCACTAAAACATATTTCTCAAATCTGCGCATGCTGGAGAACTAAATATTTACTTTTGTTATTTGAAATTTTTTACTGAATCGACCAACGCAATATTTTCGAATTCGCCGATCAACTATCTGCCTCTGGCTTCAAATTAATTGCACAGTTTTTATATTTAGCACCTATTGTGATATAAAGATGCTTTGTAATTTACAGCTCTAGCATTCCATAATACGGTTCTACAGAATGATCTACTTCTACGTATACTTCTACTAGACATATTCTACTTATTACTCTAACTTTACAGCTTTTAATAATGTGTTAAACAGTTATTTTCTCAGATACCTGTAACCGCTTTCACCTTCACTCACACTACAGATACTCGTACAATGACCTACCGCAATTGATTTATAATGTCCATTCGTTGGAATTCTGTTAACATATAACACACACGAACACAAAGATATATTTAAAAGAACTCCAGCATGGTCATGATGTATGGGATTTGCGCAGACTCATGTAGGCTTTAGCTTTATCCGGTCTCTCACACATGTACAAATGCGCGAAGTCAAGTGTAGGAAAGAAATTATATAAGGCAACACATTTGACATTTCCGATATGCCGACCGACATATCATTTTTATGGTGTATATCAAAGAGTGCGTACATCGGACATAACAGGAGATTTGTGTCATGTCCGTCTATGTTGGTAGAAGGGAAGGTTTGTGCATATACAAATACCTTCGTACATATGTGAGGGAATCATTAGTCCAGTTTGGTTGGGCGTTGACATGAGCATGCGCAAGTGTGCGTGTGTGTATGTGTGTGTGGGGCGGGTGTATTATGTGGGGGTGCGTGGTGCAGAAGGCGTCCTTCTTTAACTGCCTGCTGGACGTGGCGGCGGGCATGCAGCACGGCTCGCGCGCTGGCTCGCTAAGCCACGAGGGCCCGCCCGCGCCCATAACTGATGAACATCATGACGAACACACGCTCGCCAACCTCGCTCGGCGCACTACGAGAAAATCCCTAAAGTAAGTTGGTATTTTACTCACACCTAAACTCTTTAATAACTGTACACCTCTTGGGTACACAATATGGGATAAGTACGTCTACCTTTTACTCTACAGTTGTCCTAAGTCAACTGTAGAGTTGTTATGATAATGTTATTATATCTTCGCCGTGCGATGACGTTACAAATATCGAAATAAAAATTTCCTTTCGAGTTCGTGTTCAGACTTTTAAATACATTAGGTGCGCTTACCTATGAAATGACCGATTTTATTACTGGCGACTTTGAGTTTCCATATCTTCTGTTCTAATTCGAATTTCAAAATAAAACAAAATGCATCTAATAGCTACGATGTTCTTATTTCAAAATCAGTATTTAATTTGTTTTCTTGCACCTAAATTTTGTTCAAGTGATTGTCTTGAAAATAAAATGGATAAATTAAAAATTCGTGCTATTTTTAAATATGAGTTTCGTCGTGGCACCAACGCAAGTCAGACAGCTCACCACAACACCACAAACGTTCGCACTGTGCTGTGCGTCGATGGTTTGAAAACTTCCGTTCTGGAAATTTCGATCTTATGGATGAGCCCCACGGACGACCTACAACCAAGGTTAATAACGATGAACTAAAAGTTATAGTGGCAGATCCATATCAAAGTACAGCTGAGTTAGCAACAGGGTTTTGTGTTAGTGGTAAAACAATGTTGGTTCATCTGCGTCAAATCGGCAAAATAAAGAAGCTCGAGAAGGGGGTACCGTATGAATTGAACGACCGTCAGTGACAACAACGCGTCGAATTGTGCACTTGTGTTATTGAACCGTCACAAAAACGAAGGAATTGTGAATCGCATCGTCACTTGTGACGAGAAATGGATCCTGTACGATAACCGCAAACGTTAGTATCAATAGCTGGATTCAAAAGTTGTAGCCCAACAACATCCAAAACGCAAGGTAACTACGAAAAAGCTACTGGTATCAGTTTGGTGGTCGTGTGCCGGTATTGTCCACTACAGTTTCTTGCGAGCCGATCAAACGATTGATGCAGATGTGTACTGCAGACGATGATGGAAAAGCTGGCGACAAAGCAACCAAGTTTGGTTAATCGACTTCTTCTTCTTCATGACAATGCTCGCCCTCACACTTCTCATACGACTTCAATAGCTTCAAGTTTTAAAACTTCAAGGGCTGAACCTGGAGATTCTCCTTCACTTGCCATACTCACCAATTCATGCCCCGACAGATTTCCATTTCTTTCGAAATTTGGACAACTTTTTGCAAGGAAAAAAATTTGATTCTGAAGTAGCTGTGATAGGGCTTTCGAAGAATTCATTGATACCCCTCCACGAGACTTTTACAGGAGTGGCATTAATCAACTGCCCGTGAGGTGGCGAAAGTATGGGTCAATATTAGATAGATAATATGGGTCAATATTTGGACTAACAATAAAAACATATTTTCCAAAAAAAAATTGTTTCTCATATAAATCTGTCATTTCCTCATTTCTACAACCGCACCTCCCGTCACAGAAGTGCGGTCCATCCGCATTTCCTTGATACGGAGGTGTCGCGCACTGTTCGGTCCAAAAATTATTTTATACCGCGAACCCGTAGGCTGTGGAACGAACTGCCTCAAGAGGTCTTTCCATTGAGCTACGATATGGGGTTCTTCAAGAGAGCTGTGAATAGGGTTTTGCAAGGTCGGCGGCGCGCCCGCATACCCCCTAGTGTTGCAGGTGTCCATGGGCGGCGGTAACACTTACCATCACGTGGGACCACTTACTCGTCCGCCCACTAATCTATAAAAAAGAAATTTCATAGGTAAGAACCTAATAATATAAGATATTTCAATAAAGGAAATAATATATATTTATGTTACTGACCGATGTTAATTTGATAGAATTAACCAACATTTTTCTTTGATATTTATTGTTTGTCCCTGTATTGATGTCATTGTAGATCTGTCTCTTTTAAAGATGTGTATACAGAGAGTTAACATTTTGTTTGTTTTGTTGCAGGAACAACAAGAAGGTGAATACCTTTTACAAAAGGGTGAAAATGTTAATCCAATCGTTATTGTCGTAATCCCAAAGAATCAGCGCTCGTGATAGTTATTGTCAAGTGCTATCGATGTTCCCACCAAAATCATTCCACAATTTATTACACAAAATTATCTAGCTAAATTATTAGTATCGAATTGGCATAGAAATTTATAAATAAAGGGATTGTTTTAATCCTCAAAGATATCGATGCATTTCCATTTGTCATAGGTAGTAGATGTTGTAATTTTATGTTGAAAGCTTAGAACATTGTTGTTAAGTGTTTTAAAATATTAAAGTATAGGCTCTACATGTATGTTGTAATAATTAGAAATAATGTTATCATTATTATTGTTATAGCTAAAAGTGGTAAACATTAGGGGCTAGACCCGCTAGAGTTTCTATTCATTTTATTCTCAGTGTGTTGTACCAAAATATTAATTAATGGTATACGTTTTAAGGTTACAGATGGTTGATGTTTAGGTAAACGTTTTCAGTAATATAGGACTTTTTGAAATAAAACTGTAGACTTTTAATATTAGTTCCAGATAATTTGTCGAAATGGAGATAGTGAATGATTTTACAGATATTTTAATAATAGGTCTTAATAAATGTTGTTAGTTATAAAATAGAATAGCACGCCCACAGTCAATACATGAACAAACAACATAACAGTCATAATACATGACACCAAAACATTTTTATACTTCCATCCAATAGATCGCATGATACAGTTCCCTCTACTTACATGTGCATGTATAATTCTTTGTTTTAAAATATTTAGCACGCATATAGACAGCATGGACTTAAGGTAGATAGAAACATAAGTTTTGCCGTAAGTAAACCAATATAATGCAAAACACGAATGCACGACTTGGTGCATGTATTGCAAATACATCTAGCACTAGCTGTGTATGATTTTCTTTTAGTTTATCCAATTACAATTTTGTAAATATGGGACAGTATTATGAAGGTAATAGTTATTATAATTTTTGAAAAAAAAATCTTGTTATAGGCCATATCTGATCAAGAATAATTTTATAGGTTATGGAGTTGCAAGATGTGGGATCTCACCATGCTTCAATGGAGTCAATAGATGAAGCAAGATTACAACCTCATCCACAGCCGTATCAAAATGGTCACCATGGGCGGTCTTCCAGCTTAAGGTAAAAATGCGCTGATGTTTGAACCTCATATTGTGTTTTTCATTTCCTTATTTGGTTTTCGTTATTTTTCTATTTTGTTTGTAGTGCCACCGGAGAAGAACTAGATCTCAAAGTTATCGTAGTGAAAAGTGGTATGTCCATTTCGCACGCGATACCTATTTGCTAACCGATCAGTGTATCCAACAATATGACTAACCATTTTTCCGATTTCTATCGATTCTTTTGTTTCTTGTTATCTGTTATACATAGAAACTTGTACTATAGCAGATACTATCGATATCTATAAATTAGCGAACATTTTTTCAAGGGGTGGCTTTGAATCAACAACTCAACATAGGGTACATATTACATGAAAAAAAATTTGAAAAGCAAGAAAAAAAGCGATCCTCCATAGGTTCAAAATTAAGCGCACCGTAAACTTTACATGAGGAGACGGATTGTTTTCGGAAACTTTCAATATTCTTGCCAATATGTTTCAGTTGTCAATTTTATACCAGCCTTTTAAACATGTCCGCTCATTGTTGGATTGAAGAATGAAGACCTTGTATAATAGCTGCATGATGGAGTAACATTGTTAATCTTCTAGATCTCTCGTAAAGAACTTGTTTGTGGTACAAACGAATGGCACGCCACTACGTGGGTAACTGTATTAAGCCATTCATTTATTCCTTACAATATATTGTCTACTATATAGGTTTTTCTAACAAAACAGACATCAATAATGTCTTTAATAGTTGCATGACGGGATGACATGCATGACTGTAGTACTAAAACTTCTAGATATAAGAAGCTCGTTTGTTGTACAGACGGACGCCGAGTCCAAGGCGGCGGCAGTACGGGGGCTACCACCACGACATCGGCTTCTCCGACACCGTCAGCAACGTCGTCGAGCTAGTCAAGTCGGAGCACCAGCACGCGCGCCACGGCCGCGCGCACCGGCCCCCGCACTATTACCACGCGCATGGTAAGCACTCTTCGTAACATGCCCAATATGCTAAGTTAACTTCTCAATATTCTCTTAAAAAATAACAATGTCGATCTGCTGATAGCTATGCTGAGAATCCATTTCATTTTTCAACTCATACACATTAGCCCAAGTAGATATTAAATCAACAATCCTGTTTCCCTATGGGTACTTGTATATCAGCAGATTTCCAGCTTGACTGCTATCGCAAATATGAATTTCGTAACATTATCTAATTATTGTTCGCGGTGGTTTTATCACATCTGACATTGTTTAGCTTTCATAAAAGCTACATGCCTCAATTGTATTATTTTATTCCTGTAGTTATATTCATTTATAAACATTACCGTCAACCCACTCTGGTTTTTTGAGCTTCTATATTCCTAAAACAGTTTTGCAAACATTTTTCTTCTCATGAAGGTACTCTGAAAGTTTTGTGAGAAGATCGGAAGAATAGCTTAAAAGTAGTTGTAGAATATATTCTGTAGATGTAGTTATAAGTCAAGCAGTGAACAACGCAGTTGCGCTACCAATGAATAGGTTCACGAATTTAGAAGATAGATTGTAAATCCTAGCCATATTATATATTATCACGAAGCTAGTTTTGTAACCTATATATTCATATAGTAGCTAAAATATAGCTATGATATACTACGCTCATTCATTGTTAGAAATATCATTAATGTTACATCATCAGGCCATCACTATATTTTATTTTATTAGCTGTAAGTGCATTTACACATGAATTGGCATTCTTTGAGTGTCAAAAGTTATAGAAAGAGATTACGTGAAAATCGAAATTGGCCATAGTATGATTATGGATATATAAAAGTATGAATAAATACCTCTATATTAAACTTATTTGCCTGCTGCATGCTAAGAATTTTGGCGCCCATATGTTTATTCTTTCTCTCGTTTGCACAAAAATAGCTTTGGTCATGGGCTCCTCAGAAACTAAAGGTGCCTGATCGCATGTATCTCATTCAAATCATGCAGCATGCAAAAGCTTAACTTAACTTTGTATTTTACTTTTTGTACTTCTGCAGTAGACAGCTGTAGCTAACTTGGAACTATTTCCTGCTGTTATTGTACTGAAATATAGTGTAACTTTTACTATTGTATCGAAATTATTTTCTTAAGCATCTTGCGAATCGTAGCTACTATGGACACACGACTTCTGTACTGAGCAAAATAACCTTTCCTCGATAATCCAAATTCGTGTCCATAACAACCTGTACATTTTGAATCACCTTAAACAGACACCCAAAACTTTTAGAGTCACCTTTGTGAGTAAGGAAATAGTCGGAAGTCCGACGGGCGTATGGTAAAGCGAGGTGGAAGGTACATAAGGTATTCCTGACAGCAGGGAAGGAGTGGAGGGCGCCGTACCCCACGACCAGCCTGAGCCAGCCCTCGCGGTCGCCCAGCCCGCCACACCACACCTACGGTGAGATCCACTCGCCACACACTACGGATTCACATATCCAACCGTCTACAAGCGCTACGTGAAAATGGCAAAAAAGAGAATAGGCACTGAATACTGCTCGTATTTAATGTCATAGAGGACGCATATAGTGCGTAGTTACTAGAACGACATTCAGTTCCTATTCTCTCTGAAGTGACACACACTATTACCACAAGTTCAGTAAGCTGAATATAAAAATTTAAAAATAACATTTAATGGTAGGATAGGGAATAAACAGCTTATCGTCGGAACCAAAAACATATCTGACATCGCTGACAAATCGGCGACATTCCCAACAAAACATACAAAACTCGATACAAATTGTAAAGCAAAGGGTCTGAATTGAAAGATATTGGCAGATACAGTCGAAATTGTCCAAAACCCGATGGGACCCTTTGCTAACTCCATGGCATTGTGTCTAAAATCATTAGTTAAATCAATGTTAAAATTTTGGCTTTGCACGCATGTAGACGAATGAAAGAGAGGATGTAGGAGGGAAGCGTGACGGGACATTCATAAGAAAATTGTTTGCACATCTGTTTATCGTTACCCTGACTGTA
Source organism: Sesia apiformis (assembly GCA_914767545.1). NCBI lineage: Eukaryota > Metazoa > Arthropoda > Insecta > Lepidoptera > Sesiidae > Sesia > Sesia apiformis. The sequence goes on along the minus strand of OU611950.1, from coordinate 5,335,086 downwards.
TATTTTGATTACGACCCTTGTTATTTTTCATTGCTTTACTTTCGATATTACAAATATTAATTGTATCTACGTCTTCGTCCAGTATATTTTCTCAATAATACGAGGTTACTAGATGGTTGCAATTGGTTTCGGTTATGGGAGGAACGGATAAATTATTCAAAGAGCAGTATGGGCGCCCATAGGTGGTGGCGGTGTCGGTGATCGAGACTGGCGCGACTGGCGGGATCGCTCGTGGGATCGCGACGGCGCCCGACGAGGCCGAGGCCGGCAGCTGCCGCCGACGCCCACCAAGCCGTCCACGCTACAAGTAAAGCAACAACCACCGTTCACAAGAATCAGCCACAGCCCCTCGCACGTAACTAACCATAACAATACAATACTTTTATTACTCACAATGGAACATCATACCGTTGATAAATAATTTACACCCTGCAACTGTTTCAGTTATCATTAAGGCATACGATACGAGAACCGGTGGTGGAGCCTTTACACGACGAGTGCGAATACGGCCGAGAAGTTGAAAGACTGATACACCGAGACTATAGATCTAGAGAAAGGTAAGGATGTATTGACTATTGTAGAGGTGAATGAGGTGAAGAGGTGAATAGGCTTCTGAGGCGTGGTATTTAATTTAATTTATTTATATACTTTATTGTAACACACAGTCGAGAGGCCGATAGACGCGTTCAGTTTGGCTGAACAGCATTTGCGAAAATGCGTCACATCTCGTCGCTTATACCACAATGTTTGAAGACGAAAGTCTTTAATCAATGCGTTTTGCCAGTTATGACGTATGGTGTCAAAACGTGGTCTCTGACGGTAGGCCTGATTGATAAGTTCAAGGTCCCTCAGCGAGCGATGGAAGGAGCTATACTCGATACTCTCGAGTATAGCTATACTCGAGCTATGCCGACATAGCTCAAAAAATCAGCAAGCTGAAGTGGCAGTGTGCAGGCCATATATACCGCAGTTCTCGAATGGAGGACCACCTACCGGGAAATGTAGCTTGAGACGCTCTCAGGTCACGTGGTGGACTTGACGACTTGAACAAAGTCGCCGATAGCGGCTGGATAAGAAGAGCTTAAGACCGTGTTGGCCTTGGGAAAGCCCTGTATACAACAGTGAAGAGACAGGCTGATGGCACGGTATGGTATGATGCACACATATAGTGTATAAAAATGGATTAACAATATAATGTACAACAGGCGAGCTTATCTCATTAGGAGATTTTTTCCAGCAAACTTGGTGATAATGATCAGGTGTGTGTGAGACAGATGTACAGACATGTTATACCTAATTATATTATAATATGCCCTCTTAATTAAATGGTTCTATTCAGTTACGCATGATGTATTATATTTGGGATGTATACATGGATATGGGTATAAACTAAGATGACAAATGATACGTTCTTTTCGAAGGAACCTGACTGGCAACTTTTGAGGGGCGGGGGGGGGGGGGGGTTTGGGGGGTAAAGCAGAAAAAGGAGGGGTTAAAATTTTCAAGTTAAAAAGTCAAATTTGAAACTTAATAGGTACTACGTAATAAGAATGTCCCATTTTCAAAACATCTATGAATTAAAGAATTCGAGAGCTACTGAACGTAAAACATTATTAGACTCTCCCGCGCCTGCCCTAGAGCACTGGCATATCTAGTATATCAAATCGATGATTGTATATACGAGTAAGGTATGCGTGTATGTATATGTTTGCATTTACTATATCATGTATGTTATTATTTTTATATGTATGTATATTACTATATTAGTATCTATTTAAACTAAAGTGCACCCGCGTTTTATTTATATTTTCTTTTTCATCTGGTGGTTGACTAATAGAGAATGTCGTAGGGCATTAAGTCCGCTATTTGTATACGTTAAATACCTACTTGTGCAATGAAGTTTAAATAAAAAATAAAAATATCTATTAGGTAACTATAACTATATTTATAGTACCTATATTTATAGTACAAAATATAGCATGTGGTATTTATTTATTTATTGAACACTTGAGTGTACAAATTACAATGGGCGGGGTTAATGCTACATGACATTATCTTCCAGCCAATCTTCATGAGAAGAAAGATAATAAGGACGACGGTGTTCTAAATGAAAAGGAAAATAAAAAGAATAATAGAAGTATTATTTTTTTTAATGGGTAAATTAATAAAATATATAGTACTGGTATGTTGTGGTAGACGTGGCAGGGGCTTCGAGGGGGAGCGCGGCGGTGGCGGCGGTCGTCCATACGAGGCGCCGCTGAGCTACGAGGCGGCGTTGGCGATGGGGCGGGGCGGCGGCGCGCGCGCGCTGCCGTCGCCGGCGCCGCGGCTTCCCAACGGGTACAAGCCGCGCGCACGCCACTCGGACTCTGACGAGGACGACTGGTGCTAGCGGCGCCGCCGCGCGCGCTCCCAGCGGGACGTGCGCGCGCCCGCCGCCACCTCCCCGCGCCGCGCCCCCGCGCACGCGCACACCTTCTGACGCGTCGCGCCCGGCGCGCCTCGAACGATCTCGTTTTATACTCAGCGAACGTGTGTACATAGACGACTCTCGTTGCTCAGGATTTTGGACGTCCCTCCTGGAGCGAGCTAGCCCCGCCGGCGGGCCTCCACGAGCTATATCCAAATTCTAGTATTTACAAAGTTTTGGAAATTTTAATTTTTAATTCGCTAAAATTTTACTCTTTGATTTATATTACGGTTAAGGTAATCGAAGTATGAAACAGTGCCAGACAGCTCGTTTGCGCTAGGATTTTTACATAAATGAAAATTATTAGTCTGTATTGTAAAGTAAACTTTCTATATTAAATTTGCACTACATGAGGTGTACGTCACATCGGCCGGCGGCGTCCCGCTCGCCACCGCTCGCCACCGCTTCATGTCCCAGCTACTCGTCGGGAGAACACTAGCAATTCATCGTCGGACAAATTAATACTAGTATTGTATAAAAAATATTTACATAGCAAATAATTTTTACTTAGTTATGTACTAAATAAAATAATTAAACATTTTTTATTGAATTTGCTGTCCTTCCCCCAAGTGCTTTATACGTTATTTGAATTTAAATACAATTAAAACTAAAATATGAATTGTATGTAAACTTTGAAAATATATTTCTGCATTAATAATTATCTAAATTGTTAAATCGTGTACTGATATTGTTTAATGAGATTTTGTCGCCTGGTTAACATAATTGTATAATGTATTGGTTATCATAATAATATTTCAAGGAGTGATAGATTAGCTATTTATATAGTCGGCAATCCATTTGAAGTGGGAGTATTTTGTAAATATATCTATACCTAGAAATGTATTTATCTCAAAGTAAATTTTAGACGTTGATGATAATGCGTTCAAGCCAAATTTCAATATTTATGCTAAAAGATAAATAATTACGTTGAAATGCATGATACTTCCACTACAAACACACTATTGTAATCTTTAAGCACTGTTTATAAAATTCAACCCAGAAAGCCGGTGCCAGGCACAAAATCGGAGAATTTTTGTGTACATTCATGACCAGAAATGGTTTATCACTTAATAATAATGTAATGTATAAACAACCATCGCAGCCGTAGTGACACGTAAATTGATCGTGTTGTACGACTACGTTACTAGTGAGATTTCGGAGTGATAAACCATTTCTGCTAGCGACTGTACTTAGCTAATATATCTGATCGTCGTATTCCCATTCTGTATGTTATTCCATTGTCATACTTGGCCATCTGTTAGTTGACGCCACCATTGCGACTTGTTGTACTTTTTGATGCCAAATGTAAATACAAAAATGTGGATTTTTTTTTATATTTGTGTTATTGTGCTTCGTCCGATAAAGATATAAAAGAGTGAATTAAAATGTGTTTGTAGCAAGAAATTATTAACTATAATCAACAACACATTTGTAACTAAGTATACATAATATCGTATTAATCGTACGCCTATAAATAACATTAATGAAAATCACTAAACTAAAATTCATCACTAAACTTTAAAGTAGGATAATCATATCCTGCTTTAAAGTTTAAAGTAGGATAATCACATAATGCTTTGAAGCTTAAAGTAGGATAATTATATCCTGATTTAAAGTTTAGTGATGAACTTTTATTAGAGTTAAAAACCGCATTTTAGATCCACAGGATAGGAATTCACAAGAATCGCACATTTTTAAAGTTGATTTTTAGTAATTATAATTATTCATTAATAATAATGATAAGAATGATATTTAATTTAATACTATTGATTCAATAATATTATTATTAATTTATGATATGATAATAATTCTTTTGCAATGACTTTTGCAAGTACGATTTTTAATTAACGATAATAATTATAATATTTAATTTAGTGCAATATTATTAATTTATTTTAATAATATGATTAATAAGTAATTTATAATAATTCTTAACTTAATTTTCATATTAGTATTAAAAATTATCATCATGGCAATTACATGTCCACTTTCAAATTTTAATACGCAGCGCCACTTATATGAAGACAATTATTATAAAATGGATTAAATCTACAACGACCCAAGACACCTGGAATATACAACAGTACACTAACAATGCCAAAATTATGTTTAATTATTGAGAAGTGTAGTAAATCATCAGGAATTAGATGTTTTAGCGCAAAGGTACAACCAGTCGCGCGAGGGCAAGTCGTTCAACACCATCGGAAACATTTGTTACAAGACATGCCGTAGGATACGACACTTTAGTATGACAAAATTGTATATACATGATTTTCTGTGATAACATGTGGAAAATGAAAAATATTCTTAGAACTGTGTGGTTGCATAGGGAAGTCATTTCTGGATGAGGCGTGACTGGGAACGAACATAAACGCATTCCGAATATTCGTACTCGTATTTGCCAGTTTCTAAACGAATATACGAATACTAATCGAATAGTAAAAGCCCAACGTGAGTGGTAGGTAAAAAGGGTATAAAAAATTCTTTAAGAGCCAACGTTTATTTGAAAATCAGTTACGTATCTCTAACTACAAATTGAGCTACAACTTACTAATTGAACTTAAAATACGTAGTTACTAAATGTAAACTGAACTAAAAATTATTTACTAATTTTACAAGTGCTTACGTAGTAAGTTGGTACTATTCGTTTCGTATTCGCGAATAGTGGTCTTAATGCTATTCGAAACATGCCTAGACGGCATTATGCATTCAATTTGCTTAAATTATAAAAAAATAAAGGTGTCTTAATAAAACCTAATACTCGTATAGTTACATTCAACTGTAATACATCACAAATTATTTATTACTATCACATAGAAGACGAGCAATATATTACCAAATTTAATCAGCCATTCTCGAATAAATGGTCTTTTGTAACAATACTACCAAGCGAGGCTCGTAGCCAGCTATGTAGTAGCTACTACGAGCTACGCGTAAGTGCTACGCAGATCGCTACGCATGCTACGTAAAGCGTAGCGACCCGCGTTACGAATGTGATTAGCATGCGTTCATCATTCAGCTCGTTTCAGCGTTCACCAACATTTCGACACCTTGCGATTCAATTGGCGTCAAAGCCAAAAGGCTATTTTTCAAGACAAGCAAAAAGCGAAAAGAAAATACAATTGTTATTATAACTTTTTTTGTTTATAAAGCTACTACAAAATTATGTAGATGAATAATTCTTGTTTTTCTGTGAGCTTTAACAATTTAAATATCAAATTCTATTGTATGTAGTATTATAAAAATATATATTTATGCCCCAAAAATTGTTATTTTTTAGCGTTTACTTTTAAGAAAGCATTGATTGGCTTAATTCAATTTTATTCATGAATTCTTTACAAATCTCTGGTGTATACACCAGTAGCATTCAGCAGTAGCAATTAACAGATATTTTAACAAGAAATATTAAAATAAATAAATAATAAATAATTATTAACTTATGAATATTTATAGGAAAATCATTAGTTTATAGTTTCGAGGGCAAGTTTAGAATCTTATTATTTAGTACAATTAATTTATTTAGTACTATTTGTGAATTTAAATTATTTTAACTAAATTTACTTATACAAAAGTCGAATGTAACAAGAACGTATAAATATAAAGTTGCTGTTAAGGGCTTTTAACCTTTTTTTTGTAAAAAATATCTATTATTTCACGGTCGTAAAAGCCCTTTGGTTTTTACGACTATAAGAAAGGTGGGTTTAAAGATCATTTGCAATTTAAACAAACTGATTTTACATCCTAGACGAACTTGTGGTAAAAATGTCTTTAACGTTATAATTTCTGTGAAAATCTTGGCTAGGCTCACAAAAAGTGTGTAGTTTGCGAAAATTGACATTCTAAATATACAGATCGATAGAGTGTAAAAACTGCTCAAAACTATACAAATAACTCATTTTCCCCAAAACAGCTTTTACTCAGATTGAATCGCAATTGAATATTTGGATAATATAACTCTTCTCATAGTTGTAATTCTTACGTAACTACGAACATATCTACTGGAAATAAGATTACATTTACACAAAATGTAAAAGCGTTCATATTTTTTCGTGGAAGATTCAGTGTAAAATATTCTGAGTAAAAATCCTGGTTTGAAACTACATTTACTGGGAACAGCAGTGGAGTAACTATATAGCATCGGGCTACATTAAACAAGAATATTGCTATAATTGTGTACCGAATGTAGCCTCAACCAAAAAAATATCACAACCCTTAGGCAACTTAAAAAATACAATTATTACAAAAAATAAAATTGTTTTAACAATAATGGCGGTGATAGTGATTGCACAGTCCATCTTTAGTTTACAATTACTTTGTAATTTTAAAATATACGTACTTTAATTACGTTCGTTCCCAGACCCGTGAGCTCGACAAATGAGGTACCGTTAGCCGAGTCGGATATTAATCTCATGTTTCGATTGTTGTTGTTTGATGCGAAGGGTGGAGCGGCTTGATAGCTTTTAAGTGTGTTTCTTTTTTTATATTTTACGTACGTTATAGATGATTATTAGTACAAATTATTTCACGGCACCGGAATGGGACTCGTATTTTTTCTAAATTTTACAATTTTATATTTTAAAAACTTACGTAGATCTTTCATTTGACATTACCCCTATTTAGCTATTCATACTTATTCATTATTGTTTTAAATAATAATCATATAAATGGTCTCGAAATGATATTATAAATTATGTGATTTAGTGAAACAATACAATGTTTTGTATGTTATGTTTATGAAAGAATGCGCGTCCCACATTCGTTTATCTTGTTGCCCTCGATTTCAGAATGTTAGATTTTCTTCTAAGTAGTATTATTATTTAATGATTGACTCATAAAGTATATTTATATTGTTATTGTATAGATGTATCGATATTTTCGTTCTGTCATATGTAATTGAGGCGTTAGAATGGTACATAAGGCCGATGGACTTTCGATGACTGAGTGGTATAGAGTTCAGAGTGCGCCCGCTTTAGTGTTCGTGACTCCCTCGTATGACTACGATGTTTCACTTACGTGTAAGACCTGTATATATTGTAAAATATTACGCGACCGTTGTGTAGAGGTCGCCTGTGAAAATGTCTAGTGATATGTTACTAGTTAATATTAATGTTAGCTAGGTAATTTCGTCCCCAACTGTCCTCGAATTTAAGTTGGGTGTTTCACTGCCTTAAAATAATAATGAGGATATTCGATGTAATAGTTACCTAAACTACTACAAATAAGTCTCATTCTTATACGTTTTTTAATCGTTCGATATTCTATATTGACTACGAATTTCGGTCATCGTTCATTATAAAGACAAAGTATAATAAAGTACTTGTAAGTATTTAAAAATTGAATCTGACAGCAGCATTTAACTATTTGTAACGTTATAAAGTAAACTATAAACATAATTTTTACTCACTTCACGTTTTAAGAATTTTGAAACTAGTGCGTATGTTCCCTCTTTTATATTAATGCCACACTATCAGCTAACTAAACAATTAAACAATAACTATTTAATTAACCATTTAATTTTGACTGTGGCTTTACATATCTCTCTCCTGCTGGATATATTCCTCTAAGGCCAGTCGCCACATCTTCAGATCTTCTAATCCGGCCATCTCCGTCGACTTTCTTTTAGTCGACGTTTTTATTAATAACTTGCGAAAATGAAAAGTACTTGTATAAAAACTTATTGCTATCTAGTTATTGCATAGTTAAAACCCATAAGGTAAACTATAAAATATATTGTATCAGTTTAAGAACAAATTAACTTAAATACTTAGTAAATAATAATGAATATTATTTATAAACAGAGAGGCCTCAAGTCATTCGTACATAAAAATCGACTGATCAGTGTATAGCTACTATAACATCAGCCTGTGCCTTTCCACTGCTAGATAAAACCCTTTACCAAGCCACACTAAAATTTATTTCTTACTAACCGTGTAAAATTTCATTTTTGGTGCGTTATTCTCAGGGACGTGCAACTCATACAAGCGGACATGCATGCATAGCTTACCGTTTAACTGCTACTTATCTGCCGTAAACATACGCTTACATGGTGGAAGTTGTGGGCGTTCTCTAGAGTTACTCTAGAGTTTACTCCTAACATTTTCCAGTTGGTTAAAAAGATTTTTTATGAAATAGCACCTCATGGGTTATTCTTTACGTGTACTTTACAGATACATTTTAATGCCATGTTATAATAGTGACCTAGTTTATGAAAAACGTGAAGTGGGACAAGAATAATGCCCGTATTGTCATGCCTGCCTGGTATCTGTGTAATTGCTTCATGGTCATCTTTTATAAAGTTATTATTGTATTTAGCATAGAAAGTTCATCGGCATCGAGAGAGCACCATAGTATGATTTTTTGGTACGTTCCAATAAATTTACAGGATGAAAAATCCTATTGATATTGTATTAATAAAGAACCAAACTTAAATTAGTATTTAAGTAATTTATTATCCTAAAACTAAAAACTATACGCATGTTTTCACTATACTGGTAAAATGGTTATGTACAATACGAAAGAGCTACTGTTTTATATATGAATTCTTGCTCGCCTGTAAAATTTTGCAGAATGGATCATGTTATAAGATTGTACAATATGAATAAATGCAAAAAAGAACATTTCCTCGATAAAGCGTGTTCATTTTAACCAAAGTTACCTTCTGAATGTTTTCTTTCTTCACCCTACTGTTTGTCCCTTTCTAGAAAACAAAATATGTTGTTTATAATGTAGTTACCGTTTAGTTCGATGAACGGATTCAGGGTCTCATTACACAGGAGAGGGCGATGCTGTATTCCGCAGCAGACTAGGTGCATTATGTTTTTTTTATAGTAAGAAGGTTTTTCCACTTTATGCACCTGGGTGAATAGTCTTTAAAGATATTTAAAGATTCGTGTTAAAACTGAGATTGCACTCTCAAAACCATTCATATTCATAATAATAATTTATGCAATCATATGTTATGTTTGCGTGACCGAACAGGCAATTGACTATTTTAACTATTTGCTACCGGAGAGTTAATAATTAAACAGACAGATAAAACAATTAATAAAACAGAAACAAATAATTTTCTATTTCAATTGTATATTAACGTCCGATTATATTCGCTATGCGGGACCTTGACAGAGACAAGAATTTACAAAACAAAATAATCAGCGTTGTGAATGAAGAAATTCCCGTTTTGAATGGCCGAGAACGCTTATATGCTTTGATGCAGAATAATTAATTGCAGTGGACGTGGTCACGGGGTGACTGGTCACGTCCACTGCAAAGTGTTCGAAACGTCGGGATATAAATAATGTTAAATGTAGGCGATTTAAACCGTTCAAAGTTGTTTAATTGCTATGTATAGTAATCGCGAAAACCTAATAAAATATAATCTGAGGATTGTTTATGTATTTATTATAATCGTACAATACAAACCACTGCAATTACATACTAATTAACTGATTGACAGATGACTCATTGACACACTAATATTATGAACCTCTCTGATCTGACCTGACTAATAGAACTAGGGTAGATCTTTGAGATTTTCGCGTTTTAATAGGTTAGACCTATATCTCGGGACAGGAGTCTTGTAATAATTTTGTGGCAGCCAATGCTATTCAAATACACTTAAATTCTAGTGGACATCCATCGCGACCGTACAGTACAACAATGATCAACTGACCGTTCACACGATTAGAAACCCTTTTTTTCATTCGTAAACGAGTTATTAAAATAATTTTAAAGTACATTTTCGTCGTGGACTGAAAAATTACAAATTTGCTAATACGATATGATAATGAACAGTAACCAAAAGTTTACAAAATGCGAATACTTCTATGGGTATGCGGAATAATTTACCATATTCGAATAGATATATTGAAAATTCTAGAATCACCCAAAATGCGAATGTTTACAATATGCTAAGAAATCAATAGGTACGTTAAATTTGCGGTTGGCCTATTTAACCGTTTATTGAATGAGTTGATAATCAGCTGCAAATAAGTTTGTATTTGTGCAATTGCTGTATATTTTAGAAACAAAATGTAATGGTTCTGAATTGAACGCTAAAACGTGTAACAAAAATCTACATTCTTTGACTCAATAAAAGAAAGAAAAATACATAAGTGGGGAGAAAATTTATTGAGAATATCGTTATTTACATGGTGAGCAAGCCGTATTTTCCAAAAGTAACCAATATTAGTTTTATAACTATAATTTTCATAATACATTTTATTCTCTTAAATTGAACTTTGTGAACATATTATTAAGAATACAATTCAGTTATCAGAGGAGTCCGGCACATCTGTGTCTAGGGAACTGACGTCGGCGTCAACGTCGCTCGACGCCATATGACCTGGAACATTTCTTGCCTGTTGTTCCCTGCGAGTTAACATCAGTGCTGTTTGAATGTCGGCTCCTATGTGCAAAAGACAACATTAGTATTCGCGAGGATCGAGTGCGTCTCATTAGAACGATCCCAGTTGTAATATACCGTACGATCAATCTGTACCTCTCTGCTACTGGACGTTGTCATCTATTAAGGCTCGCCAACAAACACGATCTGCTCTTATTTGGGCAATGATACATTTTTTTTAAACTATCGCGTTTTTCTTCACATATTCAACTCTTAAACGGGTCTTCAACTCGTACGTATCTTCATTAAAAGATCTCCAGTCAGCTTGTGGTTGGCGGGGGCGAAACATGAAGTTTTACGTTTTCGGCTGAGTTATACGCGTACCTACCATTGGACTGACTGGAGATCTTGTTACCGTAGCAAACGTACACATGTTGGCCCGTTAATGACAAAAAAAGACAAAAACAACATTTAATAGGTAAATACGCTTATGTAACACGTTTAATAGATGAACATAGTATATGTAAAACGAGAACATATTCGAAATAACATCTGCCAAATGACATCGTATTCAATGTGGGATCATACAGTGGAAGTTATTCGAATATTTAGACTATACCGACGGTAATAAGGCTGCGTTTGCAGGTATTGAAATAGCAAGCGTTGGATTACTTTTATAGTCTGTAACTTTTAGCGTTTAGGACTTTAGGAACGTTAATAACATTATTACTTTGACTGCCTAAGCGACCCGCGCTACTGTTCCTGTGCCAATGAAGCGTAAGGTTGAATATACTATATAACAAGACGTTTTCATTTGTCAAAGGAGAGACGAAGTAATATCTACTCTATGTGACACTGAATATAATATCCATGTTGTCATCAACGACGTTATTGCCAACTTAAAGAAGTACTTAATACATCCTTATTACCACAAAATAATGTCATTACAATGTCTCTGACAAGAGACTGCCACGTCAAATGGATCCTTTTACCCGACTGTTAGAATAGACAGTGTAACTTTTGGATCGTTCTGGTAACGCATTCAAAATATTAATCGGGTAGCACTTTGTATTTAAATTTTACACGTAATTTTACCTTCACATGACCGAAAGGTGTCTGAGGACTCGATAGGTGCCCCTGACAGCGGTACTACTAATGGTGTACCGTCTGAACCTCGCGGTATCTCATACTGTCCAGTATAGGACGATGGATCCACCAAAATGGCCTGAAAATATTAGAACATAATTCCCAAAAGTGATTACAGCCAGCCCAGCCCTATCAATATCCACCGCTGGACGTGGGCCTTCCCATGCACACTGTCTTCTGCATGGGGGATGCATCTAAAACCTTCAAACGTCACGCTGGCCAAGCGGGTTGGAGAGTCCACTCTTTTAGAGGTGGCGTAGTTCCTCAGAGCTTTTTGTAGCCACTTTGTTTCCTTTAGCCTTTCATGACGCCCACGGTAAGAGAGACTGGGCCACACGCGCCAAAAGTCATCAGGAAACACAAATTCGCTATTTAACATCGAGAAGTTGGGAAGAGTTGGACAATTGCGCGCAGTTGATAATACACACGGGTAGTGCCCACTCATATACAAAAAACCAATAACGTTACGGGACATCTGAATGCGTTATTACGCAATAGTCTAATCATTAGACTATGATATTTCATAGTCTAATGATTAGACTCTAATCTATACATATAATAAAACTGTGGAACCAGCGTGTCTGTACATTGAATATATTTACCAAAAACTGATTGGGAGTGATGAAGGAAGAGTATCAGAATACAAAATAGACGATATTGAAAATTTTTGTCTGTCTGTCTGTCTATTTGTCTTTTCGAACACGCTAATCTCCAAAACTACTGAACGGATTTTCATGGGGTTTCCACAGGTTAATTAAGCTTAGCTTGGCGCTTCGATTAGGCTTTGTTTCATTGGAATCGACTGACGAGAAAAAATGATATCTCACTTTAGAGTTTAAAAACTAAAATTCCACACGTACGATGTCGCGGCCACAGCTAGTGGGCAATAATAAGCGCTAAGCGTTAAGCGCATTTGTTGTAACTTTTTGTGTATTTCCATTACAAGTAAGCTATAATTTATTTATGCAAATCTTTATTGTTTGAATGTTTGTCATTGCTAAAAATATTAAAGAATGGTGTGCAAATACTTTCATTGTATTAAGCAAATACTTTCTTGACATTCACGTTAAAATTTAAAGATGTTTTTCTGGAGAAAAACAAGAGAATGATGTATGCACGTTGCTCTTTTGACTAAAGCATTTTATGCAATTAACCAACATCACCTACAAAAACTAACGTATGGCTTTGCGGTTGCAAAAGTTGCATCTCAGGACGTGTTATGTTTACCATAAATTTATTTTTATCTTAAAATTAAATTTAAAATTATTTTTATGAATATATTTTCATACAAATAATTTTAAATTAAATTAGAGGCAATACTATTATTGTGAACCTCAGGACACGTCAAGTATGGTATTATCATACCAGTCTGAGAATTACGCTTTTTGCCAAGTTTTCCATTTCTGTTCCTAATATTTTTTATTTTTAGATTTTCATAATTTCGAATGCGCTTCGACTTAGGTATAGCTTGTGAGCAAATAAATTCTCTTTTTAACACTACTGATTTTGTTTTTAGTTAAACATGTATTAAATTATAGGCATATTTCCTTAAGGGCTCGCCAATATCCAACTCTCCCCTAATTAAATAAGCAAATCGATAGTAGTAGGTGAGGTGGGATGGGGTAGGTGACAATGAAGAAATAGTAATGTCAGTCTCCCTCCACAGCTTGTTAGTATTTAAAATTACAAACTACTACAAACATACAAACTACAAACTTGTTAGTAATTTAAAATTATTTACTTGTAAGTTGTTTATTAACTTTAATATAGCCGTAGACAGCTAAAAAAGAAAGTCTTACCTCGCTCGGTTGCTCCGATGTATCTGTCGAACTAAGCGATGTGCCTCGTCCGGAACTATCCGGGGAATGGTCGCTGTGCATCCCGCGCCCATCACCAGCCCCCGCGCCTGCAACCGGCTCCATCATGTTGCCATTTACATCGAACATTGGCTCTACGGGTGGTAATGAAATTTCTTGATCCACTACTTCCCCCTAAAATAGAAATTAAAAGTTTAGGGTTTTTAACAAAGTAATCATCTATTAAACGCGCACGTTTGCCTTTTTTTATTTTACTCAACGTTTCTGCTGGGTTGCATTAACCACCACGGTCACAAGCTGACTTGACGAAGTGTAAAGCGAATAAAGCACGGAGGAGCGGTGCTTCTATACAATAAAGCCAATTTGCTTTGCTTCGTTGCAAAGAAACGGTGTAGGAGTAACGTCCTATAGATTACAATTGATAAGATAAAATAAAACTATTTAAATTTTGCCTTCCCTCATTTTGAACTGCTTAGATCCCTCCGCCCACTAGGATCCATTGATGGATGGAAAGTATACCAGTACCTTGAAAACGCGGCCGCATTTAGAATAGCACCACTTCATCTCTACCCGTGGGTGTTGTAAGAAACGATTAAGGAATAACAAAGCGGTTACCGTAAGCCCTATGGCACTACACCACCCCTGTAAGAGTGAACACGCGTTTGGCCAGCGTGGTGTTTTAAGGCCATAAAATATCCCTGATGCACGAGATAATGTGGAGAACAAGGTCCATGTCCAGCAGTGGACACTGAAAGGGCTGGTTGTGGTCGTTTATTCCCACAAGTTCAGTTGGCTGAACTAGTGGGAATTGCTCCCACTAGTGCAATTGAAAATAAAACTACATAGCTTTTACACAGGTATTGCCTTGTAAATTAATATTTTTTTAAACTATGAAACACGAAAATCGTGGATGTACTCGTATAATCAGCTGATGACTATTAATCTGTTTTCCTTTTAATTATAATGTATATACTTTTTTATAATTTATTTTCGCTTTTTTGTCAGGAACTATGATACTTTTATTAAATCGGAAAGATGCATAAACTCTTCAACTAACTACACCATTTTTACTTCTCCGGCCATTCCTCGTGGTCAGATCCGATTGCCCGATTGATCTGCCCACGAAGAATCGTTATTCCTTATAATCTGAATTCTTCAGATTTTATAAAAGTTTAGTTAGTGTTCGATAAAAACCATTGAACGACAAATTTTGCCGAAGGATGGCACAGGAAAATTAATAATTTGGTAGGAAGGAATCCGAGTGTAATGATTTTATTACAAATTTTGACAAACAATGTTGCATTTTATGCGATGAGAATGCATGGCGCCTTAATAAATAAAAGGGAAAAGGAATTTATTTATTTTGGATGATTTTATTTTGATTTCGCAGACGATGTTATTTATATCTATTTTGACTGGAATCTTGATTGGCTGGAAATCTATAAGTGTTCGAGATTGATAGTAAATCAAAGAGTAGTTAGTATAGTAGTATTCTACAGTTCATAATAGATGGTCACGACAAAATAAAAAAATAATGTCTGTTAGTGGGAAAAAAATCCCATTAGTTCAGTCAACTGTCAACTGAATCTGGACAAGTGAACTAGTCGGAATAAACGGTTGTGGTGTACTAAAATAACGCTATCTACTGGCGCACTAACGCATACTTCCGACTGGCAAAATCTGAATACACATGCCAGTAACCACGTATTTTAAAGGTACTGATGTGCTTTTATACGAGCAACAGGCATGATACACGGCCCTTACCTATGTTTCCAACTAAGTTCAATAGATCAGTTTTAATTATTTAAATGGATTCCGATGAACATGCCGATTTATTACAAACCATTAATGGATGTGAGTGTACCAAAAGTATTCTCGAATCGCTCAATGGATTCTAGTGGACATGACAGTTTATTAAAATCCATTAATGGATCTGAGTGTGCCAAATGTCCACTTGAATCCTTCATTGGATCTTGTCAATATATCCTAGCGGACGGAGGGGTTAGATATATTTTTCCTGATTTCCTTCCAAGAAACTTTTTCAGTAACCTTCATACACAGGGTCATTGAAAGAATACGGTTGAAAGAATGTCGCCGACTTGAGTTTTTTTAGTAATAAGTTTTTCCTTCGTACAAAATATTCTAGTTCCAATATTATAAAAGCGAAAGTGCGTTTGCTAGGTTCCTAACAACAACCGAAAAGGATGAATCGGTACCAAACTTTACTTACTCGTATTTAGTGAGACGGATTGACGCAGAATTGTCCCATTTTTTTTATAATGGAGTTGCAAGCATAAATTACATGCTTCATGACATTCTTGTCAGGTTTGTGAGTTTTATTTATACGTCAGAAATCCGGTAATGGTGAAGTTACCATGTATTTTTCCATAATCCTTTATGGGCGATGCACCATTTTTGCTCAATAACAAGAATATACTTACGGCTTGCTGTTGATTGAGTATATTGAAAAGCCAACTGGGTACCATATCATCGTCATCCACCGCACATGATGCATATGTTTCGGAAGACCTGCCCGATACGAACAATTCTTCGGATGTCTATAAATTTTAATGTAGAAGTTATCATACAAAAACAACTCTCTTCGTCTAATGATTAAAATATTAATTACCTCTCTGCCTAAAAGTTGTCCGGCAGAGGTATAAGAGTAAGGTATAAGGTAGAGTAAGGCTAAGGTATAAGAGCATTGTGCAAGCTTTTGTGCATTTTATTTATTTATTTTTTACTTAAAAAACTTTATTGCACTTAATCGTGCAAAACGCGAGCTTAGTGCCTGGAGGCGTTTACTACCAGCCTTTGGGTAAAAAGGTGAGGCACGTTGGAAGGTACAATGAAATGTATAAAATAAATAAAACTTAAAAAATGATTAGGTAGTAAATTTTATGCGTTTAAATTTTCTGTTATTTACTTATGTTTATGTTATGTTTTTATTTCAGTGTGCAATAAAGAGTTTTATCTATGTTGTTAATTGTTGAAAATGTTTAGTCTAAATATATAATATTATGGCAGAGATGTGAGAAAGCAAAAAGAAATCGATCGTTAATAAGAAAAGATAAAAAGTCATGATGTTGTTATTAGCACACTTAAGTATGGTATATATCAATCACTGCGTGGTATAGTACTCACTACTTTTCTAGTTAACTGAACTGCTGTACTACCAGTCTCCGAATCAATCAGGTTGACATAATCGGGTTGATCGCCAGCTAAGGGTTCTGTATTCATAGAAAGGCCACTAAATGCTTGGATAGCAAAAACACCACCAGTATTGGGCAACTAAAAATAAAATTGTTGAAAAAACTTAAATTGTTGAAAATCCGCAATATAAAAATATTTCAATATTTATTCATTTAGCTATTTTTCATGAAGCGAATTTTTTACAGACAACATTATTATGTATTTTTTTACCGATATCATATTTGGCTCCTTTCTTTCGAATATGTTTCGAACAGATGGACGGGGAGGCGTTTCATTAGGCTCTGTGCATTGTAAGAATTCTAGAGTGTTATTTAGTTCACTGTCAGCTAAATAGTACTCTGACACTTTGGATACAGACGTAATAGATTTAAAGGAAATCAAATCCATATCGGTATTATTGCTTCCAGGAGAATCGTGGTTCGGAGGTGAACAAAAAGTTCTACCTAAACTGTGTTCTAGATATTCTAAATTAAGACCCTCATCATTGCTGGATATTGTTTTAACACTCAGAGGCGATAGATTTTCGATTAAACCTGCGATTTTTAAATCTTCCTCACAAACGTGTACTGCTTCTATATCGATCGCATCGTAACTGTCAGCTGGAATAAAATTTAACCTTTCCTCCACTATGTGCCTCATTGCAGCTAAAATGTTACTTGTATAGTTATCAAATACCTCTTTGTTACGAGCGTCTATCCATTCTTTCAATAAAGTGTTATCTACGATATTAATAACTGGATCGCTTTCCTTTTGCAAAGAAAGGGGTTGTTCTGCCATGGGAATGTCATTTGTCTGTGGCTCCAGTGGTAAAATTATATTACAATTATCTGAACTGTTCAGATCCCTGTTTTCTTGATTTTCATTTGTCATAAATTTGTCGAATTTAAAGGATTTTTTTGACACACAAGGGCTTGTTGGCCGCTTTGTTTCCTTTGAATACTCATCATTAGGAATTCTAATTAGCGATTTTTTGGGAGTTTTATGTTTGGAAACGCTATTAGATATATTTGAAGTTCCGTTTTTTAATTCTGCTATAAATACGTTTTTATTTTTACCCGTAAACGTGCTCTTTATATTTTTTTCGATGTCCTTTTTATTAAGTTTTCTAGAGCATTCTGGAACATTCTCTTTATTCACCTTAATGTCTTTATCGTCCGACTTTTTACCAAACATGGTTCTCTTGATAAATTTTCTGTTCCTATTATTCTGTTCGTTTTTGTTTTTGGTCGGAGTAGTATTTTCCGACTCAGTATCTGCAAAATTACTTTTATGCGATGATACTGAATGCTCTCTACTAAATAAAGCATTAGATAATGGCGATACTGATCGAACTGTGGCAACACTAGGGGATGAACTTTCTGAATTATTTATCGACGTTGGGCTAAGAGTTCGCTTATTCCAATCTCTTTTCGAACTTACCGATGACATAACTTGAGAACTATTTTTATTATTATCTGTCTCATTGCGAAATACTATGTAATTTACATTTTTACGCGAGTCGTCGAGAAATTTAAGCAAGTCCTTTTTTAAGTCTTCTGCATCTGACCTTGCTAATTCTGATTTGCCATCTTTTAAACTTGAATGTTTTTTATCAACGTTTACAACACTATGTATATTATTAAAGTTTGAATTTAATGTACTGTCAGTAGCAATAGGTATATTCACAGATTTCTTTAAGTATGGTCTTTCTTTCTTCAATGTTTGCTCTTTGTTAACTTTTATAATGGCTTGCATTTTGTTATCTATCATGTTTTTGTTTAAGCTACTAACGTTGGCATTAGTAGGAGATATTGTGGTTTTCCAGAAATGTGATCTTTCTCTTGTAGGAACTTTTGTAACAGTTGTCACAGAATCTAAACTTTCACGTAATTTATTGATGTGGACTGAACAAGCAGGTTTTGCTATTTTCTTTAAGTGTGCTCCTCCTTTTATTGTTTGTTTCTCTTTGGTATATTTTTTTATAGTTATTTTTACAGAATCCAAGCATTGGTTTAATTTCCTAATATCCGCTACAGGTTTTACGGTTTTTTTCATGTGTAGTAGACTGTTACCGTCCTTCAAGCACCCTTGTCCTCTATCCACATCTCCTTTCACAACAATAGGTGGCGATATGAATAGTTTACTGGTATATAAAGTTTTTGTATTCCTAGATGAAACCGAGCTGAAGAAAAAATTTTGAATTTAAGTTATCTAAATTTTTGGTTGACAAAATATCTACTTCAATTAATTCCATACTATATTTACCTCACTGGAACTTTGGACACCGTCTGCAACATTCAAACTACTGAATTACTCCATTTCATACATTATTTTAAATATTTGTTTCGGGAATATTGTCTTTTTGCTACATGTATTGGTGTATAGGTACATTAAAACATTGACCATCGGCTAATTCGGAAACACCCGAACGCGTCATCGACGTCAATGCAATAAAGTAATAAAATGTCTCGTAATAAAGTATGCAATTAGAGGTACGGTAATTCATAGACGTGGATGACGCGTTCGGCTGTTTCCGAATTAACCGATGGCCAATGTTTTCGTAATGTACCTATACCATACCTATCTTCTCTATTCTATTCAAGAAATTAATAGCAGGTACGAATTAATAATTACCGAAGATAGAAAATCCATTTAATGTGTGATTAATTCATGAAACATCGGAATATTGATGGATCAGGTGTTCTATCAGTACTAAGTGACAAGTGCGTCAGACAGCCTAATATAGAATAGTATAGGATAGAATGTAATTGAATAGAATGGAATATAGTTTATTTTTTCCAAAACACAATACAGACAACACAACGGAAATAGTTTCCATCCAAGACCAAGGAATAGACCAAGGCCCACTGGAAGATGATTAACCGTCGGTGATAATGATTTTGGCTTATATTAAAAGTTATATTAAATAATAATTGTGTTCCGTGAGAAAGGGATAACGTGGCCAGTCGAGTGCACCCAGCGGCTGTAGGAATGCAGCATGCACTCTTCCCTACGAATTATTATTATTATTAACTAAGTGCAGTGGACACGAAAAGGTCCCTGACGCAGCTTGATGTCGAGACCTCCTATAACAGAGGACAACGCTGATTTTCACCCCGCTCTCTCAATCTATATAAGACTTGGAACAACACCATTGTGGACTTTGTATTCCTTTTATCAATGTTTAAGGAGTTAAGTTTGCCTTTTGCACATAAATTGCAATAAAAGTACGTACAATAAATCATAACAAAAAAATATATAGGTACAAAAGTGTTACCTTACCTTAGATACACTTTTATTAGGTTTAACTTTAATTATGCTTTTAGAGCCAGATAATATGTTTTGCTCTATCTTTCCGCCGACTCCTTGTCTCATTTTAGCCAGTCGTGCACTTCGAAGCTGCAAGGGTATTTTTTGTTCCATTTTAACATGCTTCAGTGAAATATTCTTTATTACTTCTTTGGAATTAACTCTTCTACTTTTTACAACATTGTTGACTTTTTTAGCTGCTATTGCATTATACACCTTTTTTCTCTGTGGAACTTTAGATCTCTCTCGTTGCC
This sequence comes from Sesia apiformis, assembly GCA_914767545.1. Lineage (NCBI taxonomy): Eukaryota > Metazoa > Arthropoda > Insecta > Lepidoptera > Sesiidae > Sesia > Sesia apiformis. Next base: position 5,314,557 of record OU611950.1, on the reverse strand, counting down.
ACTCACCTTGATAGAGAACATCTTCAGAAATCTGTTTATTTTTGCAACTATAAACATGAACCCCCCCACAACTTAATCTTGGTTTTTTATATATCGCTGATAAAAAATTCTGTTCTGTTCTACTAATGGAGACTGCCATCTGATCATCACTTGGATTTTTGTGTGCACTTGATACATACTCAAATCGTGGAACAATGCTCTTTGGGGAACTACTGACGCTACCGCAAAATTCCGAACCTGAATCTAGAATCTTCAAATTACTCGATATTGATTTAATTAGTTTTGTTTCAACCACATCTTTTTGCTCAGTAGTCTTTTGTGTCATAGTGAAACATTCAACTTGAGGTTTAATTTTTGTGTCAGAATCATTAATTCGAATTCCAACAGACTTTATTTTCGGCGTTAAAATTTTAAAATCTTGGTCTATTTCATTAGCCGATGTGCCGAAATCTAAGTAGCGTTTCGATTGTATATCGGTCATCGATTCCCCTATTTTTATCCCCGTCGCAAACATCTTCGGCATTCTATCTAACGAGGGTGCGGGTAGTATTGAATAAGTAGCAGATGTTGAGTCTGGACCACACTGCACATCCATATTTACATGACGAACACCTTTTGAAGTACTAGGTTCGTTAACGTCTAAAAATCAAAGTAAAATTAAAAGTATACACGTATCTTAAAGTACATTTGGGCAGCACACATGTATAAATAATATAGATACCATATAAAAATATAGTTTGTGAATGTACATTTCCTGTAGGCACATGTACATTATCGTGATAGCTCACATCGTTTACTACATTAATTACACTATCAATTTCTCTCTCGCATTCCACTATCGAAGAGAAATTATCTGGATCAGTCCCTATAGTTCGACGTAGAAATATAGTTTCTTCTTCTACATCTTCCATGACTATATTTATAAGTTGGACATCCTCTGTAGCCATATGCTCTGTTACATTACATTCACTTGATTGATTTTTGACCAAAACATTAGCACTTTCAAAACCTTTGATTGCATCGTCTGGCAATTGTGATACACAATAACGGTAATTTTCAAAATGTTTACCCTTAGTTAATTTCGGATGACAAAGCTCAATAAGAGTTGTGGGAATCTGCGACAAAGCAATTCTGTTAATAAATATATTTTTAAAACTATTTTATTACGAAAGTATTTTTAACCACACATTTATGTCTCTATGTGTAATATTTATATTCTCTAAATACGTAGCTTTGAAGTAATCCATCAAGTTTGCAACCCTTACCGGTTTTGATTTTGTGGAACTCTCTATTTTAAAATTAATTTCTGGTTTTGTGATACGTTGAAAAGAAGCCGTTTTGCTGCAATATTTTTTTGCGAGCGTCGAATAACTGGATCTCTTACGCGTTATTTTCTTAAATTTGGTAAAGCTTTGTTTTACTTTATTTTTATTTTCGTATTTAGTCTTATGTTTTTTATGAACGGACTTCTTCTGTGGTTCCTTTTTTCTTGATATAATGTCTAAACCCTTCACGTCATTAGCACTGATTCTAAGCTTATATTTTTTCAAAGGTTTATGTTGAGAACGAACACTTTTGGAAACGCTGTGGTCTGTGGCGCCTGAGCTAATAACATCACAGTTTTTGTCATGGTCTGAATAAGGAATTACTTCAAAGTCTCTTTCGAGCCAAGCTTGTGTTCTTTCTAACTTGGTTTCTCCTTTAGTATAAGCAGGTTCGAAGATTATTTCGTTAGGGTCCGAATCATCTAACTTAGGAAAATTAATCGCGTGCGTGTTATTTTCGTGGTCTGAGAAAAAAAAATGTACGTCATAAAAAAAAACTTCATTTTTTATTAAATAATAGTATTTTAATATGTTGGGTCCACCATTAGTAGTAGCTTACGAAAGGTATCTGCCTAATACTTACCTTGAAAAAATTCGTCAGTGGTGGCACTCAAATCATCTTCTAATTCCAAATCGATATAATGATACTTCTTACGCTGCATCTCTTCTCTAGTGTTTATATCTGAAAATTCTTCTGTTTTAATAACTCTTTAAGAGTGAACATGGGACTTACAAAACATTTATTTATAAATGCTTACAAAAATATTAACCTGATGGATGAAGTAAATATCTATATTTGTCCATAATTTGGTTTCTGAAAACCAGAATATTTATAATATTTTATTCTGAAAACTATGAAAAGTATACAATAGGGATTGAACTTATAAGTGTTTGAACTTACGCAGTATCATTATCTTTAAATTTATTTAGCGAATATTCTTCCTCATTGCCTAAAAATATTGAAAAACTTATTACGGAATTAACATGAATACAGAATTCGCCATGAGCCGAATAGCTATAATTAACAATTAGTATAAATCACCTATATGGAGGGTAAGTAATACATATGCTTATGTGGATTGCGTCCATGGTTAATAATTGATAATTTTAAGAACTTCTCTAAGTATTTTCTTTACTTTTTCTAATTTTTTTCCTTAACATTTGCCCAATACAATGCACAACAAATTGATTTTTTTTTACAAAATGCCTTCAATTTCGATGCAATCAGAATTATGAACAAAATATATGTCTTCAGTCTATAAAAATATATAGGATATTGGAATAGAATAATAAAAAAAATATTGACATATGTAGATACCATAACCAATAGCTTTCAATGGGTAGTGGTCGATGAAATATCGCTTCCTTTTCTCAATTGCCTTTTCTGTTAATACTAGAAAGTCTAGTAGCTTGCACTGTAACCACTTAAACGGTGGTGGATTTTCCCGTCCTTTACTGGCTCGAAGCGCCAGATTCATGAGACTACAGATCACTCGATCTAGCTCCGATTTAAACTCCTCGTCAGCTGTGAGCATTGTACGGAGTTTGCAGATTTTGCGATCGAGCGTTCGACGGAGACAACGTTCTGTAAAAGTATATTCTCTAGAGATAAATTATAATTAGAGCCTAAATAATGCCAAATATACGCGATTTAAACCGTTCAAAGTTGTTTAATTGCTATAGAGACTAATCGATCGTGTTGTGTCGGCCGGCTTTAGTATAGCACCGCTTCATCTCCTCCCGTGAGTGTAGTGAAAGGCGACTATGGAATAACAAAGCCGCTACCACAAGCCCCGAGGAACCACACCACCTCTGATGGACTCGCCAACCCGCTCGGGCAGCGTGGCATCACAAGACAATGTGCATGAGGAAGCCCGTGTCCAGGGGCGGACGAAAAAATGGGCTGGTGACGTTGTAGTCATTTTTCTATAGTAAAAGGCGGCAGACGAGCATAAAGTCCACCTGATGGTAAGTGGATACTGTCGTCCATAGACATCCGCGACACATGCCAACATCAGCCCAGAATAACAAAAGTTGGCACGCCTCCAGATGCGCATTTGCAGATTAAGGAATGGACTGGGAGAAAGGGTCGGAAAAATGGAGAGGGATAGGATAGGATGGGATGGGAATGTGCTCTAGCATATCTCACTCACTACCGAAACACGTACGTACATTGAAGAAATACGTTAAAGTAGAAAATGCAGTACATTGCCACGACGGAAATCATATTGAAAATAACTCTATTTTTTAAATTTTCCATGGTCACATACACAACGATATCTAAAGTCGTTTGACGGAAAAACAAATGAATAACTGGTTTTGAAAAAGAATGACATAGCTTTAAATTGAAATTATTTATACAAAAATGCCATAAAGCGACATTCGCGTTGTGGTTCTCTCGAAAACTGACTACGCGTTCTGACAGTTAAAGAGGTCATATTGCGGTGTGGTTATATATAAAAGGATGACCATAGCGCGTCGTGAAAAGTTAATGTACGACATAAGACGTTACTGTTTTATAAGAACCAATTATAATTTTTATTGTTGGCTCAATGAGTATTTTAGGACTTTAGTCCTAACATATTCAACCCAGTTATATCGTATTATGACCGTGCGGTGTTGGCCAGTTTTAGAATAGCAACAGCGCATGTTACCGTGCATGTCGGAAAAGTCGATTGATGGATAACTAACACAAGCCCCGAGGAACCACATCACCTATAAAAGAGTGAACTCGCCGACGCACTTGGTCAACGAGATGTTTCAAGGCTGTACATTCCTCATGCACATTGCCAAGTGACCAGCAGTGGATAATAAAAAAGCTGGTGAGGGTGAGGTCGGATTTCATAGTTAACTATTTACATGGCATTATGACACAAAAGTATGTTATCAATAAGTTCAATGTTGTTTGTGGCAGTGAGAATCTTTAAACACTACACTTTATACCATTAATATAAGCTTATAATTGGCCTAGTAATCGCAGACGGGCTTTCGGACTTCAATCTACCAGCGGAGCGAACGCGAATTGGTGGATTCTGTATCTAGATATCTAGATTTGTGCAGCATGTAGTAAGAACAATGTTAAAATATTATAAAAACGCAAACCATAATAGTCTGGCAAGTCTTTGTTTCCATTGGAATATGAACTGGAATGGAGTTCCATTGTATCCCACTGAAAATGTATAATTAGTATATAATTAATCAGATATATTCAACAGTTGAATTCCCGAAGATTTCGTTATTGAGTCTCAGTTAATTGACATGAAATTACAGAAATATTTTTAAAACATTTTTTTGTTTATCTAGCAGTTTCTATTTAGCAAATATGCTTGAAAAATTTCGTTGTTTTTTTTTCAAAAAAGAAAAAAAGCGTATAATTTTCCGTCATGTCAATTATGTTATGGTTTGATTTCGGGAACATATCTGTTACACCCTGTATAACCTCGTTAAACAATACACGTGAAACCGAACCTTTCGCGAAGCCATGAATTGTGCTTACAATTGAGGTAATTAACATTTGTTACGTATTTTTTATGCCATACCATTAGCCTGTTTCTCCGCTGATAGATATAGGCCGCTTCCACCGTTCGCCAACAAATACGGCCTTCTGATCTTCTCATCCACCCACTACGGGCGACTTTCTTTAAGTCTTTAGTAAAAATGGAATTTCTTTTTATAAATTTGTTGTAAAGGCATCAATTGTTGGGATTTGTATTTAGAAAAAATTAATAAAAACTAAAAAAAATAGCATTTTGCAAACAAACAATATTCGTTAAATTTTCATGGCAATTAACTCAAAACGCTGAACGAAATCTATGATTTCAGGCTTTGGGAATAATCGGTTACAGCCCGTACAAGGGGGGGAAATGAACACGAAAACAACTGCTTACCAAAATGGTACTTTTATTTTCTTAAATACATAGTAAAAATCTTACAACTACAAAGTTTTGGTGAAACTAGCAACGTCTCTGACTTGTTACGTAATGCTTACAGGCAAGCAAAGACCAAAATGTGTATAATTTTTGCAATGCACGAGCGAGCGTCTGCCTTGCTTGTAGTGGTGAGTGTCTGTACACGTGAAAACAGACCTTATATCCTTCACAATATACCTTTAAAAACAATGAAGCGAAATTACTTTTCGCGTATACGGACACTTATCCACAAGTAAGGTTAACGTGCGTTCGTGAGTTGCAAGAACTATAAAAGGATACATACATATATGGAGTAACAATACTAGCTTAAATTACATAACAGTCCCATCAAGAAATCTTCGAAAGAAGTGGGAAACTTTCGATTTGCTAATCGACGATAGCGACATTAAAGTTAGGTTAGATTTAGTTTTTCTGGTGGACAATAAAGAAAGAGATTCCCGCGAATCGTCGACTTAGTGATAACATTCGTAGTAATTTAAAATGATTTACTAGTTATTCAAAAATAGGTTCTTTTGTTATCATGATTTCCTGCTTACTTAGCATTTTTTTGCTGTTCATTAATTTAGAAGCATATTTTCCTTCTTTCTGAGCTTGAATTTATGGTTATTTGCGACAATATTGCATTCGAAATAGCACAATAAATGTTTTTTGCTCCATTTGTACGGACAAATTCCACTAATTTGCCTAAAATTGATACACGAATGACAAGTCTATCCAAGCAGCTGTTACTGTGACGTGTAATATAATGTGCATTATGATATAAAATAATACCTGCACGCTTTTAAAACTGCATTTCTTTCGTGAAAACTAACAACCTTCGTTTTACGACTTTTTATAATTCAGAACTATTTTTCACAGTAAAACATAACATTTTTATGTTACTTAAAAATGTAATCTACTCTGTGAAACGGAATTCGTAACGTTGTCAAAGTGTTAACAAACAGAAATTTCCAATGAACGGGTATATTAGGCAAAGATAAAGAAATAATAGAAAAGATTAACAGTCACAGAATCTATATAAAAATGTAATTTTCTTTTTTGGAAATAATATCACGTTGGAAAAAATCATTGAACAAAAGTTGTTAGTTATAATGACAAAAAATCAGTGTTAAGTGGGTGCAAGCATTTTTATTTAAACCTGTATAATAGTAATTTCGCGCTACGACACAATAACATAATGCCAGCTTAAATGACGTTCACATAGTAATCTAACTAAACACAATAACTACAGTAAGTCAGCGTTAATTACATCTGTGTCATGCCAGTCTTCGTTCGTCATGGGGTCGTCGTCGACCACTCGCGAGTATACTACTATGTCATCCACTACATCGTATCCATTCCATTCTAGTAGTTCTCTGTTGACAGGAGAAAAAAGTAGAGTCGGCAATTGTTTTTGTAACAATTTTTGGTGCAACAAACAATAAGTAACAATAATGCATCCAAAACCATTTGGCATTCCTACCCAGCCCTTGTTATGGTGCCCAAGTATATATCTGAGTACAATTATACAGAGTATAACTAAAACATTTCCGAACCAAAGGATAAAACCATGGAGTCACTCATGGTTGAGTTAATTCACATTTTACAAAAAAAAATGTCAAGCATTTTTTTGTAAAAATAATTTTTTTTGGGGCTTTTTTTTCATATATCCTATTCACATTTCTAAAACGTATCCTGTCAATGTCCAGTCCCGTCGAAGTAAGTCAGGAGTCACTCGGTAAAGTAATAGTAGATTTACTGAGGACAAAAGAAGACTCCTTGGAAGCACAAGAAAAACGCAGTCTCACGCGTTTATTTGATTAATTATCACATACATTACAAACGAAAACATTTTGAAGCCTAACACACAGTAATATTACAGTAATAGTACAGTAACACACACAAAGTTTCACAGTAATATGCCCATCTCGGTCTCACTCAATACTTCGTATGACGCGGACGTGTCTATTGTTTCGTAATGTACTGCATTTCCCATTTGATCTTATTTCCCCAATGTATGTAAGTGTTTCAGTAGTGAGAGATATGCCAGAGCCCATCCGCATCCCATCCTATCCCTCCCCGTTTTCCCAACCCTTTATCCAAATCCATTCCTATATCTCCAAAGCATCTAGTATCTACTCGTCTGTCGCCTTCTTCCCCTAAAAAAGATAAATATCTGTCTGTTTAGCGCATCCAGGGGCGTGCCAACATTTGTCATTCTGGACTGATGTTGGCATGTATCGCTGATGTATATGGACGACAGTATTCACTTACCACCAGGTGGAGTGTATGCTCGTCTGCTGCCTTTTTTTTTCAGAAAAAAGTACCACGTGTTTTACATATATTATATTTCACATGAACACTTCCACTTTGGTTATTTTTAAAAACAAAGTGGATCGATAATACATATTGGAGAAAGGAAATATAATCATAAATAAAAAAACCAAATAATGGTTTGGATTCAGATTGTGAATTAATTAGTTTATAAATTTCTTTACATAATAGGTAATTAACATTTAGGTGTTGTATATAAACACATTTTTAGTAATGATGATTACATTAATTGTTAGTTCAGTTTTAAGTTTACTTTCTAGGCCAATAAATATAAATTAATCTTATTATTTTAAAATATTGAAAATCAGTGTGAATTTGCTAGTAATGAGTCAATGCATTCTTAACATGAATAGACTATAGGCAATGAACAATGTCAACAATAAACAACCTACTTGACTTTTTCCTTATCGTTGGTTATGTGGCTCACAATTTTCATGAGGGCCTCCAACGGTATCTCAGTACGGACATTAACAGACCTATCGCCATAATGTCTGTCCATGAGGCTGCTTATTTTATCCGAAATCAATTCCAAAATGCTATTATCGTCGGATTTTACCTGCAAAGTGTGCAATAAGTTATTTTACTACATAAAGGCGAGATATAGTAGATTCTTTTTGATATTCTATTTACCAACTATTGTTCCACAAATTAAGGAATTTGAATGTTTCAAGCGTGTTCGCTGTTCATATGCCCATGTTGCGAGTCCACAACAACTGGACTGTGGCCGAGTTACCCCACACTCACAGAACATTACCTGCAGTTAGCTCGCTTGTTAACGACACGGTTTTCTGCCGAGAAAACCTACGGTCGTCAGTGTTATATGACAGTCCATGTGCGTTTGTTAACGACACCGGACGTTTTCACGGTTTCGAGACCGCTTAGCTGTTGCTGATTCGAGATTTGGGTTATTTTAATATTTTTTTCTTAGCTTAGCACTCAAAATATTACAATTTTCTTTTTAGCTCTCAAAATTTATGTGTGTGAGTGTCAAAATGTAAAATTGTGTGATAGTCGCAATTTAGCCTATATAAGTTTCCATCCATGTTGTGCACGTCTTTAATTGGAATAGATAACGGACTTTAGTCTTATTGTATATTCCTAATCATGTTTTGTATGTATAACGTTGCCGTGTCTAAATAAATAAATAGAAATGACACAGGAAGTGCGCACCTAAAATACCCTAGCTGCGGCGTGTGTGCCGGCCGGCTTTAGAATAACACCATCCCATCTCTTCCCGTGGGTGTCGTAAAAAGAGATTAAGGGATAACAAAGCCGACTACAAGCCCCAAGGAACTGCATTACCTCTTACAAGAGTGGACTCACTAACCCGCTTGAGCAGCGTGCCGTTTTAAGCCCATACATTCCTCATACACAAGACCATATGCATGAAACTGCTTATGGTTGCACGTGTTTTACTAAGCACTGTTTAGGATATATATTTAAATAATTTTAAGAAGTTATGCTATTATTTACCTCAAATGGAAGCTTGAATGCTTCAATCGGTACGTAATACTGGTTCCAATAAGGCGCGTTTTCCCCCCAGTTTGTGTTACGCCAAATATTAGCGCCATCTTCCAGCTCCCTGTGCAGGCCATTTTTGTTGTGCATATTAAGTATTTTTGTCAAATTCTTTATTTCGCCCACCACTTGCCTGGTGTGGATTAATGAATCCGCTTGGTTTTTCTCCATCAGATTTTGAGTTTTTTTAGAGAAATTCTTCACTTGGAAGTTAGTGCAGTTTAGTCTAGAATACATTAAGTCATGGTTTAGATTTTGTATTCACAATAAAGTAAACGTATCATTTAGTACAGTTTAAAATCTGTGTGTTAAGGGTCCATTGCTATGATTGAATTCCTACTTTGGACTTCTTCCTTCTGGCTTACAGAAAAAAATATTTGGGGTCAGGCATTACGTTTCTGATTATATCAGCCAATAATATCCAACTGCAGGGTAAATGCCACCAATTTTCTCTAATAGTAAAATGACTAGGATGGTTAGGAGAGGATCTACTAGGAGAAAATTTGTAACGAAATCATCATTTGAGGATTCATACTTCACATGATTTTTTTTAAATTTTCGGAAGTCGGCTTTTAAGTTGGGTTACTTAGAGATATTTTCCTTCACCAGCGAACTTTTAATAGTAAAAAAATTTAAAGCGAAACAGTTTTATTAATTTCATTCGTAACGCCTTCTGACGGCATAAAGATGCCAGGTTGCCCTCACTGTTAGCACATTGTCAATGTAGTTAAGAAAATGCATTGACCAACCGGACGTTTGAACAGTTACAAATTTCTTTTCTGGTCGTTGTTAACTTAAACAATCGACTGTAAGTGATCTCAAAACCACATTGTAATACAATATTAATATACATTTTCAGCTTAGAGCACTGAATATACTTTAGAGCATTTGATACTTTAGAGAAGTTTTGAGCAAACGTCAAAAACCTTTGTATACATCAACCGAGCGATCGAGCAAATGCAAACGCTTTTGCAGCTCATTATCAACTAATTCAATAAGCGGCTAGGTGACGCCAATCGTAAATATAACGTTGCAGTTAGTACTATACTTTGACTGTTTGGCAATACTTTATTTGAATAGCGAGTCTTCTTATACCTTATAGACAGTTGCGTAAAAATAAAATTAGCCACAAGAAAATTAAATACGACCTGCTAATCACATCCCCTATATCGTACACTCTATTTGTAACATTCCTTCGTGGCACCAGAATACTAAAGCACATCGCCTCATCATCAAACATGAGAAAGTTCTTCCCGACTTCCTTATCCAAGTTACATTGGGAAGTCTTGTCGCGGTACTCTATGGTGTCCGTAGAAATAGTTGGAGTGAGAACGACTGATAGGTAAGATTCTTCTTCACCAACGAGTTCGGAAAAAGATTCGACTCTGCAAGGGATGGGGAGGATGTAGGAAGGATTAGAGATTGTTTCTGTGTTGTGTAATGGTACTATGGGGTTGATGAGGGTAATTGATGACAGGAGTAATTTAGGACACGTTAAAATATACAAATTCATGCACGTTGACAACGTTTGTGGTACATTCGATAGTTTGGACAACGAAACGTCAATCGAACTTATCGTGTGCCATAAACATCTTGACACATTTGATTTACTTGCCGTTCCTTTTGTATTTTACTGGCTGTATGAATTTGTAAATCATATTATGTTTGTATTGGATCATAAATGTTGAAGTTGTTGAAAATGATTAGGTATAAACTACGGAAAATATAACAGAAAAAAATCTGAATTAGAAAGTTGTAGAAATTATAAAATATCAAATTCGTTTTGTCCAGACAATATTGAATGGAAGCAGTCAAAGATTATTAAATTTGTCGCTCTCTTCTTGTGTCTCGTTTTGATTGACAAACTAATCAACTCCAAGTCAAGATTACTAACTAATAAGTCCTAATAAAAATAAAACAAAACATTTACTTATTTTATATTCTAAATCGGATATAAACTAGATCGATGTAGAATCCAGTGATTAACAAATTTGTCGCAGCCTTTCCGAATGTGAAGATCAAATGTGGGTAGTTGATAAAACTGCCCGCAGCTCCCATCCTGGACTACCCGCCTCTTTAGTTATGTCGTGACTACGGCTGCTGCAACCCGTGCCGAAACGTCAAGTAGGAATAAAAGGTAAACAAATACCTTTATTATATGCATTCAGACCAGATTGAGAATATAAAATGTGTATAAAATGTGAAAGTTTAAAAAGTTATAAAACATTTACTTGGTTGGTAAGCAGAGCATTTTGTTTTCTAAATCAGATTCACAACTATCCACAGTCTCTATCATATCAGTCAAATTATTGGAGCTTGGAGCATCTGCAAATAAATATTTAATAAATTATTTTAGATGAAAATACCAATCTGTTCTTTAATTTGTCACCTTATAATGTCCACTGCTGGGACACAATACATCATCCCTTATGCACATTGTCTTGTTCATGAGGGATGTATGGTCTTGAAACAGCAGGCTGGACAAGCAGGTTCGCGAGTCCACTCTTAGAGGTGGTGTGGGCTTGTGGTAGCGATTTTGTTATCCCTTAGTCGCCTATTACGACACTCATGGGAAGAATAAGTATTCTAAAGGCACACAACATCACATGGCTCTATAATTAAAAATACCTTATCCTGCAGCGTCATTCTATTTTCGATATTTTTGTCTTTAAAAGCATGTTTTAGCAAAATTAGTTGAACAATTTTGATTAAAAATATTCAACAACCTGATATAAATGCCTTAAAAACACAATTATTTTCTTATTTAATTATCGACAATATTATTCTTGTAATAAAGTAACAATATCAGGAAAAATCATCATCTTAAAATAAATAATCATCTTACTTGAAACCAACACCAAACTGTTGGGACTCAAATCCTCCTGCTTATGATAATCTTTGGAGATGAAAAGGGCCATTTGGCTGCAGCATCCAAGATTCTCCGTGGATGGTGGTCCAGGGCCGATGCCTTTGCAGGTCACTGAGTACTGTGGGTATCTTACTACTATATTGCTGCACCTGTAATATACAAACACCTCATTATTACTAACACTACTGACTGGTGGTGTCTAAAGCCTAATTTTACGTAAGGAGTTTTTTGAACGCGTGCGGGAGAGAAAATCGGCAAAAGCAATAATAAAAAATAAACAATTGTAATTATCATGTGATCACTGTTATCACTCGTCTTTTTGAGTTTTTATCATTATGTGAAAAGTTGCAAGCGAGAAATGGTATGAAGTTTGGTCACTTTTCAGAATTGTATATAATATTCTCACCCAAACGGTTTGAAAAACTCTGCTTGTATAAGTGCGACTTTTCTATTCCACAGTGGAGATATGTATATCTCTACTGCTGGATATAGGAATCTGATATGGCTGATAACATGGTATGGCATGAAATAGACATATTAGAATATTCTGTATATTAGTATTTATTTATTTAAGACAATTAACAGAAGAATATCACATATAGCTATATAAATATAAAAATTAACAGTTCAAATTAGATTGTAGATGTTCCTCTAATAATGCATTGTCACTGCATACAATATTAATGACAATAATATGCATTAAATCATTTATACTGCGAACGCATAGGCTGTGGAACAAACTGTCTCAAAATGTCTTTCCATTAAGCTACAATATGGGGTTCTTCAAGAAAGCTGTGAAATAGGAATTATAGGAATTATGAATAGGAAATAGGAAACAGGAAAGAAATAGGATTTTGTAAGGTCGGCGGCGCACCTGCATACCCCCTGGTGTTGCAGGTATCCATGGGCGGCGGTAACACTTACCATCACATGAAACCGCTTGCTCGTCCGCCTATTTCACCAAAAAATACAAAATCTACCAACTGTCAAAAGAGTAAGATATAAAAAACACAAGATCAACCCTTACAATCACATATTATATACGTATTTTGTATAATAATTACAATTTGTGCAAAGCAACTTTGCTACAATAAACTAACCAATCATGAAATTGCTCTCTACTCCATTCAAAGTAGTGATCAAGTCTTCGGAGACCATTTTCCTCCAATGCATTGAAGAGGCAGTTGAAATCACCATTGGGGGTAGTAAAAACTGCAATCCAGGGTTTAATGAAACCAAATACTGTGTGCACAAGCTTCTCTAGGTCATGGGGCAACATGTGTTCAATCATTTCTATGGCAACCACTGCATCACAGCCAATCAGTCTGTAGTCTGGGTCTGCTGCATTGCCTTGAAATAGCTAAAAATAAAAAAAAACTATTTATAACCAAATAATTCATTCCTATTATGCAATTACAAGAATCATTGCAATTTTCTGAACAGAATCCACAATGAGTTAAAAGGACTAATGATAACTGATATGATTCCTCAGTTTACTTACAGTGATCTGCATAGGGCATTCTCGTTCTGCAGGCTGATCCACACTAAGCAGGTCTGTGAAGCATCGGGGAGGTATAACTTCTATATCGACTCCTAGGATACACTTGACTCCAGGTACATCCTTTAGGTATTTTATAAAGCTCAGATCATGATAACCTAGGTCTACAACCTGCAAATATAAATTTAATGTGATAAAGGATTACTATATTCATCTATTTGTATTTTTTTTTAATCTAGTGTCAATAATGTATCATTGTCTATCTTCTGATAGACATTGACACATTCTTGATACTAGAGTAGATAATAACTCTTTATTAAATATAAATTGGGATATTATCAGATATGTATTTGAGACTAGTCAAAATTTTTAAATAAAATATCTCAAACATCAGATGTTAGAGCATTTCTATTCAACCAGTTAGATGTGATTGACAATTATACTCTTATACTCATCATCAAAAAAATACAATAAAATTAATCATAATAAAGGAAAGAATTTGTATTATGATGAGTATACTCATCATGCAAAAAAGTTTATGATTATTTGCTAAATTTCAATTTTAATGAAAACTAGAATATATTCAAATTTATAGTATTGTATACTCTAATTTTCTCTATATTTGTATTGTAGTTATAGAAGTCTTTTACTATGAGTGTATTATTACCTAGAGGACTCATTCTGCATTTCGCCAATCCATCACCAAAACATCATAACATCCATCATGGACTCCCCGTTGCAGGGTTTTTGTACTGAAGTAAGTAGCTTATAAATTCTTCAGTCAGTTGCCATCTTAACTTATAACAACTCCTAAGTTAACAACATGTTTAAGTTATATTGCACCCACATTGTGTTTACTGTTTGATCTAGTGGTTAACTTATAGAGTATGTGTTAAGGGATTAAGTCTGCCTTTTGTAAATGTTAAATAAATACACAATGAAGTTTAACTAAATAAATACTTTTCTATTTACATCTTATGTTATTGTATTCTTTAGGAAATAATGTTCTTAAACAACGAAATAAAAGAACTACCTTTCTACTCTTGAATTATACCAAAAAAACTAAAAAAATAGAGTACCTTTTTTAACTTTCCACACCAGCGTTCGTCCATAAGACAATCCATGACAGCCGCATATCGCTGCGAGTACACTGGCGGGAAAAACACGACACCCTTTTGATCATCAAACTCGGCATACACCTCTTCTTGCAACTCATCATCATCGCTATCCTCCTGATTAGAAGTCAACAAAAACTTTTTATAGTAAGGGCCAACAACATAGGACAGAGCGTTCAGTAGGGACTCGCGAAAATAGATCAATGCCTGCAAAGCAACGATCATGGTTGCCTAAAACGACTGCAGATTTTAAAAATAATTATATTATACATGTAAATAAATTATGTTGGAACTTGCAACTAAAGAAACCGGCGACGATTTTAAGATGTTCACATGTTTCAATATTTCTTTTCTTGTTTTGAATTTGTCAATGGAAATGTCAAATGAAATCAAAATATAAAGTGGTTTTCCTACTAAGACACTATGTGACATTATGGTATCGAAATTCCATCGAACAAAAATTCTGTTTTGCACACGCTTAAACACTGTGTTCAAATCTACATCTACAAAAAAACTACACCGATGACGTCTGTCAGTTAATTGTAAATAGGGATGAACTGATATAAATAATTGCTCGATACCTTCATTTCGATATCAATTAATATCAATTTTAATATTTATTTGGTATTGATAAAAAATAGATATGTGTCGTTCATTATAAAAGTGGTATAAGTATACATTTTTAGAATATATTTTTTATGTCTAAAGGTATCGCGTTTTGTTATATCTTCTTTCAATATAAAAGGGAACCAATTCCCAGTTGCACTTTAGTTTCGCGATATAGTGGTATTGTCCAAGCAGCGAACGTAAACAGCTAAATAATTTAATTCATTTTATAAGTGAAGTAAGTCACAAGTCAGCATAATAATAAAGTATGTCAGGAGATGATTAATTTTTAGTGTCAATTTAAATTTATTTAATGTGAATTCGTGAGAGCACGCTATTGCATGTGTATAATATTTTTAATCACACATCCAAAATTTTTGTGATGGATGCAAAATTTTTTCGTGGTTATTCGTCTAAATATCGCTCACTAGCAAAGAAATCTCATCTAAATTATTATACAAATAAATCATTTTTAACATAACTTTAAAATTTAAGTAATTTTACAACATTTTTTTTTAAATATTTAATTTTAGATTCTACGATTGTATTAATTTTATTGTTGTGCACTGCACTTTTTCAGATACAAATAACAATGAGAACGTTAACCCCAATAGCAACCAGCTAAACCCTCAACCTCCAAAATTAACCACCTCAGTTCCATACTTTAAAAGAAATTTTTATTTATATGTATAATCTGGGAACACATTGTTTGAATAAAAAATACAGGATACATCTGTGTTTGGGACGAAGTTGGAAGCAGAAGAGGTTCTCAAGACATTGCGTCATGTCTTGTTAAGTAGGTACTTAAAAAGTAATGTGTCATCACAAAAGCACATTATTATCTATCAGATTCATGTACTGTACAGAACCACAATATCAAAACAAACCTTTCTCTTCTGAAACTTGTACAAGACTCTGAGACTTGTATTGATACTTTAGACTACAAGTTCTTGGTGTCAGGGCACTCTTATCGTCCAAATGATGGGAAATTTGGCGTAATAGAGAGTGTTAATCGACGTCTGGGGCAAATTTATTGCCCAGATCAGTGGATAAATATCATAAGCAAGTCTAAGCGTAAGGAGCCCCATTTTATTGTTCACAAACTATCATAAACAGAAAAAAAAAACAATTGTGGTTATAACTAGCTAATTTACAATTTAAAGAAACATTAAGTCCAGATATACCGTTTTACGAAGTTGTAAAACGAAGCAAGGTCGTCCTATCAACAATTCGTATCACATTCAGCAGGATCCACTCTATCCATCAAGAAAATCTATTACTAATTCAAAGAAGAAAGATATGCTCGATCTTTTGTTATACATTCCATCAATAATCACATCTAATGCTAGTGAGCTTCATCCGATGATGAAATTGCTTATGATTAGAAAACAAAATGTCACATACACAGTGAAGTAACTCCAAGAAAATGAATGTATTTTAATTTTTATTACTGATTTTGATTTTGATATTATTTCCTCATTTATGATGTCTATTTATAATCTTGTGTCTATCATAAACAATTAAAGTTAGATAACAATAAGAAAATAGTATCATTATTTTTTCAATAAATAATTTTGCTAAATCTATATCTATTTAAATTTAAACATATAATAAAAATGTAACTGTTCGGTGTCTGTATATGGAAGATATATGAGAAAAACTATTATTGGGGGCCTTTATCAACGCAATAGAACCCAAAACAATGATTGTTAGAATTTTTGTATTTGTCTGTGCGTTTGTGCGCGCTAATCTTAGAAACGACTTAACCGATTTGGATGCGGTTTTCACTGATGTATTGTGGTGTGCTTCACTTAAAATTTAGTATTTGTTTTATTTCAATCAGTTATATCAATTAAAGTTATATCTTATAATAAGTTATCAATAAGTTATAAAGTTATAAATAAAAAAGTTATATCAATTTAAAAAATCACGTCGAATAAAGACGGTGTTTATAAATTAATATATCAATTTAAAAAATCACGTCGAATAAAGACGGTGTTTATAAATTAAAGTCCCACGCACGCGGACGAAGTCGCGGGCAACAGCTAGTACTGAATATAGTTCAAATTGCAATTAGGTGGAAATAATTAATTTTTACAATGAACGACACATATGTCGCTAAGGTGAGCTGGTAGAGAATGGCTTAAAGCTTAAGGCATTAAGCTCGCCTTTTTTAAAACAATGTGCAATAAAGTTTGAAGTTGAAGGAATAGACAAACAAAACGAACCGAAATAATATGTCACTTGTAAACTGGCTCATAACTTATAACTACTAAGCAGGTCAACAGCAAAATTTTCCAGTTGTGACATATAAATGACATCACAAATGAAAGTTGCGGGATTTTGTAAAGGTCATACAGGTTTACATCTTTTTCTTTTTGATTTACAAATCATAAATAAAAGTAACAGTCAAATTTCAAAATATAGTCCAAGCTTCTATACGAGTTGGTATATTTTTTAGATTTCAGTAATGAGTAAGAGTATCGATACTTTTGTGATTTTGCTCATCCCTATTTGTGAACTGTCAACAGAGTTGACAAATAATGTTTCGTTCGGGACTTTTTGGCGGGAACTCGAAAAGTTTAGTGAAGTTGAGTTATTGTTTGATTATTGTTAAAATTGTATGTTAGGCGATTTGTGGTTTAATAATGATAGTTATTAAACATTTAAATATTTTTCGTGCGTGGTGTTTGTGATAATCAAATAGAAGCGTGGGAATGCGTTTTTTGTGTGCTTCCAAGGAGTCTCTTCTGTCTTCAGTAAATCTACTATCGCTTTACTGAGTGACTCTTCACTTACTTTGACCGGACTGGACATTGACAGGATTCTTTTTAGACTTTGAAATTGTTTATTACGAAGAAAACTTGACACTGTCGGAATGTGCTAATTGCTCCATTATCATATATGAAGAAAAAAAAAATGTTTCGTTCAAAAACCGTAAACAAGCTTTTCTAATGAAATGATTATAAAAAATGTCTAAATACCAAACACCGTAAACATCATAATTCGTAATAATATCACCGAGTATAACAATTTACAATGCCTGGATGAGAATAACAGAAGATCGTGTATGGAGGCGAGCTTTGGGAGAGGTCTATTTCCAGAAGTATATATAGGCTGACTATGCTAAATATTCACATAGTATGATATCACCTAGATTGTATGAATAGACAACCGAAGTCTCGAGTGAAAAACGTTGCCACGCCCCCGAATGTGATGCTTTTGGAATATTACTCTCCATTTGATGGAATAGAAGGGGATAGGATAGGATGAGATGCTCTGGGCTCTGGAATGAGAGGCTTTGGAATAAATATGTGACTTACATTAGACATTAGAGAGGATAGTAGATTTTACGGTACTGTTCTTTCTGTAAGAGAAGGGTCGTGCGTGAGACTTGGCCAGTCGAACGCGTCCGGCAGCTGGCGGATTACAACGTGTAATTCCTGCTCCCGTAGACCAGTAGATCTCCAGACATTATATCAATAATATCCATCCAGATTTTCTTCTGATACTATACAGTAGGTACTGGTACTACCTAGATTTATTACCTAATGACTTGTGACGAATAATACGTAGAATCGACAAGAGGTGAAAGTAGCTATTGTCTGAATGAACAGCATTGTCTGTGATCTATCTTTCAATCCGCGTCGCATAATGTTGTCTAACCAGTTTCATTTATGTAAATAAAGCAACACTGATGAAATTATTACTGATCAATGCGTGAACTCGGCTTCGTCGATTACCTATCTACACACATAAATATGTATGTGTGTACACATACTACATATATACGGTTACATATGTATTTTTTCACAATTCTCAAATGTACTTGTATGATATTTAACCCATGTAAGGTACCCAGCTCGTAGTAGCTAGCAGATATATAAATTAGTAGTATATATATGTTATGTTTATTATAATTATTAAGGTATTTAGTATAAAGAGTAACCAGGCCTTTTATCGTCCATTTCTGGACACACACACATTGCCTTGTACATGGGGGGTGTATGGCCTTCGAACACCACGCTGGCCAAGCGGGTATGGAAGTCCAGTCTTTTAGAGGTGGAGCAGTTCCTCAGAGCTCAGCGGCTTTGTTATCCCTCTGTCGCATTTTACGGTGTTAGAGCCTATTCAAAACAATAAAAGTTTATTACGCTTTTAATTATAAATAAGAAAACACAATCAGGAACACGAAATATTACAGGTAATCAGCCCAGGAAAGAAAAACTAGGAAGGAGAACATTTTAACAGAAAATCCTTTGCCCAATGTTTTAAAAAGAGCACCGACTCACCTAGTTTAGAGATGTTGTTACCAAAATTCAAATTACTAGAATTATTGAATACTAGAAGCACATTAAGATTGCACATAATCATAGATTAATAAATATACATAATCTAATCTTGTAATACCTAATAAATTTAAAAATACTGGCTGTTAATATTACCTACTTTTATTTAACTTTTTTATTTATTTTTCGTTTCTATCAAATGACGTAAGACATTTTCTCGCAAACAGAACCAAGATTTTAAATGAAGTAATTAATATGAATATACCTACTAAATAAGAACATTTTCCCCTGTAACTTTTATTAATTAATTAATATAGATATATTTGGTTGTTTTTCTTGAAATTAACAGTGATAAAAAAAAGGTTTTCTTCGTTTTTTTTTCTCAATCAATAATATTCGTTTTAAATTATGTAAGATAGATAGTATTATCTAATATCCTTAATTAATAATGTTTATAAAAATAATCAAAATGCAATACAATGAAAATAAAAATAATAAGTAGATATTCAGATAAGTTTATAAAACTTACATTTGTAAGCTTAATTCAAATTATTATTTTATTTATTTATTTATTTTATTTATTCAAATTATTATTTCAAATTATTATTATTATTATTAATTATTTAATTCAAAATATTCGAAGTCTAGATTTTTGTGCTCACAGTCTAAATACATGATACCAAATTGATTAGATAATGATACAGTTATTTCTTAAAATAAACGTAACCTTAAAGTCAATTACTTCAATTTTTGCCGTATAATTTTAATCCACAGAATTATCAGTTTAATAACAGAGGTAATTGCTATAATTACCTATACTATCCGAGCTAACAGTAGTTACCTACTTACTTACTTTATAACAAGCGAAATGAAAGTTATGCTAACGGCATTTATTTTGATAATGTTATTTTAAATTCAACTTCCGGTTGCAAATATTACAAAGGTCAATTGTGTAATATCTACTTTGATAATTTATAAAATGTTGCACGCTGACACAAATTTTAGTAAAAACGATTCAAATGTGTTCATGCAAGGTATCTATCAGAATCGGAAGAAGGCTGAGCAGGGAAGACAGAACTGTCAGTTTGTGATTATTTTTAAGAGTTCAGACACTTAGTACCTATCTATATAATACAACACCCATATTAATATACTTACCTATAATGTGACATGTATATTTAGCAAATTTGTATGAAAAAAATATCAAAAACTCAACACTCCATCAATGATTCAGGCTTTGGATATTCATCGGTTACACCCTTTGCATGACATAATCTGATTTAGGTTACCTTCCAACCACCGCATACTGTTACTTAGGTTAGTTTCCAACTACATGATCTAAGGTAAGTCAGTCTAAATAGGTATGCTTTAAGGTACATTAAGGTGCCTTTAATTGTCTGCTGATCCGGTCATTTTATGTTAGTACATACGTAGATTAGGTCCATATTTAAAGTGCTCCTCGTAACAGTATTTAAACAGTAGCTAAATAATGTACAGTAGGTGTGTACGTGCCACGCTGCACCGCAACACAAAGTGAAATACCAAGCTAAAAATTATTTAATATTCACATCGAATTCAGGGCGCTTGAATTTAGGGAACGTAAAGGTCATTAACTTGCTAATTCATTATTAATATTCTATGGGTATTGATTTTAGTTTAATGGTACGGAATTCACCAGTTTTCGAGAGCGACAATTTAATTTTTTTTAATACTTCTCTGTAGTTAAAATGGACCGCGTCCGTATGGTGGAATGTAATTACCGAAATCGTAACTAAACCTTTTTTTCGTCCACTGGTGGACATGGGCCTTCTTATGCATGAGGGATGTATGGCCTTTCAACGCCACGCTGACCAACTGGATTGGCGAGTCCACTCTTTTATAGGTAGTTTCTCAGTGCTTGTGGTAGCGGCTTTTTTTTATGGACGAAGACGACAGACGAGCATACAGTCCACCTGATTTTAAGTGGATACTGTAGCCCATAGACATCCGTGATACATGCCAGCATTAGTCCAAAATTACAAACGTTGCCACGCGCTCGGATGCGCTGTCTACCTTTGGAGATATGGAAATGCATTCGGAGAAAGGGTTGGGAAAATGGGGAGGGATATAGGATGGGAATGGGCTCTGGCACATCTCACTCACTACCGAAACACGTACGTACATTAGGGAAATAAGATAAAGTGGGAAATGCAGTACATTTCAAGGTAGTCTTCTGTGAGAGGGGGGTAATGTGGCCAGTCGAGTGCGCACTGTTGGATTGCAGCGTGCACTCTCCCCCTCTTATCCCTTAGTCGCCTTTTACTTTACGGGAAGAGATGAGGTGGTGATTTTATAAAGCCGGCCGACTCACGCGACTAAAATAATCACTGTCTTCAGTTTTCAAATGATACATGAAGATAAGGACAGTTGTGTTACTTGTGTTCTTAGACTGATGACTTGAAAAAAGTTGCAAATGTCTTGGTGAACACTTGCAACTTTTCTCAAGTTGCATTTGCATCATAATTCGTAACAAGGGTGAAGAAAAGCGGGAGAAAAATCAAACTGAGAGAAATCGACAAAAATAAAGGAGAAATATAGCAATATATTGTATATAGTTACAAAAGAAATTATGGTTAGTATTTGATGAAATTACGACAAAGAAAATAACAAGACAGAAAAGGAATGTCAAATTTAGTTAACAATATCTGGTGATTAAGGGCCTAGGTAACCACGGAATGCACAAATTGTCTTTGTTTTAGTAATAGAAGAATCTGTTAAATCATGCCTAAGTATTTGTACCGGTTCTTCGGTGCGCGTGCAGGTCAGGTGAAGAAAAGGCGCGTTCTACAGTCGCGTTCGTCAGTTGCACGAGGGTCGCTGAAAGGAACGGACCTCTATCTAGTCATATTTTTTATTTTTTTTATTGTAATCAAAAGGTCATCATGAAAGTGTTCATCGTTTTGATGGCGGTCACCGCTCTAGCGAGTAAGTATTATCTTTTTGACTCTTTTTTTGTAAATTAAAATAAGTTTAATATAATGGGGTCAAGAAATTAATTTTATTATAATACGTTTAATTAATTTTATTTATTGTATTAATATTATTTCCTTTAATATTAATTCACTTGTAATAAATATACATAGTATGATAAAAAATTACTAATAATATTTAATAATATTTTAGTCCACAAACCTACAATTAAAATTTTACTTAGCACATTTTTTATTTAATTCAATATGTGTAATAGATAACTGAAACATGTAGGTAATAAAGTAGGTACCTACCTAAATATATCAATTTCAATAGTAGTTGTACCTAATAGTTAATTAGATTTATTATTCATTTTAATTATCAAGTTACGAAAGCCTTGCCAATCAATCCATTACGAACGATCGGTCCGGCTAATTATGCGATTGATTACCAAATTTATTACTGTACTATTCGCACGCCTTTCTCTATACTTAACAACATAAATAAATTGCGTTATATTTAAAAATACCTGGTTAAAGTAATAATTATAGTAACAACATAAATTTTTAGCAAAGAACATTGTTTTGAAATAATTCTAGGATCTCCTGATAAACGATTAGATAGGTATATGATTTATATAACTTATGAAAAACATTACAACGGCAGACCTACTACCGTTCCTTTATTCACTAGGTATTACTCATTACCAAACTTTATTACGTTACAATATACACGCCTTTCTCTAACATAAAGAAATTGTATTGCATTACCGAATTTTAATTTGAAAGTGGCCATTTATATTCATCACACAATTGCGCAATTCCCAAGTGTTTGTTTTCCGTTAGATCTCTTTATATGTATATGTGTATTCCACAGAGCTGTTATAGACATCCACGTTTCTAATATTCTCTACGTGGCATGCACTTATAGTTTATTGAACCTCTGTCATACTTACCTAAACGTTGTAAGTAGGCAAGATATTTGTTACAAGGATAATAGTCGCAAAACATTGCACCCACATTCATTTTGATTTCGTTAAAGAATCAGTTATTTGAAAGTACCAGTAATGAAAATAAAAGTTTGCGGTGTTTTAAACGCTCTTTGAAATAGTTTTGATAATGAAATAAATAATCTTTGAAATAAGCGTTAACAAAGCAATTAATGTATAAGACTAGATTAAAGATTGAATTAATATGTTAAAAACATTTTAAAAAAGACTTTAAAATTGGAGAGAAGAAAAGCAAGTGACAAAAATTAATAAGACTTTCGTCGAAAAAAGAAAACAAATCATTAAGGAGAAAACAGCTTCCACTGAACAGAAAACTTTAAAAATAAATGAACAATAAAAGGAACGAACTAATAAATCTCCGTCTAAAGCTTCACCCTCGAGTGATTTTAAAGAAATCCGACATTGACATTCACCAGTTTTTGCGATAGTATAATGTCTACAACCACACGATATTTTCTATAACCTATTGCAGAATGTTTTGACACCGGTGATATTAAAATTTTACGCAAATAACGTGGCAAGCTTTTGTAACGTCTATTTCGCGTTAGCGAAGTGTAAAATTTTAATGACAATTTCTAAGTCACTAAAATGCTCTACTAAATATGGTAGAATAACGTGACGTATCGTGCAAGCGGATCTTTTAACAAATGTTTATGACTGCAAAAAATCAATGTTGTTACAAGACAACAAACATGTTAGACTTAACAATGCAGCTAGATAATGAATGTTAGGATTTTTTACTAAAATTAGTTGAGTATACAATAAACCTAAATCACTTAAAAGAAAATCTTTCATTTTTTTAATAAAATCTAACTTTATTTCCAAACGTGTTCTAGAAGACCAAAATACAGATAAAGCAAATATATCACGACTAAACCCGTCTGTGGAAAATGCCTCGCCGACATCACATCTTATTTGTATTCTGTCTCTACCTGAGAATGAAAAACTTGATTCCGGGCATTAACTTAAAATGTATTCGTGTGTATTTTTAGGACCACTGGCTGTCCCCTGTGTACGTGGCCTTGGCGACTTTTATTTTCGCTTACTTTATCGTAACCATGAGTTGGAGTTTATAAAATTTTGTATGATTGATGTCAACCTATACGATGGGCCCAATCCGAATTGACAGACCAACGTAATTTTTATGAACTGATAATAAAAATACTCAAAACTTGAGTTTGAGTACTCGAGTACCTATTCAAACTCAAAATCTGACGATTAAATGCTCTCATTTTAATTATGAATCAATATATCGTAAATATGTAATTCGAGCATTTGAAGGCCATAGTACCTAATTAAATTGTGAATGGTTATCCTTATAGCGTATTGTATATACAGAATATACACTGTTTATAGAGAATAAATTAGTTGCTGTGGTATAAAAATCAAGTTCGTATTGATTTTGTCCACGGATATCCATTGACGACAGTATCCACCCACCACCAGGTGGACTGTAAGCTCGTTAGCCACCTTATTTCTTTAATATAAAATATATTTTTTATTGTTTACACCTGCAAATCTGCAATCTCGGCACTGATTGGTGTTGGACCTATAAAATTCGTAAAATAAATTGTAACATAAAAACCTTTGCTTAAGTAGTTGTTGTCTTCCATTCAACTTATTAAACATTCAAGCAAAATGTTGCAACTTTTTGAAATAACCTTTTATATATCATTCACTACCTACTAGCCATGACCTTTAGAAATTATGGTTACTATAATATTTTATCATGGTAAGGACTTAATTTGAAATTAATATCAGTAATAATCAAACCGGTGCTAATTAATGTTTCTTCTGCATTTAGTATATCTTCAGTTCTTTTTCTCTTTTTCTAACAAGTTGTAAGGCTGCATACGTTATCAAAAGTCCCACGGGTCACTCATCCACGGTGACCCTTGATGCATCAGCGAACGATGCACCGGTGTTGTAAGTGGCACCACTTTCACTTCTCGTTGACGTTGCGTCACCGCCGCGCCGCGTGTTGCGATACCAGCCACCTCCGTTGATAATCATGTGTTACCAGCGTTGTATCGATCCTGTGTCTATTCGATAGCATTTATATTATAATTTGTGTCATTTTAGCAATGAATTAACCTTTCATCTATTCCCTATTACCTTTCCGTATGATTGTCCGTGAATGTTTGTGAATGTTATGCAATTTTCGTCGATTGCCTATTTGAAATTTATGCCAATGTCGACTTTGTAAATCTTATAATAATCTTTAACAAATATTTAAATAATATTTCTTTCAAATTATCATTGTTCCACCTATGTCAATTACAAAATAGTTTGAACCAAAAATATTCAATCCTAAATCTATACTTTATCCACGTAAAGAGGAAGGCAACAATCCAAATTATAATTCCAAGCAAAATTTTTGTACGAAACCTTGAAAGTTTGATTTCATTTAAATTGCAAAATAAGTCAATCCTATGTCAAATACTTGGGGATCAGACACAATTTGTACTATACCTAAATAAATTAAATCAATTTTATCATAAGTTTGATCAATGTGACTATTTAGATTGCAGTCACAACTTAACACACATGTACACGTACAGAGATCAATGACGTTCAGTGTAGCCTCTTATTATATAAGAGGCTACAGTGTATCGTTATGCAATAAAAATCTCGACCTGGTTACTAGATTCAACTTTGAAACATAATGTTTTCAAGACAACTGGCTTATTTATAAACGAAATTAGTTTTTACTCATATAACCACTTCATTGGTTTTCAAGTGGAACTATTTCGCCGGAACTGTTACGCAAAGTTCCGTAACTACTATTATTGATTTTATGTTTATTATGACCGTTACTGTATTTTAGCGTTATGTAAAGTTAAACTGTAGAATCGATAGCGTATCAAAATCTATAATAATGGGTGAATTTGTAGACGTAAATTTTTCGTAGATGTTAATCATTGGATTTGTCCCTGTAGTTAGCACTGGATTCAATCTTTCTTTTATATAACTATTTATCTGATCGTCTCAAAATGGTCGATCGATCGACTAATTGTGGAAATAACACGCTTAAAAAAGAAGACTATATTATAAACCTAAATTAACCAAATACGTGTCTTAATTGTCATACTTTATATTTTTTTTTATTAATTGCTAAAACACAACATTACGAGTACATAATTATTATCTACAATCTACTGAAGCCAGTAGGGCTTGTCTGTAAATAACATTCCGTTAGTCTAGTAAGAATAAAACTGTATAGCTTGTACATGTTAATGTATCGTAGTAAATAAAACAAATATAACATACATTAAAATAAGACAGGATATTTAAGCTAAAACAGATCTTTGGTTAAATTGTTATTAAAATTCAAAAAGGGTATACATATTTATAATTACACATATTAAGACTATTGTAATCAGGATTACACCCAATAAACTTAGATAAAAAAATATGAGCTCAATTTTAGGGTAGTTACGATAGTTGTAAGCTACATTGTTTGTTAAGCAATATATAGATTATTTAATAATTCCAATGATGACTTGTAAATTGTTTTTCTGATTACACGTTTTACATTTTTTTGATTAACCTTTTCTTTGATGTCGTTTGGTAAAATTATTTAATAGGTATGGCACTAAGTATGCAAATAGACGATTGCCATAAAAGTTATTGAAGTTTCGCGGCATAATAATTTACATACATAATGTCAATTAATTCACACTGGGTCTATATGGTGTTTCGCGTCTGCGTTTCGCATAATGTCAATTAATCCAAAACCCCCTCATGATTATTAGGAAAAGCTTGTGCTCTGCAGATGACATTATTGGTTAATACCGATAAGATATAACAATTAATATACTTGTTGTGTAGACGCCATTTTGTTCATAAACTAAACAATTATAATTAAAAATAAACATTTTCTGTATTATAGGCGCCCAATTCAAATGCCCGGCCAAGGATGGCCAATATGACGACGACAGACAGTGCGACAAGTTCTACGAGTGTGTGGACGGTGCAGCGACAACAAAACTTTGCCCCGATGGTCTAGTATTCGACCCTACTATCAGAAAGATCAACAAGTGCGACCAGCCCTTCAACGTCGACTGCGGTGACAGGACTGAATTACGTAAGTAATTCTTAGTAGTTCTTGTTCTTTTTTAATCACCACGTGGTACGGTCGGTTAAAGGCTTTACATGTAAAACGGTTACGAGAGATAACTATTTAACTGTTGAGTGACATAGTATATTCTTTAAGGTAGGAATTTCTCAGGTCATCCGTATTGAATGTGAACGATGTCACACGGTAATTGACCAATAATTGTTCGCCTTGCTAGAGGAGGTGATGACAGGTGGAGTAAAATATTGACAGAATGGTGTCCGAGGCATGGTAAATAAAACGTTGGTCGTCCGGTGGCAAGGTGGATCGATGACGTCAAGAGAGTTGCTGGATGGATATGGTTTGGTACAGCGCAGGACCGAGAAGGGTGACACAAACGAAGGGAGGCTTATATTCAACATTGTTTGGAAACAGGCTGATGATGATGATGAATCTATGTGAGCCACAATTGAAAATACTCTTACATACAAATTCAATAAAGTTGCGGTAACACTGCAAAATGACTTTAGGAAGGGCAACATTAAATTCTCATAGGAGATAACTTTAAAAAAAACAGATGACCTACCTGATGGTTACCATTGGTACTTTCTCCATTGCCTTTCTCCAGCACACACCCGCCAACATACACGATCTTCTACTTTTCTCATACAGTCACTAATGCAAACTTCTTGAAGTTAGATATATATTTACACTGGATAATATACAATAATTGAATTTATAAGTATAATAATAGCCATCCATCTATTGATAAAAAAATTCAAAATCCATATAAAGTTTTTGAACTGAAATTATTATCAATTTCTTACCTATAAGTATAACCAATACAAATACACGAACAATTAATTTATGTGAATAAGAATGTTGTTAATAGTAATTATAACGAGAGGCTTGGAATAAAGGTCGATCACCACCGCTGTTCCTATAAAGTGAAGGTGTCCTGTCTACCTTTGACCGCCGAGGTCGGTACACGCCACTGACTTTCTAGGCCGACTGGTCGCAGTGCGTAACACCTTAGCGTATGTGTCAATCAATAGCTATTACCTCTAGCTTTGTATGTATTAGTAACAATGCGGTAGTGATTGCATTCCAGAAATATTCGTGACGAGGAAATTCGTAAATATTGCTATATAGAATAAACAGTGTGTACTCCATACCGCATGTACTCTATGTTTATATGCTGTAGGATATAGACGTTCCCTGAGGATCACTTGCGCCTATGTTGCAACTCGCCTATACGGAGCGAAGAATTTATTACTACTTAAATATTTTGGTTAAAGTTACTCAAGTCTATCACAATATTTTTTTCAAATTGACCAGTATTTTTACTCAATCAGACTGGATATAAAAATATTATCTAGTTATTAAGTCGAGGTCATTTTAAATTAGAACTTCTAAACAGCGGGCAATATCAAAATAAATGTAGATATTTTTATACCATACTTTGATAAATAGAGAACTATTTATCAAAATATTACATAGCTCTATGAATATGTAGGTACTCTATATATGCATATCTTACATCAACATTGTAGAATTCATAGTCTTTAGCCTTGCTGACAGCAAGCATCGTCTGTCGACTTCGTGACTAAAATTTTAAAACAGATGCTTATTTTTGACTCAAATCACTTTGGTGTATACAAATTTAATTTGACTTAAAAATGCCCTTTTAAGGATCATAAATGATATTTTGGGCATTAGATACTTTTTATTAACGTTCCTAATATATTTTTGACAAAAGATTAATGTTTCCAGGCTCTAATCCTATTACCTTATCTTATCGAATACGAAGCCATTATTGTGTTTGGTTTTCAACACCAAAGTCACTATTTTTGCATAATAAATAAATAAATTAACTATAAAATTAAATGTAAAATTATTATGTCGTCAAAATAAACTAAAGAAAACTAGGGAGCATTAAAAACTAGGAGCGATTTAAATGGAGCCGCTAAATGCTTCTACACGCTGTAAATAACTGATAAAAAACTTTAAAAAATCTCAAACAGTTTAATCAAAATGTATAATGACTATTATTTGAAATAAAAATTTGATAGAGAATGTGATGGTAGGTAAACATGCAGTCGAATTGACTCGGTCATAAACGGAGAGTTTAAAAATAACCATTTTCGGTAACTCTTGTTGGCCGGTGAAAGAAACCGGCACGAATGTACTTCCTGATCAGTCCTCTAAAAGGAATATTAAATGTTGTACTTCCTAGTATGAGCGAATGAGTGACCTCGGCGACTTATTGACAATGAAACTCGAGGCTTTTTACGCAGTAAAAATCATTTTTTGACTTATTTTATTCGAAAGTCTAAATTACTGATGTAAAACGTTCTTTTAATAAATAACCTACTTTATAAAAGTTGTTTTCAGTCACTCACCTTGGTGAAGTCCGTTTGGACAGCAATTAATAATATGTTTTCCTCAAAGGTACATTTCGAAGAATTTGCAAGAATGCTCTAAAAAATTTGTACGTAAATATAAGCAAACGTATTTAGTAATGGTTCGCATAGTATCAGCAATGTCTCTACACCGGATAGTTTCTGTATTTGAAGCATGAGCTACTCCTAATTCACGCACTAAGATTATAAGATTCTTTATATATTATTGTAACGAAGTAACATAGCATTTCTTTTTTTCCACAGAGCCTCCCAAGCCAAACAACCAGTGCCCGCGCCGCAATGGTTTCTTCGCCCACCCCGATCCGTCTGTCTGCAACATATTCTTCAACTGCATCGAAGGTGACGCCACCGAGGTCAAATGTACCGCTGGGCTCCACTTCGATGAGTATTCTGGCACCTGCGTGTGGCCTGATTCTGCTGGCAGACAGGGATGCAATAATCAGGAAAGTAAGTATACTTTTACCATTGTCGTCCTTACATATCTATTTGGCCTTTATTAGACTTGTAACTTCCTGGCTTTTACCGGCACTTGTACGCAACAACTACTTCCGACATTACGACCTTCATCATAGACGTTAATTGTCCAATCGGTCAATACTATTGAATTTAATAAACAGTAGTATATGCAATTCCAAACACGCTCGACCTTATTCACGATCGCCCATCGTTGTCCAAATGTAAATCGAAGTGGGCCATAGTTATACCGTATTGTTGACCATAATTTCATCAAATTTTACTTCTTATTTTCTATTAGTTTTTCGTTTTGCTATTTCAGTCTATAACTACAGGGTAGGTAGCAGGTATCGGGTCAAGTATTGATTCCAGTGTTTTTTTTTCTTAGGTACAAAGGTTTCCTCACAACGTCGCAAATGTGAATTGAGAATAGATACCTTATACTATTATTTTACATAATTTTAGCCTACATTAGACGCGGATAATGTAGCTACCTATATGTGAAAGAATTTTTGAAATCGGTTCAGTAGTTCCAGAGATTACCCCAACATACCTACAAACACATAATTGTACTTCTTTATTATATTAGTGTAGATTTAAATCTCTGATAAACTAAATAATTCTTCTTTCAGAGAAAACCAAGGACGGTTTCGAATGCCCCAAGGAGCAACAGGTCGATGCTCTAAATCAGCCCATCGCCCACCCCAAGTTCGCCCACCCCAGCGACTGTCAGAGGTTCTACGTGTGCCTAAACGGTATTGAGCCTCGTGATTTAGGCTGCCAAGTCGGAGAGGTATACAATGAGGAGTCCCAAAAATGCGACGCTCCTGAAAATGTGCGCGGATGGTGAGTATACAAAATGATTTCGTCACTTCGTTTGCAAATTCATATGACATTTGGCTTGGTTATACACGATATAAAAGATAGAGATTTGAGAACATTTTATAGAATGTTGCTCGGTACATCATTAAACAAGTCTCATTGAGATGTAAACCTGTCTCGCTACATCTACTTGCTGTGATCCGCCCGAGATGACTCAAGCTCGTTGTTACTACGACGCCTTATTTTTAGGTCTTATTATTAGTCTTATTTATTATGAGGTTTTGGGTCGTTAAAAATAATTACATCATCTGCATACTGATTTAAGGAATCACAAGTGCCATATTAGTAATATCCAGAAGTACTAAATTCAGTTTAATGTAAATACCTCGTACTCAATCACTAAAAATATCGTATACTATATTAATTACTGATATAGTCTGTATATATTGAACATACTTAATTCTATCTGTTAAGGACATAATTTTGACATTTTTTTTTTTTTGGATCGATCAAGGTTGTTTGGACGATCGAAAGACTATGTGAAACCTAATGTGTTCTAATGGTATACAAATGATTTCTTTACTTTAGGTAATATAAAAGTTACATCCATTTCTTTAGGTATATGTATATGACTTCGTTGTTTAGATAACACAAGAGTTATATCGATTCTTATAAACAAGTAAAGGACTGTAGTTTGGAGTATGATTTTGTAATAATTAAATAACCGGCTAAGAGTGTGTCGGAGGCGCATTAATAGGGTTCCGTAACCTTCTGTGAAATTTATTAGGAGCTAGTTACGAATTAGAAGTTGGTAGCCGATATCTCTTTATTTTATTGCAAAAAGTCAGTGAACATTATCATCATAAAGATAAACCTATTTTATCTTTAATCTTTATATCTACTATTCATGCGTCTACAATAAAAAATGTAAAACTATTATATAACTACTTTAAAATAATAAAAAAAAATAACAAAACTAAAACTAGTTGGTTTCTAGTTACTAGGTAATTCTTATTTTACCTAAAATAAAAAAATCGTTTGTGTACCATTCGAATATGTTTTACATATGTCTTTCAATCCTCCAAATATAATTGCTGACCGCATCCAAAAAAAAATTATGCCAGACTTGTATAAAGAAATAATGATGCCCTTTCAATAGTTTTACTAGTGTCCTATATCACTTTTACTTATTTCTATCTCAAAGTTACCTGGAATAGATCGCCTTAGCAATAATTAATTATTGTATTCTGTCACTTAATGAGCGATAGAAAGTTTTTATTAGTTATTTAAAACAATGACACACATCACACGGATTATAGTTATAGAGGAATTCTCGCTATAGTTATTGGTTAGAGCAATCAGAAAATAGAAAAGTATGATTAATATTACCTACATTCTGTGTGTTACAGCGAGGACTGGTACAAGGATGCAGAAGACGCCGCGCCAGGACCCAAGGCGAGATCTTGAAAACCTTTTAGTGATATTACTATTATAGTTATACCTAAGACTTAATACATTTAAGTTAAACAAATTAAACCCGTATTTTATTTTAGTACCCGAAACGTAACACAGCCAAAGCAAACATCCTACTAAAATACGAAATATAATTTAAATCAGACTTGTTTTTGCTTAGAACTTAGATATTATATACATTAGATACACAGAAGAGATATTAGATATATAGAAGTACTAGATACATAGACCAAGAAAACTATTGGAAGTATCTAAATCAGACTTGCAAATCGACATAGTAAAAAAAAACCATTTGAATGTGATTCACGCGGCGTGGGGCGCGCGCGGAGGCGGCGCGGGGCGCGGGGCGCGTGTGGCGGTGGCACGCGGCGCGCGCGGTGGCGGCGCAGCAAGCGATAATACAAAAGAGAACAAAGGTCAAAAATCATGTCGCTTGCTTGGATGTAAAAATGTATAGTCAGGGGCGAAGTGTGGGAAAACATTTGCATTGAGCTGTGCATACTTTTGACATCTGCTATACATGCCGAAATGTCGGATTTTTGGTGCACTTGAATAATCGCACGACTTAAATATTGAGGAAGGAAACCTTTTCGAATACATATGTGTATATATTTGGTGCAAGTAAAAATTATCTTAATAAGTAAATACATACATACTTACTGTTGCTTCCATTTGATTACATTTGATTTCTAAACGGAAACGTACTATTCGACTTCCTGATGTTTCGACTAGTAATCGCTCGTGTCTGGTCGACTTTCTTCGCCCTCACCTAGTTTAAACTCCCACACTTTAAATCTATGATGCCGCTTTAGCATAAATTCAGAGCTTTCACAAATTACAAATATATAGGTATTTATAATATATGAGCAGGATGTTTGATTCTTGACTCTGTAATGAAGACACGCGTTTAAGAGCATTTTTTTAGTAGTTAACTATGAAACTAATATTTAAGCTACACAATCTGTGTAGGTACTTAATAAATCGTTTCGTACCAAAAATCGTATTGGATTGTGACCAATGGGTACTTTGTATAAAGTCTTGAATAGAAACAAGTATGTCTTATCATATGGTTATTGTATGGCTATCATGAAAACTACAAATAGCTCAGCCCTTCATTTCAGAATTACTTTAACATTTTAACAATTTTGTCACAGCGAAATACATGCTGACATACATTGACTAAGTATATCACGAGGCACAATGTTGTAATAGGAATCAATGTATTTAAACTCTGATTGATACGACAAGATGTTTGAAAGCCCTGGATTGCAGTTCAGTGTTTTCAAAACGATCCGATCTTCTCACACCAACTATGCGACATTCCATTAAACTTTAAATATCACTAGATACATATCTACTATATTTTTCTTTTCAAAATCTACTGAGAAAATTACCCACTTGAATACCAGTCAATCTCCCAATAGGACCACGAATACAATACATAATAATTGGGAATTAAAAGTCAGTGTCACGTGCTCTACGTTATATTAATAAAATGTTAGCAAGGCATAGTGACATATATCTTTTCTTCTCCAATGAGCGGGCTCTAAGCAGGTATGCTGTGGAATTCATAGAGAAACTGTTATAAAGAATGTACGCATTGTTTTTTTACAGTAATGTACCTTATATGTTTAAATAAATAAATGTAACATATGGAACATGGGTTAACATCACTCAGATTGTTATCAAAGAGTCGTTGACTGACATAATGATGATGTGATAATCATCAATGATAATGATATGTAATTCCATCGTTGTCATCTTCTCTCAATCGTCTAAACGTTAGTAAATAATACAGCAAATATCACTACAAACATGCGGTAATTTATGATCTCAAAAGAATCGAAACCTGCATTGATTATAGATTATAATACTTAAAGTACAACGTCAAGCGTGTTTGTCACAACGTGTTGGATTTCACTCCCCATTCAGCGACATTATGCCGACGCACGTAATAAACAATCATCTGAGACGATATTTTGAGATCTGAGTTATATTCGGAGTACCTTGGTACTTTACTGACACTAAACAAAGAATTACATGTAGTTTATTGAGTAATCAATAAGAAACATGACATGACAATGGTCTTCCAGACAACGAATGTACTGACACTTTGAAGTTACAATACAATAGAAATTAGGCACACGAGATAGGGGCGTAAGATCTTTTTAACACCTATTATGACCAACACTCTCATTAACATGTAAGTGTGTCAAAGACAATAAGCTTTCAAAAATCCGTTCTCGTGTGGTTCTCCTACATGCCGATACGACATTTGACTCTGAAACTAACATTTGTTCGACCTTTATACTCGGAGTCGCAAACGTGCAATGGTTTTAGATCAAACTATAATAAAAGTCATCGATCCGTTGACAATCGAATATTTCCTATTAGAGGCCGAACGATTGCAAAACTCGTAAATTATCGATTTGCCTTTATACGACTTACAGACGGAGGCTGGTTTGTAAGTACCTACGTACTTATAGATCTGTTTTACAGCCAAATGTTATTTCGTTCGTTATTCTGAAGCAATAAACATCTACAACTCCGTGGTGCTCAACGGGGGCGTTACCGTCCTGAGCCAGGAGTTTGTTGTTGGTTGGGCCTGTTGGGCCCTGTTGGCCCTGAGAGCGTTGAAATGAACCAAGTGGAAATTTTGATGAATTTTTACAATTGATTATAGCGCAATTAAGCATTTTTGTGTTTTGTAACAACGATTTTCTAAGGACACGAGTCGGAATAGACTGAACGAGCAGCGCGAAAAGTAGAAGCTTAGCGCTAACTTCGGACACGCAGCGATGGACAGTTTGCGTTAAGTACCCCTCCGGATCGGGAGAATATTTCCTAAATAATGTCGTAAACCGCAGCCGTGCTTCGAGTTTATAGCGAACATACAGACGCGTTTCAGAGACAAAGAAACTATATTATTATAACATTTTATAGTAATATAAAGAAAGGAAAGAATTATTAAATCTAACTTTCATGAGAGCGGAAGAAGGTCGCGTTTCAAGTTTAATGCGAACATACACAGAGTCGTATTTCAGAGACTTAAAGAACATTGTACACTATTTACACATGATACAAAGAGAAGATTGAATTTTTTACATTTATAACTTTCATAAGAGTGAAATAAGGTCGTCGACCTTAGCAATGAACAGAGGTCTAGTCAAGAACATTTTTTTTAATTTTGTTGGGGCCTTCAAACGTTCACCTTACAAAGTGGAAGACCTCAGGTTACGCTGTTTATTTTTATTTTTTAAAGAGAAAGGGGAATAACATGATGCGATTTTAATGATAATGTCACGATTATATTTGTAGCTTGCTAATAAATGTCATGCAATTATTCGTATTCTAATTTGGAATGCATTTTTTAGTAAGCGATTAAATTTTAATATATCCCAGTGTTATTTTCAAATAGTGGAACGGAGTTTGAAAATAGTTAAGGAATCACAATGCTTACGTATTTATTGTTTACTTGCTTACTGATAGTTAATTAGGTTCGCGATATATGTAAAATGTACTTTGTTTTATATATGTCTCAAATTACATATTATTACAAATGTTCCCAAACTTGTAAATTTGGGTGTAGGACAATGCATATTTATTTTAAACATTTCGAACATTTTTTTTAGTAAGTGGAGGTTTTCGTTTATAGACTTCTTATACTTATATACTGCCGTCAAACTTGTACTGCATATTACCTACAAAGTGTACTGCATACTGCCGACAAACTCTACTGCATACTGCAGACAAACTGTACTACATACTGCCGACAAACTGTACTGCATTCTCCCGATAAACTATACTGAAGTTTGGCAGTTATAATTTATAATAGTTGGGTGTATATTGTGTGATAAAATTTAATAAAAAAAGTAATTAAAATATTATGTATGCAGGGAAACAACCTTAAATATCGCCAAATATATAACTGTTTCATTGTAATCGTAGTTAGGTAAGAAAAAACTTCCTTAACGTATATATTTCTGTAACATTGTTAACAATAAATAATCTCAATATATTAAAGCGTTGGTAATCTGAGTCCTTAAATTTCAAGTCTTAAAATATTCTAATCAATAAAATTATAAACCTTTTTCTTATCTGATTTTTTATTTCGTTCTCTTATATCGTTTTGATTTAGAGGACCAAACATTAGTCGAAACAGACAGAGAGAAAACACACTGCACGAATAGAGAGAGCCTATTTTGCCGTTTATGTTTAGATAGGTATTTATTTCTCTATGGAATTAATAATTCACTTATACGAAAAAAGGAACATAAAAATAGAATAAACAAGTTTCTCAGGCGTTAGGAGTGCCGATAGACAAACATATATTTCTACTAGCTGTAAAATAAGTAGGTAACAAAGTAAGCAGCAAAACACGTTATCAAGTTCCACAGAATAATCTTTGCTAGAAGTGATATATCGACATGAGTGATTATTAAGGTAACGCGGAGAAATCCTTCATTACGAGGTATATTAATGTTTTTTTAAAAGTGTTTACAATTTTTGCTTTTTTGATAATTGTAGGCAATTTATTATAATCACAAATAATTTAATTTATAATCTGTTTTAGAATTTCGACTCTTCGAGTACGAAACCTTGAAAAACGTTATAACTCGTATTATCGCGCTACAACTAATCGAGTAAACGAAGTTAGGATGTATAACGTTAAAACGCCACGCTGACCAGCGGCTGGCGAGTCCACTCTTTCAGAGATTATGTCATTCCTCTGGGTTTGTAGTAACGGTGTCCTTGTCCCTTGGTTGCTTTTTACAACACCCACAGGAAAAGATGAGGTGGTGCCATTCCATAGCTGCCTTGTAACATAGGACTGACTAAGTCAGTAGAACTCAAAAATATCTGCCTAATAAGTTTAAGTAATTGAAGGAATAATTAATTGTAAGTACCTGACTTATAAACAGGTAACTAAAAGTAGTTTCAAATGATTCCATTGTTAGCATTCTTTTTTAGGTCTATAATAGATCTCTTATTATAAAAACTAGAACCAATTCTTAATAACATTGATCAAAATGCAAGATAACATATTACAAGCAAATAAAAGCCACATTGATCTTATTGCAATAGTCAAATTGGAATATGAAAGCACAGTGCAGTGCAGTGCAGTGTGTGTGTTATCTTGACAGTTATTTTATTACAATACTAATTTGTTCTCATATCTTATTATTCATTTTATTCTTATTATCGTTTCGATATCCGCCTATAATATCCCACTGCGAGGAAAAGGCCCACTATTGCCTTCACGAGGCGTTTGTTTGGCATAATCCACCACGAAGACCCAGCGCGTACTTTGTCTAATGTTTTGAGAAATTTTTGTCCAATGATATATTTATAAATTTTAATGCATATTCTATATTATTATATGTCCTACTTACTATGCCTTACTATATAATACTTACTATGCCTAGTAATTACTATTAATATTAGCGGTGCGTGTAGACGTTGTAGAATGTGCGGTTACCTCGATTCCAGCGGGAACTTTATAATTGATCTGGATATAAAATACTCTAAACTCGGCAAATAAGTTATAACTATGGCAAGTTTCATTAAATATAGAGAGACGAACAAAATTCAAGAAAATCTTTGTTTTGGACTCTGTATCATTCACACTTTTACACTGCAACGATTTTTTTCCAAAAATGTAGAAACGCGTTTTTGTTACGATTTTATTATATGTATGTTTATACATACATAAACATACATAATAGCAAATTATTGATATGCTGCTACTAAGAATGAGATATACAAATAGCAACGGTTTTAAAATTTAACGAAAAAATAATTGTTACCATATAGTATTGGCATCCTAAAAGATGACCGAAAAATGTAAACAAGAAAAAATGTAGGTATAAAGTAGGTTCATCAACTGAACTAGATTTATTGCCTAATTAACATCTAGAAGACGAGAAACATTTATTTTAAAACAAACCTGTATTAATTAAGTGTTCAATAACAATATTTCAACATGATACGTTAGTGAAAGGATGTCTGAGAACCATCTTTGGTATTTGTTAAACAATCAATCAGGTGAAGATGGTTTACAAGGTAACCAACCAATCAAGAGACGAGTACATTTACCTTTAGGCAACCATTTATTAAAGGCTTATATTTAAACGAGCTGCTTAATTAAAAGCAATTTATGATCAACAAAATAATGTATTTTTGAATAATAAAACTAAATAATTTTAAATTACGGAGGATGTCATCGCCAAGTCGACGGTGAACCTCTTATTTCTTCTTCATTGTCACCAGAGAAACTACTCATCGTTAAATTTGTTGCCATCGTTTTGCTGCTTATTCAGTCTTTTTTGTTACTCGTTTAATTATTTCTCTTTAATAAACAACATTGTACTACAATTATGTAAATGTTAGTTAGATATACAGGATTTCCTTCTAAACCTTTCCAGAAACCTGAAACCATGGATTCCCTGCATGATTCTTTATTCATTGAGATGAAAATTTCTCAAATATATTTATTTGTAAAAAAAAAAAAAATTTTTGGACTTTCCAATTATCCATACAAATTTGCTAAATGAAAAAGCCCAAAAAATATATATGTATGTAAAATTGTTTACAGAAAAAATATGTAATATTATATGTCAATGAACTCAGAATTATGAGCAAACTCCGTGTTTCAAGCTTCATTACGACTTATTTTTATAGAAAAAAGGCGACAGAAGGTGGTAAGTGGATACTGTCGTCCGTGAACATTCGCGATACTTGCCAAGATAAATCCAAAATAACAAGTTTTGACACGCCTACGGATGCGCTACCTACCTACCTTTGGAGATGTGGGAATGAACTTCGAGTAAGGTTTGGGAAAATGGGGAATAGGAATTATAACGGGACGAGAAATTTTCTCATCCCATTATACCTTCCAATCCTCCTTGGGGGGAAAGGCTAGGATGGTTACTTTTATTCCATTATATTCTTCAGTCTTCATTCAATGCAATAGGGGGGGATAGGATGGGATGAAATGGGAATGGGCTCTGGCTATATCTCACTCATGAAAAACATTTAGATCTCCCCCTTCGACTGGCATTATGTATCATCGGACGTATTTACTACACGCGTACATTAAGGTATTTAAGCCAGAAATGTTCGTATAAAGAGATATATAAAATATTCTGTGTAAATATTCTTCGAAAGGACTCTACTAGAGAACAGTTACCTTCACCTGTGATGGCCATTGCCATTTAAATTGTTTTCTAATTTAAGGTCATTTAAAGTCAGTGTAACAGATTTTGATATTTTCATCACATCAATTTCGTTATAACATCATAATAAAATATATTGTTCATCACAATTTTAGTTTAATTTCATATATAATATAGGTAATCATTTTTCTAGGCATTTTAACTGCAAAAACAGTTTGCCGTAAAACCTTTATACCCTAATATTATTAAACCCTAATATTTTAAATGTAAAATTTAAATTTTAAAGTTGTTTACTTATATGATTGTTTGTCGCCAATGAATCGAGCAATCACAGCCATTTTTAACAAATGTGTAGTTCATGGGACAAATTAATTTCCATGAACTATACATATTTATTTACTTGTAGTTGATAAAATGTTTAATCCTAATTCCACACGGGAGAATTAGCGAACTAGTATTTGAATAATTTAGTGACTCAACTAGCAATCAAACACAAATGTAAACCCTAGTTAGAAACTGGCAATCATGTCCCCAACACGCATCGCCGGTCCTACGCCTAACAGTTAGACCAGTTTTCGATAGGCATTCAGTTACTCAACACTAATTGTCGTGCCGTTGCTTAATTCTGATATCAATCGTTGCATATCGGGACATTGTTGTGAGCTGTGACTATGTCTCTGACTCAGAGCATAATCACTAAACAAGAACTGATGCTAACGTATTGTGAAAGTAAT
This sequence comes from Sesia apiformis, assembly GCA_914767545.1. Taxonomy (NCBI): domain Eukaryota; kingdom Metazoa; phylum Arthropoda; class Insecta; order Lepidoptera; family Sesiidae; genus Sesia; species Sesia apiformis. The sequence goes on along the minus strand of OU611950.1, from coordinate 5,274,000 downwards.
TAGGTTTTGGAGCAATGGTTGTTATGTCAACATAATTTAGGAGACATTGTCCAATTAGGCTGAGGAAACACCAGTTAAATCGTTCGACTTATTAAAAGGGGAATGCAACAATTGTTCGACATAATTCCCACCTCAGGAACATGCATCCACATTTTCTCGATAAGGAGGTGTCGCGCACAGTGCGGTTCAAAAATCGTTGTATACGGTGAACCCGTAGGCTGTGCCACGAACTGCCTCAAGAGGTCTTTCTATTACGCTACGATATGGGGTTCTTCAAGAAAGCTGTCACGAGTAGGTCGGCATACCCCTTGGTGATGCAGGTGTTCATGGGTCTCCCTCCTTTACTATAAGAAAAAATCTTATAATCGTCCTTCAAATCACTTCTAAACATATATCCATTCTATGCATAGGTATCAAGGTGCAATTGAGCATGTTTCTACTTATAAAAATACACTAGTGGGAATGTATCAAATGCGACAAACGTTTTAAAAAAATCCGTATTAAATAAACGAGAGGCTTTTGAGTCAGTGTTCAATTGTCATTGTCGTAAATAAACTATATTGTTATCTATTCTATCTATCTATTATCTATTGTTATCTAGTGCCAACAATAAACCAAAGCAACGGAAATTCTACCCATTTTTTCACAAGATCTATCCATATTCAGTAATAAATGATGTTCCATTACTATTTCATCGGCATTTTTAGACGTTAAATATCATTATTATTTGTAATGTTATCCGTTATTACTTTTTCTTCCACGGAACTACACTAGGCAAGTTAAGCCATGAGATTGACCGTGACGTCCACGATTTCGAGGCAATCGTCTTGTAACTGGACAACGTGGTTAATTACAATGTATGTACAATCATTCGTGACCCCACTGCATGCATCGTGGCTTTTTCTTGGCGACTTAATACACTCACTTTTAATACAGTCCGTTCAACAAAATAGGGTGCACGACGTCGATATCGTCGTTGCTCTCTAGTGAATTGCAAGAAGTATACCGTTGTCGTTGCGCTGGCCAAATTTGATAATTATGTGCATTTTCTGATTTTCCGTTATTTCATTAGATGCCGCCAGTTCATAAAGCCTTGAACAGTTGGTAAAGTCTCAAAATACTTTAAATTCAATATAAATTTGCTTTAAATAATTGCGGCATCTAGCGAAAAAACTAAAAACCAAATAAGCACATAATTATTAAGTTGGGCCAGCGCAACGACGACGGTATAGTTCTTGCAATTCACGATAGTACTATAGGCGACCTATCTCACTTGTAGAGACCTTATATTCATTGCAATATAAGGTAGGGCAGGGCGGGGTCTGTTGAGCCGCGGGGTCTGTGCACCACCTATAGTAGAACACGAACCCTGCATGATAGATACAAGCTTGTAACGTGTGACGAAGCGGGGGGGTTAGTGAACCTAGTCGCCGGTACTTTAGTCGCCGGCTGGCGTTCGAGTTAAGTGTACGTGGACAGTGTTGTTAATTTGGCGCCAAAAGTAAAAAAACATCGCTTCGGTGCATTTTGGTTTCAAACATATGTCTGTGGACGTACGGCAGTTCAGGTAAGTGTATTTTGCATTCAAAATAGTGTTTACAAACGTTACTAATATCAAAATTATACAATTAGCGATGGTTTTTGAGTGACTCGGCAAATTAGAAGTAATTTGGGAAAGGGGTCACTTGAGTCAAAGCAACGGGGGTCTAATAAGCCATGTTCAAGTGACCCCCATATTTTTAGTTTGATTTTTGGTTGCATTATTTATATTATGCAGGTATTTTTTAGGGTTAAATGCTATGCTAAATAATTACCTGCCGAGGTTTAAAAACAGATGTTAAGTCACACCACGTATAAATATTTCTACATTCATTGTTTCTTCTTCAGGATGCGAACTTACAAGCGGAAAACGGACCGTGCTAATATATCCAAAGATCAGATGAAACATGCTGCAGATGAGGTAATTAATGGCAAAAGTATCCGAAAAGCGGCTAAAGATAACAAAATAGACAGAACTACGCTTTCCAGGTATGTCAATATGTTAAAAGCTAACCCTGATTCTGGTGTGTTCAAGCAATACACAAACGCACGGCAGGTTTTTTCAATTGAACAAGAAAAAATGTTAAAGGATTATATACTGAAAGTTGCATCTATATTTTATGGGTTAACTCCATTAGATGTACGCGGACTTGCTTATGAATGCGCCGTGAAATATAACAGAAAGTTCCCTGACAGTTGGCATACAAATAAGTTAGCGGGAAAAGATTGGTTATCCGCTTTTCTTAAGAGAAATACAGAACTATCTATTAGAAAACCAGAGCCGACTAGCTTAGGAAGGGCGACATCATTTAATAAAACGAATGTCAAACTATTTTATGACAAGCTGGCCACGGTTATGGATAAGTATAAATTCCCGCCTTCCAGGATATGGAACATCGATGAGACCGGGGTTCCGACAGTCATGAAACCGGGCAAAATTATAGCAGCCAAAGGAAAGCATACTGTTGGCTCTGTAACCTCAGGAGAACGGGGCACTACTATAACTGTGATTGGAGCTGCGTCAGCAACTGGTAATACGGTTCCTGTGATGTTTATATTTCCCCGGAAGAAATTTAAGGACCATTTCGTTGCAAATGGACCTCCTGAATGCATTGGACGCGGTAATGGAAGCGGTTGGGTAACTGATGATGAATTTTACGATTTTATGCAACACTTTATTGACCATTTGAAACCAACCCAGGAATCACCTATTTTATTATTGTTGGACAACCATTCATCACATTTAGCTATTAAAACGGTTGAACTTGCCAAAAATAATTGGGTGGTAATGCTCTCATATCCACCTCACTGTACCCACAAGTTACAGCCGTTAGACGTCTCTGTCTATGGGCCTTTCAAAAAATATCTTTCATCGGTACATGATGCATGGCTTCGCAGTAATCCGGGCAAAACTATTTCAATTTATGATATACCAAAAATAGTAGCGACAGCTCTTCCATTGGCAATGACACCGACGAACATAATGAATGGTTTTAAGAAAGCGGGTATTTACCCTTTTAACAGTGACATTTTCTCCGAAGACGATTTTATGGCATCGTATGTAACAGACCGTCCGGAACCAGAATCTCAAGCAGAAGGTAGCCATACAACAGAGGAAGACACAGAGATGCAATCTATAGGGCCTCAAATAAGAGCATCTTCGGCGACTGTTGAGGTGGAGGTAGAAACGTCTGTGCTTTTGCCATTACCTGCCACTGCATCAGCAACTCAAGAGCCGTCCAACAATAAAGAAAACCGAACACCTAATTTTGACATACCATCTACATCCAAAGGCGATGCTTCATTTTCACCTGAGGTTGTAAGACCATTTCCTAAAGCAGGACCCAGAAAACAACAAACACGAGGAAAAAAGAGAAGTTCTGCTGTTTTGACAGATACACCTGAGAAAGACGCGCTTGCTTTAGAACAAAGCAAAAGGAAAATCAAATCTAGCAAGAAGGTAGGTAAGGCCAAGAAAAAGACAGTTAAGAAAGCAATTTTTAAAAGTTCCTCAGAGTCTGATGAGGAGATTAAATATAATAAGAAAAATAATAAGAAGAATAAGAAGAAAAAAGTAAAACCAAGTGCACAAAATCCGCTGGATACCGAAGAGGGCGATTATTTCTGTCTGGTGTGCGTTGAGGCCTATTCAGATAGTCTTCCAGGAGAACAGTGGCTACAGTGCACTGGTTGCCGTGATTGGGCTCATGTTAAGTGTACTTCTGGTGCAGGTCCAGTTTATGTTTGCATGAACTGTAAAAGTGACTGAACTTATAGGTCACAGGCTTTATTTTATAAGATTGTTATGTTTTAATATAACTTCTATTATATATCTAAGAAAGATTGTTACTTGAATTTGATGTTTCTATATGTTATTTTTTTTTATGTCCACGGGCTCAATAGACCCCTTTGGGTGGTTCAATAGGCCCCGCCTATGGGGTCGATTGAGCCATTTGACTTTTTTTTATTATAAGTTGATTTAGTCTTGAAAACAGCGCATTTACCAAAGTTTGTTGATAACATTACACTGCCAAATAAATAAAGAACTAATTTAAGAATAAATATGGTTTTATTTATTCTTTAACAGGGCCCTGCAATGATTTGAACAAAATCATGCTCAAGTGACCCCGCCCTGCCCTACCTTAAAAATAGTACATTAACGCGAAAGTTACTTTTCGCCTATAAGGACATTCATCGACAAACAAGGTTGATGCACTTGTAGCAATAGCTATAAAAGTCTTATAGTTATTGAATACTTATAAAAAATACTATATACTGGAACTGCATTCTCAAAATTGTGTGATAAATTCAAATTAAGAAACGAAAACTAGACTTGTGTCCGTCTCGGTGCTAGAAAAAGTTGATATCTTATTTATATATTTCAGATAACTAATATCCAAAAGTGCCCAAGTCTGTCTGACCATGAGTCTGACCCGTGAGTTTCTCCTGAATGTGTCATTATGTTCCTTACATTCGTTTTGTTAACATTAAATAACCTTTGAGTATCTCTGACTACCGCATGACTTTCTTTTGTTAATGATGTAAGAAGTAAATACTTAACAAAGAGATTTTAGGAATGGAGTAATCTTTGAGTATCTCTGGCTAGAGCATTACTTTCTTATGTCAATGATTTGAGGAGTAGCCACTTAGCAAATAGCAAATAGGTTTTAGCAAACCGTGTCCTTCCTATATTCCAATAAGCAGCTAAAATAATTAGTAAACGACCTGTAGGTAATTCAACTTTCATAATTGGAATTTTAATAATTTTATTACTGGTAAGAAAACGACATCGTTATTAACAACTATAACCATTAAAAACAATTTGGTAAGCCACTTAAGTTATCAGCGCAGCAGTTTCTGGCGTATGCTGTGTAGTAAGTAAGCTGCGCTCAGTCACAATAAACGCAACTGCTGGCAATACAGAGCAACCTTCGGAAGGAACCGCACGTACACTGGAATTTTAATATTTTTGTTATATAAACAGTATTTAACACAGCTGTTCAAAATGAGGAGTTTACTCTTTGTTGTGGGGATATCTGTTTGCGGATTAGGTGAGTTACTTTCAAAGAATCTTTAAAATAGTTTACGAGAAATGTGATAAAATCTTGTTGTAACTAATTTATTGTGTGTCATAATGGAATATTTCTTTTTCAAATAATGAAATTCTAACAATAAAAATAAATTTCAAGCTTTCTAAAATTCCAGCTGAAAATCGCTTCCTATGTATTTCCCACGTGCATATTCCTGTAAGTAGCCACTTGCTGCGTTATGCCCTGATGAATCTACAGTGTCCATAGAATCACGCACTGCACAAATACACGAGATAGATAGAAGGAACATAAGATTAACGTACTCCTAAAGCGAATATATTAACTGACACAAAAGTCATATAAATTAGTTAATGTACCTATTGTACAATGAATCATGTTCTTATGTACTGAAAAATAGATCCTTAACTAGATACTGATTTGAACAATGGCTTTATCCAAAACGGATTATTGAAAGTGACAGCGGTTTTCTCAAGGGCAGTTTACGAATTCCGCCGAATCGTTATTAAATGTCGCTTTCCAAGATATTAACCTGTTTCGTGCGATTCTTATGGTGGCAGTATTTATTTTAACAATTATAGCTGTACAATTTTATATATGACTAGTAATTACTATTACTTTTTATCTCAAATTTAAAATACAAATGTAACGTTATCTGAGCAAAAGGACCTCATTGTAGTTAATATTATAGTTAACACTTTCTAAATAAAACATGCTAAATAAAAACATGCTCTAACATTTGATTTTTAAAAGCAATAAAATTATTACTATTAAAGATTGCACTAAAGTGTAAATGTTATGCAAAATAGAATTGACAATAAAATTTAGTTTTTCAGATAATGTCTCGTATTATTGTATAAAATAATTTCTTTCAGTGGACCCCGTGTATGTAGACAGGTTTTTGTAAGTAGTTATTTCAGTGATTATATTATTATTAGAGTTAAAGATCACTATGTTAAAAAAAATGAAATGAAAATGTGGATTTTAAAACAATAATTTCGTTCGATTTTAAATTAGCTTTCTCATACTTAAGGAATAGTAATAAACAAAAAAACAGTATCTAAAAAGAAATAACATGAACTTAACTTTAACCTTAGCAAAGAAATTGCCTCTAATGAGAGGTTATGTGTAAATATTTACATAGATATATCTACATTCTAACTCTATGTTGCAGTACATGCATAGATAGATACATTTAATAAATTCTAAAGCTTTTTAGGCTATTGTAATTTTAGATTATAAAATTTTAAAATTATCTCCACATAATCTTATGTGTCCACATTCTCGTTCAATTCAGTTCACAATTGAAATTGAAATATACAATGAAAGCAGACGCCTATTTATGTCGTACATATTTTTTTATTTGAATTTGGCTTACCAACTAAAGTACATACCGGAACAATATAATGCAACATTAATTTTATTTTCTTCTTTTTTATTCATTTGTATGCACCTAAATTATAGAAATACACAATAATAATCAGGGCTAGAGAAATTCGATGTATCCAATTTGGCTCAGAATTATTAGGAGTCGTATATCTCTCAGCCACGTACTCCGCAAAATTTTATGTGGTATTACAAGTTACATGAACGTCGTATTACATCGGCATTAACTGCACAATGCACATCAAGTACCTAGTACTACAAGTACCACAACAGGATTCAAGTACTACATCAGGATTCCTGTGAGTTACCATGGCAGACAAGGTAATATCCAATCAGCCTAAGTCAGTAAACGACTCGTCCTCCTTTCACTCACGCGTCCAACTCCGAACAAATGTTCAATACCCGCTGCTCTAGTAAATTTCTTAATGTGTGTATGTTGTAAGGCCAATTGGACTATTGAATGTTGTCACGAAAACCTATCGACTTTTCGAAACAGAATCTCCGTTCTGCAATTGTTAAGTGGACTGCATGTGCAATATAGAGCAAATTCGAATGTATTGATAAGAAATTGATAGCAATAAAATAATGTTGCAAACTTTAAATCGAAGGTTAGAAAATGTTAAGTTTAATATAAAATAAGTGGAGATAAATGGCTCGATAGCGTGATATCTTATGCTTCTTATGACTAACGATGTAATGACAGTTATACTATCCGTAAATCGAAAATAATTGGGATCTAGATCTTAATACTAGGTGTGTAAATATTTTTTTTTTATATTATCTTATATTATTATTCCAACACTGAAATTTTAACAGAAATATAGAAGACATTAGCGAAACATCCAAAAAACCTTTTCCGAAATTATTTTCCTATTATTTGGAATTTTTATTTATATCACACGATTTCTAAAATATTGGAAGTAGTATACTACATTTTGAATATATTTTAACAATGCCTTTACAAATTACAGAAACGTTACAGGAAGTATTTATCTGCTATCGATTAATATCTTATTAACGATTATATGGAACGATTAACCTTGATTAGTGTTCACTTTTAACATGATCACTGTTACATTAGTGATTATGTTATTCAATTTGGTAATACGTGTTATTATCACTGAGCCACTTAGGAGATCACTTTACGTTTAGTTAAACCTTCGTTTACCGAATTACAAACATAGGTAGATAAAACACTTTATTGCACATCAAAACAAAATAAGACAGTAAGAGACATTGTAACACATGAAATGCACAAAAGGCGGTCTTATCGCTAATAGCGATCTCAGTCATACAACCATACATAAACATTGCAGAGTAGTTCGGTACATAATTACTTACATGCTCCTGAAACTTGCTAATGACATAGATTAAACATAGTTTGTCGGGGCAAGATTTCGTATTACCAAAAGTTACATTTATGAAGTATGATGCACTATGTTAGTTCGTTGCAGAAATTATAAAAAATAAGTAGGTTGTCAAATCAGTTGATTGTCATCTGAGTCATCGTGAAAAATATTTACGAATCTATACCTGCAATGTGCAGCCTGAACTTAACTCCACACATATATGGTTTTCGTATCGAGTAGTCTACATAGCAAAATGTCCAAGTAGACACAATATCAAACCTCTAAATAGCAAACAGTCTGAGTAGCAGAGTGTCCAAAATGTTTTAAAAGCTGTTTTAAAACCAGTTATTTTATGGATTATAGGCGCCAAACGAGCATACAGTCAGCCTATGGACATCCGCGATACATGCCAACATAAGTCCAGAATGACATACGTTGGCACGTCCCCAGATGCGCTTTGAAGATATAGAAGTGGATTTGGAGAAAGGGTTAAGTGAATGGGGAGGGATAGGACAGGATGTCAATAAAGCGAGTTGTCTATTTTTAGTGAGCCGTAGTGAGCCAGAATTTTGAAACTCTTTGGCATTGCTTTACTTAACATTTAGTGTGGCTTACCTACTTCAGTTTCAAGTGGTCAGATAGAATTTTTTATCGCAATACGCTTTTTATCTCGGGGAGGTTTTATAATTGTTATTTTACAATTTGGACATTTTAGTAATTGGATGTTTAACTTATCGAACTATTTGGGTATTTCGCTATTTTGGTCAATTGCGATATGAACTGTTTGCGTTTTAGACATTTGGATTTATTGGATATTTAGCCATCATAGATCACCCGATACGGAAGTCCTTTAATATTAAGAGCTAGAATATAATGGTATTGAGTACAGTAGCTTGTTGCCAACTATAGGTAAATCTTAACAAAGTTTGTATTCTAACAAACTTTTATTTAGTTTCAGGCCAAGAATTCAACTGTCCCGATAAGACCGGATACTTCCCCGACCAGGACCAATGCGACCTTTATTACAAATGCAGCAAAGGTCAGTGCAGGCTTTAAAGGTCAACAACATGTATTGAGTGTTGAGTGTGCGAGAAAGTTCTTTTATAACATGTATAGTTACGTAATGAAATAAGTGAGATTGATTACATTGATGTTATAAAACTATAAAGTCGGATTTTTTATTCGACTCGGGAATATGACATGTAGAACTGTCAATAAAGTGACATCTCGGTACAAATTTCACTCTGTTTGACAGTTCTACGTGTCATATCCGCGACTCTAATAAAAAACCCGACTATAAAATAAATGAATTGTGCCTTAGTTATACTTCACAACCGTCTTTATTTAGTTACATATTATAGATACTTCATCTTCTCAGCCCTTGGACGTCCACTGCTGGACATAGGCCTCCCCCATTGTCCGCCATTTAGACCTATCGGCAGCGACCTGCATCCAGCGGGTGCCCGCAACCTTTATGAGGTCGTCTGTCCATCTAGCAGATGGACGTCCTCGGCTTCGTCCGCCGGTACGTGGTCTCCATTCGAGAACCCGTCTGCCCCATCGGCCATCGGTTCTTCGAGCTATGTGCCCTGCCCACTGCCACTTCAGCTTGCTAACCCGAGAGGCTATGTCGGTGACTTTAGTTCGTCTACGGATCTCCTCATTCCTGATACTTATAGTCATATAATTATGCAGGCTTGTTCAATGTCTTTACACGGGCTTCAATAATCGAAGAAATTTATCTATGACATATAATGGAATTTGTGGCCTAACTGCAGCAAGCATTTCTCAACGGATTGAAATAGAATCTGGCATGAAAGTTGGTTAAGTTCGTAGACTAGTCAAAGCAGTTTGGTGGTTGCAAACCTATTAAAAAACCCCAGAAAATATGTCGACGTCCGTCGTACAAACATATGTCGTTGATTTGTCGAAACATATAAATATAAGGCTTACGGAAGATAGCGAAATTTCTCTACCAATCGGCGCCAATCATTATTTTTTTAATGATATATCCAATCGCCCAGGATTCCTAGTGTCATCATAGGTCCAGAACACGTGTGTTCTGGAGACATGTTCTGGACAAAAGGCGAACACAATTCAATCTAATCCAAACAAACATTTATCTTTTAATCAAATGTATATCAGAATGGCAATTGAATGTAGGATAGCAACTGAAATAATCAACCGTCATAGGAAATACTTGGAACGTAACTATATTGATTGTCGTCAAAACAATAACCATTTTCTTCCAAGACTTTTTTAAACCCCTACTGAACTTGCGCCCAAATAATTATATTGTTACTATTGAAGTCTAATAAATTGATTACTCTGTACATCATAATCTCTATTATATACAAGCTATTTGTTAGCGGTAATCTTATGGGCAAATTTTGTTACGGTATTCACAATTACGTAGTGTTTATGTAAGAAGTTATAGAGTACTTTTTATCAATGTTGACATATTTACATTGTCAGAGTTTGGATATAAGAAGTAAATTATTATAAGTCAGTGGTAAAGACCATGTGCCGTGTTTTGTTGGCCGATTATAGAATTGCACCACCTCATATTTTCACGTAGGTGTCGCGATTAAGGGACACCTCCTAAAGGAAGTACACCTCCTCTAAAAGAGTGGACTCGCCAACCCGCTTGGCCAGCGCAGCGTATTTAAGTCCATACATCTGTCATGCATGAGATAATGTGCTTGAGGAGGCCCAAGTCCAGCAGTGGATACTGAAAGGGCTGGTTGCGTTGCAAAAGCCATCTTTGCATTGCAAAGAGAATGACCTATGAACTAACGGTAAAAAGAACTTTGGTTTGACTATATTGTATTTGATTCTTTTTTTTTTAATTATTTATATTTTCGACATTTCATATACCTGTCAATAGTATATTGTGGATAACGTAGTTAGTTTTAAATTTAGTAGAATAATTGAAATCTACCTATGTTATAAAAAAAAATTATTGTTGTTTTCCCAAATAAAATTTAACAAATGTTTGTCTGGTTTAACCCAACTGTTTGCCCAGAAGGTTATAGGATACTTTTTATCAATATGTATCAGATTTATTTCAACTGTTCACCCCAAAAGTTATAGAGTACTTTTTATCAATGTTTATCCGGTTTAATCCAACTGTTAATCCCGAAGGATATAGGAGACTGTTTATGAAAATCAGTTTAATAATATTGCAAGCAACGAGAAGGTGTCATCACGGTTATATATCTGGATGATCGTATTGTATCCTAAAAATACAACAAGTCATCTAGATACACATTTCTAAGGAGACTGAGAAATTAATTTGGAAATCACGCTTCAAACCTCAACTAAAACAACTGGTGGCAAACAACTATAGATACTGAGTAAGGTATTGAAATAGATTATTATAACTATACAAGTTATTATCTATTTATAATAACAATGTATAACAATCACTTACCTTAGATTAATATATTATGCATGATTGGAACAGTAGTCAGGAATTTTGTTTATAAAAATGGTTAATAGTTTAATTATTTAAAAAACAATTATGTTAAGTCTTTTGTTAGATGAGGAAATGACTGACGTATGCCATTCAACAATGTTGAATTATTCATTTTTTATTTTTTTATACTTAATGACCTTTTTCTATAGCTATCTATACCAGAATTGTCACTTTAATATAATCATGTTTTATTTATAATGATCACATATGTACTTACCTTTATATTTGAGGAGAGAACTGAGAGATCCTGAAAAAGATCCTAATATGAATCCTTGTGTCTGGTACTAGAGTTTGGTTATATTAAGGACAATAAGATTTCTTATTGCGTTGTCTTGTACTTTCAAAACTGTATTTTTAATAATTGCATTAAGTGATTTATTTCAGCAAAATTGCATTTATTTGTCCATACAGAAAGCAATAATAATGATTAGGATTTAATTATTTAACGATTACGTAAAAACTTGTAAGAAAGATATTAGAAAGTTATCCAAAATTTTACAGTATTTTTTCTGTACTAAAAGTTATGGTCATGTATTTATTCCATTGAGGATATGATGTATATATAGTTGTATACTTTCAATTTAAACGGAAATCAAGAAGTCGAGCTTGTTACAAACGCGAATCAAATTTCTCTCAGCATACCGTTGAAGGTTTCGTGTACACCGTAATAGTTTCTGAGATTATTTCGAAGAACGAAAACAAATTGAAAACGTTCCTTTTCAGCCTCCGTTCATTGACCTCTTAGATTGATTACGCGCAGAAAATATCCATAAAAAATAATAATTTATTTAACACACCTCATTATATACAAATTGCTTCCTAAGGCTTACCGCTCGGAATTTGGCCACCGACGTTACAACGGCAAATAGAGTGTGAAAATGCACGTTTCCACATTATTACAACAATGAACAAGGAATTTTAATGTCAAACACGAGACCTTGTAATTTACGAAGCATGGGAGGTTAGAAAGTGATATTAAGCTACCATGAAAAAGGAAACCTTGATCTGGATTTTTGCCACCCTCTCACCTACCTACCAAAATGTGCTGCCATATAACTTTGCAATGTTCCGTTGTGAGGGTAAGGCCCTATTGTCCGGTTATATGAACCATATATGCAGATCAACTTCCTCGTTGCCGAATTATATGAACCTCATGTTTACAGTGGAACAATCACTATCCTGTGGAATGGCACCTTTTTTATGCACACGATGAGGTTCATTTTTAACAAATTTTATAATCACATATACGTAATATCAATATTAAATAAAATCTAATAATATATTCGATCACTGGGTTTTGATTTTGGTTTATGTATTACTTTCATTCTTCTTCTTTACATAAAATTTGAAGATCGATTAACTCAGTTGGTACCACTAAGGTTGGTAGCTTACTACCAACTAAAAACTATCGCGAACAAACTTTTCTCTTTAAAAACAAATTCTCGTTCCCATGTGAATGGTCTGTGTTCGTCTTTGTATGTCTCTGGACCCATGACACAAAGAATCCTAATATATGGAGGTATAGGTCATTGAGTGTAATGTTATATTTTTAGTTATCATTTTTTTATTTATTTATGATGAACAATGACGTCGACTTCAGTTTTAAAACCTGTATCTTCATTTTATTCGTATATATTGCAAATGAAAGGAAAATAAAAAAAACCTTTTAGGAACGATAATGAATCGTCAACATATTTTTCTGAAAGTACTTATTTAAAAAAAAATTATATCTACTTTTGCTAAAGAGAAAAGTAAAATATTTGTGTCATTGTAAATTCTTCAATTGTAATTCTTTATTCTTCAAGGTCAAACTAAAGCCAAGAGCTTTGAAATATTTTTTAAATTTAATTACCAATTAGTGCTAAACCACAATGCAGGTCACTTTAATTAGCAAAATATTTTTACTGTGGTTCTGGTTTCATTTCTTAATTAATGCACTTTCGTAACTGTATAGTTTAACACCGTATAAAGTCAACTAATTAATTTTAGTAAATGACAGAGAACATTACCATACTCTTTTTGAATTCTACCCCACTATTTTTAATTATCGCCAAAGAATGCAAATGCGTAAGCGAATCGAAATAAATATTATAGTCTTCGCAATGAGACATAAGCTTTACATCTGCGTGAGTGGATGCCGAAAGTAGAGACAATCAAAAAATATTGGTAGAAAAATTATTTGAATAAAATTATACTTGTACAATGTTAAAGTATTTCTTCGACCTCTGACATTGCGTCGTCATTTTCATTGTCACTATCATGTGATGCATCGCTACATTAATAATGAATCGCTTTGTTGTGGCATCAATAGCGGCATCTTGACCATCGAATGACTTTTCTTCCTTTACTACATGCTCACGTACATTTTTCCAGTCGTCTACAGTGATCGCATCAATTTATATTAACAATGAAAATATTAACAAAACAAGACAATTCAAATTAAGAAAATACATACCTGACTGCTATCAGTACCGAAGGTGAAATACGGCGAGTGCGGCCAAGACGGGGATGCGCCGCGCTTCAATCCGATTGTCGAAATCCTGTACAAACCAGTTTAAAAAGCACATGCGGACGCGCCGCGCCACGGGCCGGTTCGCACTGTACACCGTCGGTGTCCACTCACACAAACGCAAAGCTCATATCTCGTTGAGTGAGCTGTTACTACAGCTCAATCAAGAGCTCAATCTGTTATTGAGCAATCAAGCGTTAGAACAAATACACACTACTTTGCAATTCTTTTTTATTAACTTACTCAATACGCGGACAGGTGGCGCCAGCCACAAATACAACTTTGTAGAACAAACTTGTTTATTCAATTACAACCAATATAAACATTAAAGTAACTCGTGTACGAAAGCAAAAAGTTTGTAATTGTGCGAATGCTTGGTTGGCGAATGCTTTTTTACAAAGCAATTAACTCTGAAAATGTGTTTGGATGTTCATTTCTCATTTTACTTCGTGTTTGTTTAGTACACAAAGATGGCCGACCGGCATTATTTAATTAATAGTACTGTAATAATGTATCTGTAGGCAGAAACTTAATACCTGTATCTCTTTACAATTTTATTAAAGTAATTACAAGCTGTCCACGGCGACTTCACCCGTGTTGTTGATTGATTGTTAACTTATTAGAACCTGAGTTGTTATATTTATTAGTGATAGTTAATTTAATACGAAATTTCTTAAATACTATTTGTGTATTTTATGTTTTTAAGGAATTCCGGAGACAAAATTATGTCCGGACGGTTTGGTGTTCTCCGATGAGAACCCAAACAAAGAGCGATGCGACATACCCTCCAATGTAGACTGTGGTGATAGAAAAGATCTACGTAAGTACATTGTAACCCTTCCTTGAGTCTTTAGTCTTAAGTCTTTCTTAATTCTTAAGTCTTTGGTGTCTTAAGGCTTTTAAGCTTTTACTCTTTAGCCCCACAAACTTTAATCGGCTTATGTGTTTCAAAATAGTTCACCTGCAACATTGGCTTGTCTATTGGCGGGGATGGCTACAACAATGCATATGACAACTACTTTGACAACTTTTTGAATCTCAAGATGAGTTTTGTTACCATTTGTACAGTAAAGTTGTGATTAAATAAATGAAAAACTGTAATTAAACAGATTTGTAAAGATTGTGAAATTACTAAATAAATAAACTACAGCTTTTGTAATGTAAAGCTTTAGTTTTAGTAAATTTAGTAACTTTATCAGTGCTGCATCTGAGAGAGTAGAAGCGACAAAAGAATTAAAGAAAACTTTTATAAGCTTATAATAATCCCTTCCCATTCTATCCTCTCCTATCCTATCAAATGAAGAGTATCCTATAATTTAACAAAAGAAACTCCTTATTCTATGCCAACCCTTCCAATTTCCAATTGACTTCCAACGTCACTCTATCCCCCCCAGGAGGATGGGAAAGTGTAATGGGATGGGATGAGCAAAACTTGTCCCCTTATACTTCGCCTGCCACCAAATAAAATAAAAATCTATGGCCCCGATAAATGTATCAGTTTTAGAGTAAGTTTTATAGGCACTTTATGCAGCCTATAAAAAGACTAAATCTAAGCAAAAAATTATCTTAGTCTATTTATCTGACCCTAAGAACAATGAGGTCTTTTAGGAATATGATAAAACATTTGCGACCACACATCTAATCATGTATTCACAGTAAGACTATTTTTCCTTACCTATTCAGCGTAACCAACAGCAGTGTAATCAACGGCAGTGAAATCACTTAATTGTAACCCTTATAATACTTTAATCATAACATTATACAGTCCACGCCAAATCAACCTGCACCCGTGAACACCTTAATAAAAGTTACATAAATAAAAGTTACAATTGAATAACTATGGGTACATTAGCGTATCGCCGACTGTACAATTAGCGTGCAAAAATTAACCGACTTTCAATTTTGGTCGCTTGCATTTCAAATTGTAATTTATATTGTTTTATTACGTCCGATGACGCAAGCGTTTGTCGCCTTAGGTCATCGGCTATATCTAATGGCGAATATTTACATTTGAAATTAATTAGGCATAAAATAGGCCATATCTATATTACTTTGACCGACGAAACTTCCTACGATTTATAGTTGTACACATAATATGGATAGCTAAGTACTAAAGAAGAAAGTTTGAACTGAGTTTTTACAGCACATTTCTATTGTAATAAATTGTTCTTCGAAGGCGATTGGACTTTGCGATTTGTTACCTTTATAAATTATGCCTTGACTTAGTCCACCGACGAAACTTCCTACGATTTATAGTTGTACACATAATATGGATAGCTAAGTACTAAAGAAGAAAGTTTGAACTGAGTTTTTACAGCACATTTCTATTGTAATAAATTGTTCTTCGAAGGCGATTGGACTTTGCGATTTGTTACCTTTATAAATTATGCCTTGACTTAGTCCACACTTGAAATATTTAGATAAGGGCAGCAAATCGATGGTAACAAATTTAAAGGTGGGTTAGATTTAGGTTCTCTGAAAAAAAAAAAGAAATAGAAATCCCTTGAAGCAACACTCAGTCGACTGGACGGTGACATACTTAGTAATTTAAAATTATTTATTTCAGTGAAAAGTCAAAATACGTTGTTTTGTTGGGCGTGATTGTTTTATTGGCAAGAATGCACATTTAGTATTTTTTCCTGCTTGTTTAAATACAAGCCATTTCATTTATCGTACAGCATGGAATAATACGCTAAAGAACAAAAACTCACTAAAGTATTTTTGACACTAATAATTATCTTAATTTATTTACAGAGGAGCCGAAACCGACGAAAGACTGCCAGCGCCAAAACGGATATTTCAAGCACCCTGACCCGCAGGTACGAATATGTTGAAACCTGTTCCACTTCAGATATAATCGAATTCCAATGGCGAATTTATTGTCGCGATTTAAGGAAATAAAGGTAGTACGGAAAAGTTTGACGACCTTTAAATTGAAAAACAGTTTTTAGAACCTAAAAGCTTAAAGATTTTTGGTTAGCTTTTAAAATAAAATAATCTAGAGAAGGTACAGCAATTGTATATAGTGCTAGTCAAAACTTGATTGATAGATTTTGTTTTAGAGGATTAGGGTTAAAACTTTTATTTTTTCAGAAACACTTTTGAGAGAAATTTGATATAATGGCTTTTAAATAATTGCTATTACAATGTAAATGATTATCTAAATTGAAAAGACTGATATAGAAACTAAATTAGCTACCTAATATTAAAAAATATATTCTATATATATATATATATATATATATATATTATAGAAGTGGGCGGACGAGCCAGCGGTCTCACGTGATGATCTTGCACCTTGCATGCGCCGCCGACCTTGCAAAATCCTATTCACAGCCCTCTTGAAGAACCCCATATCGTAGCTTAATATTGAAATAACCTATACAATATTGAAAACTGTGGCAAAATCTGTCCACTTACAAGCGAACCCAAGTTAAAAGCGAACAGATAAAAATCAATGATGTAACTTCCTTTGAATTTACTTTACTTAATAGCTATTCAACCTTTTGCCCCGTCTTGGAGACAATTTCAGTTTAATTTGTAATGAAAAATAAAAGAAAACTTCAATATTTATTGAAAAGAATCTATTTTGAAACATAATAATATGTATATGTGTACTAATACTACAAATAATATAAAGATACAAATAGACTAAATACAATAATGAATACATTCCAACTACATTAAAAAACAAACACAACTACATACTACTACATTAATATGAAAGGAATTGTATGGGCAAGTCACTTTAATGGTGTTTGTGTCCAATTATGAAAATTTTACAACTTTTAGATTTGACCAACTTCTATTGTAATTGATTGGACATCTGTTTCAAGTGACCTCATTGAGAATGTAATTGCGCTTGGTGTAATTACAAATTTTCCATTTCAGGCTTGCGACAAATTCTACTACTGCTCAGATGGTGTCCCCCACGAGTTGCCGTGCCCTCCCGGTCTGTTGTTTGATGAGGAAACCTCCAACTGCGACTGGAAGGAGTCCGTCAACCGACAGTGTGAACACGTCACTAAGGGTATGTATCAACTGACAACATAATGAGAACAGAATGTAAGGACCACAGTTTATATCTAACAGCTAATTCACCGCCACCACGGCGGCGATTCATGTTGGTGTCCTTGAGTAGGTGTAAGATATTTTTCTTTTTCGCCATATCAAGCTTGAAATAGTTTGGATTGACATATTTTAGATCGATGATTGATTAGCACAGTGCCTCCTGCCTGCTGTAAAAGGTCCCGGGTTCGATTCACGGTCAGTCATTAATTTGGTTAAAGACAAATGTTTGTTCGGACCCGGATTGTGTACGTTTTTGTATGTGTCTCTGGACCCACAATATATGGAATCCTAGTGTGGGCGAGTGTGACATTATTTATTTATTATAAAAAACAAACCCGCGTCGTCGGGAACCACAAACATCATCGCATGTTCAGCGTAGACTGTCGTTTACATCATTTAGTGTCTAATACTCAAGTTCGTATAATGTTTTCAAGGCATTGAGGCCGATCTTATTCAAATTCTTTGTTTGCACAATGTGAGTACAAGAGGTGTTATTAGTTCATGCGATCGTCACATTACCATTCTTGGCATGCAAGTATAAAAAAAAAATGATACAAAGCGCCTATATTGCAATGCTCTAGCAGTGTGTGTGTGTGTTTTTATAAAATTTAAATTAAATAGGAAAGCACAACATTGAATTAAAAAAAAGAGTTAAACATAATTACATTGATAGAATAAATATGAATGTTAATTATTAATTAATTATTACCAAGTGGCAATAATCTAGGGGTAACTATTCTAAAATAGTCTAGACTCATTCGACGAGTTCAAACCTTGGACAATATCACCAAGTTTCTACTGCCTTTCTTTGTACTCTTCTATTTACTACCTCTTTCTTCGATTTAGCTGCTTCTTCCTTCTTTTTTCCTTATGGAAAAAGGTGGCAGATGAGCATACAGTCCACCTGATGGTAAGTGGATACTGTCGTCCATGGACATCCGCCGAACATGCCAGCATCAGTCCCGAATGACAAATGTTTACATACCGCCAGATGTGCTGCCTACCTTTGGAGATATAGGAATAGATTTGGAAAATTAATTGGGAAAATCTTCTTCTTCTTCTTCTTCTTCTCAGCCCTTGGACGTCCACTGCTGGACATAGGCCTCCCCCATTGTCCGCCATTTAGACCTATCGGCAGCGACCTGCATCCAGCGGGTGCCCGCAACCTTTATGAGGTCGTCTGTCCATCTAGCAGATGGACGTCCTCGGCTTCGTCCGCCGGTACGTGGTCTCCATTCGAGAACCCGTCTGCCCCATCGGCCATCGGTTCTTCGAGCTATGTGCCCTGCCCACTGCCACTTCAGCTTGCTAACCCGAGAGGCTATGTCGGTGACTTTAGTTCGTCTACGGATCTCCTCATTCCTGATTCGATCACGTAGGGAAACCCCGAGCATAGCCCTCTCCAATTGGGAAAATATGGAGAGATAAAGGTAGTCTTCTGTGAGAGAGAGGTAACGTGGCCAGTCGAATGCGCCCAACGGCTGTTGGATTGCAGCGTGCACCCCCCCCCCCCTCCTATTTCAGCTAATAATGGTCTTAAACTCTTGTGGTTAAATGTTTGAGTTTAAAACAATAAAAGATAAGATCCTTTAGCCGTGATTTAGCGTTCGAGAACTGTAGCGCTCATTTTTAAAATCCCAATTTGGGACTTGCATATCAAATAATGGATTATGGCCCGAAAGCCCTTGTGAATATTAGGCTGCGCTCTACAGTGCCTACAGTTTTTTTAAATTACAGATGTCCTTGACGATGGTTTCTCGTGTCCCGACGGTGAAGTGATGGGCCCTAACGGGCGTTCTCTGCCTCACCCCACCTTCCCCCACCCTGAAGACTGCCAGAAGTTCTACATCTGCCGCAATGGCGTTCAGCCGCAGAAGGGCAGCTGCCCGTTAGGCAAGGTGTACAACGAGGACACGTTCATGTGTGACGCGCCTGAGAAAGTCCAAGGATGGTAACGATATATAAAACCTTTATATTAATTATTATTATTTTTTCTAATTTACTTACTACGTAAACTTACGTAAAGTTAGACCCAAAGAGGTATCTACTATAAAAGTGGCAGACGAGCAAACAGTCCATCTGGTAGTAAGTGGATACTATCGCCCGTGGTCATCCCCGTGGACAGAATGACAAATGTTGTCATATCCCTATATATATGTCCAGTGCATGCCTCTGAGCATGCAGATGCGCTGCATATATTTGGAGATTTATAAATGAATTTGGGAAAGTTGTTGGGAAAGTGGAGAGGGTTAGAACAGGGTAAGATGGGAATGGTCTCTGGCATCTTATGTAAGAGTCATTAAGACAGATGAGAGTAGGGATTTTTTCGATCTCTAATCAGCCGTATGGCCTACCATCCCTTTGAATTTTTGCCTATCTTAAATCCGTTCTTTAAAATAAATGTGTGTATTTGATGGGTTGAAACTAAAATTCCAATTTCTTCTTGTTTCAGTGAAAACTACTACGAAGGTGTACAATTAGACAACAAGAGCAAACTACCGAAGAAGGCGTAAAGTGTGTCATATTTATTAAGATTTAGTTTATTTAATAAATGTAAATTAAATTATCGATTGTTTTATTCAATACAAATAAATACATGCAATTCTATTGTGGTTGTTCGGAAAGTAATTTCGGTTTTTTCCAACCAGATTTCATTCTAAACCGCATTGTCATTATATATTTCGACAGCTGCCATTTCAATATTTATTTGTATTAAAAATTTGATTCTTAACTATATTTTGCGGCGTCCTTTTAAATATGGAAAATCAAATGCAACGGTTTTGGTATATTTTGCTTTTTTATTACCGAAGTAAGAATGCGGTTAAAGTAAAAAAAAGGTTATATGACGTGTATGGAGAAGATATGTTGACGCCAGTGCCAAAACTGAAAACTCGTTCCGACAATTACAATATTGAAGATGCACCCACCTTCTGCAATGCCAGACCTCAAGTAAGTTTGGTAACTCATCAAAAGCCGTTACAGATTGGATGGGATGTGTTACCACACGCACCTTTTTCGCCAGATCTGGCACCCTCGGATTATTTCTTGTACCGGTCTTTACAATTTTTTTAAATGCCTAAAATGCCTTTTTAAATGCCTAATACTTCAAATGAAGGTGTCAAAATTAGATCAGTTTTTTGTAAGCAAAGAACAGAAGTTTTATGAGCGTGGAATTATGCTACTACCAGAAAAATGGCTAAAACTATTGGACCAAAATGGATATAAAAATACCACCAAAATAAAATATTTGTTTATTGTAAGAAAACTGTCAAGAAAAAAAGTTTCAACTTCATTTTCAAGAAAAAAGAATCAAATTACTATTGTAGTTTTTTTATAGAAAAAAGGCGGCAGACGAGCATACATTCCAGCTGATGGTAACCGAATACCGTCCATAGACATCCGTCGTACATGCCAAATTCAGTTCTGAATGACAAACGTTAGCACGCCCCCGGATGCGCTGCCCACCTTTGCAGATTAAGGAATGGATTGGGGGAAAGGGGAGCGATAGGAGGTGATGGAAATCGGCTCTCGCATATCTCACTCACTACCGAAACACGTACGTACATTAGGAAAATACGTAAGGAAATACAGTAAGTACATTTCAAAGTAATCTTCTGTGAGAAAGGGAGGGATAACGTGGCCAGTCGAGTACGTCAGCTGCTGTGGGAATGCAGCGTGCACTCTCCCCTGGGAAGTGTACCATATCCAGGCGCTCGAGCGCTCAGCGCCCCTTTTTTACTACACTAATCAAGACAGAAAATATCCGCCAAAGAATTATCGGCTACTGGAACACACTTACAACTACTGGTTACACACACCAACATTTTTACCAGATATACATGTCTGGGCGCGTCTCACCGACTCGTGATCCCGCGATAGGTACTTTCCCAAAGCAACGTCCTAAGCCGAGGTCCGTTCCTTCCGCCGGTATACCGGCGAGACGGTCCTTAGGCGGGTTGCTGGAAACCATTTTTCCTCCTGGCTGAGTGCCTTCTGCGCTCACCCGAAGCCATACATACATGCCCAGTGACTCTTGAAAGGCCATTAGAGAAACAAGAATTTAGCCATTCTGAAAAAAAAACTAAAACAAAAACTAAAAAGAGAAACCAATGTAATTATATACAAAAACATGAAGTGTACAAAATATATTGGAAGGGAGGTGTACGAAACAACCTCTGTAATAAGAGCTACCTATAATTATGCTATATGCATAATTATTAGCAAGTCTTGCCGTCTTGGAAATCCATCTTGGAGAGATAGATACAGGTTGATGATTTAGGTTCAACATTGAAAGTCAATTTTCTGTCCACAAGCATGACCAACTGACTCATCTTGAAGAGACTAATCCCATTTCATTTGTCACAAATTGTATTATGAATTAAGAGGCTGTTTCTTGAGCAAATAGTCACATAAGTAAATACTATACAAGTCGGCACAGACCTCAACCGATTGCAGACCAATTACGGACAATAATTGTAGCGGTTGTGCAAGCGCACTGATGTAAGAAAGCGGTCCGACAAGTATACGTGAACATTATAATGAATAAATCACATACATATAAAAACAATTTCTATATATAATTAAAGTGCCAATATAATTATGTCCAGTGGATAAATAATGTGTATAATATAACCGTATATATGTTATAATAAATAACTGAATATATATGTGAGAAAATCAAAATTACCAAACTATCTTACAACTATACTTTACGAATTACCGACAACATGCATAACATTCAAAATATCATTTGTTTTGTTCACAGTTATTTTTATTGGTTGTTATCAGTTCAAAATTGAATGTAATATTTTAAAGGGCGATTATTAATTTTGCTAAAATGTGTTTTTAAAAGACGAAGGCGGCAAACGAGCATACAGTCCACTTGATGATAAGTGGATACTGTCGCCGATAGACATCCGCCATACATGCCAACATTAGTCCAAAATGATAAACGATGTCACGCTCCAGTAAAGACCACAGATTAAAGAAACAATCAATCAATCTTAGATTAGGATAGTAGCTCAACAATTATTTCTTGCGACTGTCGATAAAACTGAGCTAATCGATCGTTATAAACGCCTTCTCCACGTTTTGTACCTCCTCGTACCAGACGGTGCTGTTTTACAACCGTACAAAGTAAATGCATTGTGATAACTGATAACGTCAACTTTTTGTCTCCTATCGTGACCGATCGATGGCGTGCACAATCGAGTAACTGCCGCATTGTTTCTGATCTGTCAACCGTGATTTTTGATATAATTGACCTAGTTTTTTTTTAAAAGGAAATGCAAAGGAACGCGTCGTGTTCATAAATGTTAACCTGAACAGCGAACCTTCATACGAGTAGATCAGCAGCGTGCCGATATTTTCAAAAAATATTTAACATGACGGTGACAACAATAAAAAAATAGCGAATAATACAATCAAAACCAAATTTACAAATTCTTTAAATAAACAACGTTTTATTATTGCACAGTATTAATTAATTATCATAAAAAATAAGTTTAATAATATACAAAAATCAATGCGACTTCAGCTGTTGCATCTTATGCATGCTGTATGCAAAATTATATTAGGTAGTAGGATAAGTTTATAGTGAAAATAGTAAACACATTTCTTGTATTACATAAATATTTATTGAACGGAATTCTCTATTTAATTCGACTATCTTTCGCCATTTTTCTGGCAGAGCAATCCCATCGCTATAAAACTTTTGGCGTTTCTAAGCGAAAAACCATTTTAAATGGTTTATACAGGCTTCTCTTGAATGTGATTTTACTCCATTTAAAGAATTTTGTAAAAAGCGGAATCAATGATAATCCGAAGTTGCTAAGTCTGGACTGTATGGAGAATGCATAAAAACTTCCCAGCTAAGGTCCATCAATTTTTGTTCAGTCGTCAAACATGTATGCAGTCGAGCATTGTCGTGATAAAAAACTACACCGTTTCTATTAATTAATTGTGGGCGTTTTTCTTTAAGTGTTTGTTTAAATTTTACTTATTTTGCTGGCAGTAGACATCAGAATGAATCGTTTGGCCGTGTTGAAAAAGCTCGTAATACACAATGCCTTTCCAGTCCCACCATACACATAAAATGACTTTGTTTGGAGTGAGGCCAGGCTTGGGACTATTTGTGATGGCTCACCTCGCTTAGATCAATATCGTTTTCAAACATTGTTATCGTAGCTGATCCACTTCTCATCACCTGTTACCAATCTCTTCAGAAATGGATAGATTTCATTTCATCTTATCAACATCTCGCATATAGAAATTCTATTCAGGAAGTTTCTGTCATTTAAATCAGGCGGCACCTAAACATCTTTTTTACAAAATTCAGTTCATGCAGGTGATACAAAACTGTTAAGTGGTGAATGCTAAGCTCTTCCGCAAGTTGATGACTGCATATGTGTCGATCTGCTTATTTTTTTTCAATGATACCATCAACATTTACCTTAATAAGACGACCACAGCGAGGAACATCATTCACATCAAAATTACCAGACGTGAATCGAATGAAAAATTTTTTTGCAGTAATTTTAATTAAAGCATCTTCTCCGCAAACACCACAAATGTCTTTTCGAGCACTAGAAGCATTCATATTCTTATCGAAAAAAGTTGTAGAACATATGTAATTTCCTCCTTATTAACTACCATTTTAAAATTGTTGAAAAATATTAAAAGATAAAACTTTCAACTTGTAATTTCAATTACAAAAAGTCAGTTGTGAAACACTATACCACTTTTCCGCCAGTAATCAGTGTTGCCAGAAATATAGCACGCTTAAGTCATACGTTCAAAAACGCCGCCAAATTTTCCGACTAGTTATTATATTAGGATTATATTAAGTTACTTTTTACAGTCATTAGACCAACTATTTTTACCCGAAAATGCACTTATCTATTTATTTAATTATATTTATTTATAACACATCATTTTTTCCTGCTAAACTACACAGTGGTTTGTTGTTTAAACAGCTATGTGTCTAGAATAAAATTCCAAGTTGCCACGATTGCCGACAATATTTTTTCCCGTGAGACCTATGGCACGCGTATTATAGATTCTCAATCGCTAGCCTATAACGACCCGCTACTGGGCACAAGCCTCCTCCTATTGCAATCGCTAGGAGTTTCTGGTTATAACATACCCCAGTTATTTCTTCACACATCTTTGATATCCGTATCAAAGACCAACGGTGCACGGATATTTGAAACATTCGTACTTAGGTGAAGACTCAGTGATGAACAGAATGCGAAAACACGATTTACATGTATCACACTGAAAAGGATTTGAGTATGGCTAAATACTGCCCAAGTTACGCGTTAGTTAAGCGTTAAGTAACGTTTATATCCATATGGAACGTACTGCATGTATACTACAAATGATATAACCTTATGATATTTACACAACTGCATTAACTACCTTATTACGACACATAACTCCTTCACCCTTCACCCTTCACCCTCCACCCTTCACCTTGCACGTACATATTCTATTTAACTCAAAGTTTTGAGTGTCATAATAAGCTTTTAGTGGGGTTTTTAACTTATTTCTTAAATTCTTCTTTCAACTTTAAACAATATTTTTAGAAATAATTTCACGTCAACTAAATTCTTACCCGTATATTGCTGTTACAAGCGTAGCTGACTTTATATAACTATTTATAAAAAAACACAAAAACAAATGACTCTAATTTCAAAGATAATAAGCGCTCACAAAAGGGCATTATTAAATTATTTAATTAAGTATAGTTAGTAAAAACCACATTTCACCTTCATCAAAACTGCTGTCACGGACATTGTCCACTGAATCTAATATTTGTCATAAATGTTACTCTTATTATTATCAAATATAAGATCTCACTAGAAAGAGCCACAGATTATTGCGACAGAGCTTTTGAATACAATGACGGTTCGTCATTTATGAATGAAAGGATAATTGATAGAGATAACATATCTAGCCATGTAATAATCCGTGTAAGAAATTGTCACACAAAGCGAACCGCGCGCACGACCGTTTTCGTAATAGGTGAGTCGAATTCGATAGCGAATCGACGTTCATCTATAGTAGTGACTTGAAAATAGTTTTCTGTCTCTTCTCCTACTACTAATTCTACTAATGACTCCTTTAAAAAAAATAGTGCGAAGGCGGGAAACAAGCATACAGTCCACCTGGTGGTTAATTGATACCTTTGCCCATGGACATCAGCATAACATGCCAACGTTAGTCCAGAATGACAAATGTCAGCACGTCCCTGGTAACGCCTTATACTTTTGGAGATATAGGAATAGATTTGGTGAAAGGGTTGGAAAATTGGCGAGTGATAGTATAGGATATGGTGGGCATGGGTTCTGACATATCCACTTCCATCTCATCTTGCATACGTATATTGGGGGAATAGGATAAAGTGGGAAATACGACTACTGTAAGTGCATTTTACGGTAGTCTTCTGTGAGTGACAAGTAACGTGGCCAGTCGATTGCGCCCATCGGCTATAGGATCCCCCTCAACATTGGCTCTCTAAAACAAATACACCTTTGAAAGAGTGTTCAACGTTGGTCTAACAGGTTCTCAACAAATCAGATTCGTTAGACACTTCATAAATCATTGTTTGAATGCGTATCTAATAGAATAGGTGGTAATAGAATAGCTATTTAAACTTAAGATTATCTTAAGACAATTGCGTTTATAACAATTTTTGATGCAACAAACAATAAGTAACAATAATGCATCCAATACCATTTGGCATTCCTACCTAGCCCTTGTTATGGTGCCCAAGTATATATATGAGTACAATTATACAGAGTATAACTAAAACATTTCCGAACCAAAGGATAAAACCATGGAGTCACTTATGGTTGAGTTAATTCACATTTTACAAAAAAAATGTCAAGCATTTTTTTGTAAAAATAAATTTTTTTGGGGCTTTTTTTTCATATATCCTATTCACATTTCTAAAACGTATCCTGTCAATGTCCAGTCCCGTCGAAGTAAGTCAGGAGTCACTCGGTAAAGTAATAGTAGATTTACTGAGGACAAAAGAGGACTCCTTGGAAGCACAAGAAAAACGCAGTCTCACGCTTTTATTTGATTAATTATCACATACATTACGAACGAAAACATTTTGAAGCCTATCACTATTTAATCATAAAACGCATAATACACAATTTTTACAATGAACAAACAAAACTCAACTTCAGTTTTCGAGTTACTGTCGAAGTCTTTTTTTTGGGCTTTGTATTTAACTCAAGAAAATGAATTATTTTATCAACATTAACATGAAAAATTCGTTTTCATCCGTATAGATTGACTATATATGTATAAGGCCAACAAAGCGAGCATAAAATAAATTTCAATGCAGCGATAACCAGTTAATGTGGTCAATTCGTATACTATAAAAATATATAGTAAACTTAATTAAAGTGTCATTACTGAATGATAAGTGCTCCTGACCTAACGTCATAATACATTTTCTATGTGGACACTTCTAAACAAGGCACTGTATATTTCATGTCCTTTTATCAATGACCAACACAGAATGCCGTTAAATGCGCTTCTTGGTTCAGTCTGAAAATCAGCGCTATATGCCGTTTTTACGGTATACAGCTTGTGCTGAGACGGGTGTGGCCTTTCGACACACACGAGACCCCGCACAGGTTTATAGCAATGTTTAGATTTTACTTTTGTTGGCTTATCTATGTTTAATGACATTTTAGAATAGGAAATCGTCATGTAATGGATTCACTTGGTGTATGAAAAAAAAAATCTCTCTATCTATCTAAATGTATACCATGTTTCGGCAGTGACTCTGAGTTATCAGATATCAGCCTATAACGTCCCCCTGCAGGGCACAGATCTCTAATAAATCACGACCGAGTTTCGGGCCATAATCCACCACGCGGGCTTTGATGTGGTTTGGTTGATACACGTGCTCCAGATTCCATTTTAGATATCCTTAAATATAATCGCACACTAATCTTTAAGCTGAACTTTTTAACATCTATGTTACTAATGTCCATTGGCGTTGAAAATGTAGTAACTCATCGGTCACCTTATTGGTAATAGGAGTCACCTTTTTTGACCAATAGTGTTTCCTAGAAGGTTTGTTTCTCAGTAATATACCCATCTCGGTCTCACTCAATACTTCGTATGACGCGGACGTGTCTATTGTTTCGTAATGTACTGCATTTCCCATTTGATCTTATTTCCCCCGTATTCTCGTATAAAAAAGCTCCGTATTTCCTTATAATCTCTAACCTACATTTTAACATGCTCGCTTTTCGAAAAACGAAGAGAAGTGAAATAGGATGAGCTCCTTCCATTATACTCCGTAATTATCACTGTTTAAAGTGTAAAATGTTATACTGCATTTCACAATTTATCCTATCCCCCAATGTACATGTTTCCGTAGTGAACGAATTCATTGCCATTCCATCCTATCTTATCCATTCTTATTTTCCCAACCGTTTCTCAAAATCCATTAATAAATTTCCAAACCTAGACAGCGTGCCAACGTTCGTCATTCTTGACTGATTACGGCATGTATCCACTTACCATATTACCTTCTTTCCATAAAGAAGAAAATAATACTATTACAACTATCAGTTTGTCTCTCCAGTACTGGATATAGCCTCTCCCAAGACACGCCAAAATACTCCGTCTTCCGATCTTCTCATCCAGCCATTATCGGACACTTTCTTCAAGTCATCGATCCACCTGGCCAAAGCATGTCACACGCTACGCTTCTACAGTATAAAGAAAGAAAGAATCGTTTTAATTTGTTTACTGTATACAGTAACTATATGCTGGTAACTATATACCTACAGTAGTGAACATTAATATTCCTTTCAATGAAACATGTCGCTTTATAGTCATGACTACAGATTCGGTGGTACGTCGACGCAGCGGCTGGTTTGTCTGCGCGCGCGTCAGTGTTGCCGGGCAGAGTTACACGCGCGGACGTCGCGACAGACAAACATATAGACATGGCGACCAGTGCACGATTCGCGGTCATACTCGCTTGCCTTGCTTATGGTGAGATGCTAATATTTTTTTAGTGATTAGCTATAAACGTCTTGTTACCTTAAACCATAGTTAAGTTTATGACTGTGTGTCAACTACATACGATATTTGCATCCTTTTACCAAATTTCTCTCTTTACCTGTATGACTTGTAATTCCTTATACTATTGTTTCTGTAGTATAATAAAAAATGTAAGATACATATGTAGATGTAGGTACATTATTTTTATGCGTGAAAATGTTCTGCACAATAAGGATACTAATGTACTAACTTAGCAATGTACTAATGTCGTACTTCCTATCATTGAATATTATTATGCAAATATAGTTTGACCGCAACTACGCACGAAATAATAAGTTGCAGTGAAGTAAAATTGCTTCGAAAATTATTTGGCACTTTCCTAAAATTGTCTGTAATATGCAAGGTCATTTTTAATATCAAAAAACTGTGCAGTTCAGGCTAATAGATTAATTAAAATTGGGCAGTTGAGCATCCCCAAGTTAGACCATATTGCTTAAATTGAAATGATTTAACCAAACAAATATTATTATCTTCTGGGTAGGCTCACTAGCCCAAGACTCAACGAGCAAAAATTTAAACGGTTGAAGCTTAAATCGAGCAGTTCGCAAAAGGCTTCTAAATGGTGCTCTAAAAACAAAACTTTGTCAATTAACATTGTGTTCAACGATTGTCACACTTGACATATTTGTTTATGTCATGACCCCTTTACAACTTGTTTTAATAGCATTTAATATTATAGTACATCTATTTAATATTTAATCTTAATTGCCTTATTTAAGACACAACCGAGAACAAGTTTTCGACTTAATTACATTACTAGTTATTTCTTTCGACTTCTCTTTGTGTATTTTTACATTCAAATTTCCTTGCAATTTCATGGATGGAAATAGTGATGATAATCTCGAAAGCCTCGAACCCTACTGAGAACACACAAATGCTACAATATTCTTTATCACGAACTTTGATATTTCTTATCATAGGGTTTCTAGTTAACTACTTTGTTTTTCAATCGTCTCTAATTCATCGATGACAGAAAACATAGTGATTTAACCCGCGTGTCTGAGTATTTTAAAATCTGGAAATCTGGACTTTGTGTGCAGTAGGAAGATTGTTTCCTACAGTGTCTAACATGTCTCAATGCTTAAACATTTGATGGATTACAAAAAACTCTACTTACTCATAGTTTTAAATAACTCGAGTTATCATCGCTTGACAAAGTTAATGATAACATTAACAATAACTTCGAGTTATCATTAAGTTAAAAAACTTGACGACCAATTAGTCAAGTTAAGTTGGTGTCCCTGCCCGGGGTTCGATTCCTCGTCGGACGAACAGTCATTTAATGACAAGATTTTGTTGATAAACTGAGTTTGTATGTATTTGTTCTCATAAAACAGGGAACCTTAGAGTAAGTTATTAGGTGCAGCGTTGTTTATATCAGATTGACTTTAATTTCCATTGGTACAAAATCTAGTACAAAATTGGTACAAAATGTCTTGTGATCTTTTGTGCTTAATTGTTAACAATAATAAATAATAATACTATAAAATTATAAGTAGTTCCAATAAATACGTAACTTACGAAATCTTTAATTTTTATCTTTTTATTCTTTAAATACTTAACTAAAAAATATATAAATTGCCATTTCTCAGAGTAATCGATATCAGTCTATAACTTCCCACAGCAGGATATGAGCCTCCCGTTGCATTCAAATGGGATTTCAGGGAATTTGTGGTTACACATATATCGATATCAGTCTAGTCCCGCTGCAAAGCACAAGACTTCCGTAATGAATGATTAATGGGTTTCGGGCCATAATCCTCCATGCGGACCCAAAGCCGATTGATGGATACACATGCACCAGACTTTTATTCTCAAGCATGCCGGTTTCCTCACACTATTTACCTTCATCGCCTTCCTGATGATAATTTTAAAAAGTTGAAAATTAATCGTATGAAAGTTACTTAAAAGTTATACATGTGCCCCATTTGTTCAGACAAAACGTAAATAATTGCATTATGCAGAACCCTTTATGTAGTCTTCTGAACTATTCCCTGCACTAACAAAAAACTGTACACGTTTACGAGTTCCTGCAATATATCTCTCAGCCTTTCGTACCTAATTTTTAATAGTCATTTCCTTCAAGCGGGCGGCGGTAGTTACTCAACCGATTGGAAAGGGAGCCGGAATCGAGAACATTTGTACGAAACTCAAGGCAACACGTGCGGCCAATCATACGCGACTCATGAAATGTTAACACTTATGACTGTGACTTGTAATAAACAACCCATTCGCGAATTGTCCACTCATGTTATCTAAATAAACACCGTACCTTCTTTTTCGTCCACCGCTGGACACCTCTTCATACACATTGTTTTGTACATTGTGGGTGAATGGCCATAAAACGGCAAGCTGACCGAACGGATTAGTGAGTCCACTCTTTTAGGCTGGTGTAGTTAGTTTTCAGGGCTTGTGGTAGCGGCTTTATTATCCCTTAGACGCCTTTTAGGACACCCATGGGTGGTGGTGATGAGGTGGTGCTATTCTAAAGCCGGTCGACACCACACATATAGTTATATGGAAATTGTGCATTATTCTGGTAATATAATACATAAGATTGAAACAAAATCGTGAGACAAGAAGTCCTTAAAACTAAGTTAAATTTACAAAATGTATATAACTCACAAAAATAAATAATTAATCACAAATTTAATAAGTCACATACGTATGTAATACCGTCAGCCTGTTTTACCGTTTGTCATATTCTTCTCACCGATTTGTGATCCCGCGGTACCCTCCTAAAGCAGCGCCCTAAGCCGAGGTCCATTCCTACCGCTGATCAACCAGCGCGGGAGCCCTTAGGCTCGTTGCTGCTCACACTTTTTGCTCCAGGCTGAACGCCTTCTGTGCTCGTCCTAAACCACACATGTCTGATGACCTTTAAAAACCAACAGGGTCACAAGAATTTAGTCATTCCAAAAAAAATAACAGCCTGTGTCTCTCCACTGCTGTATATAGGCCTCTCCCAACGACCGCCACCACACACCGTCTGTCGTCTCATCCAGCCACTACCGGCTAGTCATAATATTTATATTATATCTAGTGTTGTCAATATTACAATTTTAAGTACGTCGTCATCAAGAGTAGAAAAGCAAACAGAATAAAATAAATACCTTTAGTTTAAACTTATTCCTTTTGTATATTGCACACTTTAAAGCATTGGATAATTTAATAAAACTTGATTTTTCATATTTTTACCAATTTGTTATGAATTGAACCAACTAAAGGGATTTAGTCAATGAGTAACTATCAAGTTAGTCGAATAAGTTGAAGTGTACTAGCAAGTACCCAAGTATTCCGGTATAGAAGATCCCCGCAAAGTTAAACCTGGGTAACGTAACATAAAACGTAAAACGAATTTGTTATTTTAAACCCAATAATATGGTATTTTAAAATATAAACTTTCAGAGCCTTGTTCAGTATTTATGTATGTATTATATGACATATACCCGGCGATATATAAGATACATCGTGAATCTCTAATTACAGTATTACATACATATGTGTTTTTACAACATAATGTATTACATTCCTAACTTGGAGAATACAAGCAAATTTTATATACTGAAATGTTCTTATGAACATATCACTTTTTTCTCAAAAGCATGTGTTTACGAGTATGGGAATGAGATGATTCATTTCTCATTTACGGCATGTCATATATGTACGAGCACAGGTATATCGGCGGATACTGTAAGTTCTCAAAAAACAGACTGTCAACTATGAAAATAATTTACCGGTTGAGTTACTTTTGAATTTACTAAATCATATTTAGTGTATTATAACAAGGCAGCAATATTAGATCGTAATAAAAAAATATTACAATACAACCTGACATTTATTACAATATTTAGAGCGGTCCGTACGGTGGTTTCGATATGATTGACGATAAACTATTGCAACAGCAGCTTATAGTTGTTCAAAAAATTAAGCTTGTTTAACGATCACTTACACGTGACTTTGACATTTAGTTATTATTTAACACGTTTATTCTTTTGAGGCCGCACACGGCTCGCAATCGACTTTATTTCTAGTAAATCATAACTTACTTGGAAAGCATTTAATTAATGACATTTATAGCTATGTGATAATATAGCACTTAAGAATATTTCTTATTGATTCTATCATGAAATACAATATTCAGTGTGAAATCAAAAGTATATTTTACGAAAATCAATCACAATATTCCATTGTCCATATAAAAGAGTTCAACGCGCGCATTTGTATAGTATCTGAACTTCCATTGTGCTAGCAACAATTTTATTTTTATATATGTGAAACAAAATTGAATTGAACAAAGTTCACCTAAACTATTGTAATTTTCTTGTTCAAACCCAAGTAATTGAACACTCATTAACTGGTTCAATAACTCGAACGTGATATTTCTTAATGTTTATTAATTCATAAATTGGTTGTAAAATAGCTTGAGTTACAACAAACAAAACCAAGTTTACAAAAACAAAATTGACCAACACTATGAACTTCGTTTTCACTTTTCTCTATTAGGGGATCTTAAAATGTGTCAGATTTTCGGTTTTAATTCATTTATAATTAATAATTATGACTACTATTATGACAATCTGTCTTATTTTTAATTTATTTATTCATTCAGACAACACAGATTTATATTAATGTTTGTAAGTAACTTAGTACTTTATAACTTCTAGTCGATTTAGTAATTTTAATTATCTGTTCGACAACGGAACAGTTAAATTTCCCTGAAATCATCTTCAGGATGCTGTTGGAGGTGCCCCTCATTCTGCTCAATAGTGAGGCGATCTTCTTCCGCAGGAGGGCCTCAAAGCCATCCGTATAGTTTTCAGGGAATATTGAATACGCAGTGCAGAAACGAGACAGCCCCAATAGTACCCTGAAGGCGTTATTATACTGGATCCGTAGAGCATTGTACAACTTTTGAGTATAACGAACCCGTAGGCTGCTCCACTAAAATAAAGTGCAATAAACTTTGCGAAGCGTTAGTTTTACTGGTCTAGAACACCAGGCAAACCTTAGTCTCTTAGGTCTTCTGTAACAACACGTCTGTAACAACTTAGCTCACTCTGCTTAGAACAACTTCATTTAACTTCATAGTGGGCACTTCGAATGGACACTGAAGACTGACGGCTCTGAAGACCATAAACTCTCTCTTTTTGTATTATATCAAAAAGCCATGTGATTCAGCGTAGCTTTCACATACGGGTAGAAGCTATCTGAGTTAGCTATCTGAGTCGAGTGAGTATAGAAATGTTATTGACGCACACGTTATCGACATAACAACCAACGTGCATGCTGCTGAGCTCAACGATCAGTGCATTTATGTACAAGCTGAAGAGCATTGGCGATGTTAATCCTCCCTGCCTGACTCCGCACTCCAACCTTTAGGGCTCCAATAACCCGCCTGCCCACTTCACCTGATTACTGGACCATGATATGTCATGAGAGACCAGGTAAAACGCTTTCGACAAATCGAGGAAACAGGAATACACCGATGTTCGTCTATGTATATTTTTTAATATGTTTATCTTTAACGTTTTAAATTTTTCAAAATTTTGCTAAAGTAAATGTGGATGGACACGATGAATATATACATTCGTTCTTTGTTTCACAACCCTAAACATGTTTTTTTTTTATCTACGAAGGCGGCAGACGAGCATACAGTCCACCTGATGGTGAGTGGATACTGTCGCCCATAGACATCCGCGATACATACCAACATTAGTCCAAAATTACAAACGTTGGCACGCCCCCGGATGCGCTGCTTACCTTTAAAGTCAGACCTTTAAAGTACATGTGCTTATATTTAATGTTTTAATAACATTAGCGATATGCAATGCAACATTTTAGGATGTGCGTAAGCGCATAAAAATACTCGAATAAATCCGTCTTTGTTCTTGAGTTATTTTTGTGGCGTGAAGTGAATCACCGTTTACATAAATTCACTCAACTTGAATTTTAAATATTTACGAAATCCTTTTGCAAACATTTGTATTTTATTGTATGAAATATGCGACGTTGCAGATACTTATTTGCAGCTCTGCGTTTGTAGACGTAAGTTTTCAATCAGTACGTACTACTATTATGACTTATGGTGATGAAACATAGCCTCTGACGGTAGGTTTGTCCCATCAGTAGAGAGCTATGCTCGGAGTTTCTTTGCACCATTATATTCCCAGTTAGTTTGTAATACAAACAGAAAACGTTCCTCATACATATCTAAATAGTAATCTTATAATAATGTGTGTGCAGTGTGAGTGTGCAGGAATCTTATAATAATGTATCTATTTAATCCACCTTAAAATAAATATTAGTTTGTTTCAGCGATAGTACTTTGTGAAAGATCCATAATTCAAAAACATACTAATTAAATGTCATTAGTTCAAGGTTATGGAAATACCGTTCATATGCTATAAGGCCTAGAGTATAACTTTTTATCAAAACTACTGTTATTATTATTCTACCAACACAATGGTCATAAACTCTAATAGAACCCGACCAGTCGTCTAATTAACACAGTGACCTTTTTGTAAGAAAATTAATTTAATCAACTGCAATAAATCGATTGCTGTTGGCACAAACATTTTGTTACGTTACGACTTCAAGTAGCTGTTTATACAATAACTATACAAGTACCATTAATTTACAGTACTTATTATAAGAGGTGTAATAAAAATTAACATGCATTTCTGAGCAACTATAAACGTAATTTACATATATAATTCCTATAAGCCATTATTTCATTGATATTCAATCATTTTTTTACGATTCAATACAATTATCCAATGAAAGTCCACAATGAAAGTAAAATAAGACCACACTAGCCTATGCAAGCACCAATACTATTGTATTGTTTATGTATACTAAATAGGTAATAAACATTGGCCTTGTGTTTCTTTTTGTTTTATGACACCTGCGGGAAAAGGCGTGCGAACCGGACGACACCACACGGCCAACTATAGTGTTTAGGATTATAATAATGTTTATTGCAAGATAATCTCAAAAATACACTAAACCAATTTTGATTTAACTTTCACCAATGTATTCTTCAATCTCTTCTCTTTTTAGAGACAGACTAAAGACTACTTATTATTCAAGCTAAACATATTCTAAGCAAGTGCTAATTAATTCTCAAATTACTGGCAATTCTTAACTGGGGGACGTAAAACTCAGTGAGAGGTAAATAAATGCGTGATATTCGTTCATTTTTCACGCAATAATTATGCAATAGTGAGTTCGCATTTCATATTAGTATAAATAACACTTATTCAATGGTCTTTAGAGGTGAAAGTTTCTATACACCAATGAAGGGGTTCATTTATCTAACCTTAAAATGAACTATGACTACTGAGAAATGTCATCACGAATCATTATAGTAAAATTTAGTGCCGGTGATTAAAAAAATAGAAACACCTTTTTGTTTGAAGTCTGTTAAAAATATTTGTTAACGCTGGAGTCTCATCTCTAAGTTTTTATGCTAACGTGATATTACAAGAGATAGGAATATCCAAAATTTTACAAAAAGTATTCATAATTGTATTTTTAAAGGATACTTAAAATGACATAAACTTTATTAATGAACTGATATGTAGATAATATGTAGACAAGTATCTAATAGTATTTATTGTTAGTGCGTTAACAAGTTTTCTTAATTAAATGTATTACCTAAGTGTTTATAAGCAATATTACATTTATATTTAATTACTAAAAAGTAAACCACCGTAGTCAGCCTTTTTTTATTTCACTGTTGGCCATAAATCTCTTTATGCACATTGTCTTGGACATAAAGGTTATATGGCCTTAAAAGGCCACACTGACCAAGCGGGTTGACAGCTCCAAACTGTTAGAGGTGGTGTTGTAGTTCCTCAGGACCTATGGCAGTGGTTTCGTTATCCCTTCGCCGCCATTTACCACACCCATGAGAAGAGACAGGGTAGTGCTTTTCTATAGCCGGCCGACGCCACACGGCCATTGAAAGCAACAGCAAAACGAGTGGAGAACGAAATTGGTACCTGTTACGACATTTTTAATTATATACTTAGGTACCCATAATTGCTTTGTCATTGTTAAAGGTCAATAAATAATTTAATTCACCGAACCGGCAAGGTTAGCTTTTATAAGATTCAAGGACATTCACGGATTTCATGGTTACAAATATATGTTTAATACCGAAGGTTGAACTGTATACTTGTATTGCCATATATTGCCCTAAAATGTTACTTATGTTTCATAAAAATATTTTCATATATACAAATATAATTAATATTAATATGTTTTTGTAAAGAAAAGAATGCGTCATATCTTAATATCAGTTAATTCAGATTCATGGACAGAAACCAGTTTCAATCTTTAGGAATACAGAGACTAAAGAGGTGCTTTTTATATTTTTGGGAAATAAGTAATTTTGGGAAAGTAGCCATTTAGGGAAGTGGTTATTTTAGGAAAATAGTCATTATGTACCTAAACGATCTTCTTGTATAATCGAATAATCATTAAAAAACATCATTGTTCGTTGCCGATTAGATCGAAAACGTAAAATTGACATTACAAATGCGTTTATCATAAACGAAATTAATTAGTCAAAAAATAATTGCAAGGAAAAATCAAATCAGTCAAGTATGTACAGTATGTATTCAGTTCAGTTGTACCTCTATTTGTATCTAATTATATAAAATATTTTTTATGTAATTTACTCAATATTATATAACGACTCCTCACATACTTTCTTTTGTTTTAGTGTCTTATCATCTTTACTAATATTATCTTGTTGCCTAATAATATCTCAACTATCATAATAATAATATAACAAATCAATGAAACCCTAACAAATTTTGCCTAGTACGTATTTTATAGGACAGATTAACTTGAGTTTGCCAAAAAATAATTTAACTTTGTATATTTATAAATATAAATACTATATAGCTGTGTTGTCCAAACCCACACATATATTTTCCTATTTCTACGTATATGTAGGTATATTTCTAGGTTCTAGGTAGGTATATGTCTTTTTTTTGTAGTAGTAAATTCTTTGCAGACACTTCGGCGTGACTTAGTGTGAAGCGTGAGATTCCCTCCAATCTCGTTGTATTACGCAACGTTCATGGCTCGGTGCGCGTCCATCTGAACGCCCATAGTATACGAAAGAAACAGAATATAATCTTCGTTTAAACATTCGAAATGCGAACGTTAATAATACGGAAGCAACGCTCACCTGAGTGCTCCCGAATTTCTATCGAATTCTTGATATATTTGGTGATATCAGATGTTCGAGTTTCGCATGCTATAATGAGAAGTTTGTCTATTTATACGTTTTAATGCCCTACTCATGAGAGAATAACGTGACAAAATGTACAAGCTAAATGAAAATTAATCACCTGTCCTCCTTGACAAATACAGCTTAAACTCAGTCTTTCTACCAATATGTATGTTTATTGATCAATCATCATTTTTAAGGAATAAACTGTCTAATATTTAATAGTCTATTTAAAATGTGTTATGCACGCATGCATGCATCCATTTTGAGGGTGTATAATATAATTTAGCTTCTTTTTATGTTAATTTACCATCACTTTCACTTTATCTTGTTTTTAAAAACATGATTTACTGTTTATTATTTTTATAATTGTTTTACTCTGTAACTATAAAATTCCTAAATAAATAAAATTAAAAGGTTTTAAAGGTTCACCACTGCTTCATTTATTTACTGTGGTTGTTGTGAATAGCGTTTGTTACGTTCACCTCGTGTTATCTCACTACGAGTTATTGTCTTAAGGCTTTCTTTTAGAATACCTCAGTGTAAACAACGTGGTAATCTTATTTATGAGTAAAATCTAATTAATGGTAAGAAAGTTACTATAGAGAAGTAAATAAATTCTTAATAAAAACAGCTCACAGTAAGTAATAAGCATCTAAATGAAATCTTCATTTAGGAACCTAGAAAATGTACCTACCTGAAGGAAAATAGAACAAACGTAGGTACCATATTCTGTTAGAAACACAACCTACTGGGATTTACTCATATAAAAATATCATTATTTAATAAGGTTTTTAGTTGAAACACAAGAACATAAATATTGTTTATAATTTCTTTATATATAATAATATTCTCCAGTGACCCGTATATTTATGATATTGATATATTATTATTATGGAAATTCCCTTCGTAGCTGAGTATGATAACCTTTATAAACTCAAGTTATAATGTAGTTGGTACTGAAATTTAAGTACCATGAAAAATAACTCTAAAGAATTTCCTTATGCCAAATAAAATGTTCTATTCCTTAAACTTCTTCGTCAGGTTTAAGTATAACGTAACTACTACGTTGCGATTCTACTAACAAACCAGCATGAACGCCGGCTCTGACAGTTTTGATATATTTAGATAATATATC
The DNA here is from genome assembly GCA_914767545.1 of Sesia apiformis. Taxonomy (NCBI): domain Eukaryota; kingdom Metazoa; phylum Arthropoda; class Insecta; order Lepidoptera; family Sesiidae; genus Sesia; species Sesia apiformis. The sequence goes on along the minus strand of OU611950.1, from coordinate 5,234,635 downwards.
GACATCTATATCTGGAAAATATCTAGACATTATCGATCGCTACAACTAGTAGTAAATGGAAACAGAATTAAGATAAGGTTTACAGTATTGGAGATAAGGTTTGTCCGCTAGTGGAAAAGCCGCATGGGAATTGATTATCTGTATTCGTAGATATTTTCAGTTAGGTAAAAGCTATAGGCGGTAGCTTATGGCGGTATTATAACAAAACAAACTCGTTTACGAACGCTTTCGTGTCGTATCTATGGTGTATGGTAAATTATAGAATAGAATCTAATTTTAAAAACATCATATTATTTCACAGCGATGTACGAGTGTACGTATATGTACCAGTCAGGGAGTCCTGGCTGGTCGAAGTTGATACGTTATTAACTGGGTTATTGCTATAGAATATCGATGATAATACATAATTGGATGTACATACTGGATACTGGATCTTATACTGGATGTACCTAATATAAATTAATAATGTACTTCCGAATGATTTGAGCTATTAGTAACACATGTTAATGTATAATTGCCATAAATTAAGCAATTATGAATAATTAAATTAAATATTTGAACGGAATTATCATAATTTCCAGGCTAAGTGAAGCGTAGAATGCTACTCACAACAATTATCTTACTATTCACAAAATTACAAATCATAAAAATTCGTTGTCTCATTTGTCGCTCTCCCAGGTTCACTTTTAGAAAATTTTCTAAGGTCCCAAACACACCTTTCGCACGTTTCCTCTTTTACAATTTTAACAACTTTCTGAAGTGTGTACAATAATTAAATAAATATTTATATAAAATGAACAGCTTTGCATCGACAACTGCAACTGAGATATGAAATTCACTAAAAAATATAATTATCTTGGAAATAATCCAAATATCAGAAATTTCATTAAGGCAATATTGAGTGTTCTACAAACCAATATACAAATAAATAAAACCGTCTAATAAACAACTACCTACTGTACTTTATGAAATAGCTCAGTAGACAGACACTTCAACATTATATGATATTTTCAACAACGGAAACACGACTCATCTGTATAAAATGTTTTCTGCAATTTTCTCTAAAATTGCATAAACACAGAACACTGGGAGAAACCAATTGGCCAAGTTGCAGACGTTATATAAGGCGACAGCGAACTCGTGGCACGGAAGCGCTTGACATTTATCTCTATGTAAATTTGTTTACATAAAGAGTTTGTTTGTTTAGTCTGAACCTTATTTTTCGCGGTTTTATATAATAATAGAGAAAATGCATTCACAACGCACTTTGTAGAATAAACAAAGAAACAAAGATAATTCCTGACAATTTCCTGTTTATAGTGACAATCATGAGACAAAGGCAAAAGGAAGTTAGAACAAAAAATAAAAATCGGAAAAAGGAAATAAGGAGAATGGTTATTTAATTCGGCACAATACTGCAGAATATACTGCAGCGCTCATATATTTTGATGGTCACCAATCCAACTGTTTTATTTATTAATAATGATATATTTATACATTTGTTACGCGCGCTCTCATTAGGAAAACCGCTGAGGCCTCAATACCTACCGCGTGTTACCAAATGGACTTGGAAACGGGGACGTTGCTGACGGTGCGACGGTGCGGCACGTGTAACTGTGGAAACACTTCATCGCACCGAAGCATGGAAAATTCCGGGCACTCATAATCCAACCTGGATTAGGGTCGCACGTTAGCATGTAGTTAGAATGTAATTAGTAATATTGTCCATATAATTAAAATTTAGTATTAGTAAATTGTTTTTTTTTGCTCCTCCGACGGCGGTCTACATAATTCATTATAATAACTTTATATATAACGAGTATATTAATGTGAGATGAAAGCCAAACCAGTGTAAACTTTTATACTTCTTTTATTTTGTTTATTAATAATTTCACAACTTATTTTTGTCTTCGTTCAAACTTATTTGTTTGCCTTGCACACCTCCATCTATTCTCATTCATTCTCTATTTCATATTACAATACATCCAACATACAAATGTCACATTCAGTCAATCGCAATACTCATTTCGCTTTCGTACTTCACTATTATTCTAACCAATCACACGCCAGTCATTCACTACTGCCAACATAATTAAGGAATTTAAATTTCGCGTCGTAGACCTCTTTTCCACATTAATATACATAATATCATTTGTATTTTTTATGTCACCGTCCGAGTATATACATATCAATCACATTACCTTATGTTTTTATTTGCATGGTTATTATGTCCCTATCACCGATGAACACCACTGCAGTGGTCTAAGTGATGAGATGAAAATGTAGATTATGATGATAATAAAAGTAATATTACATTACAAAGATACATGGTCTATTCAATACGATAAATTATATCAAAGTCGGACTAAGGTTTATCGTGAAACACGGGAACAGACATACTCGTACAGACACGATTAAAAACGAATAAAATTAAATAATATTAAAAAAATAAAAACGATAAATCATACAGTAATTAAGTTTCATTGTTATATAAATTATAATAATGACAAGATGTTATCTAATTACAGAAGAGTGACAATTATTATGTAGTAATAGTAATAACTACATAATAATTGTCACAGTGAGTGTGTTATCTAAAACAATATTTATCTGGCGCTGAGATCAAGCGCGAGACCGTAGCGGGTACCCATCAAGGCTGTCCACTGGTTACTACTTTCGCTCGTTCTAGTGGTGGCTAAAATGTCGTTTGAAATAAAATATTATATATTTATCGGATTTTTAACAAGAGTCTACTATTACGATTTTACAAGTATACATGGAGAATAAGAGTCTACATGGAGTACGACTTTCCAATTTTGGAATAATTGATTATGTTTCGAATCGAGCAACCCACAAAACTATTCGATACAATGATAATTCTGGACAAACTGTAGGACACATTTCGTAACCGAAATAAAATTGCATGAAAATCTACGTCATGGTTAAGTTCGTAGATGGGCTAAATCGGCTCAGTAGTTTCAAATAATAATAATAAATCATTGTGAAGTTTAATTATTTCTGTGCCAATATATTGTAATTCAAACATGCCTTTTTAGGCTAACACGACCGTGTCAGCCTAAAAAACAATTTTCCATTTAGAAACCAAAAACAACTTTCATACAATTAATTCCATAAGCTAAATATTTTTGTGAAAATTACATAATAGCTAATTAAAATTTTGTAAATTCTTCTAGAATAATTACAAGTATCGCTTGTACTGCGCCTATAGTTTTTTTTTTTTTTTTTTTTGTTAAGAGAGACAATCAGGAAAAATCCTGCATAGGACACCTGGTACCATCTAGTCTGGCTGGGCCAGCCTAGGTGGTACCAGGTAGTATCGGACTCCTACCGACTAAAAAACCTGATTGCCTCAACATCGTGTATGTATAGTTCTTGTGGCCCTAGTGGCCTTTCAAGAGTCACCGGTACTGCGCCTATAGGTATTTCAGCAAATGTAAGAGAGACATTTTAGTGGTTCATATCACGACATATTTTCTGTCACAGATTGCCACTCAGCCCGGGTGTAGACCGCATAGTAACTATCGCAGCCACAAGGTCGCGAAAAGTATAACACAAATGTATTTTTTTATCTAAACGATACTTGTGTAAACCTCCAAACTATCGAGTTGAATATTTCATAGATGCCGCCAGTCGATAAGTTGCATGTTAAGGGACTACTTCAGTTATTGCACTCAGATAAAATATTCTAGAAATTATAACTCGGATCTCCTCTATTTCCTTAAATTAGATGAAATAATAATAACTGAAAGTTCGACAGGTAAATAATGAATCATTACCGTCTTACAGAAATCGATCAGGTGACAGATAATTTTGAAAATAATTACAATAAACAAATACTCGTAATTAATGAATTAAACATATATGGCGTGCCAAACGGCAGTTTTGGGCTGCTCAACTTCTTCGTTTAAATTTCTTGATTTCGAATTTCGAGTCTCAGTGACTCTGAGAACTGATTATTCCATCACTGGCTGAACAACTTTGAGCTTGTGAACAGACCTACCGTCAGAGTTCATCTGTCGCAAAACCGGCAGACGAGTTCTCGAATTAAAGTGATGTAGTGAGGGCCGTGTCGTCTCGGCCGGCTTTTCCATAAACGGGGGCTTAAGAACAGCACTGTCCTATCTCTTCCCGCAGGTGCCGTAAAAGGCGAACAAGTGGTATCGAAGCCGCTATAACAAGCCCTGGAAAATTACACCACCTCTAAAAGAGTGCCAATCCTCGCCAATCCGGTAGAACAGCGTGGCGTTTTAAGGTCATACATCCCTTTGGACAAAACGATGCGCATGACGAGGTCCATGTCCGGCAGTGGACCATAAAAGAGCTGGTTACGGTTTTTGAGAGACGTATTTTGCCACGTTCTTCGGCCACCTGAATTGACGACTTGAAGAAAGTCGCCAGTAGAGGCTGAAAGAAAAGAGTGGAAGATCATCAGTGTTGGCGGATCTTTGCTGCGACTTACCTATATCCAACAATGGAGTGACGCCATAACCTAGAAACATTAGCGAATAAAATGATAAGCCTGACGATATAATTATGTTGGTAAGTTAGTCCAAACCGATAACGATAACGAGAAATTGTAAAAAAATTGTAATAAATCGAAAGAGCCGATTTATTGTAATTATTGTATAATATAATTCTTCTTGTAAGGCCTTCAAAAGTATTTTCTAGTTAAATATTCGATTTTACTTGAAAATACTCCGCAACCTTTATACATCTTTATATGATTACTGTTTACTTGATGTTCAGTAAAAGTAAAAGGCTTTGAAGTTGTTGATTCATTAGCTGACATCCACTGTATCCCGATGTCGTGACATTGCTGTCGCGGCAGCTCACGATTCGGGAACTAAACAGCTCAGATAAATGTTATTGCATTACAATCTATTGAAATCTCTTACAGGGAAGAGCCACCATAATGATAGTTTGTGAAGTAGATAACGTTATTTAATAGTATTTAGTAGATAACGCGTTATCTACTAAATACTATTAAAGTGCTCGAAGAGGTCCCAGTGACGAAAACAATCGGACTAGTTACGATATGCTGAAAAGGAATTACAAAGATTGCAGTTTTTCTAATCCAGTAATTATCTATTAATCGCGGCCAATTGACCTCATACAATATTGCCTCACCGACACGCTCCGTGGGATCTATTCATTACACACATATCTACCTACACGTATGGTTACAACGAAAGTGCAGCCTCGAACTAATTGTGTCACACTTTGTTAACCCTTCATTTAACACGCCGCTACAACTAGTGCGTTAACCTTGGAGTCCACAAATTATTACATACGCTTTACTAAAGAAAGACTCGTTGAATTGTAAATGGAATTTCATTTAAAAAACTCATTTAAAACTTCATTAAAAGTATTTAAAAAAATCATCTAAAACTTCATTTAAAAATTATTTCATTTAATATGGCGGGCATTGAAACGGTTTAGATCTTACCAAAACCCTTAAGACAAATGGTTAATTACTTAATTCACAATAGCCATAAATTGCCCATAAGAGTGTAAAAGTTTTGAAAATGGAAAGTTTTAAAAGGACCTAGTGGCAGGCATTTAGTACGATTTTTGTACAATGTTTCTTTGTGCATTAAAGTTAAATAAATAAAAGACACATACTCCGTTTTGCATTGAGTAACAGATCGATGGAAACATTTGAGCGTATGTATGTGGAGATCGTAGTATACCTGGCCCACATATATAGATAGTATAATTCCATGTACATTGTACTGTTAACAATGTGCTAAATATATTATAGCTTTATATAAAAACATTTGATTATAGCTCCACTGTGCTTTTGAGCATACATAGGTTGACCTGTTTCCTATCGTACATACATGCATACGTATATAAGTACATTCTTATTTTATCTTCGTATTTTCTTATTTTTAAATATTATTTTTTAATTTTTCAGTGAATGCAGGGATTCTTCTAGAACATGCGCCAGCGTGTCCTGAACCTTATGGAATTCAGGTACGTAATCCTTATTATCGCTCCTAATATTTTTATATACATAAAACAATAATCTTTCGGAATATGGAAGAGGTTTTTCCATTATGCTACGAAATGGAGTTCTTCAATAAAGCTGTGAATAAGATTTTGGAAAGTCGGCGGCGCAGCACTCCCTGGTGTTGCAGGTATGCATGGGCGGCAGTAACACTTACCATCACGTGGGACCGCTTGCTCACCCGCCTACTTCCCTATAAAAAAAATAATATTGTATATAAAAGTAGACTTTTCTAAATTCCATTACTAAACTTCCGGGGGCGTGCAATCGTGTCGTTCCAGTCCAGAAGGACCAGAAGGAGTTGGCATATATCACGGATGTCCACGGACGACAGTATCCGCTTACGCGTACAACCAAGTGGACTGTCTGTTCGTCTGCTACATTCTTTGTCTAAAAATACACTCAGCTAGAAGGAGATTAAGTATACGTAGAATTAATTATCTAGACAAAAATATAACTGGGGCTGATAAATTGAGTAAATAAAATTACTAAATATTTCTTTGTGGTCTGAACAAAAATTACATTTTAACTTGTACTGAAGATCTCTATATAATTTCAGGCATATGCACACCCCGAGCTCTGCGATCAGTTCTTCCTATGTACCAACGGCACGCTAACAGTGGAGACCTGCGAAAACGGCCTGCTGTTTGACGGCAAAGGCGCTGTCCACAACCACTGCAACTACAACTGGGCTGCTGATTGCGGGGAGAGGAAGGCTGACTGTGAGCATTTGGCACCGATAATATAACCACCCTGTTTAGTATTCACTGCTGGACACGGGCCTCCTTCTGGACATTGTCTTGTGCATGAGGGACATTCATCCCCCATTTCATTTTGTTAAGGCCATATGGCTTAAAACGCCACGTTGGCCAGGGGGGTTGGCGAGTCCACTCCTTCAGAGGTGGTATAATTCTTCAGAACTTGTGGTGGTCGCTTTGTCACCTTTTACGACACCCACTCGAAGAGATGGGGCACTGATAAGCTTTGTTATTTTTTTATATTGACAGGAAAATTTCAACAACCTTTATCATGCTAAATCATCATCACATCTTAACTTAAAATTAGGGTAAAGTTAAAAAAGACGGTTTTGCTCCAGCCTAGGAATTGTTACAAGTCTTAGTGCTGCAAGTAGTAATACTACAGGGAATGGTCTCTACTAATAAGACATTCGAGCTCAGGGGGCCTACCACAATGATTTTGAAATCATCGTGGTAGGCCTTGGTCTTGGATCGTGTTGATTAATGTAAATTTAATGACCGCCATCATCTTTTATTTCGGGAACCTTTATCGTCAAAGTTATTCAATCTCTGGACTGAATTTAAGTCACATAGTCGTGTCATATAGAAGAGCTCTCCTTCGTAAATGCTCCGTTCTTTTAACTTCAACCATGGAAATTTCTAAATTTAATAAAAATACATTGGCATTAATTATATTAAAAGGAACTTCTGCATTAACGAACACGACACGTCCAAAACCTGTGTGAATATTAAAATATCAAGTTTAAAAATTTAAGTAATTTTTTAACCTGTTATCTACATATAATTCCAGTGACACCGATCTCATCGCCCGGCTGTGAATACCAGTTCGGCATCTACCCAGACAGCGAGGAGTGCTCCACCAGCTATGTTAAGTGCGCATTTGGCATTCCCGAACAAGAGCCATGCACACCAGGTCTTGTGTACGATCACCGCACGCACGGTTGCAACTGGCCTGACTTGCTACAGCCTTTCTGTAACCCTGAAGGTACGTTTAAATATTTTACACAAAATGATGGATCAGCAGTGTAAAATCATATATTTTACACTTTTGTACAAGTTACTGTTTGTAATTTGTACCTGATGTCTTGGGAATATTGGTTCAATATCTACTGAAACAGGGAGAAGAACTTACCAGCCATATCAAAATCTTTGGGGTGCCCCAGTAAGAAGAATGCACACTAACTGACTTATTCCGGCCCTTATCTCTGATCGGCGAAGTTTGCCATCCGGACATCATTATCATATTATTTGTCCTTTTATTCATGTTCTAGTGCACTGGTTCCGCGGGAAAATAAAACCATTAGCATCACCACCATTTCAAAATCTCTATGTAATTCATAATGGGACATTGTCTAGGTTTATAAAAAAGAGGGTTCCCCATCACTTACCGCCTGAAATGCCTCAAATATTCTCAACTTGACACAACGCAAGAATTTCTATGTTAACCTAAGTAATCTTCTATCTACAGCTGTCGTCGGCTTCAAGTGCCCAACAAAGATCCCGTCGAATACACAGTCAGCCAAATTCTGGCCTTTCCCCCGATTTCCAGTGCCTGGAGACTGCCATAGACTGATCACCTGCGTGGAGGGCCAGCCCCGCCTCATCACCTGCGAAGAAGGCAAGGTGTTTGACGACCAGAACCTGACGTGCGAAGACCCTGAGCTAGTCCCACATTGCGCGTAACTGTAGTTTGAAAGAGCAAGAAGTTATTGTAAGGCGAAAACGAACTATTATTTTTATCACAAACATTACTTTTATGTATTTCAACATGGCTTTCTTCTTCATAAATTGGTTCCACTTTAATTTAGTTAACGATGTCTCGATTTAAATCAGTTAATTCAATTTTATTAATGAAGTTAGTTTTAGAGTCAGCGTTCACCATTTTTACATTTAATTTTGTCCACAAATTAAACACGATTTATCAGTAGATGCAGTACCAGGTCATATACTATATATTGGACGTTTTAAACAGTGTATCGATTACGCGCGGCAAATTCTAGCACATTGGCGCGTGTGATCGATTCCGTGTTGCCACGCGAGCCAATTCAAATATTCGAGCGGCAACACGATATCGAAAGAGACAATTGGATATTTATTACCTAATACTTTTGTAGGATACGGAGATGAATGAAGGCTCATTCATCGTCGTATGGAGATCTCATCAGATTATAATAAGAGTTTTGGATTGTTGGAACCGAAAACAACTCTATACGATCTATCTATTTCACATTTAATATGTATTCCATCATCCCATTATACTCTCTATACTATCCCATCGCATCCAAGACCATTCAGTAGAGAGATTCCCAAAGGAAAACGTAAAGCGTAACGGAATGAATAATATCTCTCATTCCTAAATTTTCAAAGACAGACTGCGTGTCAACATTTTATACTTTTGACTGATATTGGCAACAGTATCCACTCACCAACAAGTAGGCCACCTTATTTCGTCATATACATATATCGCCGGGTTCTGTAATGAATGAGAGAGCCGATAATGTGACTCAATCAAAGTTGACGTTTTCGCTTTGTGATACATACTTTTTATCAAATTACATTAAAATTTAATTTTCAACACAAATAATTTGGAATACTATTCCACCGAGTCCTATTTATTTCTAATAATAAATCACTGCGTGTGTATATATTTTTGATGTCTCAATTTTTTTACAAACTTGAAATTATAATATCTCATTTACCTTACAAAGTTGCCAAATGCATAATTCGTGATATTAGTTACCATAGAAATATTATCAGTAGAAATGTTATTCAGATATTTTTATTCATAATTATATATATTTTTCATAATAATTTTCTTTGTAAATAGAACTGTGACAGAATTGTAAATAGGAAATTATGATGAGAATGAATAAACACTTAAAATATAAACAATTTTGTTTGGTTTGTGTTTGAACGGGCGGTACATAATACTAAATCAGCAGCAAATCACGAGCGGTTTAGAATCCCTCAGCATTCGGAGAGACGTTGCGTCTATCTGTGTGTTCTACCGCCTGTACAATGGGGAATGCTCTGAAGAACTGTTTAATATAATTCCCACCTCGGGTTTCTACAACCGCACCTCCCGTCACAGAAGTGCGATCCATTCGCATTTCCTCGATACGGAGGTGTCGAGCACTGTTCGGTCTAAAAAATATTTTATACCGCGAACCCGTAGGCTGTCGAACGAACTGCCTGAAGAGGTCTTTCCATTAAGCTACGATATGGGGTTCTTCAAGAGAGCTGTGAATAAGATTTTGCAAGGTCGGCGGCGCACCCGCATACCCTCTGGTGTTGCAGGTGTCCATGGGCGGCGGTAACACTTACCATCACGTGGGACCGCTTGCTCGTCCGCCCACTAATCTATATTAAAAAAAAAATCGTGATCAACGGAACAGGCTATTTTTGTATAACTCCATAAAATAATTTTAAATTACTACGTATGTAATTTCGACCAATTACCAATTCGACAGAGGCCCCGCGTAAATACGCGGGAACTAATACGCGTAAATACGGTTCTCTGATGAAAACAAAGAAATCTTTGTTTTCATCAGAGAACCTAAACCTACCCCACCCTCAAATTTGCTACCAATTTGCTGCTCATTCAGTATTTTCTGTGGCTCATTTAGTTATATCTCATTTCTTTTCCCTAATTGATAAAAAATAATATAAATTAAATAAATAAATAAATAACGACAGATTCAAGGATTCCCTGTGTCGTGGATCTAGAGACACAAACAAAGACAATCATAAACACACACCCAGACCCGTACATATATCTGTCTTTTTTTAACAAATGTATGTCCGATCGGGAATCGAAAGCGGGACCTTTTGCACAGCAAGCAGGGTCACTACCAACTGCGCCAATCGATCGCCTAATTATATAATAAATTAAAGTTCAATGTCTTAATTAATCTACATTTTTTTTACGAAATGGGCCTATAAATTAAACAACGACACCAGTTTTTAATGTCGCCCTCTGCAAGCCACAGGCTTCCTCCTCTAATAAATCACTACGGCTTTCAGACCATAATCCATGACGCAGACTCAGTGCGGATTTATAGACACTCGTGCTCCGTATTTTGTTCTCGAACATGAAGGTTTCCTCACGATGTTCTCTTTCACCGTCAAGCTAGTGATAACTTCTAAAAACCCGCAGGTACTTAAGCAGAAACTTAATGGTACGGGCCTATGATTTTAATGAGAGTCGAGAATATATATCCCTAGGTCAGGTGAGCTCAAACGGTCGATCGCGGGAATATTTCTACATTATCTACATACTAAAAAAAAAATAATGGCGCCGCGAACGTCGCCTATAATTTACCCACCTATTACTATTTCATACCATTACCTATTTTTAGCTATGCGATTTCACCGGCTATGCGATTTTAAACCTACTTATCGCGTAGTGACCATTAATAGTAGCAAGGAACTATTTGCTGAACTCATAAGTTCTTTAAGAAAAGTTCTCTTTTCCTGCCCAGCTTAGTTACCGCCCAAATTGATTGCTGTTGATCGCGAATAAAATAAGTTTAAGCAACTCTGCCCTAGGTTATCACCGATCTATACTATCTACTTAACACGTTCGTCGGTACAACGTCGCTGAACGGGGAGTGAAATCCAACACACAATGACACAACGCCGGTTGTCTTTGAACTTGAAATAAGGTCCACCGTCAACATATCCGACATCAACATCAACATAAATCATAATAAAATCAATAAAAGACAAAAATATTTTAAACTTAATTTATTAAACCTATCTATATAAATACTCTACTCCTCGACACTCTCCACTGCTTTGCCTTTATTAGGGCGCTGCGGCTTACGGCGCGAAGGCTGGCTGCCAGCTGGTTTGGGCTTCACAGTGGGTGGGTTCTCCAGCGCGTCTAGCTCTGCATCTGTGAGCTGGCCCTTATACCAGTCCGCACTGTAATAAAAGAAACAATCAATAAATTAGGAAATCTCCTTAAGGGCGAAATGAGATAGCTGACGAGCTGACAGTCCAACTGGTGGGGAAGGGATATTGTCGGCCATGGACATCTGTGATACACGCCAAGATTAGTCGAGAATAGGCTTGCCATTGGTACTTTTTTAATCAGACACTTTCCTCTCTTGAAGGGGGTCCGACGACGTCTGTAGAGATTTTTCAAATGTGTCAGGGGGTTTTAAGATGTGCTTAATGCATGTCAACGACTGTAACAGGTTGTATTAAAAAAATACAGATTTATGTTTTATGTGTTATATTAAGACTAGTTTATGTTTTTAAGTTCAGTGTGTCTGGGGATACAGACCAATCTGTATGGGGTTTCGGAGTTTTTTGGTCACGAATTCTAGTTTATTTAAATTTCTGATGGCAACCCTAGTCGAGAATGACAAACTCTGGCACGGCCCGGATGCACTGTCTACCTTTAGGGATTTATAAATGGTTGGTAAATTGGGGAATAGGTACACTACACCTCTATAGGTGCATTACATGCATTACACCTGCCAAAGAACATTGGAAGGAACATGAACGACCGATTACATCCTCCTCGTCCCTTTACACTTCTTACCATTCATAAAGAAAAGCATTTTCTGTCTCAAATTCATAAATCGATAAAGGAATATTATAGGAACTCACCATTCAGGCACCTTCCTGGCCCACTCGCATTTCTTCTGCACGTCATCAAAGGCTTGACCCAACTTGCATCCAGAGCGACGTGGAGTATTACCATTGATACAAACGAAGAAGAACTGGCAGTCCTCAGGGTCAGCGTACCGAGGATGGGTCAGGCCAAATGTTTCGTTTACAGGAGGACAATCGAATAACGGGAACACATCTGTAAGGAATAAGTTCAAAAATTGGATATTTTATGAAAAACAGAACTAAGTCAGTATAATGAATAGAAATAACCATAAAAACTAGATATATATTAAGTATCTTCTCTTTATCACTTCTGTATATTCTAATGTTAATATCGTAAAATAAAACTTAAGCATGTACTTGTAATTATAAAATGGAGTCTTTTCTACTTTATCAAATTGAACATCATTAGGTGGATGTTACACATACATGTTCTAATCAACTGAACATTTACTTTTAATGCAACACTCTGGCGAACGCTTCTCTTATTCTGTTATATCTTCATGTATCTATGTAGTGTGCTCTATATGTGAGCTCAGTACAGGGCGCGACCATTAACTTGGAGTGTATCAATTGTTACATTACTCAGACACAATCGCCTTTACTTGTAATGTATCCATTCGCTGTAATGTTACAGAACTGAACAAATATCTATCCACAGTTTCTATCCACAATATTCTATTCGTATAAGAAAAAGTGATTAGCAATTGTTATGATAAAATCTCCTTGGACTATTGGTACAAATCTCTAGAACCAATTACTAGTGTTAAGGTTTTATCTGTCGAATAAAATTTGACCTAATTCCGTCTTGGAAAATATAATTATGTACAATATCTTGTAGGTCAACCTATAACAATGTGCACCTTAATAAAATATTAATAAAGACTAAAGTCGAATGGTTCTGGGTACATTAGAATGTTGTCGACACTCACCAGCGGCTCCACAGCCTTTCTTCTTGGCCTCATCAGGCCAGGTGCAGATGCCGTTGCGATCGTTGTACACCAACCCATCTGGGCAGGTGATCATGTTAAACTTGCCATCGACGCAGTAGTAGAACTTGCCGCATTCCTTTGGATCCTCATGGGAGAAGTAACCATGTCGGCGCGGACAGTGGAGTTCAGATTGAGGTGTTTCTGTAACGACATTATTACTAAATCAGGTGTTATTATTAATCTATCATTAAAAAAAGTATTTTAATTATAGCACACAATTTAATTAATATTTAATTATTTAATATTTAATTATAGTGGGTGTACTAGTGGCTGTTCCATGACATAAGGAGGGATTTTTTTTTGCGAAATGAGATACGCATACCCTCTATTTTATTTCCAATCTAGATTCGGTGCTTTTACAGGTGTTCAAAATCTTTTACAGGTGCTAAGCCCACGCGAGCGAATGCGCCGTTACAAGCCAATTTATTATAGATGTTTAACAAATTATGTGTATTAATTTTAATCTTATACTAGATGATTCTTGGGGGAATTATATCTAAGAACAGCTCGCGACTTAACTAAGATCTGCAGCTCGAAAACTCCTCAAGTTTTTTTTTTTTGGCTATTGTATACCATAGCCAAAAAAAAAATACATAAAGATACTTAAATATACTTAAAGATAGCTATTATGCTCGGAATTTGCTTGCAGCATAAGATTTGAAACGAAGAGATTCGCCAAAGAACAAAAGTCACCAACATAACCCGTAGAATCAGCATGCTGAAATGGTAACGGGTAAGTCATATACCTGATGGGGTCGACGAGTCCTTGAACGGAGGCCACATACCAGGAAGCGCAGTGTAATACGCCCCCGGGATGAATGAACGACTAAAAGTTGTATGAGAAGACCGTATATGGTGGCAAGCCTTGCGAGAGGCCTGTATCCGGCAGTGGATAAACATAAACTGATTGTATGGTATATAGGATCCGAAATGAAGACATCGTCAAAATAACTAAAGTCACCAACTATTTCGTAAGCATAGACATGTTGAAGTGGCAACCGATGCCGATAACCGATGCGGCTGATGAGTCCTCGAATGGCGGCCACGAACCGGGAGAAGCAGTGCTGGACGCCCTCCGCCAGGTGGACCGACCACTTAAAGAAATTCGCCGGTGGTGGTTGGATGAGAAGAGCCGAGGATCGTGTGTGGTGGCAAACCTTAGGAGCAGTACAGACACATGGGCTGATGGTATTGTATGGTCAGACATCGAATTCCGACGTAATATATGTCTTTTTTTATATCTCACATATAGCCCATCGCATGCTGATACTAGACGCAACCCAGGACGATAAACACCTACATTTAACATTCAAATCGCACTGAATCTTATTTCCCGTTTACAAAGGCGGTTGATACAAGTTATGACTGACTCGCTCTTCGTTCAAGGCCACGCTTCCCTTCATATTGGAAAGTTGTTTCGAGCTGGGTTGACCCTCACACTTTATAATCTGTATTCTACTGATGCGCAAACACCGTTCTTAAAACGTGACTTCCAAATGGCACGTGAGTTTGAACAAAATTATAATTTATCGGCGTCTGGCAATCAGGCCCGGTTCGGTTTGGTCCTTAATTTTATTAGTGCAATGACATTTTAATGTGTATTCAGTTCTTGCAGATTGCATCAAAATGTACCAATTATACTAACTGATGCAAGCGAGTTGCACTGAGACTACTCATGTCTTACAATTAATATGCACACATTTCAGCAAAGCAATCCTAGTAGAACTAGGGATTTGTGTGACGCAGCATGCGTGATCTCAGAAACTTCTGCCTACCATGTATGTAGGTATGTATACCATGTATGTATACCATGTATGTATACCATGTATGTATACCATGTATGTATACCATGTATGTATACCATGTATGTATACCATGTATGTAGGTATGTATACCATGTATGTATACCATGTATGTATACCATGTATGTATACCATGTATGTATACCATGTATGTATACCATGTATGTATACCATGTATGTAGGTATGTATACCATGTATGTATACCATGTATGTATACCATGTATGTATACCATGTATGTATACCATGTATGTATACCATGTATGTATACCATGTATGTAGGTATGTATACCATGTATGTATACCATGTATGTATACCATGTATGTATACCATGTATGTATACCATGTATGTATACCATGTATGTATACCATGTATGTAGGTATGTATACCATGTATGTATACCATGTATGTATACCATGTATGTATACCATGTATGTATACCATGTATGTATACCATGTATGTATACCATGTATGTATACCATGTATGTATACCATGTATGTAGGTATGTATACCATGTATGTATACCATGTATGTATACCATGTATGTATACCATGTATGTATACCATGTATGTATACCATGTATGTATACCATGTATGTAGGTATGTATACCATGTATGTAGGTATGTATACCATGTATGTATACCATGTATGTATACCATGTATGTATACCATGTATGTATACCATGTATGTATACCATGTATGTATACCATGTATGTATACCATGTATGTATACCATGTATGTATACCATGTATGTATACCATGTATGTATACCATGTATGTATACCATGTATGTATACCATGTATGTATACCATGTATGTAGGTATGTATACCATGTATGTATACCATGTATGTATACCATGTATGTATACCATGTATGTATACCATGTATGTATACCATGTATGTATACCATGTATGTAGGTATGTATACCATGTATGTAGGTATGTATACCATGTATGTATACCATGTATGTATACCATGTATGTATACCATGTATGTATACCATGTATGTATACCATGTATGTATACCATGTATGTATACCATGTATGTATACCATGTATGTATACCATGTATGTATACCATGTATGTATACCATGTATGTATACCATGTATGTATACCATGTATGTATACCATGTATGTATACCATGTATGTATACCATGTATGTATACCATGTATGTATACCATGTATGTATACCATGTATGTAGGTATGTATACCATGTATGTAGGTATGTATACCATGTATGTATACCATGTATGTATACCATGTATGTATACCATGTATGTATACCATGTATGTATACCATGTATGTATACCATGTATGTATACCATGTATGTATACCATGTATGTATACCATGTATGTATACCATGTATGTAGGTATGTATACCATGTATGTAGGTATGTATACCATGTATGTATACCATGTATGTATACCATGTATGTATACCATGTATGTATACCATGTATGTATACCATGTATGTAGGTATGTATACCATGTATGTAGGTATGTATACCATGTATGTATACCATGTATGTATACCATGTATGTATACCATGTATGTATACCATGTATGTATACCATGTATGTAGGTATGTATACCATGTATGTAGGTATGTATACCATGTATGTATACCATGTATGTATACCATGTATGTAGGTATGTATACCATGTATGTAGGTATGTATACCATGTATGTATACCATGTATGTATACCATGTATGTATACCATGTATGTATACCATGTATGTAGGTATGTATACCATGTATGTATACCATGTATGTATACCATGTATGTATACCATGTATGTATACCATGTATGTATACCATGTATGTAGGTATGTATACCATGTATGTATACCATGTATGTATACCATGTATGTATACCATGTATGTATACCATGTATGTAGGTATGTATACCATGTATGTATACCATGTATGTATACCATGTATGTATACCATGTATGTAGGTATGTATACCATGTATGTAGGTATGTATACCATGTATGTATACCATGTATGTATACCATGTATGTAGGTATGTATACCATGTATGTAGGTATGTATACCATGTATGTATACCATGTATGTATACCATGTATGTATACCATGTATGTATACCATGTATGTATACCATGTATGTATTATCGTATATCGAAGATGGAAATTCTTCTGAGATAAGTTCTTCTGAATACCTTTTCTGAACATCGTAGGACTAAATCAAATGTTAGTACAAATTCTTTCTTTCTTCTTTCTTTTCGGTATTTTGTATTCACAGATCAAGGATTTTTTGCTTCATGTTTGGAATGTATGAGCTGCAATATCCTGATGCATAATGATAATGATAATGGTAATGATAATGATACTGATAATTATTTAAATGATAATCGTCTTTTGTTTTTCTTCTTGTACGACACAAATTACAAAACAAAGTTATTTTATGTTTATGTTATGTTATGTTTATGTTTTATGTTAAGTTATGTTATTTATTTTATGTGAAGTTATGTTACGTTACACAAATTTCACAAGGCATCAAAAGGCCTATAGATATCAGAAAATCTTGAAGTACGTCTCAGCTATCACCGCCAGCCAGCAGGATTACAAACAAACGACATTGATATTTCCTCAACCGCATCTTTCGAAGGTATTTATAATTTTTAGTATCCATTACCAACATAAGTACAGAATTACAGCTTAGATGTTGACAAATCTGATGAACCGGTTTTCTTGTCAAACAAGCGACCTTTATAAAATTATATTCGAATGTTAAATACGGCTTAAGTACCAAACTCTTCTTAAAGAGCATATATATATCCGTTCACGGCGTGAATAAGTTGATAGCACGTCATATCACTTTGGATTTATATTAAAAGCAATCTTTCAGTACTCGATAGTGTCAGAAAAATTTATTTAAATATTAAAGCGATATTTTCATATTTTAGGCGAAAACACAAACATGAATCATTGAAACTGTGCCCTTTAAAAGCAGTTTATTTTGAGTCATCAACATACTTTCGCTAGTACAGACATATAATATTATACTATCAGCTATTATATCAGCTTGTGTCTCTACACTGTTGGATATAGGCGTCTCCCTGCCATTACACTCAGTCTTTTGCTCTTCCCATTTGCCATTTGATCACGTGGTTTTCGGCCTATGCTAAGGCGTCCTACCCAATTGGTTATCAATCCTGAAACAGTTGTGCCTCGCCACTTCAGCTTAATGAATCTCTGAGTTGTAATGGGGACTTTGTTTGTTCCTTTCATGTGCTTAAAGTAGGTTTTATACATACGTAGTTTAGGTCGCTGCGAGCAGTCTAGATTGAATGGTAGGTCGCATTTCTCGTCATCAGAATTGTAGTCGTTGAACACCATACCGTCAGGGCATAACTTCTCGATGATCGCGCCGTTTCTGAAATAATAATAAATACTTATTTTTAATACATACTTAATAATAATAAATACTTAATTCATAAGATTAGTTAGTGAAATATTAGTTATAAAACGCTTAAGAATTACCTATTGTGAGTTATTTATACATAATAGCTGTGTGAACATTGTTAAGATAAAATGAATAAATAGATACTCATTATTGTATATTTATTAACAAAAGGTTCTCCAACATTTGATACATGAAGCTTGTATTCAGTAATATGCTTAAATCTGATTTATAATCCTATACTTACAGGAGAACGAAACATTATTATTGCTTAAACACATAGATTCTATATAAGGAATTATACTAGTAGTGTCATTAGTGAATAATTAATTAAGTACTTATATAATTAATCAAATATACCAGGGTCCTGGACCCAAAATTTAAATATTTGCTTTCTAAATTTACCATAATTATTTGTTAAATCTATTAGATCAGACTTTGATATATTATTTTAAGTTATACAAATTCGATTAAGGGTCGAGTGCTATGCCAAATTTGTTTTAGATGGAGGTATGTCGATATTTATAGACATCGACATTATATGGAGGACTTTTTAGACACACTACAGGTATATATACAAAACTATTCAAAATCCATACAAAGAAATCCTGACACAGGGGTTGTCAACCCCGAAAAAATAAATAGCAATTAGAGTGGTTAATAAAAATTTAACTCGACCAATCATCCCATAATATTCAGCAAGTTGGATAGTTATGAAATAATAAAGGTTAAGCTTGAATTTTATTTATTTTAATAATAATATCAAACTCAATAAATTTAGTTTTAAACCTATGATGTCACACTTCGATGAGTTGAATATACTTGTAATCATAGTTGATCATAATCATCGGTATCTATTTATAAATAATAATAATCTTGGTAATAACAAATTAGTCAAATGATTACTTAATTCATTACTTTTCCACATTACGTGTTTCTTCACTAAAGTTGTTTATTCCGAGAAGTACATTAAACCTATAAAATGCCATTAATTATTTTTTATCCTGTTTGTAATTTTGATTCAAATATATCTGCAGAAGACATTGCTCCTTTTATTATTGAAGGATTTCAAGTCGTCATGCATATATATTTACATATCGATAACGCAATGCATTTCTAAGAAGTCAATGGTCTAACGAGGACAATTGAGTATAAAATACAAGGCAAAAGTTGCAAAATCTTTCAAAACTTGTACGTTAACACGTCGTGTACAGTAACCGGCGATTTTTGTAGCACATCGTGATATACGGTTTTTACATTATAGACTATTACACACTTAGAGAAAGCATGCAAACGTTGCGCACCCAAATGTGTGAGAGATGGCCGATTTCTCATTTATTAAAGGCGATATATATCGTCAGATACTGTCATTGTCATAATGACAAAAATAGGTAAAGTTTTATATTAATAAAGCAAGGGGATAATTGACATAGTAGATAAGATGACATAGGGAACAAAGCACCTTCGAATACGAAAACCCACATTTTCCATAAACCCCCAAAAAAATCAAATATTAGTCTTTCTACAAAACTGCATCCATTACCACAGAGAATAAAGTTACTGATCAGATATAGTAGCAGTTCCACACGAAATCGACTTGTCGCTGTCGATTCACGTTTAGCTGGACATATCCCAATCTGTCACCACCCAATCTAACTCCTTATTTATGTACACCCGGCATAACCCTTACCTGCACTCATAGTACTTGTCGCACTGCTCGGCATCAGCGAAGAACCCGTCTTCAGGACATGAGTTCGCGATCTCCGCATCCTTTTCTGCGTCGGCGGTATCGCGCGCTGGCGCATTTGCAGGCTTCTTTCGAGAGTTCTTTGGCACTGCTGATGATACTAATACTGAAAAGAAAAGGTTATTTTGTAACGATCTATGTAAATATTTAATACTGGCGGTCTCTCATTAATCTGGATAACAAAGACCCTAAATACTAACCCGACACATACGTTGTAACTATGCCAAGTTTCATTAAAATCTAGACTCACAGACTAACAGACAGACAGACAGACAGAAAAATTGCAAATGTATTATTATTCGTACTATGTAATGCAACGTTTTTAAAAAAAAAATGTAACAGACATGGCTTGCTTTGTTAGAATTTTAGTATATGGATAGATTTACCTATTTTATTCAAACAAGATAAACTTGAAATGAAAGCCTTAAAATTTCTGGGGTTGGTAACTTCTAAATGGGTGTTACATATGCGACGGAAGCTACTAACAAATTGTTGACCTGTGTGATCATGTTATTGGAAAGACACGATTGATAAGTGAATTTAGTTAGACAATTCTTAATTTTTTTTTTAATAATTAAAACAATATTAATTTATCATCAAATTATATGACCATTGGGCTTTAATTATTCTCTTTTATATTAGTGGCCCTATTAGGCAAAGGTGATAAGAATCTTTACTCATAAAACATTTAATTTAAGAACTTAAAGATATTTTTTTGAAGAAGATATTTCCAATTTTTCTAAACCATTAAAATAGAATAGTTCGATTTAGAAATATATACATAATTAGTAGGCATTCATGAGCACACTAAACCTTGGGATAATTATAAAACAACTAATTGCCTGGTTTATAACTTAATTACCTTGATTTGATTACATTGTGCTTATATCAATTAACATAGTGATAAAAGTACAATGTTTTGGCCTCAAAAATGTTTTAAAACTCTTAAGATAATAGATAGATAGATAGATTTGTAAACATAACCATATACCTACTATGAATATACAAGCATATATATCTTTATTATAGTTGTTTTATAAGTTGTATACTTGAATCTTTTTGAGTATACGATATATAATCAAAAAAATTCATTAATTATGAAGTGTTCGAATATCGGAATTCCTTTTTAAGTATGAATTTCGAATGTATTGCGAATTAAAAATCAGTTTAAAAAAAACAATTGTTTGGCACATTATATGAGCTCATGTAGTATACCTTTAATATAATTATAAGCCTTTAGCAAATAGTCTCACGCAAATAGTCGTTAGCCTATGAACACTTGACATACCAATAAATTACATGCCAATTTTAATAGAAGCCATATTTGACATGTGGCACCTACATTTCCTGTCGTTGCATACGAGTGTACCAGAAGCCGTTCACATTGAGTTCGGTCACAGACTTCCTGCATTAAGTTCAATGTTATTGGAAGGTCGCCAGTTGATAATAAGCTTTCTTTTTAATTTATTCATGTATATTCATTTATAATTTGACTGTAAAATGTGATATATTTCATTTTTTTTATTTTATTAGAAACCCAAGAGCGATACATAGAGTATATATAAACAAAAACTAAAGCTAACAACCAAGGTCAATACAATATTACACTAAATAATTAAACATTAATTACTAAACAATTGAGGTTGCAGCAAATTGCAGTCGGTCATACCTGTTGTATGTTAGTCATACAAAACCATAATTCTTATGATACTATAATATAATATCTTATATTACGTATATCTTAATTCTATATGCATATGTATGTATATTCTAGTGTGGGTGCATATGTTTGTGTGCATGATTTTCTTGGGTTCGGGTGGGTGTAATCGTGTCCAAGAAACAAAAAAACCGTGCTGACCCCACGTGGTGGATTATGCTCCAAGACTTACTTGTGAGTACATGGAGACTCCTGTGCCCTACAGTGGGACATTATAAGCTGATGTCGATCGGTAAAGATTATTTATATATTTTTACTATTTGTCTATGCATGGAGCATGTTCCTATTTTCATACTTCAAATATTACATATCATCTTAGCTAACAATTGTCTATAAAAACTCTTAAAGCAATCTGTATCACAAAACTTTTGCGTCACTAATTTTAATTACTCATAGAAACTTAAATTTAAGTATATGTGTACATTCCTCTACCACAGAAGATTTACTGCCTTTAAACATTTAAATTTAAATTCACCTTTAAATGTACTGCATTTCCCACTATATCCTATTCCTCAATGTACGTACGTATTTCGGTAGTGAGTGAGATATGCCAGAGCCAATTCCCATCCCATCCTGTCCTACAAATACCGACTTGCTATTTATTTTTACTGCAACTACTAGAGTAAAGTATTACCAAGAGTAGGCGTAACTGCCAATATTACCAAAGAATAATTGCTGAGTATGCCAATGCAGTCCACTTTTTATGATTGTAATTTAAATTAATCTTTACACCAAATACGTACTTTATAGATAAGTCAGTTGATAACAAAGAGGGGTGTAGCAATAAATCCGCGCTGATTTCTCTGTTACCTAACCACGCGTAGCTTTTTACTGGCAAACGAACCGCGCCAAATATTGCCAACGCCAACCTTCACATTTCGCTAGATTTCTTATTGTACTGAAAAGAAAGTACTCGCGCGTTGAAGTCTTTTGTTCAGTGTAGACGTTGCATAGACATTCTACTTCGATGAACGCTAATGGAAGAGCGAAATACAGTTAATAAGTCGTGGTAATTTTTTAGTAAACTATGTTTTAAATGTTTGTAATTAATTTTCAATAGTCTTCAATTTAATCTTTTTAGTGTCTCTCCAAACCTTTAAAAAGATTTTCAATTTAAGTCGCTTGCACATAAAATTGCAATATGTACTGGTTTGTTAAATTCGAAAGCACTTGTCTGCAAGCGATTGTCCTCTTTAAGGCATGGCTGATAACGGTGCTACACATTTATATATATAATTATTTTAACGAAATTGATTTATTATTTTTTCGAAATAATTTGACATGTGCTATGTACAACTTACGTACAATTTTTTTTGCACAAAAGACGGAATTATTATAGCAATACATGTGAAATATAGACAATGACGTCATAGTTACGGCTGTATGGATTGCTGCTTTTGTTATAATGCCTAAAAAAGTATGTCACCACAGATCAAAATAAACTGCATTGTCACCTGTCATCGAGCTAAACAATAATCTCTTTGTTGGGAACTGACTGCGATTTGTTTTCCTTCTGTCTGAGCTTGAATTTCCGGTTATTTACGACAATACAACATTCGAAACTGCATAATGGAGGGTGCCTGTCCATTTGTAAGGGCAAATTCCGCCATTCTTTTATCAAATTGATACATATATGATTGTAGAGCACAAGAAGACCAGTGATAAGTATGTACATATACATGCACCCGTTACTGTGACGTCACGCTACTTTTAAGAAATGAAGACTGAAATGTATATATATGCTGAAATGGATATATATACCGAATAAGATAACTCTGCGATTATCATCTTCCTAACACATCTATATTGTGTTATATTCTATATTCTAATGTAATATTCTACTGCTATATTCTAATACTAGTTCAATCTGTATATTAAATACAGTTCTACGCTATATTAAAATATATAATAATTAGGATGTTAGGATATAAAATTGACAACCATTGTCATTATGGATAAGAACAATATAATTAACATCTATAACAAATAAATGTTTGTATCTCATACCATTGTTGAGGTGAAAACTTTACGTACCGTTTATTTAGCGTCCGTATTTACGAGTATATCACATTTAACTTAGGTATAAAACTATTTTCTACATATGAATAATAAGTACGTAAAATTAACGTCAACAAGGAAATAAAGTGCAATCAATGGTTCCTGTAAGACTCTGTTAAACAGGTTTCTCTTAATGATAATCTAACCCGGGACCTTTGAACGGCAGGAATACTATCGAATTTGTTATTGGTCGTCATATAGATGTTATTTATGAATAGTAGAAGAATATTGGTTATGAATAGTAGAAGAATATCGGTTATGAATAGTAGAAGAATATCGGTTATGAATAGTAGAAGAATATCGGTTATGAATAGTAGAAGAATATCGGTTATGAATAGTAGAAGAATATCGGTTATGAATAGTAGAAGAATATCGGTTATGAATAATAGTAGAAATTCGCCAATGGTGGTTGGATGATAAGAGCCACAGATCGTATGTGGTGGTGTGCTTTCGGAGAGGCTTATATCCAGCAGTGGAAAGACATGGGCTGATGGTTTGGTATGGTAGAATATAAATGGACAATCATTGATTGCATTGAGCCTTGTTTTCCAACATAAAATTAGTGCAAATATTTCAGCAAAATAAGCAAATGCTCTATAAAAGCATCATATATACCATACTTTATCGTCGGCTTATGTCGCTTCTCTGCTGGAGACAGGCCTCTCCCAAGGCTCGCCACCATACATGCTCGCTGATGAGAATAGCCGAACAATTGGAGACCCTTCTGTTTAAGGCCTAAGTTTGTTTAAGACATACGATAACACTATAACTTAAACTAAATTAAAATGATGCGGCATTTGGTACTCTAACTTTAGATTTATACTTTTTTACAGCCTTCTTATTAACTCGCTATGTAAGATAGAAATAAAAATAATATGTATATTATTAAAATAATAAATATAACAGATGTCAAGAATTGTGTTAGATAGAAATAGTAATCGGAGACAACAAGGTCAATCAGTTCCTTTTCATAACTCGTAGTACAATTGTGTGACTGGAATATTATTTAAAGGTCACTTTGTATAACAGAATATATTAGAAGTAGACCAATAAGTTCGATATTCAAATTTTTTTCAAACATTTTGATAAAGCAAATGCATTCATTATACATAAGTTAAATACTTTCATCACCGTAGAAAATAATGTGTCATAAAAATTGAATATTAAATTAAAAAATATAATTTAATATCCATTTGTGTATTGTTTCATAATTAACAACAAATATGCAAGTAATTAGAAAGAAATTTTAAATGTTAGTTAATTACTTATCTATTCCATAGATAAAAAAAAACGATTTAAAACTATGCAAAATATCTTGTTTCAGTATTATTATAATAATCATATGATATTAACTCCAAAACGATGTCTTAAAATGTAATGCGACTGTATTCTTTACTTATGCAGAAATTATACAATAACTTACCAACTAAACACCCTAAGAGAACAACACCAACGCACGATCTGAACGCCATCTTGTGTCAAAATTAAAAGTTCTCTTATCACTTAACTATAACATAAATGTCACTGAAAAGTGACTAATGTAACTTATATGAAACTTGACTCTCGCACCGCACACTACGGCGCACTGAGCATAACAGTTTTTGTCATCCGCTCTTAGCTGTAAGCTGCTTAGCGAAAGGTTACGTTAGTATTTTCTTCTCTTTCACTCTCGTGAAACACCAATATTTCTGTGTTCTTCACTCGCAATGTTATTTACGAAATACATGATATCCTGTTATTGTTATACGTGTTCTGTAAGGGAATTAATTTGCGTTTTGGGTTTAAGTGTTGTGAACTTGTTTTAGTGCATTTTAACTGGATTTACTCGCTTAATTAAGTTTATATGTTCGACGACACTTAAAGCATTTTTACATCGTACGAAAGTCTTTTTTCAAGAATCTCTAAGAGGAGAAGTGAATCTCGCCTACGAATTTTCATAGGCTTCCAAAACTTCGCAGAATATAATATAGGATCAATGGGTATTATTATGCTTGTCTTCGAAAATTTATACAAGTTTTATATGATGTTGCGACGTCAACTGGTTCGTAATGAAGGATACGAATACCAAATTACGATACCATTGTTATTTCTGTAGTATCTTAGTTTGGTATTAAGCGTAATTAAAGGAGCAAATTTACAGTGAAAAGCTAGCTGCACTTAAACAAGTTCAAAACACCGAAACCAAAGCGCAAATTAATTCCCTTGGTACGAAAACGATACCGGTTTATTTTCACACCGGACTCAAAGAATTTTTATTTTATTTTGAAAGAAATGAATTAACTAAAGACCAGTACCTAATTCTAAGTATCTAATATTGCAGAAAGGACAGGAAAGAAGAAACAGTACTATTACAATGTTCAATTATTATAACATGGCCGTATATATACTTGTAACGTGTAAAACGCCTTAATATTAGCCTTTACTTGTAAAGTCCGTCTTATTACAGCAAACTATAGCAGTCATCCACTGGATAAAGGTGAATATATTGAGAAACACATGACAATTCCACACAACACATAAACATACCCATATTCCTTCTTTCGTTTACGCAATCTTTTGCATAACACTTACGTTAATATGCGTATTATGCACGCACATAATTAATACACATGATTAAGTTTCAGGAATACCTCTATAGATAAAATTAGTCGTGCATGAGGACACAGCAAAAAAAACTATTTCATTATATCGGCTTTCGATTGCGCCGAAACATTTATTTATTTATTAATACTTTATTGCACAAAGATTTTTTCTTTTTTTTTTTTATAGATCAGTGGGCTGACGAGCAAGCGGTCCCAGGTGATGATAAGTGTTACCGCCGCCCATGGACACCTGCAACACCAGGGGGTATGCGGGCGCGCCGCCGACCATGCAAAATCCTATTCACAGCTCTCTTGAAGAACCCCATATCGTAGCTTAATGGAAAGACAAAAGGCGGACTTTATGCTTAGAAGCATTATCTCCCGGTCAATCTTTGGGGTACGTAGAGATGGCGTAGTAGAGAAGGCGTTGTGAAATGACAGTTAGGATTAGGTAAAACTATCAGACAACTTGTTAAAAACAAAATATCTGTAAAAAAATATTTGCAGATAATAATACGTATTCAATATAGAGCGGTGAAAGCCTTGGGATATCCATTCGCGAGTCTCATTGGTGAGGTCGTGAGTTCAAATCCTCGGGCCGTATCACTGAGTTTCAACTTAAATACAATTTTTTTAAAAGTTGAAACTAGTTTGACGGTAAATGAAAAATATTGAGAACATCCGCGTGCTTGAGAATTAAAAAAAAAATTTAAAGCACGTATCCATCACATAACTTTTTTAATTTTCGCGTTTTGTACATATTTTAAATTATAAATCGACGGGTAAAATCAAAGGTTTTTGTGTACCTTTTATTTCTACTGGAAGTTTCGACATTGATTACACCAGTCGTGGTCACGAATTGATCAAGTACAGTAGAAATAAAAGGTAAACAAAAACCTTTAATTTTACGCGTTCAGACCTGATTTACAATATAAAACCTGTATCCGCCAATCCGCACTGGGCTCGCGACATGGATTATAGCCCGAAACAACTAATAAAATGTATTAATCGTAGGGAAGGCATGTGTGCCTTAGAATGGAATGTTATAAGCTGATATCGAAAGTATTCAATATTATTTAAGGATTCATACAATAATGTAAAAATAGCATTTCTGCAGTTTCAATGCTTTATTCAGCGGCCATCGACATATTACTGGTAGTGTTGGTATTTACTGAGTGATTTACTTACGCGCATGAGTATAGTAAAAATGATTGCGTGCACGACATGCAAACATCACATTCGTCCGCGCATGCGCTAGAAAGTAAGCATCTCGGCTGTTAGTTTCACTTTGTTATAGTTCGCGTCTTGATAACGATATTGCATAACAACGATGTTATCAAACGAAAAGATATATCATAATCTAGTGTCAAAATCATAATATTTAAAGCGAAAAGAGTCATCCGCATGGGAAATATTTTGTTATATTTTATCTTGACACAAAACATGACAAACTGTTTATTTTATTACTCTCTTACTCCCTCCGAAAGAAGATTAGGATGTGTAATGGGATATGGGATAAGGAAAACCCCCTTGTCCCATTATACTTCCTATTCCTCATGATACGTCAAAGTTTGCCATTTTTACTGATGTTGACACATTTTTCACTGCAGTCTATAGCCGAGAGTATTCGATTTTTTATAGCATGACCTTATAAATCTGTTCGATTATAACTTGAGTTCTACTGAATATAATTGATGTGTTTTCCACTACTGTATGAGCTATTTCTTCCGGAAGATTTTAGTATACATGACACATACCCCCTGGTGTTGCAGGTGTCCATGGGCGGCGATAACACTTACCATCACGTGGGACCGGTTGTTCGTCCGCCCGCTAGTCTATAAAAAAAAAAAATTTTGTATGAACCACGCGAGGCAAGTCGCAGGCAAAATGAAATGAAAAAGAATGTCTAAAATAGTTGTACAATATAAAATTTTGAGGTTTATTTTAAACAAAGATCTTTAGTTTGTTTGATAATGTACAACTAATTGGCAGGACAATAAAACTATTAAAATAATCCTAACAGAAGGCGTTGGCGTACAGATGTAATTAAGTAAAGTAAATGCAATAAGAGCACTGAATCCTACCGCGCCCACTGCCAGCGCCCACCAAAGACGGTGCGCTAGAATGTACACATTCCAGGAAGAAATAATATGTTTAATATACTCTTACTTGACATAGGATTATAATAATGTACGTATATGATGTATGATGGGGTTTGATGTTTGGTTTGATGAGGTATATGATGTTTGAGGGGGAGAGTGCGCGCTGCAATGCAACAATGCCGTGTTAGCAGCGGTGTTAGCAGTGCAATGCTGTAGCGTGTTAGCCCTCTCTCACAGTAGACTACCTTGAAATGTACTGCATTTCCCACTTTATCTTATTTCGGTAGTGAGTGGGATGTGCCAGAGCCCATTCCTATCCTATCCCTCCCCATTTTCCCATCCCTTTCTCCAAATCCATTCCTATATCTCCAAAGGTGGGCAGCGCATCCGGGACGTGCCAACGTTTGTCATTTTGGACTAATGGTGGCATGTATCTCGGATGTCTATGGGCGACAGTATCCGCATATCATCAGGTGGACTGTATGCTCGTCTGCAACCTTCGTCTATAAAAAAAAAAAATGCTCTACCAGCTCCAGTACGACTGCATTTAATGTGTCTCTTAAAATTAGAAAATTTAAGCAGGTATTATTAATAAATTATTATTTTAAATTTGGACGTATTATGGTTAATTTAGTTTACAACAATGCTTTAGGGAAATGACAGTTAATAGGTAAGGTCTAGACAGTTAACAGTTAAACTTTGTAAAATTTTTAATATTGATGTTATTTGAGCAAAAGAAACTTTATTATGGTACACAATCATTGATTTTGATTAAGATTTTCTAATTTAAAATTTTGTTTTTTCAAGATGTAGCAATAGATGCTGTAACATCTGATTTCTAAGATCATTTTATTTCTAAAAATTATGTTATAGTATGGGAAACTAGAACAGAGAATAAAGTCTCTTCTCTCGGATAGTGTAACAAATAACCTCAGTCTGTTGAAGCTCTGTATAAAATACAAATATATTTGCAGGTTGATACCTTTCAACACTCCATAATCAAAGTAATAAATTACATCTTCTACTTTTCAATTTGAACAGTGTTATCTTATGAAATATGTTAGTATTTTTATGTTTTTATTTTTGTAGTGTCCTTTGAATACACCTCTAGCTAGCACATACAGATAATCATCGGGCTTGATATATAGCCGCATTTAGATAACAGTCGGGATTCAGACAATGTGGCTCAAAGCCTGTGGAGCGAGTGTGTAACGATGGGGATATTCCATAGATGTAGGTAGGATTATTTTACTTACCTCAAAGATCTACACACCGAGGTACGTTCACCATGAGCGAAAAAGTCAGAAGCAAAAGGCACCGAAGTTTTCCAATAGAGAGGCCCGAAGTTCCGACAAATGTGTGTTTTGGGTGCCGTTACGTACATTACGACAAATCATCGATTCTCAAATAATAAAATTTACACCACTTTCAATATTGTGCCCTCTATAGTAGATCCATGTCTTATACCTTTATTGTTAGGATCACCCATACAATTAAGCTGTAACATTATTGCTCTTATTTAATCACCTTATTGGGTCTCTTAAAAAGTGTCGGTATCGGTCCCAGGGGACAAGACATCGCACGAACTATTGCTAGGAAATGGAGAGGTGTCGCCGGACAATGGCCCCGTTGTCCGTAAGATTACCGCCTTCTGGATTACGGGACGGACGTTGTCGGGGATTTTCAACTTTTTCCGAGTTTTCGGAGAGAAGTTTAGGGACAATCCCTGTCGCTGAAATTATCAGCGGGACGATAAACACATCCCGCTGCTTCCACATTTTGTAATTTTTGCATTGGTGTACTTTTGAATATTATGGCTGGTGGATACACCAATGTGCAGCAACCATGTGCACTTTGTGTTATTATTAGTCAATATAATATCCGACCTGTTGTATATTACAGGTCAGTCTGCTAAGAGAAACCTGTCCCAGTATAGCTGGTGGGTACTTTACGTTTTCTAGTACAGAGTTATGGTTCTTTATTACCTGGTTAGTCTTTATTACTTTAGTTTTTATAAGTTAATTTTTAATAGGTATATTTTAAGCTTCAATTCATTCATATCATTCATTGTATTAGATTCAAATGTAAATAAATAATTAATTATATAAAAAAACTGTAATACTAGTAAAGAATAGCACTTAGTCCCAAGAATATCCTTAACCGACAATTTTAAAATAAAGTTTATCATATCACAAAATGATGAAATTTTTGCAAAACGATCAGTAATACTTACATACATTTTACATTATATTTTAAGTATTTCAAAGTGACAGACGAATATACAAATTCATCTGACGGTGAGCGGTTGGTATCGCCAATGATATGCAATACATCTATCTACTACGGTCAAAAATGACAAACGTTGTCATTTTTGACCGCATAACGGTCAATTACAAGTCATTACCCAATCACATATCACATAGACAAAATCAGTGGATGCTCAGTGGACGCTGTTCTCTCTTCGAATTATTAAAACTCGTGTAAAACCTTTAGTTCATTTGAACAGCGCTACCTACTAGGTAGAAAAAGTAAAAATAAAAAAAAAAGTATTAAAATGTGTCGCACAGTGAAGCAAACTAACGATAGTAGACACTATTGTTAGAACGATGAACAAATGATAAATAAATAATCAATTTGCGAAACCAAAGATACGTTTGACTTGTTTGATTTCATAATAAAATTATTAAACGTTTATATATGTTTTATATATTGTTTATATATTTCGTGGAATCAGAGTAGTCTCCCTTAGTCAGTTAAAAATTTAAATAAGCATCTACTAGTAAATTAATGTGAAATAAACTTTAATCAATCGATTAATAATTAATTCGATTAAACCTACTAATACATTTGGTTTACACTACTTGATTAAATTGTAAACATTTTATAAACACTTCTTCCTCAGAAGGCGTTGTAAATTATTAATTCAACAACATTTGATAATCAACATACATAAATTCACTCCCTCGCCTCAAAATTAAAAAGGGAAGCTGAAGAATACTTAAGATTGGAGATAATGTGGAACAAGCTTATCCTTTTAGGCTTTCCTTTGGCATCTTGACTAAAACTAGAGCCCACGTACGTATAGTTCAGTACTTGTTTTCAATGTCCGATGCTATAAAAGCTGGCCTATGCCCGTAGCCCTGACATTGTCCTGCAGGCATAGTAACCACACAGATCAAAGAGAAAATGTTTAAGATAATTACGTTCATTGTTCTAATATACGTAGTTAGCGGTGGGTGTAGTGATTCTAGTCCAGTAATGGAGAAGACGAAGAGTGAAAGACAAAAGAAATTGCTGTGTGAGTATTCTGAGTATGGTTGACAATTTCATATATGTTTGTTTGCTTGTGCCCGTACTTTATTTCCCGTTGAATTGTGATTAATAGGATTTTAATGAAAAATATATCTATATCGCAAAGAAACGACACATAGATATACATTTTTTTTAATATTCTGCTGATATCCAATAGTTTTATACAACTGAAAAACCGTACAGTGGAAAAGTTCACAATTTTTTTATTCATTACCTAAAGAAAGGTTTGAACAAATACAAAAAAACATCGTTAATTTTTGTTTACGATATGTTTAAAAAATCTAATTTATAGTTAGATATTTAGTTAGATAGATGTTGATTGTTGAACGAGCAGCGTGTGACGTCATGATACATTTATACAATACATGATATACAAAATTACATACAAAAGATATATCGTAGAACAATGTGTATGAAACTCTGCAACGTTCAAAAAAAATTTTAGACGGTAGTCCAAATAATTTCTTAATAACTCAAGTGACAAATAAAATCAATTAGTCACCCCGTGACCACGTATACTGCAAAGTGTTCGAAACGTCGGGATATAAATAATGTCAAATATACGCGATTTAAACCGTTCAAAGTTGTTTAATTGCTCTGCAACGTTTGCCTAAACATATTATGGAAAATAGCTGGATCCCGTTTTTATTGTAAAATAAGGCCTTTTTAGGATTGTAATATTACGGTATGGACTTTATAAGGATAAGTAGTATTCTCGTTACCATATATTGAGAGGGGTGATAGTTTAGGGACATTCGTGTGATCGTGAGTTAAAATCCTCCGCCCGTACCACTGATTTTCTACACTGATTTTGTCCACTGTAAAAATTGTCACCAGCTAGATGAGAGAAAAACATCATGTGGCAAGCCGCATGCTAAAAATAAAAAATATATATCTGGGATATGTGTGTATCCGCATTGGTTCCGCGTGGTGAATTACGACCCGAAACCGAAATCACTGGGGGAGTGATTTACTACTGATTTACAAGGCCTGTGCCCTGCAGTGGGACATTAAAAAGCTGGTTACAAGTACAATGTTCACGTCATTATCGCGAATAGCGTGGTTGAAAGTATAAATAACTATAACTCAATCATTTTCCAACGGGTTTCAAAAATTTGTACACCATACATAATAATTTAGTGTATATTTTTATTTAAATACTAGTAAACTTCATTGTTATTACGGTATTTTAAGTTGATCTGGGCATAAATGACTCCATGGTTTGATCCCGCCTTTGACAATATTATATTTGGCAAAAGTAATTTATAAATAAGAAATAATATAATTTATCGCAAAGGGCGTTTCTCAAGTGCATCTGATGGTATTCGTATCTCGTTCTTCTATTGCAGTCGTTGACCTCACCTGTTCCGATGTTCACACGAGATTTATGATATCGTATTGAACTGAAGATACATGTATACAAGATACCATACAATGTCGGGCCGATCATTTTATCCTTTTGCAAGTCCATTAAGGATATAAATTATTGTTCACCCGTTATTCAACTGTCAATAGAGTCTGGTCAACGTGAAGTGACACAACGCTATATTCGGAATTATTTGCATGGAAACATTTTTATAAATAGTAAGTTGAATTTTTAGTGTATCATAAATATCTTTATATTTCCGATTTATGTGTTATTTCTTTTGTATATATTGATTGTGTAGGTTTCTGTATGGATTACACAATAAATATTAAAATTATTAAAAACGATTAGACATATATTATGTGTGACTAAGGCTTCGATCACACGGTGTCATCTAGTGCTACTAGGCGAGCTGTCAGGTCAACTGACAGCTGGTCGCGTGATTGCGCTGCGCCGCTTTGGAGCGAATCTCATACAACTCTTTTTGAATTTATTGGTAGCCGGTTCGTGCGTCACTGCAAACAGCAATCCTTAGTCTGACGCCTAAATAATGATATAACAGAAGCTGAATTAAATAAGTTTTTTTAATTTTAATTATAAAATATCAAATTTATTTTGTCGTGCCTGATTACGATCAACAATTATTTTTTTTGTTTAAATTTGTTATTTTTTTCTTGTGCCACTTCACGTTGACCAGACTCTTTATGAGGATAAATATCCCTAAAAGTTTGGAACATCTTTAACTCCCATATATTGACTTGACAACAAAGAACAAGCCTTTGAAATATGAAACAAGAACTCCACTTTGTATTTAAATACGTTATATGCATATATAAATGCGGTTTTGTTACAGTTTATGATGAAGAAGGTAACATAGTGAAGACATACACAAATCCGTACCTCAGAAATTCTCCACCGAACGCTGAAAATATACCATTTTTTGGAAGTTTTCTGAATCCCTTTTTCAATTTTCTACGTGTAAGTATTTTTGTGTAAATTTACATATTTTTAATGTCTAGAATGATGTTATCATTATTATATCAGTAAATGTCGTTTGATAACCTATAAGAATACATATCTGTATTATATACAGATAAATAAAATAGTACAATGCCTCTACATATATCACAAAGTTGAGAACGCATTCTAGAACATTTTCGTGTAGTAATTCGCCGAACCCGAATCGGAATCTATCATGCAAGTCTAACCGTATGATATCCCTATGATGATTGGGGAAGATCAGTGATGATTGAGTGATGATAACGCAGAATAGTAACATAGTATCTCTGCATAGTAAAGCTGAGTCAAGTCCTATACGAAATTAAAATTGTTTTAAAAGGATTTTTGCTATTTATATATGGAGTAGATATTGTTTCAGTGGATAGGACTCTTCCAATTTATCCACTTGTAGCTCATTTCTTTAGTTCCGCTACACGGAAATAACTTTATTTTTGTGAATAGGATTTTACAAGGTCGGCGGCGCGCCCGCATACCCCCTGGTGTTGCAGGTGTCCTTGGGCGGCGGTAACACTTACCATCACGTGAAACCGCTTGCTCGTCCGCTTTCTTCTCTATAAAAAAAAAAATATTTTACACTGTTTTCACCTCTCAACAGCAGACAATAAAAATACGCCTGACAAGACGGTTAAAATAATAAAGATCAAATAATAAATCATAAATCTCTGAATAGATCTTTAATTCTCATTCTATTTAGAACTAACAGTCGAGATCATTTGATGTAAAACATTATATTTTCTAATTTTTAGTAGCATATTTGGTAGTGACTCTGCAAAGGGTCCCGGATTCGTCTCCCGCTCAGACATTCATTTGTTTAAAGACAAATGTTTGTTCAGGTCTAGATGATGTGTTTGTCTTTATATGTCCCTGGACCCACAGGGAACCCTAGTGTGGATCATTGCGTGTGGCATTATTTTTCTATTTTTTTCCCAGCCTTCATCCCTCGGCTTACCAACTGCCTACATGATCCCAGTCTCCGAAGAAGTAATCCAGCAGATCAATAACGACCCTGTATATCAAAACAAGCTGGTCTTCTCCCCAGCAAAGGACCTAATCGTTGAACCCAACCCATTGTGTACCGGACGTCGGTCGCAAATACCATCGCCGAAGGTTTGCAACAACTTTTTGAACTGTTGGGATGGCTGGGCGTTTGAACAAGAATGTCCGCCTGGTCTACTGTTCTCGAATGAGGGTTACTGTGACTACTCGCAAGCGGTGGATTGCAATAATCGGGTACTGAAAGGTATGGTTTTTGATTACTTTCCAATTTAAAATAATAATAAGATTATTTTACGGCTGTGAATATCACTATTCCATTTCCATCCGTGGCTGTCGTAAAAGGCGATTAAGTCGCTACCACAAACTTTCTAAACTTCATCATGAGGAACTCTAAAACCTACTTAGCCAGCGCGAGGGTGGCGTTTTAAGGCCATTAAGGGCCATTTAAGGCCCTACATCCACAAGCCAATGTGCATGGGGAGGCCCGTGTCCAGCAGGGGGCCATAAAAGGAATGTATAAAACGCCACGCTTTTCAAGTGGGTTGGCGAGTCCACTATTTTAGGGGTGGTGTAGTACCTAGCAGCTTTATTATCGCTTTTACGATACAAGTGGGAAGAGACAGGATTTTGCTATTTACTAAAGACGGCTGACACCACAACGCTAAGATAGTACTATTATTAGCATAAATATTATGTTCTCGTTAAAGAACAATGACCTACTGAACACCACAAATACAACAAAATATGTTTGGCACATTGTGTAAATCGTGTGTGGTGATTATGGAGAACGTGTCGTCAGACATAACTGGAAATGTCAACTCGGACATTATGTAAAGTTATCAGCGCTGTCAACATTATTACACAACTTTGTTAACTTGTTTTCGATGTTTATAATTTCCTTCCTCTTTATTATGCCTACTTTTTTCTTCCTGTGGATTCAATTTTATGGTATAACTAGTTGACAGCCAATAATAAGCATTATTATGTACTCGTGAATTGCTGAAGTTTATTCTTATTTTTTTTTAATGAGACACGATATTTTGATTCAGCTCGTAAAAAAGTATGGACGGAAATTTGAATTTGCAATATTTTGTTTTTATGTCATAGATAGTCATAATTTAAATTGAAATCAAAACCAGCCAGTGTCCATAGATAAAAAATATCGTGCACGTCAACAACAGTCCAGAATGACAAACGTTGACACGCCCCCCGGATGCGCTGCCGACCGTTGGCGATTTAGGAATGGATTCAGAGAAAGTATTGAGAAAATGGGAACGAAAAGGATGGAATAGGATGGTAATGGGCTCTAGCATATCTCACTCATTACCGGAACATTTTACGGTAGCCTTCTGTGAGGTCGAGGTAACATGACTAGTGGAGTGCGCGGGCCCAGCGTTATTAACCCTTTTTATATTAAAATTCATCTTTCCGAATATATTTTCGGGCAATTTATTCAAAATGATATACAGAACTATTGTTTTAAATTACACTGTATTACACGTACACTTGTAACAGAACAGTCAAGAGAGAAATAACCACAGGCTACAAAATTAGAAGTGTATTCGTATGTGGTGTCTAATTTAAACGCACAAAAGGCGCGTAATTTAAATTATAATTTCAACAAGAACCTTAGTGTTATTGTGTTTTTCAGAGGATCCTCAACCGAAATGCAGCAAGGACTTCGAGACGTTCAGAAACGAAATGAAATGCAGTGAGTTCTTCATATGCGTCAACCGCCTTCCTGTGAGGTTCCAGTGTCCCGCCGACCTCGCGTTCAATCCGGTAATTATGGAATATCATTGGGAGAACTGGTTCATTAAATACCTATAAATTTTAATTGCTAAATATCACTTACATATCCCGGCCGAAAGTAATACACATCGACTACGATCGGATAGCTTCGGTTTTGTAGAGCGTCGTCTATGTCGTGTGCCGATAGGACAGAGACGACGCTCTACAAAACCGAAGCTAGCCGATAGTCTCTTTCATAAAGGCCGATGTGTACGGCCTTTATGGCCGGGAAGTGTACATAACATTTCATGTGTGAAGTTGCATGTGATTAATTGATCATTTTCGTTTGATTGCCGTTTAAATTGCTTTTTTGTAAAATTTTACAAACCACTAAGTACCACCCCTTTTACTAAATTGAGATGATATATTATTAGCAAATGTTAACTTGAATATTAATTTATTTCTTTAAAATCTCGTCACTTTAATATCTATATCCAACAGTATTCAATACATAATAATTATATAGTCTGTACGGTTATATTAAGATTAGACATCTACACTTATGTATACATATAAGTATATGTATAGATATGGATCGATAAAATTAACTGATTAATCGGGCAAAGTTTAACTTTCCAGTTGAGTGAAAAACAGTAAAATACAGGAATATCGGCCCCGAATATATTTTTCATGTTTAGTGTCATGGGGTCCAGGTGTACACTTAATCTTTAAGGATCTCTCAAAGCGCCTGGACGACAGCACCGGCGATGCAAGGGTTGACCATTGCCTTGCACAGCGCATTAGCTTAGCAATCCAGCGAGGTAATGCCGCCAGCATGCTGGGTACCTTGCCACAGGGACCAAATTTGCACAGTACAACAAATAAGCTTAGATTAGCTTTTAGCTATAAGTATTTTCTTTTCATCTTGTGTTAATTATTACTTCATAATAATTTCAATTACCTCATCGAGAATATTAACTTGTTATAGATTATAACTTAAAATATAATGTTTTTTTATATTAAAAACATATCAGAGAGAGAGAGAGAGAGAAAGAGCGCATACAGCAATCTCTCCCCAGCCTCACAGAGCTGTCATTAAACGTATCTAACATGTTCCGGAAGTGAGTGTATTCATCTCCAAAAGTAGGAAAGCATTCGAACGTTTGTTATTCTTGACTAATGTTGGCATCACGGATGATCATGGGACACGGGACCCACTTACCACCAGGAGAACTGTCTGTTCGTCTCCCACCTTCTTTCAATTAAAAATGTCCACCAATTATAATACTTACCTGTCCAATGGTTTGAGGCATTTTAAGTAGCTGTTTATATGTTAAGCAAATGTTGTTTACTTATTATATTATTACTCACAGAGTACATTGAAAGGGCAACGTCCTCCGCAGCCTGAATGACTCAAACACAATCCACATAACCTAACATAGACATCTATGTTACGCATTTGTTGTTGATAAAACCAGATTTTATAGGTTTTAATACTAAATTTTATAGCTGTGAATTCTTTTAGATCGTTTCAATGCTTGTTAAAGGTGCGCCTATGACTTGAATGTCAGCAAACTATGACTTTAACCGTTTTTATAATAGTAGTATGTAGTGCTTATAATACATAGCTGAGTCATAATTTTACGGCTAAGTTAAAACATAATTTGTGGTTAATCTTTAATATTGATAGGTCCTGTGTATAAAAGATTAACTTGAAATTCTTAACTGGACAATACTTAAAGTTGCTAATTAAAGTTATAATTGTTTGAAAATTCTAAAATATTTATAAATTAATTTATCCTTCTTTATATAATTTATAAAATAAGAAGCTAAGTAATTCAGAGAAATGTCAGATTGATACTATGACCCTTATATGTACTCGTACTTCTATGTTATATGTACGTACGAGTGACACTGCATAATTGTCGGTTTGAAAGTTACCAATTACTCAAGGCATCTGGTACACGGTATAAAGAAGTCGTGTGGGGTGAAAATGTTCACACGGTGTTGACCAGTCGCGCAAATTAGGGACACGGAGACGTAGGGGGAGAGTGCACGCTGCATTCCCGCGGCCACTGAGCGCACTCAACTGACCACTTTACTCCTCACTCACAGAAAACTACCTTGAAATATACTGCATTTCCCACTTTACCGTATTTCAGTACCTACGTACGCACGTACGTGTTTCGATAGTAAGTGAGATTTGCCAGAGCCCATTCCCACCCCATCCTATCCTAACCCTCCCCGTATTCCCACCCCTTTCTCCCAATACACTCCTTAATCTGCAAAGATAGGCAGCGTATCCGGGAGCGTGCCAACGTTTGTCTGGACTGACGTTGGCATGTATCGCGGATGTCTATGGACGACAGTATCCAATTACCATCAGGTGGACTCGACTCGACTGCTGCGTTTTTTCTATAAACTTTTCTATTGACTAGGCAACATCTTTTGAACGGGTGCCATATCGCCGCGACTCGTGATCCCGTGTACCCAAACGCCTTAAAGTAAATAACAAGTTGAGCTACGTTATGAGTAAACAAGGAATTCAATGCCCTTATTGTAGGAATTGTTTTTTCCAGTTTTTCTACGCCTCGAATACAACAGGACGATCTCATCGAGTCTAATTAGAACATCAAATTATTAACCCCACTCTTTGTTTATCTATTTAAATTGAAATCTTTTTTTCAGGATCTTGGGGTGTGCGATTATCCTCACAGAGTAAACTGTAGCGGGTCCATCTCCGTCACCGATTCCCCTAACCAGTCCTCAACAAAATCTCCTCCTTCAGGAGAAAGTGGGCATTCAGTTCAGGCGTCTTCAGACACGAACACTGTAATGATGAGGAACTCGGGATATAGCAGTCAAAGTGAGTATTGCTTGCATTTCAACACGCATACATTACTTTTTAATATAAAACGCAATCAACCCTGCTATAGTTCACTGTTGGACGTGGGCCTCCTCATGCACATTGTCTTGTGCACGATGGATGACCTTATACGGCACGCTGGCCAAATGGGTTAGCGAATTCACTTTTTTGGTGTAGTTCCGTGGGACTTCTAGTAGCGGCTTTGTTATCCCTAATCGTCTTTTACGACACCCACTGAAAGCGATGGGATCCACAAAATGAAACCGCCTTATTACATTCAAAAATCCCATCTGTGTATTTCATCTATTTGACCACCGATTAGCCCAGTAACCCTGCCTGCTGTACAAAACGTGTTGAGTTCCATCCCAGGCCGCACATTTATTCCGAACAGATACAAATATCTCTTGGAGTCTGTTTGATAAGTTCATCTTTATATATGACGCTGGACCCTTGACACAGGGAGTCCTAGTGTGGGCCATTAAGTGTAGA
Source organism: Sesia apiformis (assembly GCA_914767545.1). Lineage (NCBI taxonomy): Eukaryota > Metazoa > Arthropoda > Insecta > Lepidoptera > Sesiidae > Sesia > Sesia apiformis. Next base: position 5,193,992 of record OU611950.1, on the reverse strand, counting down.
AAAAAATAGAAATAAAATTATAGAACAATTCTCCTCCTATAGAAAATGTAACAATTCTCAAATTTGACAAACTTACGTTCGATTTTAGGTTGGTCATCTACCCACGTCGCTATGTCACGCCAAGATGCTATCCGTCAACTGCAGCTCGGACGTATCGCTAAATTAAACACCGCCTACTAATAGTATACTTAATTTAATCATATATTTTACTAAAATGTACTAGGTCAATGACCTTGGGTTTAGTGTTAAAATTTAATAGTAGCGTTATTTTCATGTCTCAAGTAGGTACGAATGATTGAAAAAACTTGACAATTTTCGAATATGTATATAGAAATTCACTTGGTTTTAAGTAGATTTAAATAGATAGTTTATCAAACTTGAAATCTATTATTGAAATTTGCTCGAAAGTTTCTGACATTATAAAGACCAAACAGTTTAATAGACATTACAATATTCTAATTCTTTTTGATGCATTAGGTATTTAATCCATATTATTATCCATGTTATGCATACTTTGATAAATTACTCTCTCGAGAAAAGGTTTTTCAAAGGTTCCAGTATCATTGTTCATTATTTTTCAATGTAACACCGTTTTGTCTTAATAGTCATAATAATATTTCATTTAATACTATCTATCTTTATTTTACCATCACTTTATAACATTTCATTAACCAGTTAAATCATGTTTTAATAATGTAATAAGATTCAATGGGTTTTAGGCAGACAATCACTACATAAACCAGTCTGGTTTCATTCAAGTCGAACTACAGTCCTATAATTCGACGATATTGTTATATAAATGTCACATTATCTGAGGAAAGGGACCTTATTGTCGATTTTTGTTCTCCAGATATTGGTCTAATTTTTTGTTATTATTTTGTCTTAAAAATCTGATGTTAGAGCTTGTTTCTATTTAAACAGACTTTCGAAATCGAATTTTAAATTAGGAAAATCAATAATTTCATTCCCTAAGCTTCCCTAAGCCCTAAGCTCAGATAACGTCACAAATGGTTAATAAAGGCCAAGGCTGATTCTTAAACCTGTACGGTAGTTTTATTTATTTCATTCAATTTAAGTCAAATCTACAGATTGGCTGAAATCTAAGGATTCAACAGTCTATCTGAAAAAATACCAGCGTTGCATCCTCTCGTATTCTGCAGCATAACCTGTGTTAGATGTCCATTTCCTAACACAGTGGCGGTTTTCTTTTTTCTTTTATTTCTTTTGCATTCTTTCTTTCAGTTTTATTTTGTCACTGTAAAAAGGTTTTCTATTTTTAAGTTTCATCTTCAAGTTAATTTTGATAAATTTTGTTCCTTTTTTATCTGTTTTAGAAAACTTATTCCCATGTATTTATGTAGCAAATAATTTATTTAAAGATTCGTCAAACAAGCACCATAAAGAAATGAAAAATATCTTGTTGAATATACTTTTATTTACACCGATCATTTATAAAAGTATAAGTTAAACCTAACTTAACATTACAGTCGTGACTAAAACAGCATTCGTTTCGACATAGCATCAACTTAAAACTTTGGTACCATGTCAAAATAGTCTTTGCAATGAACTCCTTGATTTTTTGGCAACAATTAGCACTACCAGCTCAAATTTTTGTCAAAAAACGCTAAGGGTCGATATTGAATACATTAGTAATATTTTAATGTATTTACGAGAAAAGTCGCGATATTTTGTAAGAAAACAGTCCTTAATTGTTAAGAAAAACACCTCATTGAGCGCCTCTTTAGACAGACAAATTCTTAGACTTAAAAATTCAAACACAAATCGACACAAACATAGTCGACGACGACATTACCCGACATTACCCCTGTAGTAGGGAATAATACGTGATTAGGAAGATAATCGATATTAATTGATAAATAATTTAATATCCAGTTCTAGACTTGGGTATTTTACAGTAAGGATAATTCAAATTGACAAAAATTTCAGTAGAAAAATTAGATCGTACTACATCGATTGACGCCAACATTAAACCATTTTTAAACACAAATAACTAAAGACCGTCAAGTGCGCATAGCATTTCTAAAGAGGACATTTTATATCAAATCAAAAGGGTTTAACTTCAGTCTGCCCTTGGAGCCGCTCCTTGTCATTCAAAATCCCAACTTCTTGAGCGCCTTGAGGTCCACGTCGCCGTAGTAATCTTCGCTGTAATTGTAATAACAAATTCAAAAACAACTGCACTCAACTGTACAATGTAAAAAGTTAAAGAGATTTAGAAAGTCGGCAGTAAACAGAGAGAGGAGACAACGAACGGTTTAAAATTGCGTGCAAGTTAAACTGAAACCAATTGAAATCACGCAACCTTAACCGCACATGACTGAAAATAAACGTACCGCACATGTGCCCGCAATTAAAACGCTCGTAAAATGGGCCGTGTATTCTCTCGCTAATGATTTCAAAACAGCAACAATTCGAAAAGATAACATTATTAAGACTACTTTAAAATAAAATAATAAACGTACCTGGACACCACATTTAGGAATATGACGACACCATCTGTTATTGTTACTAATAAAGTACAGTTTGTATTAGACCAGAAAATTACATAAAGTACTAAGAAAGTGTTATTAGAAATGTTATTAGAAAGTCAATGTGATCAAAATAGGAAACAGAGTTGTCGTGAAAGTTGATAATGTTACAAGGAAAATGGTGCAACAGTGCAAACTACATGGAATAAACATAAAACGGTTAAATTTTATATTTTGTTTATTTTATCACTAAAAATAAAACTTAAGTTTACAGTTTCTATCAAACAACAACACTCAGTCGCAGTGAAATAGTTCAGTATATAATATTTACAAGGTCGTGGGTATAAACACCATCAAAGTGATCGATATCTATCATAGTGAACAAGTTAAGTGCATCGTTGTGAGTAAATGCGAATCTACCAAAGATTTCTTTTAGAAAATTAATAGTTAACGTAGGTTCTTGATACAGGTTACTATCGAAACTAATATACAATATAAAATAAATATTACTACCGTGGTATGAACTCAACTAACTAACCTGCCTCTCCAAACTGATGTAAGACTATAACGTGAGAAGTATTTGGCAACTAGAAATTTATACAGATCAATCGTGACTTCGGTCACTAAACGATATTTAAATTTGAACCCGGGACACTATCTCCGCATACCGAAAGCATTTTTTTTTTAAATTAACATTCAGCCCGTGTGTTTGTACATTCGTGCTTGTGGTTTATGCTCTCGCTGTGTGGAGATGTTTGGTTTATACCTAACAATGTGAGTATTAAAGAGTTAAGGCGGGGAGATTTTTAGTTCTCCTTTTGGGGGCGAGGTTTGAGCTGCTTGGGCTGGGTGATGCGGGAGGTGCCGTCGCTCTTCAGGCCAGCTAGGAGTTCGCTCTTGCGGATCGCCTTCAAATCCAGGTCACCGTAGTAGTCCTCGCTGAAAATGGACGCGTACCTTACTGCCTGCCGCTTCTACCGACTTGTTTGCTTATATTATATGCTATTCTAGTACCTGTCGTCATTGGTGTAAAGGACATGCCATTTTCATCTACTCTCACAAATATGACTGGCGGATTGTGTAACTAATCTCGTTTACAACGAGCAATATCGAGTGAACTGCCTTGAAACGGCGACCAGAATAATATCCGTTCGCTTTTCTTAGTAAAGTTATCTAACATTGATTTTTCTCGACTAAAATTAACGATGTGGTTTGGAGCTTGCCACAGAAAAAACTTGTTCGATCGACCTTTATTTGACCGGTTTCATCGTGATCGTGGCATGCACATCTCAATATCGATGCGATTGTTTAAAAAAGGCAACCATGAAACGGTTATAAATAGTTTGAAAGTTCATGCATTGTTTCAGACAACAAATCTTGAAGATAAAGGATATTCTGTACATTCCAAAGATATTAAAGATCACAGAGAGAAAATGAAACATACTGTAACAAAATTCTTGCAATTGGATAAGAGGGTATAAAAAATAAAGTAGTTAAAGCCTATATCTATCAGCTAATACAGTTACTCCGTATACGTTTGGATAAAACAAAGCGGTCATTACCATAAGCAGCCCGTTACATACCGGTCGGCATTGATCACGGTCGTGTGTATGACACGCTCGTATGAAATTGACTTAAGTCATGTTAATTTCAAAGCTGAACTGAATGTGTCGTAAGCGTGACAAGGCTCCGAACCGCATATTTGCAACCAGTCATTTCAAGTGGGCGAACTCAGTACCTAACACCTATAAATTACACCTATCTTTATCTATATATACGTAATAGTTGTAATGATCACAATGTTTGTGAAGACCAGAGTGCGGAAGAATTGTTAGTCACAGGGATGACATTGGTTGTGTGGAAGTGGTTACTTGTTTTAGTTTTAAACCACGATCTACCACCACAGAACCAGTGATATCCAACCAGTGAGAGAAGAAGTCTCATTCGTTCAAGTTGCTCCGTCTGTACTGCTTTTACTTGAACGAGAGATGCTACACCTCTGAAAGAAGTGGAAAACTCACCATCCGGGAACGTCCTCGGGATCTTCGCAGTTGCCACTGCCGTCGGAATCGCCGATCTTGAAGACTGTGCCGATAGGGCAGCCGTACTCACGAGCTACACCCTCGAGACAGATGTAGTATTTGCGGCAGTCCTCAGGGTGGGCGTGACGGCTGAAGGAACCAGAGAACGAAACCTCTCCAGGGGGAGGGCAGCTGAAACCACCGGCTACCTCTGTGAAGTTACAGAACATTTTGTAAGGAGTGACATAAGGAAACATGCCGTAAAAACTAAAACAATGAGTTTTTATCTTTACGGAAAAAAGGTGGCAGATGAGCATACAGTCCATTCGATTGTAAGTGAATACTCTCGTCCGTAGACATCCGCAATACACGCCAATATCAGTCCAGAATAACAAATATTGGCGTGCCGCCGGTATACCTTTGGAGATATAGGAATGTATTTGGAGAATGGATTGTGAGGGATAGCATAGGATAGGATGAGAATGGGCTCTGTCTTATCTCACTCACTACCGAAACACGTACAAAGGAAAATAGTATAAAGCGGGAAATGCAATACATTTCAAGGTAATGTTCTATGAGAAAGGGGTAACGTGGCCAGTCGAGTGCGCCCAGCGGCTGTGGGAATGCAGCGTGCACTCTCCCCCTTCATTAAAGTACATATTATTCTAGTCTATATTATTGTATCACATAATAGTTATGCATCAATAAATGATTAAACAAAACTATTAATTTCATCATTTGCGATTTAATTACGAGTATATACAAAAATCAACTTTCAGCCAAACAAAATCATAATTATACCTCTATATATACATTATACCAAAAATAAATACACAAATCTACTTGTAGATAATGATTCACGCTATATAAGATTTACATATACCTATAGATAAATACAGAGATAGATAAATAAGTATTTATACAAACACTGACCTTCGTTCTTGCACTCGGGGACCTGGTCAGCCCACATGCACACGCGTGCGTCTCTGTCGTAGGCAAGCCCAGGGCTGCACTGGTAGCGAGAAGCCTCGCCGTTCCAGCAGTTCCAGAACACGTCGCATTTCTTTTCATCGGGGAAGATACCGTACAGCCTCTCACAATGGGTCGAGGAGATCGGGGGCTCTGTTCACGAGGAAGATCATTTTTATGAAAATATAAATAACTCTTATAAAGAAACAATTAACACCCTTAAAAACTTATTGACAAATATAAGAGCTGATGAGATATCAAAAATGTTAAATATGGTACTTTCGGTGATTGATTAAACTCAATTTATGATTTATCTTTTGTTTGTGCAAATATATGAAATATATGTATGTAATGAATACAATAACTAAATTTATATAAAGTTGCCAAGTGGAATCAATAAAGAAGCATAGATCACGTTTTGAATTAAATTAATTGTTCGACCAATATATTTAGATCAGAATTGTTTCCAGGAGCTGTACTAGTTCAAGGTTGACAACTAAATTTTTCCATAAAAAAATCGTAAAATATAAGATCGTAACTTTAAAACGTCATTTGATCACTCAATGGGCTCATTTGCGTACATCGGCTGCAAATGACCTTCTGTCCACATCCTGGTTGTGATTCGAAGGTACTCAGACATATTCGGAATAATAATCCTTTTAATTTGCAAATATTTAACCTTGACTGTTAGTTATTATTGGGCCCATCGATGTTACTGGGTCATTAACTCATTATTTAATATGATTGGAAAACAACACCACCTGCGATTGTATTTAAATTAATGTAGCCGGTAAGATGTAAATTAAGTCTGTTTAGAAGATTTTAAATTAATTTTAATTTGTAGTAATATATTACAAGAACATTTTCTGTGGGGTTATTAATTTGGCCGTGTGATGTCGACCGACTGGGGGATCATCAAGGGGGGGGGTCATCAAGGGGGGGGGGGGGTCATCAAGGGGGGGGGGGGTCGATGGAATCATCCCATCAGTCTGTTCCCGTAGGTATCGTAAAAAAACTATCCAGTTATTAACTTCATTAAATATTTCATTTTTTACTAAATTACACCAATCAATTATAATTGCTATCAAACATTTAAGAATCGATGCTTTTGCCGGGGTTTATCTTCAATGAACCTATGTAATGCTCAGTGGCGTAACAATAGGGTGGCATAGCGGGCAAAATGCCACGGGCCCCTGGCCAGAGGGGGCTCCTGACCCGAGAGGGCCGCGAGCACGGGAGGATCCTGACATTTCTTTTTATAAAATTTAATATAAAATATTTTTGTTTCCAATTAATTTAAGTTTAAACTACATACACATGTATCAAGGTTTGAATGCATTTGTAAGAAAACGAAATGGCCCAGTTTTAGAACGCGTCCGGAACGTAGTCATAAAATGCTCGCCACTTGTAAACACCGCGCTGTACCAACACTGTTACGGAAGAAATGTTTTGTATAACTTATACAGTATAAGTATATTTTTTTGATAGTTCGCGGGCTCACGGGCTCAACAGAAAGCGGGGATTGAAAAGAAACTACAACTTTGGATGAGTTTCTTCACATTGAGGGAGGGCCCCATCCTATGAATTTGCCACAGGCCTCAGCAGTATAGTTACGCCACTGGTAATGCTTCAGTGAAGAGTGACACTTAAGAGTTCATAAACATTTCAAGTGCACTCACCGTACTGTGTTCTGTCACCGCAGTTGACATTGTGGATGTAGTCACAATTCTCGGTCAAGTATTTGGTATCTGTAGCCTCGAAGGCGAGTCCGTTGCCGCACGTCTTCAGTTCCGCGACACCGTTGTCGCACTTCCAGTACTTGTCGCAGGAGATGTGGTGAGGGTAGAAGCCGAAGTCATCGGGGCATTTGAAGGATTCCTGGCTTACCGCTGCAAAAAGAAAATTATAAATTAGTACGAAAAGAAATTACTGCCTCGAAAGAAGTAGAGAGATTTCAAGTTTATACACAGATGAATATGAAAAAAGCTATGGTCTTGTTGAGCTAAATAATTCTCTTTGTACTATTCTTAAATAAATCCTTTGTATTCAGAAGACCACCACTAATATTGTTGTCATCAGATTTCTCTAAATAAACAGCTCAAGGTGAATGGTTTATCTAAGTCAGTTTCGTTTGATTTGTTACAGCATATTACAAATCTATTTTGACAGTGGTGTTATAAAACGCTAAAGCACTAAACCAAGTGTTGAGCAAGAACATCGCAAGGACTAAATAGTTTTATGTGAGGCAATAAATATCTGACAAATTGCCAATAGCAGGCGCCAAAACCAGACTCTTCTTGAATTTTAATTTAAATTTCGAAACACCACCACGAGGTTTGCTAAGCAGCGATTATGGCACGCGGCATATTTTGCAATGTACCGGTCGCGGGCAGGGCCGCTCTTTCTCCGAGGAATGCAGCGTCGAGCACGTTACTCAACAGCACGCGACAACTGTTGTCGCTGCTGTTCATTGTTAGAGCATTTGTTCTGGTCTTGTTCATTGTTTAGTACACGTGTTCGAACACTCCACATTTCCACTGTCTGAGCTGTCTGAGCTGACGCAATTGCTTTAAGTTGACGACAATAATCTTACTTCAACCATACGAAAGTTATTAACGTATTTCACTAGATAATTCTCGTGTTCCAGATTCAGAAAATCAACGAGATAGTGAACAATTATCTACTAAAAATTTATTAAAGGTAACGCTTCCTCTTCAATAGTTACTAATCACTTCGTGGCTACTCTCAGTAGTAAGACCAATAAGACAAGTTTTCTACGAGCTCATTTTGTTGGCGAAACGTTTACTCTCAGATTACACATTAAGTCACACATTTGTGCCACTAGTTTGGTATCGTTTGACGTTTTAGACCCAGTATACGGCTCATCCAGAAAGTTTTGTAAAGTTACTCTTACCACGTTCATAGAACTAATCAATGTAATGGATTCCTTGTAACTGATATTGAATAATTAGAGAAATTAATTTTCTATATTCGCAAAATATATAATATCGTATATATAAGTATTATATAGACTCTATCGAAAAATTCGAATTGCAACTACAGCAGAAAAAAGTAAAGAAATATCTCTTTCATTATCAACCGCATAACCAAAGTGATTGACATCCCACGACAGCCTAAAAAGGCGTTTAAAATTGTTACGTAAAACCAAACAATCGATGTACATAACACATTTATATTTCAATTAACCTGTAACTATTACTTATAGATAATTTTGTAAGTGATTTCACAAATGCGCGGTTTATAGCTTCGGTTATACAATCGGTCGCATCATTTCAAAATGTTTAAACGCATGCTGTAAGGAATTATGTTGTACGCATGTTGTAAGGAAAACGGTGCTAATTATTTTATGTAATCGAAGATGTATAGGCGATAACTGTAAATATGGTGGTTGCCACAAAGCATGTGTGAAAAGGTTTCAATAACTGCAAGAAAGAATGTTACTAAAATACACTTAAATTCAAGAAAAATGTACTGTCATTAAATAGCTAAAGATAAACAATTAAACATTCATCTGGTTACTAGTTTCAAAATGTTATCTCCTTACTTGTTACATCCTATTTTCTTAGGTTTTCGCGATTACTATACATAGCAATTAATCAACTTCGAACGGTTTAAATCGCGTTTTTTTAATATTATTTATATCCCGACGTTTCGAACACTGCAGTGGACGTGGTTGAATCACCTCGTGACCACGTCCACTGCAAAGTGTTCGAAACGTCGGGATATAAATAATGTTAAATATACGCGATTTAAACCGTTCAAAGTTGTTTAATTGCTTTGTTACATCCTTCTTTCATGTTATACTTCCGTACTGTCATCTTTCTATTTCCAACCGTGAGTGAATGCAGAGAGACTGTATATGTACATCATCATCATCATCATCTCAGCCTTTAGACGTCCACTGCTGGACATAGGCCTCCCCCATTGTCCGCCATTTAGACCTATCGGCAGCGACCTGCATCCAGCGGGTGCCCGCCACCTGTGGTTACAACATAACGTAATAAAGTATGAATGTATTTATATGTTTGTTTTCTTTTTTTACTCAAATGAGCTGACATTATTTAAGAAGGTTCAATATAATAAGTTATTTTAAGGCATATAATTTGTAATGCAAAATTCTTTACAGTAAACTTATCTTTATTGAATAATTTGCATAAAGTTTTACGGCCTAGACAACCTTTCATCGAATAACATCGAGGTGAACCACCATCGCCTCTGAATTCCGTTCATTCTTGAACAAGTAATGAAGTATTTAATAGTAATGTGGAGCGATTGCGTTTATTTATAACAATTCGGTTCATTGCTTGTCTGTTCGCGTGTGCTTTTATTTTCACGGCAATTGCGTTCACTGATAAGATACTAATAGGTGTTAATTGTTGGAGATTGAGAGCGATTTCGTTAATTTTCTACGCATTCTTTGCCTATTTCGCAAATAGATGCGAAAAATATTGCAATTCCATTATTTAAGTACAAGTTGTCGAGTATGCTAAAATCTTAAAAGGTTCAATCGAGTTTCGATTTATAATGTTAAATTCGAAATGTTTAAAATTTTACATGATAAAACGATGGTCTCTATAAAAAGATTTATTTTTGCTACCCTCGACATGTCATAATATACCTATAGATTATTTACAAATCGCGGAAAATGTCACATATATTAACTTTTGCATTGTGATTGTGTGACAGATAACCTGAAAAAATCTTCTTTTAAACTTATTTTGAAAATTCACTAAAATCATTGTAATAAATTTTGTTATACTCACTACCCAGGAAAATATTTAAAAAAGGGAGAGGGTACGAACCAACTGTCTCTCCAAAATTCCTAATCTCTTGAACTCAACGAGATGACTTTTCTAAGCGAGGTTATAATAAAATAAAAGAACTAAAAATAACAGATTAAAAGAAGTTAAAATTATAAATTAAAATTGAGACCTGGAGACTTTCCACTATTTTGGAATACCTTCTATTTGGTAAAAACCTACTTATACCGCAGCTTGAAATCCATCTACACAATTGAACTGATACGCACAATCAGTATTTGACAATCTATTGTGCCCATTCTGGTTAAGCTTAACAATGTAACACTTAAGTGCACCGGATCACGCATGCGCGACCAGCTGTGACGTTGCGCAATTACATCTCGGGGCCAGCTATGGAGTCCTGTAGGTCGCCTATACCTACATGACATGTTTTATGTACTAAACAACATGTTAATCTTACTAAGCTTATAATAAAAGCTAGAATAGAATATCTTTGGGTAGATTGTCGATATTCACATGTATACTCACAAGTCAACATTTGTTATGTAGAAATGTTGACATGTATAAATACGAGAATAATAGAAATAACAAAGTATAATGTATAATAATAGAATGATATATAATATGTTATATAATGATATATAATATATAATAATGATATTTACTCATAATAACCATTTCAGTTGATAGAAGATAATTTAAAATAAATGTAGATAATATAAACGTATCATCTATAAAATGATTGATTAATTTTGCCTTTAAAACATTCCTTTTTAAACATTTTCATATCAACCTTAAATATAAACTAGCAAAAAAGTGGTTTCGCGACTTGCTTTTTATTTACTAAGTTTTATACAATTCTATCATATTTATATATGGCTTCATCAATTCATACATGACATCAACATTACATAAACATTATCCAATACTCGTGAGCCGTTAAGTAACACGTGTGAAAGCCAAAAGCTGACCTACAGACTGATCTCGAAGTCTCGAATGTAGGCGGAACTTTCGATTTTGTTACCACGGAGATGCGCCCGCGACGTTGGGTAACCTTTATTATGCATTATGACCTTTATAATGCAGAAATAGTTTTAAAGTTCATCGATGTATCGATTTGCATATAATTTGATGGCTGATTTATTTAAATGCTACATTTTTCGTTTTTTATTAACATCTGGCATCTAATTAATTTAAGTGATACGTTTCTAATTATTTTATGCATTTCAACTCATTAATTCTGCCTTGGCTTGTATTTTTCATTTAATTATAACCCGTGGCTACTTTTCTTTTGAAATTCGATTGATATGAACATATCATTTACATGGAAATGTTACATCTACATTCAATGTATATATGAACAAGTACTCACACTATTACAATTATTATCTTCTACAGGTTTATTATTTTTCTACAAAAGAACGAAATGTTGGTTTATTTACTGATTAAATTACCAAGTTTAGATAAGTTTAGTGTTTTTTAAACACTTATGTGACGCCAAAATAAGGAATTTTAGGGTCATGATAATAAATAATAATAATAAAATAACGACACACTCAATGATCCGCAATAGGATCCCGTGTGGTTTAAAGTATAAAAACACATATAATAATTTATTGCATTAATCTCCAAAAGAATAAATTATCAACATTTCTCCAAATCATCATTAATTCTACCCACTGTTGAGTATAAACCTTCTGTCGTTTATGCCACTTAATGTGTGTGAAAAACGCGAATATCTCAAAAGTCATAAAATTAATGTTTTGTGACGAAAACATAGCGCTACGCTCAGGCCACGAACAGCGAGCGACCAACAGAAACAAAGCAATTAATAACAAGGCAATTACAACGAAAAACAAACACGCAACGCTTTCTCTAAAGTAATTTCTTTAATTGTCTAAGATCACAGCACAGCACCTGCCACGTTAGCGGGCCAAGTGACGTAACAACTAAAATAACATTAGATAACAGTCATTGTCGTGTGTCGGTGAAAGTTGGAGCCGTGATTTCTTTTGTATGCACTCGTATAGAGTCAGTAATGGGGGCATTCAAGTCTGATTTAGGTTAAGTGGTATTTGTGTCAGTCTTTTACTCACAATTATATTGGTTATAGATAGATAAAGTCTTTGTTGTACACCACGACATGTTGCAAAAAGACAATTTAAATAACGCTTATCAGTGCTTATCAGGAAATTTGTAAGAAATATCATTAATGTTGTTATTAAGTTGTTAGATTTAGTTGCATTTATTTATAATTCCATGCATATTTTGATACACTGCATAATATCAAATACCCTGTATTTTAACCCACGAAACATTTTTTTAATTATCTGTATTATAGATATTTATACAAAGTTTCAACTTAATCAATTTTTTTTTTCATACAAATTTAGACACTCGGTTTCACCCTTGAACGTTTCACGTCTATTCGAAAGTCATGTCATATCGATGTAAACATCATAAAAGGACGATATTGTCCCAATTTCATGTTTTTAATTTCTGCTATTTCGGCTCGGCGTTGATGAGTCACACAAAACAATTCTTTATATGTTTATATGTTATATATTATACATAGGTATCTATCTATATATCTATATAGATATAGATCTATCTATATAGATAGAACATAGATTACATTACAAACATTTTCCAACAAAGAGAAAATAATTTTGGAATAATATAAAATGTTTAATAGAAAAATAAATTTATTTAAAAAGATATGTTTAAAAATCCTTTTATAACTAGGCTGTAGGATTGCGCTACTTAGGTAGTCTTATTTAGTAAAGTACTAGATATTGACTAATATTTAATTAGATAGTTTTAACTTCACGAGATTATGTAAGATAATTCTACGTTTAAATATCCTTTTCATTATAATAAAAGCTTTCGTTTCATAATTAAAATATATTTTCATGTATTTCTTTTAGACCCTTTTTAAAGTTTTTGCCATTTTAAGTTATAAAATTGATTTACGACATTTTATAATCAAACACTTATGTTAATAATTGTACATAGAAATCCTACATTGAATATTTACCTTACCTTATTTTTACCTTATTTATCACAAAAATGAGACCAAGAACAGCGATGAATCTTGAAACGATCGTGTGCACAATACACAGGGTGTTTGAAGTTATTTATATCGGCAACGTTCGAAGGACAGACAATCTCTAGGCGTGATTGGAGGTACCTAGCTGACTGAATAGTTAGTAGTCTATAGGAGAATATCAATCGTCTCTATCTATTCGTGGTCTTGAAGGTTATTTTCAAAAGAATAATAGATATCTATGTAAAATTGTCCAGTAATATATGAAATGTGGTGGTACAGATTTTCCATTATATACGAGTACATATAATTTTATTTTGTTACTGTATTTTGATAGGTGTTCACGGTAAATCTAACTTCAGTTGTCACGTAACTTTTTCGAATGACATTTAATAATATGTTCTTTAATAAGTTAAGGTCTTATTGATGGACAATGGCTAAGGTCTACTGCAAACCGCTCGTCTTCGAATCGTTTTACACTAATTTGTTTTCTCACATCAATGAGTCCAGCTTTAAAAGAGTGGATTCGTCAACTCCCTTGACCAGCGTGGCGTTTTAAGGTTACACATCTTCCATGCATAAAACAATGTACATGAGGAGGCCTATATCCAGCATGGGCAAAAAAAGCTAGCAAAAAAGGCTGGTTAGTAAATGACTTTGTTCAATAAATAAACTCTAACCGTTTTTAACAAACTTCGCAAAACTTTATCGATATCTATTGCAAAGTCAACTAGAAGAGGCAAACGATTTTTTTTATTTTATGGATATGATGGCAGACGAACGGCCGGTCCATAGTGTAAGTAGTCACCGCCGCCCATCGACACCAGCAACACCATAAGGGCGCGCAGCGACCTTGCAAAGAGCTCTCTTAAAGAGCCCCATGTCGTAGCATAATGGAAGAACCTTGGCTGGCAGTTCATTCCACAACTTTTGGGTTCGCGGTATAAAGTGTCTTGAAAGGACGGAAGTGTTATGAATATAGTTACCTTAATATTTTAGCAGATTAATAGGAAAGAACTTTTGATTTTCACCGTAGTTTATCTTATTGACCATAAAATTTTACATTTCACAGTTCAATTATCTATGTGGGCACTACAAAAACCTTTAAGATTTATCTGTAATGTCGTGTCTGCCTCAGTTGCTTTAGTATTTATAATGTTGATAACATGTAACGTACTTACTTTAAGAAAAGTAAAAGTTATTTCAAATGTTAGTTACTGTATGTGCAATTAGCGAAAATACACTATTTATAATCGTATCAATATTACTTACTCCATGACATAACTGTCTGTCAAATATAATACATTTTTAGACTATGTATCTTCAACTATGTCTAAGTTACAGGACTTACAAGAGCCGTTATGACTTCAACATAAATTATTGTCAATGACTTTAAATCTAACTAGATTTATAGAAATTTATAGAAATCTTTATAGATTTATAGATATTTATAGAAATTTATAGATTTATAGAAATATTACTACAGAAATTTATAGGGATTGTACAACTGTACAAGCCCTATAAATTTCTGTATTTAAGATGATATTATTATGGTCTATGTCCGTTTATTCTATTGTTCAATTTGGGACCTTGCATACGGACATGCCTACCGTGAGATATCATTGTTAAGATTTTGTTCATAACTTCCGTTGCATTGTTCCGGTGCAGAATAGTTAATTACCAGTCTACCTATTTCCGCTCGATTCTATGACCTCTCGAGTAATTAACAAGATACAATATCATTTATATTAAGTATTTAATTTACAAAAGTAATTATGATGTCGTTGAGGCTATTATGCACGATGATATCCTGGAGGTGGGCGATTTAAGATTTCTGATTCACATTCCTGATCGTGAATTTGACTTTGAGTACAAGTTTTTACCAAAAGAAACACCATGAAGAAACGCATACCCATGAATGAAAAATAATCTGGAGTGTGTGTAACAATTGCCAAAGAGCACTTAACACTCGTACTATATTTTTTAAATATGGCGATATATATATACTTTAATATAAATATTGCCACACTGTATGGCTTCCCTAGAATTCCATAGGTTGTGGGTCCATTCACACAAAGACAAACACAAACATACATCCAGACTCCGTCTTTTTTAAACAAAGGAATGTTCGAACGGGAATCGAACCCGAATCCCGGGATCGAAGTGTCACTACCAACCAGTCGGTCGCCAATCATTAAAAACTGTTCATTAACAAGACTAGTTTATACGAGTTGTGCCGGTTTATACGAGTGAAACAAAAACAAAATATTCCTATTTACTTAGGCTGAAACTGAAGTAGTTTTAAAAATATCACTGGTTTCCAAGAGTTGTCTACCAGTTCTATGATTTGAGGGGACCACTTGTAAAATTTTATAGGACTCATAGTTCAAGTATTTCTTATCAACTTGTTACGTACTTAATGGACTCTCAGGCATTTAATGGATTTGTCCATCTCTGATCAATCGTTATCATTTAAATCTAATTGTTGTCGCAAAGTAACTGGTTACAGTAAATTGACCGTCTTATTGTTAACTAAATTGATCATCTTGATTGAAACTAAAAGTTGATATCAAATAAGTTTTTATGTAACAGCTAATAGAAAGACAGACAGCCTAATAATAAATATTGCCATTTGAATGTGAACAAGTTAAGACTTGTTAACTTACTCCAGTCAAATTACTGCATACTTATACAAAGTAACATAAACGGACTTAACAAAGTATAAAGCTTAACAGTCGACTCTCAGGTTAGTAGTTTTTAAAAACACACTTTGAAACCTATTAATTATTTGTTCACAAAGACATATATAGTTACAACACTACATACTTGTCACAACACTATTTATCATTGGGCCGTGTGGTGTCGGTCGGCTATAGAATAACACCACGTTTCCCATCCTTCCGTGACTGTAAAAGGCAATTGAGGGATAACAAAGCGCCTACCACAAGCTCTGAGGAACTACACTCCCTCTAAACGAGTGGACTCGCCAACCCGCTTGACCAGAGTGGCGTTTTATGTCCATACAGCCCTCATGCACAAGTCAATGTGCATGGGAAGGCCCATAACCGGTAGTGGATACTGAAAGGGCTAGTTGCATATTTATCGTTGTAATTATTTTTTGTACTGTAACAATAATCGCCTCCTTGTTGAGTATTTGAAACAGACGGATATGTTTTCCTTTCATTTCCTCCAAGGCATGTCTTTTTTTATATATAGTACCCAATTGCCAAATTAAAAAATCGCACTATTTAAACCTATTTCGTTTTTAATACATATGTCGGTGTAAAAATCTTGTTTTGGTTTCAGTCGCGTAAAATTATTTAACCGATTTTATCAACGAACAGTTTCAAATTTAATATAATGCTAGCTGTTTATAATTTTAATGGCAATACACCATCACCGCGATAAAGCTGCCGCTTGCTCCTACCTCTATGCTAAACGGATATATTAATCTTTATTATCCGATATATGAAAGAGGTTACAATCCTCACCACGTTGTTACACGACTTACACCTAAAAATAAACCTTTCACCTAGCTCGAGAACGCGACTCTATCGAAGCATCTAAAACATCATCAAGACTGATTTGTGTGTGATTGTTTTTTCACATTTTAGAAACTATGCAGTCACTGACATACAATGTTGTAATAACGTTGTTGTTTTAATGAAATGTATTTTGAAGGAAATTAATTCTTTTTAATTTTTACCACAAATAAAGGAGAAATAATACACGAGTTTATGACGCTTCAATTCGTCTTTTTGAAGATCTTATGAGAATGCACAATAACAATCTATATGTGACGTTGTCCGAATAAAGGAACCTTATTGTCGAAATGGATTCATTGACATTTCCACAATCTATATGAAATTCCCTACCGAAAAATATATATTTTCATATATCCAGGTACTTTAGATAGTTAAAGTAGTTGTGTATAAAGCAGTAACTACAACATATATTTCTAATGATTTCATTAAAGTTCAAATCTGGAAAATTACAACCGACAATAAGATCCCTTTCACATATAATGTCACAAATATTTTCAACCATATCGTACCGAACGTATCGATCGTATCGTACTGAGCGCAGTTAAACCATCCATGCAGTTATATATTTTCACCAAGTTTTCTTTCTACTCGAGAATCCGCGCACGCACCGCGAGCCCCGATAATTGAATAACTACACGCTCATTTTAATTACTTTATGAATATTTACTACTATTTATAAAAATACTTTTATTTTCCTGACAGACCAACAAAAAAATAGATAGTAATGGCATATGAGAGAAGAATAGAAGCAAAAAAGCTTTCGCAAGACACATGCGCCCGTGAGAACTAGGTACGTGTTAAAAATTTTAAACACTTACTTAACAATAGCAAAAGGCTCACAATTAAGATACAATTGAAGAGAACAGGACGTCCTTACAGACGAGACTTTTGATACATCGAATGTATTGTTTTATAGTCATCAAATTCATGTTTTTATTGTCCTGAAATTCAAACATAATCTACCTCCTTTTTGGTACAGACAGATCAAACTAAAATTATTACATATAGTGGTTCCTCGTTAAGATAATTTGTAACAACATTGAATTGTTATTTAGAAATAATTAATGATATTAAATTAATGATTAGCCAGTTTTCACGTAATTAAAACCTAATGTAGGCTTTAATTCAATTAGAGGTAAATTGATTTCAATATGTGCAAGTTTTGAGTCACGATAATTTCATAACAAGTGTTGTAACCTCATTAATACATACATTTGAATGAGAGCTGACAATGGCCCGGAGCGAATCTAGGGTTCGTTACGAAAATTATGATAATGAATATTTGTGCAACTGATTAGCGTAGGCTTGCTGAATATGAATGAGATAAATGACTTTTATTGCAACACTGATAAGAGCTACATTTCTCAAATCACCATTATCCCTTGGACTGTATTTCCTACTGTATATTTTGCATACGAATTGCAGTATAGTCATAAATAGATAATTATAAGTGAAAGTTTGTTCCGATAACGCGAGCTCTCAGCGACCAAAGCTGCTTTCAATTCACAAATTATATATCTGGAAACAATCTTGATTGTATATCTTAAATAATATCCGAGCGGATACATAATGGAGGAAGCTCTAGACACAATAAAGGCATTGTTACACCACTTCGACTGCAATTCTCTATTCAACACTTGTTGCGCTCGCGCAGTTGCAGCGCCGCGTTGTGTGTAAACCGTGATAACCGACCACACTCCGGCTTTCGCGAACGCAATTACTATTTTACAGCCATTTGTGACATCGCATGATCATATACCACAATATCTAGAAAGTTCTCTGTGAACACTGAGCACTGTGTATCCGCTCGCCGGGCCGCACCCTAAATAGTTCAAATGTTACGTACCCACGCCGAGGGCGGCTGCTAGTACTATTAAACACCGTGAATTCATGGTTAAACTAAGTCCTTGCACAGGAGGAGTGGACACTATAACGTTCAAGCACACACTGCGAGCGGGTGAATGGGCGGCTGAGGCTTTTATATCGGGTATGCGTACGGGCAGCGCGGCGGTGAAAAGCGGCGTCGTCGCCGCCCGCGCTACCCCGCGCGCTCCCCTACACCCTTTGCGTGGGGGATGCTTGCACTTTATCCCAGGACAAAAAAGCACTACAAATCTCGCTGCTCAGACTATAAAACTCTGGAACGAGCTCCCCACTGACATCAGGAAGGCTACTTCGAAGATGTCTTACAAAAGGATGGTTTTGTAATATGTCAACGCAACTTAGTTAATCACTACATATTTCTTCTTTTCTTCTTAATTATTGTACAATTTTATCATTATGTATATATTTTATGTATTTGTATGTTTTACTATCTATTTGTTATATGTATGTATGTGTTTTATATCTACCTATATTTTATAGTTTGTGTTATTAATTTGTATTCGTATTTCTATACACTTTACACGGACTTTATCACCCTATTGCATTTATTTATTTACTCTTTATGCATGCACTATATTGTACAGAGGCGGACTTAATGGCTTAAGGCATTCTCTACCAGTCGACCGTTGGTTAAATGTGAAAAATTTAAGAACTCAAATAGTAAAGCTTAATTATTCATCTCCATAAATAATAATAATAATATCATAATACATTGATAGTATACCTATACGATAAAATGTATAAATATATATACCTACTAAAAAATAAATATTGCATTTCTGTTTAACGAAACGTTTACTGGCACAGAATGCCACTAGACATTAAGTCCCCCTCCCGTACTTTTGTACTTCAGTGCGGTAAAGCTTACACAAATAAATAAACTACACCTACTACATATAATTAATCACTCACATATATACCCAACACATGTAAATTCGCATAAGAATGAATATATCAGCACATCTACTCGGGGATAAGCTCTACCACACATAAACCTTTTCTCTTCTCATTGACACCTTACTGATGACCTCTGATGACTTTGAGTAATTCAAATCACAATAATTGTTAGCAATACGCTATCAACGAGCATCAACAAAGAAGACTAAATAAAGACAGTTGAAATGATCATCACACTATAGATTTTATGTCAATGTCAATATTAAAAATCCTCCTTACAACGATCAACATACGTTTAACTTGACCGATGATCCATACGGACTTGTTTATCACCTGTCCGGCAGCGAAAGTCTTAAAAAGCCGACTTGTGTCTCATCGACTATCACCAATGACCCTTTTACGTTGCACCTTGGAATAATGACACGAATAATCATGAAAGGAAGCACGCTTTAATAGTTGACCGTGTAAAAATTGATATATAACTACTGATGATCTTTCATCACGCCATTGTGCATATTTAAGCTACAATAAGGTGTAATAAATTAGCGACAAATCTCGTTTCTTGATAGGGTTCAAACTTTTTCTTTTTATAGAAAAAAGGTGGCAAACCATGGAAAATTTTGAATTAGATTTGAAGAAAGGTTTGAGAAAATAGGGACTAGGAAGTTTTATTTATTTTATTTGATATAATGCAAAGTATATTTCAATTAAAGAGGGATGGACGCATCTCACACGTTTAGAACAACAATAAAATTGTACAATTTCCAAATGGTACGTGGGTGAAACTTGGGGAAGTGTTACGAAGTTTAACTTACATAGAATCAAATATTCTTAGGAGAACTTCTTAAGCTATAAAAGCTCTTTTACCTTGAACCTGCCCTAAACATCTGCTCTGTGTTTTGGTTCGGCTTGGTAAGAAGCATAGGAAACTTACTAAAAGCCTGTTCAGATTTAAGCGATATTCGCTGCTGCCTGCGATAACGATACTGCCTAGGCGATATCCCACAGGGTATTTTGTATTTTGTACAACTACCGCAAGTTGTACAAGCAAATTCATTAGGGGGAGAGAATATCGCATAGGCACGTGTTTTATCGCTAGGGTAAGCGATAAGTACTGTTAAAATTGGGTCTAGGCCGCTATACGCGGTATATCGCTACTCCAAGCAGTTAGCGAATTTAGCTTAAGTCTGAACGAAGGAATTATCGCGTATTCACGCGAATACCGTTACCGCAGGCGGAACCGAATATCGCTTATATCTGAACAGACCTTTATTCTATTCAGTTACTTACATAAACAGAGTTTCAATCACATTCAGGGAAGTGTACTGCTTCACAGGTAACTTTATAGTCTTTAGGTCTCTAGGTAGTCTTTATATGTTTTTCTGGACCCGTGACACAGGGGATACTAGTGAGGACCATTGAATGTGGCATTATAAAAAAATGCTGGATCTCATATTAATATTTTGGTCTTACATAGACTTACATCGACTTGAAGCAATAACTAAATATATAATATCTATCAAAGAAGTTTATAGTGCAGGAGCAGTGCATTCATAGATCGGATGCAATAATTGACACTATGTCACATTAAACACTTATAACTACTTAAATGTGTCAAAAAACGTATTTCTGTATGATTTATGAATTATTATTCTCTGAATTCTTGGCATTTAAAATCTGATAGGTACATAGATAAACATCAGCTTTTAAACTTTAAAACTAATCATAGCTAAATTAAATTATAACTATGTCTAATGTATACGAACTTCAATTGCTATTCGAACGTTCTACGTTTACGAGTAAATTATAATTAAAAAGAGCTTATTAAAGAATTTGACGGCAATATTGTTAAGGGGACTTTTTGGCGGAAACTCGAGAAGTGAAGTCGAGTTCTTGTTTGATTTTAGTAAAAATTATGTATTAGGCGTCTTTTGGCTTAATAGTGATAGTTTTTTTTTAATTCAAAGTCCTTTAAGCTTCAAACGCACGCGTCACGCTTGTTTGTGATAATCAAATAAAAGCGTGGGACTGTGTTTTTTATGTGCTTCCAATGAGTCCTCTTCTGTCCTCAGGAAATCCACTATCGCTTTACTAAACAACTCTTGACTTACTTCGACGGGACATTCATGGGATACGTTTAAGACTTTGAAATTGTTTATTACGAAGAAAACTTGACACTGGCAGAATGTTCTAATTGGACCATTATCATATATGAAAAAAACACATTGCTAAGTAAATTAATAACGATGTTATAATAATAATTGTTAGGTAATAATATTTTATTACCTGAAGCGACCGCAAATGACTTTAAGAGAATTAATATTTGATGAGATACGTGCTTTGGAATGTAAAAATTACTATTTTAGCACCATGAAGAATGTTTTAAACGTTGTGGTCGTTTTCTAGTAAACATAATCAACGTTTACCCAATCTGTCAGGTCTCAGTAAGTAGTATTGAAGACATGTTTTAAAATTTAAATAGCGGTCCATTGAAGCGAGTAGGTAAGCGAATGCGTTGGTAGGTAACGCAAGAATTCACCACATCCCCGTAAAAAGTCGTCGACCGTCCGGTTGTCCGCGCTCGACCTGAAGGCCTGCGAGTTTCACGGCTGCAAACAGGTATTATGCAAATGCAGATGTGGCAGTAGGTAGATATTTATTTGAAGAGATAAATAATCGCATTGGACAGGAGATAATGATGTTCTTTTTAATTTGTGTTCCTGAGAAACATTCACTGCTCAAGTATGTTCTACGGGTAAATTTTACGTAAACATGTTATTTTGATGCTAAATAATTTAAAGGGTTATTAAGTTTTAATATATTTGATTAATTTGATTAAACATCGTAATTCGCAAATAATCTAGCAATTATATTCTAGTACAAAGTATTAATAAAAATAAATATTAATTGTCATGGAATTTCAAAACTACTCGAGTATCAACAGCGTATTCATCTAATCACACTCGGGACGCTATTTATCTTCTTTTCAGCCTTTTTCGTCCAGTTGCTGCCCGCCACTCTCTTAATATCGTCTTGCCATCTCATTTGCGGTTATCTATCTATCATTTTTCTATAATGAGAAAAACAAACTTTTGACATTCTCAAATTAATTCAGTGAATAATGTAAATACTTGTCTACTTATATTAATGTGTTTAGTCTGTGGTCAGTTGTCACAGCGACGTTTGCCTCATTGCGCCGGCAGCTATGCATAGTATGCGGAAGGTAACTCGCGGTGGTGGCGACGAATTAAGCGCATTAAACTCCTCTTACCGCTCGCAAGGTAACTATGGGCATTATTTAATTTAACCCACATTTAGTCTCCAGTCGTGTCATAACCGTAAATATGAAACTTCCTTGAAGAAGCATTCGAAGGTCGTTTACAATATTAACAACAGGATTCACGGGAAAATTATGGTCTGTCCTGTACATCCTTAAAATTGTCGTATATACGACGTTATTCTAAATTATTATATGCGTGTACGCATCGATTGCGTATTTGTTTTTGTTTTGGCTAAGCACCTGTAAAAGATTTTTAACACCTGTAAAAGCACCGACATGATGGATTTCACGTATGGAAATCCATTCAGTAGTTTATGAGTAATTCTATTATTATTTTTTTATTTTCCTCTATAATTCCACTTCCGTGTGTCATATGACGATGACACATATGCCATTTTCTTTCTGGATACTTAGCTGCCCATTAGTGACAACCCCATCAAAATCCGTTCAGTAGTTTTTAAGTGATGCTCTATCTAACAAACAGACATTCAGACATGCAGACAAACATACAGACGTTTTGTTTTTAATACTACTGTTTTGGGTTCTGTAGCTTCTATAGGGTCCCCTTTTTTTTAAAGATTAAGTCAATGTACTGATTCAACCCTTTTCCTGTTTTATTATATGTATAGATAAAGATTAGGGGGTAGCACCTATGGCCACTAATATTTAATTTTATAATTACTAGGTACACATTGTGCTGGATGTACTTTATAGCAGTGTAGAAGATATAAAATTCTGAAGATATGAAAGACTAGCGACCCGCCCTCGCTTCGCTTCAGTTTATAAGAGTTTTTTTTTTCAAAATTTCCAAATAATATATAGCCTATATTAGACACGGATACCTAATGTAGCTTCCTTGTGAAAATTGTGAAAGAATTTTTGAAATCGGTTCAGTAGTTCCAGAGATTACCCCCAACATACCCACAAACAAACACACAATTTTACCTCTTTATTATATTAGTATAGATATAAGCCCTGCTGGCTATATAAAATTCTGTTTGCATCTCTCTTATAGAAGCGCCTGTGTTCATAAAACCTTTATATGATAAAGGCAAGATAAAATATAAATACGTATATGAACAAGAATAACAGCAAGCCTTAAACTAAGTCTACTAAACTCAAGTGTCAGAACTCTTCGTTCTGAAGCGGATTGTCTTAATTGAATTTACTAAGTTCAGATTGAGATGATAATACCTAATTACGAATGAGAGATTCACTTCATTTTCATGTGGCCAGGATAGTCGAATACTTTACGGCCTTAATACTCTGGCTGAGTGCAGTAAGTGCTCAATGGTGACGCGACATCTATGTACAGTCGGCAACACAGTCATGTACCCAAAACCATTCGATTTTAGTCCTTAATACTAGCGTGTTATGATACCGGTGGATATAGATTAAACTGTTGCTGACAGTACGATATCCGGTTATTGTTATAGAGGAACGAGACGCGAGACTCGTTCCTTTGTACGATATCGATTATCCATCGTGCTACGGCAACAATACTGAATATTCGAGACGTATAAATAGACAATGGAAGTTGTAAATGAATGAAATAATACCTTTATTTCACTGCAAAAGTTGCACGACAGAAAACATATTGCTCCTTTGCGTCCCGCTGTCGGGTAATAAAAAATAACCTTGTAAACTGTACTCAAAATGGCGGTTTTATCACTGAAAGCGGAATTGGGTAAAAGAGATCAAAGACGTATATTTTCAAATCTTATTACCTAGGTACTTTAATTTAAAAAATACTTCTGGTGATTTTAAGAGGAAGCCTGTGCATCGTAGTGGGAAGTTATAGGTAAGATATACGAGTATGTACGTATTGATCGATAATTCAATATTTCTAGCCAAATTAATTGTATTCCTTCATTTCATCCTTTCATTACATTATTCATAATTATTCTTTCATTGCAATTTTGTTTAAATTTAGTTAATTTTGTAGTTATTTAATTAATAGTAGTTACATAATTATAAGAGAATATTAAGTATTAGAATGCCAGAATGGAAATGCGACTATGACACGCCTCTTATAATCGTACCTACTGTGCAAATAAAGAATTAGAATTTGAGAAGCTAATAAAATATACTGAAGTATTCAAGAAGCGGTACTTGGTACTTAATATTCATAAAGTCAAGCTTACAAATTAGTGCACAGTCGCGACGCACTTCCGTCACAAGCTTGATTTAGTGCCTCAAGGCACTCTTGAAAACATAGCAATGCCCGTTCTAAGAATTTTTACTCAACTTATATAGTTATTTTATTTAGTATACTAACTGTGCCGCGACTTCTTTTGCATTTTTAAAGTTTCATAATTATTCATAATTGCAGAAATAATATTTCTTCCACTATAACAATTTTAATTTCATTTAATAACTCAGTTATTTTTGTTAATAAATACAAAAGTATTTATTATGTCTTCATATGTCTTCTCTATATTCTCTTTTGATTATTTTCATACCATCGTCTTAATTCCTCATCTTCCCGTACCAAGTGTGTGGTTTCGTTGCATCCGTATACATAACACAATATGATTTCGTCAACACAGTATCGAAACTGTTAAAATAATTACTCAATAACTTGACATTTGGTAAGGATGCACTCACAGTGAAAGGTTATTTCACTGGTGTGATGCATAAACGGTTAGTGACCTCTTAGCTTAGAGATCAATATATGCGCTAGATAACTTGTTTTTTTTTTTAGTAAATACTGAGTAACTGCTATGTGTGATAAGTACTAGAAAGTAGTTCTTTGTATTCAAGATGCCTGATTATTTTACATATTTTTTTATAGTAAGACGGTAGCAAACACGCTGTCTGTTAATCTGGTGGTAAGTGAATACTATCGCTCCGGAATGACAAACGTTAGTGAGTCTCCGAATTTTAGTGGGATAACTCAAGGAGTTGGACGCCCCCAGTCGGCCGCGGAATGTAATATCATTCTTCCCTGAATATGGAGAATCATTGTGTGTTTAAAATTATTTTTAATATATTCGCATTGACATTAAACATTTTGATAAATTTTTATCAATTAGAAAAATAAACTTAAAGAAAATGGAGCATTGCGGAAATGCTATGACCTCCTCTGCAATCGATTGATAATGAAATTTTTCTTACAAATAATGTTTCTTCCACTATAACAATTTTAATTTCATTTAATAACTCAATTATTTTCGTTAAAAATTTATTTTCATTAATAACTCAGTTATTAAATGAAAATAAAATACTGAGCAAATTATTTCTTGTACAAACACAAAATTTAACTTATTTTAAAATTTTATTATAAGGCCTATAAGTTTCCCTTGAGTTCCTTCAGACCCTGAGAAGAGGTCAATCGAATATTATAAAACTTGATACTTGTTTTCAATGAAAACATATCATTTTGTACCTTACCTGCATGAAAAGCAAGTGATGGAGTTGCACGTACTTGCGAAAATAGTGAGTTGTTTAATCATAGTTGTATATTTACAAAACACTTCAACTATTTCACAGAGCATTGTATTAAAATCCACACCTAATATTAGAAATCTGAAAAGGAATTTGGGATTCTACGAAGATGCATATTTAAATTTCACAGAATTAACATTGAAGTACGGTTACTCAACAGAAGAACACAAAGTGACCACAGAAGATGGATACATTTTAACATTATACAGGATTGTACATAAATGTGATATATCCAGGCAATTTCCAGTCTTGTTATTTCACGGCATATTCGATAGTTCAGACGCGTGGATACTCGGCGGACCTAAACGCGGATTGGGATACATTCTTACCAACAACTGCTATGATGTGTGGACTGCCAATCATCGTGGCAACACTTATTCACGGAAGCATGTCAAACTTGATCCTGACAAAGACCTCCTTTTTTGGGACTTTTCCTTTGACGAACATGCAAAGTTTGATGCACCGGCGGTGATTGACTATATTTTAAAAATGACAAAAAAATCAAGAATAAATTATATAGGCCATTCTCAAGGAACCACGGTATTCTTCGCTATGACTGCATTGAGACCGGAGTACAATAAGAAAATTCAGCTGTCTATTAATCTGGCCCCTGTAGTGTGGTTGAAGAATGTGAAAACACCAGCGGGCCTTTTATCCCTCAAAGCTCAAGAGATAAAGGAGATTTTGGATTCAGCAGGTGTCAGTGAACTTTTAGCAAAGCATCAACCTTTTCGTACCTTAATTGAATTTTTATGTCAGTTTGCTCCTACACCCATTTGCAGTGCAGGATTATTTGCTACAACAGGTTATGTAGATGGAATTTCTCCAAGAATGTTGGCTGTTGCGTTTGGACACCTTCCCAGTGGTACATCGAGTAAGAGTTTGGCACATTACGGACAATTGATCGTCTCTCAAAAGTTCCAAAGATACGACGAAGGTAGAGATAATAACTTGAAGAGGTATACTTTTACTAAACCTCCCGAGTATAACGTTTCACAGACAACATCGCCAGTTGTTCTGATATGTGGTCGAAACGATTGGTTGTCTTCATTAGAAGACATAGACATACTAGTATCTAGATTGCCAAATGTATTAGAAAATTATATAGTGACGGACCCCAATTGGAGTCACAGCAACCATTTGTGGGGAACCAATGCTCCAGAGCTGGAATATTTTAAAATATTAGAATATCTAAAACGGTTTAATACTTAACGGGGTCCATTGGTGTTGTTAAAATGGGCACTTAACGCTTGAGCGCTCGACCGCTGGCGCGCTTGTACTATATAACTTTAATCTTAACAGTTTTAGACACGAACTTTTAACTTTTTTTTATGTACGAAGGCGGCAGACGAGCATATAGTCCACCTGATGGTAAGTGGATACTGTCGTCCATAGACATCCGCGATACATGCCAACATCCAAAATGACAATCGTTAGCACGGCCCCGGATACCTTTATAGCTATAGGAATGGATTTGCAGAAAGGGTTGAGAAAATGGGGAGGGATAGGATGGGAATGGGCCCTGGCACATCTCACTCATTACCGTAGTCTTCTGTGAGGTGAGGGACGGGGGGAGGGGTAACGTAGCCAGTCGAGCGCGCCCAGTGGCTGTTGGATTGTAGCGTGCACTCCCCCCCTCAAATACTGCAAGGGCTAAGGACCATCAAAGATTAAGAATTAGAACTATAACTTTCACTAGCCTAACGCTGGAGTCTTGAAAGTTCATTAGCGCTCAGTCAACGTTTGAGTGTCGAGCGATGAAACGTTCACTTTTACAATACTAGGTTTAATTCTATTTACTAGATCTTTCTGAAAATTATTCTCTAAACTGATTCGATCTTAATTCCTAAGTAAACCTATACTGAGACTGAGTGAGGATCGTATGTGATGGCTGGCCTCGGCAATGTATACATCCAGCAGTAGGCTGATGGTGTGGTATTTGTTCTTGCTTTTTGTGCCGTTTTGTACCTTGATGTATATATAGTCAAAGGCATATCACCATTGTTAATTACTCCATCATTCGCATTGAGCAAATCGTTGTCGTGAACAATAACAAGGAACGTGGAAGAGACGTGGCGAATTGACGACATTCCAACCAATTAAGGAAATTGAATAACTTCATTAATGTTTCTTGTACTCGAAAGTAAGTGAAAGGTCTTATCGTCTGTTTTTAATTTAAACAATTATCCAAAAGCTATATTGTAACTTAGACAGTTCGTGTTTTAAAACAGTTTAGGTAACACTTTATTAGGAACTTATATTATGGCTTACTGGCTAGGAAGTAAGAATATTTAGTAGGTAGCAACCTAATTTTAATAACCATAAGATATACTAACCATTCTTGACCCACTTCAAAATTTCGATATACCTATATATGTAGGTAACTATGTAGTATGTTTATGTGTGTATGTAAGTAAGTTTTATTTGATTATATTCTGATCAGCAGTTTCTGAATTACAGTAAAAAACTTCATACGCAACGTATTAAAAGACCACGTATTTAAAGATTTTTAAAATTCATTTTGTTTATTATTATTTCGAAATTAATATCGCTTTATCGCCATAATATATCAAGAATAATTTGTTGTTTTTTTTAGGAATATTCCTCTGTTATAATACCTACCATAAATTACGTGTCTAGAATGTTTTGCCAATAACATATCATAAAAACATGACACTATTATTTAATCAGACAGCTGCGGCGCGTCAAACTAACCATATTATGTTCCCGGAAAACCACATAGGAAAAAACTGCTAACGATTTTTACACAATATACCTAATATTATGGCAGTTTAAATCTTCAGTGTTGACAATAGTTAACGGTTCTATCATGGTATTGGCAAAATATAATTTAGTCGAGATGTAAGCGCAGTATACATAGAAACCCGTATGGAATCTTCATGCAAACTTCCATAAAGTCTATCACATTTTTATAGCAATATTTTTTTATGTATGAGAAATGAGCGCAAAGCTTATAGGAACGTATATAATGTATTTTGCACTAACATAAGGATATTGATCTCGTGTAATATAGTATGAACTCACGTGAGAATAGCGCAATCATGCGACTAGCATTAAATCAAAGAAGTTTGCGAGTGAACGTTATCACAACACACAAGAACATAAATCCGACTTTAAATAACTTCTAATCTTGAGAACCTCTTTTTAAATCGAATACCAAGGCGACAAGAACGGACCGCGCACTTATGTGAGCAGCGTGCTACATATTTCGATTACTTCTACAAAGGTACCCCACTGATTTGTATATACACTGTGTTATAAATGACCGGCCATATTTCTTTCGGACGTAACGTTCTGTAGCAGGTCTCAAGGACGACGGGTCATCTCTTAACTCTAAACCAGTTGCTGGTTACCTACATATCCACATTTCGAAACAATCAATTCAAATTTTTTATTGGATTAATTATTGACTAAAGGACGACGATAGCAAGTAGTATCTGATTTTTGTTTGTAATTTTTTTGTTGCGAACTGTGACAAGGTCTAAAAAGTTAAGCTTACTAAACTCGTAACAAGAGCGCACAACATGAGGCCTCTCCCAAGGCTCTTGTCATCGAGCTATATATAACCGACAACTTCATATATTTACTATACAGGTTGTAACCGAAACTTTCCCGAAACCTAAAATAATGGATTCTGCTAATTGACATTGACATTGTCTCTTTTTTCTTCAAAAACATATTTTTTTAAACACTTTTGTATTTAACAAATTTGTATGACAATTTTGGTAAAAACTAAAACGAAATTGATTTTATTGCAAAATAATCGTATAAACTTTCTTTCAAGCTCCAGAATCAAAAACGGACTCCTCGAGAAAGGCTTCTGCTACAGAGTGTATAAATAAATTTCAAAATTGTAAATATTCTAAAACTATCAAAAATTCCGAATAAACATCTCTGTTGAATATTTGTCTGGCTAATGATTATTTAAAGCCTTTTGAATCGTAGACATGAAAAACATAAATCCATGATTTTAGGCATAGAGAACATTGGAGGAAGGGTTTAGTTCAAATACGGGAAGGTTATAGACAACCATTTAAAATAATTGTTCGAGTAAAATGTAATGCAATCAGCCTTTCAGAATCCACTGCTCGACTGGGCCTCTAAGGCCGACTATGGGATGAATAACCTGAAAACGGCACGCTGGGGAAGCGGATTGGTGAGTTCACTCTTTTAGAAGAGGTGTAGCTCTTCAGGGGTCGTGATAGCTGCTTTGCCGTTTACGGCACCCACGGGAGGAGATGGGCTGATGCTACTCTGAAGCCGGCCTCCATTTCACGATCAGTTATAGTCAAATAGTAAAAAATATATGAGAACTTGAAGATTTTGTCATTTACAATTGTCCCACTGTCGCAATAGGCATTAAACAACGGGGGCAATTTGTGACGCATGCAATGCAATGCAGTCATTGTGCATTTATTGACAAACACTCTTTAACAGTCAACATACATCATTTAGCTGCAGCGCTACTATTCTTACTGCAATTGGTTTTACTTTACATAGCCGCCCCGAAGCATATTGCATTATACTCTCCATTTCCTTGTCCCATTATACTATCTATTGTTTATCCTCCGCATTATTTATTTCTCTTTCTTTATTATCCTCTTTTCTTCTCCCAAATCCTGTAACGTAATATGTATATTATGTAATATGTAATAGCAACGAATGTAATATGTATAATAAATAGTCACTTATAATTTTTATCAGCATAAATCAACGATATTAAATGATCAATAAATATAATAGAAATTTGGTCAGCTATAAAATATATCAATGTACCAAAAATATAAAATTTAGCAAAAAATAAAGCTATAATCGTAACAAAAATATTAGGTTGGCAGCAGATTGTTATCAGCTTACAATGTTTTTATTGTCAGCAGAATTTTACTATTTTAGCCAGAAATGAAATTATAAGACGTCAGGTAAAAAATAAAATCAAGTACAAATTTATAATGTGCCATCAAATTAAGATGATCAGTTTTACTAAATAAAGGCATAATGTTGTTTAAATTCTTATTTTTCCAGCTAATAATGCTAATTATTAAATAAAAATTAGGACCGATTCAGCTTCAACCGCACTTCTAAAAATCAATGAAATCATGTCAAAAATAATAAATGAGCAGCAAATTATGATCAATAATACAACCTATTTTTAAATAACTGAAAAAAAATTCAGTATATAATATATATTTCAGTCGTTCTATTCGACTCTACTCTACTGTACTCGATGTACTGTATTGTACTCTACTGTACACTCGACCCTACTCTACTCTTCTCAGCTCTTCTCGGTTTTTCTCGACTCAACTTTACTCGATTCTACTCTACTCTACTCTACTCAGCTCTTCTCGCTCTACTCTATAACATCACAAAGTCGACGGACGACAAAGTCCTATTTCTGCATTGTCATCTAAACCTAACCCATCTTTTTATTATTTCATAGATCTGACGCTAGTTCAGTATTTTCTGTCGCTTATTTAATTATGTATCCGCCAGAGATAAAAATTTAAGTTTTATGTATTATTTCAGAATCTTAAGTAGAATTTAAAGTTTCCTTAAATGTTGTCAGAAATATATTTATGTGCTGAAAGAAAATTGAAGGCAAGTTTTAAAAATATAATTTATGAAATTTGGTATACATTATTGCTTTTCTTTTCAGATTATTGTGCAGCTAACAGGATGCATACGGGATAAATTATTTGCAGTTAGTAAATTTTCTTGCTGATTAGTCATTTTAATTGAGTGCAGTATCTTGTTGATCCATCATTTCTCAACCCATTTTTATCTAATTCAATCAATAGTACAATACAAATAAAATAAAAAAAGCATTAATTGTGTCCCGACACTGCTGGATAGAGGCCTCTCCCAAAGTCCGCCTCCAAATATAGTCTGCTCTTCTCATCCAGTCATCTCTTTGAGGTGGAGAGTGCACACTGCAATGCAACAGCCGCTGCGCGCACTCGACTGGCCACGTTACCCCTCTCTCACAGAAAACTACCTTGAAATGTACTGCATTTCCCACTTTATCTTATTTCCCTAATGTATGTACGTGTTTCGGTAGTGAGTGAGATGTGCCAGAGCCCATTCCCATCCTATCCCTCCCCATTTCCCCAACCCTTTCTCCAAATCCATTCGTATATCCAAAGGTAGGCTGCGCATCCGGGGGCGTGTCATTTTTGTCATTTTGGACTAATATTGGCATGTATCACGGATGTCTATGGGCTACAGTATCCACTTACCATCAGGTGGACTGTATGCTCGTCTGCCACATTCGTCCATAAAAAAAAAAGTCACTACCTGTGACTTTCTTCATGCCGTAGATCTACCAGGTTGGAACTCGTCCTACTCCTTTAGTTGTCGGTCCTGCAACAGATATGGCGTGCTCACTACCACTTCATCTTGCTGATTCTTTGAGATATTAAATATTAGCTATGTTTGCGTTACAGATTTAGTCCAGCAAAAAGACTCCCACCATAGCTCTTTCCATCGCTGGCTGAGCGACTTTGAACTTGTAAATCAGGCCAGTTAGAAACAATATACTTAAGTTCATCATTAACAAACAAAAAGCAAATATTTCGCAACTCATTAAATGCCATCAGAATATATTCGATTGGCTAACGGTGCTGGCAACACATTGTGAATCAAATTATAGAAGTGCCTTTATGAAATTCAAAACGAGTTTTTGAATATTTATGTCCCATTCAAGGTCCCCATAAAATGTTACACATTTTTGTATTGTAGCTTCTAATATATTAAACATTATACGTAACCGTTTGATGCCGTTATAAATTTTCGTGCCTTTATGAGTTCTGCATTTCAATGCGCCAGCAAAAAGGAAAAATTTTAATCTAATCTGATAGGTCGGGTCACGTGATGGTAAGTGGTCCTCGCCGCCCATAGACACCTGCAACGCCAGCGGGCCTTGCTGAATCTTGTTTGCAGCTCTCTTGAACAGTCCTATGTCGTAGCAGAGCGCAAATCACCTAACAGTTCGTTTACCAACTTTCGTGGACCTGGACTGTTACTTGGACCTCTGCTCTGTTCTGTCTTGATGCATGTCAAGTATGTAGATACATAAGTCAATAAAATGAGAGTAAACAAATAACACCTAATAGCATTTGACTATGCTGATATATTTGAACTGTGATCAACGAAGTACGAAATGCCATTCGGTGCTCGGCGATTTGAAAAACGTTGCCGGTAGTGGCTGGTTGGGAAGGGGGGAAAGAGCCTTGGGAAAGACCCACATCGACATACATTGATATGGCATCAGTTTATTTGATCATTATTAAAAAAAAACATTTCCGTGCATGGCGAACGTAATGATTTTAATAAGTTTAAAACCGCCATTTAGAAGTATAAATGGTTCTGTCTTCACTTTGAATTTGAAGATGCACAATTTTAAAACCAACTTTTTAAATTTTAATTTGAAAGCCACTGAATCATTATATAAGAAGCTAGACATTAAATTATTCCAATTTTATTTGGGAGGTCTGCAGAGATCACGACGAATTTCGGAAAAGAGCCACTACACCTTAGGGTTTCGCTGTAGTGAAATTTCGTTATATATCCCATTATAGAAGCTATGGGATGTACCTAATGAAATTTGTGGACAAATTGGAGATCGTATTTTAGTAACTGATTGTAAATAATGGCACCAAAATGGATCTGCTTTCGCATAAGTTCATAGATGAAGCAAATTGGTTCATTAGTTTTAAAATAATTTTAAATTCAATTCAATTTACATGCATACAGTCAGATCGTCGCATTTACCTGTAATAACACTTTTTACGTGATAACTTCGGATACCGTAACTTTTACAGAAAATAAAATTTAACGCCCGCATATACAAGTGATATTACTATGTTATTGGATAGGTCTCATTCTAAAACGTATGAAAAATGAAGTAATCTAACTTTCCGAGTGGCACGTGCCAATGGATTTTTTTTCTAACTAATCAAATTGACGTAACTATTATCTAATCGTGATGGACACAAAAAGAGGACTATTACGTATTCGTGCCTATTAACATTCCGTATATGTCAAATTGCCGTGTGGTGTCGACCGCCTTTAGAATAGCGCCATCCCATACCATCCCTTCCCATGGGTGTAATAAAAGGGATAACAAACCCGCTATCACAAGCCCTGAAAAACTGCACCACCTCTACAAGAGTGGACTCGCCAATCCGCTTGGCCAGCGTGGAGTCTTAAATGTATACAACTCTCCCATGTCCAGCAGTGAATAATAAAAGGACTGGTGACGTAACGATCTCAATTTATCAATATACTCATACTCGTTTAGTCATTCGTGGATTTACATCTTGCTCTACGGACATACCAATTTTACAAAAAAATAAAATAAAAAATAATACAATGTCAATCTTAAATTGTCATTAATAAAAAATAAAATTATGAAATCAAATGTCAAAAGGACATATGGAAAACACTGCAGCCAAGAAGATGAGTAAGCATCAGTAAACCATGAATACTCTTGCATATTTTTGCGTTGCACTGATTTGATCCAATGTTGGTGAAATAATAATTAGATCTTGTAGCAAAATCTGACTTCCATCTGGCGCTTCTGTCGTTATTGTAGTATGTAGTGATTAAATCTTACGGTCTACACGAAGGCATCACACGCTCAGAAGTTTAGTGTACTGCCGAATTCGAGTATACTAATTTTATCACACTTTAAAAATATATGTCACCCATTGGCCCACCCCCATATAAAGCGTTACTGTGTTACGTGGTCCCACTTACTTGTCCCACTTACTTGTCCCACTTCTATGTCCCAATGGGCAAAACTGTCATATTATATCAGAATAGTGTAACGGAAGCGGCGTGTGCGCCGCTTGCCAATGTTCGTTGGCCTCAACAATGCTTGCACTTGACCTCAGACAACGGTATCTACTTCATAAAGACCGATCGAATAGGGGATCGAAATACCGAGAAAGTAGGGAGGAAAGAATATAATATTATGCAACTACTCAGGATTTCCAAAGGTAATATAAAACAACGAACAATATTATTCAAAGGACCGATAACAATTCTAGAAACTGTCATCATCGTAGACCGAGAATATGTAGTTAGTTCATTAATGAGGCCCGTCGATTTGAGAATACATATTACTAAATACATATTTATTAAAAGTATTTAAATACAAAATGCAAATACTTTTTTGATTTTCTATTTCAAATGCAAAATAGTTTTTCCTTTTGTATTTTAAATACTAAATGCAAATACGTATATTCAAAATATTTTTTTTAAATAAATATTTTTTTATGGTTTTTAATTTTCTTTATTTATAAAAGATTTTAATATTATAATTTGTTCGAAGACACTGTCACTCATTTTTCTTCGATGTGGTCTCATTATCATGCCACCATATGAGAACAACCTTTCTACTGGTGCAGAGCTAGGTAGGCAGTTATTGTATTTTAAGAAGATTCTTTTTACAGTTGGGTATTTGTTTAATGACTCCAAACTTGTATCATCATCCTTTAAATATTGGAGTGTCTAGGTCAATAGTGGTGTTTGCACTATCACTAGCTGCTAAGGAGTCTGAATCCTCTAAAAACATATAATAAGATTCATTTTTTCTTTTCTTTTTTTCTGATTGAAGTGATTGAGGTATATTTTTCATATCTTCATGTTTTAGTTTTCTTTCTTCTGCAACAAACAAGTCCTTTACATGTTCCTTATTTGCCTTTGGCACCCATTTCAATTTGAAAAAAGGATATGATACTGATGCCAAAATAGTTTCATTAGCTTTAAGTTCATCTAATAGGTAAAATTTTTGAAATCGTTTTTCAAGACTTTTTTTGATTACGTATTGGATACGTAATCAAAATATATTGGATTATCCTTTTCCAGAGTTCAGAATTTTTTGCATTCTCATCAATTCAGGTAGAAGGCATCCATAGAACGTGTCTGTTTCATTCTAAGCTTATAATACCTTCAGCTATAGGTTTTGAACAGTTAGTATATTCAATTAGGAACTGCAATTCAATTTCCTTAAAAACTGCCAAACCTAGTTTTCTTAAGGTGTCATTTCAAGTTTCCTGAACTTTCAAAAGATCCATAATACAGTTATAATATGAGTTCCATCTTATTGGGCATGGACTTGTAGGATATTTTCCTGTGGATTCTAAATAAATTTCACACGCTTTAGGCGACCTGGTACACAAACTCCAAACTGCTTGGCATTTAGCCATAGCTGCATCTTGTGTGGGTGGCACATCTTTCGTGGTTAGGCAATTGGTACATCTCAATTTCTTGAGGTTCAGGAAATTCCTTCAACACTAATATCTCATCATCATCATTATGGTCATCATCATTATCATGATTGTCATCAATGTCATCATTTTTATACATTTCAATATTTCTAATATTAGATACAATCCTATCACTTGTGTCCGTTTCCAAATCAGGTTTTCTATATACTTTAAATGCTTTCACTATATTTGAGCCATTATCAGTTACAGTTTTTGTTATTTTTGACAACCTTAAATCATATTCTGTATGTATATCGATGATGAGTTCTGCTACCTTGTTGAAGATATGGGATCCTTTGAAGGTATGGGTATGGGAGCAAGAGTAGAACTATTCCTTTCAAATATGTTAGGATCAATCCAATAGTCATACCTAGGTAACTTTTCTTTGATGACGACTAAATATGATAGCAAAGTATTTTGTATTTTGCAAATAGAAAATACGTCTGGAAAAATATCTCAAATAAAATACAAAATACTTTTCTCAAAAAAGTATTTAAATGCAAATTAGAAATAGGTATTTTACATTTTGTATTTGCATTTTAAATGTAAGTATTTCAAATAAGTCACATCTCTGCATACTAGATATGTTATACGAGCACTCGAGGACGAGGACAGGCACGTTACAGTCTAAGTGTTCTAGGTTCAGTAGCTCTCGAATTATTTAATTCATATGTGTTTTGCAAATGTTTTACGTAGAACTCAAGTTTCAAATTTCTCTTTTTAATGAACCCCTATCGATGTCTATTCCTATATTGATCGTGAGACCCAATCAATGTCTTCGAATATACAATTTTTTACTAATCCGTCTATTCTATGATCGTGGAAGAAATTCGAGTCCATTTAAACGACAAATTTCGGTCTAATTTGTCTAATTATAACATTTGAGTGTTTCGCGTTTTTCGCTCATGGTTTGGTGAAACCCAACAGAAACATCGAGTAAAATGAATAAGGTACACATAGCTGCTCGTTAAAATAGGTAAATAATGTGTCTAATAACCATATTCATAATATTTAATTAAATACAACATTTAGCCAGGCAAAACAGAATTCAGGAAAATGCATCACCTGTATCTACCACATGCTTGAAGTATCTGTTTGTATAAACTATTGTAGATTACTGTCATTTTTGGTAATTCTTTAAACCTTTAAATCCTTTAAAAACTCTATAAGGAAAGTTTGTATTAATATAAAATCATTTGCTTACTATATCTGGTGTCCAAAAAGATTTTTGTTCTTCTTCTGGCATGTTACTTAATCGTATATACCTATTGTTTGGATTGACTTTAGGTGTATGATGTTCAAAATTGCAGCAACTTCTTTGTTATTTAATTGTATTTACTGCTGCGAGTTTCTTTATTTCAAAAAATAAAAACAAAGCCCTGCATTTGAGTCGACATTTGGAACATTATATAAATTGTAAATAATAGGTAACTATTTGAAAACACACTTATTCCGATGCATCACTCCCTCTGTAATATGTACTGTATTATACAGCCAATTGCACAAAACCCCACCTTTACCATGACTATGATAAGCAATCCATCTTATGTCACATTAGAATCTACCAGTTGTTAGAAAATATTACGAAACTGAGCATCCGTGTGCTTAGTTACGATGCGCATTGTAATTTTGTTGTTGAACTAAAATATATTTGCTTTGAATAAAGTCTTGGTAATTCATAAACTACGACTAATTCCTTTTAAAATCTATATATGGTCAAAATGGGTATCGCTCAGGCACTGTATGTACATTCAAATAAATAATAAGATGGTAAGCACTGAAGCTTGCCACAGCAAAGCGAGGAAAGATCTAGAAAAACCTCAAAAATGTCATATTTCAAAACGCAACACGAGATGCCGTTGCGGTATTACTTTGCATTTAATAGAACTTTCCTGCATAACTTAGAGCAATTTAATATTAATAGGGATTCACCTTTTTGAATTCCACAGAAAGTAAATATAATGTTAAGTAATTTTAAGAAGCTTTCGCGTTCTCCCTTTCAAAAGTCAAAATGAATAAACTATAGACCGTATAAATTCAGCGTAAAACTGCATGTGCGGGCATAATTCACTTTCTCGGACCTCACAGATTTGAATAAAAACCTCATAACGATTCTACGGTCGTAAGATCGGAACGCAATGATTATCCAACGATTGTACAAAATGTCAGATGTTCGATTTTGTTTGGAATGTATGCGGATGCGAATCCGCATACCGCATATCCGCATTGGTCGCTTCATACGCGTTATATGAACCCTTTAATTTTTAAATACCTTTATTTTAGAGGAAGAAAACCAAAATTAAAGTTTAAATTATATCAAAATCATAATATATAAATTTCAATTAACCTCATACGGAATGAAGAATCGTGTGATTAACGATGTGACAATCTAACATTAATTAGTATACAGACATGTTTGCTCGGTGATAAAAAGTTTGAAAGTGATAATGAGATTGACTGATAACTGAATAACATGTTTCAGGTGTGATATATGTCAACTATCACTGATGAAACATACTCGTATTGGTATATTTCAGCATAGTGTTCTGTAAGAGTTCACAGCACTCTCGAGTGTGGGATGTAACATCATCCGAGAGAGAGGAAGTTGAGCAAATTATTAATTTCAGCACTATTTTTATGAAAACAATAACCACATAGATACATACAGCTTGTGTTGTTCCGTAGTGCACAGGCTTCCCCTTGCAATGACATGATAGTTTCCTAACCTAGCCTAGTTTTCTTATTTTCGCTATAAATACTACTATAAATCAGTTGGTTCAGTAATTGATGAGTTTCAACATTATTTTGGCTTTGATTTTAACATCTGTTTCCAAGTAGGGCAATGATCATTGCACTAAGCCCTGTTAGGGTTTTTATGAAGTCACTAAGTGTTTCAGTAAGATGATAAAATCTAATATTTGTTTTGTTATTTTCCGGAACTTCATCCAATCGCTAGTGATTTGATCAAATCACTTATTTTATCATCTTACTGCATGGTGAGCAACTAATAAAACTCCAACGACGATTACCTTACTTTCTTCTCTCTCTTTCCTTGCTACGTTCTTTGAAAAACAATATTTGCAATTATTATGTAAAAGTGAATAATCAGCGGTTCCATTCAAATTCTGCGACGATACAAACTGATAGGTTTCATTATGCAACTCTGTGGGCATATTGGGATTCCGAATAGATGGTAGATGGCTCGTTGTGTATTCTGCATAATGAATATAAGCGATAGCATCTCACACACAGAAACGCCACGAAAGTATACGAAATATTTCCTTAAGCATCGCGATACGAGACCGATACGAATATAATAGGGGTTAAAGTATGAAATTGCCGTTTTATAGTAATAGATACATTGAATAACATAAAACATAAACATAAATGACATAAAACCTTCATGGTGTGAGATTTTCGAGTGAAACTTTTTTCACATGTTACCTATGAGGTTCTTGTTTTAAAAAATGTCCAACATTCGATTTTCGACTTTCAGTTGTTTTTTTTATTCAGCTTAGACGGGAAAGATGGATACTTCGAAAATCCGAGTAATCTTTGAATACGAGTTCCGACGCGGAACTAACGCGGCAGAAACGGCTCGCAATATCAATGCTGCGTTTGGAGAGGAGACTGCTAATGAACGAACCGTGCGTTTTTGGTTTAAACGCTTTCGTAATGGAAACTTCAACTTGAAGAACGAACCACGTGGAAGACCGCCCACACAGGTGAATAACGCTGAATTGAAGGAGATGGTGGAAACCGATCCTAGTCAAACTACCCAGGAATTAGCGGCATGGTTTAACGTTACCTTACCTACAATATTGACTCATTTGCATCAAATGAATAAGATAAAAAAATATGAAAAATGGGTGCCTCATGATTTGACAGATCTGCAGAAAGAAACGTGTGTTGAAACTTGCGTTGCCTTGTTGAATCGGTACAGAAATGAAGGAATATTGGATCGAATTGTGACATGTGACGAAAAGTGGATTCTTTACGATAACCGAAAGCGAAAAATGCAATGGCTGACCCCAGGTCAAACGCCACAACAGTGCCCTAAGGCAAAGCTTACCAATAAAAAGGTAATGGTGACTATTTGGTGGTCTATTCATGGTGTTATTCACTATAGCTTTCTCAGGTCTGATCAAGCAATAACAGCAGATATTTACTGTGCCGAACTTCGAACAATGATGGCGAAACTAGCAGTGAAACAGCCCCGACTCGTGAATCGATCTTCACCATTATTGCTCCATGATAACGCAAGACCTCACACTGCACGAGAAACCGTTGTAACTCTACAGGAGCTGCAGTTAGAAACCATACGTCATCCTCCGTACTCGCCAGACCTTGCTACAACGGACTACCATTTTTTTCGTGATTTGGACAATTTTCTACGTGGTAAAAAATTTTCTTCCCAAGAGGCAGTACAAAATGCTTTCACACAGTTTGTCGAATCTACATCCCCAGAGTTCTATCGCAAAGGCATAAATGAACTTCCGATTAGATGGCAACAATGTATAGATAATGAGGGTAAATATTTTGATTAAATAAATATGTTACATTTTAGAAAAAAAAGAGTTTTAATTTTTCAGTACAAATCGGCAATTTCATACTTTAACCCCTAATATTTAATTATAAGTATTGCATTATATTAGTACATCATATTTAATTATAAGTATTTTACGACCTATTTTACGCCCTTCGAGTAAAGTTTCGATTTGTTACTCAACAACTATCGCTAATCGGTAATTAAGACTGTCGAGTATATGTGATCGATTTCACCGACTAGCGATAGTTGGACTTGTTGAAGTGTGATGCTACAATCACCGGTCACTTTAATTGTCGATAAGCTTACACAGAACTTTACTCAGAGATCGTAAAATAGGCCGGTCTCGGTTATGATCATGAGTATACTTACCAGTATGCATCTCATGAGTTTTTCGATTCTGTGAGTAACCTACAAACGAAAATCAAAACACTTTCTACTTTGATAAATATCGTTATTTACATTTCACTTTTCACTGACTACTGATTACTATAATAATTGTATCATAACATACCATCGCCTGTGTCTCTGCACTGCTGGATATATAACTCTCCTAAAGACCGCCACCACACACGATCTTCTGCTCTTCTCATCCAGCCACTAATGGCGACTTTCTTGCTGGCTGGAAGGCGTTTCACGCTATGTTTCTTGAACCTCCTAATGAAAACGCAACACGAGGTATTTTTTTTGTATCAGCCTATAATGTCCCACTGCAGGGTACAGGCCTCCCCTAATAAATCACTGGAGGGTTTCGGGCCGTAATCCACCGCAAGGGCCCAGTATGAATTGGTGGATCATATACTCTATTTGTTTTTTCTGGAGTATGCGGGTTTCCTCACTATGTTTTCTCTCACCGCCGAGCTAGTGATAATTTAAAAAAAAATAACAAGAGGTATACAATTTGTAAATAGATGTTTTTTCATATCTATTAAATTCTATCACCAAGGTAATTTAATCATACCATTGTAATTGTAACGATTTAGTTTGTTTTACAGTAAATTAGATTTACAGATATTTGTCGTGTGTATGTATACGTGAATATAAACTGTATATAAGTTAAGTTCATATAAGGTCGGATCAATGTTATCGCTCATAGTGATTCTTGTTACTTTTACTATCAAGTTGTAATAAACATTGCACCTAAAGATCTAATTTCCTTCCTAACTTCGTGGCTAGCCACCAGAGGACATTACAGAGAACTTCTCATTGCTTACTCGTATACCACATGGCATAATAACCCAGCTACATCTAGACCACGTATCCATATGGCGACCCTTAAGTCATCCGTCATTATATGACATCTACACACGTTTTGCATTAATTGCAAACATGTGTGTGATATAAAAGGCATATTAATTTACGTACTTGGAAAGTCGTAGCATATAAAGTACCATTTGCCTAAATGCCAGGTCACCGACCGGGCCTATGTGAGCTTGCATGTCCTCACTTAGACGTATCTTTACATAATTCAATACTACGACAAGTAAATAATATAATTGGCTGTTGACATTTTGTCTTAGCAAATGACAGAATATAAAATCAATAACTATTCTATTGGCAAGTTATTGCTGTAATGATAAATGACCTCTGTAGGGGTTACAAAATATGTATGCACTGAAAGAATTGGAGACAAATCACAAATCGCTGACATTACGATCCTTCTTGTTGCGAGGTGTTGAAGTAAAAATACATATTTTCGGTCGATAATTCTCCTAAAAGGCTACGAATATTTTACAGACACCACAGACTGTAGCGGCCATATATCTCACGCTAGACCTACCTTAATCCCCCATGAATGCTAAAGCTGTTTAATGGTGCTTTCAACTATTGCTGAAACTCGTTTAAGCTAAGATCGCTCTTAAGTAGTAAGATCGTAATTTAAAGCTAAGATATATCTCACTTGCCTACTGATCAAATATGTATGAAATATGTCTTCTATATATCTGTGTCTTCTTCATAATAATTACATCTGATCTTTGCTTGAACATTGATCTTGAGAAAAAATAATCTAATTACAATTATAATTACTTTAATTACTCATACCATTTTTAGTACAAAATAACATTGATTACTCATTATTGACCTACTTAAATAAGTAATAAAAACATGAGACAAATCGGCCCTGACTCGAGCAGTTATTCTCTTTATAGAAAAAAACGAGACATATACATATATTACATATACACTTAGCATACTTTACGCATACTACATCCTCTTGTGACTCACTTATATGAGTGGCGGCATATAAATTATTATTATCCGTTACAGATAATTAAGTAGGTATATTTGAGTATAATCAAAACATATTTAGATGAAGTTATGTACAAAAGATTAACAAGAAATATAATATGTTATTAGTATGTAATAATCTTGTTAGAAATGTACACACTGTCTGCCCATTTCATAGCTCACATATCGCTCTCACAGGTTTGCTGTTAGGAATTTCCTAAGGGGATAAGCACGCCTTTTACTATATATGTATTTTCTATTGTAACTATTTTTATCATTTGTGTGTACAATAAAGTATATAAATAAAAAAGGTATATCTAAGGCTAGGAAATAAGCACAAGTATCAAAAAATGCTTCACTGTTATTTAGAGCATGTTAAATTTTCAAATTATTACAAACATATGCGATCCCCTGTGTGTGTGTAATACAATTTCTATCTATCTAAGTACATATTTTAAAAAAATGATTAAGGTGTGCAAATGTAGACTAACTGTTCATAGGCTACTTAACGAGCTGTGAATCAACTTCTCCTTTGACGAAATTCTAGGAATTTCTTAAAAGAAAAATAGTCACTGAAATAGCTTTTAAAATAATGGGAAAGAATGGGAAGAACGAAAGATCGTGTGTTGTGACGAGTTGCGGGGGAGGCCTATATTCAGCATTGAAATGACATACTCATACTCGTATGTTAATTACCACCTTTCATTACCATCTACTTACAAGTGTGTCTCTTTGGTAAAGAAATTAAAAATGATAATGTTATGTAAACGGGTTACTCAAGATTTATTATTAATTTATTAATAAGTATTATGTTTAATCACGATAACAAAAGTTTATAATTGAATGTGGAGAAGATTTTTGTTCTGATCATGATGTCTCATATTGTATGTATTACGTTGTATTGTATTATTCTGTTTTAACATATTCTTAGATAACAGAATATATAACGGTACCGGCAAGTCGGCAAACGACAAGTCTTACGGCGCTTGCGATTCGTCACCCCGAGCGATTCAACTGTGACAAGTGTGATGTTACAAAGATAGTGTGTCAATTTCACGGCACCGCATCGCGGCTTCGAGCCGACACAAATTTTATGCGTATGACAAAATTTGGAATTATATTTATTTATTGACTCTTTTTGTAAATTATTAGTCACTGAAACCGGACTTAATGTCTTACAGCATTATCTCTGCGTCAACCTTTCATTTATACACGTTGTATGGATTCCGTTCATAATACATATAATTCATTGATATGAAAATTACACGAACTCTTTTTTCAATAAAATCTTTTTTTTTCTAGTCTAGCAAATCTCTCATACATATTTGCTACACATGAGAATGTTTTCAAAAACGATACTTTAAAAAAAATAAACGTGGTTACTCGTACTGACGTAATATCAATTCACTCGGAAACATGAACGGAATCGATCGTTTGGGGAAGCT
This sequence comes from Sesia apiformis, assembly GCA_914767545.1. Taxonomy (NCBI): domain Eukaryota; kingdom Metazoa; phylum Arthropoda; class Insecta; order Lepidoptera; family Sesiidae; genus Sesia; species Sesia apiformis. The sequence goes on along the minus strand of OU611950.1, from coordinate 5,149,124 downwards.
TGGGGACACTTTTGGTTACAACCTGTACAGTAAATATATTTACAGTAACCTTTCATTGCACATGAAGCTTTATTGTTGGTATTGACCTTTATTAAAATATTATAACTAAAAATTTCGTTGTTTCACGATCCTGTTTATATAAAAACATGCGAAAACATCTGATTTTTTAAAAAATAAGCTAAACAGAATGTTATTTTTTAAGATTTCACTAAATTTAGAAGCGAACCAGAATCGACATTGCGACAAGTTGACTTTGCTTAAGATTTATAATCCTAATAATGGACTTTAATTAAAAATGTCTAATTGAAAATGTCGTTGGTTCAAGTATCCCTTTTCTCAGATTCATCGTCATTTATTAGTCTCTAAGATAAAATATTTAGGGGTCGAACGTTAACGATTATAACAGTCATTCAAAAATCAGCTCCGCTCTCAAATAGAATACGTTTATTTTTTATGTTCAATGTTTTTCAATGTTTATTATTCAATTTTATGTTTCATTATTGCAATGTAATTTATTTTTGTATTACGATTAAAATTGATAGTAGTGCCATCAACTGCACGGATAAGTTTGGCAGGTTCTAGTACATGTCGAGACACAAAAGCATTCGGGTGCTTCTTCGAATCTGTTTGACGAGAAAGCTTCGCAGACGGCATGCTAAAAAGGCTTTTACGCAACTCACCCGTGCAGTCATTGCGTCATCTGTGAGAGGGGAGCATCTCAGAATATGTTAAAAAATAATGTAGATACGTCGCGTAACTATGGTTGATTCATACCATTATGAAACGAATTAGTTTTGAAAGTATTAATTTAATTATTATGAAAAAATTATTTCTGAATACTGTAAGTGCTAAGGCAGTTTTTTTCGTACGGATTGTCCATATCATAATAATCGTTGTTTAACTTTTATTATCGGTACATCTTCGGAATGATAAAAATTTCGAAATTTGATAATAACAAATGCTGTAAATTATCAAATGCTATAAATATAATTTAATGACTTAAATGAAAATAATTTTATTGTACCTACTGTGATTATGTATTATGTGATATGAGTCTATAACTTGATTATTAGATAGTACAGTTTTCAGATAAAGTATTCCAAAAATCAATACGTAGTTCAATAAAACACACGCTGATTTCTACTCATTAGTGATAACTAATGATAACTATATAAAAGTAGTAAATCAATAAGTAGCTATCTTGTCACTTCTGTGCATAACTAGCATCTTTTTATTCTATGAGAGCGTCCCACTAAGTTGCCCACAAAATGATGAGTCTCTTTACTGGTATTTAGGTTCGGCATGACATTTGTAATGGAATTATAATGCTGATAATTTTATCCTATAACTTTCACAGTAAATGTTTCCTTGTGTACTTTGTTATTAAAATATCTTCTCTTTTTGTGTCTTCAACTTTTCCTTTCCAAATCAAGTAATGATATTTAAAATTATATGACTTGTCAAACAAGTAATTTTTGCTAGTACACAACCTCAAACAAAGCGACACAGACACTATGCCTCGTTTTATATTATACCAACTCAGTAGAATAATCTAGAATAAAAAGCCAGCTAATGTGATAGAAGTCACTGAGCCATCCATGAACACCTGCAGCACCAAGAAGATTACAAATGAGCCGCCGGCTTTATAGAAGTCTGGTAAAAATTGTCTTGAAAAATTCCATGTCGTAGCTTGATGGAAAAACAATGGTAGTTAATTTCACAACCTTTGGGTACGCGCTGTGAATATTCCTTGATGACCGCACAGTACGCAACAACTTTATCTAAAAATGCAGAAGGGTCGGGTAGCCTTTCCATGAAAAGAGGTGGCTTAGTAAAAACCCAAGGTTAGCATCAAACTAAACAATTTTCGAGAACATTCTACATTATTTTATTATTAATATAACCGCCTCGTAGAAGACAGCATATCCTACCGTACGAGCAGGCTATATGCAGCCACAGCCGCATATAGGCCTATTCCAAGGCTACCGCCACTCATGTAACCGCTACAAGCAACCTTTTTCAAATTGTCGGTCCACCTGGCCGGAAGGACCTGGTCCACCTGGTCGCAGAACCAATGGTGCAGATGTAGAACAAAGAAGTATCTCTCCACAAACCAAATATATCTACATAAGACCCACCACTCAAATAGCAATTTATATGTATCTACATAAGGCCCACCACTTACATAGCAATTTATATCTAGATAAGACCCACCACTCAAATAGCAATTTATATCTACATAAGGCCCACCACTCAAATAGCAATTTATATCTACATAAGGCCCACCACTCAAATAGAAATTTATATCTACATAAGGCCCACCACTCAAATAGCAATTTGTACGACTAGTGCTCACTATGACATCATTTGACAAACGCGATTTGTCACTTACTAACAAATCACGTTTGCCCATCGATGCCCTGTATCGAAATCGTCCTGTCTTATAACAATGACCTAAGGTCCACTATTGGTATTAACGTGTTCTGGTATGCAATTACAATCATGCTCCATTTCGTGATAGGCTATCCATTGGTCGCTTGCTTCCTGATGCCGTCACTGATCCAAGGCCGCCTGCATTGCGCCTTGAATCATAGCGTCCTACTTTAAAATGTACCTATTACATGCATAATAATTATATGAACATAGTAGATAATTGATTCACTTTTATAATTTTACTGCTTTGTAGAATAAATTCGCATAGTTAAATTGCATTTCATTGACCCATCTCCAGCCCTTTTTTAGTGCACTGCTGGATATGGGCCTCATCATGCACATAGTCTTGCGCATGTATGGAGGATGTATGGGTTGAAAACACCACGCTGACTAACCGGCTTGACGAGCCCACTCTTTCAGAGGTGGTGTAGTTTCTCAAGACTTGTGGTTCAAGACCCTGTGGTTCAAGAGGTAGTCTTACAGAAGACTATCTTGAAATGTAGTTACTGCATTTCCCACTTTATCCTATTCCCCAAAGTACGTACCGGTTTCAGTAGTAACTGAGATATGCCAGAGCCCACTACCATACCGTCCTATCCTATCTCTCTCTAATTTCTAAACCCTTCCTCCAACACCATTCCTACATCTGCAAGGGTATACAGCGCATCCGGGTGCGTGCCGACGGTCATTTTTCACGGAACTTGGCATATACCGCGGGTGTCTATGGGCGACAGTATCCACTTATCAGCAGGTGGACTTTATGCTCGTCTGCCACCTTCTATCTGTACAAAAAACTCGTCAGAGTGACTTCGTTGACCCTTTTATTAAAGCCATGGTTGCTATTCTAAATTCTACTATTCTCGCCCTTTACTTGATATTCTAAAGCCATCGTCTATCTTTTCTGTTATAAGCTAGGGCCTAAAAGTAGCACTTACCTGAATCTAAAATTAATAAAATCGCTAGCAACGCCAGGAACTAAGATTTCTCTAATTTATGTATGTTTTAGAAAAAACAGTTTAACAAAAGTTTTAGAGCTTTACTAGCCTTATCCAATAACACACTTATAGTTTGTATGTATAATAGACGTGATTTTTGGGACCTTTTTGAATTTGTGCAAACCATCGATATGGGAATAGGCTAGATGATACATTATACTTTCTGGTAACTAAACTGGTAACTGGCAAATAAACCTGATTGGCAACTTCTATTGAAGCAGATGAGAAAAGGTTCATTAAAAATCACTTTTGGAAATTAAGTACTACGTAATAAGAATGTTCCATTTTCAAAACACATATGAATTAAAGAATTCGCGAGCTACTGTTGAGTAAACACTATTAGACTCTGACGTGCTAGCCCTAGAGTGCTTATATAACATTATTCTCAAATCGATGGTGCAAATAGACCTAAATCGATGGCTCTTACTTACGAAAACTTGAGACAAATCACATTATGCTTTTCCTAAGGGATTAAAATTAAATTTGACACAAAATTGTTTGCGTCTATACCTTGGTTAAATTCGATGATAACAAATTCGGTTCAGTAGTTCCAAAATTACGGCGCTGGTGCTGGGTATTGACGACAATATGACGATATACTCATACATACTGGTGACCCTTAATCGTGATAGAGTGATATTTTTTCGAAATTCGATAGTCGTGAAAGGATCTATACAATAGGTATATTTTTCGAAATCAACTTACTATTAAACCGGGAATGGAACAAAGACGTTACTTTTGATGGCTTCTGTGTACACTCCTGCATATCCTGTAATCCTTAAACCACATCCTTGTTTAGTAAGACTTTACCACAACATTGTCGCCATATTAATAATATTACCGTTATGTCCTTATCAGAGCAGATACCAAGTAGTGCGCTTTTATTAAATTATTCAACCATAATTAGAACCCAGTATTCCCCTTATCTATCGGGAAAAATGGTCTCTTATTCATAATTAACTACCTACATCTATATATATAAAAATGAATGTTTCTTTTTTTGTCCCATATGCGTTGCTATACCATTCATGCGATTGCGATGAAACTTTGGTGAGTTGTTTTGCGCACGCCCGCGAAGGTTTCTGACCACGCGATCGAAGTCGCGGGCAACAGCTGGTATTCAATACTAGTGACTAAATACATTTCTCTATTGTTCTAAAATACTTTGCAAAATAGCACAGACGTATCGGACTAAATGACGATTATTTAGAAATATCTTGAAGAAATATAAATGCTTTAATGCGTGAAGTCAAATTTTATCCAGTGTGTCCAAAAGTGTGTCCAGAATTTTATGTAGTGTGTGAAAAATCAATTCTAAAACTAATAAATTTCGAATTTAAATAGCCTAATGTATAATTAGTTCATGGTCGTAAACACCAATGTGACAATGAAACACCTACAAGAATACCTAAAATCATTTTTTCTCAATCTTTGGATTAAGCTACGATATGGGGTTCTCCAAGAAAGCTGTGAACAGGATTTTGCAAGGTCGGCGGCGCACCCGCATACCCCCTGGTGTTACAGGTGTCCATGGGCGGCGGTAACACTTACCATCACGTGGGACCGCTTGCTCGTCCGCCCACTAGCCTATAAAAAAAAGATAAATCTTGGATAGAACCGATCTTAGTCTAAACATACCTACATACAAATTAATAAAAAATGTAACAACTATATAATCGTTCTTTTAACTCACGAGTGCGCTCTGCCTTGTTTGTAGCGGTGAGTGTCCGTACTCCTAAAAAGAGTTCTTATGCCCTTCACAATATACGTTTAAATACATTGACACTAGAGTAACCTTTTGCGTATAGGGATATTTATCCACAAGCAAGATTGATGCGCTCTCGTGAGTATAAAAACACACACCTTAGGATCCATAAATAATAGTACAGATAAATAAACCACTTCCAGTTTTATTATTGTAAATAAATAATTATTCGTCCTAACTAGTAATTAATTCATTAGTCTATTTGTTTCTTCACGTCTCGGTGAAGCAAAGGATCATAATGTAATTTTACATAAGGGGATATTGGGCCAAGAAGAAGGACTAATCTGCATTTTATCAAGTCCACACCAAGACACGGGCGCAGCTAGTTATGTAATAAAAACAAATTTGCTTCACAAACAAATTAACAGCAACGTAGGCACAAGGGCGCAGCCGTCATTAGCTTACAGAGACTGTTCGTGGGTGTCCAAACGCATTGTTCAACTACAATGGTGGCATCTGTGCAATATCTCCAACAAGTGTACACTCTAACTCCTGTAGCCTTTACAAGTATTCGCACTCTTAAATTCGTGTGTTTTGCTTCGTGACAATCCAGTTATAATCTGGTTGTGCAAGATACTTTCTCCTGCCCCTTGGATCATACCTTTTTTAATCTTGTATAAAAGTAGAATCTCTCCCTAAGATAAAAAGTAACCCACGTGCTGTTCCAAGCCCGTGACTAATAATTAGCCTTGTTAAGTATTTTTTGCATTAAGTTAAGTATTTAAGTATCTATTAAGTATTTTTGCACAAATTTAGGACAAACTGGCAGTAATGCAATTCTTTGATATTTCAAGAAATGTAAATACACGCATTTGCATTTATATTGATTTTGTTTTTTTTTATTTATCCCAAACTCAAGGAATCTTCGATGTTAAGCGGATATCGCATTATCCTGGATGTTAATGTTAATTGCGTAATTATATGATTAATTTTGTTGTCAAAATCAGTAGTTGACTATACCGAGTTGCAATAATATATACAGCAGTTGCATCTCAAACTCAAGGATAGATAGCGTTAGTCATCGATGTTAGGCGGTGATAGCATTCTAAAATTAGATGCAAACGTTAATTGAATAATCAAGTGATTAGTTTTATTGGTTCCTTGTCTTATATTACTAAATGATACTGAAACCGTCGACGACTTATTATACGGATTACGGATTATAAGTGTATCTTAAATTATTACGCGAACTGCAACGCGAGTGTCTCTCCACTTTCATGTAGTCTAGTCGGTTTGAAAGAGCTTAATACGAAATAGTCCCATTAAAAGAATATATGACATTGTCATCCAAAGATACCTTACAGTAAATATGTTAAAGAAATTATGGATGCAATGACTGACTTTATAATAACATTTAAAAACAAAATCGTTATTTGTTTTTTTTTCACTATAAGGTTTTTTCTTCTTTTTTTATATAGTGAAGTAGGCGGACGAGCAAGCGGATGGTAAGTGTTACCGACGCCCACGGACATCTGCAACACCAGGGGGGTATGCGGGTGCGCCGCCGACCTTGCAAAATCGTATTCACAGCTTTCTTGAAGAACCCCATATCGTAGTTTAATGGACAGACTTCTTGAGGCAGACTTGAAGAACTCTAAGGTGTTTGAACTACAACCCTTTTAACATGGACCGATTCATTTGTTAAATCATTATAAAGTTATATAATTACCATATACGCAATACCGACAATAAAATACATTTTTGGCTATCAACGATATTACAAATATTTAGCAAATAATTTTCTGCCTACTTCGTTTAAATATTATCCGACTACACGGAAACCAAAAAGGAAGAATCATTTAGCAGTTTATGTGAGTACGTGTGATATCACTTTTCCAAGTTAAAGCAAGGATTTTTAGTAGAATGAACTTTTTGTAGAAGTGTACATAATTACTTCATAATCATTGATATAACTTTTGTCAGCGATCACCCCCACTACAAAGCTGGACCCCACTGCAGAGTATTCCAACGAGGGAATATCAAGCCAAAATTCGCAGCGCATGGGCCAATGTGAATTGGAAGGTCATTTACATTTCTCAATTTTTTTAATTCTTAAGCACCTGGATTTTCTTTTGCTTTAGAACTATAATAGAAATTTCTTTCATTATCTGTATAATCGACTACAGTTAAGAGTTTCATCGCTTCTGTCAGTCGGAAATAATGTTAGCAAGTGATGTTAGTCTAGACGTAAAGAAATCTGTGCCGCGCCGAAGTCAACGCTCCGGCACACGGTATGAATATTAAAAAGAATTCAGTACCGTCACTCAGAACCTACATCATTTCGCGTCATTTAAATTATTGTGGATTTTAATATTAATGGAAAATTTCGAAACAAGAAATTTTTAACATAATTTGTTTACATCAATTTATCATCCTCATCATCCAAAAGAACATTTCACCCACACCTAAGTACAGTGAGTACGTAGATTTTTAGGTATTAGTCGTACAATACCGTGCGAGGTCGCGCTACAACTATTTTATATACATATAATAAAAATGTAACTGATCGCTGTCTGTACATAGAAGATATATGAGAAAAACTATTAATGGGGGGCCTTTATCAACGCAATAGAACCCAAAACAATGATTGTTAGAATTTTTGTCTGTTTGTCTGTGCGTTTGTGCGCGCTAATCATAGAAACGGCTTAACCGATTTGGGTGCGGTTTTCACTAATGTATTGTGGTAAGCTTCACTTAATCTTTAATAAATTTACAATTGTAATCTATATCTTAGAAAACTATAGTTGAAGTCTTTAAATCTCGTTAAAATATCTTAATATAAATATGACATAGATGGATAAATTCTTTACAATATCAATAGTACAATGTTATTACTTAGGCATTAAATTATATCAAGAAAAATTTGGCTATCATATTTCTGGCAATGGAGCCAGAACATCAAGTTTAACATCAAAATATTTTATCGGACAAATATCAGCAATAAATACTTAAAATTTTTAATCAAAATTTTATTGCGCAATTGAGATATTACCAACCCTTAAGTGCTTACTAATATTAATAAGGGCTAGAATGGAATATAGGATCTTGAATTCAATAAGTATTGTCGACTGTACAATCAAGTTTTGGTAGTTTAATGTGTAAGTAGATAAGCAAGGAATATATAGTTAAGTCTTTACTTATAGTTTGAGTATCTCTCTTACTTTATTTAGCCATATATTCTGAATATATAGCTAAGTAAAGTAAGAGAGATACCTTTAACGCGTACCTACTACAAATCACGATCTAACTAGTGTACCATTGTCCAATAATAGATATCGGCAAAATTCCTTATTTTAGCGTGCATGCGAGGGTTATAATTGAATTAGTCATAATATACACTTTGATCTCTTTGTGACGGTGTTACTACACTTAAAAGGAAATATTTTGATCGCATTCTTTCCACTGTTACATAATTTTCCATATTTTTGTAATTATTGACATTTGCTTGTTTCGGACGACTTATTAAAAATGGTCGTGCAGTTGCTATATGTAAAAACTTGTATTGTCCTCAGTGGTCATGTAATCGAACAAAATTATAACCGGCTGTAAATTTTCCTGTGAAAATAAAATAAGTGGGTACGATTTTATTATAAGCTTATTTACTATTTTATCTTATTACCTTATTTTTGATCTCAAACTTTTCGGTCTAAGTACTCCGAATATACATAAAGGTGTGAAATTCTCGTACGTATTTACGTGTTCTTGCATGAACAAAGCATTTTGTACTCGTAAGAACATCCTGTAATGATACAATCTATTTTTAAACAAAACAAAATAAGGAAGCATCATGAAATACCAGACATTGTACGAAAGGTGCAGGTCGCCAACAGCACAACTTATATCCATGTGCATCTTAATATTATGAGTATAATTATTAGCGTGTTCGTGTCCCACTGTAAAAAAAACAAGTAAAAAATATGTAATTATTGACACAAGAAATAGGATTCAATGTAATAGGTTGTGTAATAAATTCCCGCGTTTTCTTGTATTTTATTTTCCCCACAATTTCGTGTTTTGTTAGGTATATATATATATATATGCATTCGCAAGTTTTTTCTTACTCTACAAACCTTCAATTTTTCGAATTAATTTTAATCAATTTTCAAGCTTTTAAAATGGAAGTTCCAGGAGGCAAAAAATTTATTTTCGACATCTGCTCTATTTCGCCCAAAAGAAACGTTCCACGACGAATCGTGGTCAAAAAGCTACGGAAGCAGCTCGCCTCAGCAGTTCCTCAGCGCTTGTGGTAGCAGCTTTATCCCATAGTCGCCCATAGTCACACCCACGAGAAGAGACGGGGTAATGTTCTATAGTCGGCCGACACCAAACGCAACACATTTTTATATACAATACCTAATTTATTATTAATGCCCTGTATTTTAACCTCAGAATTATTATTCGTTTCGTATCAATATTCCTGGTCTTTCAGTTTGTAATAGCTGGCCAATACTGCCTAGGTCGTCATAGGTTTCTCTACCTTTTGAGATGTAGGAATTGATTTGGAGAAAACGTTGGGAAAATAGGGAGGGATGGGAATGAGCTCAGGCGTATCTCACTCACTACCAAAACGCATACGTACAGTAAACGGCCGCAAATAATACATATCGATGTGTATTACTTTCGGCCGTTTACTGTACATTCATATAACGTACGTATATAATTACGAAGTTGTAAATTTTAATTTTTTTTGTAATTGTAATTTTTTTTGGGGTTTTAAGATCAACGATTTAAGTATACACACTTATGTTACTGCTGTCTATAAATAGCAATCGATTTTGATTTTATTTTAAACTAGCTTTTGCCCGCGACTTCGATCGCGTACTCTACATGAGTATTGTGTGCAAATAGGTAAATTGTAATTCAGATTAAATTACAATTTACCTATTTGCCAAGTTTCAAGGAAATCGATTCAGCCGTTTTGACGCGATTAAGTAAGAAACATCCAAACTTTCGCATTTACTCGTATATATAAGTGGGATTTAAGGACATTTCAAAGCACATGGAGACACCAGAACTGACCACTATTTTGCACAACACAACAGCCTAAAAACCCAACGAGGTAATTCCATCAGCATAATTAGTTACATAATTACAATATGTTGCGTACCGAGGATGGTGGGTGTACGGGCGGCGGGTGACGAAATAAAACTCTAGTCGGGTCGCAATGAAAACTACGCCCGAGGAGCTTGCCCGTACTGACGGTACACGAACATACACAATGTCGGATGCCTCTGAGGTGCCGATCAAGATGCAGTATAAGCAGGCGTTGAGACAGTATTCTTGAGAGCGCGGTGTTGCTAGTGAGAGCTGCAGTGATTTATTGTTCAATGTTCAGTTCAGTTCAGTTGCTAAGTTGCCAAGTTGAATTCCCAGTTGCCATTGTTTGCACTCAAACCGGGCCTACTTATATTTCTGATCTAACTGTCTCAACTAGCTTCGGAAGCAAGAGGATTCGTGTATCGACCGACTGGGGGCGCCTCAGGCTATCTTTATTCAACAATATGTGTGGGAGCGAGATATCATATGACAAGGACAGACTATTCTAGATAAGGACAGCAACAATAATATTGACGCTTACAATCTTGAGTTTCACAACTCGCGTCTTTCTTTGGAGTATCTTTTAATTCCGTCGTCATTTTTAATGAAACACATATTACACAAATACAATTACACATAACTACACACAAATATATATCACAAATTCTTAACAATAACAGGGCATAAAACTATATTTACAAATACATCTTACATTGCTAACTTAAGGCGTCGTCGTTAACACAATAATTAGTTTTTATGTTCGTTTTAAATTCTGTGCTTATGGTGAGCGGTTAATCTGAGGATGTTCTCAATCTAACGTATATTACTCTGGACTGATGTTGGCATGTATCACGGTTGTCTCTGGACGATAGTACCTATCCACTTACCACTAAGTAGACGCTCGTTTGGTGACAAACGAATTGGTCATTTAGTCAAATTTGGTCATTTCCATAAGTAAAGGAAGGCTTATAAATTGTTTTGTTTTCCGTGTATAAATTATTTTTTTATAGATTATCAAATCAAGGAAGTAGGATGAGTAAACTGCTAGACAAATACATTATCGGATAACTACATGGGAACAATCTGACATTTGAAATAACTGTAGGAGAATGTTTTTAGCAAAGGAAGGTCGCTTCATGCTCAGTTATAAACTTTTGACACGATATTTAACATTCTGTAACCTATGTATGTTTTACCTACCAATGTATCGACAAATGATACAAGTTATTATGTCACTTCACTTGTTATTTCTATAACAAGTGAAGTGACAATATATATATATATATATATATATATATATATATATATGTTAATATATATATATATTAACTTTACAATTAATAATATATTAACTTCACACTAAGAGTATGCGTGCTAAAACAAAGTATATTAGATACTCTTAAAATATATATAATTATATGTATAGATAATGAGTAATTATTGTAGAAATGTTCATTTGGTTCATTTCATCGATTTAATAATATATACCTACTAGATTTGTCATACAAGCACTCTAGTGCACGCACGTTAGAGTCTAATAGTGTTCTATCTGGGGTAGTTCTCGTATTCTTTAATTCATATGTGTTTTGAAAATGGAATATTCTTATTACGTAGAATACATAAATTTCAAATTTGACCTTTTCAATGAACACCTTCTCATCTTATTTATTTACACTTGCTCAAACTTACTGCGGCCTTTTTTTAACGCAAAAAATAACCAAAATAAAAACCACTCTTACTTAAAGAAGTCCAAGAAAATTTCAATGTATCTGATTCATTTAACACTTCACGGTTGTAAAGTTATAGTTATTGGAATCATTTCCGCCATTTCTGTAATAAAATTAATTTGACTATTTTTGCGAGGAAGATGCCATGTTTATCTGTAATAGTCGGACAATATCCGACTGTATATCATTATCATATTATCAAGTGTCAGATGGAACAGGTAAGGGGCATTCGGAGACCTCTCCCGTAACAAGATTAACTTTACTAAGTAATTGTCTATGAGCATAATGCCTTCTGAAGCTGCGCACCGAACACACTTAAATCTATTACCCCTAAACAGACATTCGTCTCATCAGCAGCACACACTTTTTTCCTGTACAGCAACTATACCCGACCGTGTTCTTCCGTCGCACCGATATTAGGAGCGAAGGGCCTTTTACAGCGATGCATTTGTAATGGAATATTAGAATGCAGAGCCGTGACGCACGCGTAACGGAACCGTTACGTGATCGACAAGGAATTGTATGGGACGGTCCCGGAGGAACTTGGAACGAATTTTAATTGCAAACAAGCAAATTAGGTCATGTATGGAGCGCTAGCGCTATTCTGGTATTATGATTCATGACTCAAATATAAAAAGAAAATCATTTCCACAGATGTATTTTTTTATTTAAACTTATGTTATGTACAAAAGGAGGCATTGTCTACCAATCAACCACCAGAATATTTGGGAAAAGGATCATCGGAGTAGTTTTGAATTAAAAAAAATAATTAGTAATTAGTTTAGTTTAGTTTAGAATAATTAGTTTTGAAGCGCAAAAAAGCAACGTAATAAATAACTAATATGTATTATATAAATAAACCACTAACGTTATATAAATAAATATACACACATACATAAATATATGCATACACATATGCACATAAAAGCAAAAATATATACCGAAATAGACATGCATAATGCTATATGGCACATCTCACTCACTACCGAAACACGTACGTACATTAGGGAAATATAGTAAAGTGGGAAATGCAGTACATTTCAAGGTAGTCTTCTGTGAGAGAGGGGTAACGTGGCCAATCGACCGCGCCCTGCGGCTGTGGGAATGCAGCATGCACTCTCCCCCTACCAAGGAATACATATATAGGAAATCGTTGTGCCAACTGGCGTGACAAATCACTTCTAAATAAAATTTAATACCTAATCAATGAAGGAAATTCTGTTAAAAATCAGACAGTTTGCCTTGACATAATGAAATTGTGGTCTGAAATCCCCTCGTGACTATATATGACTAATAACAAACACATTAGGAGCCGTTCACTCTAAATAAAATCTGCAACAATAAAAAGTTCTCTGTTTACAGAATAAACCTTATGTGTTAATTTCTATAAATGTTATTGAACTTTTTGGTGGGCGTTCACACATACAGAATGAAATTGCGCGTGATTACGTTGCTAATGACCAAATTACTGCCGACACGTAATGAGATTTCGATCAACTACTCGAGCCTCCACTTGTGTCTGAATTCTAACATATTGATCACTTGTATTAAAAGTTAGTTAAGTAGTATTAATAAAATACCTATCGCTAATGTGATTACATTCAAGATATACTATGAGTATACACAATCGATATCAACATATAACGACCCACTATAGGACAGAGGCCTCCCCTAGGCCTCACTAGGTTTTTGGACCGTACTCCACCACGCCTCTTTTTCTTATTTATTTTAAACGAAATTGAAGAGAAATAAGTAGCTTTATGAAATTTTGAGATGTTCGAGAATTCATGGGAAAAACGAATTATACTCCGAGTAGCAAAAGGGTTCCAGACCCTTAAATTGTTATAATAAATAAAAGAAAAGAAATAAAACTGCATAGTACAATTCTTTATAGCATCATTAAGTGCTATTTTGTCGATCTATTTTGTCGTACGAGGTGAAGCGCAACGGGGAATTACGGGTCACATGTCAGTGCCCTCGCGACTCCCGTAACGTGTTATTGGTTCGTCAGTCGACCTTTGTTTCCCGCCTTGAGTCTACGTTTCGTTCGCTCCCAAAGTACAATCGCGGACAAAAGTATTTGCTAATTACGAATATTGCAAGATGATTTTGCATAGAAAAGAAAGAAAAATATTTTACAACGTATATTGTTTTATGAAAAGAGAGACAGATGGTGGCGAGTTAATTAATTTAAAACAATGTATGAAACGGACCGCAGCGGCAACGCATACTTCAGAGGTCACTGGAAGACGAATTGTAAAAGATATAAACGATTCCCAATTTCTCACAGTTTTTGGAACTCCCGGTAAAAACAAAAGGCATATATCATATTAAAAATTATATTATTCAACTTATTTTTCTAGTTTCAAACAAACTTTAACTCTAAAGCAGTGTTTTTCAACCTGTGGGTCGCGACCCCCAGGGGGGGTCGCAAAATCTTGCTCGGGGGGTAACGTCGCAAGCCAGATAAAAGTAAAAAGCAGGGGTTGTAGGTCCTACAACCCTACAATAAAAATACAACAATTTCAGTGAGAAGGCTGTGCCTGTTTATTTTTTAATATTTTGTCGAATCGTGGTTCTTTTTTTGAGACGCAAATAACCAAATAATTTTCTAATTGGTGCCTATTTTTCTTCTTAATTTTTATGTTCACCATTAAAGAGAACGTTAGTTCACACGGGTAATTTAATTAAATACGTCGTCTTTGAAATCACTGACATAGTTTTATTACGGTCCTGGGGATCGCCAGAATTTTAATACTTGTAAAGGGGTCGCGTATTCAAGAAGGTTGAAAAACACTTCTCTAAAGTATTAAAATATAATATATTAATTTCGTGCGCAACTGTACCGATGCGCGGACTCACCCCTTCCACAGACACCCAGCGCTCTTTTTACGTGACGATACCTATACTTATTTTTTCTCTATATTAGGTATATCATTTTGTTTAGTAATGTTTGAACTTTTTGGAATAATTAATGAAATAAAAATAATATCTAAGTAATATAAGGCGTTTAACATAAATACATGTTTAAATAACATGTAGCAGAACTGTGAGCACAGACTCTGCCTAATCCGTTAATTGCTTAGTGAGTTTTTTCGATAATAATGTAAAATGAGCGTAAAATTTTTATGTGATACGTGACTGAGTAAGTTATTAACTTATTACTTACATACATCGCAGAATAATTAATAGTACAGGTACCTACGTTGCTAACTCTGCTTTCGGTCACATCCAAATAAAAGTACTTTGAGTTTTATTTCAAAACGGTTACTTTTATACAGAAAGGGAGACCGGTGAACACTTTGCCCACTTGGAGGTAAGTAGTTATATCATGGACACCTGCCACACCAGAAGAATAAGAGTAGCTGCCAATTTTATAATCAGTCTATGTCTTTCCACTGCTAGTGACTAGTTCGTCATGTCGAATTCTGTGTGTCAAAGATACTCACAAAATACTCTTTCCTTCTTTGAACTCTTTGACTTTGAACTTGTGAATCAGGTCCACTTTCATAATTCAAGGTTTTTTTTTTATAGAATAGATGGCAGACGAGCGGGCGTGCCACATGATGGTAAGTGGTCACCGCCGCGCATGGACAATTGCAATACAGGGAAGGGGGCTTACGGGTGCGCTGCCGACCTTGCAGAATCCTGTGCACAGCTCTCTTGAAGAGCTCCATGTCGTAACATAATGAAAAACTTCGGCTGGCAGTTCATTCCATAACCTTCAATTTCACGACGTGTCTGCATTGTACGTCATATCTGACAGAACGCACTGATTTAAGGCACACGTATTTGAAGACGTTAATAAGTCTTCAAATACTGTAGTATAGGCAACGGGAAAATATGCATATTTCAGCCTTGTGGAATCCTATTCGCAGTTTATAGAACCTACGTGTCCTATCGTAACGGAAAGATCGTATGGGGTAGTTTATTCCATATAGGCCCGCGGTATCATTCGTAGCGCTCCATACACAACACCTCCCTATCGAAAAAGTGGGAACGCACTGCACTTGATGATGGGAAATGCATTTGTCTCTGTTCTCTCTGGTACAATCGCGTACCAGTCCGTTTTTTAAACTCATGCAGGTATTTCAACGATTTTCAATTAAAATCGCTTGTTACTAAAAACTAACATGTGTATTTTGTTTTGATTTTCGACATATGCCTGCAAGAGATTATTATTATTATTTATTATTATTATATTATTTATTATTTTAATTAATTAATTTTTTTTTAGTATAAGTTAATAGAATTATAATTCTTTCTTAAGTTTTCAAAACAAATGCTTTTATAAGCTCATTAACTTATTATTTTTATTGTTTATATTTGAATTATTTATTAATTAAATATTATTTTATCTCAATATTTTCCTATTATTGGATTAATAATATAATATGAAAAGTAAATGATTGTTAGGATTTGTCCTGTAATAATGTAAGGTTCTTCTACGGGTCGAGCCCCAATTCAAGTTAGTAATATGATTGTAACAGTTATAGATCAAAATAGGATTTGGTTAATTGGATAAAATTGAATACCTTGTATTTTTTTATTTGATGTAAATGGTAAGATTATTAAGATTATGATTGAAAAAGCTAAGGCAATAACTCCTCCTAGTTTATTGGGGATAGATCGTAAGATAGCATAGGCAAAGAGAAAATATCATTCTGGTTGGATATGCACTGGGGTTACTAGTGGGTTTGCTGGAATAAAATTATCAGGATCACCCAATAAATATGGATTAATAAGGGTGATTATAATTATAATTAGGGTTAATATAAGAAATCCAATTAAATCTTTATAGGTAAAAAATGGGTGGAATGGGATTTTATCAAGATTTCTATTAATTCCTAAGGGGTTATTAGATCCAGTTGAGTGTAGAAATAATAGGTGAATTATTGTTATTATAGTTAAAATAAATGGTAGTAAGAAATGAATAGTATAAAATCGGGTTAGAGTTGCATTATCTACGGCAAACCCCCCTCAAATTCAACTGACTAATATGTTTCCTAGATAAGGGATTGCCGATAATAGATTTGTAATAACTGTTGCTCCTCAAAAAGATATTTGACCTCATGGAAGGACATATCCTATAAATGCTGTTGCTATTAAAATAAAAAGAATAATAATTCCTACTATTCATGTATAAAAAAAGTTAAATGATTCATAATAAATTCCCCGTCCAATGTGTATATAAATACAGATAAAGAAGAAAGATGCTCCATTAGCATGGATAGTTCGAATTAGTCAACCATAGTTTACATTTCGGCAAATATAATTTACTCTGTAAAATGCTAACTCAATATTAGCTGTATAGTACATAGTTAAAAATAGTCCTGTGATAATTTGAATTCCTAGGCATAGGGCTAATAAGGATCCAAAATTTCATCAAGTGGAGATATTGGTAGGTGTGGGTAGACCAATTAAAGATCTATTAATAATTTTAATAATAGGGTGAGTTTTACGAGTGGGGGTAAATATTTTTATCATTAAAAGTTGGAACGGAGGGGACCAAAAAAGATATTAGTAATTTTTACTACTGCAATTAGTGTAATAAATAGGTAAATAATTAATATATTTATTATTAATCAAGTTTGTGAATTATTTATTTTAGTTAAGTTAATTTTATTTTCATTATTAATGAAAAAATAATTTCTATTGAGTAGATTGGTTATTTCTTCATTTATTGAAAAATTTATTCAATTTAGGTTATTATAATTATAAGTTCTAATTACTATGATAATAAATAGAGCTATTATTAGAAATATTTTTGTTTTGTATGAAATTAAAAATATTTCATTTGAGGCAATTCTTGATACGTAGATGAATAATACTAATAATCCTCCTAGAAAAGTTAGAAATAAGATATAAGAGAATCAGTAAGTTTTGATTAGCATTCCTGAAATGAGGCATGTTAGAAGGGTTTGGATAAGGATTAAGAATCCCATTGATAGTGGGTGATTTACAAAAAATATAATTAGGGTTATTGTTATTAATAGGGTTGAGAGGATTATTTTTATAATTTCAAGGAATAGTTTAATTAAAATAATAATTTTGGAGATTATTGATAGAATAAAATTCTTTCTTTGAAGTTTTTAATGATTAATCATATTTTTGGTTTACAAGACCAAAGTTTTTTTTAAACTATAAAAACGTTTTATTAATTAATGATAATAAATTGATTAATGTTAATTATTATTATATTTTTTATTGGTAATTTAATTTTTGTTTCAAAGCATAAACATTTATTAATTGTATTGTTGAGTTTAGAATTTATTGTTTTAAGATTATTTTTTTTTTTTTATTATTTTTAAGATATGTTATTAATGATATATATATATTAATGGTATTTTTAGTTTTTTCAGTCTGTGAGGGGGCTTTGGGGTTGTCTATTTTAGTTTCTATAATTCGAACCCACGGTAACGACTATTTTCAGAGATGTAGTTTGTTATAATAATAATAATATGATAAAATTTTTATTTTTTATAATTTTTATAATTCCTTCATGTTTTATAAGTGAGATATTTTGATTGGTTCAGGTATTAATAATAATATTAATGTTTTTATTTATGATTGTAGGGATTAGAGTTTTTAATTTTAGAGGTTTAAGATATATAATGGGGTGTGATATAATTTCTTTTGGTTTAATTTTATTAAGAGTTTGAATTAGTTTATTAATGATTATAGCAAGAGAAGGTTTAAATTATAGTAATTATTATTTATCTTTTTTTTTATTTAATATTTTATTTTTAATAATTATACTATATTTAACTTTTAGTATTATAAATTTATTTTTATTTTATTTATTTTTTGAGGCTAGATTAATTCCTACTCTATTGTTAATTGTTGGGTGAGGATATCAACCTGAACGTATTCAGGCTGGATTGTATTTATTATTTTATACATTATTTGCTTCGTTACCCTTATTAATGGGTATTTTTTATATTTTTAGTGATATAAATTTAAGTATGATTTATTTTTTAAATTTTTTTAACATAAATTATTATTTTTTATATTTATCTATGATTATGGCTTTTTTAGTTAAGATATCCATGTATTTTGTTCATTTATGGTTACCTAAGGCGCATGTAGAGGCTCCAGTTTCTGGGTCAATGATTTTAGCGGGTATTATGTTAAAGTTGGGTGGATATGGGTTATTACGAGTTATGATTATATTTCAAAATTTAAGATTTAAATTAAATTATATTTGGGTTATTATTAGATTAGTTGGGGGATTTTATGTTAGTTTGAAATGTTTGTGTCAAACTGATATAAAATCATTGATTGCTTATTCTTCTGTCTCTCATATAAGAATAGTTATTGGTGGGTGTTGAGCTTATGTTTTAATGATTGGTCATGGTTTATGTTCTTCAGGGATATTTTGTTTGGCTAATATTAATTATGAGCGTTTAAGTAGTCGTAGCTTATATGTTAATAGAGGAATAATGAATTTTATACCTTCCATAAGATTGTGGTGATTTTTATTAATATCTTCTAATATGGCAGCCCCCCCCTCAATAAATTTAATGGGAGAAATTAGATTAATTAATAGATTAGTAAGTTGATCTTGGATTTCTATGATTATATTAATATTAATTTCTTTTTTTAGAGCTGGCTATAGATTGTATTTATATTCTTTTAGACAACATGGAAAGTATTATTTAGGGATTTATAGTTTTTATACTGGGGTATCACGAGAATATTTATTGTTGATATTACATTGATTGCCCCTAAATATTATTATTTTAAGGGTTGATTATTTAATAATTTGATTTTACTTGAATAATTTAAATAAAATATTGATTTGTGGTGTCAAAAATATGGGTTTCATTTTAAGTTATTAAGTATTGTATTTATTATTTGTCTTTTTTTTTTTATTATTATTTAGAATATTAAATTTTATTATGTTAATGTATTTTTTAATGAGTAATATGGTTTTATTTTTAGAGTGGGAGGTAATTTCTTTTAATTCAATAAGAGTTGTTTTTTCTTTATTAATTGATTGAATATCTTTGGTTTTTATGATATTTGTGACTTTAATTTCTTCTGTTGTTATTTATTATAGAAAGTGATATATAAGTTCTGAAATAAATTCAAGCCGTTTTGTTTTTTTAGTTTTATTATTTGTATTTTCTATATTATTATTAATTATTAGACCTAATATGATTAGATTTTTTTTAGGTTGGGATGGTTTAGGATTAGTTTCTTATTGTTTAGTTATTTATTATCAGAATATTAAGTCTTTTAATGCTGGTATATTGACAGCACTATCTAATCGTATTGGGGATGTTTGTTTATTAATAGTTGTGGCTTGAATAGTAAATTATGGGAGATGAAATTATATTTTTTATTTAGATTTTATAAAGAATGATAATAGAATATTAATTATTGGGGTAATATTAATTTTTGCTGCTATAACTAAGAGTGCTCAGATTCCTTTTAGTTCTTGATTGCCAGCGGCTATGGCAGCCCCTACTCCTGTTTCTGCTTTGGTTCATTCTTCTACTTTGGTGACAGCTGGAGTATATTTGTTAATTCGTTTTAATTTATTATTGAGAGGTATAATAATAATGAGGGTATTATTGTTATTATCTGGGTTAACTATATTTATAGCTGGGGTATCTGCTAATTATGAGTTTGACTTAAAGAAAATTATTGCTTTATCTACTTTAAGACAATTGGGGTTAATAATAAGAATTTTAAGAGTGGGTATGTCTGATTTAGCTTTCTTTCATTTACTAACACATGCTATATTTAAGGCTTTATTGTTTATGTGTGCGGGGGTAATTATTCATATAATGGGGGATATTCAGGATATTCGGTTTATGGGGGGAATTAGATTATTTATTCCTTTAACATCTTTATGTATAAATATTTCTAATTTAGCTTTATGTGGTATTCCCTTTTTATCAGGGTTTTATTCTAAGGATTTGATTTTAGAAATAGTTAGTTGTAGAAGATTAAATTTATTTGTTTTTTTTTTATTTTATTTTTCTACTGGGTTGACTGTTTATTATACTATAAGTTTATTAATTTATTTAATAGTGAATGATTTTAATTTATTATCGACTTATAATTTGTATGATGAAGATTATATTATATTGCGGAGAATATTTATTTTATTATTAATAAGAGTTTTAAGTGGGGCTATATTAAGATGATTATTATTTGCTTATCCCTATATAATTTACTTACCATACAACTTAAAAATAATAGTTATTTATGTTAGATTAATGGGAGGAGTTATAGGCTATATTGTTAGAAATATGAGAATTTATTCGTTAAGTAAGTTTTTAATATTTTATAATTTTAGAATTTTTTTATGTTTAGTGTGATTTTTGCCTAATATTTCTACTTATGGAATTAGATATAATTTTTTAATTTTAGGACAAAATATATTAAAGAATATTGATATAGGATGAAGAGAGTTGGGTAGAGGTCAAGGAATATTTAAAATTATAAAGAATTATTCAATTTTACATAACTTTTATGAATTTAATAATTTTAGAATTTATTTATTTAGATTTATTTTATGAATAATAATTTTATTGTTATTATTTTTATTAATTTATTTAAATAGCTTATAGATTAGAGTATAATATTGAAGATATTAGGGAAATTAATTGAAATTTTTAAATAGAATATAAATTGATAGATAATTTACAAAAAAATTTTTTTATTTTTATAATGAAAATATAATGTTTTATTTTAAACTAATAAATTAAAGAAATATTAATGGAATTTAACCACTAAAAATTAAGTTAGCAGCTTAGTTTTAATCTTTATATTTCTTTAATTGGAGTTTAATTCAATAATATTATTAACAGTAATATACCTCTATTTTGGTTTCAATTAATGATATTTAAATAAGGGGTAAATTCCCAATCTTTTAAGTCGAAATTAAATGCAAAATTGCTTCTTATTTGTGGATAAGATAAATTGAATTGTACAATAATTTTTGATTGCAAATCAAATGTTTTTATTAAAACTATAATCCTTATTTTAATATGATATATTTGAAAATAAATATTTATTTTAATATAATATTATACTGTTTGGGATGCTATATTCAATTATCTAGATCAGTTAAGCATTTTTTGGTTTCATTCATGGTATAGTCCTATTAATTAATTATATATGGATTAATTAAAATTAATTTATGAATTAATAAATTTATATATAAACTAGGATTAGATACCCTACTATTAAAAATTTAAATATAAAATATTAAAATAGTAAGTAAAAAATATTGAAACTTAAATTATTTGGCGGTATTTTAGTTCATTTAGAGGAATCTGTTTAATAATTGATATTCCACGAGTAAATTTACTTAATTTAAAATTTTATATATCGTTGTTGTAAAAATATTTTAAAAAAAAATAATATTTTAATTTTATTAGTAAAATTTAAATCAAATCAAGATGTAGATTATAATTAAGAATATAATGGATTACAATAAAAAAATTTTTGAATGTTAATTTGAAATTATTGATTGAAATTGGATTTAAATGTAATTTTATATAGTTTTTTATAATGATTAAAAATTAAAATATGTACATATTGCCCGTCGCTTTCATTTATAAGTTGAAATAAGTCGTAACAAAGTAGAGGTACTGGAAAGTGTCTCTAGAAAGATCAAATTAGAGCTTGAATTTAAGTATTTCATTTACATTGAAAAGATATTAGTTTTTAATTAATTTGGGGGGTTAAATTAATTAGGTAGATGAATAATAAAAAGAATTTTAATATTATATATTTTATTGGGGATTAGAGTATTTTAATAGAAAATTTTTTAAATTTTATAGTTAATTAGTATTGTGGAAGAATTTTGAAATAGTTGAAAAATAATTAGATTAAAAGTAATTTTAAATTAGTGTATCTTGTGTATCAGAGTTTATCAATAAAAATTTTTGGGGGGGAAATTTTCTTGAATTTCCTTCCTTCCTTCCTCTCAGCCCTTGGACGTCCACTGCTGGACATAGGCCTCCCCCATTGTCCGCCATTTAGACCTATCGGCAGCGACCTGCATCCAGCGGGTGCCCGCAACCTTTATGAGGTCGTCTGTCCATCTAGCAGATGGACGTCCTCGGCTTCGTCCGCCGGTACGTGGTCTCCATTCGAGAACCCTTCTGCCCCATCGGCCATCGGTTCTTCGAGCTATGTGCCTTGCCCACTGCCACTTCAGCTTGCTAACCCGAGAGGCTATGTCGGTGACTTTAGTTCGTCTACGGATCTCCTCATTCCTGATTCGATCACGTAGGGAAACCCCGAGCATAGCCCTCTCCATAGCTCGCTGTGCGACAGTGAGCTTATTTATGAGGCCCATAGTCAGAGACCACGTCTCGGTGCCGTAGGTCATCACCGGCAACACACACTGGTCGAAAAAGAGAGAAAGAAAAGAAAGAATTAAAATTAAATTATTCTTGAATTTAATAGAGTTAATTAATTAATAAAGTTATTGTTGCATAAATATTTTTAATAGTTAATTAGAGATGAGATGTTAATCGTTTTTAAATATATCTAGTTTTTTTAGAAAAAAATTTGATTTTTAATTAATTTTATTAAATGAATAAATAATTATTTATTTACTTGGGATTAATTTAATATTTTTGGGGATAAGCTTGAGGATAAAAATTTATATGTAAAATAAATTAAAATTAAAATTTTTAAAATTTGAATTGTTTAAAAATTATAGTCTTTTATAAATAATTTTATTTAATAGAAAAATTTAATGGGGGTTATATTAAGTTTTTATAAAAAAAAATATTTTAATAATAAAAATTGTGTTATAATGATAAAATTAGTATATTATAATATTTTTATTTTATATTTTATTAATTTTAATTAATAAAAAGGAATTCGGCAAACATTTATATTCACTTGTTTATCAAAAACATGTCTTTTTGGTAATAATTTAAAGTCTAATCTGCCCACTGATAGTATTAAAGGGCTGCAGTATTTTGACTGTACAAAGGTAGCATAATCATTAGTCTCTTAATTGGTGACTTGTATGAATGATTGGATGAGATATATACTGTCTCTTTATTATTTTATTTAATTTAATTTTTTATTTAAAAAGATAAAATTTATTTAAAAGACGAGAAGACCCTATAGAGTTTTATATAAATTAAAATTAAAATTTTATGTAATTTTAAAATTAAAATTAACATTTTTATTTTGTTGGGGTGATGGAAAAATAAATTAAACTTTTTTTATAACTTAACATTAATTAATGATTTAATTGATCCATAATTTATGATTATAAGAAATAATTACCTTAGGGATAACAGCGTAATTTTTTTTTTTAGTTCAAATAGGAAAAAGAGTTTGCGACCTCGATGTTGGATTAAGATAAAATTTAAATGCAAAAGTTTAAAATTTTGATCTGTTCGATCATTAAAATCTTACATGATCTGAGTTCAGACCGGTGTAAGCCAGGTTGGTTTCTATCTTTAGATAATTAGGACATTTTAGTACGAAAGGATTGAATGTTTAAAATAATTTTATTATTAAGAATATTAATAATTTTTTTTTATATTAATATAAAATTATGATATTATTAACTATTTTGGCAGAAAAGTGTGATGATTTTAGAAATCATTAATATATAATTAGTTTATATATTTAGTATATGATTTTAGTTGATTATTTGATAGTTATTGTAGGTATATTAGTTTTAGTTTTGGGTGTTTTAATTGCGGTAGCTTTTTTGACTTTATTAGAGCGTAAAGTTTTAGGTTATATTCAAATTCGAAAAGGTCCTAATAAATTGGGTATTTTGGGAATTTTACAGCCGTTTTCTGATGCCATTAAATTATTTACTACGGAGCAGACTTATCCATTAAATTCTAATTATTTATCTTATTATTTTTCTCCGGTTATTAGATTTATTTTATCTTTATTGATTTGGATGATTATTCCTTATTATTTTAATTTATTAAGATTTAATTTGGGGTTTTTTTTTTTTTTTGTATTACTAGATTGGGGGTTTATACGGTTATAGTGGCTGGTTGATCATCAAATTCTAATTATGCTTTATTAGGGGGGCTGCGAGCTGTGGCTCAAACTATTTCTTATGAGATTAGATTAGCTTTAATTTTATTATCTAGAATTTTATTAATTATGGATTTTAATTTATTATTATTGAGGGGATATCAGGAATTGATTTGATTTATTTTTATAATATTTCCTTTAGGATTATGTTGAATATCCTCTAGATTGGCTGAGACAAATCGTACCCACTTTGATTTTGCAGAGGGTGAGAGAGAGTTGGTTTCTGGGTTTAATATTGAATATAGTAGTGGGGGATTTGCATTAATTTTTTTAGCTGAATATTCTAGAATTTTATTTATAAGATTATTATTTGTTTTAGTATATTTAGGTGGGTATGAGATAAATTTATTTTTTTATTTAAAATTAAGATTTATTTCTTTTTTATTTATTTGAGTACAGGGAACTTTACCTCGGTATCGATATGATAAGTTAATATATTTGTTTGAAAAAGATATTTACCTATTTCTTTGAATTTTTTTTTTTTTTTTTAGGGATTAAGCCTTTACCGACCACCACATTACAACTTACCTCAACTTCCAGTACGAGTAGGTGTCCGGAAGTGATGCAACTCGAATGGCCGTTACACCTTCCGGTCGGCATTGGCACCGAACTCTGTATATATAGCGAGGTCAACAGGACATGTTGTCACTTTCAACGGCCCTAGAGAGACCTTAATACGAGGAAGGGACGTTACTTTGAGAATTTGCCTATTTTAATTCATTTGTAACCTACTGAAAAAAAATAGTAATATAATAATACGTTTTTCTCTGTTATCTATATTATTCAAGTCTACTCGAATACTACTAAAAGAATTGAGAAAGTTTCCGTATTTCCAGAAAGGTCCTCTTGCTGGGATTTTTTTAAAAATAAGAGTAAATAACACGGATCGTATCTTTGATACGATTAAATTACTAGGTTTATTAAAAAACTTAACACAGTTTAGTTATTACTTAGGAAATGTAAAAGAAAACAAAAGAATGTGAAATATTCGAACAACCACTTTTACTGCAATAATATTTGAGACGCGACTGGTCGAAAATGTGCCATTATTTTATAAAATGGACTTCATTATCAGGTCTAGATCTTAAAAAAATAACAATATTTTTATTATCTTATAAATCAGATATCAGAACACGTTTTTACTTAAACAGAATCTAAAAACAAGGAAAAGTTTAAAATCTAAAGTTAACAAATCCATACGACAATACTGTCCAAATTAAAAACGCAATAAGTGCAATTAACCAAACTTTTGTAAACTTTTTGCTAGAGGACCGAGAGACATCTTGCATATGCTCTTCCAATGGTAATTAAATTTACCCCAAGCGACTAAAAGAACATACTGTGGTATGCTGTAGTCCTATTCCATAATAAAGTAACGGCCAATCGAACTTTCGTACAAATACTCCTTCGTAGCTCATTATCAACCTATTCAACATAATTATATAGATTTGTCGAATAAAGTTAGAGCATCGTTTACCAACGCGAAAAGAAAATAAGAAAGAAAGAAAGCTTCATTGGCCAATGAACATACGCACCCTCGCGGGCCTCGGTTGAATAATGACAACCCGAAAATGAGAACTATTCGGTACAGCCAAAAAACTGTAAAATATTGGATAACGTTTTATTATTTTTCTACATATAATGAAATAATAAACATTTTATTGCTTGCCGTAAAATAATATTATTTCAACAGAAATCTTTTTGCAAATAAAAAATTACTAAACGATTAAAACGTAGCCAAATTTGTGCAAATTATGGCCAAACCATAATTTGCACAAATTTGGCGATAAAATTACGAAAAGAATGGGGTAGGTATGTGTAGTTTAAAGTGCTCTTTTAAATAATGGTAAAATCTAAATTTCGAAATAAGACAACTTATGGTTTTACTAAACTGAGGGCACAAAAATCAGAATTTTCCCAAAAGTGTCCTTTATTAGGTTTTTAATTTGCACAGCCAAATAATAACTCTTTGCTCAGATAACATCACAAATTATCTTAGGCAATTAACAGTGTTTAATAGTATGTTTCCATCACAAATCTAGCCGCGGTTGCAATCGCTGCAGATGCTACAGCAGTTACATGTCGATTACACTGACCGTAATGTATTGAATGTATATGAGGCTTTACTTTACGTGACTTAAGCTCAGTCTCGTTCCAAATTGGTCTGGGAAGAACGGCGTTAAAACATCCATAGTGCGTTTGAAACTTTAAACCATCTTTTAACCAGCTGCGACGAAAAAAGTGAGCGTACCCTTCTAAACCGCATAGTGCCACTGAAAATGAAATACAATAGGTGTAAGTTTACATTCACTTATTGTAAACTAATTTACTTCTTGGAGCCCATGTAATATTCGGAACAATAATTATCCCAAATTTTAGACTGCTGAACTTGTCCAGTATCGAGATTAGAATCGCTTCTACCAGTTTTTACAATAGGTTTCTTTACAATAGGTACATGCCAAGATTAGTTCAGAATAACAAATATTGGCACGTCCCCTCATGCGCTGCCTACTTGTGGAGATTTAGGAATGGGTTTGGAGAAAGGGTTGGGAAAACGGGGAGGGATAGAAAAGGGTGGGATGGGAATGGGCTTACGTGATTCACTACTGAATCACGTAAACCGTGCGAAGTAAAGTTATAATAAATAGGATGAAGTTGGGAAATGCTGTACATTTTTCGGTAAATTTCTGTGAGAGAGAAAGCTAACTTGGCCAGTCGAGTGCGCTCAGTTAGCTGTGAGATTGCAGCATGCACACATACCTTCCCTAATTACTCTGTTTACAGTATAATAAAATATTGTGTTCTTACTCTGTTCAAATATTAAGTCAATTGTTGAACTCTGATAGCCGTAGTTTGCTATAAAATTCGCTTCACCATATATTCTTGTGCACATATCTTGTATCAGTTGTTTATCCCTTCCCGGTGAAAATATACTGCAGCGACGTCCATGTCGCAATAGAAGTAGAGGTACCAACCTAAAAAGTAACTTTTTAGGGTACTTTCATAACTCTACTAAATACGCAGCACCGAGTGATGACAATGGCGAATAGAACTGCATAAATGAATAAGTTTTATTTGACTAGTACAAAGCTCTCTCCATAACTCGTTAGACTTGTCGTGTTACCCTAAGAGATATAGTTAAAAGAGGGTAATCAACTTCTACTAGAGTGGAAAGAGGTAAGGTTTGTGTCAATAGCTCCTTATAATTTAAAAAAAACCTAATACAAAATTAAAGAGGAAAACTAGTACGATACTTAGAGTCTGTAAATGTCTGTTACTAAATTCCCGAGCACTAAAAACTCACGGACGGTGTAGGAGAGGCGGCGCTTAGCAGGGTTCACGCCCAGAGTGATGCAGAGCGGGCACTGCCGCCGACTGGAAACAGCGGTCGGATGGGGCGATGGCGGCCAGGCGCAAGAAGCGGCGCTCAAGTAGAGCACCAGCGATCACTTGGCCATGATCGTCTAGTGGTTAGGACCCTACGTTGTGGTCGCTCTCCAAATAAAAACTCTCCGTGCAGCGCCTTAGATTTTTCACTCTTGTTTTTCTTTGACAGAATTCATGGATTTCTCCATTTTTTGAATTTCAGATTTTTATCATCTCGTAAAGTTTCCAGCCAGTGCTATTCTTCGTGTAGATGGGTAATGTGTTAGAGACGTTATAAATATTGAATTAGAATACAGATATCAAAATACATAGTAAAAATACGAAAAGCACGAAATTGAGCTATTGCAACAAATGTTACAGAGTCATGGGTTATTCCTATTGCATAAACTATTTGCTATTAACCGTAATAATCCAAATCACTTTCTTAATTCCAAAGTAGTTAAAACATTGCCATGTATAGCGAATTGTTTTGTATTACTCACCTATGTGTAAGGGAATATCCAATATCTGTGCCGTTTACAACCATCGCCAGACATTCATCAGGGAACACGTCGCATTTTGCCCGCAATTTTGAGTGATTAACTGGATTACTTCCTGCCCTTTCAATACAATGATCTGTTTATAGAAATAAATTATCTTTTAGTCATTTAATATTAATCATTGTAATTATTTTTCTAAAAACTGACTTAAACCTTC
Source organism: Sesia apiformis (assembly GCA_914767545.1). Classification (NCBI taxonomy): domain Eukaryota; kingdom Metazoa; phylum Arthropoda; class Insecta; order Lepidoptera; family Sesiidae; genus Sesia; species Sesia apiformis. The sequence goes on along the minus strand of OU611950.1, from coordinate 5,120,034 downwards.
TCTTCTCTACTTTGGTGAGTCGAGAGCCAAAAGGAGAGACTGTACTCATATAACCCACGATGGAAGCACAGGGATTTCGAGGACTTTTGAAATGTCAGGAACAAAAAGTGGCAAACAGCACAGCCTTCTACATATTTGCATTATTATTCTTTCGACTGCAGCAAAATAGAAACGGACAAGTGCAAAATAAAGATAACTGCACTGAATACTGACATGTCATAATCGTATGTTCTCTAAGTTGAGTGTATATTTTTTGACGAATACCATTATTTGTCAAAATATAGCAACGCATAAGGAGTATTTCTAAATCTTAACCACTGACTTATCTGACTACTCGCCTGCCATTTTCTTTCAATAAAAAAGAACTGTGACTTGCGTATTAGTAAACCTGCGATAGGGCGTAGTCAAAATTTCATTCAAATGGGAGGGGCAAAGCAGACATTTTTTTTTAAATTTGAAATATAGATTGTGTAATACAGAAAATCCGTTACTTAGTCTTTCCTATGCCAGAGCAGGCGCCCCACGCTGTCCCACCGTGGCTACGCCCATGCTCCTGCGTTAATGTGAATGTTTCTATAAAATACCCTGAATACCCCCTGGTGTTGCAGGTGTCCATGGGCGGCGGTAACACTTACCATCACGTGAGACCGCTTGCTCGTCCTCCCTCTTCTCTATAATAAAAAAAATAAATAAATATGGTAACTAAATGCCAACATGAAAACGTGAACGCTGAAAACATACTGAAAAGGTATGAGCGCTTATACGCTTTATACATATATTAAGTAAAGATTACTTACCAGACATCTTAGGGTTTGGTATGGATTCAAATAAATCCGTAAATACGTTTTTTAAGTATTTCTTCCAATTAACATATTTTCTCTCAAGCTGGTGATACGACAGAAGTGTTGTTTTTATCTTTGCCAAAAAATTATCAAATCTTGGAATCCGTTCCAACCAAAATGGAACATCGTTAAACAGACTGTTCACTAAAATAAAGTTTAGGGATCAACAAACTGTTCAGTAGATGAAGGGGACACGTATTTTGTTACGAAACACTGCTTACATATGAGTAACAATAAATTTATTGAAAATTTCAATCATCCATTCAACTATTCTTGAGTGTAGGGTAACATAAACCATCCATAAGAATTCAGTGTTGCGAAAAAGTAAAATCAAATAAATATCAGATAATAAATTTCATTTGATTTACATTGTAGATCTTACATTTTTTATGAGAAGAATGGAATATTAAAGAATTCAGCATAATATACTTTAATATGACACCTTTCGCAAAAGTCAGAAAGCTGTTGGTGAACTCCTTCAATTTTGTCTTGAGCCCTGGGTACCTACAGTATTAGCACAGAATATATATAGCATTCGATAGGTACTATCAGTTGATATTCTCATTTATTCCCATATCGATTTTTTGGTAATGGTAGGTACAAATAGTATCACAATGAAAAATCTTGAATTCAAGCCGAAATAAATTTAAAATTATTTGACCGATTGCCATATAAATTTATTAAAATCATTCGGAATAATTATCTCGATTCCCAAACACACATGTATGTTTATACACATAGACAACTGTTTCTTTAATATATGTAAAGTACTTACAACTTATATCTTCTTCCTCATAATGATACAAATCATTATTGTAAAACGCAGTCAATAATAATTCATTTTGACTTAACAATTTGTGGATATATTTTTTTAAAGATACAGGTAAAGCTTTATTTTTACGTTCTAAAGCTTTCTGCAAATTAACTGAAAAATAATAATTTATACACAATTTAAATAATCTGCACTGAATTATTATTGTACTGAAGCATTACATTATTATTTATACTTCACAAATAACTTTTAATACAGTAAATGTATTAAAATATCCATGTCATCGAAATATTTTCGATTATAAAAAATATTTCAGTAAAAATTGTAATTATTATAATGATATTAGATAATTGTTATAACAAGTATTTAATTGTGTAATGAAGGCTTTAGCAAACTATACTTTTTAAGAGATATACACGGCAATGACAACCAAGTGGAAAAATTTTGTTCATTCACAATAGCTTTTGATGATTGCCAACCTGAGAATACCGATATTTACATCCCTTGTGATATTTATGAGGCTAACTTTGTACACCATCCACGGGCCTACCAACCTCAGTCGTGGTTATAAAGACCGAATCGTGGGAGGTGCGCGCCATAATTATGTGGGCAGTACCCATCATTACCTATCATAGACATTAGCTAATGGAACACTCGAATAAATACAAGCTTCCTTGCATCTCATTATCAACATATTTAATAGGGAGCTAGGTGAAGCAAACCGCAAATACAACATTGTAGTAAAAATTTTGTTCTTCAATTTGAGCAAGTAACAACTTGATTACATATGAGGACCCCAGAGGTCAAGGGGTCTAAGTGACATTTTCGAAAGAATTGAGTTAGATGTAGTAACAGACTGTTAAAATACTATTCTTTTTAGTGGTGAGGTGATCCAAGTGATTTCCCTGACAGATGCTGCTACCTAGTGTGTTGCCCCTTCACCACTAGTAATGCATGCTAACACTGCTCCACAGGTAACACGTAGCACAGGTGAAAATGTAACGTAAAATACGTAACGTGTTACGTAAAATGTAACACAGGTGATTTTAATAATCTATTGTTAGTACTAATTAGAAGCAAATGGCCAAAGTGTTGGCCTAAAATGGTCAAAACAAAAAAAAAAATAACTTTCCCTCTTACAAAATTTTGTTGACTTTTGGTTCAATTACCTCAAAACATAAATTTTGTCACTTAGACCCCTTTACCTCTGGGGTCCTCATATATATTCTATATAAGTGATCAAGCTACTCAATAGCTTAAACAAAGCTACCACATTTACCACAAATCACCTTAATAACTCATTTACGAACGCAAAGTCAATTTGCAGTCGAGCGAACTCTATACATTCGGTACTCACATTTAGGTATGCTATTGGATAGCTATCTCCTAATTATATTATATCTATATAGAATCTGGATATAGAACAGCACCACATCGTCACTTCCCGTGGGTGTTTTAATAGGCGACTAAGGGATAGGCGGCAACCACATCCCAATCCGCCCTGGCCAATCCGCTTGGCCAATGTGCCGTTTTAAGGCCTCCCTCATACACAAGACAATGTCAAGACAAGACATGTCCAGCTGTGGATACTGAAAGGGCTGATTGCATAGTATAATAGAGACGATAATTAGCGTAGTATCACTCCCTCAGGCCAGGTGGATGGACGACTTACAAAAAATCGCCGGTAGTGGCTAAAACGAGCAGAAAACAAAATGTGGTAAGGGTCATCGGAAGAGGCCTATAATATCCAGCAACGGAGGCACATGTTTCAATTTATACAATTACATATAGAAGGGTTTGTCTCTTTGTTTTTTTATGACCGAAGGCGGCAGACGAGCATACAGTCCACCTGATGGTAAGTGGATACTGTCGCCCATAGACATCCGCGATACATGCCAACGTTAGTCCAAAATGACATACGTTGGCACGCTCCCGGATGCGCGCCTACCTTTGGAGATGTAGGAATGGATTTGGAGAAAAGGTTGGGAAAATGGGGAGGGATAGGATGGGAATGGGTTCTGGCACATCTCACTCACTACCGAAACACGTACGTACATTGGAGAAATAAGGTAAAGTGGGAAATGCAGTACATTTCAAGGTAGTCTTCTGTGAGAGAGAGGTAAAGTGGCCAGTCGAGCGCGCCCAACAGCTGTTGGATTGTAGCGTGCACTCTCCCGCCCAAGAATAGTTTCAAATGGTTTCTTACTTATGGGAGATGATCAGTTTATCATTTAAGACATGCCCTTATATAGGATGTATCCTCCCGAAGCCACGACCGGTGACTCTTGAAAGGCCACTAGGGCCACAAGAATTTAGCCCATTCGAAAAAAAAAAGCTTGCCCTTATATAGGATGTATCCTCCCGAAGCCTGAAACGATGGATTCCATCAATGATTGATGTAAAAATTTTACAAAACTTTATTGCCTAATTTGCGTAAATTAAATTTCATTAAATTTGCCTAAATTTAAGCCCTGTACTGTAACCTATTTGTTTGTAACCTACTTTTCTTACCTGAAATCAAAAATAAACCAAACGCTAAATTGTATTCTATTAAATGGGTTCGGTTCTGAATATACTTTATTACACTCTCCAGGGATTTCAAATAAACCATTAAATCTTGTTGCAATGGTAATTCATACATATGCACGTTGTCATTGTTTATAATTACACTTCTATTATAACTAACACCTTTACCGATAATTAAAGTTGCAAGTAAATAAACTAAAAAAGTAATTTTCAAATGTGAATAATATATTAACATTGTGAATATAATTTAATAGTCGCACACGAGTAGCGTCTGTTATTAAACTTGTAAGGTTTTCGCAGCGACGTTAACGCGGCTGACTTTAAATGGATACTATTGTTTTTCTATGTGCCACCTCCGTTTTTATCGCTGCGATAAGGGTGAGAAAGAAATCTATCTTAATAAATGGCACTCTCGATAAATATCTACATCTGTACACATATAATGTATTGATCATAGCTAGAGAGCGGTGATAGCATAGGGGGTATTCTCAATTATCATTCGTATGACATAATTCTCTTAACCGCGGATTTAAAAATTATCACTACTTCAACGGTGAATGAAAACATAGTGAGAAAACCCGTATATTCCCGAACGAACAAAATATGTATCGTGTGTTGGACACATGCTTCAGATTTCTTTAGTTATTTCAAGTACCTCCCCAATCCGCAGTGGGTTCGCGTGGTGGATTAAGGCCCAAACCCTAGTGATTTTCTAGAGGAGACCAACCCTGCACTGGAATGTTAAAAATACTGACATAAAAATACGTATAATAATAATGTGTGAGAACGCGACAGCTAAGCGATATAGCCGTACGCTAATCCCCGTGCGGATCCATAGGTTTTCTGATAAAATAGCTAAAATAGAGAGCCTGACCTTATATGCCGAGAATCGCTGTATTCCGACCAAGCTTACGGTTTCCTTGTGTGGTTCCCAGCCTGGTAGCGCTTCTTCTTGACCTTCCACTCGGTTTAAGCGTCCTTCGGCACTAAGCGAGTGGGAACGGACCCAGCTGCGACGAGGTCGAGCCATAGACCGTTTTGGTATGCAAAGGTGTAGCGATATAAAAAGGATCGGTGGAGTGATTATTTGAAAATGTGGGTAATAAAATATAATCTTACCCTACAAAATAAAAGCACCAATGTTATTGGCTCGAACAATGTGTAATGTGGTATCGGCCGACTCTACCCCCATCTCTTTTCGCGGGTGTCGTAAAGGACTACTAAGGGATAACAAAGTGACTACCATAAGCCCTGAAGATCTACACCAACTCTAAAAGAGTGGACTCGCCAACCCGCTTGGCCAGCGTGACGTTTTAAAGACATACATCCCTTATCCACAAGATAATGTGCATGAGGAGGCCCATGTGGATACTGAAAACAGTGCAAGTGGATACTGAAACGTCTGGTTACATTCCATAATAATGGGGATTTGAAATCCATGTTCTTAACGTACTCGTACTTGCTCCGTATTAGCAGTTCAGTATTGTTTCAATATTGTATTAACAATCAATATCGGCCTGTAGAAGATATTACTGTGAAAAAGCTTTTTATGAAAAACAAAACACTGTACCATCGTGTGTCGAACACAGTACCATACAGTACCACACAGTACCCTATAGAGTACCATGGCAAGACACAGTCACAATGTTGACACGAGGTTTCAAAGCCTTAGAACGTTGCCTTACTCATTGCGAGTCTATATTTTTTGAGGATATTTAGGCCAGGGCTTGCGGTAACCATCCCAACAAGACAGCAAGTCAGATTTTTGCCGCCTAATATTCGAGTTGGATTCTTACCAATTTTGTATCACCTAATAAACACGGGTACAATGCTGAAAGGTAACACCTAGAGGTAATATTACTCGCAAGAGGTTGTTCGCGAGCAATGGGCATCCAAAGACTTCATTAATCGTGTCCAAATCACCATTACCTTAGTCCTTTGACTCTTCGTAAGGTACTAAATTTGCCTAGTTTGGGAGCGATTATCATAATTACAAGGTAATAAATCTAATGTCATCTTGTGTCTACTTCTGCCGTTTATACAACTGTAATTTTTACAGTTAAATACAAACATAACCAGAAAGGAGTTGTATGAAATTATTCGCACGGTGTCTGTCAGTCGGGCAACTAGACTGCCGGATCTAGCGAACAGCTGCGTAATGATATTTATTACCTATATGTCATTTCAGGTTATTTTCACAATTTAGAAAAAGTTTTAATTTAAAAGTTAGTTACAAAGATCCCATCGGAACTATCATCATGTCCACGCTTCGACCCGATGTAATAACCACAAAAGGCATTTTAATACTAGTACAGTGATAGACTTTGATCAGATATTTATAGGACACTTATCATGAATCGTTACAAGTTTCCACAGGAATTATCGTACTATGTAACAAGCAATTGACATACAGTCTTTACCTACCTTCTTACATTTTTCTACCTATTCTATGGGAAGAAAAGAAGACTGCCATAAAATATACTATATTTATAGGTAGGTAGTATTGCGGGAATGATTGAGATACTCCAGAACCATCTTATCCCATCCAATCGAGTGAGTACTATAATGGTATACAAGAGAACTCTCATTCCTATCCCATCCCATCCCCTCCTGTCGAATTGAGTGTAGAGCAATGGAATAAAGGAACCTCCTTATCCTCAAAGAGAAATGGAAAGTGTAATGAAATGAGAAAAACTCCTCGTCCTGTTATTCCTACTCCCAATCTCCCATTCTTTCCAGCACTTTATCTAAATACACTCATAAATTGGTGACAACAGCGGATGTCCATGAACAGCAGTACAGCTTACCAATATAAAAAAGTGTAATGGTATACGATGAAGTCGTTTAATATAATTCCCACCTCGGGTTTCTACAACCGCACCTCCCGTCACAGAAGTGCGGTCCATCTGCATTTCCTCGATACGGAGGTGTCGCGCACTGTTCGGTCCAAAAATTATTTTATACCGCGAACCCGTAGGCTGTGGAACGAACTGCCTCAAGAGGTCTTTCCATTGAGCTACGATATGGGGTTCTTCAAGAGAGCTGTGAATAGGATTTTGCAAGGTCGGCGGCGCGCCCGCATACCCCCTGGTGTTGCAGGTGTCCATGGGCGGCGGTAACACTTACCATCACGTGGGACCGCTTGCTCGTCCGCCCACTAATCTATAAAAAAAAAAGTCAGATAGTCTGGTATAGGAAACAAAGTTTCTCTTATCCATTACACATTGGGATGAGATGAGATTAAATGGAACGGAATGGAGAGTAGAATAGTAAACGAGATTTCCCTTATTCCGCAATACTTCCCGCTCGGTGGAAAAGGAATTTGTCCCTGACATCACTTTCAAAACTGTTTGGTTCATGTATTATCTATTATTAGTCTTATGTAATTTGTCTATTTTCTAAGTCTTTCAGATGGACTTGACGATAAACAAATTTTACAGTAAAACGTTGTATTTATATATACTTACGTTTATTCACACAATACCGAAGCAATTGATTATAGCGATAAATGACATGGATGAAATGCAAACCAAATAGTCAAACGCGTACATAATCAATTTGCCAGTAAAATATAGTAAGCTGCAACGATAAAACATAGAATTGTGTAAGTATTTTAGCATATAAACTACAATTACTATCATGACTGGTAAACAAATCGATTTTCACATATTACGAGTACAAAGAAACATATATTTATTCGACATACAGCACCCTACGATACATGCATTCACATACACATTACACAAAATAATATACAAAAAGACAAATATAGACAATAGGTACTACAAAAATCACTCCAAAAAAAGGACAGGACAATAGAGACCGATTCTAAGCAGTTGGTATCTTGTGCATCGCCGCGCCGCTCTGTGCCGAAAACATGCCGAAAAGATATCCAGCTCAGCATGATAGTGAGTGCTGTAAGCAAACACGCAGCCCCGATTTTTAGCTAGAACCTTGGGTGACGAAACGGAACACGGAAATGGAACATACATAAACGACTAACATAATGCAGTTACACTACCTGGCCGAAAGTTACACATCGCCCTTTAAAAAGAGACTATCAGCTAACTTTGGTTTTGTAGAGCGTCGTCTCTGTCGTAATGTGAAGTGGCAATGGGTAGGTCATATCTGCCGCAGGACCGTCTATCAATGAGGTTGACAAGTCTTTGAAAGGAGACCACGTACCGGTAAATTCCCAACTCGAAGCACAGTGTGGGACGCTCTCCGGCCAGATAGACCGAACACTCGAAGAAGTTCGCTGGTAGTAGTTGGATGAGTAGAGCCGAACATTGTGTATGGTGGCAAACCTTGGGAGGGACCTGTATCCAACGGTGAAAAAACATGGGCTCATGGACTAACGGATAGATGGAAGATCATCAGTAACTGGTAAGCAATAAAAATAATATAATCCACTATTTCTTTTACGTCATATATGTAAATATGTGTCAATTTAGACAAGTAGCCGAATTAGGTAAGTAGGTATAATATTTGCTACAATTTCACGGTTTATTTCATACTAAATTAACTGCAGAAAAACGGGGCAATGTCCTATTAGTTAGGTACAATATTATAATAATATATAGACAAAGGAATGTGGTTTGACAGATGAAACAATTTTTCTTGATCCAAGTTTATTAAAAGGAATAGCGCAGGATTTGGGACGCTCTACATAAATTATGGTGAGGATAAGCTGCGCCACGGGCGTCTTGTGGCGACTCTAAATAATCTGATACGGTTTCAGGGACGCTATAAATAACAATTAGGTACAATCGCAATGTAAGTTATATTAAGAATTTTATTATCTTATTTCCCAAGGAATCATCTAATTATAATATAGCTACATGCTACTCATAGAATATCCACAAACAGAAAATAAAGATAGAAAGTACATATCTCTATCTTAAACATTTAGAGATTGCTTTGCATCATCTATTTATCGCATAGCAACTATTTATCGGAGCCATAGTTTTCACGATCCTTGCCCGCTACCATTTAACGAAAGCTATTTTTACAATGTAGTTGCAAAACAAATCTTCTAGGCGCTGTAGAAAATAGTTGATAATAAAAAAATAATAAGATATCAATAAAAATTTATTTAAAAAAATCATATGTGAATCGATATAATTTACTAGATGAGACAAGTACAGTACATAAATAAATTATGAAAGATTTTTCTATAATAATAATTATTAATATAGGAAGAAAGATTTTCCTCGTCATATAATTTTTTTTTAAAATTGGCGGTATTTCTGTAAACAAAGAAACTTCGTTGTCAAATTGTCATTTCAGAGAAAATTTTTCGTATGGGAACATTTTTTAAATGATACCCATTTTTATTTTTAATTACTAGATATTTCTAATCAGAATGAATCTGTCCTAAATGATTCCACAATATCGAATTATGTATGTACTCGTATAAATTATTATCTAATTATTCTAGCACAACAAACTACTATTTTACTTTTAAAATATAGTAATTTCAATACAAGATGCATACCTTTAAAATACTGTAGGTACTGATGTCTACATTCAACACAAGATGCATGCAAGATATTAAACCAATTTTTAGACTACTTTCGCATCTGTATAATCTTCATAAACAGGAAGTTTCAAGACATAAACAATCAGGTCTATGAAATGAAATGAACAACTGAAATTTTAGAAACTTTATTCTATTTCAGAGGAGCTATTCTCCATCCAGGTCTCCAAGCTATTCTAAGTCCGACTGTTACATTTATAAAACGTTCTGTGACATCATCAATAAGGTGGTCCAGTCAACACATCTTATCCTCAACCTTTGTCAGATGCTCAATGTAATCTTTCCAACGCTGTGGTGTCACCTCCTATAATCCTTCGTCAAATAGGTTTTTAACTTCGTCAATTTTACAATATATCTGGCGACATACTCCTTTACCTGAGCTTAGGCGTTTGAGCTAAGTCATGGGAGGTTGACCCCGCGGTCAGCAGCTAATTGGTCCACCACTAACGCTTCATACTGAGAATGTGAGAAGAAAGATGTGCAGTAATTGTGCCTTCACCATAGAAGGCTCAAAAGTAATATTTTTGTCATTTAACCACTTCTGATTATTGGTTTTTCGCCAAGCAGTTATGGGAGTCAGCTTCACTTTACGAGAGTAGTAAGGGACATTATCTAGAATCAAAAAAGAATTTTATTTCAGTTTTATTTCAGTGAAATGCTCTGTGTTCATTTCTTTATGGTAATCGTCAATATTCTTTTGGATCCGAATATGAGCTGACCCCCTTCTACAAATCCTCTGTCACTCTGTATGTGAGTAATTATCAAACTCCTTTCTTTTCCTGTCGGAATTTTTAATCCGGTGGTCAAGCCCACCATGAAAGGTTGCTTAGAGGACTCTACTTTTGTATCTACCAGTCTTCTGCAGTGTTCTTCATAATAAAAATAAGATAACTTTATTTATAAGGTATTAATAATTTAAGCCGATGTTGGATGAAATTATGACAACAATGCCTTAATTAATTAATTAATTGTTAATTAATTAATTAATTATTAATTAATTAATTAATTAATCTAGGTCCAATCATAATAATAAATATTTTTAACCGACTTCTAGAAAGGAGGAGGTTCTATATTCGACGCGTATGTTTTTTTTTATGTATGTTCACCGATTTCTCGGAAACGACTTAACCGATTTGAATCGTTTAAACGGTATTCTATTAAGTTAGATTCCGAGATGGTCCCACATATGTTTTTATGATGTGACATATACCTACCGTTTTTCAGAAAATCGGAAAAATACATGTTTTTTTATGTATGTTCACAGGTTTCTCGGAAACGGCTTAACCGATTTGAATCGTTTAAACTGTATCCTATTAAGCTAGATTCCGAGGTGGTCCCACATATTTTTTTTATGATGTGACACATACCGTTTTTCAGAAAATCAGATAAACACATGTTTAAGATTGTCATCGATGTATACATTTCTATATAACGTATATTAACGACGTCTGCCCTTCACGTGTCTGCTCGTTTTTCAGGTTGGTAGAGCTTAGAGAACATGTCACAATGTTACTCATTTCCAGGGCCGGCAGGTTGTGTTAGGCCCGAGTGGGTAGTTGGCCAGGAGGGGAGACAGTCCCTCAAGAAATTGTATACAGAGGAATAACTCATAAACAAGAGAATTTTATAGGAATAAAAACTATAAAATAAAATCTGGAAAACGGTTGACCCTGTGGGAAATCCCCAAAACTTCCTACTAAATTTCGAACTCAAACCGCTCGAAAATGTAATTGTTCATACCTTATTCATACAGTATTGAGTTTGAACTCAATTAAGTTTTCAAAAATATGTGTTCATACGCTTTCGAGCAGTGGTGTATTTACCCTAGGGGCATGGGGGCCATGGCCCGGGCGGCAGGTCAGCTTTGGGCGCCTTTCATAATCGTTACCTATCTTTTATTTTATTGCTTAATGACTTCACTTGCCTGAAGAAATTTAATAAGCCTACCTAATTCCCATATAAGCGAAGAACGTTTTTAACAGTTTAGCCATCCTTAATATAGAAGCTGACTTAACAATATCCGTTAGTTATGACAGTGTCATTTGTTGGAAGGTCGTGATGCTGTCCACGTATACTTGTCTATGATGCACTGCATTTGAATTTGTATTATGTTCTTTTATTTTTGATGTGCGGTGTCATTATGGTTTTATTTATATTTTCTAATATACAAGTAAACACAATGTTTTCAAGTATTATTTACGTTTTAATTAATTGCTATAGCCGCTAGTCCACCCTATCATCATTGACGAATTTGTCAAACCAATTTGTGCATCGCAAAAAAGGTAAAAATTTAATAAATAGTGTTTATTCTTTTGTATGGCCTGTTTCATTGTTAAAAATTTTTGCTTTTTTTTCGTTAATTTATGGGACGGCAAACCTTATAGGCCCAGGGCGCCAAATCTTAAAATACGCCACTGTTTTCGAGCTCGAAGAGCTTGAAAGCAGTGATCCTAATATTTTAGAGCTTAATATTTTATTTTTTTAATATTTCTAAATGAAATACTCTATTAGTTTTTTTTTATGAACTTTTCATGCGTTGGTACAGACATTAATTATGATTGAATTACAATTGACTGGATAATCTATTCAATTTGTTAGATTTTAATTCTGCACAGTTGTCCATTGGGACTCGATAGATATCCCTAACAATAGGTACCGTACATTAGCTTATATTAGACAATGGCTCTAAATAACAATAATTTTACCGGGATATAATTTTAAGTAAAATAAGATACAAAGAAAGAAAATGCATCTAGACATGGATTTTTCGAGCGACGAGGAAATCCCCATGTCTAGTGACGTCAGTTACTTTTCGTCAAAATCCGAGTGGGTACTTTACCCATTCGGAAAATTCCGAGTGGGTAGAGCTACCCACTATACCCACATTATCCGCCGGCCCTGCTCATTTCTACCAATTCACTAGGAAGTAAATCTAGCCGATACGACGTTTCCAGACGGCATCGCTGCTTAAGATATAATAATTTTCTACAGACACCGCATGGAACATCAGCGAATTTGTTAATGGCAGATAGAAGAAAATTATTTTCTCCGATATAACGAAATCTCCGGGAAGTTTCACGTATATTCTCTAAGCGTTCTCTTCGTTGTTCCTCACTTTCAATTCGTATTATCTCACGATTACGCTATCTTACTGCGGTTACCCTTTGAGTGAGTTTGTGAAGAAGTTCATTCTAAAGGCGTTCGTGAATTAAGCCGAGTCGATGTTCACGCTGGTCAAGAGTTTCGTTACTCAAACGTTCATGAATACAATTGAAGGGTTATTTGGAAGAACAACCAATGTCAAAAAAAAACGAAATGAGATTTTGATGTCTATGGTTTCTTTGTAATGATGCCTATTAAACGTAAATCACAGTTTTTCGTATAAGCGCCTTAGTCAAGAGATATTACTGGTAAAACTTTGTTTGATATTTGGATAAACAACCAAGGTCAGGTCAGATTTTGGAAGAACTGCCAAAGTCAAATGACAAAGGTTATTTTTCGGAAATAATTTGGCAACACTAGCTGTCATCAAGAATATTTTTTTCTGTGTTGAGCACAGATGTTGAGTACATTATTTGAATAATAATGACATAACATCAGAAAACCTTATATTGCTGAGCGATGGATGCAGTGGTCAGAACAAGAACCATATAATGGTATATTTTCAATACTTTTTAGTACATGTTCTCAAGCTATTTAAGACTGTAAAGCATATATTCCCTGTGAGAGGCCACACATATCTTCCAAATGATGCAGATTTTGCATTAATTGGAAAGAAAAAATTAGTGTGTACTCCTGAAATACCAGCAGACTGGGATAAAATCATTGAAGCAGCAAGAAAATATCCAACCCCATTTAAAGTGGTGCTATTTAAAGGGTGCTACCCCATGCTACTCAAGATCTCTTTTTTAATATGAAAGATGCAATAACTCCTTACTTCCTTAAGGTTCCAAGACCTGCACTCAGATTGCGTCAAGTACGTATTATCATAACTAATGAAAAATACCAGCACATAAAAGTGAAAGAGACATTTTCAGGACCTTCTACTCGCAGTGAAATTCGAAGAAAAGTAAGGTTGCCTTCAGAGCTTGTACTGGACCCTCTTTACGTCGAGTCTATAAAAATGACTGCGGGTAAATTAGAAAATTTACTAAATCTCAGTAAATATTTAAGTAAGCCAGAAAATCGCGATTACTACCGTCAAATTTGTAGAGAAGGTGACAATGATGTCATTGATATCGACATTGAAGTTGATGAGGATGATAACAGTGATGGTTGTGAATAAAACAAATAAATTTACCTAGTATATTAAATTTGTTTTATTTTTTCATACTCATGTTATTTGGAAAAAAAGCATAAGTCAATATTTTACATATTTTATTTGGAAAAAGTGCCTATGTCGAAGTTATTTTTCACATTTTTCATGGGTTTCTAAGGAATATTTTCCTTAATTACAGTCATAAAGTATATGTTGTTTCTTGATCTATTGCATATGTGCCTATACATAATTTCATATGTAGTTATTCTGCCCAAAAACGTTTTTTGTTTATACTTTAAAATTTACCAAAACTGACATTGGCTGTTTTTCCAAATACCCCTACAATTGAGTCCATGAATTTGTGACTTCTGTGGTAAATGATAATTGAGAACGCATGTAATTTATCATCTGGGATAATCTTACTTGATGAACCAGTGCTGTTTCTTCGGAACGCGATAAAGCATTCCGCTTGGAATTCTGAGACAGGCGTTCCTTCTTTTTTTAATACATTCCCTATTCCTGTTTGCCTTCATGCGAACTGCATTTTTAATTGGTCTACCCATGACGCTAAAAAATAAACTTAACTAATAAGCTAACTTAAATTGCTATAATAAAATAATACAGCACTTTGATTATTTATATTAAAATAACTTTCCTACCGAACAATCGCTACTATGCCTACATTAAAAATGGAAAAAAAAACAAATTAAAAAAAATATTAAACCGTCTTCAATAGATAACAATATAGGCACTAAAAAGTAAAAAATAATTAAAAAAACACAACACAATAAGCACTTATATGTAGGTACCTACTAAATACCTCTATACAAAACAACTAATCTACAAGATATATCGCAGATTCACAGTTGTTATGAACCTACACACAAAGTATTAAACAAACAATAATAGCTGCTTATTATGTACAAATTAATTATCTACATATCTAGCATGTTTTTGGAGTCAGAGTCCGTCGGATTTAGTTTTTATTAATTATTTTATTACGAAGTAAATTTGGCACTGGCAGAATGTGCTAGTTGCACCATTGCCATATATGAAGGAAAAAACACATCGTTGTCAGTCACCATTTTCAAGTATCATCTACTGATTGTTGTTATTTCAGTTTGTATTAGAAAATTACTTAAAATTTCTAATATAATGGGTTTAGCTACTATTATTGAAAATGAGACTCATTTCCAGACGGAGATGACCAATGCCGGCACTAAACTGGTCGTGGTAGATTTTACAGCGACTTGGTTAGTATAACTTGAATTAAAATCTCTAGTCATCGTTGGAGGCTTCCAAAGAATATTTGAACATCCTTTGTTATTATAGGTGTCCGCCTTGTCAACGTATCGCTCCCTTCTTCGAACAGCTGCCTGCGAAGTTTCCACGAGCAGTGTTCCTCAAAGTTGACGTGGACAGATGTCCGGAAACTGCTAGCGCCCAAGGCATAAGTGCTATGCCTACGTTTGTCTTCTATAGGAACCGAGTAAGTACACTTACTAGTTGAAACTATTTACAATGCCCTATTTATCATATAAGCAAATGTAATATTTAACACCACCACCTCTTATCCTTCCCTACAATGCATCCAATCACCATATATATAATTACTTTAATTAATAAGACCTACCTTTCTAATGTTTCAGACTAGACTTGACCGACTACAAGGCGCAGACACAGCTGCACTAGAAAGTAAAGTTAGACAATTTTATGGCACCGAGGTTGATGGTGAGGAGGACAGTGCTGTTGCAGGGCATGTGAGTATACAGTACCTTAACATGATAAAAGGCTAGAATGAAATTAAAGTATACACTCTTATGTGCTCATAACCAGTGACACTACAATTCTGTGCATGTCCAGGGCCAGTGACCTTAAAAAGTACAGAATGCAATGTACTATTATACACACTATGACATATGTATATTAGAAAGATACAACTGCATGAAGTTTAAAGTAGCAGAGGAAAATGGTTTAATTTCGAAAAATATATTTGATTAATAGCTAAAGGACCAGTTTCATATTTAAAAAAGCTTCAATTTTTTTCAATTATAATATACAAATAATTTTCAACTTTAACAATATAAAAAAGTCTACTTACAACAAACAATACTTTGGTCTTTATTTATAGATGGACCTTGTAACATTTGTAACCAAGAGTGAGTGTGAATGTCTGAATGAGGCTGATGATCACCCCCTCGGCCATGCACTAAACAGCGGAGGAGGATACCTGGCCAGTGACTGTGATGAACAACTCATCATCAATATCTCCTTCAATCAGGTAAATATTCTCCTTACTAATAAAAAGCATTTCAATGTCTTAATTTGCAGTGTCTAACTCCATTTTTACTCAAAATAATATTTTGGTACAGACTTAAAAGTTGGGAATATTTCGCATGTTCTGTGAAAAATCCAACTCCTAAAAGTTCATTATTTTTGCTTTAAATCACTATCCAAAATCAATAACTTCAGGTGTACCAAACTGTCTTCATTTTGGATGGCTAACTCTACGAAGCGGGCCGTTTCATTTGTCCTCACAGGAACGTGCCTATAGTGCTCCTAGATTTCCCCACGTACATTTGATCTTGAATTTAACCACCAATTTCCATAGAAAATTTTGCTCTTAATGAAAACACTACATCATAGATATACTATTTTAATCATAGAAATATAAGCATTACTTTTAAAATGGACATAACTTTTGTTAACACTTAAACAGCTTCCTATAAATATAGGTATTAAGGTCTTTTTTGGAGTTACATGTATTACTTTTCCTAGATCTGTAAGCAGTACCTGACTTTATTTATGAGTTAATTTTAATTCCATTTTATTGATCCACCCAACCCTACTATGAAAGAGTCCCTCACCATATAACCCCCGAGTAGTAGAATTCCTCTCCCCCCGTTACCATTGTCGTCCTCGGTACGTCCTAGAGGACCCCGACGATCGTAGTGTTAAAACGCTCATAATACGTAATACTATTTTCGTAATATCAATATGTATAATCCAATATGTATAATCAGTTTTTAATCCAATATAAGATTTTGCAGAAAATTCTAAGGAATTAATGATTGTTAGGTTAGTTTTTGTCCATTTTTATTGTTTTGACAACAACAAAACGTTTACAAAGTATACTATTTAGTTTTTGTGTAGGTAATAAGAAAAATAGTATCTAACTATTATCACATAAGCAAGATATAATTCAATACCTAAAAAACGAGTAACGTTTTTAACCTCAAACGAGATTCGTAAATGCTACTTTAGAGTCAGTCATAAATAAGTCTTTATAATCCGTGTCAATACAATTACTAACATAATTAACAATTAAACAACTTTGAACGGTTCAAATCGCGTATATTTAACATTATTTTTATCCCGACGTTTCGAACACTTTGCAGTGGACGTGATCACGGGGTGACTGTGACCACGTCCACTGCAACCCCGTGATCACGTCCACTGCAAAGTGTTCGAAACGTCGGGATAAAAATAATGTTAAATATACGCAATTTAAACCGTTCAAAGTTGTTTAATTGCTATGTATAGTAATCGCGAAAACCTAAGAAAATACTAACATAATTCATGAAATATTTTCCCAAATGGCGTAAATCTTTCCAATGGACTCCCTTAAAATATGATTCCAATTTATATTATAGTTACCTTACTGTACTTCCTTCGTAAAAGTCTTTATAATCTGAAGTCAAGACAGTAAGATGATATTTTTGACTGTTGGATATGTCAATACAATTACTAACAAAATGAATGGAATATTATCCCCACTACCAAATTGCATAATTCTTTGTTAAAGATTACCTTAAAATATGACTATACTCCATCACATAAAATTAGGGGCCTACAAATGGGCATTATCCTTTGGCCCTTGAACATTTCTTTTTTAAATACTATAACTTTTTACATAGTGAAATGTTTACAAAACATCCTTAAAAAAAACATCAAATTTCAGATAGTAAAATTGCACTCAGTAAAGATCAAAGCCCCTGGCGACAAGGGCCCCAAGTTTGTGAAGCTCTTCATCAACCAACCAAGGACCCTTGACTTCGACCAGGCTGCTGGGAACATGTCCATCCAGGACCTGGAGTAAGTCCACTTATCATAAAAGAATTTTTATGATTTTATAACCTACCTACACACAAAATTTTTACATTATAGAGTATAGACCTAATGTTGGCGACTTTCATTCTTTGGCGTATCCCTTAGTTTCGGATCTTAATCTGGAAAGAAACTCCACACATAGTTTTCTCTATAGTTGAAATGTAGTGTGACTCGCCCCGAACAAGTGAACTGACGACTTGAAGATGTTCGCCAGTGGTGGCTGGATGAGAAGATTGGGTATAGTGGCGAGTCCTTGGGAGAGGCCTATATCCACCAGTGGAGAGACAGGCTGATGGTGTAATATGAAATATTTTAGCTTTTAATTTTACACAATGTGCATGCAGTACCTACTACTAATTAAATAATGCCAGTTAGCTATCTTCGTTATTCCGGTCGTGATCATGTACCATAATGAACTCTGACAGTTTTCTGTAGTTTCTTCTTTTACTCAAATCATGCTGAAATAATTGGGGAATACGAAGATGGCCAGCATTATTTAGTTTGTAGTACTGTATTGTATTCCTTCATTATTATGACTGCATCCAGAAATGTCAAGAAAACATCATTTTTATAGGCTCACACCAAACGACCTTGAAGGTAACCCAATACCCCTCAAGTTCGTAAAGTTTCAAAACGTCCAGAACATCCAGCTGTTCATAAAAGACAACCAGTCCGGTGGGGAAGTCACGCAGATAGATCATCTCACCTTCTACGGTTCTCCCATTTCCACAACCAACATGGGCGAGTTCAAACGTGTTGCTGGCAAGAAGGGAGAGAGCCACTAAGTACTTGTAGCCCAAATTTGTAATTCCATATAACATTGACTACACTGTAGCCACAGTTCTAGGTGTTATATTGACCTCGATTATATATTTTAAGTAAATCCACTAGATTATAGCCATTGAAACGTGATACGAGAGGAGGCAACTTTTAAACAATTTAAGCTAATACGTATTTAAAAATCAGAACAAAATGACCTTGATATTTTATACTATGGTAAAAATTACTCTACTATTAATATTTTATTTATATATATAGTAAAAATAATAAGCCGATATTAAAAATATTTATTCAGTCATTAGAAAATCACGTAGATAATGAGATTGAGAGCTATCTCTACTGTCGGAGTACCGTTATCAAAGTTATTAATACAGTAGCGTAGGTTCTTTTCTTTTAACTTCCAGCCGTTTTTTTTTTCATAATTATATTACCAAATTTGAGAAAAGTTGTCATTTTCGTCTTACCGCATTATTCCACAATTTACAACAATTTCAACATTTATTGAATTATTCACGTATTTAGAAACCCACACAAAAGTGAAAGTATCAAGATATCTTATGGTACACTGTAAATTCAACAGACAACTGAAGAATGATGCCATGTAAAAAAATCAAATATTTCCTTGTGACACGTTTCGATCGCCAAACTATAAATAATTTATAAAGGAATCATTTCTCAAACTGTGTCAAATAGTCAATGTGAAATTTATAATATATTTTTGTCACATTTATGAAATGTAACAACATAGGTTCTTTAAGTGTAAAAGGTCATTCCACAGGCCACAGTTTGTTAAATAGAACTCTGGAATACAATTTGTATATTCAATAAATAAAATGAAATATGGTTGATAGTTTTATTTTTACTAAACTTAAAACTAATTAGTCTTGGTTCAGTTCATATATTTGAATGTATGCTTCTGTGAGAGTGATCATTTGAGGTAAAATGCTTGTGACGTGTAAATCTTGCATTTCATACCTGGAACAAAAAAAAAACATAGTTGCTGCAAGTGCTCACTTACAATAATAAGGACCGACAGTTATAACTTAAACGCTCTTAGCAAAATATGCTAAATAAGAATATTGAACCGTTTTCTACTTATTATGCATTTTCCCTTTGTCATCAAATAAAATCTAAACATTTACTCTGTAAATACTTTACTAATCGCTTGGTGAACGTTCTGTGGTAAGAATTCTTGCTTGCTGGTTATCATTAAAAAAATATATATGGGTGAATATACAAAAGTTGGGTAACTTTTAGGGATATTTTGTTTACTATAGTTTTTAAATCAAATTTCTACAAATTCGGGTATTTGAGATAGCTAATGCAATGAATATATTGCTCGTGATCGGGCCAGTCACTTTTTAAAGTAGATTCTGAGATATCTTGATTTTTCTGAATTTGACTGCCAGGGGACTGACGGGGGGTAACATAGTACTGATAAAATACACAACTTCATAAGAAATGTATGAAATTTATTTAAACTTGGAACAAATCTCTTAGAATCTAATAATGGTACATATCTTTTAAGTATTAAATCACTTAAGTAACTATTAAAAAAAATATTAATATGTAATACTGTGAGAAAGAACTATCTCCGCCTTCAAAACAGCTTTTTATCATTTTTAATAACGTTACATTATAACTTATACTATTTTGAGGTAGTTTAGCTTAACAGTATATATTTTCTAAGTAATCAACAAACAATTGAAACAAAAATATGACTATCTCTGTCTTAAAGGTACCAATTAACATGGAATTAATAACAATTACTAGGTATGTAATACTATGAAAAGTAAACTATCTCAGTCTTCAATTATCACGTTTTATTGCTTAACTTATCTTACTTTAATTCAGTTTTATTTTGTAGTGTACATTTTCTAAGAAATCAATGTAGGGGGTACCACCCAAAATGGTCGGAGTCGGGTAAATAGGGAATAACTGATTATAAATGGAATGGTTTTCAAAAACTTCTTATGAAGATTATTCATACTATCAAGTAAATATCCCTTCTGTTTTTTAATTTGTTTACGAGACACAAATTCTTTCTTTCCTGCTGCTTGACGGCTGTTAGAATCATGTTCTAAAAATTGCTGAACTAAACTTTGCACTTTAATTTTGCTGTTAATTATTTTTTTGTTTGGAAGGTTATGTCCAGTTTTTTTATAAGTCACTGCTTTGTTTTTTTTGTATTCTCCATAATTTGTATTTGTCTACTAGATTTCCAGATATAGCTTGTTTGAACTTTTTTTTATCTTCACGGCTCTTTATTTTAGTGTAGTTTTCTTCTAATTGACTTTTAATAACTTCACCGAAAAGGACCTTCTTCACTAATTCTTTCTTTTTAGTTATATCTTCACTCATTTCTTCAATTCTGGTTTTTGGACTTTTTTCAACAGATTTTATAACTTTCTTTAACTGCTTTTTAACTCGTTTATATTTTTGACGCTGAGTATTCAGTTTAGTTCTGAGTTTTGAAACTATTGCTTCCATCTTTTTTAATTGCTTATTTCTAGACTTTCTTTGTCTTTCGCTTCTCTTTTTTGCTTCTTTTGCTCTTTGGTCTTCGTTAATAATAGATCTCATTTCTTCACCAACTATTGGTTATACTACATCGTCAGTAGTTGAAGCCTGTAGTTGAATAGTTGTTTTTTTAGCCTGTAGTTTGATGAATATTTTTTCCATTTTTTTGTAGTTAATCGTTGCTCCCGAGGTGTCATTTCTTTAACATTTTTTCTTTGCCCTTTCTCCTTTTTTTTTAAGTACTGCAATCTTTGTTTCTCTTTGTATTCAGCTAATTTAATGGGGTCACTTTTAATTCTAGCTAAGCGAGCCTTTTTCGGCTTCTCTTTTCTTTTTTAATATATCTTCCCGAGTCAAATTTTGTTTTTCTTTAGGAGGCGGCATGATGTTCTAAACTGAAATAAGTAAAAAAAAATGTTTACACACGCTAACAGTTGAGATGAAAGTGATCTAAAACAAAAAACATCAGTACCCTGGAAACACGTCAGTCCTCTGGCGCAATATCAGACAAAGAACTGACGCCAACGGACTGACGAAAAAGACATGAATTTGAGGTTATAAATAGAACTAATGTTTCTTTTGGTATTTTCGAATATCAACAAGCTACATTTTAACAAATCATAGTTAACTATGTATACATTAAAATATAACACAGGTTTACAAGGAAATAACGACTCACCACAGTACTGAAATTTTGGCTGGATCGGCACGCGTTTACATGGTAAACACAATTCTAGCACTGACACAATAATGGCGGCCGTCAAATGGCGCGGTCTGCAGGTAACTTTACTACCAACGTTGAAATTTAACAGGGATTTGATCTTGAGTCGGTAATATTTAGCGGGAATTTCAAATTTGAACATCACACAACGGACTGACGAATAAAACTGAACACAAAGTTTCTTATTATTTTTACAACACGGTGAGAATATTATATTATGAAAGTCGTGAATATTACATTATTAAGTACATTACAGATTGTCGTGAAACAGTAAGTTTTCTTAAATTAAAGGTAATATTTAATACACAGCCACTTGATTGCGCGTTTTTGGGATTGTGACATGCCAAAGAACTGACGTTTTGAGAATATATTGTGGTTTTTTACAAACTTGTATTTAAAATAAATAGCTGAAATTGGGTGACCAAATAGAAGACTTTTAATTGTTTCAAGGTAAAATGAAATATTAACAAAATATAATAACACTTCGTATCTATTGACTGATGACATTGAGTTACCCATTTTTTGTAGAACCACCCATATGTCATTTCAATATTTGGCTACCTATGACGCCAGCGCTTTTTTGTACTAATGCACTCAGTACTCGCTGTCAAGCAAATGTCAAGTCTCGTCCTAAAATACATTACGAATTCTATTTTTATAGCTACAATGTAATTCAGATATGTATAATTATAATATGTAACAATAATACTTAAACATTAAAATGATAAATGAAATTATGCTAATACTAAATTTTTTTTTTTTTTATAGATTAGTGGGCGGACGAGCAAGCGGTCCCACGTGGTAGTAAGTGTTACCGCCGCCCATGGGCACCTGCAACACCAGGGGGTATGCGGGTGCGCCGCCGACCTTGCAAAATCCTATTCACAACTCTCAAATAAAAAAAAAATACATAAAAATTACTGCAAATTTACTGCTAAAAATAAAAATATACATTTTCAGTATGTAGTATAAAAATTACTACATACCAAAAACGCTGTACAATTTTGGTGTTTGTGGCAAGGTACCAATCTGGTGGCATTACCTCGCTAATGGCCAGACTAATACGTTGTGCGAGGTAATTGCCGGCCTTGTACGTGGTGTCAGAAGAAACCTTGATAGGTCCTTAAATAGGGAGTGAGTACCAGGACTCGCAGGTTACATAAAGGTGAGATGGGGCCAGAGTATCAACACAGGTGGCATCCCGGCCCATTTTCCACGGCACTAAATATATCCCATCAGGTCTCTTGCCATCATCATACACGACACCATTCGGCTCTAAAAGAGACGGTACGTTGGCAGTGGCAAGAGCCCGACGTATAGTGTATTAACCAAGTCAAATAAATAACTGTAGAAAGCACAAAAGGCGGCCATCTTAAAATGTCAGCCTATTTTGTGTTGCCGTGTAACAATTTCTAAATTATCCCGTTTTGGCACTCAACTATTCGTATTTCTATTTATATTCCAGTATTTTGAATGAAAATAATATTTACACTGTTAAGGTTTTCATCTCATTCGATCATAAAAGTAATGTATTTAACTTGTTAGCATTAATTCGGTAATTTTGGTTTAGATGTTAACCCTTATGGACTTGTATTTATTTAAATCGACCTTTATTTAACAACAGTCTTGGAAAACAAGTCAAGTATAATGTGCAGATTATGCATATCTAGTTTAGTAAAAATGAGCCGTCGATTATCAACCTCTAAGCAAGATTATTAAACGCTCGTCCAAGTTTTTAACGCTTTCAAGTCTTAAACCCTTAAGCGTTAAAAGCTCTACTCTAAAACGCTCTCACGAGCGTGTAGAGTTCGAAACTTGATGGTTCATTAGCGTCGACTTTTTTTTTTCGGAATGTCAATTCTTGTGGCCCTAATGGCCTTTCAAGAGTCTCCGGTCGTGTTTGATTTAGGGCGAGCGCAGAAGGCGCTCAGCCAGGATTAGCGTTGACGTAGCGCTCGAGCGCTTATTTCTACAACCCTGTGCGTAACTTACCACTGCTGTGTAGGTTTGTGCAAGACATGAGCCCTGTAAGTGCCCTTCTCCGGCGTGCCGTCGTGCACGATATTGCCCACCAGCTCGTACGTCGTCTTGCCATTGTGTTTGGCCTTCACTTCCGCCGTAAGGATGTCGCCGAAATCAACGTTCCTGCAACGGGGAAAATAACATGTAAAACTAATAGAAATGAAACAAAAACAATCTAATAAATTAATTAATAGGAATCTAATTATATAATAGGAAATCTATTAAATTATGTAGTAACTTATCTAATAACTTGTGGGAATGTTTTCTACAATGAAGTATTTGGTATGGGACGAAAAATGTACCGAAGACCTACCGATGAAACACTACAGAAGAATATAGAAAGAAGTGCGAATAAATATTTTGAGAAAAAAATTAAATTAATTTTTAACTGATAATAAATAAATAAAATTAAATAAAAATAAATTAAAAATAATAAATTAAATAAATGTTTAACTGAAAATCTTACGTGCATGATATAATGGTCAATTTTCAATGACACTATCAATAAATTCATTTTGATTTAACTTAGATAATGTACTCTGATTAACTTATTTTGACATATAACTATGATTTTTTAAAGATGACAAATGAGTCATTTGCATGGTATTTCATTGTTCGTTTCATTTGCGTGCTGTAATTTAAAGGTAGAATTAGGCAAAAAGTTTTTATTTTATCAACATCTTATGTATCTGCCCATATTTGGTAAATAAATGATTTGATTTGAAAAAAATTTAAACAGAAATTCGGCACTGACAGGAATTAATAATGTTGATTGTTATAGTTGAATTAATGAAGCTTAAAAATGGTCAAAACTTCATATTCATCATGAACAGGTGCAATTTTGATGTTTGTTTTTATTTATTTGAAATCAGAAACACTATCGTGGGGACCGAAATTATTTTAAACGCACTTTTTTTATTTAGAGGTTTCCTATGTTAAATCTGATTTTCGACGAGAAAATATTACTTGGGGGTTTTTGGGGTCGCTGATTATAACTATGTTGTCAGAATACGATGTTTTTTTAATTTTCCTCGAAATATAAAAAATGTAAATATAAATTTTTTTTAATACCTACAATGAGTTTTTTAACATTTCTAGTGTGTTTAAGTAAGATCTTTCTTAGATTACATTATTATAAAAAGAGTCAGTTTTTTTTAAATACCGTTTTTTGGGAATTGAGAATCTTTTTTTCAAATAGTACCATAGATATATGTATATTTATGTAGTATCGGGGTCGAAAATGAATTGCAAGTTTTCAAGTTAAATCACCTTTATAGTTACAGTCTCTAAATTTTAAAACAGAGCGTCGTATATATGAAAAACTGACACGGCCGCCATTCGTCATCTCACACCTTTCACTCGATCCACTCACTTACATCCCTACTTTCATTCAGTTCATTCGGTCGCAATCGTTCCTCATCCAATATATATATATATAGAAAATTATAAAAAGGAAATCTGGTATTAATCATTCAATTTATTTATTTACAATTTAAAAATATAACAGCAATTTTTATTCGATGCAATTGGTTTGCTGTATACTTTTTCCTTGAGGCAGTTCCGGTAAAAAAAAGTCCAATGGGTTGCGCGAGCGTGTCGCTGCAGCTGCTAGAGAGATAAGTATAGAGGTTTAGTTCAAAATTCGAATTTGGTGAAAGCATGTTAATAGAAATATAATTTTTAAAGAGGAAACCACCATTTTAGAACTTAGTGGACGAAAGTTGTACCTTGAGACAGACATACACTTTTGAAAGATATCTTAAAAGTAAATGAAAAATACGGTTTTACGTCTAACAGAACAACTTTTCAAGAAGAATAAATACAAATCAAAATGTGAATTTTCCTTCATTTGTAGCTGCAGTACGCAAATTACTAACCAAGATTGCTAATTAATAAAAAAAAAAACAGGTCCAATATCTCAACAACCATTTCACTTTACTAAGTGAAATTAACTAAAATTACTAACCACTTCAACCGTGACTTTCACTAAGATCAAATTGTGGTCATCCAATAGGTCATGGAGCTGGCCTATCGACAGTTTCAAGCTTGGCCACTGGCTACACGGTATAAGTTTCATTATTATTATTTAAACAATATAAATAACTACATCCCCCAGTTACAATGTTTCTGATTTTGAATAATTGATAATAAAAAACATTTAAACAAAACAGCATCAAATTGGTTTTGTTCTTGAGAATGAAGAAGTAAAAATTAACACTATAAAAAATATTCACCCTTTGTCACTTGTTGAAATTCGTTCTCTATTCGTCGTTTACTGTTGTTTGATAATGAAAACAAAATAATTGAGTCGAGTCCAA
The DNA here is from genome assembly GCA_914767545.1 of Sesia apiformis. Lineage (NCBI taxonomy): Eukaryota > Metazoa > Arthropoda > Insecta > Lepidoptera > Sesiidae > Sesia > Sesia apiformis. The sequence goes on along the minus strand of OU611950.1, from coordinate 5,093,626 downwards.
CTTACTTGACTGGAAAGTTGACAACAGTTGGATTCTTTTCAACAAAGAATGTGTTCTTTGTGAACCGCTTGATGTACAGTATCAAATATGGCGGTAGTTGCGTTATTTCGAATCTCTTCAAGAAATTCTCTTTGTATGTTTTGTATTCTTTTGATGCTTGCCCATTGAATTTTGAAAGCAGTTGGTACAGATTAACCTTAAATAAATGGAAAATTAGTTTAAATACAAAGCCAAATTACATATGCATTTTCTTCTTACAGTACAAAATGCGGACATCTAGTGGCATTGTCTGCCAGCCAAATATTTAACGAGGAGTTAGATCTTTTTTAGTATGGGTGTGAGTACCATTCCAGGCTAACAGTATATGTCCAATTTGGCAAATCTACAATTCTTTTATTATTAGAATAGGTTATTATTAGAATATTAGAATTAGATATTTGCCTACTGTGCAAGCACATCTTCCATTAATCCGATGTGAATTGTAATGTTTATATCATTTGAAAATAAAAAACAAAATAATCACATATTTCTTATGTTCTTGAGTGTGCCTATGTTTGTATTAATCTTTATACAAGTGTGTGAAAATATTTATAAAACTAAAAAAATCTACTAAATTCCAAATTACCTGAGGAATTATGTTTTCTCTGAACTCATCAGTGAACAATGGCGTGGGTGGTAAGTCGCAGGTGAGATAGAGGAATGGTGACTCCGTTATCATCTCTTTGTACTCCTCACTATTTAGATCCACTTTTGCTGCATCATCCGCATCGGGTGGTGGCAACTTTCTGAAAATGAATCCTGTTTTAATTTATTATACAGGGATGTAACCGTTGGCGCTAAGCTCCTACTGTCGCAAGTCGTTACAAAACACAAAAATGCCTAATCACGCTATAATCTATTGCTGAAATTACTTCAAACTTGATGAACTGAGTCAAGGGAGATGTTTCGTTTCATCGGTGACTGGTTTTATAAAGACGCACAAATTAGGGCGGGCATAGACGCAGCGCGTAACATTGCAAAAATCCTCCTGAATCATTTTCATACATTTTATATAAACCATCGGATACTAGAGGAGGGCCGCAGCGCAACGTACTAGCTGATTGCTTGCCAGCCGTATTTATACGCCAACGTTATGAGCTGCGACGCGGCCCGCCTCAATGTACGTTGAACAGGCGCAGTTATGGACATAATGGACATGGACAAAAAAATGATGGTTTTAATTTTTGGATTCTTTTTCTCATATGTATTGGATAAATATAATTCTTTAACTATACGTAAATTTTCATGACAGTTAACTCAGAAACAGGAAAGGAATTCAGTTGCAATCTTAGGGAATATAAAGTATCTACTAATTGTGCATTTGCACAAATACAAACTCTTTTGCAGCAATGAGCTGCAAAATCATAAACGTATTCACTTATTCAATAAACGGTTAGGTAGCTCTAACTGCAAATATAACATAGAACAGACATTCATTCCGTGAGAGCAACGAAAATGAATATTTAAATCACCGTAACAACTCGTTTACAATGTAAAAAGTTTGTAATTGTGCAAACGTTCGGTTGGCCATTGCTTTATATGATACAACCTATATAGTTCATGTATAAACACATAGTTCTATGTAATAAAAATCAAGTGAGACATATTTAGTTACCTCGTATATATCCTCATATGTCCTAGAAAAGATTTGTAGATGATAGAACTGTCCTCTTTCTTTGTGCCATTAAGTGCCATGTGCAGAGAATTGAGGAACCACGACAAAAAGTCTATAGGGTCGCCTGCAAAAAATACTTCAAAATTAAGGGTGCTAGCAGCATCATAATCCCCCTAAAAATAAAAACGAAGTAGGTACAAGGACTTCGGAATTTTACTTCCAAAAATATAATAGAGAAAATATTCGTGAAATGTTAGTCATTTTGACGTTATTTTACTGTAATTTCATAATAATGTATATGTTGAAATATTATTCGGTCCATCGGGGTGCACTGATTGAAGACTTTCGTCTTCAAGCATTGTGATATAGGCAATGAGAAGAGCCAACACATTTTCCCAAATGCTGCCCAGCCAGGACTGGGACTGGTAAATTTCGAAGGTGTGACACTTGAAATTGCTGACCATTATGTCTATCTTGGACAAACCATCCAACTTCAGCAAGGAGGTCGATAGACGCATTCAGCTCTGCAAATTGTTTACACTTGTCATCTACTATTAAGCATGTTACAAATAAATTAATTTCTCTTGTACTTGTATCAGCCTATAACATCCCACTGCGGGTCACAGGCCTCCCCTAGTAAATCACTGGGAGGTTTGGGGCCATAATCCACCACAGGGGCCCAGTGGGGATTGGTGGATCACATACTCGAGTTTTTTTATATCTGGAACATGCTGGTTTCCTCACAATGTTTTCCTTCACTGCTGAGCAAGTGACATGATGTACAAAGTAAATTCTCTTACTTTGCTTAATAAACTGGAACCTCTTCTTAGACCACAAGACAACTGCCTGCAGCATCTCGTGTGGCGACACATGCGCTTTGAACGCACGAGGGTTCCACAATTTCCGAAGTAATTCTCCAAACCGCTGCACTAGCAGAAATGAGGAATCTCCTGGAGGTCTCTTCACATGGGCATAATTCTCTTCTCTTAGGAAATAGTTGCGGAGAGGTCGCACTTGTGATAGACACTGGAAATTGCTTTTTATTGTTAAGCTACTCTAATAGTTTATAGAAAAATACTGCCAAACAACCTAGTGCTTTGATACAGAGGCCTTAGAGTATGTTGTTCTCGTGTACAAACTTTTGCAAGTATTTTTTCTGTGAAAAGATTATAATATGTTTATCAATAAGTCCATCAAAGGTACTGCTGGTTTTAATATGGTAAAAACATCTGATGCATACCTCTAATAGTGTTCACAGATGAAAAAAAAAATACATTAGTCACTGCTATCTAATTTTTTTTTTTTTTATAGCCTAGGGGGCGGACGAGCAAGCGGTCCCACGTGATGGTAAGTGTTACCGCCGCCCATGGGCACCTGCAACACCAGGGGGCATGCGGGCGCGCCGCCGACCTTGCAAAATCCTATTCACAGCTATTAGTTCAATATCTGTACAATCAGCACATTTACTATTCTCCGAGATACTATTCAGATGTAACATAGTCAGCACTAATCCTCTTATGCCATGTGAGTTTCCTTCTTTCAGTACAGTTGAATTCAATAACTTCTACTGACATCATGTCGACAATAAATCACTAAAAATTAATTTAATAACATTTCTTGCTTTACCAAAAACAAACATGATATGAAATTGAGTAAAATAATAACTAATAAAAATCATCTTTGAGCAAATGTTTTATCAAATTGATTGAAGAGTAAAAGCAGAGTATCATTTGTTTTTCTACAGATTCCTCTGTAATGGGTTCCAGTAAACTTAATTTTCATAAACAGAAAAAATAATTACTAAACATAAATGCTAGTTCACTAACAAGAAGTTATCTTTGAACATAACATGGACTTGGTTGTTGTTAACTATGTTTTAATTCAAAATTAATATTAAGAATAAAAAATAATAATATAATACCTGCAATATAACGTTGCAATAGTCATTGGCTTTTATATTATTAAGACCGACAATGCCAGGCATGTACATGGTACCATCAATGGCTCTTGACATTTTGGTGTTGGTGTCCAACTGCTTGATCTGTTCTGAGGTGAAAATTGGATTCAGAACGTACTTGATATCATTAAGAGATGAATCTGAAATGTGTAGAATAGAAAAAGTAAACATTATAATGTGTACCAAGAGTATGGTAGTGCAGTCTAAACAGTTTTTCATGTTGTTCATGTTGATGATAAAGCAATTTGTTGACAATTTTTTTTCCTATGAATCTTCAAACATCTGATATAATAACTATGATATGATACATAATAATTATATTCATAGATTAGTATAGGTATTTATAAGCAAAGTCATTTCTATATGAATAACTAGCGATTATCCGCGACTTTGTCTGCGTATATATCTTTAAAATGAGTTTAAAATGAAGTTGAAAATTCGCAAAACGAACACAACCGTCAGCGACGTCTGCCCTCATGGGTCTGCGCGCGTTCGGGTCCCGCACTCGGCGATGAGCGAATTTTTCCCCCACCTCGCCTGCAGTGCGCCCGACCGCCCTGCGCGCGCCAGACCGCACCATTTTAGTAGCGCGCACTAATATTCTCATTGTCGTAACTTTTAAAATATTTGTCCAAATTACGTAGTGTAACAGACAAAGTTTATCTACTTTAAATATCAGAAGCAATAAAAGTATTTATTTTGATAAGAATCAATATGTTACTGAAAAAATATTTTTATTGTTGTATTTATATGGTTCACTATTTTAGCAATAATGGCTTACACATAAAAGATAGATATATGCTGTCGCGGACATTTTTGTAGAACTATTTAATAGAAACATTTCCACCATACATTATATTCATGTAACTCTTACGGTTTTTGCAGCGCACGCCAAAATAACTCGCAGATGGCAGAGTTTTTTCCGACTTACTTGACGCTTATCGTTATATTTTGGCCAATTTAAACAATATCATTATAAATTATAGCCTATGTGTTATTCTGATGTATGAGCTATATTATTGTAAAGTTTCATTAAAATCCATTGAGTAGTTTTTGCGTGAAAGAGTAACAAACATCCATACATCCATCCTCACAAACTTTCGCGTTTATATATAATAAATATATAATAATATATGATATAATAATAGTACATGCAAATATGAATATATATGCAATTTCTACTACCGCTATTCTGTGGCTGAACAGTTGCAATAAAATTAAATGAAACGTTTGTTGTTGTTTGTTTATCAAAGAGACAAAATATGTTTGTATAATATAGAACTGGTCAATGCTTTGCATTGTCATTATCATGCAGTGTTCCTGCCTGTTTTTGCTTGTTTCAAGGTGACTAGGCTCAAAGTCACACGCACAGCTAGGCACATATCCAAATCACAGAAGTCACAAAAACAATTAATTTATCATTTTGAGTTATTATAGTTTGAGCTTGTTCTATGCTTTCTTTTTTAAACAAATTGCTGGTTGGTTCAGAACAAATTGGTTCAGATTCCCATCAAGTTTCCCTACTGTGAACAGAACCAAACCTATTGTTACTTACCTATAACTTCATAGTTGTCTGGCAAACAATAGAACTTCAAAGTGAGAAGATTGAGGAACACATGATGCCCGTCTGCTACAGAATGGGTGTATGCATGAGTGTTGGTGCCCCTTCCCTATAGAATAATTATAAAACTGGTAATTTCATCGTCAACTACAAAGTATTGAAATGGTTATGTATTCTTTATGTAATTAAGAGCCATAAATAAAACATTAATGTATAGCCTAGCAACCTCTTGTTAATGCAAGGGTAAGACTGTCTTGCAGTGAGACATTATATATAGCAAGCGATATAACAAGGGTAATATAGTGGTAACTTTAAATTGGTATGTTATTTTGAACAAATATAAGAACTAGATGGTACCCTACAACTTTATTCACGAGTATATCTGATTAGTCCATAAGTCTATTTTATACCATAAAATAAATCTGGGCACTGGATCTGGGCACATGAACTATAAGCATGCGAAGTTTCATTAAAATTTGTTCAGTAGTTTTTGTGTGATGTGCATTAAGACAAAATTCTAAAAATTGTTTTGAGATCTTTATCATTCATACTTTATATTACAATCACATCTTCCAACAAATATTTCATGTACACACACAGCCTTTTGCATATATATATATATATATACCTATAGATGTGAAATATCAGTAATGTGAAAATGAAACTCCAATATGCGTTATTCTTACCTGGAAATATTTACCGCATACTAAACACGCATACACATTGATTCTTGTTAGAGAAACAGAACATAATTTTTCAAAATCAAAATCGAGAACATGCCTGTTTATCGTATCAAGATATGGGCACTGAATATGCTTAGCCTTCGTTGCAGGTTCTGAAATAATGAATTTTAATTAAAAATACTGGATAAAACTGTACAATGTATGGTAGCGATTTTTAGCTCATTTTTTTAATTCAGATCCTACAAGTAATATGGTACCTGACATGCTATATTATATTATGCGGAAAAGCATAATTTTGTGGAAAAATAAATACATAATTAAGATTTTCAATTTTAGACTTGTGGGTTGGACATTTTAGACAGGTTTCTTCAATGCGTTTCCTTATATATATCAATGAAAAATGGATTGAATAAATTATCGAATAATTTTTATGTATCATTTTATATTTTACATGTAATTATTATTTATTAAATAATAACTTATTAATTTTAATTAAATAATACTTTAAATTCATTTTCGCAAATATTTACGCATTTTATATTTTTATACTGTGCTGGAAGGGAACGCAATAACAGTCCGCTATTTTGATTTACTATGCATGTTAATTATAAATTTTTCATCACTCAGATAATGTTTATACTCCCAGTTGAAAACGTCCCATTTTTACCTGTTTGAGAACAACTCTAACTAAAATGGCGTCACAGAAGCCCCATACCTCTTCTCTCTTACATTGTGATAGTGAAGTGTGTGACCAAACGTTGGACTCTAATGAGCCGTTTGTGGACTTCTGCTGAGTCTGCTGTAAGTGAGAAGTCACTTGCTAATGAAATTGAAGATGAGCCAACAACTGGGCCAGGTGTCCGTCTACTATTCCACATAGCTCTAATGTATCTGGCGTTTCTAACAGGTAAATAATTTTTCAATTGTTTATTTAGGTTGTTTATATATAAAATAGTTTTCATTATTGTTGATTTTGAAGTAATTTAAATTGTAAGCGCCATATCCGAATCCGACCTTTTATTATCTTCAGAGGACTCCTACTGCAGGGATAGGTTAGGTTTGTCTTGCGACCACAACGCGCGAGCCGAGCGCGCCGCGGAAGCGGTCGGCGATGCGCAATATCCGAATACGGCCTTTTATTATCTTCAGAGGACTCAGACTCTGCTGGGTTAGGTTTGTCTTGAGACCACAACGCGCGAGGCGAGCGTGTGCCAGATCCAAATCTGTCCTTTTATCACTTTCAGTTGAATCACAAAAAATCACAAAAATTGGTCAATTTCCCCTTTCTAAAGGGCTTCCTTATCAGCAGTATCAGTCCATCACTGTAAGCTCATCCTAAGACACTTTATCGATATCAATGTCTCATTTTGTTTCAGGCATAAACACTTGTATTCTGAAGAAGTTCGCTCACACTGGAACTTATGACGAATGATACAAAAACTCGGAACAAAGCAGCAGTGCAGAGTTTGCAGAAGAAAGAGAATTGATAACTAAGATCATGATATGCAATTATCACAAGAATCTAATGTATTTAGACCACAGTTCATCTCAATTTGGTGTATACAGATGCAGAAAAACTAACTGCAGAACAAAATACACTTCCTGTGTAAAGAGTATTCGTAGAAGAGAGAAATTATGTTAAATAAATTGGATCCCTTTGAGGAACTAATAAAATGTATTAAATATGTTTACAAATAAATTATATTTGTTAAAAACCAATGGTAGTTTTATTTATTATTATTTGAGGCATAATAACTATGGTTTACGATATGTCGAATTGTCTGCCAAAACAGACTCATGAACACCCCCCTCACTGATGAAAGCAAAGTTGGTAGTAACACAAAACTTGGTACTAGATTACTAACCCTGAGAATGTTCTTATAAATCGTCATCACACCCACAATCCTTATGACATCAATATTCTTTGCCCAGTAACTAAAAACGCAGCTTTAATAATAAAATTAATAAAAAAAAATTCATGCGTTCCGCACTTTCGCAATTTCAAAAATACCATGTCTATACACTGCTTTGTCTGAAAAAAGCTCAAATAATTACGCTTTGCCATACATTGTACAGTCCTTCCAAAATCTCAGTTACAAATGTAAAGAAAACTTGGAGGTTATTAAATATTTACATACCTGAAGGTTCATTACCGTTTTGTTCTGAATATTTACGTTTCTTAGACTGTGTCTTCTCCGACATTGTAGAATTTATTTTCACAATTCTATTTGTTTCAAATAAATAGTATAGAAGTAAACCGATAAACAAATTGGGACAAAAAATTTAAGAAACAGGTGACTGACATTGTTAAATACTAGGGATGACACAAACGAATCGATAATAATCGATTATTAATGAAAGTTAATAAATTTATCGAATATTAATCATTTTGTCACTTTCTAGTTTGTTACCATAGACAAATAATACTGCTGAGACTTTTCGACGGGAACTCGAGAAGTGGAGTTTCTGTTTGATTACTACCGGTGGAGCGGTTGGCGGACATCATCGTGTCCACGCGAATTAGCCGAGGACTGCGGATGGACACTATAGTATCCATCGAGTCCGACGTTGAAAAACACGTCTGTCTCTCTTTATTCAACGCTCTAACCCACACGAAACGTTTATTTCATTCTAAGATAAATATTTACACAAGTTCGCCGTTGAAACGCCAGTTGTTTCGAGTCAATCCTTTGATAAAGACGAAATCAAAGTCGGTCTATGGTTGTGACGTCGCACAAGTGTTTGTTTTGTTCGTGTTTTTTGATTATGGTGATATTTATTATCTTCAACAACACAAAAGTAAGTACAAGTGATGAAGATGATCCTAACTGATACAATACAAACAAAAATAAAAAGAGAATTTTCGGTTAAAACTACTTTGTTAATAATTGCAAGCAAAATTCCCATGTTTACGATTTGTTGAAATAAAAACAGTACCACTTCACACTTTTTTGTTATACAGTCGTAAAGCCCCTTTCAAACACTATACAAAAACACAACTGAGCTGCACTTGAAAGGGTCCGGGTGTCGTAAAATAGATGTTTTATTGCATTCCGCGTTGACGCGCCGCAGTAGGTCAAGCATCTCCGCAAGCGACCACCCCCAAGGAACCTCTCGATAAACATCCACCGGCTAAAAATTGTTTATTGCACATTTTGTGATTTAATAGTGACAGTTTATTAAACTTAAAAAGTGTTTTTCCTGCGTTTTCATGTGCTTCCAAGGAATCCTCTTCTGTCCTCAGTAAACCTACTATCGCTTTAGTGAGCGAATACGTTTCAAACTTTAACTTTCACCTAACTGGCTTCTATTTTGACAGCCACAATAATTCCGACACAACCACGTGGTTAACAGAACACGGTGGGGGAATTAATTTCAGTGTATAGATAATTTTGTATCAGAGTTGCAAATGATTTAAAACAAAAGAGAACACAACATTAAAAATTAGTTATGTTAATAGTATAATACTGTTTATACTGTTAAATAGTATAATATAAAACTAATATAATAGTATAATGTTAGTATTATGTATAATGTGTAGTATAATGTGTTAGTATAATGTTATAATACTGTTTAATAGTATAATAATGTTAATAGCATACTGGATAGCGTCAAATTGCGAAAGAGCTTAGCATTCACCACCCAACAATTTTAGATCACCTGCATAAACTGAATTTTATAAAAATTTAGATCTTTGGGTGCCGCATAATTTGAATGACAGAAACTTGGTGAATAGAATTTCGGGCATGAGTTTAGTACAGGGGGGGCAAATAGGTAAGTATATATTCTGACTATATTCGACCTGGGGAACACGAATATGTTATTAAAAAAATTTAATTCGATGCGCTTCCGGCTGAAAAAAATTTATTTTGAAAATTTTATAATAAAAATACAAAAATTAATTTTTAGGCAAATCGTCGAGTCTTTTCTTCAATTTAGCAAAGAATGCATTTTCTTCATTTAAATTTCCAACTTTCTTCTTAATTATTTTCCTTTCCAATTTAGCTTTGACCTGTTGATAGAAAATCACTAACCTAACCTAACCTAACCTAACCTATGCTGGGTTAGTTTACGTTTGTCTTGTGAATACAACGCGCGAGCCGAGCGAGCGAAGCGAGCGTGCCGCGGCAGCGGCCGGCGAAGCGCCAAATCCGAATCCGGCCTGTTGCCTAAAAATTATTTTTTTTCAGCCGGAAGCGCATCGTATTAAATTTCTTTAATAACATATTCGTGTTCCCCAGGTCGAATATAGTCAGAATATATACTTACCTATTTGCCCCCCCTGTACTAAACTCATGCCGAATTTCGGGATGTTGCCAAAACGAAATGAAATCTATCCATTTCTGAAAAGATTGGTCACAGGCGATAAAAAGTGGATAACCTACGATAATAATGTTCGAAAACGATCTTGGTATGTTTGTGAGCCATCACAAATAGTCCCAAAGCCAGACCTCACTCCGAACATGTGTTTATTAATTCTGATGTCTACTAACAACAATTAGTAAAATTGCAACATGCACTTGAAGAAGATTTTCCGTCACGACAATTCTCAACCACATTCATCTATGATGACATTGAAACAAAAATTGATAGACCTTACCTGGAACGTTTTAATGCATCCTCCATACAGTCCAGACATAGTACCTTCAGATTATTATATATTCCGTCCTTTACAAAATTCTCTATATGGAGAGAAATTACATTAAAGAATTTTCTTTTATGTGTACGATCTGTTATTATTTTGACATAATAGTATTTCGACATCTATGTGTTGTGCGACGTTTATAAATTAATTTTTGGACGTATTTATGATGACATAGGAAATTTGACAATGACAGCAATTCATTAGGTACATTTTTCCGACCGAAAATGGCCGCTTCGGGAGGAAATATTGAATGGTCTACAACCGTTAAACCAATTTTAACAGCCCTTTACGGTCCTTTCTTCGACAAAAACGACGCTGCTGAGATAATTCAAGCTATAATCAAAAGGTTAGTACCGACATTATTTTTGCGATTGAAGTAAAATAAAATGTAATATAACATCTGATCATAATCTAGTTTCATTTATTTATTTGTCGTTGTTTTTAATTTGATGGTTTCCTTTTATCTTTATTTTGTAAGTTCTTTGTTTTTCGAGGGAATTTTGACTATCTTGGTACTGCATAACTATTCCATTTTATTGTTACAAATAAGGTACCTATTTTGTGATCTACCTGCTTCGATTCATATTAACCAATGATGCTACAGAAAATTGTTAATTCTCAATACAATAAGTTGTGAATTACTTGACAAATTACTTAATTACAACATACACTAATATGATAAAATCTTAAGAGCGTTTGACTATTTTTTACGTCTTCAAGATTAAACTTCTGCATCGATTTCAGTAAAATTTGGCAGAGTGGTAACCAGAAATCTGGATAAGGATATGGGATATACTGTTTACACTTGAAATATTATTAGTCTTTAAATTTTTAAACAAAAATCCACATGGGCACAGCTAGTTTACAATGTAGTTATTGTTAGTTCAAATTTATTATTTATTTATTTATTCCCAACAGTGAAAGTGAGTTCCAGAACCATGAGGATGTCTATGATTTGTTCTATACATGCTTTGCCTGCCTGTCTGCACATTTTATTACCAGCAATGCAAACAACTGTAAGTAATGTGAAAAACTTTACCATTTACTATTGTAAAACTTATCTACATTTGTATGATTTGTGTATATCTTTTTATACGTATAGCTCAAGGAATGTACAGTTTGCATTGTGCATGCACACCATAATATATTTGGTCTGAGGTTATTCCAGTTTTCATCATTGCACAAAATTGTTCTGTACTTTTCGAGTATACTTTTTAACAGAATGCATCCATTTGCCCAGTTAGTGCTGTATGACCCAAAATGGACACTAATAAAAAGAGAAAAGGTTATAGGTTATATAGTTTGATTGAATAATATAAAGGCTTGTATTCAAAGGAGCAGTAAAGAAATAAATACTAAACAGGCTGCAAATCATGATCAACAAAATGAACTACCTATTTTTTAATAACTGAAATAATCAATTTTTAATTACAATACTAAAAATGTCAATACAAAGTCACAGGACTCCTATATCTTTATTGTCACCAGAGACTCTAAACCCACCTTTAAATTTGCTGCCACTTTCAGTATTTCTGCTGCTCATTTAATTATTTCCCAAATATAAATGAGTTTTATGATAGGAATAAATTAGACAAAACTGTGTATTGTCATGAAATTGACATAAAGAATAATAATACTCTTAGGTATAAACATTGTTAAATTTTATTGATTTTATTATTGTTAATTTTATTTTTATATTGTTTCATAGCAGTTTATTTAAATATAGTGCCCAGATTTTTAAATTTAATTATGTATTTAATTAACAATTAACTAAATTATTTAACTTACTTTAACAGATTTAATTATCAATTACTATGGTCTAAAATAAATGCAATTTGAAGGTTATAAAATGAACTTATATAAAGTTAGTGTGATTTCAACATACTTGCATTTGTTGTGCAACAGTTATTAATGATGTATGCAAATAATTAAAAGGCATACTAATAATTTACATTATTGATAATAAATGGCATAAATTGTTTGATGTATACTTGTGCTAAATCATTAATAAAATAAAACGACAAATAAAGAAAAAATAACTCCAAAATAATTAAATATCTAATTAAATATTAAATCTAATTACAAATCCCCTAATATAATAGAGAACAATTGAGCATCCATGGTTTGATAAGTTTAGGCAACACTGTTTCATAGCCTATAGTAGTTTTTAGAAATGATGCTGTAAGGCCTTATCACTATTAATCATTTAAGTATATAAAAATTCCTGTATATAGTAAGAAAGTCTGAGAGATTTACAATAAACAGGAAGAGGAAAGAATATAACTTCTATGTATAGTCACTCTTTTATAATATTACTACTATGAAATTACAATAGACCTTGTCTTCTGCTGCATACGGGTCTATGTGTCATTGGTCCACCGGCCATATCCTAGCCAGCTGGACCAATAAAATGAATGAGTTTACTAGTAATAACTCCATGAGAAAAAAGCTGTGTGTGATGATGATGCTTAGGGGATTATACTTGATTGTTTGCTGGAATTGCTTATGGCGTAATTCCCATATGTGTCTTTGCTTTCGAAACATGAAGTGTTAAAAATTTATAAATCATACAGTACCTCAACCTACATATCTCAACTGCTGGACCTATGGAGAGACCTATGGTCTCTCCCAAGCACTGCCACCAGATGGACCACTGTATTTATTTCACATTGTGTATCTTATTCTATAAACAATTTATAATAGCTTTGTTCGCGGTAAGGATTCAGAACTAATTCGGAACTAGTACTGAACTAATTTGGAATCGTAGTAGAGCGCATGCTCGGTTATAGACCGATTCGTGATTTTTATTTCCGCGAACGATTTCGGAACCAAACTGCGTACGATCTACTGTCATCGGCAGTGTTACCAACTCTCAAAAATATTTATCCCTAAAGCTTAAGTCAAAAACCCCCAAAATCGCCCCAATTACATAGAAATACCTCTAAAAAAATATATAATAAAAGAAAAAATATAAATTACAAAAATGCAATGAAATTTCTTTACCTTTTAAATCTGGATCTGTTTCCCAAATCTACGTGTACTTCTGACTGTACATTTTTTTATTTTTAGTTTCTTTAGGCATCATTAACAAATTGCTTGTCGGCACAGCAGTACAACAACAAAATCGAATTAAACAAGTAAACAATAATCAACGTACATATGTATAGGCACATAGGCTTATACATAGGCACAATATCCACCAGTCACCACAGAGTAGTTGTAATATATTTGTACTAGATGTCGTTAAGTCGCTAGGTCAACAAATAAATATGATTAGCTATTATAGTTTGGATTGTCCCAGGGCCTATACTTTCACATAATATATGAAAAATATATATTCAAAAAAATATATGAAGAGTCAAAAAATCCCTAAAAATATAAAACCCCTAAAAAAAAAACCATCCCACTTATTTACCCCCTAAATTTGGGGGGAAAACCCCTAAGTTGGCAAGTATTTAAGTGGACCCACCAAAACACATTACTCTTATTAGAGTACTATATAAACTTATTTAAACAAACAAAACTAACCATATTTTATTTAACCCTTAATAAATTAATACAATTTATATTTTATTTAACTATTTAACCAGTTTATTAGTTTCTAACCAACTGAATATAGCCGCAGCATGTATGTCAAATGTCGTTAGGTAAAAACTGCGCATGTCTGGAACTACGGATTCTTGCCAAAGTTATAGAACTGATAGAACTAATTCTGAACCGATCCTGAACCCAGTTCGACGGTTCCGCGAACGCAGAACTGTAACTAGAAATTCTGAACTGTGTGTTCCGCGAACGGCATTATTTGAACTGCGCATGCGTATAGTTCCGAATCAGTTCTGAATCCTTACCGCGAACGAAGCTAATGTCTGTGGCTTCTTTCAAGTCTAATCTGTATAAAGCTTTATGATTCAATCCCACTACTCTACATGTTTCTATGTATAATATACATTATGTATTATATGTATGTGTATATATATATATTTGTATTTATGTTTATATTTGTGTGTATCTGTACAAATATATTTGTTTTTTGTTATATGTTGTATTCTGCTTTTGAATGATATAACTCCTCTGTTATTCTAAGGTTGCAAGAGATTCCTTCTAGGTATAACTCCTCCACCTTTGTACTTATGGTAATACATACTGTAATGTTTTAATAGCTTCGTTCGCGGTAAGGATTCAGAACTGATTCGGAACTATACGCATGCGCAATTCAAATAATGCCGTTCGCGGAACACACAATTCAGAATTTCTAGTTACAGTTCTGTGTTCGCGGAACCGTCGAACTCGATTCAGGATCGGTTCAGAATCAGTTCTATCAGTTCTATAACTTTGGCAAGAATCGTAGTTCCAGACATGCGTAGTTTTTACCTAACGACATTTGACATACATGCTGCGGCTATATTCAGTTGGTTAGAAACTAATAAACTTGTTAAATAGTTAAATAAAATATGGTTAGTTTTGTTTGTTGTTTATATAAATAAGTTTATATAATACTCTAATAAGAGTAATGTGTTTTGGTGGGTCCACTTAAATACTTGCCAACTTAGGGGTTTTCCCCCCAAATTTAGGAGGTAAATAAGTGGGATGGTTTTTTTTTTAGGGATTTTATATTTTTAGGGGTATTTTTGGGAATTTTTGACTCTTCGTATATTTTTTTGAATATATATTTTTCATATATTATGTGAAAGTATAGGCCCTGGGACAATCCAAACTATAATAGCTAATCATATTTATTTGTTGACCTAGCGACTTGACATCTAGTACAAATATATTACAACTACTCTGTGGTGACTGGTGGTTATTGTGCCTATGCTTACTGGAAATACATATGTACGTTGATTATTGTTTACTTGTTTAATTCGATTTTGTTGTTGTACTGCTGTGCCGACAAGCAATTTGTTAATGATGCCTAAAGAAACTAAAAATAAAAAAATGTACAGTCAGAAGTACACGTAGATTTGGGAAACAGATCCAGATTTAAAAGGCAAAGAAATTTCATTGCATTTTTGTAATTTATATTTTTTATTTTATTATATATTTTTTTAGGGGGATTTCTAAGTAATTGGGGCGATTTTGGGGGTATTTGACTTAAGCTTTAGGGATAAATATTTTTGAGAGTTGGTAACACTGCCGATGACAGTAGATCGTACGCAGTTTGGTTCCGAAATCGTTCGCGGAAATAAAAATCACGAATCGGTTTATAACCGAGCATGCGCTCTACTACGATTCCAAATTAGTTCAGTACTAGTTCCGAATTAGTTCTGAATCCTTACCGCGAACAAAGCTATTGTAACAAGTCATTTTAAGTACAATAAAGAGCAACAACAATAGTTTGTATATTGTACATAAATATTATTTAAGTAAGTTGTTAATTTACAGTGGTAATCGATCAACTAGGCACAGCACGAGATGCCTTCAGAATCATACTTAGGCAAATCCTCAAAAAGCTCTCCGAAGCCGGATTGAGCTGTGACGATACATCAACAACTGCTGCTCCCAATGTGTCTGTCAAGCAGGTAAGAAAATTCTTAAAGTATTTTGAAGGATGACGCAAACAACACATGATACAAACTCTTGGACCTCAATTCATTAATTTGACTGTTGTTCAATAACCCTGTTGTTTGTAGAATGTTTAAGCAAACTTTAAATTTTGTAATAAGGCAATTTTGTCTGGAAGTAATCACTTCTAATTACTTGTACTTTGTATTTCTCTGTATGTTTATTGGGGTACAATAAAGTGTATCTATCTATATTAATTAAAAAAGATACAGTTTTATCTTTATTGTTATACTAATGTGTAAAAGTATATGTGACGATGACAAGCGCTGAGGAACTACACCACCTATAAAAGAGTGGACTCGCCAATCCGCTTCACCAGTGCTTCACCACGCTTCATCTGGTATTTTAAGGCCATTCATCCCACATGCACAAGACTATGAATAAGGAGGCCCATTTCCGGCAGTGGATACTGAAAGGGCTGGTTGTATTGCATTGCATGTGGCGATTTTGCCTTAAATCAAAGGTTTTACTGACAGAACTAGTAAATAATAATTAAAATATATGAAGGAAAACAAATTTTACGGTTTTGTTTTCACATTTTTGCAATAATTTTGTATTTATTTTCTTTATTGTTACAGTTGTTGCTACCCATTGTGGGACTATGTGGAATTGACGGAGGGGGCTACCCTCAATCTGATTTGGTTATTTTGACGTCTCTTTTGAAGAATGCTAAACTACCAGCACATGTTAGTGTACCAGGTAAGCAAAAGTAATCAAATCTTTATTGTAGTCAGTTTTCTTTACTGATTTGCCAAGCTTTAAATATAAATGCAAGCCTTTAGTGCAGACAATTACAAAGCTTATTACATAGCATATAGTTTTATTATTTTATTTACCAATAAAAGCCATTCTATAATATCAACTTTTACTAATATTCTTTTGAATAAATAGATTGTAAATCCATTACACGGAAATTAATTAGCTAATTTGAAAAGTAATGCAAACTATGAACTTGTTGTTTATGACAACCCTACACTTTTATCTACCCATATATTTTTAGCTATAAATAAAATTCATATAATTGTTCCAGAAACCCCAACAACAAAGTCCTCAGTGGTACCGAGCCCAATTACATCCCTGTCTTCTCAAACCACTACCCCTGAGAAACAGGCCCCATCAAACGCCCAAAGACGCTCTGACGCTTTATTAGAGCAACTGACGATGCCTCTGCGGAACCCTGTGACCTCTGTGACATCATCAACCGCCCAACCAATCACTGTGCAATCTCCGGTTAGCAAGGATAATTTGGAGAGCACTAAAGACGGAAATGCGTCCCAGCAAGCTGCTGTTGATATGAAGGTAGGCTTTGATTTCAGAAAAGAGATAATGGTTTTTTATGATACAATTCATAGTGACAAAAAGAAAAATATAGTTAGTGATTGATAGAGATACTAATTATAATAAGCAAAATTATTATACTAAACTATTAGCATCACTAATAATTATAATAATTATAATTATTAGTGATACTAATAGTTTTACTAAAAGATGATCTATTGCCCTATGCATATTGTAACCACACCCATTTAGCACATTTAGTGGACCATTTAGCAAGTCCATTGCTGAACCTGGGACTCCTCATGCACACTGTCTTTCGCATGAGAGATGTATACCCTTTTAACCACACTAGCCAAGCCACGCCACTAGCCCACGCCAAGAGGTGGTCTGGTGCTATTCTAAAGTAAGCTGACACCACGCAGCCTGCTGGCACCAGAAAGAACATTATCCCAAAAATATTTTGTGACGGAAACATGTTTGTCGTTGCATAGAAATGGGTGTCAACAACCTGCGCGACGTTATTAATGGAGTTGCGCGCGGGCGGAGTGGTACTAAAAGTATGCTCGTCTCTGCCGTGCCTTCAACGCTATCTGAACCGCTGGCAGGCCTCCAAAGAGACGGCCGTCGCACCGCAGTTCAACTCTGACGCCTCACTGTAAGTACGAGATACAAGTCATATACTGACGTGGAATGATATCCAAAAATATGCCTATGCCTCGTATTTTTTCTATTATGTCGTTAAAACGTCTTTAAAAAGGCTCATATACTAAGATCTTGCCAGAATTATCACTGTAACGTTGGTTGTCCGCAAATATTTAATTATATCTCGTGGCCCAACGGTTGCGGCGCTGAGTGGCCTGCATATTCTAAAAATATACCATTGTCCATTGATAAGCTTGTTCAGCTTGCGTGCGTGTTTATGCGCGTACGATGTGTTTATGTCGAGCGGGGGAGGGGTCAGAGAGAGAAAGAGGCGTCTCGCAATTTACTCCGCGAGACCAAAGTATCAGTCGTAGCTACGCAGCGGAAGAAGTTAGGTCTTGTAGATCTTGAGTTGCGCTATAAAGTAACCTGTGCAGAAAAAAAAAATAAGTCATCGGGTCAAAAGTTGAATATCATTAAAAAATTGCGTACTTCGGATAATGCTGCCCAAATGCGAGAGCAAGAAGCGCCAGGAGAGGCAGGAAAGGGCTCGGTCGTTGACACCTATTCCTACCGAATCGAACAAGCTCAAGAAGATGCCCACAGTACATGTGGGGCGCCTTTGGGAGCGTGGTAGAGCTACATTTTCACGTTTTCACGTCAAAAATGTTACACTACCCGCCCCAATTTCGGTAGCAAGTAAAGATTAATCTTATGCAAAGTTCAGATTTATATGCACACATATTGTGGTAATATAACCTTTAGTTGATTTTAAAGTATATTTGGAGTACATGGGGGGTTAATGATGTACCTGTACAAAGACTGTTTGCTGTTTGGGTGAATTTGATTTAATATTGATTACACTGGTCTACAAATTTTGACTTTAAAAAAGTATTCTTCATGTAAAGTAGATTTTTTTATTTATTTTCATGTACTGAATACAAAAATAATTATTATATATTAAAATTAGTTTTCGTTTTTTAGAAAAAAAAATTAAACGATTTTTGGAAAAATAACAGAAATTATACAGTTTTTTTTAATCATTAGTAGAATTACGACGTGGTTTTTTCGCTGCCCTCTTGTATTCTGCTTCTGTAACATCTCGACAAACAGTCCAGCAATAATCCGCCAACATTGAAACGTTCCAGTGGCCTTGATACCGTTTTTCCATGTTTGCGATGTCCTGATGGAAGCGCTCCCCGTGTTCATCGCTAAAAGCCCCACAATTATCCGGAAAGAAGTCCAAATGAGAATGTAAAAAGTGGATTTTCAAGGACATGTTGCAAACCAGTTTTTGGAATGATGATAACATATTTTCAATAAGTTCAGCATAGTTGTCACTCCTCTTATTTCCCAAGAAGTTTTTTGCGACAAGGCGAAAATCGTCCCAGGCTTTTTTTCTTTACCTTCTAGAACCGAGTCAAAGTTATCTTTAAATAAATTTCTAATTTGAGGACCGACGAATATACCTTCCCTGACCTTAGCTTCACTTAATTTTGGAAATTTCTGGCGAAGGTATTGAAAAGCAGCTCCATTTTTGTTCATTGCTTTTACGAAATTTTTCATCAGTCCTAGTTTTATATGCAATGGTGGAAGTAACACTTTTTGTGGGTTAATTAAAGGGTCATTTTTAACATTTTTTTGCCCAGGTTGAAGTGTGTGCCACACCTTTTTTGTATAATGTTCTTTTCTATCAAATTGGCAAATAAAGCAACACAATTTCGTGTAGCCTAATTGTAGTCCAAGTAGCAGAGCTACGACTTTCAAATACCCGCAGATTTGCTATTGGTGTTCATCATGCTTAATCTGCAGCAGAAGGGTTTTCATACTTTCATAAGACTCTTTCATTGACTCTGACATTGAAGAAATTGATGGTGAAGTAAGTGTGATTTCATCTTCGTCAATGTTAGGACGTTTCGGAATCGGGTGAAGATTGCTGTGCGGCAGAGGACGAGTAGCCGATGGTAGATTTGGATACACTATGGCATTCTTCTTTTTTTTAGAAACACCTTTTCCAAATACATGAGTTGTCAGGCAGAAATAATAAGCAGTTGCATGATTTGTCGATTCTCGCCACTGCATTGGCACTGCAAAACGAAATGATGTTTTTTTGCCACTCAGCCAATTTCTCAAACCTGTAGCACACGGATTGCAGCAGAAATGTGGAACCCAGCTTTTATCCTGGTGTTTCATGTTTTCGTTAAAATAGTAAGAATAGGCTTTTTTTATTGTAGGCGATATAGAACACCTTTGCTTACTAAATATCACTTCACCACAAATTTAACAAAAATTGTCGGGATTATTCACACATTTTCGAGACATTTTGCTATAAAATATAATTATTTTTTCACTTTTATACCTGTTGCCTTTAATAGTTATTAACCCGTAGAACAACTGCCGGATTACTTATATCGATCTACTACACACGGAAATAGCACAGTGTTGTCACTCCGACGCTGAACGGCAAAAGAGGGCTCGAAAGGTGCGCTCGCCCCTTTTATACCGTCTGCCAGCGCCCTCTCCTTCCCCTCCAGTCATTAGATGCTTGGTTCTTGAATCAGCCGCTGTCGCTAGTGTCGCTGTTTGCTCTCGTAGTACCGGGGTTCGCCCACAGATGTCGCTTATTTCGATACTACGACGCGAGATGTCAGCGATCGCCAACACGGCCATTCTGCATGGTGTCTGCCCCAGGCACCTCGCGAGTTCAGATAAAATACTGAAAAAGTTCATATTTTTAGTATGCGTAATATTATTCTATCTCTTAGGGGTCGCGGTCAGCCACCGTCATCCTTAGGTACCTTACGGTAAGGCCACTTGCACTTAAAGGGACTTTGCCACACTTAAGAGTACCAAGTTTGCCCTAACTTTAGAACCACCTGCACTCAAAGGGTACACAAAGACCACACTTAAGCGTACCAAGTTCGTTCTAAAGTTACCTAATTACACAACTAAATTATAACCATTACACATCTTTCTTATGACTCGTCCATAGGTACCTTATGGTAAGGCTACTTGCACTTAAAGGGACTTTGCCACACTTAAGAGTACCAAGTTCGCCCCAACCCTAGAACCACCTGCACTCAAAGGGTACACAAAGACCACACTTAAGCGTACCAAGTTTGTTCTAAAGTTACCTATCTCAGACTGTTCTCTTATTTCAGATGTGAGACAATTATAATGCCATATCAAATTGAAGCATTTTATCTTGACTCGCACACCCTATAAGATAGATAAGTAATTAGAAAGAAGATAACCGAAACTGAAAGTTATTTTTCTATTACCTCGCCAACACATGTGTAATAACATATTGTATAATAAGTGCATGTCTAATCGGATCCCCAATCGTGAATTCGAATCCAGGGTTTCATATTCTCAGCAGCCGTTATGCCAGTATATTTCTTACTGCTTCTTTCGCTACCTTCTAAATCAGTCACCTCATATCTATCATTTCCTAAGATATTCTTTACTTTAAACGGGCCTTTAAATGTAGGCAATAGTTTTCGGCTTTTCCCGTGATTATTTTGGCTTTGGATCTTAATTAGAACCAAGTCTCCTTCAGAGTAAGTTTGTGCTTTTGTTCGCCCTTTATCGAATCTTTGTTTTTGAGACTCCGCATTGGACTTAATATTCGTGTCTACCCTCTCACGTAATTTTGTTACATCCAGAATGTGTTCTCTATCAAGCTGAGGAGCTAAACTGTCACTATCTGTACGTAATCTATAACCGAGAAAAACTTCACTCGGGACTGCTTTCGTAGTTTTATGAATCGTACTGTTCAGACCTTGTTGTAGGGTCTTTATGTACCGATCCCAACTATCATCCGTGGTATTAGCACCGGACGCTTTTAATGCCTCTAGAATAGTTTTATTGAAACGTTCCACTTGACCATTTGACCGTGGCATACCCGTCGCCACTGTGTGTAGGCGTATATTTTTACTAGTGCAGTATTGAGTGAATACTTTAGCGGTAAAGCAAGTTCCTGCATCAGCAATAATTCTTTTAGGGTTCCCGAAAGTTTTCGAAATATTCTCTAATTCTTTAATCGTACATGCAGATTCAGTTGATCTAATTGCAGAAATAAATACAAACTTTGTAAAAGCATCCACGATGATTAACAGATATTTATTTTTATTTTTGGTTTTTATAAAAGGACCCAAATGATCAAGGTGAAGTGTGTGAAAGGGTTGTGCATACTTTGGTAATGGATATAGTTTTCCCTCTTTAGAACCACCTTTGTGTTTATAATATATACAATTCAGGCAGTTTTTTATATACTTCTTTACAACATGGCGCATCCGGGGAAACCAATACTGATTGCCTATTCTTTCAACAGTTTTGTCAGCCGCAAAATGACCCAGGTCGTCGTGGTTGCATTTAATTATTTGCCAAATGCATTTTTTTTTGGCACTACCCAGCGGCGACCTCGGGACGTTCTTTTGTAAACTTTACCACCTAGCAATTCATATTTATTAAAAACGTTTTTATTACCTTCGGCCTTCCCTGATTCTAAGATGACTTTGATACGTTGCAGCTCAGGTTCTTGCAATTGCACCGAAAGTAACCAATCTGCTTCGGTTATGGACATTATAATTTCGGCCTCTGTTTTTCCCCCGGATAGCACGGGGTTCCGACTGAGCGCATCTACATGTTGCATTCGTGTGCCTTCTCGGTGAACGATAACAAATGAAAATTCTTGTGTCGCTAAAACCCATCGTGCAATCCGGGGAATAATCTCTTTTTTGGTTAAAGCGTACCTCACCGAGTTACAATCCGTCACAATTTTAAAAGGCGACCCTAATAAATATAACCGAAATTTCTGAAGCGAACAAACGATTGCTAATAGCTCTAGTTCAAAGGAATGGTATTTCTTCTCGTCGTCTGTAGTTTGCCTACTATAGTAATGGACTGGTTTCTCACCGTCGTCCGTAACTTGCATGAGTATGCCAGCAATACCATCTCTACTGGCGTCCGTGTATAAGACATTTTCTTTATCGGGGTCAAAAATCGATAAAACGCTATCAGAAGTTAATTTACTCCTCAACGTCTGAAAAGCTTCATCGTGGACCGTCTCCCAGGCCCAGACCGTATCCCTTTTCAACAGTTTCGTCAGTGGGGCCGACATCATGGCACAATTTTTAATGAACTTCCGAAAATAACTTATAAGACCAAGAAACTGTCGAAGCTGGTGCACGGTCTTGGGGGTGGGGTAGTTTCGAACTGCCTCCAATTTGGACTCGCTCGGCATCACACAGTCCGGTTTTATTCTGTACCCCAGAAAGTCGATACTGGTTTGTAGAAAATGGCATTTTTTTAAATTGAGGGTTAAGCCATTTTCTCTAAAAATTTTCAAAACCTGCTCAAGTAGTTTCAGATTCTCTTGTACCGTTTCTGTTACCAAATATACGTCGTCTAAATACAGAATAACGTTTTCAAACCTCAAGTTACCTAATACTTTATTCATCATCTGCTGGAAGCAGGCCGGTGCGTTAGCTAAACCAAACGGGAGTCTGAGAAATTCGTAGTGTCCATCTTCTGTAATGAACGCTGTTTTGTCTATAGATTGCCTGTGCATCGTAATTTGGTAGTATCCACTTTTTAAGTCTAGACTTGTAAAGTATTTACGTCCCTGAAGCCTATCTACAAGATCCTCAATGCGGGGCATCGGATATTTATCCTTGATCGTGATTTTATTTAGTAATCGGTAGTCTATACAAAGCCTCTTTTCTCCGTTCTTTTTATTAACGAGTAACGCCGGACTCGCATATGGTGACTTACTCCCACGTATGATATTATTTTCCAGTAACTCACCCACCATTTCGCGAATTATTTTTCTATCCGCATTAGAACATCTAAAAGGTCGGCATTGAATAGGCTGAGAGCTAGTTAAATTTATTTTCATTTCATAATTTCTAGCCCTGCCTAGCTCCCGAATATTAGACGCAACACAGTCCTTATATTGTCTGAAGAGAGTTATTAGTTCATTCTGGTGTGAATTAGAGTTTAACTTAAAATCGTTGACGGTTTTACAAAACTCTGTAAATGCATTAGCGTAATCAAACTTGAGTACATTATCTACCTATTCGCGAATACATTAGGTCTGATCGCTCGGTCACGTTTCTTCCTATCAGAATCTCACAACCTTCCAGGTCGTTGATTACATAGAATTCAACATCCGTCAAATTTACCGAATCCATTGTCAAGTTAACTGTTATCTTGTGGGTAACGAGTTTCGAAATTTGTTTAGAAAACCCTTGCAACAAAATAGGTATGGGTAGTTTAACGAGTTCGAAAGAATTTTTCTTTACTAATGACTCTGACATCAAGGAGCAACTACTACCAGTGTCAATAAACGCTTCGTGATCAGAATTATTAATAGATATGTTTTTTACAAATTTATTCCGTGGATCGAGTGTAGAAATGAATTTAGTTTCTTGTTTTTTTTCAGGCTTCCCTACATTCCTTTTCTGGTAACATGCTGGCTCTAAATGACCTTGCTTGCCACAGTAATCACATTTATTAAGCTCACATCGATTCCTCCTATGATTACCACCGCATATATAGCACCCCACATGTTTACGCCGTACTTCACCGGAGTCAAGAGTTTTACTAAACGGGGCGGATTGTCCTGATAAGTCCATAGAGGGCACAAACGTAGATGGAGCCGTAAGTGTCTGAGTGACACTCGGTTGACTGACTAATCTTGTCTGACTATCCTTCGCATTAGTGCCTATTAGTTTTAAGTTTTTCGATTTGTATATTCGACCGTGTAAAAAACTAGCTAAGCTATCACACGTTACAAAGTTATTGGCTTCTATCGATGCCCCTATACCACTATCGCCTATATTTCCGACAATAATAGACACAACATCTTGTTCCGAAAAATTCAATGACAATCGATCAATTTTACATTTTTGTTGAAAGTGAAACTCGTAAAGAGATTGATTTTCGGCCGGTTTCGTGTTGATAATCTCTTTCAATAGTTCAAACATGTTCCGACGAATTTGAAAACTAGAGGTTAGTTTCCGTTTCCAATCCCTCCATTCCCACGAAGGCCATTGCCTTTCGGTACACAATAAGGAATCATACCACACTTTGGCTGAACCCTTCAGTTTATTCAAAGCCTGATAACGGATCACTTCATCGGACCATGAAAACGTTTGAGAGTAACATCGAATAATACCAAGCCAAGCGTTTATATCGTCTCTTAACGGGTCGAACTCGGGAATAATGTTGTTTAAAGTGAAAGTATTGTTTGAACTCACAGTTTGGGCACCAGCCTTACGTGATACCCTTTCCCTTCGTTTTGGTGGAGGCGACGGTGTTCTGGCGCTGCTGGAACTCGAGCTTGACAGAGTTCGCTTTGAACGTTTGTTACGCTTACTTCGTTTACCCATTTGTGCGAAGGTTACGTATCCAACTTCTGATGTTGCCTTTAATAGTTATTAACCCGTAGAACAACTGCCGGATTACTTATATCGATCTACTACACACGGAAATAGCACAGTGTTGTCACTCCGACGCTGAACGGCAAAAGAGGGCTCGAAAGGTGCGCTCGCCCCTTTTATACCGTCTGCCAGCGCCCTCTCCTTCCCCTCCAGTCATTAGATGCTTGGTTCTTGAATCAGCCGCTGTCGCTAGTGTCGCTGTTTGCTCTCGTAGTACCGGGGTTCGCCCACAGATGTCGCTTATTTCGATACTACGACGCGAGATGTCAGCGATCGCCAACATACCTTTTATCACTTAGTAATACAGAACAGAGCACTAAAACACAATATTATTAACATTCGATGCCAACTAAGTACATATATATCAACATTATCAAGTTCAATGAGGGTAGAATCATTAAATTCGGAAAATGTCAAGTATCGCAAAAACTTAAACTAATAAATGACTTTTACTTGTCAACTTGTATTCAGCAGATAAGTAGAAATTAGTTAAAATTATTTCGAATACTTTTTCATTGTAGACTAGTGTTATTAATATTTGAGTGTAGGGTAGAGACCTCCCCTTGCAATTATTAATGGGTTGTATTAAGTTGGAGAGCCCATACAGGAAAGCAAAGTGTGTGTAGGCCATTGACTATAGTCGAATTTTTATTCGAGTCAGGGTATGTATGACATGTAGAATTGTCAATAAAGTGTCATAGCAATTAAACAACTTTGAACGATTTAAATCGCGTATATTTGATATTATTTATATCCCGACGTTTCGAACACTTTGCAGTGGACGTGGTCACGGGGTGACTAATTGATTTTATTTGTCACTTGAGTTATTAAGAAATTATTTGGACTACCGTCTGAAATTTTTTGAACTACCGTCTGGATTTTTTAATCATAACATTCCCTATGCACGCAGTATTCACTCACGGTGTCCAGAGGTCTTGCAGTATTGGGTTGGCCTTGGGATTTAATTAATTTAATGACTGGATCCCAAGCCGGTGGTACTTGCCAACCATCTTCTCTATTGAAATTTGGGTGTTTCTTGATTTCAATAGCCTCGCGTAACATTCTTGGCATGAATCGGGTCTCTCTAGCGAGGATTTGTGGAACTTAATTGCTATGTATAGTAATCGCGAAAACCTAAGAAAATAAAGTGTCATCTCGAAACAAATTTCACTCTGTTTGACAGTTCTACATGTCATACATACCCTGACTCGAATAACATATCCAACTAGATATTCCAACAATTTAAAAATCATCGCAGGTTTAACTTGGACCAGAGGAGTCAGAGATCTCCCAGGTGGTGAAATCGTGAAAGATACATCCAACGATACCGAATATATACCAAAAATGCAATTCCCAATTTCATTTTTATTATCAGGCACCTGACATTCCTGACAATTATTAGTTCACCGTCGAACTAGTATTAACTTAATAATCCGTATAGGTACTCACAGGGGCGGATCTACATATGGGCTTTTTGGGCTGCAGCCCAGGGCCCCGTGGATATAAAGGACCCCCAGCCCCCATTGAAGACAATAGACAATATTGTGAATTTATAAAATAAAAAATAATCTAAAATAATATGGAAAACATAGATCTGGAAAGTGTGCGTAATATTATTGATTATTATCCAGATGACGTAGACGAACATTTAGCGAATGAGTGCGTTCAGTTAAAATCTTACTACAGTCTAAGCTAGAGTCTTACACCTCTTGCAGTGAAAGGTTTATGCTGATTTATGAAAAGAAACTTGTTGATGTTTTCCCAAATTGCTACACTATCTTAAGATTTTTTTAACGCTGCCAATCACTAGCTGTGAAGCGGAGCGCTCTTTCTCCAGGATGTTGTATATAGAAAACAAATATAGGATAACAATGTCGAACAATCGACTAAATCATTTATCAATTCTTCCCATAAATTATGATTTAACCAAGGACTTACAATGTGATGAGCAAATAAAGGAATTTGTAGCGCAAAAATGCAGAAAGGTTGCTTTATAATTTATATAACATAACTACACATAACCTTTTATAACTACACATAACCTGTTGTGTATCTAAGTCATATTAAATAAATAAAATATTTTATTTTCCTAATTTTTTTCCTTTACATACATCATTATAGGAAACTGTTTTTTGACAAAATGGCAATTAGTTTGATTAATTACAGGTAGGCCCCGAAGTAGTGTTAGCTCAGGGTACCCCAAATTCACGGTCCGCCCCTGGGTACTCAATGGTACATATCTAGGTTTAACCTCACAAATAAACATTAAATATGACTTCTGATTCACAGACTCCATTTCCTGGTGAATGAGGTGCTCGTCTGCCGCCTAGCGCTGTCTCTGCCGTGCTTAGAACCTTTCACACCCGACCGCATCGCCACCCTGAGTGACGTCAGCACAGCCTGGCTATTGTGTGCCACTGCTCAGGTATAGAAATTCGTTATGTTGATCTTTTTACATAGTAATAAAAAGGACCTTGCAATACAATATATAAATTCTGTTCTTATATAGGTAAATGTATTTCATAAATAGTGAGTTGTCCGAGGTCACCATCCTTCCCATCTTAACTGATTTTTTTTAACTTCACCAACAATAGTAGATAGCCCATTTGCAAACGTTTCAGCATTAGTCATGCTGCTGGTCCGTTTTCATTGGTCTAGCTGCAGAATAACAATTGTTATTGTTCTGGGGGTCCTATTACAGTAATTACATCCTGCATAATTTAAGCATTATACATCATTTATTTTCTATTACATAGGCTTCCTTACACCCAAAGGACGAAGAAGTTGAACAGCAGACAGCTACACTGGTTGAATGTGCTCTCAGTCTGTACAACTCTGTCGGAGAGACGTTCAAACAATCCACCCGCGCCGGCGGTTATGTAAGTAGATTGACTTTCACTTCATACAAATTAGATATACATATTTATTTACTTTTTAACATAGACGACCACATAGGCGGGCTGTCAATAAATAACAATCTGAAGCAGCCCCCGTAAAAATGTATGAGTTTTTAAAAACTTTGCCATTGGTCGTACTGGGAGCGATCGGCATAGTATGACTACATATTATGTGTGTGTCTCGCGTATACATTCAGTTGGCATAGTTTCAGTACGACATTTCGTCGAAAGGCGATGTTATGTCTTTACTATTCTATATTGCACTATTTTGCATCTATTTTGCACTACACTATATAAATATTATTAAAATCTAAAAAACAGCCAATTTTATGGGATTGTCCAATTAAAATGTTAATATGTAATAAGTACTTATAATAACATTAAATTTGTTACAATAGATAGAATCAATAAAACTCTATAAAAGTTGGGTGGATTTTGAGATAATTTTTATTCTAAATAAATATACTTGGCTACTTTCAAAAGCTGTGTTTTACAATATTGTATAGTCGAAAAAAACATTAACGATTTTTTGCAAAGCTCTTTCTTAATTATTATAAATCTGAGATCTAATCTGACAATTTTATATGATAGGTATACCAAAATCACCTTATGATCGGCGGTTGGATATTGCTGTGTGGCCTACATCATGCACTGGCGGGTGCCCCGTGTCCTACTACTACACCTGGCAAAAGCCCTGCCAAAGTACCGTCTAGACCCTATAACCTCACTAAAATGTAAGTTTTGCTATGTAACATTGTAATTTTTTTTAATGTACTTCATTTGCAGTTCCTTGAAAAGTGTTGCATACTCTGCAGTCTTCAAAACGTTTTATACCACAAACCCGAAAGTTGTGGAATGATCTGCCTATTGAGGTTTTTCCACTGAACTACGACATGGGATTCTTCTAAGGAAATTGTAAATAGGATCCTGCAGTGTCGGCAACGCATCCGTATCCCTTTTGGTGTTTCCGTATCCCTTTTCCCTTTGGCTGTGACTATGATCATTTACCACCGCCCGTTCGCCCGGCCGTCTACCACTTCTTAAAAACATGACTACTTAATACAGATTGCTATTAAAACTAGTAAACTACCTGGGCCTTTTTAAGAAAAACATATTTCGAAGCAAAACAAAATTTATTTCTCGACGTAGTCTCCCTGCAACTCGATTCTAAAGTATAAATCTAAAGTATTAATAATTTCTAAATTTAAAATTGCAAAATATGTGACATCACACCAGGGGACCCCCCCCCCCCCCCCGGGTTACACAAATGTGACCACCTGTGACAGGGACGGGGGGGACTCCAAAAATCGTGAAATTCGTGTGACGTAATGGATGGCCCCATAGGGTGGGTGCGGAAGCTCGTATATTGCCATTAATAATACCAATTACCATCAGGTCTGAGGTATTTTATGGGTTAAAACTTGTACCATTGGTTTAAAATTGACCAAAACCAGTGGACACTCTTCACGATTAAAATACAACATAAATATCAACAGGAAATCGCTTATATTTCACGTGCAAACATATGCCTATTAGCAAATGCCTTCAGTGCTACGGTTAAACCCTGGAGGTTTTTGTAGTATTTATATAAACTAAATTGTATAATCTGATCATGGTTAATAAAAAAGTACTTGTAATCGGAGCATGTGCGCCATTTTGAGCTCGCTTATCGCCGCAATGTCGCTTTTCTCACCACCTTCTCTGATAAGGTATCAGGAAACAGATATTCTAGGAAATCGCCAATCATTCATGCTAGTATGGACGCATAAAATAAATGTAATTGAGTAAACAAAACATTAAGGGCCTTTCCCACCATCTCCCTGATAAAGTAACTGTTAACAATCTGATAGATAAATTATCTGCCAATTAACTCTAGCTGATACTGACTTTCTGATACCTCCCTAATACCTTATCAGAAGGTGATAAGAAAGCCCCTAGGCGATTTAATTTTGCCTGAACAGACAAACTTCTTTAAACATATTTTTGTACCCAGAGTTCAGTATGAACTAGGCCTGGTCACAATACTGGTTGAAGTGATTAGTAAGTGACAAGAAAGTGTTTATTTTATAGCCTGAGAAATAACTGCAAAATATTGTCTTAATTTTTGTCTTTTTATTGCCCAGGCAACAAGGTCTCGGCGTAGTATGGGTGGCCCTAGGCGGGCGGTGTCTCGCTTGGGTGGGCGCTTTACTAACAGACGCGCGAATGGAAGCGTTGAGTTGTGGTGACATCGCGAATGTCTCACCAGCACCCTTACATGTGTTAGCTCAACACACTGCACATCAGAGAGAACTGAGACTAGCTTCAGCAGCGCCATTGCATCAGGTATGTTTTTTATAGGGAGAAAGCAGCAGACGAGCATACACTCCACACTGTCGCCCGTGGACATCCGCGATACATGCCAATTTCAGTCCAGAATGACAAACGTTGGCACGCCTCCGAATGCGCTGCCTACCTTACCGAGAATACTCGACATCCCTTGTATCCCATTCGCTGACGACATTTCAATTGCCTTCCCATACCACAATGATAATGACATCGATCTAAATCAATACTTAAATGACACATTGATTAAAATCACAGATTGGCTCCAACTTCACAATTTAGAACTAAATTATACTAAAACCAAAATAATGCAGTATAGACCCTACCATAATACGTCTAATTTACTCGGTATTGAAATCGATACAAATATCAATTGAAAACAACACATACAAAAAATTGCAACTAAGTTTTCTATATTTACCTATTTGCCCTTAAGGAATTAAAAACACCAACTGATCAGAAAACAGTCATCTCTGCTTATTATGCATATGCCCATGCTTGGTCGTAACCGTATCGTAATACGGCATAATATTATGAAGAAATAGCACAGGTGTAGAAAATCTATTCAAATTACAGAAAAAGTGCATGGGAATTTGCGAATATAAAGCAGAATGAAAATTGCCGGCCCATTCTTTCCAACTAAAAATCTTAACCTTAACATCCATATACATACTGTAAGTATGTAATGGAAGTGTAATCTGTTTTGTAAGAAAATATAATTATTTGTTTCCTGATCCAAAATACCAACACACAATCTCACTAAACTTGCGACCGAGAAATAGAATACGAATAGTTTTACCAGTTTCTAATATGAAAATGTTTAGTTTGTGTCTACGTAAAATGTATATCACCACTACCATCAGCCTATTTCTCGCACGTAATGTGTATAAAATTCTATAATTTAGTTCCTAAACCTTTAAAAGACGAAATAAAATTGACTACATTTAATAATAAATTAAGTAAATGGTTAAGGTCACCAAACCACTCGAAGCATTGGAAATTACTTTTTTTGATCTGCTCAAAGTGTTAATTTTTGCTGGACAACATATAAGATTAGGTCTAAACACAGAAAAAAAAAATTAAAAAATTGTCCGGTTTGGCTAGGGGACCCCATCAAAGATTTGGCGTTTTAAGCGTGTTACTTATTTTAAAGGTACTAAAACACTCAGAAAACGCAATTTTAGGCCCAGGGTCCAAAGACAAAAGTTGTTGGGGTTGCTCTAAAGTTCATTTAGGTAGAAAAAATTCTTGCAAAAAACCACTGAAAACTCGCTAAAACTACCTAAAAACGCTTAAAACCACGTTTATAATCTTTTCCACAAATTTAATTTTTAACAAACAGTTATCAGGTTTAAGTTGAATTCTATACCTTTCCAAAACGCCTAAATTTTTGACACTAGGTTTAGATTTGAGGAAGTTATGTCTCTTCAAAGATTACAAGTTACGCGTCTTGTATAGAAAATACTCGCTTGCTCAGACCAGAATCCTCATAGCTAACACAAAATGTTACATTGACCATAGTTTAAGTGTATATAAGAAGCATCTACAAAAATGTGGGATTTTTTTAGTTTTATTTTAATAGTTTTAAGCAATTTTAAGCAGTTTTAAGCATTTTTAACGTTCTTTTGTAGCTATATAAGCGTTTTGAACTGGTTTTAGGCACTTCTAAACTCTTTAAATCCCTTTCAGTGACATTCAAAAGAGCCTTAGTGGGAAAGGGACATATGGAGAGAAATAGAAAGCGATATTGTTTTGGTTTTTTAAAAATATTTATTAGCTTTTTATTGATAACAAAATTCTTAATGATTATGTATTATAATTACATCTGGTCCGTGAATCAGTTGATCCTTGAGACAAGCTTGATGATGTTGCTGAAGAAACAAACTCGTTGGCCGATCCAGGAGTAGATGTTGATTGGCTTATTTGTTGTATGTCTGGTGAATCTGAGTAATATAAATAATAAACGGTTTAATAATTAAATGAGCTTAACAGTGACTCTTGACAATTTAATTTACTCTTGCCTCGACATAATTTGACATTAAATTTAAATATTACAGAATTAATTAATAAGCCAATTAATAATTCATTTGATAATATGTAATTTAATATTTTTATTTTGTAACTCTGAATTGAAGTACCCTTCCAGGGTGTGTTGTACATCATTAAATATTGTAACTTTAATGTACCTACAACATGCAATAAATAAATAAATAACTAGTGAGTCCTCAGATATTTAAATTTTTCATGGATTGATTTTTATCTTATGCTGTTTATAATACACCTCTTCTTCTTTGTCAACCTGTGCTTGTCCACTGCTGGATATAGGCCTCTCCCAAGGTTCGCCAAAATGCTTTATCGTTTGCCTTCCCCATCCAGCCGCCACGCTACCTTCTTCAGATCTTCAATAAATGTGAACTGCAGTCTCCTTTTACGATACCCACGGGAAAAAATGGGTTGATGTTATTCTATAGCCGGCCGACACCACATGGCACAATGTCAAATACCCAATAGTAATGTTCTTTTTAAATTTGTTTTCCTAGCTCCTTGTAGCACTGGGCGTAGTGTGCTACCGCAAAGCGACGAACCTGAAGCGCGCCGTAGTACAGAAACAGCATCAAGACGCCGACCCTGATCGCTCAGACTCAACTGTCTACTTCCACGACATACTCGGCTCAGAGGATTCCGAGACTGACGATGGTAAGTTTATTTATATAATTTTGATTTACATCTATATCCCTATCTACAGGATAGCAATTTCCTTCAAAATAGACTAAATACCATATTCACCCCCTTTTTCGTCCACTGATGAACTTAGGCGTCATACACATTGTCTTGTGCATGAGGGATGTATGGCCTTGCAGAATACTGTTCGCATTCTTTTGAAGAGCCCCATGTCGTGGCATAGCAGAAATCAGCTGGCAGTTCATTCCACAACTTTCGGGTTCGTGCTATTGTAGGGACAGGAGTGGTGAAGGAGGTGTTTCTGCGTGTCCTAAATAAGTGTCTTACAATCATCATAAGTTGGAGATTTTAGCATTTTAGCGCTTTCTGAAAGACTATATTTATTTATTCTTTATTCTTTATTCTTATTCTTTTATTTATTTATTCTAATATTTATTCTTTATTTTTTCTAATTTTACTCCTTATTTTTTATCTGTTATCTAACTTACTATGTAGTAATTGAAATTCTCCGTACTAATAACTTATTAATCTCTTTCAATTTTGTAAGAATTTATTAATAATTTATTTAAAATTATAAATAAAACAGTTAATTGGTATTTATATATCATTTAAAAGTATTTTAATTGACCGCGCACACGTGCTATTTGTGGATTGGTCCGCCCTTCCCTCGTGATACGAGGACATAAAAGTAGTGATGGCACGTTCGCACGACAGATTTATCGTGTCATTTAATCGAGTAAGACTTGAATGTGTAATTATATCGATAGCTAATAAAAGAGTGTAAAAAAATAAATTGGTGCATACTTTATGAATCCTATAATTTATCCTCAATAACATTTTATGTTCTTTTCTTTACTAGTTTTATTAAATATTCTTTAATACATTTTATTTCATCATAAATTTTGACCAGCCTTTCTGCCATTAGTCTTCAAAAACAAATAAGAATAACTTATATAATTGTATTTATTCATAATGTAAGTGTTAAAGAATACTAAAGATTTTTAAGTTCTTCTACTGCAGCCGATGCCGTGTTACTGCCACCAGCGGCATTTGGGTGATTACCACCTATGGATTTTTTCATCCTCAAAAAAGATACCTAGTTCTGCATAAAACTGGAACAAAGGAAATGAACCTCAGTGCTGACATTCTGCTAGGGCCTAGTACATCCACGACTAATGACGAGGAGTAGATTAAATCAAATGAACATTAGTGAAACCTAAAAAGTATTAAATAGTTATAATATTAATTGCTTGATTGGACTTATGTATTTATAATTATAATTTATAAACCTCCTTTGAGTCTCCTCGCTACTTGTTTAATTTCCCTTTCTCCCGGTTCAAACAGACAGTGAGCCCCTATTTGGGCTGTGGTTCGAATCGACACTGGTCGCTCCCGACGCGAACGACAACAGTGGATTAGTGCGCGCGACCGCCGGTGCCGATAACGCCGACAATGCTGACGCGCCTGTGCGCCTTCAACAGGCCATCGTACCGGATAAAGCCGAACCCTACTCGGTGAGTGTCACTGTTATATGCTTTTGGAACGTTTCACATGCCATATTACTCTCCTTTTAGAGAAAGAAATCGATATAGTCCACCTGGTGCTGAGTGGATACTGTTGCCCTGCGATATCCGTGATGATGGCGAACATGTTTCCTATTTCTTATTATATATATTGTAGCCTGCTTTTCAATGGCATAATTCCTTTCGAATATTCTAAGGTTGGCTGGAAGAGATTCCTTCTAGGAATAAGTCCGCTTTTGTGCGTATACTATTATTTTAATGTCTTATTGTAACAATTCATTATAAGTACAATAAAGAGCAACAATAACATCAGTCCAAAATAACAAGGGCTAGCACGCACCTGGATGCAAGGCCTCCTAAGCAGATTCATGAAGACATGTTGGCAATATTGGACGAATCTGTTCCATGGTCCTCAACAATAAAATAGTGGGTAGTCGAATTTAAACCTAATCGAGAGAACACTGTAAAACGGTATTTATTTTACGGCAACGGTTTAACGCGGTTGATTGAGATATTTATTTTTACCATCTGGTGTCAACCGGCTTTAGAATAGCACCACCCCATCTCTTCCCGTGGGTGTCGTAAACGGCGACTAAGGGATAATAAAGCGCTACCTAAAAGCCTTAAGCCACTACACTACCTCTAAAAGTGTACATTTGCCAACCCGCCTGGCCAGTGGGTCGTTTTAAGGCCATACATATTTCATGCACAAGACAACGTGCATGAGAAGGCTCAATGGACTGATGGAATGAGAAGCAGTGGACGATACTTTTATCGGGCTGGTGACGAAAATATTTATTTACATTTCCATTGTTCCAGTACATAAAACTTGCGACTGAAGTGTTCACCCTACTGACGGAAGAGATCATCACCGAGGGCTCCGAACGACTGGGCAGCGCGTCTTTACAACTGCACGACGCACACCTGGCGCTGCTCGCCGCCCTCGCCAAGGACCTGGACCGCGAGACCGCTAGAACTGATACCGGTGAGTCATCTAATAATGCTCACACTTTTACAGGAGGACTGCCTTGATATCTGGCATATCTCAAAATATTATAAGGTTTATTTTTACATAAATTTTCAATTCTCTAATGGTTTATCACAGTCTTTATTCAAAATATTTCGATTTCACACATTGATTTCTACTGTCTTTAATTACTCTATTACTAACCGTTCTCACGACTTCTTTTGTGCAGACTTTACCATTGACGTTTTGGCGGGAAATGGAGAAGTGATGGTTGAATTTTTCGTTGATTAATGTAAAAAATATGTATTATGGGTTTTGTGATTTAATAGTGATAGTTTATTAAACTTCAAAGCAAGGACGTCGCGTAGTCGGGATTTTATCCAGGGTGGGGCAAAGCAAAACATTTTCTTATAATTTAAATAGAGGTAGTGTAAAGGTAGGTAGGATCAAAGTATCTCGTATTTGTGCATAATGTTTGTGATAATCAAATAAAAACATAGCACTGCAGTTTTCGTGTACTTCCAAGGAGTCCATCTCTGTCCTTAGTACACCTCAGTAACTATTACTTTACTGCGCGAACTTGACTTACTTCGACGTGACTGGACACTGACAAAATGTATTTTGTAATTTTACATTTGACACTGGCAGAATGTGTTATTGCATCATTGCCATATATGAAAAAAAATCTATACCATTTGTTTTAAATTCGTCCAGTGGTTTTGCGTAATGCTAATTCAGATAGAAGGATGCACAGAGATACAGACAAAAATCTTTAAAAGGAAGAATAGAATAAAACCTGTGATATTTTGTCCGTAGGCACAATATCAACGTGTTTCGGCATATTACTGGGCACGTTGTACACGTCGTTCAGTTCGGCGCTCGTGCGGTATCTCCACAACCTGATCGGCGCTCCGGCATTCGTCAACATACAGCCGGCATTGCATCAGCAACTCATTTCCGCCACTTCCGAGAGGACTAATATGACGCCACTACAGGTATAGTCAACTAAATATAGTTATATTAGTTGTTATTGCAAAATATTGCAGTTAGAGCTTAAAACAGGTTTCAAATTATCTGGTACTATTTTATATAATGATTTCGTTTAAAAAAATGTAAAAATCTTGATTTTCAACCACTTTAATCAGCGAATTTCGTATTAATTATGTCCACATGTCCATGTTCAATCACGATGATTAAATTTTTATTAATTAAAGAAATTTGGCAGGATGAGTCGGGCGTGGCATTGGCGGGTGACAGAAACAGGAGCAATTAGATTGAGTTTGAACTTGATGCAACTGATTTCATATCAGCTTTTGGGGGAGAGTGCACGCTGCATTCTCACAGCCGCTGGGCGCACTCGACTGGCCACGTTACCACTCTCTCACAGAAGACTACCTGGAAATGTACTGCATTTCCCACTTTATCCTATTTCCCCAATGTATGTATGTGTTTCCTATCTTATCCCTCCCCATTTTCCCAACCCTTTTTTCTAATCCATTCCTTTAATCTGCAAAGATAGGCAGTGCCATCCGTAGGCGTGCCAACGTTTGTCATTCTGGACTAATGTTGGCATGTATCGCGGATGTCCATGGACTACAGTATCCATTAGGTGGACTGTAATATAAAAAAAAAACCTTCCACAACGCACATGCCTCCCCTAGTTTATTAAGGCAGACCCAAAATTCTTTAGTGATTTGAACTCAAGGGGTTTCAGATTATAATCCGCCACGCGCGTCCAGTGCGGATTGGTAGATACATAATATGCTTCAGATTATTATTTTTTAATTCTCAGGCATGCGGGTTTCCTCACAAATGTTTTCCTTCACCACCAAACCAGTAATAATTTAAAAAATCCGCACTAAAATAAATTTCATGATACAGGCCGAGGATTTGAGATTCTGACTACGAATGAGATACATCTTCCAACTGCTGTTATTTATTTTTTATTATATTATTTTTCTTGTGTCATGCTCGTGAGTCATGAGGTTCGGCAAAATTGAATATCATATATTGTTTTTATTGTTTTAGGTGGGACCGCGCGTAGTGAAGCTACTCGGAGGTATGGTGCTGAGTAAACCCGCGGCCGAGCGCGAGAACAGCATACTGGCGATGTGGCACAAGCTCGTCAACACGCTGCAGGAGTGCGCCTTGCTGACGCAGCCTTCACAGGACCACGACTATGAAGGTAATAATTTACTTCAACAGTGTAATTAGTAGTAATATATGAATGTTGTCTAAGAAAAGGTACCTTATTATCAGTTCTAGTTTGCCAGACTGAGGGGGAAAAAAAATAACATCCTGCTTTATCTTAAAGTAGTGTATTTCTGTCCAATTCGTCGTCTTTGGGATGCGGGCAGAAATTCAAACAATAGATAACAATAAAAGGTCAAAGGTCGTGTGCTTGTTTTGGGTAGCGCTGTATGACAAAGGTCTTACTTGAAACAACAATATTTTATGTTTTAAAATCTTTGCTTTGGTGTACTAATAGTAGCCAAATTTTTATTTTTTTAAGTTTCTTTACCATCTAGGCAAAAAGAAACCAGGCTTGTACAATCGACACTGTATCTATCCATCTAAAGATATTAAAATAACATAAACCTTTATTGTTCCAGACTTGAACGTAGAACACGCCCAGTTGCTAGTCTACCTGTTCCACTCATTGACGCTCATGCAAAAGAAATCAGTTTTGCTCATGACTTCCAATGCCATCATCAAGGTAAGCTAAGTAAAACTAGATATATTTAGTAGAGTTTTTTGTGATT
Organism: Sesia apiformis; assembly: GCA_914767545.1. Classification (NCBI taxonomy): domain Eukaryota; kingdom Metazoa; phylum Arthropoda; class Insecta; order Lepidoptera; family Sesiidae; genus Sesia; species Sesia apiformis. The sequence continues at coordinate 5,055,043 of OU611950.1, read as the reverse complement.
TTTGGGAACTATTTTGTAATAAGAATATGTTTGCAGGTGGTGGAAACTCTGGCTATAAACGACAGGAAACGCGCCATGACACTAGCACCGCACCAGTACATGCTGACAACGAGACTGATGCTGTTATTGGAATACCTCATGAGGCATCTGTATGACGCACCACAGACATTATTACAACAGGTCATAAATAAATATCACATTTTTTGTTTTTGTTGAAAGGTGGCAAACGGACAGACTCGGTGGAAAGTGGATACTGTCGTGATACATACCAACATCTGTCCTCAATTGCAAACGTTGGCACGCCTCGGATATATATATACATACCCCTTACCTTTATGAGTGCATTTAAAAAAGGATTGGGAAGAATAGATAGTAATCTTAATTCCTATTCCGTACAGTGTTATAATGGGATGAGATTTTTACATACCATTGAATTTGAACTTGATGTAACTGTTTTCATATCAGCTTTTGGGGGAGAGTGCACGGTGCATTCCCACAGCCGCTAGGCGCACTCGACGTTACCACTCTCTCACAGAAGACTACCTTGAAATGTACTGCATTTCCCACTTAATCGTATTTCCCGAATGTATGTATGTGTTTCCTATCTTATCCCTTCTCCTATGTCCTATGTGCCAACGTTTGTCATTCTGCACTGATGTTAGCATGTATCACGATGTCTATGGACGACAGTATCCACTAACCATCAGGTGGACCGTGTGCTAGCATGCCACCTTTTTCTATAAAAAAAATGGTTTAATGATTATGACAAAGTTCTAACTCTAACCTACCTTTTAGATTGAATGGAACCTTGTGATAGCGCCAGGCCTCGCCCAGCCGTCCTCCGAGGCGGTCACAAGTGGGCAGAAAGTGACACACACGTACAACGGCTTGCCCAAGTCACGTATCTACTGCGAAGTGCCCTACATAGAGATGGCTTACAGGAAGATATCACAGGATGAAACCTCAATGAGACCCAAGTTTTACGCACTCACTAACTCTGAGATCAATAATCAGGTGAGTGTGTATTAGGCTACCCCTAGACCTACAATAATGTCATTGCACAATATTATTGAATCGCGCTTTCACCCAAACAAGTTTCAATTCACTCCCTAAACGTTCAGAAACATAGCGCGATCCGTAACATTGCACAATATTTATTTAATTGATGGTCTAGGACGCCTCTTAGATAAATTTCGAAGAAATATACTGAGAGCGATGATATAGCCCAGTGGCAAGAGCGTAGTCAGCATTTTATCCAAGGTAGGGTAAAACAAACAATTTTCTTATAATTTAAATAGACGTGCTGTAATGCATAAAGCCTGTCACTTATTATTCCCTATACGGAGGGGGCAAGAGCCCCACTCTGCCCTAGCGTGACTGCGCCCATGCCTAGTGGTATCTATACTCAACTCGCATTAGTCTGATAGTGAATTCAAATCCTCGGCCCATATTAAATGTCTACAGCACAATCGGAGACACGGATATTGAGGTCTCAGCGAAGTGGTAGGGATAAGAACGCGCATGTACACTTCCGAACAAATTTGTTTATTTACAAATAATAATTCATATTTATTATTACAATTATTCATATTATTTTTATTATATTACTAGCTTTTGGCTGCTAGTAATATAATAGCTTTTGGCTGGCTGCTTGGTCTTGCTACGGAGCCCGTTTGTGAGGAATTATGGTATTTGGTGGAATATTTCAAAGAAATTGATTTTTTTTTATATTATGGAGATTAATTTAATAATTTTAAAAATAAGTTAAATACATGTTAAATATGTGATAATGTGATAATATTAATTACTTTCTTTAATTTAATAGCGATGAAACGATGCAAGCGTACAAAATAAACCATCAGATAATGAAGTACACAGAATAATATTAGACTATCGTATCTACGACATAAAAACACATATCTGATATACGTTATTCACTCCTTCGTTAGGTTCTTTTTGCATATATGTACTTATAAACGTTATAAATTAATTTCCTCGCTTGCCTTCGTAAACTCACATTTCGTCGCGGCATTATGGCATAAATAATCTTGACTGGACTGAAGGGGCGTGACTACGACTGATGAGCTAATCGGCGAGCGTTGCGGTGTGCCGCGCCCGTCTCGCCTCACTTCATACCACCGTAGAGTCCTAAAAATTGACTACTGTGCAGGTGACCTTGAGACCCCAAGATCGGTGTCTAATACTATACTTTGTTTTAAATTGTTATTAGCTCGCCGGTAAGGGAAAATATGAAGGAAACCGTATGCTCAAGAAATAAAAAAAAATGGCTCATTATCAAATGTGAATCCACCAATCCGCATTCGGCTGATGTATGTGTAAAAATATGGAGTATGTATCCGCTATAGGCCCGCATCGTGGATTATGACCCAAAACCTCCAGTAATTTACTAGGGGAGACTTCTGCCCTATAGTGGGATATTATAGGCTGATACATACCTATGAGTATTGCGGTGATCACGGTTTTCGAACACCACGGGCAAACATTTTGTCTTGAACTTTCGTAGTTTCACTCATCGATTTATTTGTTTGTCTCGAACATTCTTAAAATTTTACTAGTGGTTTGTTGTTTTTTCCAGGAAAACCCTAAATTCGACGGTCTAGCATGCAACTTCGTACTAGGAACACCGCACAAGCTGAAATATCCTTTACTTCTGGATGCTTTACTCTCGTTACTGAACTCCACGAGTGTTTGTGACAACTCGCAATACCATTCTACGCCGACAGCGCTTGCAGCCGCTAACTACTGCTTCCAGACTGCTTGGAGGTAGTAACAGTCTTCAATATTTAGAAAATATTATCATTTTATCCGTGTTTGGTTGGTATAGCGGTTACAACAAGCCCTATGTAACTACACCCTCTAAAAGAGTGGACTCGCCACCCACGGCCAGCGTGGCGTTTCGAAGCCATACATCCCTCATGCACATGTCTTTGTCCATGGGGAGGTCCCTGTCCGACAGTGGGTACTGAACGGGCTTGTTGCATTACATTGCACGTTGATTTTCAACATGTTTAATTGAATAAAAATGGTAGTCATGTCGACAATCAAAATTACCTTGTGCCTGTGTCTTATTTTCAATTGTATTAAATAAGGAAATATTATTGTGTATGTATTGCCTGATATCATCAATTATCTACATTACTTGGGTTCTGGCGTTTCAAAACTTGGCTAGTCGAGTGCGCGCAGCGGCTGTGGGTTTGCACCGTGCCACCTCTCCTGTCATGAACTAATTTATTAAACTCCCATTTATTGAACTAACTAATATACAATGATAGTAGGGTAGAGTTATTTCAGTAATACATTATTGGTCACAGGTTGGTAATAAGTATGCCTCCAGCTACACCACATATGGACAAATTGCAATCGGGCACTGATGCTGAATTGCCATCTCCACTGCCGTTGCATGCGGTTATTTGGGCCCCAAGAGCCGACAATAAGAAGGTGTTCAATCCCTGGCTAAAAGACGCCCTTGTCAAACAGGGCATGTACACACAGGTTTGTACTATTGTCTGATGAGTTTTAAAATAATGTAATTATTTAGTAAGGTAATAAGAGCAAATACTTAAGTTTTAAAATTGGTATATTAAATGATGAAGATGTATATTAAAAAAAAAATATTTCAATCATTTTCATATTTAGCATAATTGAACATACAAAATTTATTATTAGTCTCAATTTACATTTGACTATTAGATAATGAATACTAGATAACTTTGGTTTTTGCTTTCTTCAAAATGTATGAGAACTATCAAGAGCTGCATATATTTACTCGTAATGTATCTATTGTATATGGTAGGAATCTGTATGAGTATATTGCACATTGAGACCATAGCAATCGGAAGCAAATATAAAATTTAACATTATTTTATTGATGACTTCCAATTAAACTCCCACTAATTCAAACTCTTCTTTTCAAAGACAATTAATATTTCATTTGCAGTATGCTGAAAATTTGCTCGCTGGCGTAAGCAGTTCGTGTGACAATATCACATATACAGCTTGGCTAGCCTCTGAGACTATCAAGCATTTGAAGCAAAATATTACAAGTGAGTGAACCATTGGTATAAATTGATAACATTCTGTCTCATTGCCCCAATATCTCTGTATTGCTAGATAGATTATAACGTATAGTTTGCCAGATGCTTGCTGTTGCCAGATCGTCACTTATCGAATTGTCAATGTGAAAGAATCAATATTCTGTAATGTGATCTCTCTTTCTTCTTTTTACTGTTGTTACTTTGAAATATTGTGCATTCCGCCTGCTGCTTATGCACATTTCCAATTATTTTTATAATTGGAAATATACACTTTTATTTCAAAATAACGTTTCTGTTAAATTATTATCTGTGCAGTTTGTTACGAGAAGCAGACAGGCTCTCATTACTTACAATTTGCTTAGTACAATAATAATGAATCCATAGTTCAGTCCATCGGCTTGGAATACTGAGCAATCATAATGTACCTTGATTGTGGAAGGGCCGATTCCTATCCACATCACCAGTGGCCAAGTTGGGAAAAGAGAAAATTTTCTGTTTAAGTAACGGTTATGTTGTGTTATTCTATATGTTTTAAGTAATATATGCTTTATATATATATATATATATACCTGTATGTGTTAGTCGTGTTTAGCTCCTAAATTTTTGGGCATTTTTCATCTGCAGCTTCCTGAAGAAATCAGTTTATTTATCTCACAATGATCTAGCAAATAAACGTAGTGTTGTAGTCAGCCATTTGAATCCGTGGTAATCGCCGAATAATAATATAAAAAAGCGTTTTGTCTACGGCCCCTAACTTGGAGCTGAAATAACTAATTTTAGTACCCACTAATTATGTAATTCCTTAATAGATGGTTTGCCGGCGCTCCTGGACGTGATCTCGTGTGACGCGTCATTAGTGCGACTGAAAATGTGCATAGACGACGCCGCGTCCGCGACTGAAGCTCACCAGTTCATGCCCGACTTGCTAGACTTACTCGAAACGTTGGTGGAATGCTGCCGGTAAGGACTGAAATATTTTGTCTAAAATTAAATTAGCGTTTAAATTATCATTTAATATGGTTATTTAATTTCGTTTCGAAACATTAAAGTTATAAACGTTTATTTACTTCTGTTTGATTCAAAGAAAAAATTTTTTTATGAATTTGTACTCCATATCTGGAATGATATTTCGAAGAGTCGAAATCGATCCTTTGAAATCTATGTCATCTTTTAACTTTTTGCGTAGTGAATTCAGAGTAGGGAGTTCTTTAAATCTCAAATAGAAATCATATATCATTGGCCGTATTACACTGTAATCGAAATCATCTAGCTTCTAACGATATTTCTTTCTTGGTGTTCCTTGGGTTCTTGTTTTTGCCGGCTCGTCAATGTACTTTTCGTCATTTTCTTTTAAAATTCTCACTTTTTCTTGAAATCCCTGAACAGAACGATGTTAGTCTCCTATTATTCGTCTTTATTGAGAAATAAAGTCCTCGACAATTTTATTATATTATAACAGGAAAACAAAGTAAAATAGATAACAAACTGCAACACTGATAAAGGAAGCAGCTAGGATAAGGTCGATAAGGAAATCTATTAAATACATTTAATACAAAATTTATAATCGATAACTACAAACAGTCAACAAGACAAGACATGCCAACATTGTTCTATTTTGAAAATTTTTTTTATTACAGCCCATGCTTTGATTTAATGCAAAGAGATTTAATATTATTTTTCTGCCACATTCGACACGCGAAATTTGACCACTTACGTCACGTAATATGTAAAATTGCACCTTCATATAAGTGAAGTCTAGTAGTTTTAACAACTCTTCTGTGTAAAAACGAGCTTTGTCTACTAAAACCGAGATATGTCGATGGGACTTCTTTAGATAATTGTAGTGTAGATAATAAGTACAAATAAAGAGAAGTTAAAGATTAAATTCCGTTTAATTATTATACTCGTCGGACCCGTACAACCAATATAACAAAAGCAATGAAAGGCAACAAACAATACATAGCTTATAAAACACCATTATAAGAACTAAAAACAATGAATAAAGGTGCAGTTTCAAACATAAAACTTATACAAAAACATACAAGATGTGTGGAACCAAACAGTCCTATAGTTATTATTTGATATTATTTTTGGATTGCATAGGATTTGCAATTTATGTCGCAAAGCAAAATTGTGAATAAGTACCTGTTTGGTTCCCGAACCTGTTCGTGACGTATGCGGCGCGGTGCTAAATAAATACACCGCGGGCGCATACGTTGCTTCAGTGCAATTTCGAACGGAGAACGTGCTGAGTGCACTCACAGCAACACAATAACAAAAACAACGTGAACAACAAAGTGCATTTTCACGTACCGAACGAACCGGATGCATTCTTAACAATCATCTTAATCATTTCATAACAAAAACAGCAGATATGAGACAATTATAAACTCAATGAACTATAAAAGTAAACAACTTTTACCTTACACAAATCTTTCAACTTCTCACAATATAGGTGTAGGTCTCAATCCCTTCAGTACCCATTAATTAATGAGTTAAAAATACAAATACTTAATGAAGACATTGCTTTCATTCAAACAGCCTCAGTGCAAATCTAGAGCAGGAATGCCTGCCCGAAGGCACGAGCAATCCGTCTGAACTGGCCGTGTGTCGCGCTCGACTACAAGTTTGCGGTACATCCGGTCCAGTAGGGAATGCTCCGGGCAGTACGCCGCCACCCGCTATTGGCGCGTGGTTACGGGCTCAGTTGCCGACCTCTGCGGCTACCGCGCTTGAACGGCTTGCTGCGCCTCCGCCACTATCCTGCATTAATCTTGTAAGTTACATATTTCTTCTTTCTGTACTACCCCCTAAGAAGAAAAGGCAGTAGTAACATTTTTAATAAGTAACATTATGTATATTCGAAAATTAAAATAAAACTAAGAGAATAAACAACGGTTATTCTTTTTTTATCCAAAACTCCAAATTTCTAGCTTAATATTAAATTAATAAAATAATAGCTGTTATTCTTGCATTTTTCTCCATTACATATTATTATTAAAATGCACTTATGCCATTTTTTGACTAATTGAATAGATTATCTAGCAATATAGCGACTTGTTTAGTAAAAATATAATGTCATTAGGTTTTCAAGGAAAAAATAATAGCTCCATATATTTCTCTGCACGGCCTCGTGACATGTTCATAAAGTTTTGTATTTATCTCTTAATAAAGTAGGCAATTAGAGGTATGGTAATTCATAGACGTGGATGACGCGTTCAGGTGTTTCCGGATTAGCCTATGGCCAATGTTATTGTAATGTATCTGTAACTATCTAGGACACTGATTCGGAATCAAACATAATAATTTTTCAAACAATGCCTCTTCCCACAGGCATTCTACGCATCCCACATAATACCATCAGAAAGCGCTGTTCTAAATCTAGTCAACTCACACTGTGAGCTCATGACTGGATACCCCAAGTATTCCGTCGGACCTTCCTTAATGTTACTCGCGTTCTCAGCGGCGAAACTTTTGGAAGTTGGCGCCACTAAACTGCCGGATAACCCGGAGCTTATGAAGAGAACACTTGACCTGGTTGTACCTTCTTTGGTGAGTACTAAATTCTTTTCAATATTACCATACTTGAACACAACATTAACTTAACATGAAACACAATATCGGATTTTGACGCGGCACAAAAATAACTTACTTGATTCTAAGTGATTTCTTGTAATGTGCACGACAGCGCCAACACACGTTAAGCCACTTCATAATAAACATTTTTGTAGGGATAATGAAAACACATTTAACAGTTGATTCAAACCCTTTATTGTTTGTGGTGAACAAGTTTCGACCTGAAATCTCATTCGCTCGCTTTGTTGATCTTTGGGTTTAACACAAAATGTTCCTTATATGATCTAACCTCATACCCTCACTTTATATCGTGCAACAAATGCTCTCAACAATTGTGTTTTTTTATTGTTAGGAATTATTGGTTGTTGTAGGGTGCATATGTAAAAAAAGATCATAAAAATTATACACAAAAGCAGATGCAACCTAGAGCCTAACATTTTTACTGTTTGGATGAAGCTTTGATGATTGGATACCCATAATTTATCTGAGAGACTTACTCTGTACATCACAACAGATCAGCAATGGTCACAGTAATACGAGCCTATAGTGACTCGCAGAGCCCCTAACCCACAATAATAATAATAATAAACTCTAGCCGCGGCAAACTACGAGGCGTATTCGAAAAGTAAGGGCCGTTTCGTCATAAAAAAAAATTATAATCATATGAAATAGGTTTTATTAGCACATTTAGTTTACTACAAATCTACTTCACTTTTCCACATAATCGCCGTTCACTTCCAAGCATTTTTCGTACCGCTGCACCGGCTTCCTTAACCCCTGCATAGAAGCTCACCGCCTGCGAGTTGAACCAGTTTTCAACGGCGTTCTTAATTTCCTTGTCGTTTTCAAAGCGTTGTCCACCGAGCCATTTTTTGAAATGTAAGTAAAGGAAGTAGTCACTGGGTGCAAGGTTGGGACTGTACGGTGGGTGGTTAAAAACTTCCCAACGTAAATCTTGAGTTTTCTCTTGGGTCTTGGCTGCGGTGTGAGGACGCGCATTGTCATGAAGGAGGATTACACCGGATGACAGTTTACCACGTCGTCGATTTTGGATCGCACGTCTTAGCTTATTGAGCGTTTCACAATACACGTCAGCTGTAATTGTTGTCCCACGTTCCATAAAATCAAACAAAAGAACACCTTTTTCGTCCCAAAAAACGGTAACCATCATTTTTCGACTCGTGTAAGGAGTTTGCTTAAATTTTTTTGGTTTTGGTGAAGTTGAGTGGCGCCATTGCATTGATTGCTGTTTTGTTTCTGGATTGATGTAGGATATCCACGTCTCATCACCGGTAACAATGTGGGAAAACAAATCATCTCCATCTTGTCGGTAACGGTTCAAAAACTCTCGTCCACTGGACAGTCTTTGCTCTTTGTGCTGGTCGGTAAGCATTTTTGGTACCCACCTTGCACACAATTTGTGGTATCCAAGTTTTTCCGTGACAATTGTGTAGACAGTAGTGCGTCCAAGATGAGGAAATTCATCAGCCAGGGCACTAATCGTCAACCGACGATCAGATCGCAGTTTTTCGTCCACCAGAGAAACAATTTCATCGGTTTGCATACTGGGCCTACCACTCCGCTCTTCGTCATGAACATTTGTTCGTCCAGTTTTGAAATCACGACACCATTGTCTAACCTTTCCTTCATTCATTACAGTAGGTCCATAAACTAGGCATAACTCTCGATGAATTTCAGCAGCTGAAGATCCTTTTGCACACAAAAATCTTATTACAGCGCGAACTTCACAGCTGGCGGGAGCAACGATTATCGCGGACATTGTTTAATGTACGCACAGATAGGCAAATGACTACTGAATCAAAACAACACCTGAAATAGCTGCACCAGTAGTGAACGTACAGATATGCACAAGTTTAAACGTGTTACGACTTGTCGATTTTGAAATATAAGCGAACGGCCCTTACTTTTCGAATACGCCTCGTATACTGTCTGTTCAACGGCTTTATGTGTGCTGGAGCTTTTAAGGTGCGATTGAAATTTATGCCTTTCTTATTCATTGTATAGTTTAAGTGATACATTTTTATCGCACTACTGCTTATCTAGTATTTTTTTTTGATAATGACATAGATATTTCTGCCTTCCAGACGGACGGCCGAATGGAGTTAGTGGGCCGGTGTGTGCTAGAGAGCTTTTAATGTGCGATTAAAATTTATGCCTTTCTTCTTATTCATTGTATACTTTAAGTTACGCTTTTTTTTATCGTAGAACTGTGTATCTAGCATTTTTTTTTAAATTTCCAATTAATAGATATTTTTGATACCCAGACTGACGGCCGGCTGGAGTTCATGGCCGAACCCCTGGCCGCGACTCTGAACACACTAGTTCCGCACGTGAACAAAGCTGAGCAGATCATTCACGAGCATATCATCCGCACCACGTACATTGTGCTCGTTGATCACTTACAGCCATCCACTGAGAAGACACTGCAGCATATGGTGAGTGCGAAATACTTTTTAGGGCGATATAGGGTGCAAATTAATATCGAAAACACTAGTGCGAGATTATGATGTGTTCTGTATCATTTGTGATTTAAGAGTGGTCTGTATCAAAAAGTCTGTCTGTTCACTACGAAAATGTAAATAACTGCTGAATCTTTCATTAATGTTTTGCGAGCAGGTCAAATACTGGGAGAAGATTCTGGATCGCCCCGCAGGCCGTTTGGCTTACGAGACCGTTTTCACCGAAAACTCCGAATATATTCTCGGAAAAATACTGCTCTCAGCTCCCAATGCCAGAAATCCTTATGCGGAGCGAGTCATCAAGTAAGTTCATCTTAAATTGTTATTCTTCCTTTATTTTCAGACAGACATCCATATATATGTATCTGTTAATAAAAGTACAGTAAAACCGTTAAAGTACTGTCCTGCTGCGCAACGCCGATCTTAGCTGTAAAGGGTCGAAAAACTCTCCAAAGTGTATACAATTGACATTGTACCTGTTTACATGCACGCCACATCTAATAACTCAAAAGAGTCCCTGCTGTTATGCGCAGGATACTACAGCACAAATACCAAAATAATGGCAAACAAATATTAAACTTGATCCTCAAAATTCTAAACTTAATTTTATATTATTTAAATAATTTGTTTATTATACTTAGGTTGTTCATCAAGATATTCTCCGGATGCGAGAGCTCTGAACTTAGCAGCAGTTTATGCATTTCTGTCTGCAAGTTCATTGGTGTCGCGGATCAACAGCAGCTGGCTGCTTTGCTGGCTCATATCTGCTTTGGATCCCCTGGTAACTCTTATTTAATTATTTTTTTCGTCACATTATTTTCACCATGTTCAAGCTGAGAATCATTTCTCACGATTGGAGTTCATAACATAGTCAACTTCTTTGCTAATACTTATTGTTCGTTTGGTTAACTTTCAAACATATTTTGACCTTTTATTATTATAGTAATGGTGTAATGGCCTCCATCGGTTTGAGAGTCATTTGAATGTCAAAATTATTTATCGTATCTATCTTAAAAATAATATTTCAAGTAGACAGGCAAAGAGAAGAGAGAATACTATTTTAGTCTGACTATGCAGCAAGAGGCCATATTTTTGTCCGAGTTTGGATTATAGGAACCTAATGCAATCTGCATAGAAACTAATTTCCAACCACTCTGTAGAAATCTAAACAATAAACGTCTTCTAAGAAACGTTCACTTGACTAACTTCGTATATCAAACAGCAATAAATTTATGATTAATACTGAAAGAGACTGTAATTTGTTTAATATAGCGTCATCAGCCGGCGCCGCAGGCACTGCTAACGCCACTCCGACTGAAGCCGAATTACCGACACCCACATCATCGGCTCCTGAAAACGGCAATCCGCCCTCACTCGCGCTCCGAAACGCACTACGCGGCGTGTTCAAGAGCGAGAGTGATTCTGTACAACGGAATGAACCCACTCCGCAACGCAGCACAGACCCCTTCGAGTTACCGTGAGTATAACATTTACATAATATAACCAAAATAAACATAATATAAAGAAAGCAGTAAACCACCGTCACTCGCACTTAGAAACGCACTACGTGGCGTGTTCAAGAGCGAGGGCGAGTCTGTACAATGGAACGAACCCACTCCCCGAGGCAGCATCGACCCATTCGACTCTCCGTAATTATAGCACTTACAGAACTAGGATAAAGTTACCGACAATCACGTCATCGGCTCCCGAAAACTGCGATCTGTCATTGTCATTACTTATGCTTAGGCATACACTTTGCGGCGTGTTCAAGAGCAGGAGCGGTTCTGTACAACGGATCAATTATTAACTTATATTACAATTATTATTGTCACTTCAATAACAGATAAAGTTATTAACAATCACATAATCGACTCCCGAAAACGGCAACCTGTCATTACTCGCACTTAGAAACACAGCGTAATAGTGTCCGTGATTCAGTGCAACAAATTAAATACATTCCGCAGTTTAGTACCGATTCTTTCACATCTTATCACGGTACAAGTGATATACTCGCGGTTCATCACGGTATACCGTGAGTATATCACTTCTATAACTAAGAGAATTACTGACAATGACGTTATACGCTTCAGAAAAAGGCACCCTGCCCTTACTTCTATTTAGAGGTGTGACTATTGTTTAGCTTGTTTAAAAGTAAAAGCGATTCCGTGCACCAAAACGACTTCACTCCACTAGATAACATTGATCTTTTTACTTGTAGCGTTGGACCCTCAGTAGAGTTACCATATAAAAATATGTATTTGTTTCAGATTACCGGCGCCAAGAGCTCAATCAGAAACAGCCCAACAGTCTGGTAATTCAGGTAAATTTTATTCTAATTATCTGTATCACACAGGTAACAAAATAATATTTTCCTAGTTTGCTTTGCCATGACAGATTTGAACGCCTTAAAATTAAAAATGACGAGTTGAGGAATCCACCCTTTTTGAGATTCAGCTTATATTTTTATGTTATACAGCTTATATGTTATACTGTTTGTTATGTGCCAGTAGAAGCGGGCAGCTGGTCTGAATACAGCAAGGAAAGCCTAGCGGCGGCGACTACCCCCGTAGCGGCCGAACCCACGCCCGTGCCGCTCACTGACGCAACAAATGACAATGCATCCTTACTATCTGCCCTCTGCAAGCATATTGTGTTCCATTGGTGAGTAGGAAATGATCGAACGAGCGAATGTTTGGGAAAACTACCGGAAAATATTTACCACAAGTTGGACTGTAAGCTTGTCTGCGTAAGGAAGTAAGTAAGGACTGTAAGGAAGATGGCGTTCCTATAAAAAGAAAAGATATGACCCTTGTAGTAAAGAAAGCGGAATACAGTAATTGACGGTACTTAAGATTGATAATAATTGTTATGGCATATGTGACGACTGCAAAAGATAATAAAAAAGTCATTAAAGTTAGCTTGAATTTGAGAATGGGGGAGCTATCATGTCTGATTGTAATGGTATTACTGTATTAGTGGCATCATCTTGTGCGGTGCTTTTTTAACTTGTGACTTTTAGACATCATATCTCGTCATTTAAGACATGATTGCATGGTAATATATTATTTAATATATTACTTCGCTATATATATTTAATATAGTATTATATATATTTAATATAGTCTTTACTATACAAGTGTAAATCGAACTCAGTGGTATCTGATATGAGCAGCGAGTAGTCGTTGGTCATCCGGAACCTCGACTGGCTGTCGAAGTCAATTGGTTGTCCCTCATTCAGCCAAATCATCTCTAGCTTGAGGGAATCATCAGCGTTCGCGTTGCAGCGGAATATAGCGGATGAACCAGCGGCGACTTCATAGTATTCCGGCTTCTCGGTTATTATCGTGTGCTATGTAATGCGAGATAGAACGTTGGATTTATTCTGTTTTCTATTTGATCTGGTAGCTGACTGGTAGAGATAAGACATTAAGTCCGCCTTTCGTACATCTCAAATACATGTGCATATTTATCTAAAGAACCACATATCCTATTGTACAATGGTTAAATATTATAATTAATACTCGTACGAGTATTATGTGGATTTCTAGTGTGGTGTTGTTTCTTGCTTCAATGTCAGTAACCGTAACTAGCTCTTTTGCCGTCCATTGCTGGACATAGGCCTCCTCATGTACAGTCCCTCGTGCATGAGGGCTGTATGGCTTAAAACGGTAAAAACTTAAAACCGTCAGGGGTTGGCGAGTCCACTTTTTAAATGTGTAATCCCTTACTTTTACGACACCTACGGGAAGAGATTGGATGGTGCTATTCTAAAGCCGGCTGACGCCACATGGCCAACCTGTTTTTGTTCATATCAGTACCGTTTCTGGGTATTTTAGAACAAGCTTGGTTAGATGGAAAAATCTATCTATCCTGACAAAATCTGCTTTTGTTGATATGTGTCTGTATATCGCAGCGACGAGGCGGTGAGCGAACGCACGGTGTCGACGCTGATCGTGGTGTGTGGTGAGGGCGCGTGCGCTCCGCTACTGCTGCGCGTGATGTGTCGGCTTGCGGATGCACACTCCGGTGCCGACCACCGGCTGCTCTTCCCCGCTGTCGTCGGCTGGCTCTCCAACTGGTCAGTAGACACTGTATTGCTATTAACCTGGATGCACACTCCGGTGCCGACCACCGGCTGCTCTTCCCCGCTGTCGTCGGCTGGCTCTCCAACTGGTCAGTAGACACTGTATTGCTATTAACCTTTAGTGGCTTCGTTTGCGAGCGAATAGGTTATTTATTATTCAATAGGCGGTAAGCGAGCGCATGGTGTCAACGCTGATCATGAAGTGCCGCGAGGGCGCGTGCGCGCCGCTAATGCTGCACATCATGTGCTGGCTCGCGAACGCGCACTCCAACATCAACCACCGGCTGCTCTTTCCCGCCGCATTTGGGTGGTTTTCCATTGGACAATCCACAATGTTACTATTGAGCTTTAGTGGCTCCGATTGCGAGCGAATACATTCTCGTTTGCAATACGAGAATGTATTCGCTCGCAATCGGATCAGATTTTAGATCAGATGGTAGGAGGTTTGTCAAGAATTAATTACAGCCAGTCCTTTTAATAATACTCTTTCAAGTATTGTTCTTTACTGAACTTCTTGCTACTAAATTCCTTAGAAGTGGCCGCTAATTATAAACCTAAATTCAAATTCGCTCTCAAGGACTGGAAAGAGTATTGCTACAGTTTCAATGTAACTATTACTCATCTACTGTGATTGCCTCTTTTCTCATACTTCTAATAACTGTACAAAGAACTTATATTGACTCTACTGACACATTTTGTTCTCTTTTTAATGTCGGTAACCCGTTAAGGTCAAACACTGCTATGATTCAGAACTAGATCAGATTAAAAAAAATAACAAAACCTATTTTTATTTGTAACAGCGTGGACAACCTAAGCAGTCAGGAAGTTCTAGAGAAGTTGGAGGAAGGTCAAGTGGATGGTAACTTGGCGCCGCAAATCGAATCCGCTTGCGTATTACTTTCGTACTTAGCGGACGCACTACACGCTATCAATACTACACCACCTCATAGTAAGTACTGTATTTTTATGTTTTGTTATTTTTTTTATTGTAGTTCTCTGAAAAGGCAAACGTCTTTACAGGGGACGGATACCGTCCTTATTCATTCTTTTATTCAAATTATATTTCCATATATTTCTCTTTCATAAAAAGCTCTTAATATACACATAGGTCTTAATTCTCAAATAAAATAATCCTAGTTATTTATTTAAAGTTGCTCAAATTTACGAGGATAAGAGAGCTTTAATTCCATGTCTATATGTGACGAATCGTCTCATTTTATTGAGGCATGTAAAGGAGCCCACAGCTCGGACATTGCGGATGGAGACGTCTGTATCAAGATGCGATGCAATATCAGCTTATAATGTCCCACTTCAGTGCACAGGCTTCCCCTAGTAAATCACCAAGGGTTTCGCCCTATAATCCATCACGCGGGCCCAATGCGGATAGGTGGATATTTTTACTAATTGGAAACAAATTTGTCTTAATGGTATACACAAAAAAAATATGCGAGTGAATATACGAATGACCGACATAAGAATCACCTATTTTGATGGTTTTAATTTTGTTTTCAGCATGGCGTTCGATCAGCCCTACTTGGGAATCGCCCTCGGACCTCGGATTCGATCTCGATTACACGGACGAACAACAAGATGATGACGATACAAGCGCTGATGACTCGGTAAGATGTCAATTCATCAATTATTGACAATTATATTTATTATTTCCGTATTTACCTCAGTATTTGTATACATTTGCATTTTATGTCCTATCTGGTTCTACTTTGAGTCAATATCATTACACTACATAGCACAGGCCTCTCCTTACTGCACCATAAGCTGTCACACGGGCCAAATGCGAATATTATATGTATTCGTAGATATGCCACAGATTTTTTTTTTAATTCTTGAGCATGTTGGTTTCTTCACGATGTTTTCCTTCACCACTGAAGCTAGTGAAAAAAATTGTAATTTTAACTTTTGAGATGGAGTGGTGCCGCTCACACCTTTTGAGATTTTCTCGTTTAATAATATATTTATCTTTTAAATGGGTCTTGGGTTTAGTTTATTTATTTTACTGGACGTTTCGGCTGGATTACACAAACCAAGGTCGGCAGCGCAATAGCAATCCTCCTAGTGTTGCAAGTGCCCACGGACAACGGAAACTACTTACCCTTCGATGGAATACCCGTTTGTCACCTCTTTCTATCGACACATATAATAAAATCGCAACAGAGCCGTGTTTGTACATGAAATATTTCTCGAAAAAAGTGATTACAATATAAAGTACGAATGATATTAGAGCCTAAAACAACAATTTTTGCATTTTTTGTCTGTCTGAACCCGCATCACGCAGAATCTACTGGAGAGATTTTAATGAAACTTGATATAGTTATAGCTTATGTGCTGGGATACATTTAGGGTACTTCTTATCCAAATCGATTATAGAGTTTCCACGGGAATCACAAATTCACGCGAAAAGCTAATTTTATTTCAGGACGAAGATGCAATGCTGCAATACAAGCTGTGCACTTTCACCGTAACTCAACGCGAATTTATGAACCAGCACTGGTACCACTGCCATACGTGCAAAATGGTGGACGGCGTGGGCGTGTGCACGGTGTGCGCGCGCGTCTGCCACCGTGGTCACGACGTGTCCTACGCCAAGTTTGGAAATTTTTTCTGCGACTGCGGCGCCAAGCCTGACTCCAGGTCAGTTCTTAATTCAGATAAATCGAGGTTTCGTAAGATAAGATAAATTTTGATAAGTTTGTCCAGTATTGAAACAAAAAGTTATAAGAGAAAAAATCTGAATGTTATTGGCCTTTTAGTTAACTTACAAATTAATAATAACTAATAGATACTTGTAACATATTTCGACAAAATGATAGTGCCATTTCTATTTGAATGCTCGAAAAAATCAGTGAGAATAAGCTCCCAGGATTGTGCATTATATACACTGTGATACAAGATGTCTGTCTGTCTTTGTTTGATACCGCGAACATGGTAATAGACCCGGCGACAGCGACAAAATTTCGCTAGTGATTCATTCCAGGCTGCCTCATAAATCATAAGGAGAATGATACCTACCTTCTATCTTAGCCTTTAAAATATACTTTTTGCTATTGGA
Organism: Sesia apiformis; assembly: GCA_914767545.1. Lineage (NCBI taxonomy): Eukaryota > Metazoa > Arthropoda > Insecta > Lepidoptera > Sesiidae > Sesia > Sesia apiformis. The sequence goes on along the minus strand of OU611950.1, from coordinate 5,037,781 downwards.
ATTGCTAGAAAATCCGACAATGTGAGTAATTTCATGTGCCAGTAAGTAGTACGACTATTTTCAGAATCACGAGATTCGATAAAAATAAATAAATATATTTCGTGGTTTTAACAAATCTCTTTCTCTCCAACTTTAGGTAAATTAGCACTAACTATTCCGATCACTGCTCATAAGGTAACCCATATAGGATTTTTTAACGACGATTAGACCAATAAAAAAAATCCGCTCTCTTATAAATTTCATAGGTAATAAGTTCTATGTTCATTAACTTTTGCGACAGTGGCGCTAAACCTGACTGCATACAAGTTATAATCTTTATCGGGTTGTATTCACTTGGTCTGTTAGGCTTAATGCATGAAGTACTACTTGATTTGAACCTTAAAACTTGATTTTTTATATTTGTTTTATGTTCCCAGCTGCCAAGCCCTAGTGAAGCGCTCCGTAGCGCTCGGAGGCGCCCGCACGGCTCAAGGCGGCACGGAGGAAGCAGCGCCCGCCCCGTCTCTGCGCCGTCGCCCCTCCAGCCCAACCCCACCCGCGCTGCCCGCACCCCCGCGACGTCCTGTACTCGCTGCCAACATACAAGGTAAGGAACAAAGGTCACTAGTCGTGTTAATTGGTTTTGAAACACGATCAGTCTAGTCTACGGCAAGTCCTCGCGTCTTTTGCAACGATAAGGTACAATAATCGTCACCAGCCCTTTTATTATCTACTGCTGCACATGGACCAGCTCATACCCATGTCCAGACAACATTGTCTTGTACACGAGCGATGTATGGCTTTAAAACGGCGCGTTGGCGACGGGTCCACTCTCTTAAGAGATGTTATAATTCTTCAGGGCTTATGGTAGTAGTTTTGTTATTCCTTAATTGCCTTTTACGATGCCCACGGGAAGAGATAGGGTGATGCTATTACCCGGCTGACACCACACCGCTAACGCTATAATCAATGTAGGATGTTTAACTAACCACAAAGAGCATAAGCGCTTATGTTCACCATAAGCGAGAAGTAGTCAAACCCAATTATTTATCATAATGGCACATAACTAGTCTTAAGAGGCTCAGAGTCTCGATAAACATACACATGTTATACACATAAGGGAGTGGCTTGTGGCGCACATTATAACAAATCGCCCACACTCTAGTAAGAAATTTATCGTGTCATGTCATATTTGATATTGTGTGTCTTTTTATGATTTTAACCAATGCAACGTAAGAAGAAGCGAGAAAGGAGCTTCTTGATAGTGTTCTTTCACAGACTCTTTATTGATAATTTTATCAGTCATGTTAGTTGAATGATGGAAAATTGAATGACAAGAGCCAAGGAACGATCCTTCGTTCCTTGGCTCTTGTCATTCAATTTTCATAGTCTGTGGCGGCGAGCTTTGGAAGAGGCCTATATCCAGCAGTGGAAAGACATAGGCTGATAGCAAGGTATAGATAGTATCTTAGTTGACCATTACGCTCACTTTTCGAACGTATTTTATGTTCGCTATATTTTGTTGTTTATTGTAGGTTGCCGCGCATACCTCACCTCGTACCCCGGCTGGGCTAGTTGTGTGTCCCGCGTGCGTCGTCTACTGGGCGCGCTGGCCGGAGCCGCGCGCGCCGCGTGCGAACGAGGCGCGGCAGTGGGCGCGCACGGACGCGCGCAACGCGCCCTGGCACAGCTTCACCTGGGCGAGAAGAAGTTTACACACACCGATGCGCTCATGCTACCTACGTTAGGTACGTGCCTTATGCATACTTATTTCCTTATTTATCGTTTGTCCTCACCTCGTACCCCGGCTGGCGTAGTTGTGTCCTGCGTGCGTCGTTTATTAGGCGCGCTGGCTGGAGCCGCGTGCGAGCGAAACGCGGCAGTGGGCGCACACGGATGCACGTAATGAGCTTTATTTAGCACAGCTATACTTGGGCCAAAAAAAGTTTATACACACCGATGCGCTCATGCTGCCTACGTTAGGTCAGTATTATAGGCGGGCCACTTAAAAACAACCGTACCACTTTACCACAGTTTACCACTTTTTGAAATTGATGGGCGTCAACTGCCCTGGAAGCAAGTTATTACGTAAAAAGTGGGCCAGTTTACTATTTACCCAACAGATAGGGGGGGACTTAGTTCCATACACTTCTAAAAAATTTTTCCTACACTTGTTCCTTTTCACGACTACATACACGCTAATGGTATCTTTGTATCTATTATACAGGGAATCCTAGTGTGGGTTATTGAATGAAGCGTTATTTATTTAACATATTTAGCGTCATTTATTTATTGAACACAAATAGTTTCGACAATATTGTAGCACTTACATGGGCCTTAAATCGATAGGTATTGAGTTCCCTCAGCTCCCGGTTTGTTTTATCCACCACTGATAGAACACCCTGTATAATATTGTATGACTAACCAAAACGAATGTGTGATATCCAGGATCGCAGGAGGGTGCGTTCGAGAACGTCCGCATGTCGTACACGGGTGAGAACGGGCAGACGATCCGGCAACTAATGTCCGCTCACAAGTTACGGCGCGTCGCCATGTGCTGCCTCGCCTCGCCGCAAGGGCGACGTCAACACTTGGCTGTTTCACACGAGAAAGGTATTTTACAGTTTAATAATTTATGTTTAGGTATGCTGATTTATGGATCCGAAGTGAATTATAATGTACAGTTCCGGAATGAGCTAAATGCGCAAGCGGTGTGAGGTGTGAGGACACGAGCATACCCCCCTCCCAGCCGCCTCGCCGCACTTGTGCCGGCTAGTTAATTGTGATGCGCTTGCTCACTTTCTATTGTTTCTCTTGCGTCATTGATATAACACGTGTTCGGTAGTTTTTTACTATACTTGTTAAAATGAGTGACCAAAGTTATTTAAAAAAACGATCGGTGATTCGAAGTCGAAGTCGAAATCTGGTGCAGAATGTTATTAAGTTGTGTGAAGAAGAAAAGCTATCAAATGTTGTGGCAATCGCACTGTAATAAATTTATAAATAATGAAAGTTAATAAAAATAGTAAATAATAAGTGTTTTTTTTTTTATAATTTTTTGTGTTTTACTTTTGACCGTGATATTTAAATTAAAAATATCGACTTTTACCGATATCGATGTACCTATCTTTAACCAAGATCATTGTAGTACACCACTAAAATCAAGTGACATAAAACGGTCACATTCCTCCCGCGCGCATTCAACACGTTCCGCATCAGTATATGTATAGTCAGTAACAATAAATAAATAAATAATTTTTCGAAACAACATTTGACATACACGAGAAAAATAATATAAGAATAAAAAAAATTAGACAGTGCTGGTAGCAAATTAATATCTTTATAATAAGTTGGTAGTTATTAGCAGAGATCGGAATAGGTCGAGCTATTTTTGGTACTTGCGTCATGCGGTCATAATATGGATATGACTTTTATAAATAAAAAAAATCGGGATTTCCGGGTTTTTCTTTTATTATTTATGCAATTTTGATTTATTTATTTGAATCTGAATTTCTGAATATTTGTGTGGATACACACTTTTATTATTTTATTGAAAAGACCGAATATAAATAAAATTCATTTATATTAAGTACATAATTTTTATTTTTCAAATAAAAATGTAATTAAAATAGAACAATAACAATTTTCAACATTACAAACAATTATACAAGATTACTTGTAAATAGTAACTACTTTGCAAACCTCGCTTATCTAGAATAATTAATACAATCTTCAGTATACGCACCGGTTATTTGTGCAACTATGTATATAGGATTTTTGATTTGATTTCGGGAAATTTTAACTCAAGTTTCTTCAGCCTAAGAAAAAAATTTCCATACTTATTTTACTTTACCTTCATGTGATCTAATTGAAGCCAATTTTAAAAAAATCGAAACAAACATCCTCTATTCACATTCACACTGTTCTTCGCCTCTATATTTAGCATTGATTAACACACTTTTAAGACAAAATTAAGGTTCTTGTCACGTCAACTACGCCAGCAACAACCGCGACAACAAATTGTAATAAGAACCAGTAGTAATGCCATTAAATTTATAATATAATATTATTGAATTATTCTTACATGTCAGTTCCGGGGTAATTCTTTTTACAGAGATCCGCATTATTTTCCTGGGCGAACTTGATGATGACTAAACGATGATTCCGAAGCACGACCAATCCTAGACTCGGAATCATCGCTCAAACTGTTAAATTAATTAAAACAGAGGCAAAGTTGGCTCTTAAAAATACTGTGTGACTAAAAGAATTACCCTTCATCGCCACCATCACCTACGATTTCTTCATGGGAAAATTGGTTACAGTCTACTACGGTATTGAAATAAATTACCATAAGTTTTTCTATATTTTCAATCTATTTCTTTTGACGTCTATTATCCATTTATAAATAGAAAACGATCGTTCGACGTATACAGACGTCAGTGGAACATATTTATAATATTTCAATAAACTTTGGTCACCTGTTTCATTTCTTTCAATTTTTTCACTATATTCTCTAATTATTTCTAAATCTGGATTTCTATCCATAACTTTTTCCATTTTTTCTTTAGTATTTTCAGACGTACTTTCGTTTATAGCAGCTCGGACTTGGTGAAATGTTAAAAGTGAATCGATTATTGTTAAATTTTGTTTTTGTAATTCTTTCAAAGCAAATTGTATTACTGAAAAGTTTTCTTCTGTGTATTTCAAATCATTTTGTATATTGGCTTTTTCCAATATATTTTTCGCATTTTGAATAGCCACTGCATCACTGCTGGGTAAATACGATAAAACATCTTTTATCGCAAGGGAATGTTTTTCATAGTAAGACGCTGCCTCCAACCAAGTATCCCATCTAGTGATGACTGGTTGTGGAGGCAACGGCATGTCGGGGTATTTTTCTTTAAGAACTCTGACTCTGCTTGGAGCTTTAAAAAACCTTTTTTAATATTTGCTATTAAAATATCTACGTCTTTGTACTCTGACCGTATTTGTTCAGATACGCGATGAAGGGCGTGTGCCAAACAAGTAACATGTTTTAACTGTGGTAAATATTTTTTTAAGTTACGACCTGCAGGCATATATGCTACACTGTCAGTACAGAGTACTAAAACATTATGAACTTTTGAATCAAAAGAGTTTTGCCAAAAATTTTCTAAGCTCTGTATCACGAATTGTGTTATTGTTTGTCCATTAACAACCTCCAGCATTTTACATGCAATCAAATATGATAGACTTGCGATATTCTCTTGCAATGGTGCAATTATAAAATGCACTATGTATCTTCCTAAAAAAATCGGTTGTTTCATCCAATGATATCCATAGTTTCTCATTTTGATTGTTCTCGACAACTGAGCCAATTTGTTTTTTGTATAATTTATCTAAGTACACTTTTCTTAACAGCGACTCGTGGAGCATTTTACGAGTTGTGCAAACACAACAACATACACTGCACATATATTTCTGAAAAATTTCTTGAAATACTGGGTTTTCAATTTGTGACCATGAGATATTGCACAAAATCAGAAACTTGATGAGGTCAAAATAGAAATCCTCTTGAGGTCGTTTAAACTTCCCCTTGATGCACTACACCTTCGATATGCCTTTTAATATTAGACTTTTTACTCGTCACATGGCTCTCACACTTGGAACAATATATCATACGACTAGCGTGGTCGTAAATCAACTCAGGATAATTGGATATCCACTTCTGTTGTACAGTTTCAGGCTTAGTATTTGCCATGTCAGAGTTTCAATCGTTTCTGGAGGTGTATGGATAAGCAAAACCTCACCTAAAACAATAGTTAAAATGAGTAGGTGCATTTAGCCGAGCAGGACAGGGCTCTCAACGACATTGAATTTTTGTCGAGGCGTAACGAACATCGAACATCGAGCAGTCGGTTCGTATAAATGGACACTTAAAAAATTACAAATGTAGACTTCGTTAGAAAATAATGTGAATATCAACAGGATTGAAAACTAAACTATGTTCTTGCAAATAATAAATATAAATTAAATGAATTTACCCAAGTAGTGGTTAAAATACTTTCAAATATGTTCAGTCCGTACAGCAACAAATCAGAAGTTCGTAAATTCAAACCAAAGTAATAGCAAGTAATTGCAAGACAATCGCACTCAACAAACCAAAGCAAGTGAGTGAGCAGCCGAGCCACACAGTGAGCCGCAAATTTTGTCACGGCGCGAAATAGCTAATACATTGAATATCGGAGACAGAAAGAGACAACAATAAATGCAAGAAAGAAAGAAAACTATATTTTGTCTCTTTCACACCTATTGTTCACTTGCAATGGTCTGACAAAGCAGTATATTGTTCCAAGAACCACAGCTGCATAATGGATTGGTAGAAGTACAATTTTAGGCGAATAGAATAAATAAAATTGAATAAATAACATTCCAAATGGAAGCTGTTTCTTCTATTTATTGAGTAAACAATTTCATATTACTGGCAGAAAATATTTAACAGCGGCCGCATCGTGTTCTGTTTATCACCTGTGGATAAAATTCAATGAAATCATTGGTAGAAAGCAGTGTCACGAAAAACAAGAATGTTACGAATTAAAAACGTATATTTTCAAAACTACAAGTCATAGGATAGAAGTCCATAGGAAAAAAATGGCGTCATTTATCCGTCCCTCTCGTTTAGTAAACGATCCGCGTGACGCCCTAACTATACATATACAAATTTAAAAACATGCATTCCAAATCCCGGAATCCCGGAGTCATCTCCATACTAACTTAACGTTTTAGGTCATTGACCCAAAATAGCTCTACCTATTCCGATCTCTGGTTATTAGTTATACAATAATTAACAATTTTAGCAGTAAAACACGTTACCACGTTACATCACTGGTAATGCAGATAATCTTTTAATACATGCTTTGTTTTTTCTCTATTCTATTAAACACATTGACGCGAAAGTTACTTTGTGCATATGCGGAAATTTATTCACAAGCAATTCTCAATTCCGTTGTAATTGATTTGGTCTTAGCTTCTTATCTTTTGATGTTTATTAAAGGTAACACGTGCTCAATTCAGCGTGTAAATACATTATGCCTACTGCTAATCTTAATAGGATATTTGAGTTGTTCTAGAAAATCGTATAATGAAATAATTTAATATAAAAACTGTGAATTCAAAACAGCTTGAAAAATTATTGAGTTATAAGTTATGACTTAGAATTTACTAAGTTAGAAAGGTACCTCACGTATCTGTTTGTCGTCCAGTTAATGATAATTGAAAAAAGAGCTAATTACACTTGTCAAAAAACGATAAATTTTCATTTATTTTCCTACAAGGCAAAATCACCGTCCTCCAACTATCAGCACTCCTCAAGCAAGCGGACTCGTCTAAACACAAGTTGACTCTCACACGGCTGTCGTCCGCCCCCATCCTGTTCACGGTGCTCACACTGAGCGGGAACCCCTGGAACGAGGACCTGCTCGCTGTGTGTGGCCTCAAGGAATGCCACGTGCTCACGTTTAACAGTGCAGGTAACATAAACATAACCTATCAAGCTATGTCTGCTTATTTCATTGCTCACTTCCCTATAAGTTTGTAGGTAGAAATCTCCTAACGGGATAAACACACCCTTTATACATATTTTCTTATTTAAACTATTTTTATCATTTATATGTACAGTGATAATAAAACAAGAAGTCATCTTCGAATTTCAATTGTTCTCTTTTGTATTAGTAACCCTGTTAGGCCACGCCGTCCTTAACTGACCAAGTAGTCATCTTCTTTGCCGAAAGTTGGCGATCATTCTAACAAGTTGAAACCTGGGCACAGCAGCTGATTTGCAATTAGTTCCAATCCAGTTCATAGCTATAAACAACGAATGAGTACTTTTTAAACCATCGTTGAAGATTTTTCTGCCAAGATGTTCTTATTCTCCCCAGTTTTCTTTATACCTGTATCATGGATGATTTTTTATTTATTTATTTAAACTTCATAACACAATGATGTATACAAAAGGTGGACTTAATGCGATACATTCTCTAACAGTTAATTATACAGTAAAAGGATCACAGGTGCGCTTTTATATTAACTTATATTATAAAATTTAGAAGTATCCTATATTCACTGCAAGTGTGACCAATATGTTATCGAATTTTATTTTAATGTACCATTTATCACTCGATAATTTCATTAAGGAAAGATATTAAAATCGAAATTAATCACAGGTGCTGTAGCAGATCACTTAGTACTGAACACAGGATTGGAAGCAAATAACTACGTAATCAAAGCAATATGGCTGCCCGGCTCCCAAACCCAGCTCGCTCTAGTCACATCAGATTTCGTCAAGATATTTGACCTCAGCAAGTATTTAAATAATCCCACCCATCACTTCCTCGTGCCTAGTGGAAAGGTAAGTCTATGAATATATATATATATATATATATATATATATATATATATATATATATATATATATGTAAAGAAAAATATAATTTTCTTTATTTTTGATTTGCCGCGCTGCGGAGCGCCTTCATGGTGGACCGCGATCATAGATTTATATTTTTGTGAACTATGATTGACGTTTTATACTTTGACGTTTGGCGTGAACGGATTATTAAAACTAATATTAATTTTGTAATATTAGAAATAAGAATCGACATTGCGATTAATAACATTAAATGTCGTTTCTTTTATTCACAGGTAGGGTTTAGTTGTAAGGTGTGTTAGCATGTTGTAATTATGAAAAATATGTAGTAACGTAATAAATTCTTTTATTCACAGAGAAACTCAATTGTGTTTTGATTAGCAGTGTCGATCCAAGTAATTAGAAAATATCATTACATATATATATATAGTACTTGAAGACCACGCGAACGAGGTCGCGGACAACAGCTAGTAAAAAAGACATTTCAACAGTGTTATCCAAATACTATCCTATACTTATCCCTAAGCGTCCCGGAATCCTGGACGGCAACGGACTTATTCTTGTTCCCTAAAGGTTCGTTTATATCTACAGACATTGAACGTGCCAGACACTTACCGTCACAGACAAAATAATATTCTTTAATACATTATTTAGAATGTATTCATATCTATCGTAACGTAGCCGCGCAGACGCCGACAGACACGAGCTGTGCCCGGCCGGCATTCACGAAAAGAATATTTTGCCTGCGCGGTGCATATCTGTAGCTGTCTGACGGCATTTGTTGACTAGTGTGTAAGGAGAGCATCGAAACCGTACAGACATTTCTTTTGTTTTCGCGCGCAATAGACACTGTGGCTAAACACGCGTCTGGTACGACCGGCGTCTGTCGTTGCCTGTAACGGCACGTGTCTGGCACGTTTAATGTCTATAGATATAAACGAACCTTTACACGTGTTCACGTTTCACTAGTGTTGTTAAAACGAGTGCCGAATGCTTCCGCACTCGTGTGCTGGCACACTATGTTAGTGCTATTGAACCGTGGCCGTTTTAGACTTCAGCTTTTAACTACAAGGGTCTAAAAACCTTAAAAGAACATAAAAATATTGAACTATAACGACTATAATCCTATGGACTATAAGCTTGTAACGCTAAAGTAGAGTCAATTTAATAGGCCACTTTTGACAAGTGTCAAACTGGTTGTCATAGTGAGGTAATCTAACAGAAATTATCGATTAAAGACAAAAATCGATATATAAGTCGTAATATTAGTGAATCGATTTTAGTGTTCATAAAAAAATAATTCTCCAGTAATATTTTTAGAGTATACACAGCATTAGAAACCTACACATTCCACATAACCTCAAAGTTAAGTGTAATTATGGGAAATATAATGAAACCAGTTTATATTATGTAATCAATTATTATTTATAATTGGAACTATCAGATTCGTTGAAACTGCTATCGTTGCTATTATTGTCAATTCTTAAATTACATTAAAAATCTTCCATTATATTTTTTTGTTTTTTCTACTACTTTCTTCCAATCATCTTTGGAAACATTTGTACACGCAGTTTTTATTAAAAATGATATTCCACCAAAAAATAAGCCTGCTTTTTTAATGAACATAAATGTTTTTTTCTAGATGGACACTCTTTTCACTCATGGAGATCACATTTCACTCATTTTCACTCATCACTCACACTAGATGGAGAAAGAGGGACTCTTTATGATGAACTCTTTCTTCAAGAAGCCGGCTCATAGGAAGTGGACCTGGATGAGCCCCGACGGTTCCGTTAAAAATGAGATAGACTTCATTATGGCCACAAAGAGACAAATATTCAATGATGTCTCCGTGATCCACAGGGTGAAAACCGGTAGTGATCACCGAATGGTTAGAGGCACATTGAATATAAACGTCAAGTTAGAAAGGTCCCGCCTGATGAAGTCTACGCTCCGACCTACTGCTGCCCACATACAGAATCCCGAAAGCTTTCAGCTTGAACTGTCAAATCGCTTCGATTGCCTAGAGGATTGCGTTGCAGTGGACGATATCAACAACAGGTTGGTAGAAACTGTCCATACGGTGGGGTCTAAATTCTTCAGACATCGTCGAAGAGATGGACCCCAAAAGCTCACCGACCACACCCTCGACCTCTTGGCGGAACGACGTTCGATGACACTGCAGACTCCTGATGACGCGGAAGCATATCGGCAGCTCAATAGACGGATTCACCAGTCCTTGCGACACGACATCCGTCTTTTTAATACTAATCGTATTAAGGAGACGATAGAGCGAATAAAGGCTCCAAAGTGTTCGCAAGAGACTTATCTATTGGGCAGAGCCAGTTGACGAAGCTGAAGAGGGAGGACGGCAGTGTCACTTCCGACAAACAAGAGGTACTGAGGGAGATCGAGAAGTTCTATGGACAGTTGTATACCTCGGTCGCTAAACCTGTTGGCAACTTGGCCAAAGACCCAAGAGCCAAGTTGACCCGACACTATACCGAAGACATCCCGGACATCAGCCTGTACGAGATTAGGATGGCCCTCAAACAGCTTAGAAATAACAAGGCGCCGGGTGAGGACGGAATCACTTCAGAGCTTCTGAAAGCGGGTGGAACACCGGTACTGAAAGTCCTTCAGAAGCTCTTTAATTCCGTCTTGCTCGAAGGTATTACGCCGGAGGCATGGAACGGAAGCGTGGTGGTGCTCTTCTTCAAGAAAGGTGACAAGACCTTGTTGAAGAACTATAGGCCCATCTCGCTTCTGAGCCATGTTTATAAGCTGTTTTCGAGGGTTATCACGAATCGTCTCGAGCGCAGGTTTGATGACTTCCAGCCTCCCGAACAAGCCGGTTTCCGAAAAGGCTATAGTACCATAGACCACATCCATACGCTGCGGCAAGTTATACAGAAGACCGAGGAGTATAACTTGCCATTATGCTTAGCGTTTGTGGACTATGAGAAAGCCTTTGATTCGATCGAGACTTGGGCAGTGCTACAGTCCCTCCAGCGGTGCCATATTGACTATCGGTATATCGAAGTGTTGAAGTGTTTGTATAACAACGCCACCATGTCAGTCCGAGTACAGGAAGGGAGCACGGAGCCGATTCCATTGCAGAGGGGTGTGAGACAAGGAGATGTTATCTCTCCGAAGCTCTTCACCAATGCGATGGAAGACGCTTTCAAGCTCCTGGAATGGAAAGGACTCGGCATCAACGTTGATGGCGAATGCATCACTCACCTTCGATTTGCCGACGATATCGTGGTCATGGCAGAATCGCTGGAGGATCTTAGCACAATGCTCGGAGACCTCAATCGAGTTTCCCAACAGGTGGGCCTTAAAATGAACATGGACAAGACGAAAATCATGTCGAATGTCCATGTCGTGCCCACCCCAGTTTCAGTTGGGAGCTCGATTCTCGAAGTTGTTGACGAGTACGTCTACCTAGGCCAAACGGTCCAACTAGGTAGGTCCAACTTCGAGAAAGAGGTCAATCGACGAATCCAACTCGGCTGGGCAGCGTTCGGGAAGCTACGCAGCGTCTTCTCGTCCAAAATACCTCAGTGCTTGAAGACGAAGGTCTTCGACCAGTGTGTGTTGTCAGTAATGACCTACGGCACCGAGACGTGGTCTCTGACTATGGGCCTCATAAATAAGCTCACTGTCGCACAGCGAGCTATGGAGAGGGCTATGCTCGGGGTTTCCCTACGTGATCGAATCAGGAATGAGGAGATCCGTAGACAAACTAAAGTCACCGACATAGCCTCTCGGGTTAGCAAGCTGAAGTGGCAGTGGGCAGGGCACATAGCTCGAAGAACCGATGGCCGATGGGGCAGAAGGGTTCTCGAATGGAGACCACGTACCGGCGGACGAAACCGAGGACGTCCATCTGCTAGATGGACAGACGACCTCATAAAGGTGGCGGGCACCCGCTGGATGCAGGTCGCTGCCGATAGGTCTAAATGGCGGACAATGGGGGAGGCCTATGTCCAGCAGTGGACGTCTAAAGGCTGAGATGATGATGATGATGATGACTCTTTTCACAATAATAAATAACCATAAATGTGGTTGCGAATTGCATCGGCATTAAAACTATCGACATAGACAACTGGCATAATTCTTTTCCTTTTGTTCCTTTTTCTTTTTAATTTCAGATATAGTTTTCATATATTAAATGAGGTATAGATATATTAATTTAATTACATATATCTTTTTAATGTATTTACTAATTAATAATTGTATTTATTTAAATTATGTCAATTATTTAATAATTTTATTGTTCTCTTAATTTGTTTATTTATCGTAACGGTAATTTTCTTCGATATTCCTTTCTCTCTACAAGTTACTTCGATTATAAAGATCACATCCCTATTATTAAAAAAGGAAAAATGTATACAGGCGTAACCTAGTAGTGGGGTTCGAATTTCTTGAAATATAAATTGATAATGATGTTTAGCAACCAAATTAACCTTCGAACTTATTAAATTTGATATAAAAAGACAAGTTTATATTTTTTTATTAAAAATGTTACATATTTTTAGTGTTCAGTAATGCATTTATAAACTTAAATTGATTTATGGAACCGATGCAAAGTTATATCGTCACAAAGTCAATGAAATGTCAAAAGTGGCCTATTAAATTGACTCTACTGTAGTCTTAGAAGTTCATTAGCGCTCGATCACCGCTCAAGCGTCGAGCTCTAAAAGCTTTTTCTTATAACACTATGTTCCACTGCAGGTACGCGACGTGACGTTCGTGAACCAAGAGGGCACGACGCACATGCTGTGCATGAGTTCCGCGGGACACATCTACTGGCAGCCACTGAGCGAGGAGTCGCGCGCCACGCTCGGCACCTTCTACATCACCAATACGCTAGAGGTGCTACACCCTGAAATACAGGTATGAGAGACCATCTTTATTTTACAGTAACTACCTTTTGCCTGCTGTTTCGCCCTGTAAAAACGGGCAACCATCCAATACTGGAAAACGGCTCAAAACCGTTACCAAAGATAGTTTGAAATTATTATCACAATGAGATTAATACAATCTGTTTCATCCAAAATTTATTTTATTGTCATAATTCTTACAATATTTAGAATTCGCAACTCCTGATCACATTTATTTTTAAATTTCGATACCCTAAATCTTCAACGATAAACAATGTTTGTGTAGATGCGAATTCATTTTAGAGTGATATTGGAATGTATTGTAGATATCCATGAGTAACAGTACCCGCTTACCACGAGACGGACTTACTCTCTGTAACTAAAACTGTGACATCACTAGGATTACAATAGAAAATTACATAAATATGAATTAAAAATAAAATAATTCTTTGTATTATGTTAATCAACATATATATCCAAATATGATCCAAATTTCGTCTTTTTTTCGTCCTGCAGACACTGTCACATCCAAAACTAGGTTTTATTTTTATTGTATTTGTAAACAACCAAAAAAACAAAATGACAACAAAATAAACAAAATGACAACAAAATAAACAGATTTTACTCCGTGACAGTGAGATTAATTTACTAGATTTAGATTACGCCTAGATTAATTATCTCCTATGAAATCCGGTTTAGAATCCCTCAGCATTCGGAGAGACATTGCGTCTCCCTCTGTGTTCTACCGCCTGTACAATGGGGAATTCTCTGAAGAATTGTTTAATATAATTCCCACCTTGGGTTTCTACAACCGCACCTCCCGTCACAGAAGTGCGGTCCATCCGTATTTCCTCGATACGGAGGTGTCGCGCACTGTTCGGTCCAAAAATCTTCAAAAAATACCGCGTACCCGTAAGCTGTGGAACGAACTGCCTCAAGAGGTCTTTCCATTATGCTACGATATGGGGTTCTTCAAGAGAGCTGTGAATAGGATTTTGCAAGGTCGGCGGCGCGCCCGCATACCTTCTGGTGTTGCAGGTGTCCATGGGCGGCGGTAATACTTACCATCACGTGGGACCGCTCGCTCGTCCGCCCACTAGTCTATAAAAAAAAACAGAAATCTTGCCTATGAAAAAATCTCAAAAAGATCATGATTTCTTTAGTTAAAATAAAAAAAACTGATCAAAATAAAAAAAAACATGTTTATGAACCCTGCTTCGTCGCATGGTTTTGTCACAAATATTCTATCACCTCAGTAAAGCTGGGAAGCGTAAATCAATTATTCAATTATCATTTCACTCGATGTTTTTCTATTCAATATTAATTTATTCAAAGGCATGGTGTATAAATAACATGGCCTTTGTTGTGGACGGTCAGTGGTCACCCTGCGACATGCGCTGAAATTATGCCGAGTAGCGCAAACATGAATATTTCCATTACTTTATGTTATAATAACATTTATTAACATCATCATATTATATTGATGTTAATATTTTTTTTAATTATTTCTTTCATTGTTCATTCGTCAGTCAACAATTCGTTTTAACAACATAACCATTTTATGATTTTTATTGCTCCCCTTAGGATGTAGCTGGACTCGTAGGCGGCGGGGGCGTTTCCATTTACTACTCGCACACTTTGAAGATGCTATTCTTCTCGTACGTACAAGGAAAAAGCTTCCTTGCACCTTTGAACACCGTCGAAGAGAGTGTTAAAGGTAACCTTACTTACCTATGCATAACTTTCTTTTTTTATTAATTAGATTGATATATAGAAAAATTCTTCATCATATTATAAATGTTACCTTAGAACTAAAAAAAAGACAATGTTACACACAATATATCTCAACATTACACAATATTCATTATCTTAACTAAATAACCTTTCGCTTACATTTATAATTTGAAATAAGTCTTAACAAACTAGAGGTACTGGAAAGTATTTCTAGAAAGAACAAATTAAAGCTTGATAAACAGTATTTTATAATTAAAATAATTAGATAAAACAAGTTAATAATTAAAATTACTTTCTTCAGAAGCCTTCTTAAAATATTTTTTAACCCAATCTGTCTATATTATTTTTTTATTTATAATTTTATGAGTTTAATTAAAGAGATACATTTTCATTTAAACAGGTACAGCGATGATCGCTCTATCATCGTCATCAAGTCAGAAAGAAGGTGGCCGTGGTAGTGGCAAACAAGGCGGAGTACAATCTCTCTGTCAATGGGCAGAAGTAGCCGGACATCCTGGCCTTATCACTGCGGTTATGCAGGCCTCCAACAACCCCGTAGTGCTGATGCTCACGCCTAACAACATATTCGTCCAAGAGATCAAGGTAATTTATACAGTTAAGGTAGATTGATGACTCGAGATTGTTTAAGAAACTCTTTATCAATGTAACCGTGAATTGTTAATATGAAAAATGACACAATGTTTCAAGTGTCACCAGATTTGCTCGATTTTGTCAGTCGACAAAACGTGTTTATATTGACAATTTCTATTAATTTTGATGATTTTAAGGAATAATCATGATTTGTTTATTTATTTATTTAAACTTCATTGCTTCACTTCAAATAAGTATTTAACGTGTACAAATGGGCGACTTAATGTCCTACGACATTCCGTATACTTACTAGCATTTTATCTGGATTGTGTATGCTGTTTTTCTGTCAGGTCGTGCCAGCGAAAGCCAAGATTACGGACATAGTAGCGGTGCGCCACTGGTGCGGAGGCGGCGGCGAGCAGAAGAGCACCCTCATTTTGCTGTGTGAGGACGGCAGCCTGCGCATGTACGCGGCCGCCGCCGACCGGACCGGGTAATTAAATGAAATGAAGTTTTTTTTATGGAAAGTAGGCGGCAGACGAGCATACAGTAGTCCACCTGATGGTAAGTGCCGCCCATGGACATTCGCTATACATGCCAACATTAGTCCAGAATAACAAACGTTAGCACGCCCCGCACCCCCGGATACACGGAAAGAGTTGGGAAAATGAGTAGGGATAGGATTTAATGGGACGGGAATGAGCTCTACCATACGCACTCATTGCCGAAACACGTACGTATATTGGGGAAATAGGATAAAGCACGAAATGCAGTAGTACATTTCATGGTAGTATAACTTGCGCCAATAAACAAATGATATGAAAATGGCAGCTGGCTACATGGCGAAGAGTAGTGGTGGTACGGTCGGCAAAAAAAGTTGTAGAAAATAATTTACCTCAATAATTTTTTACAGGTATATTATTTTATGCAAGAAATAATTTAAATTGAATCGCAATAAATAAAATATTAAGTTTTGAATCGTACTAAAAATCTAATCATATACTTTTTAAACTAAGTTAGTAAAAGTAATAAAAAGTTATAGGCAAGATAGGGTAAAAAAAAAAACAGTAAACAACTACTATCTTAATATTGTATTTTTTTGGAAATGTTGACAATTTCAAAATACAACAGGTGATCTTATCGTTAAAAACAATCTCTTCCAGAGAACCGTAGACGAAAGTTGTATAATGAAGAGGCAGATGGTGCAGAATGACATAATATAGTAGAAACATTTAAAATATACTGACATAAATAGTTAATAGTTGTAAACGTCATCCTATTCACATATATGTATATAGCTATGTACATAAACCACTTGGTCCTTCACCAGTGTCATCAGAATCGATTAGGGATTCAACTCCCAAGGAAGTTCATTCTCGTCGGAGTTGAATGCCATTTGATTTTCGTAATCAGTGTCACTCGTCATTCCGACGCTTATTATAAACTCCTCTAATTCATCTTCTTTTGTCACATCGCGTGTCCCAATACACCCGTTCAATCATTTTTATATGGTTAAAGCATGTTTTCCAATGTTCTTGTGTTATTCATGCTATCGCTTGTTAAGTCAATTCCTCTATTTTATTTTCATGTTGCTCGACATTCCTATCCGCGACTTATTGTTTTATTATGTTCAATATATGCTCTATGGGATTGAGGTCGCAGTTATAATGTAATAACTATAACTGGTAATCTGACAATCTCATGCCCATGCTCAAGCAGCAATTCGTCTACCACGTACCATTTCTCAGGAAGGGTAATTTTCTCATATACGTCAGCAGTTCTGATTTTGTCTACGACACTTCATATGGAATATTATACTCTTCCATTCACTTTTGTATGTCTTCTTTATGGGTTGCAGTAGTATGAGCTTTATATAATTGCATACTATAATAGGATGCGTTGTCTATGACTAGTACTTAAGTAATTGTACGGCAGATTTGGAATCAGTTTCTCTTTAATATATTTTAAAAAAATACTGCCATCCATCTCATCGTGGTAATCTCCTTTCTTAGACTTTGCTTTAAAAAGTAAATTACGCCTTCTACAAACCCATTTTCAGAGCCAGCGTGAACCATTACCTTTGACCGGGACTATCATCCTTCCGTACTCCCTTATCCTTAGTTGACTGCCAGCATTTACAGTATAATGTCCATGAATCCATGATTCGTCCATGTAGACCACTGGTTTTTTTTCTTGTCTTAAAGCATAATTGCTTCGCATTCTGCGTAAATATTTTACCCGCCATGCTTTAATATTGTCTCGCTCTATTAAGAGACTTCTGCTCTGGCGACATTTCTTAAATCTAAAACCCAGTTTATTTTTCAAAATTCTGCACAATGTCGTTTTAGAGTCTGTGTAATCCGTTTTTTTGCTATTGTCATTATTTTATTTAACGTCGGAACTTCCTTCTGTACGTCATAAATCGATGCAACGATTTGTCTAATTGTACAAATATCAAAATCGTCTATTGGGACACGCGTGTTATGCTGACCTCTTTTTCCTTTACTCGGAGTCCGTATATTGTTCGCAGACTCCTCCGCAAGTTTACCTAGAATAAAATAAAAACGAACTAGAAATAACCACAATGCCACACATGGAATATGTTTTAAAATAATTTAATATTCTCGGGATATCAGCTGAAATGATTTTATAATTTAATGCTTACGGAATGGAATATATATAATAATTCTCTGAAAACAAAAAAATCTTTTTTTTGAAATATTACAATCATATCTATTTTACAAATCGTTGTAGCGGGCGGCTGTGACGTCACCAATTACAGGTAAGATACCTGCGCGACCGGATAGCAGAACACTATTATTTGTACTTACATCATATTTTTATGAACATGTCAAATCAAACGCACTTACCTTTTTTATTTTCGATATTGTGGTGTGATAAGCCGGTTGCCATAGGTGCAACATAGCAACGCGCACGTTGCTATGTTAAAATGGATGATAACGTTCCAAATTATTTTCTTCTTCGAAGTATTTTATAACATTATTATATAATAATACGAGTATACAATTTTACGAGTGTCACTGCGAAAAAATCTTCCCGTGTTGACTCATAGTTCAACAGAAGAACAATAATAACAAAACTCAACAGTACCTAACAAAATAATAACAACAACAGCTAAAGAAGAAAACTCAAAAATTCGTATTCAAAAGTATTCAACGAAAAATCTTCCCGCGTTGACTAATAGTTCAACAGAAGAACAATAAAAACAAAACTCAACAGTACCTAACAAAATAATAACAACAACAGCTAAAGAAGAGAACTCAAAAATTCGGGGCGCGTTGAGATAGCGTGGGCGACTAATCCAGACTTTTTTGTATTCGGTCCCGTGGTGTGCGACTATAGACGGAGATATAGTGTGAGCGAGATAGCGCGTGAGTAAACGCCATTTTCATATTATTTCTTTATTGGCGCAAGTTATACTTGAAGTATGATAATTATGTGCAATAAGTGTATCTATATGTTTGTGTTACACAAGCCTAAAGTATGTATATATTCATGTTGTATTCCTATGAAATTAATAAATTAGTAGTATTCTGTGAGTAGAAATGAAATTAAATGTATTTGCAGATCATAGGTACATAAGTAAAGATCTTAAAAAAACCCTTTATCGTGTACCATTTCTGGCATAATATTTGAGATACATCGCATACAGGCATACATCGAAATCTTTTATAAAATTATATTTACATTTATTTAAGTCAATAATTCTATATTTTAAGTTAATCAATAAATTGCTTTTCAAAGTCAAATTACAATAATTTTATAAACATTTATAGGTATTGGCTTTCCCCGGCTATTCAACCCACGCATGCGCCGCGACGACGACCCAAGCTGGTCTCACACCACGCCAAGGGCAAGGCGCAGCAGGTATGTGGACATACATAAACGGGGCACATTCAGAACGGCATGTTATTGATGGTGTAAAGTCAAATCATAGCGAAAAACCTTATGTGGAGCAAACCTTGGAAGAAGCCTATATTAAACGGTGATGGTATGGCACATAGGCTGATGGTATGCTACAGCAGTATGACGTCATGCGAATGGATACATATTTTCTCTCGATTCCACATCTGACATTCCAGTCACACTTTTATTTTATGCGACATTAAGACATCTACTTGCGTGGAGTCCTGTTATTTGTCATTGTCATAACCGTCACTAGCCCTTTTATCATCCACTGCTGGATACGGGCCTCATACACGTTGTCTTGTGCATGACGCGTGTTAACATTAAAAACACCACGTCGGTCAAGCGGATTGGCGAGTTCACTCTTTTAGAGGGGGTGTGGTTCCTCAGAGCTTGTGGTAGCGGCTTTGTTATACCTTGGTCGCCTTTCACGATTCCCATTGGAAAAGATGGGCTGCCTAAAGCGCCCTAAATTCTAAAGTATAAATTCACCACACTTTACGACAGGCCATGACTCTCGTGTTTCCTTTCTAAATGTTTTTGTATGAGACTAACGTATTTGGCAGGTGGTGCAAGAAAAACTTGTTCTAGATGAACATACCGGTGAATTTCGCAAAGTACTCACCATAGACAGTAGCAATGAATCAACACAACTCCAGGTCTGATACAAATAACTATACTCCGGAACATATCATGGCTTCTCAATTACTGATTTGATTGAAGATGCGTGGTGGTATTACAATACACGGATTACAAGTGGCATCAGAGAGGCCGTGATATGTAATTCGGTCTTTTTAACTCTGTGATTAAAGCTATATTTATCATAAAAAATGTATGTATACTTTTAGGCTGCCTCCAAATCCAACACGAGTGGCGCAACTCAGTTCCCGATAGATTTCTTCGAGCACTGCGTCGCGATGATTGACGTCGAATTTGGTGGCAACGACCTCCTGCAAGTCTACAACACTGCGCAAATCAAGCACCGACTCAATACGACAGGTAAATGCTTCTTGTTATTTTACACCAGCGGTGCCAGTCAGTTCATTCTCGTGAACTTGTGTTTCCCGTAGGACCTTCATAATTTATCTGGATAAAAAGTACTCTTAAATGTTAACCCAACATATAAGTTATAACAACTATAGCAAGTTTCGTTAAAATCCGTCCACCGATTTTTGTGTGATGCACAATCAGGCAGACAGAGAGACAAAAAATGTTGTTTTGGGCTCTGTATCACATGTACTTTATACTGACTTTCAAAAAAAAATTTTATGTCTGCACATAAAAATTTTTTATGTATTTTTTTTTTTTTTTATAACCGCTCTGTTACGATTTTATTATAGGTCGGGAGAAAGTCTTATCGTATTTTGTATGTATGAAGTTGTGATCAACTTCATACATACAAAATACAAGTGATTCAATCTTTGATTGAACTGTTTGTATTTGGCTGGTTATGATACCATTAAAAAGGTAACATTTATAACAAAGAAATAAAAAAAAAATGAAAATCTGTTTCCCGCCATTTCTCAATTGTTTTTCTGTCCAAGAAAATGAGTGAATCTAACGAAGAAATTCGATACATTTTAAAGATTTATTACAAAAAAGGGAAAAATGTGACACAAGCCGCGAAAAAGAAATTGTGCCGTTTATGGGCCTAATGCAGTGTCAGTAAGAGTAGCACTAGGTTGGTTTAAGTGTTTTCAGTCAGGAAATCTTAATGTTAATGATGCAGTTCGCTCCGGTCGCCCTGTTACCGATAAAGTTGATTCTATTTGTGAAAAAATGCAGCAAGATCGGCATATAAGTAGTTACGACATTGCTGATGAACTGGGCATTGACCACAAAACAGTTTTGACTCATTTGAAAAAGTCTGGATTCACAAAAAACAGCTCGATATTTGGGTACCACACGAGCTCACTGAAAGAAACCTAATACCATGTACTCGTTTGCGATTCTCTATTAAAAACGTAATGAAACTGAACCTTTTTGAAAAGATTGATCACTAGTGATGAGAAGTGGATCACTTACGACAATAACGTGCGGAAAAGATCATGATCTAAGTGCGGCCAGGCTCCACAGACTGGCGAAACCCGGATTAACGCGCAATAAGGTGATGTTGTGTGTGTGGTGGGATTGAAAGAGCATCGTTCATTATGAGCTTTTACCGCCGAGCAAAACCATCGATTCGGATCTCTACTGCCAACAGCTGATGAGACTAAGGCAAGAAATTGATTAAAAAAAACCACGGAATTGATCAACAGAAAGGGTGTAGTCTTTCATCACGATAACGCCAGACCACACATATCTTTGGCCACTCAGCAAAAATTGAGAGAGCTTGGTTGGGAAGTGTTGATGCACCCACCATATAGCCCTGGCCTTGCGCCCTCAGATTTCCAGTTGTTTCCGTCTCTTCAGAATTCTTTAGGTAGTGTAAGATTAACATCAAGAGAGGACTGTCAAAACTACTAGTCGCAATTTTTTGACCAAAAATCCCAAAATTTCTACAGCAACGGGATCATGTCATTACCTACAAGATGGGAACAAGTTATAGAACAAAACGGCACATTTATATTATAATTAAATGAAATTAAACTTTTTAAAAAAATGTCTTGAATAAAATATATAAATTATGACTATAAACTTGAATATAAACTATGAAGAAACTTTTTACCCGACCTTATATGTATTGATTATGGTTTGAATTCAAATGACAAACTTTTTGTCTCCAAATATTAGGGGCTTTATTTATTAATAAAACATTGTTTATAGGTTTATACGTGGTATCGACGAAGATGAGCGGATTTTCACTGGAAGTGATAAACTCTGATCCCAACATGGTCATTTGTGGCATAAGAATGCTACTTGGAAGTCAAGATGTCGCCAGGGCACCGACTTATGTTGAAGTGAGTAAAATGTCCTTTCTTTTGTTAAATTTGAATAAATTAGTTGAAATTGATATTTTTTATGTTTTTCTAGGTACCTGTACTTGAATTGAGAAGTTCACTAGGTTTAGAACTAGGTGATTTTTCGTATTTAAATAGAGACATACGGTAAAGTTCCTTTGAAACTTTGTATAGCCATATCTCGGTCTATTTCCAACGAATTTAAAAGAATATTTTCACCATACGTCACAATATACAATGTATCACGAAATCGATTACGGATATTTTAAGGGAGTGTTATACACTTATTTTTATTGAACAAAATAAAACCTTACTACCAACCTCTACCCCACCCCCCTTTGAATGGCAGCCATCTTAATTTTTTAGTCTGCCAGATATGTACTAATGAAAAGACAATATGAACATAGGGGTCGTAGAAACATGAAAATGGTCTCATTCGAGGGGTAAAGGTAACAATTATTACAAAATATTGACATAACATATCTTCCTCATTTTTAAAGATATCTTTAAAAAAATCACTAGATTTTTTAATAATTTTTCAAACCTTTTCGTCTCCGTTATTGATTAAATTGTTTCAGGTGTATGGAAGATCGGTACCAACGATGGTGCACCGCGCACGCTGGTTCGACGTGCCGCTGACGCGCGAAGAGTCACTGCAATCTGACAAGAAGCTGGTTATCACCTTCGGTCCCTCACAAGATCCTGATGGTATCACAATGGTCGATTCTGTCAAGGTTCGTGTTAGATTGTATTAAAGTATTTTGTACTTATATGAATATTTTGGAAGATTGGAGATAAATTAATGTAAATAGGTCATTGATTTAAAAAAAAACTCTTGATACAAGATTTCGTGTAGAAATCAGGATATACGGTGCCATGTAAAAACTCGCTTACATAATTCCTTGTAGAACCTGAATACACACTTTCTTGTAAAAAATATTAAACGAACAGTAAGTAACTTGTCTAACTATGCAGTGAATGAGTAGTAAGAAAGACGGGAGTTCTAATTACATATTTACACTTCCAATCGTAATATCATAATAAAAGGTTTATTTTTAAATGAAACTGCTTGCCGAACATAAGTCTCTTCAGTTTAGAAGCTTAAAAATATATTTGTGAATCGAAAGGACGTTGAACTACAAGCGCATAACATGTCAATATAAAGCACTAATAGGGTTGTTACATTAATAAGTCATTGTAGCTTACTTGATTTGTTGTGCAGGTGTATGGTAAGAATAAGGAGCAGTTCGGATGGCCAGAAGAAAACGAAGATCCATCTGCCTGCCCTTCATCAAGCAAAGTCGCTCAGGTACGAGTTAGAACAATGGACTTTTAAGACTAGCGTTAAAGACTAGTAAGCGTTATAGTCCAAATTTTTAATGTTTAAGAGTCTTAAACCCTTGTAGTTAAAAACTCGTGTCTAAAACGGTAAAGGTTAATGTTCAATAGCACTAACATAGCGCGCCAGCGCTCGAGCGCTCAAGCGTTACACTCTCGTTTTAACATCAGTAATTGCATCTGCTACGCACAGTACATAGGGTGACGAGGTAAATTTTGAGACAGACAAATTTCAGATCGAGAACTCATTTGAGCTGTACCGTTTTTAAAACATCATTCATTTGAAATTCGAATTGCGAAAGCCATTTAGTCAAAACGAAAAAAAATGTATTCACTTTTTTATTGCATTTCGCGCGCTTTACTTTGCAGCAATGGAGTTCGAACGGGAACATTTTCGTACAATGATGTTATACGATTTTAAAGTTGGTTTAAATGAATGCGAGTGTAAAAATAGATTAGTAACAGCTTTTGGGGACCTCGCACTGTTACGTGCAACATTTTTTAGATGGTTTTCTCAATTTGAACAAGGAAAAATTTCCTTGAAAGATGATGAAAGAAGTGGCCGTCCTGCGACTTCTGTAACGACTGAAAACATGGAGGCGTCAAAGAAAATGTTGCACAAAGACTCAAAAAGTACCTATAAACAAATAGAGGAGACTAGATTTTATCACAGATTATTCATGAAATTTTACACCAACACCTTCAAAAAGCTTTGTTCGCATTGGGTTCCTTATGAACAAATGTTCCTCATGACTGCTGAACAAAAACAAGCTTGCATGACATGGTGCAGGAAAATTATTGTGAAATTCGAAAATGTAGAGGTACAGAATATATTTAATATTATTACTGGAGATGAGAGTTGGATCTATCAGTATGACCCACTAACTAAGCGGCAATCAACGGTTTGAGTGTTTCCAGACGAATAGCCTCCCAGGAAGATAAAACGTGAGCGCAGTGTGGGCACAAAAATCAACCTTCTTCTCTGCGGGTGGCCATTTAGCGACAATTTCTTTAAACGCTCAAAAAACTGTTAATGTCCAAGGGTACAGTGAAGTGTGTTTACCAACTGTATTCGATGTGTTAAATCAAAAACGTCCTAAAACATGTTGAGAGGACTTATCTCGCATCATGACGATGCATCATCTCACGAAGCAAAACTCACCCAAGTATTTTTTTTGAAAACCACAGATCCAATAATTGAGCCACCCCTCCTTATTGCCCTGATTTAGCTCCATGCGACTTCTTTAACGCTGTATATGCGACACTGTATAGAGATTAATGGACAGTATTTTGAGAAGTTTGAACCCAAATATTTTTTGTATCTCAAAATTTACCTAGTCACCCACGTGTACGTTATGGTTATAATGTACCTACCACTTATCTGCAGGCAATATCCAATTCCATAACCACCATCATCTCTCCAACATTCCTCTGCAATATCTAATATCATTATAGTCATTTCACATTACCAACTGAGATATGATATGACACATGATTTTTTTACGTTTCATGAATACAGTGTTTGCGAAAATTTTTTTTAATAAAATTTGGTATTAATAAAATCATACCTATACTCTTCTTCAATATTAAAATGATGTTATTATAAAAAGTTACAAAACACATATTTGATATGATTTTTTTTATTAAAACGTAACATTTCTGCACTTTGCGGAATGGAAAATGTGTATGTGTATGTAGTGAGTATGCAGAATGTATTACGACTATGCAATCGTAATACATTACGACTATGCAGTCGTAATACATTCTGTTCCACAAAATCTGGAAATGAAAAAAATATCTTTTTTTCTTTTCGTAAACCCTGTATGTTTTAAACGTATAAAAGAAAATCATGTGTTAAATCTCAGTCAGCAAAGTAAGACAACCATAATTATCTTTTACTATTTAATTGTCTGTTATAGATTTTAATAGCTCTTGTATTTCATAGGAATCAGATGGCAGCGGCGGTGCTTGGAAGCCTAGCTCTTTAGAACGGCTCGCATGCGCAGCCCTAGAGGCTCTTGAACTGAGCGCAGGTGCCCCAGCTGCTACTTCAGCGTCCGTCGGTGCCGAAGCGAGTTCTGAAGCCGCGAGGAAGTTACTATGTGCCCCTGCTAGTGCACACTTACACGCAAGAGCACAGTGTTTGCTGCGAGCTATACACCACCAGCATTACCATCAGTTCAAGGTATGTATTGATTTAGGTAGCGTAATATCTTAATGCTGAATTTTGAAGTTATTTTAGGAAGATGGAAGCACCTTTAGTATCCTAGAAGCTCATGAACTTAACACAGAAACTTCAGCCGTCAGTGCAGTCTTCGTCTGCGCAGAAGCAAATTCCGAAGCCGTGAGGAAATGTACCCTCCTCAGTGCCTTTCCATGTGCGAGAACATTGTCTCTTGCGGTGTCGTGTGTCCAGAGACACATATAAAGACAAACACCCTTCCCAGACCCCAACATGTCTTTAAACAAATGAATGTCTGACCGGGAATTGAGCCCGACACCTCTTGCAGAGGGGGCAGGAACTTCACCAACTAATTGGTTATTTAGATAGATAGAATAATAGACAGGGCCATGCTTATAGGAAGATGCTTATGATGCTTATACAATCTGACTAGACCGAACCGTAACCAACCCTTTATACGTTTACTGATGGGCATGAGGTTCCTCATGCACATTGTCTATGTTGTCATGAATGAGGGATGTATGGCCTTAAAACGCTATGTTGGCCAAGTGCGTTGGCGAGTCCACTCTTTTAATCCAAAGTCCACACGTCCAACACTCATATTTAAGCTTCATCACACAATGATATATAATATACATACAAGAGGCGGATTAATACCATAAGGCAATCTGTACCAGTAAACCACCAGATTATTCAGAAAATGATTGCAAGTACAGTTTTGTACATATTATGAGTATTGGCCATTTATTTATCACATTATTTGTTTATTTATTGCTGCTTATCTTAACAATTTATTTCTTTGATACAGGACCAAGCGATCCTGAAATACGTGTGCACGTCGCTGAAGGAGCTACGCGACACGGCGGACGCGCGCAACATCGACCCCGAGGCGTACTTCCGACTGGTGCTGCTGACGCGCGGCGTTGCCGTCGCGAGACCGCAACATCTCGTCAAGTTCAGCGCGCCTACTCCACAGAGACCTGCCGATGGTGAGTCTTGGAAAACATTCACATACTCGTATATGTCGGACAGAAATTATTGTAGTTAGCGCTAGATGTCATGTGGTTGATTCATTATTTCACATTTACATTATTTATTATTTTTCATCAGCATACCATCCGTCTGAAAATCAGAGTTTTGTGTCAACACACAGCTTGTATTGAAATGGATGCCTTTTTGGCACTTATAGGACTGCACAATTTTATTGGCTTGTTTAAATCTTGGATCAGGTTCTTGGTTATTTCAACTGTTATTAATAATAATAATATGCTCATTACATTCACAAATTTCATTGTATGCAATCTCGTGTGTGGATTAAATAATATTTCTATCTATCTTGTAAAATTCATAGTTGGAAGGTCATAATTGGAGATCCTATCAATGTCACTTTAAAAAAGAGTATACTTACAAGTGAAATATTCTTGATTGATGTCATTAATATCGTATTTTGGTTTGAAAGGACTAGAAGCCTGATCAGCAACTTCAAGACTTCCATTTTCTCGTGGTGATTGGACTTTGGCAACCGAATCAAATATTATTTTTATATACTTAATACTAATTTGAACTTCCATATTTTTTAATGTAACTAACATGCAACAGCGAATCCAATGAGAATAACCGGTAATAAAGGAGACCTGTTTCTAATGTGTTACCATTTGTCACCAAAGAAATATTCTGTTTCATTCTGACGATATACAGATTCACTACGCTTTATATCACTCAATTCTTTTTTGAAAGCTCTTAAACATTGTGTTGTAAACTCAAATCTTAAAATTCCTTTACCAGGTGACTGGTCGCTCCTATGGAAAGGCGACTACCAAGAGGAAAAGGACAGTGAACCTCACGTATGCGCGTTACTAACTAGCGTGCTGTGGCGGCTGGCCGCGTGTAGGAACACGCTGGGCGGCCCGCCCGGCATACTGTCCTACGGACTGAGGCACGCCGAGCACACGTTACACGCTCTGGCTGACACCGTGCATGCGTTCCAGTTACATGCCGATTCGGAATGTGTAAGTGTAAATCTATTATTATCCTATCCCCCTTTTAATAATTTGTGTTTTTCTTTGCTATATTTCCGCCTATGTACTGATCATAATAATGCAATGTAACATTACAATAGTGAGTACAACGAGCCGAGCTATTCGATGCTTGTTTCAAATGCTTACGAACATTGTCACTAGTTTGAAATCAAGTTAATTTCGAAACGCGTGCCTAGAATTTTATCACGTTTATACTTACATTATAATGTATATATTGGAGTCAATCTAAATATCGTAGCCAGTACACATCTAAAGAGAACCAGTAACTACATAATTAAAGTTACCCAACTTCTGTCAGTATTGAATCATTTGTTATCATACTAACAATGTTTTCTCCTTCGACTTCGCAGATTGAATTCGGCAATCAAATTTACCTGTCTCTTTTACTGGCTGAGGACCAAAGCATAAGTTTCGGAGCAAAGGCCGCTCTAATGAGAGTTCTACGTCCCCGAGTGAAGAGGCGACGTGTATACATACCTTCACCACCCAACACTCCAGGTAAGTTAATCGAGCTTATAATGTCCTATTTCAGAGAACAACCATTTACTTATAATAGGCATGATGACGGATTTTGAAATCCACTTCTATAATGTAGATTCACGTCTACTGTTTCCGAAAATAACATTATTTCAGCAATAAAATTAGTTTTAACGCAAATTATGCATTTTTTTTCTATCTACTTTGAATTATGCGCGAAAACACTCGCAGGTGTCATGGCGTCGCTTGTGACGTTACACCTAGGTAAACGTAGGTAGGTAAATCAATCGAAGTTCAAGCGACACGGTGATGTTCACTGAGGCGTGACGTCATTCGCTCTGATTGGCGTTTTAGTTAACATGGCCGAATGCAGTATTTTATACTTTTATTTTATTGAAAATATTATTAATCTCAATGTTTACATTAAAACTGGTTAATTTATTAGAATTCTTTCAACATATTTTTTTCTCTAAAATCATTTATTCTTTAATTCTTTGATACTGTCATCATGCCTATTATGAAAGGGTTCAGGCCATTGGGAATGAGTGGATGTTACACATTCCCCAAATGTTTTTGAATTTTCAAAAACGCTGCTTAAATTTCATATTCAGTATATTTCAACAGCTAGTGTTGCCTACAATATCGCTTGCATAGAAGATTTTATTATCATGATATTCTAAGTCAAATATCAAAAAACATGTAAATATTTAATTATTTTATACGAAAATTTTATATACGGCATTTCAAATTTCATTCAATATGAACACCTGTTAAAAATTTACGTCCACTGTTTCGCCCTGTAGTAATACTGACAAAGAGTTGTCTGTTAACCGCTTTAAAACTTCAATATTGAACTAAGTGCGAAAATCTACGTATGTAGTTGTGTACTATCATTGTAAGTCACGCGCGAGTGGTAATTAAAAATATGATAATCATGTAAAATATAGTCCACATTCATGAAGTTCGAACTTCATTTTCAGGGCTAGCGAGCGTAACCGCTCGAGCTGTTGAATTTTCATTCTCGAGCTCATGAGCCTTAAAGATTCAAGTCTTCAAAGCTAGCTTCAACTCAAGCCTCGAGGTCTTTCGCTCGGGGCTCATTTTCCTTAACACGGAATTTAATAGTCCTTGTTTTAGGAGCCGCTTCTTCAGTAACAGCCCAACCAGCCACTTCGTTCACCGTAGCGGCTGTATCGGAATCAGACTTGAGCGCCAATAGAGACGAGCAGCAAGACAATCAGTTTATGGACGTCGACGATCCACTGGAGCCCATGGTGTTACTAGAACCAGAAGGTAAATTTACTTATAATGATATATTTGCTGAAATAATTAATTGCGTCTTCTAGACACGCAAATATTGTATGTTTAACAGGCTAATGTATATCTTGTATTTTAAAAGAATTTCTCCTCTAATTTAGAATTTGAATGCAACGTAAATATTGCTACACATTTAGAGCTAAATAAATAGAACATTCTGCATTTTAGACATTGACAGTTTGTGTTTTTAGGAATCTTACATACTCTATATAGAGCTTAGTTTTCGAACACTCGTAAGTCTGAGATATAAAAATAACCTTTCTACATTCGCGTCGTCTTAAGTCTTAGCTTTTAAAAGCTATTTTTTTTATATATATCAGTTTTTTCTTTATCGAGAAAAGTAACTTAGTATGCGGCGCGCTTGGGGGGTGAGTCGATTTGGTTGCTCGCGGGTGTATATTTTAAAAAGCGACTGTGGGTTTGATTTCTTTTTGCTTATATGAAAGAGTTTAATATGTATATCAAAAATGAAGATAAATCGAAATAAATACGTATGTTCTCGACGCATTTGGTCCTAAAGCTCTTCGGAGCATACAGATAAAGAATGCGTAGATATTGTGTAAAAGTACTTCTTTAGAGATGTAGTTCTTGTAATTCACCACCGCGCGTCAAACTTATTTATGGATAAATGTTCTTACATGCGAGATGTAAGAAATAGCCTGTAAACGTAGGAAAAATAAGGAAATAGCCTTGTCTCGTTATACTTCCCATTCCCCATTTTCGCTACCCTTTCTCTAAATCCATTCCTAAATCTCCAAAGATAGACAGGCCGTCCGCGGCCGTGCCAACGTTTGTCATTCTGGATTAACGTTCGCACGTACAGTGGATTTCCATGGGCGACAATATATAATGTTGTAAAAACGAGCAATGAGCACTCGACGATCGAGCGAACGCTAATGAACTTTTAAAACTAGCGTTAAAGGCTAGTGAGCGTTATAGTCCAAAATTTTAATGTTTGATTTTCATAAACTCTTGTAGTTAAAAGCTCGATTCTATAATGATTAAGTTTAGGGTTTAATAACATTAACTTCGCGTCAGCGCTCGAGCGCTCAATCGCTCAACGGTCGTTTCAACAACACTATGACAATACCCACTTATCAACAGGTGGATTGTCCATTCGCATGCCATATTTCTATATAAAAAAACAAAATGTTATTATATGAAGTTAATTTTAAAGGTCTGGAGGCATTACTGGATATTCCGCCTGACGCAGACGACGAGACGATGGTAGAACTAGCAATCGCGCTGTCACTGCAGGAGCATCCGCGCCGCCCGCCGCCCGCACCATCAGCGCCGCCGCCACCTGCACCTGGCTTTAGTGACGCCACCGCATCACCCCAAGGGTATACAATATAATAAATCTATTTATGCATATAAAGGTAATATTCCGCCTAACGCAGACGACCAGACGATGGTAGAGCTAGCGATCACGCTGTTGCAACAAAAGCAGCCGCGCCGCGCCCTGCCTTCATCCTTCGCACTGCCACTACCTGCACCTGGCTTTAGTGACGCCACCACATCACCGCAAGGTATTACTAAAGTATTTTTAAAAGGGGGATCAGAACGAATCAACAGCATTACAAATTACAAGTCTATTTGGAAGAGAAACAAAGACGCGTCCGCCCGGGTCACAGCTAAGAGAGAGAAAAGCACTACTAGCGCGGCTCCATTCCATTCCTCCATTCCTTCGTAGCACACGTAGCCAGCCGTTGCTGACGTCACCAAGCGTAGCTTTACTACGAGTATCCAAGCGTTTTAATAACATATAATATGATTGTGATGCTTTTAGAGATCATAATTGAATCTGATATACAAAATAAAATTAAAATAAATGCTTATTTACAGTATTTTTTATGGTGAGAAGGTGCCAGGCGTGCAGACAGTCCCCCTGACTCTCCACCAACATCATTCCAGAACGATACGTTGGCACGCCCCCGAATGCGCTCCCTACTTTTGGTGCTTTAAGAATGGGATTGGAAAAAGGATTGGGAAGAATGGGGAATAGGAAGTATAACGGGACATATTTTCTTCATTCCATTACACTTCTCATTTCTTTATGGGGAATAAAGAGTCTAATAAGATAATGAGATCATATATACTCTCTACTCAAAAGGACAGAAGAGGGTGGAGTGGGAATGGCATATGTATTACTATTCAATACGATTAAATAGTACAACACTTTGATGTACTGTTAAATATACTTTGTTCAATTTAAGAAATTAGTGATGTTATTACAACGGCCCAACCAACTAATTCGATCACCGAAGCGGCTGTATCGAAATCAGATTTAAGTACCAACAGAGACGGGTGATTTCACTCACGTGATTTTACCTATTTAATCAATTACGAGAGGAAGCGTTCCTCAATTGACTAATTAACATTGTGTTATGCTAGTCTGATTTTTAATTCGATGCAAAACAGTTAACGGTGGTGTTGTTATTATTAAATTTACTTGTCATGTTATACTCCGTACCATTTAGCATGGCAATAGCGGTCATAGCCTTGACTTTCACCCCGAACTAATGTACTCTTATTTACGATAGCGACACTGTAATGAGCGAAAATAGGTATCGCTAGCATATCGTGGGAGTAGCCACGTTCGATGTCAACGTGGTAATGACCACGTTGACATCGAACGTGGCTACTAATGAGTAGAGAGGTGTGAATGCTCGCCATTGCCATACTAAATGGCACGGAGTACAGTAGACGGTACTATTGCCCAAATATAAACGCGTATATGGAACATTTTAACTGCAATGATGGGAGAATAATATACGTATTTCATTCCATGTACATGAAAAAAAATAATTAAAAATACATATTACATTATATTATTATTTGTAAAAGAAATCCTTATAGTAGACATTTCATTTTCTGTAATTGTAAGAAGAAAGGTTATTTATTTATCACAACACAACACACAAAACACAGGAAATGCTTAGTAATAACATAGCAACAAATGTGCATAAAAAAATAAGTGAGCGAATGTGTGTCGCGGCGACAAAACAAATATTTAGCTCAGCATAAAGAATAAAACGAAATGAACCACAGTGCTGACATTGTGTTAGTCACCCACGAAAAACGACGAGGAGAGTGGATTATATCAAATGAATATTTGTGAAACCTAAAAATGATTACATAGTAATACTATACTTTAGTAATAATCTAATAATGTAATGCTTCAGTTTCACTAAACATTTGGTTCATTTATTTAAAATCTTAAATATTATACAATAACTACTTATATGTTACGGAAAATGATAAAAATCATACGCACAATTACGAATTGACTATATGTTTGGAAAATATGAACGTGATTTGTCACTGTCAATACTGTCGTATCATTCAGATACCTTTTTTCAATGTGTTTGAATGCGAACTTGTGTTTTCAACGTTAATTTGTGGTTTTCTTGTTAATTTATTGACATTATTTCTGTTTTCTGTATAAGGTTGCTTCGTGTTTTTTGCGTCTTATCGAAATGGAACCCTTAGCCGGGCCTGTCCCAAGAAACTGGCAATAATACTGAAAGTAACATTCTCTAGTTAACACGGAATTTCAGGCTCTACCAATAAAAAAAAGATTAAATCCTAATCAGAAGCTTTAAGGTGGTCAATGTTTACTAAAATGTACACGTGGCCTACAGAAATGCATTTCTCAAAAACAAAGAATCTCAAAAATATCTACCTATGTATATTTTGGAAAATATTTGCCAGTCATTATGACTATTAAATTCAACAGTAATTATTAAGAATTACAAAAACGACCTATGTTGTTGTGTCTATCTATATATATCTGCTAAATCTAAGTATAAATACTCAGTTTAATAAACATTTGGAACTTCCGTAAACACTTAAATTTTAAGTAAACATCACTTAACCAAAAAAGTTAACCACTTAACCAAAACCCTTGAAACGTCGTTGTCAAACTAATAGTGTATTTTGTTTGCATCAAATTAAAAAAACAGACTATATTGGACGGATAGCGTCACATTTTTCTTAATGTGAATAGAGTATACAGAGTATAGTAAATCGAGTATAGAATTCGTTAATTAAATACGAATTATCCAGGATGATTCGTGAGTTCAAATTATTATTTAAAATTTAATGGGACGCTACAAGCGAAAATTACACTCAGGTCTGACGATGAAGGCAGTACAGCGGCTACTGACGGTAGCACACTCCGCACTTCACCCGCTGAGCCGCCCGGCTCTGTTGGCTCTGAAAGCGGCGGGTCCGGAGCGGATAGCATCGGTGGGGTCTCCGGACGGAGCAGCGCTTATGGTAACTATAAATATACTTATTTATTACAAAGTACCACAGGCTTCGGGGATATATTGAAGGATATTTTTGGAAAATGTAGAGGGTTAGAAGAACCCCAAATATTCCATTGAAGTGATTGAGAATTTGGAAGGATGAACACCATTGATATGTTATGGATACGGAAAACCAATTGATTTAGCGATAAATAGGTATGATATAGGAGACAGCGTTACAATTAGATTGCAGAGTATTTTGTCTCTCACTGACGCCATTAGTCCACTGCAATTTGCAATTGCAACTAATTTGCCACCCACATTTCCAGTCTATTGTTAATTTCTCAATGCGTTCTATAATAATCGCAAATCCAACTTTGGTTCTTGCAAATTTCAACAAACACTGTCGATATATTTTTTCAATGATTCGATTAAGAAAAAACAATAGCTTTAACATTTAGGAAAGTTACAGAGGATTTTATATAAAGAGTCGTGACAAACTGAGGAAATTACAATGGATTTTCTATTAAAAATATTTTTATATCGTCCCAAAATGTTGAGGTTTGTCCTCTACGTTCCGATAAAAAACATCGTTATGTTTCCAAAGAGGCTTAGCGCGTGACGGCTATTTTGGACTATCTATTTGCAGTTTTATCTGCTCACACGACTTGTGTAAAAATCACCATTGTCGGAACACATATAAAGTCACTACGCACATGCACAACCGATCGTGCATCGCGCGTACGTGTGTGTGAATATCATGTCCTAAATACAAACCAGTTACTGTAGTTCATTCATATAAGTTGCTCGCATTCAAATAAATCAAGTGATGACATTTAGACTTTCATTGTGCAACATGCAACTCCCGATACGAGTGCAGAGGATAGGGTTAGCTAAATATGAAGACCCAAAATATCTTCACACAGCTATCATTCCTTAGTAGTAATTAATGTCATTTGAAACAATGTCTACTATTCTAGGCGAGATGTCAGCCCCCTCGACGGGAGCTCCGTCCAGCACCCTCGCCGGGGCACCTATACCTCCAGGCTAGTTACGAATACCTACATAATCACTCTTTTCATCCTACTAGATCACTTTTCGTTACTTTTATACTAAAGCTTGTTTTATAGCATCGCATTTTACAGAATGCCACTGTAAGTTCATACATGTAGATTTTTTGCTAATTACAAAGTGTTTGAGCGAAAATTCATATCATAATCATGACACGTTTTGAACTGGTCAGAGACCCCCGGAATCCCAACAAAAGTGTTTTCGAAGCGCTTAATAATGTTTTACAGTACCTAAGTACTTTATAACAAAATGTAAGTACTTTACACACACTTTAATAAGAAGTTTTTTTGTGCCACGTCTAATTTAAAATTGTACTTCTTGTGGTATATTCTTGTGTTCTTGTACTACAAGGGGTAGTCAAAAAAACGATACAGCGATGTTGTAAAACTACGGTAACTGACTTGCACGTATAACATAATAAACCAATATTGTATCTAAACTCGTCTCCATCATCACATGTACAGTACAGTATGTTAATTGATAAATGTTTTTATGCAGTTTCAGAATTTTTGAATGGAAATTAACAATTTATATATTTCATATTGACATAATTCACATTGGCATTCACATTTGGCTATTTTAATAATTGATCAAGTAATAAAAAATGACATATAATTATGTAATAACGATTGAATAATTGATGTATTGTATGATTCAGAAGTTCTGACTGTGAAGAAACATAACGTTGATATTATAATGTTTACATTCTGTTTTGACAGTAGAATGTGTAGCATAAATAATATTTATCACCTATGTACAACTCACATTCGAACAAATAAAATAAAACATTATTATTATTACCTCACTAATCCATTAATTGACAAATGAAATATTTACTATCGTATATCTGTATTTAGACCTCATCATTATTGTTGCCTTTACCACAAAAGATAGACACGATTTAAATTCCAATTTCCAATGCTAAATTCTGCAACATTGTCAACATATCTGATAATTATATTTCAATAAAAATAATCTCTCAGCAGGTCCATCAACGTCATCATCTCAGCCCGTGGCGTCTACTTCCCGTACCATTGAAGCAGAGAGTGAAACTCGAAAATTACACGCGCTTCGATTGGCATTGCTTTCGGCAGCTTTGGATGCTCTACCGTCTCTGAGGATGCTACCTGGTGTACGGGCTATACCATTTGTCCAGGTATGTGCTATTAACAGCATATCAACCAGTCTATACTAACCCTTATTAACATTATTGTAAAATAATGTTATTTTGTAACTCATTTGTTAAAGTAATAATAAAATTGAAGAAAGTATTTACGGCAAAAATGAAACACGTATGGTTCACTGAAAGTGAAATCGTTTTTTGAAATCACTGAAATCGATTTCACTTTCAGTTTGCGATTCTTAGTTTGCAAATATCATCTCCCGTTGCTGCCTGATTACATTTTCTTTTTATTTACGCTAACAAACTGCACTGGCAGAAACTGTCGAAACTGCCAACTAAGATGTTCTTGTTAAATCGGATTTCCTGCCCATCTATAACGGAATGACGTTAATGTTGAACTATTATCGAACCAGCTTTAAGGGAGCTTTCGAATCTCTTGTCGTCAAAGCGTTTTTAATGTAGCTAGGTGCCTTTTCACCCGTATTTACATATTAACATTGATCATATTGAAGATGCGTAATTTTCATTTAAGGAATTTATATCCGCACGATTGCGGCCGGTAAAATACGCACACAGAGAATGAAAGTGCGTATTAGATTTTGTATAAAGAGAGGGTGCATTAGTATTTTCATTTCAAAAGTAATGCGCCTTAGTGGGAATGAAGTTTTTCTGCTTGTTTGCCATTAGGTCGTCCTCATGCTTGCTGGCGATTTGGACTCCAGCATGGAAGGTGATCGCGCAGTCCTAGAGAGGCTCTTAGATTTGCTCGTGACGGAATTGGATATGCTGAGCGAGGAGATCGTACCGGCTGTACACGAACGAACCAACAGACGCGAATTGCAGCTCGTCATTATGCGGTTACTCAGTGAGTAATAATTTAATATATTTTCATAGGTAAATTTACAACATTCTAGTCTTCAATAATTCAAAGATTAAAGTGGTTACATTGTAACCACTCTATGTTTTATACAGTCCCAGTTTTCGATCACGGTCGGTAAGACCGACGGGCATTGTTTAATTAGTAGTACTTGTATGCTCATCGATATATACCATCTTTTGCAACTTATAATGCGGGGTAAGTAAGATAAACGGTCGCAGATAAGATAAAATTTGACATCTTGGCTCAGAAATCTTATTGAATGCTTCGTAATGAAGCTTTAAGTCTTTATTCCGGGCAGCAATCACTCGCGTGAGGAATAGCCATGCTGATCGCCAACCTCTGTTATCCCGGTTCTACACTCACACCGTAAAGCCCCGCGAATGCGAGTGTGGATGGTTTTCGCGAATTCTCGGGTGTTCACAGTAGTTGTTTCCGGTCGGAGTCAGTAAGGTCTGGCCGCGTCAATGGGTTCGCGACCGTGTACCGCGAACGCTCTCGCAACGACTCGCGAACGACTGCGAACAATTGTGAGTGTAAAGATGGTCTCCGGGCACGCAGGTTCAAAGCGTGAATTTTCGCCGTGATCACGACGTGAGTGTAGAGATGGCTTTAAGATGACACCAAAAGAAGAAGTATGTTCATTGACTTTTTGGCGGGTACTTGAGAAGTAAAGTGAAGTT